>JAKSXM010000239.1:1425525-2851050 GCA_022575985.1 Anagrus nilaparvatae
TCAAGGGATCAAAAACCAGACACGAGGTTTTTTCACCATTTTACCATGCAGTACGTTTGTCAAAATAAAACATTCATTCAAATCCTCTAAAATGCTTATAGAAGGCAAACAATAAACTGTTGTATATTTTTTTTAACTATCAAAAAGGGTCCGCAATCTCTTAGATGATCTCTTAGATGACAATCAGTTTAATGTAATATCCTTGTGTAGGCCTCCTGAATCTCAGAAACTTTCAATTTCCAATGAACTTCAAATCACCCCATAAATTGCTGTTACTTATTGTTAGGCTTATCAAAAATTTATCTTATTTTCAATTTTGTATTTCAAACTCTCATTTTAATTATCAATAAAACCAAATTGAAAATTTTTAATAAAAGTAACCAATTTTGTAGTTTCAACTAAAATTACAATTACAATAATAAACATATGTTGTAAATTTCAAAATCGATGTAAATGATTTCCGAAAATGTTTAGTACTCATTCTTTTAAAAATAAAAACTTGTTCAATTTTAAATTTTGAGAGATTTTCTTTCATCATTGATTTTTACATTTTTTGGTGTGCTAATATTTTGGTCCTTTTTTCAAAAAACAGTCCAGTTACCCGCTACACCCGATTATTGGCTCTAATTTTGACTATTTTTTTGAAAAAATCTATTTTTCCCACAGAAATTTTAGTTTAAGAAAATTCGTTGTTATTTATTTCTCGGATCAAATTTATGAAAATTTTCGTATTAAAATTTAAAATGTTTATTGTAAAAAAATAAATAAATTCACAAATTTGATTAAAATGATTAATGATCCCAAAGTAAAAAAACATTTTTTGATGAAAGATAAAGTTTTTTTTTTAAGTCTGAAAAGGGGGACTTCAGTAAAGTTTCTTAAGTAACCCGAAAGTTACTCAAAGTTATGAGTCAAAATTTTCATAAAAGGTGGTTTCAGAAATTCTGTTACTTTTGTTTTGTTTTTTTTTTTTTTTAGTAAAAGAAAATAATTTTTCATTTTCAATACTTTCTTTAAAAAAAAAAAAAAAAATGAGCAGCCCTAATATATATAGATAAACGTAAATAAAATTTATATTTATTTAATTTTCATTGAAAATTTCATGCAAACAATGCGTGATTATAATTAGACTGAATTGTCAATACACAATATAAATATTTTAATCTTTAAGAAAGTAAATCAAATAAGAGGTACAATTAATAATGCAAAATTATTTTCAAAAGTTAAATAAATTTTGTATATTAAACATTAATTAATTCCTCTTTTATTATATAGGATTTATATTAGTTGTTTTAAAAAAATTGCTTACAATATTGGTTAGATTATTTACATTTATATTTATTAATAATAAATCTCGAATAAATCATTGTAATTTATATTTCAGTATTTTATAACAGTTAGTGTTAAAAAAATTTTTCGCGTTTTTAATCAATTTGTCCCTGATTGACTAATTAATGTTTAATGTGTGTTCTTTTTTTTCATGGCCTGAGGTTATAAAAATCCTTTATAATCTATTTTTACAAAAAAATCGTTAAAAACTTAGAAAGTTTTAATCATAAAAATAATATATTTTCCATGAGGAAAACTTTTTTTGTTCATTTGTCTATGAATTAAGTTGATTTTTCTACAAAAAAAGCCTTTACAGTTCCTTTTTTTTGTTAAATTATTAAATATTTTTAAAATTTAGTTTCAAAACTCGATTTTTTAATAAGAATTACTCAAAAATATATGTCATTGTTCTCTATAATACATAATTTCTAGAAAATGTGATGTGAGTGAATAATTTATAGGTATTTTTAATGAATATAAAATACTTAAAATGGTTTATATTCTTATAATTATTATTATCTATGTTAATTTATATTGTGAAATTAATAACCAAAATCAGTAAATTTTATTGAAATTTCAAGCAAAATAACGATTTTGATTTTTAAGCTGTTTTTAGCTTATAATTGTCAAAAAACGTAATTTTTAAGCAGTTCTGAATAACTGTGGTGGAAAAAGTCTAAAAAGTTTTGGACTTTAAAAAAGGAATTTTTTATTTTTATTTTTTTAAGCTATTTTTTCAAAGAAACTGAAAACGAGCCATATATTAAACTAGTTTTGATAAGTAAGATACCAAAATTTAAGCTCATTATAAATCACTTTTAAATGCTAAGCTTTTTTATGGATCTAAAGTTTTGTTTTCTGCGAGGCTTTCTGAATTTGATGTCAACAGTCTAAAGCAAATTAAAATTTTTGAAATAGTATAGTAATTAAAGGGATATATAAAATAATAATTTTACTTTAAAAAATTATTTTATTGACTATATCACTTATTATCTGGAATCACCTTAATAAACATTTTATTTATTTCAATGTAAACATTAATATATTTTTTTTTGATAAGACTAAAAATTAAATTAAAAGATATTTATTTAGATAATCTAAAATAAGTAAATACTTGAATTAAAAAAATTATATATATAATTAATAAATAAATAAAATTTCAATTTTTTTATCTTAGCAGCGATTGGAAAAATTTATAAACTAAGGGTCATTTTAGCAGTTTATTAAAAAAAAAAAAATAAAAAAATAAGTTTAATCAATAATAAACAAGATAATTGATATTGATCAATTTATTTACCTAAATGTTAAGGCGCTTAAAGGATTGGCTTTTGCTCTTGGATTTTTAGGCTTCTCTGCATAGACTTTTCCATCCATTATATTTTATCTATCTGAAATTCATAATTGAAAAATATGGTTGTTAAAAGATTATTAATAATAGTGACTTGTAAATATATGAAATTATACTTTATTACTTTAGATTAAAATAAACTTGTTTTTTAGAAAAAGATTAGTATTTTATTCTTTTTCTTTTAAAATACCTTAATTTATAAATATTATAAATAATGTCGAATCATTGACTTACTAAATAAATGATTTGTTTTTTAAGAACTGGTCTATATACGATATACTATATAATATAATACACTATCAAAAATACTTATTAAGTTATTTATTTTAAGCTTAAGAAAATTTTTAATTTATCCCAATAAGAATGATACAAAAATATTAATAAGTATTTATATTTGTTAGACATTATGTAATTTCAAAATTTTATATGGAAAAATATAAAAATAATGACTTGTATTATTGTTATTTAATTAGCTGTCATATAGAATTTTTTATTGTTCTCCAAAAACAAATAAAATTAAAACTATTTCATAGAAATTACTAATCTTATATAATGCAACTATTATTTATCAAATATGGTTAGGTATAAGTATATACCAATAAAAAAATATATTTCAAAATTTGTCATTATTAGAAAATATTATTATTGAATTTCGTGATTCAACTATGGAAATAAATAATTATTTTCATTAACATAGCTTTGTAAACAAAAGTTTAAAAATTAGATTTAAAGATATAGGTAATTTAAATTTTGTTTATGTTTAACTGTTAATTTGGCAATTAAAAAGTTTCATGTTCAAAAAGAACGTTTAAGCAAGTGATTATTGTTAAAAAAATATTAATAGACGTTACCTTAAAATTTTTTATTATACAATAAAGTTAAATTTTTAGAAAAATCAAAATTCTTTATTTATTGCTATAAAAACTCCACTATATCACAACCAACACACATGCTCAACTTTGAAATAATTAAATAATCTACCAACTCATAATTGCTACTACCTTTGACTACTATCTACTGATAAAATTTCTTTTATTTTTTATTTAAACAAATATAGTTTATCTTTTAAATCCACAAGATATCCTGATATACTATAGCTCTGACTACCCGTGTGTGAGTGTGTCATCATATGCTATTTAGTTGTGATTTGTGGAATCTGGAATCCAGAATTTTATCCCCTCTTTTGGTTATGTTACCAACTGTAGATTAAGTAGATATCGTTTATTAACACATAAAGAAGCGGGTTTTTCAAAAGAAAATTTTTCAGTTTACGTACAAAATATTATTATTTACAAAAATTTTTTTACATCTAGATATATTTTAATAAATCTCTTATCTAAGTTAGAACAATTTATAAAAATAAAACAAAAATATCACAAAGTCTTTTAAATATCAATTTAGAATCGTTTGTAAAAATCCAAGGATATAACTTCCTAAGTCTTCATCTTGATTTGTCCATGATACGTAAACGCTTTTCTGATCTTCTTCATCTCCCTCAACTTTAACTAATACTGATTCAACTGATATAGAGCCATCTTTTAATTGAACTGTCCAACCAGATAATCTTTCCTTTAATGGTTGTAATAATTTTAAAGTCGTAGAATGCGCTGAACCTGGATCTTTTATTTGTACAGTAGAAGTAAATCTGACGGTATGCTTTACGATTCCAGCAGCTTTAGCAAGCTAAAAAAAATTTCGATTTATGCAATCTATCTAAGAGTTTTAAAAAAAATTATACATACCTCGTTGTCATCAAATAGGCACATGGTATCATCTTTGCATAAAAGTATACTATGAAATAATCTTTGCCGTTTAGGATCAGGTGGTAATGCTGAATACTTATGAACTTCAGACTTCAAAAGTTCAAGCGAGACATCAACTGGTACTTTTGATTTAGTGTTTATGATGCAAGTTTCTCCATTTGCAGGATTATAACAAGGTATTTTAAATTCTTGTTTAATTTTTTCTTTTAAATATTCCATTTTAGCAAATTCTCCATGGACCAATAAAACATTTTTGGGCTCACAATTTTGTATCAATTGCATTATGCCTTTAGCATCAGCATGAGCAGAAAAAGATAAATATTCAACTGATAATTTAACTTCAACAATTTGACGATTTTCAAATTCTATTTTTTTTACTCCATTTAAAATTTTATGACCAGTAGTGCCTTGTACGCAAAATCCCGGCATTATAACCATATTAGCTTCGTTTGGGGCCCATTTTTTAAATATTTGTAGCGATAGTCCAGCATGTAACATTCCTGGAGTTGCAAATACAACCATGGCGCCAGGATTGTCTATATATGATTTATCAAATGGTTTAATATGTTTAAAATCAAACATATTCCTTTGAACAAAAGTTTTTTTTATTTTTTGATTAGTCCAAGTAATAAACATCTTGTAATAATTATTTGCCTTTTCAGTTAACCCGAGAGCAAAATATACAGGCACTTTTAAATTCATCCTTTCCCAATATGTCTCAAGCAATATACACAATTCTTGAGCTCTACCCAACGCAAAGACTGGAATTAAAATTTTACCGCCTTTATCAATGCATTCATGAACTTTTTTTAAAAAATCTCTTTCACGACACCTTTTAGAATCTCTAATAGTAGTAGCATAAGTAGATTCACTTATAAGTAAATCAGGCTTGCATTTATCTATCCAAGCAGCTCCTAAATGTCGATCGGGTGTCATATTGTAATCTCCAGTATAAACAATGGTTTGAGATCCAACACGAACTAAGAACATAGAGGCTCCAAGAACATGGCCAGCATAATATGCTTTAATTTCAAAATCATTATCTACCATAACAGATTGGTGAAGAGTAACAGCAATAACTTTTTTCATGCAATCTTTTATCATTTGCGATGTAAAAAAATTACTTTCTCCTTTACGTTCCACTGCAACTTTTCTCATATCTTCTAAAAGAATAGGAGCAATAGCTTTAGTTGGATGGGTCATATAAATAGGGCCGTTGTATCCCACCATTTCAGTAAAATATGGTAATGCACCACAATGATCCAAGTGAAAATGAGATATGATAACACAATCAACATGAAGTGTAGCTGGACCTTCAGGAACAATATAAGAGAAGTCAGGAAATCTTCTTTCGTCATTAAAACCCATATGCATTCCACAGTCAAGCATTATATTTTTACCACCCATTGAAACGAGAATACAGCTTCTGCCAACATCTTGACCAGCTCCTAAAGGTGTTACTTTAATGTCTGGCATTTTCTATACCTATAATTAATTATTTTAATAAAATTGGAAAAATTTATAGATTTAGCAATTTACCTGTACTTTAATCTTAGTCACATTAAATTATTAAAATTCAAATTATTTAAATATATGATATTGATTTTATTGTTATTGTAATATTTATAATCGCTTCAGGTTTATCATCTCAAACGATAAGATAGAATTTTCCCACGTTTCTCATCAGTTTTTCTCAAAAGATAAAGAAGAAAAAAAATTAAGAAATATGTTTTTGGAAAAAATTTCAAATAGGGTGACTATACCAATTAGTGATCCCCCCTTTTTTGTGGATTTTAACAATGAAGATTTTAATACCAGAATTTCAGGCGTTAAATACCACGTGACATATTATCAAATATATATTTTTCTCTTGATTTTTCTACGGTAGACGTGAGGTCACTAATAGGTACAAACACCTTAAACATTTTTCTGATGAACTCATGTCCTTATTTTTGATTAAATTAAAAATGTTTATGCCAAAATAATGTAAATTAATTGAAGAATGTGAGACTTCTTTGATATGATGCAAAAAAAATTTCTATAAAAAAACGAAAAAGAAATAAAAATTTTGAAAAACAAAATGGTGAGAGTTCAAGTCACTTTTTTTTCAGATGATAGGTAAAGTATTAATTTTGGCTAACAAAATACAGCTTTAATTTTAAAATAAATTGATGAAAATAATTGCTAAATTAATCTATATAAAATGAAAAATACGCCCGTACTTTTCCCAGATCAGAAAAATTTTTCCTTCTTAGTTAAAAATTAAATAAAAGTTTTAACAACATTGGCCTGGTTGCAATTTTATTTTATTTTTTGAAGAGAAGGAAAATTTTTTTAGATCTAGGAAAAGCTCAGGCACATTTTTCATTCTATCCTGATTATTTTAGCAATTTTATTTTTGAATTTAAATAAAAATTAAAACTATTTTGCTGGCAAAACTTAATTTTACCTATGGTTCAATAGCTTGAAAACAAACATAATAATACCACAAAGATTGCAGAATTTATCTTCTTTGATAATACCATCAATGTCTAGTTTCTTGGAACCAATGGCGCTAAAAATCCCTATATTCAACACATGACCTTTGGACACTTAAATCAAGAAAGTGGGAAAAGTTTTCTTTGATCCCCAAAAAAATATTCCATACACTGCCAATAAAATTTTTAGAAATATTCGTAATCAAGGGCCTCAAAGATATTTTAATGAAATTATCTAAAGTTAAATCAGCACCAACTGAATTTTAAATTATGCAGATGCATTTTAAAAAAATGATTGGTAATTTTTTTAATAACTTAAATTTAGTCAAATAAAAAGTCAAATTTCATAATATAAACATTTTTCTTATTTAAACGTGTTTTTTTTTATCTTATACATTTACACAGTACAAAAAATTATACTCAAAGCCATTATTGTTTGTAAATTTATTAGGTTTTATTACAAACAGGCTTTTTTTAGGACAGGTTCAATAATTATTTTTTTTTTATTTTTCAATTTTTTTATACATATAATTAAATCCATTTAAACAGTCTGTACAGTTTGTTCCTTAAATTTTTTAATTAAATCACTCGCTCACAAAGCATACTTTTTAATAAATAAATTTTATTTTTTAACTTACAATGAAGAAATATCAAAGAAACCTATTAATTAAAGTGCTTTTTGCTTGAGTTTTTCATACATCCTTTGCTTTTCATTCATATTTATAATTTATGTATACATATACATAAGACATTTAGAAGCGATACATGTATTTACAATTACTTATTTTATAAAAAAGTTTTTGCTCACAGCAGCAATTTCTTATGATTAATTTTTTTTTTTTTTTTTTATAATTTACCAGCACAACAAGACCCTTTTAATTTTCTACATACTTTATACAAATTACATAGTTAAATTTAATAGTATGTGCAATTGTTTTCGTTGAGATAAAAAAATTTTTATTTTTGAATATGAGATCAGAAAAATTACTAATTCAATTTTTCTAAAATAAAATTTTGAAAAAAGGCCTAAGTGTAAAATCTTCCAACGAATTCCTTAAAATTGCACATATTCGATTCTCTTCTCTTAATTTATATCTACAACTAGCGTAATATAGACAAATGTATATCGAATAACAGGCACGATATAATTTATTACAAATGACATTTAATTAAAAAGTCCTTCTGCTGTAGTAGTATCACAATAATAGTGGATTTAACCACGATTAATGAAGTCTAACGAAAATCTTATAATTACATTAGAGTGAGAAAGTGAAAAATATAAAGTACAGAGAAACGTTATTGTATTTCTCGTCAAATATATCACAATAGCAATATTCAAAACAGCGCTCCAGAGTTATCAGTCCTGAATCACGTTAATTTTTTAATTTAAGACTACGTGCCTTCTTTAACTTTTGCTTTTTCTCCCTTATCAGACTTTTCGCTTTTTAATTTACCAAGAGTTTCTGTTTTCACTATATCTAAAGCAGTCAATGAATCTTTTACTGCATGATAAACGATATTTTTTATTTGCAATTTATCTTCATGGTTTGTGTGAGTATCTGACAAAGCTCGAAATTCTTGTGTCAAATGAAAGCAATGAGAAATATTTTCGGGTGATACGAAATCTTCCGCTACTTTTATGCAATTAAGGAGATTGCGAACTTGATGAGGTGCACCCGCTGGTACGAATACTGCATCTCCTAGACACTGAACTATAGAATAACTAAAATTCAAAACAAATATATTATTAGACATAGAGGTTCACTAAATTAAAAAAAAAAAAAAAAACAGAATTTTCAAGTATTTACCCTTCCACTCCGTAATCTTTATACAATCTGGTTCGCAAAGTTTCATCCAGATAGAAACTTTGATCGTGGATTGGATCGTGATGAGGTTCAAGACGAGCACCACGTTCCAAGGCCACAGCATTCAACATGTCTCTTATTTTGTCAGCATCGCGAGCAGCATATATATGCCACAAAGCTCCTGGAATTTCATGCTTTTCCCTAACCCGATTTTTTGTTAAATTATCACAGCCTGCTTCATCTATAGCTTTTAAAACTTCTGCAAAAATACATTCTATTTTAAGTCACTATTACTTTTAACTATAATTCTAACTACTTACCTTTGATGCTTTCTTCTTTTTCAATATCTTTTGCAACACCAACATATACCATGACATTGACTGCATCAGAAACATCCAAATGAAGATTTGTTGTACCTCTATCTGGATGCGATGGAGAGCCATAAGCATTGTACATTTTGGGTCCCAAATCTGGTTTTGTGAAAATATCTGGCAACCTGCTTGTTAAATTTAGTCTGCCATACCTATGAGTATATTCAGATAAAGGTAGAGCTTTCATGAGATCTGAGAAGCGCGTTGGTAAGATGTCTGCAAAATCTCCACGAGACGGCCAATCTTTTAATTTTAGTAACATTGGGTTTCCTTGATCATCTTTTAATCTTTTTGAAATATTTTCAAAACCTTCCCAAAATTTCCACATATACTGTTTAGGAACTGTGTTTCCAGTTAAGCAGTTAACTAAATCATTCTTATAATCGCCAAAGTCTTTATAAAATGAATCAGGATGCCATAAATCAGGATCTAGCGATTTGTGTACATCCGATACAATAACTGGTTGTCCTCGTTTCCATTGGTCCTGGAATATTCTATAATTATTAGGATTATTTGAATCATGAAGCCTTAAAAGTTTGCCTTTGCAAAGCCAAGAGTGTGGAACTTCAGGATACAAGCTTAAACTTTCTGTTAAAGTCATAAATCTAACTGGTAGAGGCTCTCTACCTCTTTCAACCCATTTGTATCTCCTGACAAAATGTTTTAGTTCCCTAGACTTTTCACTATTACTTTCACTTTCATCTTCTTTTTTTACACTGTGCTCAATTACACTGGATATAACTTCGTTCAGCGTATCCATTTGTGATTTTTTTCCAACTTTACCAGCTGTGAAATTGTCGCTTGTGTTATTTGAATTATTTAGGGGGGAATTTGATCTAGAGCCACTTCCATTAGATTTTTGAGAAGGTCTAATTAATAATTCACGAAGAGTTGAGTAATTTCCATCTTGATCATCATCTGACTCGGAATCTGAATTTATTTCGTCTTTGTCTTGATTTTGCAAAGCAACATCAGCTAACCAATTCAGAGAATTTTTTTCTTCTCCATTTGTGTTTTCTTCTTTTACATTTTTAACATCAACTTTTTCTTCTTTGATTTCCACTTTCAAACTACCATTCATAACTGACTTTAAATCTCCTTTGATTAAATTTTTAAGAATTTCGTTAGCCGGACCAGACTTCACATTTTCACAACTACAGTGTTGAGTTATGCCCCATTCTCTGCGACACTCGTGAAGAAGCTTATCCATTTTTATAAGACAATCAGATGGTATGACTTGAGTTAACAATAACTCTTCGGGAACGTGTGTTGTTCTATTCGCACATAATAACCAGGAATATTTATCTTTTCCAGAGACATTTTCTGAATAACTGTTAGTATTATTTTTTCTAGCCTAAAATAATAAATGATATTCAATTTTTGTCTTAACTTTTAGTTTAAATTAAAGTTATTATTAAAATACTTTCAGTGTTAAAAAGCTCGATATTTATAAATCACGTTTATATTCAAATAAAAAATGTTCATCATAGTTTAAGGAAATTAATAAAAAAATTTCAATAAAAAAATACAAGTTATTTACCTCATAACAGTCTATACACACAACAAAACCGCATTTGCTACAAGTCCAATGATAATTAAAAAGAGTAGTTTCACAAATATCACACATTTCTCGAGTACCTTTGACAACGCGCTTCCATATGATTTTTCTATCTTCATCTTCTGAATTTTCTAATAAAAATTAAAAAAGTTAAATATTGATAAACTTAAAAAAGAAATTAAATTTTTACCTCTTGATAAATATTCTTCTAATACGCTTTTTTCTTGATGTAATAAATCACAAAATTGATCTCCAACTTGACGAATGACTTGATAAGCTAATTCAATATCAAAATCTGCTTTGCTAATGCACTCCTTTCTTTCTTTTTGAGTTTCTTCCTTATACTTTTCTCTTGAATTGCTTAAATTTTCTTTGCCTGGTAACCAGAGTTGCGTATCGTCCTGAAAATAAAAATTGTCTTGATTATTAGTTTCTTAAAAAAAAAAAAAAAAAAAAAAAAACAAAACAAAAAAGCTTACTTCATCTGCGTCTATGTGCGGATCATTAAAACCTGCCATCATAACTTTTCCCGACTTGGTAAATTGAATTCTTCTGAAAGCGTAAAATCTACAAAATATCATCATACTTTTTGCATTAAGCTGTATTTTGTTTCGCTGATTAGGAGTCATTCTACATTCTCTGCATCTTGTAATTTTAATACACGTGTAACTTAGGCAATGTTTGTCTTGAACAAAACTTTGTCCACTTTTTTTTAATTTAAAGTCTTCAGGCTTCTCTTCTATCGTCCTAATTCGGTCAATTTTTCGATTTTTATTTTTATTATTAACGCTGTTTGTCTTATCTAATCGTTTCTTTTTTTGACGAGGTTGATAACCTTCCTCTTCTTCTTCCTCTTTTTCTTTGTCTTTAGGGATTCTTGGTTTTCTCCCTCTTTTTCGGGGGATTTTTTTTCCTAAAATAATGAAAGAAATAAATTAATTGAGGAATAATTAGACACATAGAAATGGTATTTAGAGTCTAGTTTAGTTTTGCTCATAATTGTACGCAAAGTCTCTGTAGTCCTAGAGATTTTTTCTAACTTTATTTTTGATAACCGTATGGAAAATAACGCGTACACTGACTAATTAATGGTAAACTAACCATTTCCCGTTGAAATTTCCATGACAGGATGAGGAGCAACAGGCTGTTCACTGGAATCACTAACTGACCCAGCTTCACTCTCGTTACTGGAATCGCTTTGAGCACCTCCAACAGCTGAACTAACTCCTCTACCTACAGGTTTCTGCTTTTTTCTTCTACGCTGATCGGGTACATTGTTTTGTTGTTTCCAGGCTCCTTTTTTTCTTTTTACCTACCACAAGAGAGAGTTTTTATTTAGTCAGGAAATCACAACCTTAATTTAACATGCAAGATCCTGACTCGCTGATTATTAACTTTCTTTCATTGATTCAAAAAAAATATGTATATTATAAACAAAATTTATAGGTTATTTTGGATTGTTTACGGAAGATTCGTACTTCATTGCAATGTTTAAGAAATTCGTCTTCGAAGTTCATTGTACATAAATTTTCTTGTAAGAGTATTTTGAAAAAAATTAAGAAAAAAAAAACGTCATAAAAATTTTTACTTAAACTATAAGAATTTTAACTTTTTTATAATAACGCGCACTCTTATAAACGTGCCTTGTAAATAACGTGTAATGGCGTTCTTAATTCTTAAAAAATGAAAGCCATATAAATATTGGGCGGTAACACAGAGAGCGCTAAAAAATAATTTATTTTGACGCCAGGCGTCACTGACTACTTAAAAAGCGGGAAAATCAAAATTTTATTTTTTTTTTATTTACAATATTTACATTATAATTAAAATAATCAAAAACAAGCATATAATGTAGTAAAAAAAAAATTGTGACAAAAATAAATTTTTTTTTGCTTTTTTACTTTATAAAACGCATTTAAAATGAAAAAATCTCTAGGATACTTTTGCTTTCTTATAAATACCTACTGATTAATTAATTCAGACAGCGTACAATAAAAATATTGATTTAATTAAAAAATGAGCATTGATAAATTAATATCTAAAACGCATACGTGTGTGTATATAAATAAAAATAAAATATAATCTCTGAGAAACTGATAATTTATTTAACAGAACAAGTTATCTTAAGAGGGGTAAATTTTAACAGCAGTTTTTAGCTATTTATACTGCCCAATTAAAAATTTAATTTTAGTAGATATATTTATAGTAAGAAAAACATTGCAAGCATTCGGACTAAAAAAATCAACAACTTCAGTTATCAATATAATTTCGTAATTTTATTTTGACAACTTTGAATATTGGTTGAATTCAAATATTTTATGAAATATATAATTAAAGAAGTTTCTTAAAATGTTCTGTTAAAAAAATTTATACTATTTTGAAAATCTAATTACTACATGCAAAATTAACACATTCAAGGCAGAAATCTTAGGTAATCTCTGATAAAAGTCATCAAAAAATTACAATTATTAAGATAAAGTAAACTTATAAAAAACAGTTACCTTAAAATTTCAAATACAATGAAAGAAAGTTTAATGAATAATCAAGTAGTGTAAAAGCAAAAGTCATAGGAATATTCAAAAAATTCACAAGCATGAAGTTCTTCAAAAAAAATAATTAAAAGAGTGTATTGACACAGCATGCAAAAAATTTAAAAAAAACACAATTTTCCAATTACCTTTGGTGGTTTTCTTTTAACTGCTGCTTTTCTCTCTGCTTCACTGTTAGATGAATCCTCGTCGTTTTGGCCCTCGGGATTGTTGGCATGACCATTTACAGCTTCTTTGACTACAGGCTTTCGGAAAGCTTTAATTGGCATCTTTGTTTTGTTGATACTATTAACAGCCATGCTTCCAATGTTGTGAATAGAGTTTACGGCACTAGGAAGACTGGTAGAACTAGCCATCGTCGTTACTGAACTTAAATTATTACTATTTGTGGCAGTGCTAACAGTGGTACTGCTAGTGGTACTGGCAGTTATAATGCTTCCCTTCATGGAGTCTTTGACAATATCATTAGCAGGTGTTTGAACTATTGTTAATGGTAATGTAACACATGAACCACTTCCAACAACTCCCGTTGTATCTTCGGAGCCGTCTTCTCCAGAGTGGCGTTGGAGCCAGGCCTTTTTAAGTTTATGGACTGGGTAACTACTGGTAGTTGTAACTATAGTATTGCTACTATTGGTAGAACTGTTTGTGGTATTTGTACTAATTGCAGTATTGGGAGTGGTTGGAGTGATAGTGTTACTACGACTAGGTGGCCTACTATTATTTTGGAGTAAAGGGCTGCTGCTGGGTTTTGGAATGCTGGCCTGTGGACTGGGTTGAGGGCTCGACTGAGGACTAGACACCTGGATTACAGGTGCCGGACTGGGTGTTGGGTTCTCTTCAACTTTTCGTTTTTTAATACCAAGTTCAAGAGGCTGAGAAGGTTGCTGAACCAATCTGGATCTTTCGACGCCAAGATCCAACGGCTGCATTTGGAAAGACGAGTTCTGCGCCGATGACTGGGAAATTTGAGGCACCAAATGGAGCTTACCTGAGTGGGCAGGTGGTGGTGCTGGATGCAAAGGGAAGGGTGCCTGATGCTTAGAGCTTACGTTTATTTGGGGCTGAGCAGGCTTGCCATAAATGTGTGAGGGTGCAGGGCTACTAACCTTAGGCTTGGGCTGAGGTGAAGAAGTTGCATAAAGTTGAGGCAAGCTAGCTCTATGAGAAGAAGAAGAACGAGCACCAGGAGAGGGAATCTTTGCTTGTGCTTCATTTTTGACAATAACTGAGCTGACTGGCTTTGGACCGTAACTCGGGTATCCGTGCCCAAAAAGACTAACATTAGGCTCAGCCTTGGGTAGAGGTGAGGCACTAGGAGCTGGCAGGGCACTCTTACAGCTCCTGGAATGTGCTGGTGGTGGATATTCAATTTTGACCGGTACCGAAGACGCTCTTGATACCTGCGTTATTTGGGCTGTAGTTGCCACTTGAGCTCTAAGGTAAGCCAAATTTTGATGATTATATTCGCTGACTACTTCGGACTCTCTTTCCTCTCTACTGGACGGTAATTGTGGCTGAGACTGTCTGCTTGAAGATTGCGTTTGAGCTGGTGGTGGTACAAGTGGCATAAAACTATTCCATGGAATAGTAGAGGCAGTTTGCATTGCATTCCTCTGTAAAATAAATAAATAATAAAAAAAAAATGATAAAAGGCTCATCTAATCAAAGAATATTTGAGAATTTTCTTCCTTTTCTTTTTTTATAAAAATTAAATAAGGAATAATAATAATAAATTAATAAGAATTAAAAATATATCAGAACGCAGAAAATAATTTTTGCAAAAGCAAATTAATATGTAAACAAAGATAATAATATTATTTTTTATCAAAAAAAAAAAAAAAAAAAAAAAAATATAGAGCCTGATAAAATAAATAATATTATTTGAAAAATTTAATGTATGTTTAGTTAAAACGTTTTGTAAATGCTGTATATATATGTATTAAAATAAGTTTGTAGGTCAAATTAACATAACAGCCAGTTAACGTTTATAAGTTATGTGTGAATACATATCATTTTCTTCATTTTTAGCATATAAACTATGTATTATTTTTATTACATTTTTATTTTTGCTAAGAATTAATTATTTTCATGAATAATATATATGTTTTTTTAAAAATTAGTTTAATCAATGACTAATATATTATATATATAATATTATTATTATATTTATTAATTGATATATTTGAACAGAGATATTAAATTAATGATAGGATATATGAAAATTTCTGTGACAAATTAGACTTCGTCATTTTTTTAAACTATAATACTAATTTTTATTATTCTACGTTTTTCGTATTTCATAGTAAAAAATTATTTTTTTATTTGGATTAATTGAAAATATTCCGTAGATTTCGATTCCAGAACCGAAAATTATAGTTTACAACTGCGAAAAAATTCATAATGTCTATTTTTTTAAGACTGTGAGGTTGAATTTAGATGAGCTACTATAATTTTTAGCGCTAAAATTCAAATTTCATTTTCTTTTTTATAAAACATTGGATCATAAAATTAAAATATTTTATTTATTAATGTATAAAGCCTGAACTTAAAAAAACAAAATAAAAACATTTATTTTTATTGAAAATGATAAATTAAAGCAAGCGTTTATTTACAATAAAAGATACTATATATTATATAGTATCTTTGTTTACAATTACTCAAATATACACATAATTCCTATTATTCTGATAATGCATCGAAACCTCGATTGAAACTTTACTATGTATACAATATGCATGATTTATTTAATAGGGTTGTTGCATGAAATGAATTTGAAATTCTATTTGGTTGGTTTTGTAGTTTATAAAAGATTATTCGAATATTCGAATATTTTTTTATATAATTTCAGGATATCAAAAAATCTTGTGAAAAATTTCGATAGAGTTAGGCAACTCTATTAAGGAGCCAAAGGTCACGTGTTGAATAATATATTTTATGCTTGTTAGTCAGCTTATTTGAAAGCTGAAAATTGATGCAATTGCGTCCTTATAAGATTTTTCTAAAATTTTTATTCAAAAAAATAGACTAGTAATGCTAAATCAATTTTTTTGGTTATATGAATGTTCAATTTTGGTTACAAAACAAAAACGATTGGAGTTAATAATTTAGCAAATATTTGTAAATACGCAATTTGGCCCCTTAATTATTTATAGCTTGAATTTAAAAATAAATATTTTTAGGCATTAAAATTAAGAGAATAAGAGAATTTAATAACATTACTAACTTTATATTATATCAATAATGTCGATAAAAACAATACTCTAGTCATATCGATTATAAATCATAGCATCATATTAATATTTACATACAATAGATGGCTCTAATTGCACAATATATTTGTTACTTTCCAAAAAATTTTAAAGTAGTAACAGTTGATTGTAAACAACAATCATACATATTTTATAAATTTATAATTTTTAAGATTATTTTATTATAATTTATTTATATTTAATTTCAAAATTTACCTACACATCAGTATTTTTTTCTGTGATATTTTAGTTTTTAACAATTTACACTTATTAATATTAAAAATATTCTAATAATATGACTTGTGGTAAGATAATATAAATGCAATTCAGTCTATTTTTATCATCAAAAATTTTTTCATGTTTACAGGATACTTTTTAAATATCTACAAATTTATTTATTTATTAATTTTTGACAAAATATTGACCAAGAGAATCAATATTCTCAATATGTAATCTAAATTGTAAACATTTGAGTAAGAGAAAAAAATTTTTCGTGTCCATATTATTAAATTACTTATTATATTTTTATTAAAAAATTCATTATATTTTTTAGCTTGAAAAGGATCTTAATCGATCGAAACGTCGTTAAAAATAAAAAAAATTTTAAACATCTTTCACTCCTAAAAATCATTTTACCAGCTTTACCACATCTTATTAACATTACTTTATATTTTATACTGGTAAGAAGCATACGTACATCCCATTTAAATTCACCCTAATTTAAAATTTTCCATAAAAAGTACAGTAAAAATCTGATTTATCAAAAAAAAATCTACTTAATGTAAATTTTATACAAAAAAAATAATACTAAATAAATTGAGGTTTTGAGTATAACTTAATTTTTTCATTAGATAATAAAAGTTTACTTAAGAAACAGACATATGTTTTTTCACCGTAAACTCTGGGTTATAACTAACAAATCTGTTTTTAAGGCAGAAAATTTTTTTAAAGTTTAGAAAATTTAATTTGAAATAATGTTTTGTACAAGTCAAATTCATTTTGTTTATATCGCCATTATCAGAAATCCATTTGTTCGAATGAAAATAGCTTTAATTTTGGTGTAAAAAATTTTAAATTGAGCTCTAATTTTAAAAAATATTGAAAAATGTTAAAACATCTTTTTTGATATGAAAAATTAAAACTTTTGAAAATATTTGACTTTTAACACAGAATTCTTCATATATCAATTGTTTTCATATCTATTAACACGTATATTGTAATTTAAAGCTTTATTTAATAATTAAAACGTTGAATTTAATTCTTGTTTTGCAAACTAAACATAATCTGAACTATATAAATAAAGAATGTGCTAATTTAGCATTTAAAAAAATTTTTATTTTTCTGAGTAATAGTAAAAAAGAAAAAAAATGATAAATCAGTTATTTCTTATTATCTAAAATCAGAATAATTTTTAAGAAACCTGTTTTAATTAATAATGATCAATTAATTAAATTTTACAGTAAATTGTATTTTAAAAATTATGAGTGAAATATTTAAAAGAAAAAAAAAACAAGTTTCTATTTTAAACATGTTTTATAACATGACCTGTATAATTTAAAATTATAATCAGGTATTAGTCTGTATAAATAATTCCAGGTAAAAATATTATAATTTAAATCAATTTTTAGCAAACAGTTTCTTGAGTTATTTACATTAAAAATACTTTTAAAAAAAAGGTATAACTAATTTTTGACCTTAACATAACCTCTAAAAATATAAAGTTATATACCTTTTGTTGTGCTAGCCTTAACGATTCTTCGAAATGTTTATGCACTGCTTGTTCTGCTGCTCTTTGCTTTTCTAACCTCTCACGTTCAACTTTAGCTTCTCTTTCACGTGATTCTATTTCTCGCACTTCAGCTTCTCTACGTTCCCTAAAATAAAAAAAAAATTACAATTATTATTGAAAATTAATTAATTATTCAGGTCAATAACGCGACTTGTTAATAAAAAGATTAATCGATCGTAAAAACTTAAGTTTCATACATTGTAAATAAGAAATAAAAAATTCTTGCGTCAACATATTATTTATACTACAACGCCAGATATTAATAATTCTTTGAATAAAAAAAAAAAAAAAACAAAAGTTGTTTATCTTGATATATATATTTTTGTTGGAATTATAATCGTCGTTCAACTACTTTTTCCCGTTTATCTTCATTATGTGTCACGCGCCTTATTTTTATTAACCAGTTTTTTCATTTTATTTGCTAAAATAATATAATTGAAAATTTTCTATTTCAAGGTCATTTTATATTGTTTTCACATATATTAAGCAGATTTATTTTCATGACATAATAATAATAATAATAATATGCATCATTTAGCATTTATTTGCATTTATTATAATAAACACCATGTTATTATTTTTTTCTATACGGGTATTAATAATTATATACCTATTTAAGGACGCTCTTTCCTGAAAATAATAAACGTATTTAATTACTTGAAATAATGTATTAAAATAAAATAAAATTAATTTCGAATAATAAATTACGTTGTATGAAATAAATTAGTAATTTATCATTAAGTTATAAAATATTAATGTTAAACTTATTACGCGCGATTTGTTATAACAACAAGTATAATAATATGCAGACAAGAAAACAGTATGGCTTCTTGTTTGCATGATAAACGTTTGAATAATATTAATAAATTTTTACAATCATTTTAAGTGAATTTTTGTTTGTTGTATAATTGTTTAATGTATTGTAAAATATTTTTTTATCAATTCCTGGTATTTAAAAAAATAAATAAATATTTCATACTTTATTTATACGGAATTTAAAATTTAAGAGCGTCCTTGATATAAAAATAAAATGAATTTTAAAATAGAAAAAATAGAGTAGGTATATACAGAAATCGAATAAAATCAATAAATTCCAATTAAATTTCAGTTAAATGCAAAGGTACCCGCATTATAATAATTCCCTAATTCAAAATAATATCATCTTCCCTTTCAACGAATTACAATATACGATATATAGTGGAAGCAAATTAGACAAAAAAGTCACTGAAAAAGGATGTAAAAGGGAAGTGCAATTTTTTTTTTTTTTTGTGTTTAATATACATATGTAAGAAAGAATCTGATTTTTTTTGTTTCCCGGAGGACTGCTTCGCCAGATATGGGGCAAAAACTACTTTTTTGCTAAATTTTAAGAAGTTTGCTATCGAATTTTGTCATATCTCTGGTTAAAATGGTCATAAAAAAAAAAAAAAAAAATGGAAAATTTTCGTAATTGGACAGAGACTAGAGCTAATTGGGTGGGGTTCCTATTAAAATACACCCTAACCTCCAAAAATCCAATTTTGTCCAATTTTAAAATTTTTTTTAATAACTTGGGCAAAAATAATCAGATTTTTATGAAAATCTCAGGAAATATGTATTTTAATGACGGGACCATGAGGTAAAATTTTTGTGAAAAAATTTTTTTTTTTTTGGCCAAAAATCAAATTTTTTCGCAAAAATTGAGCAATTTTGAAATTAGCGCCATTTTATGCAAAAACATGCTAGGGTAATTTTTTTTTTTTTAAAGTTGCCTTTTTGTATGTACTTTAACCTCAGTACGCGCAAGTATTCGTTAGCTCAATTAAAATGCCCATTTTAGGAGCAAGAATGAAAAATACCCTATTAATTATTAAATTTTTTTCATTTTTGCCGTATTTAGTGTAATTTGGGGAATTTTTCGGGCTACTTCTTGTTTATTTTATACAGCATTTAAGTTTTCCTTTTATTCAGTCACAATATTTTTCTTAAAATTTGGCCTAACCTCAAAAATAACGTTTTTTTGGGTCCTGTCGTCAGACATGCTATTTAATGCCATAAAAGCTCCATGGAAAAAAATGGCTGGAATTTATGTTTTTTGACCCCCTAAACACGAATCCGAGATCTGTTTTGCAAAATTCGTGGTCAATTATTTGTTATTAACAATTTATTGCAAAATTTGATAACAATCTAAATGTTAAATATCCTGTAGCTAAAACTATTCAAAATTTTGATAAGAACCTGATTTTATTATACATATTTTGACTCACTGAATCCGAATTTCTAATTTATAAGGTCGTATGATTAATTTTTTAAACAATATTTAATTGTTAATAAATTGTTTAAACAATTTTTTCTTGAAAATTAAGTGTGACACTTTCTTTTATGTATTCTTTGACCCTCTGATCACAATTTTCAGGTTCTTTCTTTTAAAAATCTACTTATAGTAATTGTTTAAACAATTTTAATTTGTTTATAAGCCAAAATTAATATGTTGCTATGTCATATTCTACATTGATACCTGTATTTATGTATTTTTTGAACTTTTGATCACGATTTTCTGTTTTTTTTTTCTCAAAAACCAACCCCTGTGATTATTTAAACAATTTTATTTTATTTATAAGCCAGAATAAGTATGTTGTTAAAAATCGACAAAAACATGAATTCCGTTGTAATATTACATTAAATAAATAATCTTGCATTGAGTCTTGCATACTACTAACCCAAGAGTTAATTTTATTGATTTTAAAGTTTAAATTGTGCAAGCAAATAATGGGGTTGGTTTAGCAGCATAGTAATGTTGGCTTATAAACAAATTAAAATTGTTTAAACAATTACTATAAGTAGATTTTTAAAAGAAAGAACCTGAAAATCGTGATCAGAGGTTCAAAAAATACATAAAAAAAAGTGTCACACTTAATTTTCAAGAAAAAATTGTTTAAACAATTTATTAACAATTAAATATTGTTTAAAAAATTAATCATACGACCTTATAAATTAGAAATTCGGATTCAGTGAGTCAAAATATGTATAATAAAATCAGGTTCTTATCAAAATTTTGAATAGTTTTAGCTACAGGATATTTAACATTTAGATTGTTATCAAATTTTGCAATAAATTGTTAATAACAAATAATTGACCACGAATTTTGCAAAACAGATCTCGGATTCGTGTTTAGGGGGTCAAAAAACATAAATTCCAGCCATTTTTTTCCATGGAGCTTTTATGGCATTAAATAGCATGTCTGACGACAGGACCCAAAAAAACGTTATTTTTGAGGTTAGGCCAAATTTTAAGAAAAATATTGTGACTGAATAAAAGGAAAACTTAAATGCTGTATAAAATAAGCAAGAAGTAGCCCGAAAAATTCCCCAAATTACACTAAATACGGCAAAAATGAAAAAAATTTAATAATTAATAGGGTATTTTTCATTCTTGCTCCTAAAATGGGCATTTTAATTGAGCTAACGAATACTTGCGCGTACTGAGGTTAAAGTACATACAAAAAGGCAACTTTAAAAAAAAAAAAAATTACCCTAGCATGTTTTTGCATAAAATGGCGCTAATTTCAAAATTGCTCAATTTTTGCGAAAAAATTTGATTTTTGGCCAAAAAAAAAAAAATTTTTTCACAAAAATTTTACCGCATGGTCCCGTCATTAAAATACATATTTCCTGAGATTTTCATAAAAATCTGATTATTTTTGCCCAAGTTATTAAAAAAAATTTTAAAATTGGACAAAATTGGATTTTTGGAGGTTAGGGTGTATTTTAATAGGAACCCCACCCAATTAGCTCTAGTCTCTGTCCAATTACGAAAATTTTCCATTTTTTTTTTTTTTTTTATGACCATTTTAACCAGAGATATGACAAAATTCGATAGCAAACTTCTTAAAATTTAGCAAAAAAGTAGTTTTTGCCCCATATCTGGCGAAGCAGTCCTCCGGGAAACAAAAAAAATCAGATTCTTTCTTACATATGTATATTAAACACAAAAAAAAAAAAAAATTGCACTTCCCTTTTACATCACTATTAAATCCTAATTTGCTTCCACTAATAAGGGTCAAAGACCTCAAAACTATTGCTTTTTGTGTATTATAAATCCCCCCTAACCTAACACCTGCATTTATTTTTTTATTATTATTATTTTTATTATATACGAGCTTTATAATTAGATGTATAAATTCGAGGTCGACAATCAATAGATATTTTGTTATTTATATTGTGTACGTTTAAAGTCAAGGCACGCGAACGCGACAAAACATTAACATTTAATTAATTGAATAATTGCCAAAAATTATTATATTTTTAAAATAGGTATAAAATAATATAAAATATTTGAAGAAAAAAAAATAATATCAATCACTTACACTTGTGTAATCAATCAATTTTATATAGACTCATATTATTTTAACTGACAACAAGATCTTTATAATTTCTTAGAAAATTTCTATTTTTCTCAAAGAGACGCGCGTCTTCTCGGATTCCGTTTTGAATTATTGCCAACTCGGTAATTTCCAATGCAATCTCTATCTTTTTTTTTTCTTTCAAACTAAAATTAACATTTTTTTTTACATATTCTAAAAAAATATTTAAAAGCAACTTAATTATCATAACAATTTTTAAATAAACAGTAATAAATCTTTTCATAAATAATGAAAAAGAAAGAAAAAAAAAAAAGTTCTTTACGACCTTGATCCGATCAATAACATTAAATACATCAATGGCCCTTAAGCGCAATTCTTATTTATTTCTCATCTTTTTAAAACGAGGTGTCGGAACGCGCAGGTAGAAAAACCAGCCTCCGAGATTTCTCGAGTGGAAACAAAGGGACCAGCAATAATATACAGTATAAATAAGCAGCCGGCTTTACTAAGCGTTCTGCGGCTTCTCTCCTTTATTATTTCATTTTTCCCCTCTTTCTACATTTATTTATACCTGTTATAATTTCTAAAAATTTCTTTTTCGACCAATTAAATTAATTATTAAGAAATATTTGCAAAAGTTCAAGGACGTAATATTCTGATATTTATTTTAAATACACAGAAAACATTATTTGCACAAAAAACGAAAGAAATAAAAAGAGAAAAATCCGGAAACGAGAAGTCGATGAAAATAACGGTAAAAAAATAAACCTAGAGTGGGGATTAACTACTCTTTTATTTTACAGTGTATTTTTTCCTTTATAAATACATAAGTAATCAAATTTTCACTCTCTTTTTTACGTAATTTAATTTTAATTATCTTGCATTTTTTTTTTTACATAAACGAATAAATAAGATTTATAAAAGATTTAAACGTTGATAACGTTAGGTATAACTCATCCTTTTAGAATTTCAAACTTGCTCTTTTTATATGAAAAAAAAAACTTTTATATACCAAGTTAACTCTCGCTTAGCAAAACTTTATTTTACACAGCACACACACACAGAGAAAGAGAGAGAGAGAGAGAGACACAGAGAAACAAGAATATAAAGAAAAACAAGAATTATTTTTGTTCACTTTAAATAAATAGGTATATATAATTAATTTGGCGCACAATTTAATGCAAATAAATAATAATAAGAACTCACAGTGTCATTGATGACACACCACTGTAATTATATTGATTATAAAATCCAGATTGATGATGTATCGGTGTTTGATGATAAATAACATTTTTATTATTATTTATTTTTCTGTTATCAAGATTATAAGGTTGAAATATTTTAGGTTTATCTTGATTTTTCTTTTGATTATTATTCATTATTAAAGAACTTTTAGTATTAATATTGTTGCCCAAAGCTGGGACAGGAAGTATAGCCATTGTGCCACCGCCTAGTACTGGCGGCATTTTATATTTAAATTCAAAATTGATATTATTTTCACATAGATCATTATTTCAAATTATTAATTAATTAATTAACACAAATTTAATACTTTTTTAGTTTTAACTAAAAGAACGATTTAACTTTATGCGAAATGTAAAAGACAGAGTATTTTGGACGCTTGCTAGTCTACAACTGGCGCTTGAAGCGCAGAGCCAACAGCGACTTTCCCCCCTTTTATATATATATATTTCTTCTTTGGGTTGTCGTTATGTTATAGTATATCCCCTCCCCTTTATATATTTCGTACCGGATTCTCGCTTACAAACACACGCATATTATTTCTTTCTAAAAAAGGATACATTTGACTCTCTTTTTTTAAAAAAATTTACTAAGTGCTTTTCATATTTTTATGAAAATTGATCTAATATTTATTAAAGGTAGGTATTTAAAAGTATAAAAAACAGAAAGTTTTATTTTATTTTATTAAGTTTTTTAAAGTTTTTTTTTATCTTTTCATTATAAAGTTTTAATAAACTACTACTATTTTTTTTCATTTAATAAATAATTCAGGTCAAAAACTAATATAATATTCTTTTTAGTTTTATAATAAAAAGTTTGACAAACCTTGATGTATATTGAATTTAGTATTATTTAAAGAAATAATTTATAAAATGCACCTGGATTAATTAAAATAAGTAGTGTTGTATTAAATAACCCTATCGCAAATAGAAAATAAGTTTGACGTCAACTTATGTAAAAACAATTAAAAAAGAAACTTTTTTTTTCTGTAATTTTTCTTTTTTACATGTGTGTAACATATGCTTGTTGTGTGTAAAGTATAAAATGTGTACCCAAACTGGATTCAGAATATGATCAACAAATTTTTTATTCAAGGGTTCAAATTATTACAAGAAATTTAGAATTTTAGTTTTTTTTTAATTCTATCAATTTACAGGCTGAGTTAAAGAGTTTTATAATATTCCCTTTGAGATCTGATTTAGAAGAGTTTTGGTTTTTTTAATAGTCGATATTCAAAATATAAAATTTAAAATCGTGCAATCCTCTATTGATTCGAATCATCAAATTTTCAGATCGGAAATAGACAAATAATGTAATTAGAATTACAACTTTTTTAATTAAACCGTACCGAAAAACGCTCTCTACAAAAAAGTTTCAAAATTGTTATGCAAGCCAGTAAAAATTTTTATCTCTTAAATTATCTAATAAAAAATTAAATAAAAATTAATAATAAACGAGTAGAAAAAATACCACACGATTAATAAAACACGAATTCTTTATTCTTGATTGACACAAAAATATTGGATAAATCAATTAATTACTGTTTTTTATCATTATTTTTTTTCTAATAAAATTAAAATATTGACATTCCTATATTTTATGTATAGCGTATTTAATATTTAAAAAAATTCTAAAATGTATGAATTTAATATTTTATTAAAAATAATTGAACGAGTGCAAATTCTTTATTAAAATGATAGACGTTTTTTAACGCTATTCTAAATAAATTGACATTTTTATTATTAATAAATAAACAATTTTTCGTTAGTTTTAGAATGTACATATTAAATTCTTCCACAGCTTATTTTTAGCAAGAAAAAAAAATCAGAAAAATAACGGTAAATAATAAAAAAAAAAAATTTTATTTTTAAAGAAAACAATTAATTTAATACTTATTTTATTCAGTGATTTTTTTTATAATAATCACGCAATCTTTTTGCTTCGAGTTCCGCTTTGGTAAGCATGTTTTAAATGACAATTATATTTATTTTTTACTGAAAAAAATAATAGAAAGAGATAAACAGATTTCACTTTTTTTTTTTTTTTTAATGACTCATATAATAATTCGACACGTTAAAAATATTTTATCTCCTTTGTCGTTCAATAAAATTTTATTTCTGTAACGTATCATCTACTTTAAGTCGTGTAAGCAGTATATGAAGTAAGAGAGAGAGGTTTTATTTCACATGAATTAAAGTACTATACTTAAATAACGGTTTTAAATAAATTTAACTGCAATTATTATTTTTACAGACAACAGGTGCAGTTTACTTATTTTTTTTTTCAGCTGTTGGTTTACTTGAGAAGAAAATTCATAAAACTTGTTTTAGGCCTTTTTTTAAGGATATTCCGAAATTTGACCAAAGAACACTTGGTTATGTAAAATTAAGTTAGTTTTTAATTAATGAAAAATGGCCAAAAATAAGACTGAAAAAAAAAAAATCAATTTATTAGAATATCTTAAAAATCCTTTAATATTATACAACACAACTGAACATGAGAAGGAGGAGGAGGATGGATATACATCAGATAGAGCTATATTTATAATAATAACGTGCCTTCTAAAAGAAAAAGTTGTTACACCAAGAGAAACCAGTTTTGCAAGTTTTTGCTATAATTTATAATACTTGTTCCTTTTTATTTTTTACTCTTTTTTTTTTTTTTAAGTTTTGATAAGGAAGCTACATATACACACACACATACAAGTTTTTTTAAAATAATTATGAGATACATCAAAATTTAATAAAGCTAAACTTTGGATTTGTGACCTTGTTCTAAGTCTTTTTTTTTTCTATATTATACATATTTGCAAAAAAATAAATTTCTTAAAACATAAATTTCAAGGAAACTTTTTCATTTTTATGTTATTTGTAACAAAGAGATCAAAATCTTTTTCATAAAAATTCTTCAATTTATATATTATACTCTCTGTTTTCTATTCAATTTTTTATTATAAAAGAATATAAAAAAAAAAAAAAATCCAATATTATATAAAACTGTTATTTTATTGCAAGAAAAACAAGAAATTACGTAAAATTTATAAAGTTTTTATTATTTCTTATAAATCTCATTGCATTATATTATTACCATTTGTTAATTTTTATTTAACGTAACTCCTTTTTCGTCTTACCCAACTAACAACTACCAAAACTTTTATTTTATAACCTTGAAATAGAACAACGAGAATTATATTATTTTAAGTAGCTGATTTATTCAGTACTGGATTAACCAGTTTAGATTATTTTTACACTAACCTTAATATCCTTTCGTGCCTGTCTCTTTCGAGTACTTCTGTAAGGGATGGCTGTGCTGTTAATCCTGGTGGATATGCCAACAACCTCGATGGTGCTCTCCATAACATTTCTTGTGCCAATGAAGGGTGATGATGAGCAGCAACTACTGCTGGATTCACTGGATAACCAGCAGTCACAGGAACTGGAGATCCAGCAGCTGCAGCTGCTGCGTTTATTGCTGATTGTGAATGCGACATCAGTAACGACGTGTGTTGTACACTTTGTACGTGCCAAATTTTAGCTGGCGCAGCGGATGTAGTCGCTCCGCTACTTGTTGCTGTTGTATCCTCTGCACTCAAGGCAGAACTTCTGCTTCCACTTCTTTCGTCACCGGAACCGGTGCTCCTTAATGAGCTAACTCCGCTATCGCTACTGCTATCACCGAAGGTACCATTGTTGGTGCTATTGCTATTACTGCTACTGTTATTACTGCTATTGTTCACGTGATTGTTGCTGGCATTCTGGTAATTAGGATTCGTACTGACGGATCCTCCTCTGTGAACAGCTGTGTGTGCGGAAACCGGAATACCGACAACTTGACCTCCTGCCGTTGCGGTAGCTTCCAATTCCAAAATATTGACTTCATCGCCGCCACTCTGAGCTAGCTGACGATGATGTAAATCAGGCCTGTGTAAATGCAAGTTTTGCTGATGCGGATGATGCGCGGAAGGATGGTGATGCAGCGAGTGGTGATAGTGGAGTTGTTGTACCGGATGGTGAGAATACTGCTGATAATGGTGTGAGTGATGCGGGTGATGAATTGGGTGTTGTTGATGATGCGAATGATGATGTGGGACTGCTGCTGCTGCTGGAGCCGGTACCAATGGCCCAGT
The DNA here is from genome assembly GCA_022575985.1 of Anagrus nilaparvatae. Taxonomy (NCBI): domain Eukaryota; kingdom Metazoa; phylum Arthropoda; class Insecta; order Hymenoptera; family Mymaridae; genus Anagrus; species Anagrus nilaparvatae. The sequence goes on from JAKSXM010000239.1 coordinate 1,453,476, forward strand.
TCCAGGCTTGTTGTTTAAACGCTCGACCAGAATCACGGGGCTTTCATTGTGCCGACTTCGCTCCTGCTCCAGGAGCAGGCGATTGCCGGCCCCCAAGGGACTCAGTCTATCCAGAACGACGCCTCCTGTTTCTGATCCACGCCTACTCGACTCCAGCAGCAGACCCTTTGAGGATGGAATTCTGCTGGCTAACAACTGATCTTGCTCTTCTTCCTTTTTTACCCGTGGTTGAATGATCGTTGTTCCTGCTGCTGGTTCTTGTTGTTGCAACTGAAGATTATTTTTGATAAAATCTTTTTTTGGACTTTTCTTGCCATTTGTAACTGTTTCCGTTTCTTCTTCTTTCTTTATCTTTTCTGATAATGAAGAAGGTGGAGGTTCTGGTTCTCTGTCTCTTTCCCTTGATTCGCTATCCTCTTCTTCTGTTGGTTTGAATATTTCTTTTCGTGGCTTTACTGGCCTAGAAATTTGTTGGCAATCTTCCGGTTTGACTTTTCGGTCTTCCTTGAACTCGCGTTTGAGTCTCTCGGGAATAGCTCTAAGTCTCTTAACCAACGGATCGGATGAGTCTTTTTCCTTTAATTTTTTGTTATCATCTTTATCGGTTTCCTCGTCTTGATCTTTCTCATCTTTGATAATTTGTTGTCTTTTCGTAAGACGATGCTCTCTTTTATCTAATGTAATTTGATCATCAGAATCCTCTAACAAGTCTGTTTTGGATTCCAAACGGGTTCTTCTTCTGACAGTACGTCCAGTATCTAGTGCAGATTTTTTTAACGTCGGCAAACGTTTTCTTAACTTGGAAACTGTCGTTGGTAACGATGTGTTTGTTTCTTCGAGTACCGTAGTACGAGGAGTTCTGATTCCCAATTTACCAGAAACCGCTGGTCCTTTATTTTCACGATCCTCTAACGTCGATGTTTCTAATACCAATGGATCTGTCGGATTTGTTACTTTTTCTTTCGCTGAATTTTCGCTTATTCGACGTTTACGTATACTACGCACATTTGTTTTTTCTGTAACAAAAAAAAGCATAAAAAATTAGAGGCTATTTACATAGAGAGAAAATTGAAAATTCAGTTAGAGTACGCAAATAAGAAGAGGAATTCGGATAAGCTTATCAGTAAAATGTCTAATGTACCTTGCAACAAGGGATTTAAATAGTTGAATGTCCCAAAGACTGAAAATTTAAGGAGGTGGAGGCTGCGCGCATGTTTCATCAGGGAAACGAAGAATCTTTTGATCATAAACATGTATTTGTGTAAAGGGGCGTCGAATATAACAAAATTTTATGTATAAAATGAGTGAGAGAGAGAAGAGGGATTTATTACCAAGGATTTACTGTTATTATTTGTGAGGGTAATAATTCGATATTTTTTTTTTTTGGTTATTATATTTTTTTTGGCCGCGTAATTTATGTCGATAAAATAAATTAACGAAATTAAAATATTTTTTAAAATTTTGCATAAAATTGAAATGAGAATATTTTTCTACTTGTATTATAGAGAGCAGAATAACAATTGAAAAAAAAAAATAAAAAAAATAAACAAAAGATATTGAAGTACACTCAAAAACTTTAATTGTGTATCAAGAAAAAATAACATCAGACAACAAGGTCATTGATTCGAATAAAATAATTTTTATAATAGCAAAAAAAGAAAAAAAAAAACTTGATTTTTTCATAATATTCACGTTAGAAAAAAAAAGTAAGAATAAAGTATGTCACATACACTGAAAAAAAAAATTACGAGTAAGGATGGGGGAGTGTATTTATAGGCGTAAGATTAAAATGATACAAAAAATTTTTTTTTTGAAGGGTGAATTTTGTTTTTGTTGTTGTTGTAGGAGAGTGGAAGAACCTGCACATGAAAAAAATATAGGGGGATAAAAAATAATGCATTGATGGAGAGCAAAAAAAGGGGTTATAATTTTACGAACACATAGAAAAGATTTAAATGCCTATGGATTTTAATTTTATGCTGGGTGATATAATTTTTTTTTACTATTTTATTTTGATTTAAAGAATTATTTAAATTTTTCGATGCTTTTGCATTTGTTATGGGATTGCCAGTAATGTTGAATGTATTAATTTTTTTTTTAATGGATCCATCTCAATGAATCTTATTTTCGTATATCTTCCGATTACCAGTTTTGAGTAATTAACATAACCTAATTAGAAAAATTTTACTTCGTTAACTGTCCTAGCTTTAAAAATGTTAGAGAATACAAATTTTTGTGTAATTTTGCTAATTGAGCCAATTTTTGATTTCCTCTCAGGTTTTTAAAAATCAGAATCTTAGACTCAAAATTATATTGACTATAAATTGCACAATTTGCTGATTTTGAGTCCACAACTTGAACAGAATCTTGATCAGAGACTCCAAAAATCTGATAATAATATTTTTTGCAAATTTGGGCGAAAAATTGGCCTTCGGAAAATAAATGAAATTTTCAAAATCGTTTCAAATGACCAAAAATACATGAGGCCCAGTAAAGTGGATAAATTTCCGTCTATTTATTACATAAAAATCGCAGTTCACAGATAATTAAGTTTAATTTTATTGGTGTCTTACACGCGATCTGCGGAATGCTCTAGACTCTTATTAATTTGCATAAATATTAGCCTGGCAGTAATTTTAAAAAATTGCTTGAGTTCTCGACTATGAGATAAAATTATAGTCTCCTCAACAAAAAAATAAAAACAAGGTTAACCAAATTTCAGATCATTTAATTACTTTGACGTACGCCCACAAATAAAGAAATTTGATGCTTCTTTTAAGCCCGAAAATTCGCCTCATTTTGCACTTAGATTTTTCTAAAATATCTGCCAGGCTAAAAAATACACAATTTCTGTTTATAAATAATTTTCATTCAAGCAAAATAATAAATCAATGCGACACCTGAGACTCAAAATAAACTCGTTAATCGATAATTACTTTAATTACTCTATATTTAATAATCACAGCGTTTTAATTGTTTATTATTAAAAAAAAATAAGTAAAAAAAAACGTTATATAATAATTAATTAATGAAAAAGTACAGAGAGGGAATCTCAAACAGGTCATAAAGAAGCTTCATTTTGAAATGTTTATAAAGAAAAAAAGATTTAAAGTAAAAACCGGTTTTTAATTATGATATATAAAACGGTTATAAAGAAAGAATATTGTCTTACTCGCTCGTTCGAATTAAACGCTTGTTATTTTTTAACAAAGAGTAAGATGTTAATAACGCCATTTTCAGTTTGGAGAAAATGCTTTTGAAGTAGAATAGGGGTATGTGGTAATTTCGGGTAGGGTCCCCGAAAGTTCGGTCTTGAATTTAAAATAGGACTGGTTCGGATCGAGTTACGGGTAAAACCCAAAATTCTTCAAAAAAGGACTGCAGAAATTCCAAAAAACCTCAAAATAACCGAATTTTTTTACAATCGCACTGATTTATTAGTATATTTTTCCCAATAATTACCGTACAGACCCAAAAAAAAAAAATTGTTCATGCATGAATAAATTTTTCTAAAACCAGACAAATTAAATTCTAAAAAAAGAAATATCAGATATTATCTCACCGTGCTTTGAAAATAAAATTTATGTTAATGAATTATCTTGAAAACACAACAGGATAATAAAAAAATATGTCAATTTTAATCGCAATATATTTTTTTGTTATAAATTATCATATTTTGCAATTAGTGTTTAAATAATTAAAAAATTATTATTTTTTTTTCTTATCAATATTTACTCTATTATTAATTATGTAGGAGAAAACTGGTTAGTAATTAAATATTTTTTAAAAAATTCAAGTGTCTTTTAATCTAATAAAAAAATTTATACGATAAAATGACTAAATTCTTAACAACAGATAAGAGCGATAAGATTATTTAAATTTTATACGAAAATAAAATTTTTTTTGTCAATTTTGTACTTTTTTTTCTAAAAAAATAGGTCAAAATTTTCTCTAATTAAATACAAAAATTGAAATATCAAAACTCTGAAACAACACACGTGTTTACCTATTTTTAATTCAGTTTAATTAATTAACGTCGAATAACACAATTAAATATCAGTTTAATTAGGTATTTTATTAAATTACGTAAGAAACAAAGTTTATTTTATTATCTTATCAGTTTTGATAAAGAGAATACGATTAAATTTTTATATTTATCATTTCTTTCAAAAATAGTTTTATAATTTTAGATAATAAAAATTAGTTTTAGAAAGTTTATTTTATTTATTACTGATTAAAGGCTTGAATTAATAAAAATATTGCAAAGGTTGATTAAGGGCAATCCCTAAATTTCCAGAATTTTCTAGATTAAAATTCATTAAATTGAATTCATTGCAATTGGCATTGAACAACATCAAAACTTTCCATAATTAAAATTTTATGAATTTCAATAAATCATCCGTGTTTACTTTTCGCTCAAGCAATTAAACAAGCTTATTAAAATCGATATCTTCATTGACTCCAAATCCCAGTTTTCTGAACAATTAACTTATCTCAAGAGTACATGAGAACCTAATCTCAATTCGTATTATATCCAACCTTAGGGAAAATTTAAAACCGCATGTTAACCGTTCTAATAAGCAATTTCGAATAATTAATTCATATGAGAAATAACTCCTCATTCATAAACTTCATTTATCTACCACTTTATTTTCAAAATCTAAGAAAATTCAATTATCGAGCAATAGAAAATTAATATGGTGAAAAATGATAATATTTTTTATCATGAAAATGCGCACGTGTTCATCAAGGTATAAGCGCTTTATGTACGTTCTTTGAAAATGGAAAATGCAGAGAATCTTTTTTCGAGGTCGAGCATGAAATAATAATTGTGATATTAATAAAATATTAAAGAACACGTGACTGGCACGTGATTCGATAATAAAATATAAAAATATGCGTGTTTTGGCCATGAAAAACTTTTCTCTTTTACTCAATTTTAACTTTTTAAATTTTGTTGCAGAATGGAAAACTTTGGTAGGAGATGAAAATTTGATTATGTGGAACTTGTTCCTAAATTGGTCTAAATATTGGATTTAACTTTGTTTTATTGAGGGATCAACATCTCCGAGATATTCTAAACGGAAGTGAATTCGTCCAGCAGATGCACGAAATGGGAGAAGAAAAAATATCAAGGGAGTCAGAGAATTCAAGCATCTGCTTCTAAGTTATTTACGAGTTATTTAAAATGTGCACTTGTAATGATAGGGATTCTTTCCTTAATGCATTATTTAAGTTTTATAAAGGAATTGGTACTTTTTACCTGCTCTCAAAATTGGATTTACACTTCTGATCCAATTCAAACCAAAAAATAAAATTCCAATTTTAAAAAATCTGAATCCCAGATATAAAAAATCTAAATAAATTCAGTGAACCCAGAAATATTCAATTGAACTCAGCTCGTGTAATTCAAAATAAAAGCATAAAAAAGTACATCAGACTGTCTAGACTTAACGTACCAAAATTAAAATAAATTTAATAACTCTTGAACTTTATAAATTAATTTAAAAAAATTTAATTAACAGCTTTTACATAACGAAACTGATTTCTGTAATATTTTAGAAAGAAATTTTGACATTTCCGGCTGATCGAAAAGGAAAATATTAAAAATTAATTTTAATTACAGTGTATTTATTTTTTTAAACGGGACTTTTTCTTCATAACGCGTATTGTATCCTGTGCGCAATACATATTTTTTGACCTAGTTTTTATTTTAATTATCTACCTCATTATTTGGATTAGAAAAATTAATTTTTAATGAACAAATTCTATTTATAAAAAATTTAAAAATAAAATTTTTATCATCCCAGCTAAAAAATGTCGAGTAATTTAGTGTCTTGGATTTTATTGATTTTTTATTTATTTTATTTATAACTTTCTTTAAAAAAAAAAAAAAGTTGAAACTTCTATTGTTACATAAATTGAATAAACGAATCTTACTGTACATGAAACGGTTCTTTTCTCTTCTTGCGCGCTTTTGAGATTATAGTAGAGAGAATCGATCTCTGTGTGTCGGGTGAAAGTTTAATGACCTTGCACATATTCTGCACTGTCTTTTTGTTTTAGCTAATTTTTATTATGATAATTGGACGTTTTTGGGTTTTTAAATTAATATTTTTTTTTGATTTTTTTGGGGAATTGAAAATTGTTTTTTGAGGTGAGGGTTTTTGGTGAATAGAGGTGGTTGTGTGTCTGGAGTGTTTACAGAGATTTAATGTTTGCTTTTTTAAAGAATAAACGATTTTTGAGGTTTAATTGCTAAAAATCAATAATATCTAGAGTTGGAGGTTGGTTTTAGAGAGCAGAGTTTTGCTAAATTTCTTATTTCAATTTTAGTTTATGGTAATTTTCACTAACATAAATTTTAATAAAAATATGCTCCATGAAATCGAACTTTTGATATAAATTCACTTTTGAATTCTCTGAAATTTTAACAAATAATGATTCTGTTTATGAAAACCCAAATTTTTGAATATAATTGAATACAGTTATTATCCTTCAAAATTTTAAATTAAAATGATAGCTTCGGGGCTTGCTATAATAATTTTGTGTGTGTATGATAGCTGAATTTTCGTACAGAGATAGTCATAATTATTAAAATATTCTCACTTTCGTACCTTTTTTTTTGCTGCTGGTTCTGGAAAAAGTTATAGGTCCACAAAATTGGCCAATTTTTGGAAAAAATAACTGTAAGAAAGACACATAGGAATAGCCTTAATTTTTAGATTATGCCAAAATATACTCGGTTTAAATTTGACATTTTTCGGTGTTTTGAATCTAGAGGGGTATTTTGGGCTATTATAGGACCGCCGTTTACCCGCGCTTAAAAGCATGCATACCATAAAAGTCGCGGGTAAACGGCGGTCCTATAATAGCCCAAAATACCCCTCCAGATTCAAAATACCGAAAATTTTCAAATGTAAACCGAGTATGTTTTGGCCTAATCTAAAAATCTAGACTACTCCGGGGTGCCATACTATCAGTTTTTTTTTCCCGAAAATGGCCAATTTTGTGAACCCTAACTTTTTCCAGAAACCTCAGCCAAAAAAATTGTTTGTTTGTATTAATCCTTGTACAAAAATTCAGCTATCATACTTACACGCACTAATATTACCATAGCAGATTCCGAAGCTATGATACCTTTGCAGTTTAGATGTTTTTCGAGGTGTTTTTATAGCCGTATTTTATGAAATTGCAGTCAGATTAAGGAAAATTAAATATAAATTTAAGCAAACAGAATACATTGTGTATCTATGGACAAAACCAATAAATTTCAAATTTGCTGCTGTATGTAAATTCAAAAATTGTTTAAACTATACTAAATTACGATAAATCGAAATTATGAAAAATATTACAGAGAATGACTTCAAAAAAGTGTAAATTTTGAAGCAGAGCAATATATTGCAATTCAGCATTTCAGCGAAATTATTATTAATTTTATCACTAAAAAATGAAATATAAAAATTTTATGATTTTCAATCGGCTGATTTCCCCAAAAAACAAAAAAACAAAATAAAATGACCAAATATATACTTTAAAACAATAATTAGCCTTTTTTCTGGTGAATTAAAATTTAATTTTAAATTCTTTGCTAAATTTAGCCACTTAAAAACAAATTCTTAAAATTTACTCATGCATGCCCTTGAATTATTTAAATTTTCAACTCAAAAAATTAGTAACTTAAACCGCAAAAAAGACCTTACTGGAAAAATAACACCAAACAAAAATTTTGCACGACAGCCTAAAAAACCCCACTCAAAAATTAATACTCTGACGTCCAATTAAAAATCCCTATAAAAAATGTAAATCATTACAACCAAAAACAAACGACAAATAATTGAAAAAAAAACATGTTAATTCCACAAAGTACTAAAATTTGATTATCGCGTGAGTTAAAGCAATTAGGTCATTGGGGTCACGGGCATAAATAGAAATTTTTCAATAAAAAAAAGACATGAAAATTTATTTTTTTAAAAATTTAGAGTAAAAAAAAAAATTAATTAACGTATCGATTTTCAATGTCTTTAGCGAGTTTTTTATTACCGTAATAAGACAAACAAGATAAAGAAAGGAAGAGCCTCCATGTTTGTGCATAACTCGTTTTTAAAAAATATATTAGTCAAGTGTCTTTTATATGAATCCGGTTTCAATTTTATAATACAAACCTCTCATATTTCGCGTGCGCATACAAAACTCTTTTTTTTTTTTGATAAAATTCAATGAAACATTTGAAAAAAAAGTTCATAATCATAAAAAAGAGAGGAACGGTCTTTAATATTCCCAGGCATTTTTATGATACACAACAGAAAACGCATACACAACGCACTTGTGTGTTAGACAGGAATATCGATCTTTTAAAGAAAGAAAGAGAACACTCTCTCTCTGTGTGTGTTAAAAAGGGTATGCTAACATAAAAGAGGGGTAAAATAATAATGTAAAGAAGACTTGTGTAGTAAGAGAAAGACAAGGGAGGGGGAAATGTGTTTTTTTTTTTTTGTATCCGCCTTAAAGCTGAACGTTTTAAATAAATAACAAAATTTTTTATGATACATCTTACTTTAATTTTTTACGCTCCCCTGCAGCTGAACTTTCTTGTAATAAAATTAAATAAGCTTTTTTTTTTAACCCGAATTTTTTTTTATGTATTGGATTTTTTTTGAAATAAATTTTTATCTTTCGTATTATAATTTAGTTAAAATTTATATTTATTATTAGCATATTTTTTTTTATATTTCTTGGAATTTATGTGTAATTTATTTTAATTAATTTTTTCTCTCTTTTTTTTATTAATTGTCTATCAGTTTTTAGAGGACATGTGTGTTTTAGTGAGACGTTTTTTGTATTTTTAGTACATGTGTGATGTTTCCGAACCCTTTTTTAAGCAAGTTTTGACAAGATTTTATTTTGATGCTGAAATTGAATTTTTATTACTCGTTAAAGATGCAATGGAAAAATATTTTAGCTCATAACAAAAATTCAAAAAATAGGAGGTTTCGGTTATACCAGCACAGTGAAAATATTTAAAATTATGAGAATTTACTGGACTGGTTATAATCATCAGTTATCACCTGCTCACTAAGTGTGTGCATTACATGTGAAAATTATGAGCGCTTGCGAATTTAAGGCCAAGTCAATTTTAGATTGTTAAGGACTGCCGTAAATATTTTTTTTTAAATAAAATGAATCTTGAGTCGAAAAATTATAGTTTAAGTATAATAAATTTTGACGAATCTTGACTTTTTGCGGATTTTGGAAATCGAAAGTTTGAATAGTGCAAAAATTTGGGCAAAATAAACCCAAGCAACTGGGGAATTCTAGGGCCCGATTTCCTGTCACTAAAGATTCGACTCGAATTTCGGATTTTTTAAGAAATTTTGCTCAAGCCCCCTTTTTCAGGCTTATTTAAAAAAATTTTCTTATTTAGCCAGCCTATCAGAAAATTTTTAAAATTTGCCTAAAAAGAGGAATAAATATCCGAAATTTGAGCCAGAATTGCCCGAATTTAGAAAATGGCTCCCTGAAATTTCGACCATATAAAATCCTATTGCTTTTTTGCATTCCATTTTTTGACTAGAGAACAAAAACTAATTTCTTTATTTCTGCGAAGCAAACATTTTTACAAAACCAAACTACTAAAAAATTACTTAAATAAATAAACTTCGCCTTACTTCAAAACTGTAATTAAACTTTTTTAGTAAAAAAAAAAGAAAAAATGAAATTAATTTTATTATCTTTTAATTAATCTAAAACGAAATTTCCATCTTAAAATATACACGTTAGGTAAGAAAAAAAAAAAAGAAAAAAATTGTTGGCTGAAATTCAAAAATTTAATTTTACACATATCATCTCATAAAAAGAATGTCTTTTCTCTCATATTATAATATTCAAAATGTTAACGAACTCTCTCACACGAAAAACTTCTATTTTAGACTAAAAAAAAAAAAAAAAATTTCTATTTCTGTTTTAAAAATCTCTCCTGGCTTGTTTTCTCGCATTGCAATTGAAAAAGTAAATTTTTTCTCAATTACATAATTAATTAGGTCAATAAAAAATTATGTTTTATTAAGTACTTTGAAAGTCATGCATAAAAAGCGATAACAGCTGCACTCGTTTCTGACCCCGAACCCAAAAACTTTCGATTTACCTACTTGGAGTTTAAAAATTACTTTTTTTATGTAATTAATAAAAGAATTTTTTTTTATGTTACAAAAAAAAAATGGTTACTTTTTTTTTCAAAGAAAAAATTATACAAAGATTTCTTTTAAGGTCTTCCCTTTTGTTTGTTAGACCGGCTTTTTTTTCTCTCTTTTTTTATATTCAGGATCATCATCCTTTAAAAAAACCTTTTTTTTGCTCTAAAACGCGCCCACTCTTCTTTTTCAATACAAAAAAAAAGAGAATCTAACAAATGTGGTGTAGGTATAAAAAAAGATTTCGAATTTAATAGCCTGACTTTAAACTGGTAAACCGGTTTTGTTTTCTCAGTGTACATAAAAAATTATCTAATTTTTACCTTTATCTAATTGCTGTTGAGTTATTAAACTCTGTACTCTTAAAGTCGATGCTGATACTGGACGACCTCTTGGTCTCCTGACACCACCACCGGCGCCGCTACCACTTTTTGGCTAAAAAATAAAAAAATTTTATTGCAAAAAATACTTTCTTTTAAAAAAAATTTATAATAATAATCATCTTTGAGGGATTGTCTTAAGGCGAAAAAAATTCTCCGGTCAAACCGGTTTTGGCTCTTGTTAAACTTAAGTGTATTATTATTTATTTAGAACCGGTTTTTTTTGCAATTTTTTTTTCGCGCCCCCATAATATCAATTTTATCTGATAAAAAATTGTTTTTCATTCAGAAATTTTTTTAATTTTTTGACTAATTTTTTTTATGTAAAAATCAATGGGTGAAAAAAAAGGAGGAAGACCAAATTTCTCGCAGATGTTCTTTTTTAATTTCCTTCTCTCTCTCTCTCACTCTTATTATTATTATTATTATTGTAAAAAAATGGGATGAAATAATTAATGCCTATCCTTAAAAAAGACACACACACATGCATGCATTAAGAAATTTTAATATCTTTTTTGAAAAAAGCTATATTTCTAATATTTTTTATTAAAAAAAAAAAACAAGTTTTTTCTTTTTTTTTATTTTCTCTTACTTTGCAAATCGATGACGTTGAAGCATCTGTGAATTGCGCATGTCATGTAAAACACACACAGACACACTTTAATTTAGTAATAAAAATTATTTAAAGAAAAAAAAAAATCACTTGATTTTTTTTTTATTGCACAAAACAAATTAATTAATTAAATCCAAAAAAATTGTGTACACTCAAAGAAAAAAAAGCACTAAAAAATTGTTTTTTAATAATCACTTTTTAGGTACTGAAATTGTTAATTTAAATAAATTAAAAGAAAAAATAATTAATTTTTTTAAAACATATTTCGAATAAAAAAGCTTCTTCGTGGCTTTTAGCTTCTTTGAACAAAAAAAAAAAGAATTTTAGTGCTCGAATAAGAGCGAGATAAGAAATAATAAAGTCTTTTTATTAAAATAAATAAAATATTATCTTTTTTGATATTAATAAAAAAAAAAAAAATTTTATTTCTACATCATCACTAGTTTTATTTTAATTACACACTCACACAGCCACATTAAAAGACAGAGAAACACTTTAAAATAAATTAACACATACACTGTAAAAAATAGTCTGTTGTTTAAATGACTAATTATGTATTTTTTTTTAAATTAAAAATTCATTACTTCAAGTATTTTTTAAAAATTCACAGTAATTAATTAATTTTTTCAAGTTTTAAAAAAACGTTCTATGTTGTATAAGAGAAAAGAGAGACGCGCTCAAGGCGCAGTGCTGCCGTCTACTGGATATCGTTACCCTCGATAGGCTTCCCGGCTTCTCTATCCCCACTCCAACATTTATTTTTTCAATATTCTCCTTATAAAATTTATCCCTTCTCTCGTTTAATTCTACACACAAACTAAAAAAAAAAGTTTTTTTTTGCGCAAATTATTGTAGTTAATACCGGCAAAATTCTCCCTTCTACTATTGAAAAAAAATTTTATAGCGCTGTCTCTGTCTTTAATGTAGCCTTGATATTTATATTGTGCTTTATACTCTTATTTGAAATAGGATTTCAATGAGATGGAATTTTTTTTATGAAAATAGTTTGCAATTTTTTTTTTTTATTTTATTTGAAAATTTTATTTATCGTTCTAGTTTACTTTATTTGATTTTTTGTGTTTACTGGGTATTTTTTTTTTTTTTTTGAATTTTATCTTTTTTATTATGAGAGATTAATTTAGTTGAAATTTTATTGGAATTCGGGGCGTGCGGTTAATGGAATTTTCGGCTACCGGACCCGAAAGTTCGATCTTTTTTTCGGGTAAGTTTTCGAATGTATCCAAAAAGCTTCTTTGAGTCGGAAATTTCACTGGCATCAGGATTCTACAAATATTTCTAAATTTTGAAATTTTTTAGTTCACGCTTAAAAAATAGGAGAAACAGTAAAAAGATAATAGCCTATTAGCTACAATTAACGAAAAATTTTGAAAAATATTTTCATGAAATCGTAAACCCAGTGAAATATCAAATTCAAAACTGCGGACCTTTGAAGCTTTTCGGGTATACCCGAAGACCGATACGAATCTTCGGTTCGGGTAACCGCACACCCCTAATTCTGGAATATCTTAATCAAATTTATAGAAATGACTAATTTCAAGGCCAAAATTTAGAAAAATAAATGGCTGCTTTGTACAGTTGAGTAAATAATTTGTTGAATAATTGAATTTAATTATAATTAATCAAAAATTTGATGATTTTAAAGATTAAATATTTTTCTTATCTTTTTAATTATAAAAAATTAAAAAAAACAAGGCATTTATTCATTAATTAACAAATAATTAAATAAAATATATTAAAAATGGAGTAAACATTGAATATTCGTCAAAAATAATTTCTCATTAAAAAAGTAAAATTAATAAATTAATTAAATTTGAGGATACAATAAAACAATTAAATGCAATTAAAATAAATCAACAAAGAGCGTCGAGATTTAATACAAAACAGAAAAACAAGTAGTTTTAAACAAATGTGAACTATATTTATTTAATGTCGATAAAGAGATAGAAAGAGTGGGGGAGTAGTACAGAGTAGAAAACACAAATAAAAATGAAGTGATCATTCTATCTCACTCACTTTCACAGAGTATAATCGATGAGATAGAAATTTTTTTAGAAGGGGAAAAAACGTTATAATGATGATGATTTATTATGTAAATATTTAATTAATTCCTTTACTTTTTATTACGCGTAACAAGAGAGGTGTGTGTGTTTTTTAATCGCTATTTTTATTTTAGACAATTGATTATTACTTTTTTTTTGTGCGTGTCAATTAGCCTATTTTTTTTAGCTTGTGGACTCAAAAACCTGTTTTGATTTTTATGTAAAACTAGTTATTTTTCTAGTTTTTTTAAATCCGTTTGATTAATTTTTTAGATATTTATAACTTTTTTTGAAATTTTTTAATTTTTAAGTTGGATTCGACTAAAAAGTAGATTAATAAGTTTTGGCTCCAAAAAATTTTTTTGCAGATTTTTAACGAATTTCGAAAACCAATAAAATAACAGTTGAACTTTTTGTACCTAACATAATAGGTACACGGGTGCACTTAAATAGTTATGAATCCTTTGACCTCGCATATGAAAAAAAATAAATTAAAGTTTTAATTACTCATTTTACGAGTTTTTTATGCTCAAAAATTTTTACACCGGTTTGATACTTTTGCAAGTCATTTTTGGGTTTTAGTTTCGTGATATCTCAAGACTCATAATACTTAAAATGACTTTTAACTACTGAATTAAGGTCTCAAATTTCCCTGGCTATAATATTAAATAGTTACTTTTGATAAATTTGCGTAAATTTGCATGTTTCGGAAAAGTCGTTAAAAAATTGGGCAAAAATTTGCAAATTTTCTCGCAAATTCTTAAATCGTAAAAATAAAAATTGATGTCTTAATTGATATTATTACATAGCTAGGGAAATTTGAGTCTGGAAAATGGTACTTAAAAGTTTTTTTAAGCATTCCAGGTCTTTTTGGTTTATAATTTCTCAAAATCTAGAATACATAAAAATACTTTTAAGTACTATTTTTTAGACTCAAATTTCCCTGGCTATTCAATAATTACATTAATTTTTATTTTTGCAGTTTAAGTATTTGCAAATTTTCTATCAATTTTTGCGAAAAATGCAAATTTATTAAAAATTAACTATTTAATATCATAGCCAGGGAAATTTGAGATCTTAATTAAGTACTTAAGAGTCATTTTAAATATTTTGAAACTAGTGATGTTAAGAAACAAAAACCCGAAAATGACTTGCGAAAAAATTCTATTCGCATTTGCGCAAAAAGTGCCCAACCGATGTAAAAATTTTTTTACTCAGCAGATTCAAAATTGTACACTGTAAAAAGTAACTTTCTTATATTAACAAAAAAGTTAGTAAATTTTCGAAAAAAAATCGTTAATTTACTAAATTTAGAATATTAACAAAAAATTTGAGCATTCTCGATTTTTTTTTGTGAATTCTCAAGAAAAATTGATAATTTACAATTTTTTTCTCGAAAATTTACAAAAAAAAAGTTGTCAATTTATGAAAAATAATTGTGAATTTACAACTTTTTTCGTAAATTCACAAAAAAAATCGAGAATTCTCGAATTTTTCAATAATATAATAATCATTTTATCAATTTAGCCAAAAAAAAATAACACCAACTGAAAATTTCATTTTTCATATCAAAGTAAGCATAATAATGAACCAAAACATTTAAAAACAAAATCAAAATAACTCAATGCGTATAAAATATTAATTTAATAAAAACTGAATATAATATTTTGATTGGCCGAGTGATTGGCATAAATGCATAATTAAAAATTCTTCGTACAAAATAATAATTTTATTAAATACTTCAAAAAGTTTAATTATTATTTACCTTGATAAAGAAAAGTTTTAATATAGTTTATTATAAAATATTTTTTAATTAAAAACTAAAACACCGACTTTGATAAAGAAAAAGAAAGTTAAAAAAAATTTTTCAATTTTTCTATAGCTCGAGGCTGAAATAATATTTAAATTGATTTATAAAAAAGCCTTTTTGTATCAAAGGATTAAAAAAATTTTTTTAAATTAATTATGATAAAAAATTAATTACCAATACAAGATTATGAGCAACTGCCATTGAAGACCTTGATCTTCTAGGTGTTATGCTGTCGACTTCACCTCTCATGATGCTTTCAACGACTGTAAATTAAAAAAAAAAAATTGATCAAATTAATTACATCAAAATGACCTCTCTCTAGGTATAATAACACTTACCACCATCACCAATAAGTCTCATCTGAACAAGGCACGGATCCTCACTATGATCTTCAAGTACAGTATCATCAGTAACAGTTAAATCCTTAGTAGCTTCGTTATAACCAACAATAACAGCAGTGTACCACTGAGTCGTGCCTTCGGACCTATAAACTTCAACTCTAAAACCAACCAAAACACTTGGTGTAGTCAAGAATATACTTTGCCCATCTTGCATCTCTATCCATTGCCTTAATGCTGAACCCCATAACGACGAACCTTTTATCATTTCCCAATCAGGCTGTAATTTAAATAGAAAAAATTCCTTAGTAGTTCAGGGTCAACATAATGTATATAAAAATTACTCACCGATAAGGGTCTAATTTTATCATAATTAATAAAATCAATTTTTTTATCTTGCATGTATTCAATTGGCATTTCATCATTATTTAATACGATATCACTGTTGTTATCAGTATTTTTTATAATTAATGGATAGTAAGTTAAAACAGGCCATATTAATTTTTCACCATTCGTTACTGTTAATGTTGTTGATGAATTGTTTCCTCTTAATGTTGTTTTGTAATTTAATTTTTGTGATAACGTTGTGTTATTATTATTATTATTATTATTCTGATTATCTAAAAATTTATTATTTTTTGATATTTCGTGTCTATCGATTGAACCAATACCACGTTCTATTAAAAATATCGAACATTGTGAATCTTTGTACGGTTGTAACCATTCGCGTTTTTGCCATTCAACGTCATCGTATTCCACTAGTATCTGTAAACATAAAGATAAGCATTCGATTAATTATCAAAATAAACATTTATGATATATGGATTGAGATCATTTAAAATAAAAAAAATTTTTAGTTCAAATTAGCGACACTAGATGGCGCCAACAATCAGTTGAGTAATTCGTGTAATGGCCGCTCTTATAACCTATTAAACTCCTCCCATTTTTTTATTTAAAAGGATAATATATATATATATAGATATATATAAAAACCGCCTACTTATTCGGTTACCATGGTAACCAATAAATTCTATACGCGCTGCCTGTATATAACATACTATGACGCCATCTTTTATATGCAACATGACCTGCGCCACTTTCTCTTCTTAGTTTTTTTTTTTTTTTTTTTTATTACTCACACACACATTTATAAGACTTGTAATCGTAAATTATTATTATTATTGCTGTTTATGCAAGAAACAATAACACAACGTGCTAAAGTGAAGAAAAATTCTTATTTCATCATTTTTTTTGATGACGTTTTTTTATTTAGTTTTATGAGTAATTTTTTTTTTTTTGGATTTTATGGGATTGAGACCAGATTTGGAGTTTTTTTAGGAATTTTGTTTTTTTATGGGGATTTTTGGACATTTTGAGTTTTAACATACATTTTGAATTTGTCTCATAAGGCGAAATATTTGGGGTCTAATTTTATTGGTAATTACAGCCCGTCTAAAAAATCCAAAAAAAATTAAAAAAAAACTAAATTAAAAAATTTGTTAAATCCAAAAAAATACTAAAAATACAGAAAAATGTCTATTCAATAAAAAATAATATGTTATTAACCTTTAATTTAGTGTAAGCGTGTGTGCGTGGGTGTACACTCGTTACAATTTGTCTGGTATGTTACAAAGACCTTAAAAAAAAGTAGTCTATAAAAGGGGGTTAACTAAAAGATTATTGCGATGGCATGTGTAAATTAAATGCGCATGCGCGTAAATAGGGTTTGTGTAAAGTATAAATCCTTAATAACAAAAATAATCCTTCAGCATTCTTCGGCAAACTGCCATATCGAACGTTACTATCAGTTGATTTGTAAAAAATGGTTCAAGGCCGTTTAATTTTATTTTTTATGGAATTTATAGAGGAGTTTCTTGAAGGTTTTGCATTTATTGTTGTTTTATTCGAGTTAATTATTTTTAGGTCTTGATTAAAACGTGATTTAAGTAAAATTAAGAAATATTGATTCCCAAAACCAGGATAAATAAAATATTTTTTAAAAAAATATTGACCTCATTGTGTCATTAAAATTATTTTTCGAGTAACTCACTAAATATAAAAATTTTCTTTTAAAATTCTGACCCAAATTTTAAAAAAAATTCACCACTACATCTTCTTTACAATTCAAAATTTTATTTGTCCCAGTTCTAATTTAAAAAAATTTTCTGATAATAAATAAAACAAAATGACCTTGAATTTGTAGTAGAGTATAAAAAAAAATACCTGCCAATCGTTTATTATTATTAAAGAAAATAATGCATCGTCGATTATATGACGCACTTTACGCTCGTGCCAAGGTAACAAACACAAATCGCATTTTTTTATAATAATATTAAATAATTGTTGTTTGTAATTTAAAAGAAAATTTGTCGACTTGTTGTGTGCTTTTTTTTAGCCTAGAAGGCAAATTTTGTTAAATTGCATTGTTTGGTCAATCGAATAAAATGAGCAAATAGTTAACGATATAGTACTAATCGACGTAAGTAAACTTCCGGAGTAAACTGAAATTTCAATTTTAGGATATTAGAGTTGAAGGTTTTTGTTTCTGATAGTAATTACTGGTGAATGGAATCAAGCAACGGATATTTTGAAAATTTTTAATTTTTATAGTTTTCGAAATTTTATTAAAAAATAAAAATATAGAAGTATGTCGAATTAATCAATAATTAATCCACTTAATAACCGGGCTTCGGCACCCTAATACGAATTTCTAATTATTCAAATGCCGAATAATTAAGTAATGGACTGTAATTGTTAATTTCACAGCATTTTTTCATAGTAATTTTGATTAAAATAGCTTCCGGAATAAAAACTACTGAAACCTAAATTTTTTTTTTTAAATTTTTGTCGATTTTTGCTCTTCGAGATTTCAAAAAATTAAATCATTAAAAAAATTCACCGACAACAATCAGTACAAACCAAAAAATCTCAAAATTCGTAACTAGTGCATAAAACCACAGAAATTAAAGAAAAAAAACTGTAAAAAAGTGCACACAGCATAAAAACAATTCTTAATAAAAAAAATGCCTCTTTACGATATTACGGGTCTCTTTAAAGCGCCGCTACTGTCACGAGTGAGTTTATTCAAGCTGATAGAACAGTATATTTATTTAACTTTGATATTAAATTATTTTAACCAAATTTATCGAACAAAATAACAATTTTTTTTTTCTTACACACTCACAAAATGGTAAACACGGTAATAAATCAGGCGGGCAGACTATCTTTAGAAAATTTGATAATTTATTAGCCATTTTTTCGATTAATTTTTAGGACGCTACGGCTGTAAAATAAAGAATGTTTTTTTAAAGAAAGAAAATTAAGGGTGTGGCTTTAATCAAAAGAAGTACTGAAAAAAAGGGGTTAAATCGATTATCGCTTGTTTTATTGTTCGTTACATAAAGAAAAATTACAATAAAAAAAATAGGCTAAATAAGACATAAAAAAGAAGAACACGTGTCAATGTTAGAAATAAATAAAAAAGAGAGTATTTTAAGTTTTTTTTTATTAAATGTAGGTTTCTTTAGTTTTTTTTTTCTTTGTTACAATAAAAAATGAGAACGAATCGATCGTGAAATTTGTACTTTTTTCAAAGTAAAAAATAGAAAAAAAATTTTTTGGACCAGATTTTCGTAATCGTGATTTTTCTTTAAAATGATTTATTAAAAGTAAACACGCGCATGCGCATAACGTAACATTACATCGCACTTTAAAGAAAATATCTTCTTTAAAAAAATCAAAAGTCAATAAGAATTTTATTTTTAGCCAGTAAAAACATTTTCTGTCAACGTCATCGAGAAAGAAAATTTGAGATTTTTGTTTTAAAAAAAAGACTACACAATTGGAGTTTTTGAAGAAAACGTAATTTGCTATTTTTAGAATTTTTAAACGCCTACAGATATTTTTTTTACTCAAGGCTTCAAAAACCTCGATTTTAAACTTGTCCTCGTCTCTCGCAGCGATTATTAAAAAGAATTTTTTTTTAAATTAATCAAGTAAAAAAAGAAAAAAAAAAGAGAAATTTTTTTTTTCCTTGTAAATAAATAAAAAAATTCTTGAACCGTATATAAAAAAAAAAATTTTCAAAGCATTCAACCGTTAGAAAATTTCTAAAAAAAAAAAAAATTCTGGTGTAGGTATATAAAATAAATAACCTCGTGGTGCGCAGTAAAAAAAGTAAAAATGTCGTTTAACGCGCAGGGTCTTTGGCACATTGATACTCCCCAAGTATTTTATATTCGCTTCTCTCGTTTCTGTGTTGTATACAATATTTTTTTAGGGTCAACGAACTCTCTCTCTCTCTCTTTTAGGTTAGAAACTACCGGCCGGGTAAAAATATAACATGTCACATATTTTTTTTCGCTCTATGTGGGTAACAAAACAAAATATCCAATTTCTCGACTCAAGGGGGTTTCAGAAAATTATAAAAAATGAAATTGTTTACTTTCGCTAAATTTGAAATTTATTTGAATATTAAAAGATGTGACATATATGAGATTAAAAATAAATTTAAATTGGAAAATTATTTTTATCGATTTTTTTTATATGCAAAAAAATAAGTTGTTTACTGGAAAATATGAAATTTTTTTATGCATATGAATAAATTACACTTGACAGATTTTTTAAAGAGGTTAATTCAGGTGAATAATAATAAAAAAATTTTAACTCGTTTTTATTATGGATGTGGGGCTAGTGAAGAAGAATTAATATTTTTAAGGGTTAGTATTTGAGCAAAAGAATTTATTGAGAGTATTGGCATTTAATTAATGTAGAATTTTCTGGTTCAAACTCTTTCTTTTATTTCTACTTTAGAGACATGACTTTTTGGTTCTCAACGAGGTTCTCGATATTACTTAATTTTTATTTAAACCCTGAGGCCGATTTCATGGGGCGTATTCTTACAAGATCCTAGGGGTACTAGAGTAGGAACAGGTAGAAATAATTAATTATGACCTGATTATGACACAAAATTTATTAAAATTCTGCTTGAACGGGATTTAGAAAACTACTTTCAAGCAAAATCGAGAGCAAAATGTTAATACATTTTGAGTCATAATTAATTATTTCTACTCTAGTGCCCCTAGAATCTAGTAAGAATAGGCACGATGAAATAAGGGGCAATTTCATGGAGCGTATTCTTACTAAATTCTAGGGGCACTAGAGTAAAAATAATTAATTATGATTCAAAACCTGTTAAAATTCTGCTTGAAGAGGATCCACAAAATCGCCTCAGAGCAAAATTTTAATAAATTTTTAGTGATAATTACTAGAGTTCAATTGAAGTCAACTCTAGTGACCCTAGAATCTAGTAAAAATATGCTCCATGAAATCGCACTTAATCGGCCCTGTAGAATCTTATTCTTACTAGATTTCTAGGGACACCAAAACTAAAACAATTATTTTTCAGTTCTAGTGAAATCTTGCTCCAGAAAAACGCTCCTTTGAGGATTTTGCTAAATCAAAAAATTTCTGGTAACAGTATAGGGCCGATTTCATGGAGCGTATTGTTACTAAATTCTAGGGACACTATAATTATCACTAAAAACTAATTAAAATTTTGCTACGGGCTCGGCTACGGGGCAATTTTATAGATCCTGCTAGAGCAGAATTTTAATAAATTTTGAGTCATAATTAATTATTTCTACTCTAGTGCCCCTAGAATTTAGTAAGAATACGCTTCATGAAATCTACCCTTAAAGATACCAAAAATTTGCTAAAAATTAGTAATTTTTTTTTCATGAATTTATATTTTTTACAAACTCTTGTCTACTTTGGGCTGAATTTGGGCGATATATCATTATTGAGTATTAGTTTAGAATTAGGCAGTTTTAAAAGCTTGGGTAAACGGCAGTAGAAGATTTTGGATTTTTGGATAATGGAAAGTGGTTTCTTACAGAAAAAATCCCTCCAGCTTTTCTAAAAAATTAAAAAATATAGTTTTTTAACCCACTAGGACTCGAGCTAGGACTATAAAAAATAAATTTAAGAATGGTATATTTTTGTATACTCAAAAACCGATTTTTGAAAAATCCAAAATTATATTTCGTAGTCTTAATTTGTCTTAACGAGGTCTGAAAGATAAGCTTAAAGAGTCCCTAACTAAAGGCCCAAAAAAAAATTTTTTCTTGAAAACTGATGAAATGTTAAGTTTTTCAGCTTATGAAATTTTTAAATAAAAACACGCTTAAATTAATAAATTCTTGTTAAATTATTGTGATTGCCCAGATAATTTAAATTTACAATACATCTGCCAGTTTCTTCTCAAGTTTCTTTCCTATTAATTATAAAAACATTTAATCTAAACGAGAATCAAAATCTTTCGCTTGTTTCTTTGTTACTAATTAAATAATTCTTCATATTTAGAACAAATAAAACCTTTTAAAAGTGCGTGTAACCAATTAAATTAACAAAAAAAACCTTGAAAAAAAAATTGATTTTAAATGTACACAATGAAAAAGTTTTTTGACTTGTCGAGTGACTTGTTAATGGGCGTGCATATTTAGTTTTTAATCCTTTAAGGGAGCATTCAGACGAGAAACAATTTGTAACTCCCAACTTCGATATTTACTCCCTCTCGTCCCATTCTTGCATATTCAACAATAAAAAGTGGGAGTAAATTTTGAAGATAGTGGTTAAAATTTTTTTCTCGTCTGAATGCACCCCAATATATATTTTTATCAGTTTTCTTTTATAGTAATGGTTTATATTTCAAATCAGTCACATAATTAAAAATACTTGTTTTTTTTTCTCCTCCCAATATTTTTATATTTTAAAATTTAATTCGATTTAGTTTTTTTTTTTTTAATTTTGCGAGAAATTTCATAGTATGCCGAGTAATATGCGTAACTTTGTTACAAAATGTGGGATTGATTTATAATACACAGTTTTTACAAAATTATTATTAACAAAAAAAAATTTTTGCCCCAAATTTCGGGGAGAGGGGGCTTCAGTCCCACCCCCTGGCTACGTGTCTGCCTACGTAAACACATTTTAGAAATCGACAGTTTTTATCAATTTTTATCAATTTTTATTATCTTATAAAAACAGTTTCAAAAAGATTAAAGTTTTCCTTTAAAAAATACTCGAAAATCTGTACCACTTTGCTAATAATACGACGAGTAATACAATCAATCAGTCAAATAACCAAATTAGATAACATAATCCAAATTAATGATTCTACTAAAAAAACATTACTTGGGCTTTATGAAAAGTACTGAAATCACACAAAAAATAATGAAACTTAATTTGAATTTTTAGGTAAAATAAATGTTTACCCTGACTATTCATTTACGACATTCAATTAAACTTTTTCTTTTGTAGGTAAAATATTTAAAAAATGCATTGCAATTTTCTAACAATTGAAACCAAAAAAAAAATATAATTTCCTCTATTATTCCATTCATTTGAAATAATTAATTTTTTATTCGAGTAAATAAATACCTGAAAACTTATGCAATTTTTTATTCTAAGGAACGAATCCTTACAGTTTCTTTCTAGAACATTTCATTAAAGATTCAGTAAAAAAAAAAATAAAATTGCATTTCTTAAGATAAAAAAATCCTTGAATAAATTCATTTTTTTAAAAAAAAATTAATCTTATAAAAAAATTCCAAAAAAAATTTTTATAATTTAAGACAATCTCGAGTATAATTTCAAGGTCTTTAAAGTCGATAAATTCTCATGTTAGCTTGTATGTACGTCTTTTTTCTCATTTTATTATTTTCTATCCTTTTCTTACAGATTCGTGAGCTCAGATCCGAGACAAGGTCGACTAACTGTTTTTCCGGCATTTCTACCTTGTTCTATCACTGTATTTGTAATAAACCACAACGCGTGCATTTTTTTTCCGGAAGTTTATTTTCACACACACACACACAAATTATTTTATGTGTGTTAAATTTTTTTTTTACCAAATTTTAGAAATTTAAATATAATAAAAATTCTTATCAATTATAGTCTAGAATTAAAAATGTAGGTCAAGTTACACATATTTGTATTTGGTCTACTAGTCTGCTAAAATAAAATATTTGTCTTAATTTCATTAAAAAAAAGAGGCCAATTTTATTTTTATCAAATAAAATAAAATAATGTAAACAAAAAATATTTCATATTTTTAATACATCAGATAAGATTAAATAAATTTTATTATCTTCTGTCTCTCTCTAAGTATTAGATAACAAACTGTGAATAATAATTTTTTTGTATTTCGGTTATGTAATTAACAACTTTCAGAATTATAAATTTTAATAAGTCTTTTTTTTTTTTAATTAAATTGAAATATTTAAATAGTTCTTGAATTACGTAAAAATTTATGTTTTTTTTTTCGATAAGAAAATTAATATATGAGTTAAATAAAAAAAAATTATGATTTAAAATTAATTAACCTTGTAATTCAACTCCAGACGTTAAAAACTAAATTTTGGAATCATGTGAATGATTTAAGCAGAGATTCAAAACTATAAATTTACTTGTTGGATTAAAACTCATAAGCCAAAATTAATTTAACACTTTTTTCTACCAGAAAATTACATGAGGCACCATTTTATGTCATCGTCAGAATAATGACCTAGGTTTTTTCAGATTTAGTAAGACTAGAATTTGGTTAGTTGTATTTAAATCAAGAGCAAAATGCTTTGGACTGCTGTAGTGCAAACCAGATTTTGAAAATTATTTATTTTTTCAAATTTTTTAGATTTTAGGTCAAACTATTTTTTTAAGGCCAAGTTTTTTAATTTCTGTACTGTACTTTGTGACTTACAAAGGTTTGTATTTTTGAGTTTAATCGTTAATAGCTAAAAAAAATACAAATAATTTTTTGCTCTGCTTATATTCTTCAATATTTAAAATATTATCTGAGAAAACATGAAAGTTAATTTAAGAGCTTAATTTACAAAGATTTTACAAGTAAAAAACCATAAAAATGCACGTTTTTGCATAAACAATTGAAAATGCTTAACTTTTTTTGGCACAAACTATACCACATTGTTCTACAATATATATTGTGCAAAGTGAATAAAAAATTGAGCTCTTGTCTGAAATGTCGGTCTAAATTCGAGCCTAAATTCCCTTACGACTAGCCTATGTTTTTTATTATTTTTAGTGTTTTAGCTTAAATGTTATCATATCCACTCATTTTTACCCAAGTTCAATGTAATAATTTGAATTGGCTATCATTTAGCAATTGCAAAAAATTTCAAAACTATATCCAATACTTTAAGTATAAGCACCTGATAAAGCTCTAAGAAGATCTAAGCCAAATTCGGCCAAATATTCCTAATAACCACCATTTTATTGCTTTTTCTAAATATAAATCTATACTTTTTTTGATTTTTTTAACTCCCATCGACTCCCATCTATTCTTCATACTCTTTTTTCAATGTCAAATTTGCCTTCCAAATCCTTGCTTGCTTTTATTTCATCTATCGAGAAAGCCTTCAGTCTATTTTCTTCATTCGTTGCTGGAATTGCAACTACGTAATTACATGTTTTCCCTCGAGTTTTAACAAAGACGTTTCTCATCCATACCTCCTATTGCTATAAATACTAATTATCAGGTGTATTTCTGTTTATATTTTTCTATACCATCCTTGAACTTTTTCAATTACTGAAGAGTGTTTCCATCTCCATACTCCCCTCGATACTCCCATACTCCCTTTCGTCTAATTTATTTATCCAACTTATCAAAAAATACAGTCTATTTTCCAAAGTATTATATATTCCAGATATTCATACTTTAGTATGCTAATTCTAATTAAGGTTGAATCAGGTGGATAGAAATAGCATTTTTTGAGTAAAAATTTCTGGAGATCGAAACTTCTGGAATGTTTAATATTTTTAGCCATTGATCATGTTATGTGTCCATTAAAATTTTTAAAAAAATTTTGAAAATTTATTGACTACAGACGGAGATATTAGCGCTTGAAATTTCATTAATTTTTGAGGTACTTAATTAATCAAGACTTTTTTATAAATTAAAAAATTAAAAATCTTTGAATATAATATTAGGGACATTATTTAGCATCGATTCACTAAAAAAAATCTCAATTTTTAACAATAATGTGAAATATTAATAAACTTATTGAATTCCCAACATTTTTTCAAATCACCAAATTAGTATATCCACCACTTGAATCAGTATTATTCCTTTAAAGATATCTCTGATAAAATTATTATCATCAAATTTAAAGCAAAAATTATAATTTTGTCTTCCACTTTTATTTGTCAATGATATTATGTAGAAAACTATTTTTAAAAAGCTGAGCTCAAAAAGGTCAATCCAATTTTCTTCTTGAGACTCCTTCGAATAATTTACCTCTTTTTTCCAGTCTTTTTCTGTTCTCTAAATCCAATTAGTAATAATCTACTTTTATCTGCCTTTGTTGGCCTTTGTAGCTTCTGCCTTAAAAATTTTTAAAGTTGTCCATCTGTACCGAGATTACAAAGTACAGAATTATTTTAGTATTTTATTTTATACCCTCATTATTTACCTGTTCCTAATACAGAATTATTTTGAAAAGAATTGTTAAAACTTACTTATAAAGCACAAACAAATTAATCAAATATTTAAAAAAAAACATACAATCATCAAATTTGTAAATTTGCATTTGCAAATATCTCTCTAAATTTTTTTTCACAAAAAATTCATACCAGTAATTTACAATTTTTTTAGTCTTATTACGTTTTAAATAAACGATTTTTTTCTTCTCGTTTTTCTTTATAATAAAAATAAAGTATAAGGAAAATATCGTTAAAAATTATCATTAATTTATTTTAATTTTTTAATATACCAACAACGCTTATAAAAAGTATTTCTCGATGTATTTTATGAAAAAAAAATGACCTAAAAATAATTAAATTTCTCTTAAGCATCTGATGACTCGAATGATGACTTTTCAAGATTTTTAATGTCATTTGTAAGATAATACTTTTGATTTTAAGTTTAGTATTTCATAAATATGCCACGTGACAAAATTAATTACATTCAAGTAAATAATTTTTTTTAAATTAGGTTAGTTTTCGGTAAATTTGGTTAATTCAAAATTAGGGTCGCATCTTGGGTTGCACAAACTATATAGCATTAATATTTACCTAATTATCCAAACTGCGACCGAACTGTCAATTTTTTAAAATTATATTTTTGGCAAGCAGAATGAAAAATGAGTATGTTACTACTTGCCAGTTGTTAACAATTAAAAATAAATTAATAAGATGTGGTAAAGTTGGTATAAAAATGATTTTTACGAGTGAAACGGAGTGAAAGATGTTTAAAAATTTTATTTTTATTTTTAACAACGTTTCGATCGATTAAGATCCTTTTCAAGTCAAATGTTTACATTTCAACGAATAATAACTTCTTATTAACTTATTAAAAATAAATTATTATTACTGTAGGCTGGCAAAATTTTCGAGAAAATTTTTTACAAAGAACCAAATTATACTCGAGATTATGCGAAAGATATCGACGTTGAGATTTTAAGATTTTGATCTCTGGTCAGTTACTTATGTTTTACTCGTGTTTTACCAGAATTTCGAATTCAATTTTTAGTTCTGAAAATATGGATCTTTTTAGGTTGAAAAATATGCTCGAAAATATGTAAAATTTAATTCGAGGCGAATTCGAGGCTAATTTGACAATATTGATAGAATCTAAAATGATCCAAAAAAAAAAAAAAACTGAGTAGTCCAGCCAAAGCCCAGCTCCAAAGTGAATCTTTTTATCAAAAATTGTTAAAATCTTCATAACTGCAGTATACAGTGTCATTTAATCTTACTTAAAAGTCAACTGATTTTTAATTGTTAATCTTTAGAATTTCGCTCCACATAACAAGAGACTAACCAAAATCAAGAAATCGTATGAGAAGAAACGTCGTTATCTTGCTCTTGAGGTTGCGGTTGTCATTCAGCAGTCGTAAGCTATCTTCTGTTTCGTAAATCCCATTTAACTCAAAGGATTATTTTATCATATTTTATAAAACTCCTTGGGCTATTCACGTTTGTCTAATTGAATATCAAATAGGACTTATGAGACTTGGAATTGTTTAACTGAAAGTCAAGATTCATTAACTTTAGTTGAATCTAATTTCACCTTCAAATTATTAAATGGAATAATGACCTGATTATTGAGATAATACTGTCGACGGATCAACATTCCAGGTGAGCAAAAAAAAAAAATTTAAACGATCGTACAGTTAGGAGAAAATTGTAGTTAAATCAGGAATTAAATTCATTTCATTAGTTTCCTAAAAAGTAACTAAAAAAATTGTTAACCAAAATTCAATCCAGCAGTTAATTTTCAAAAGGTCATACTGATAAACAAAGAATAAATTTTTTAAAACCGTTTAGCCCCTAACACACAAACAAAAAGAATATTGAAAGTAAAACTGCAAAGTTAAAAAATAGCTCAGTTTTCTATTTCTTCCCACGCAAATGGCACCCCTCGTCTTTAATTCTCCAACAATGCTTATTTATAGAAGATTTATATTAAAAGATTCAACTATAAATAAAAAAATTCAATACAATCGAAAAAGAAAATTTAGTCTTAAAAATACAAAATGTGGGTGAGTGACCTAAGTGGAGGGGGTAGATTCCTTTTTCTTCTTTTTATGGATGTAACCTGTTCTTCTTGAATTTCTTTTCTCTGCTTCATACATTCACGTGCTTTTTTTTTTTTTTAGATTCTTCTATTATATTACATCGAAGAAAAGGATGGAAGAACCTGGCAGAACGATTTTTTTTTTTTTATTCTTTGGAATGCGTCTTGATTTCTTTTATTTTCTTTTGTTGTCTGATCCTGTGATGTACGAGGCTGTAAATGCCCTTTTTTTTGAGATTTTTCAGTTAATTTTTTTTTTTTAATTTTAGATTCGTTTGGTGGTTTTTTTGGAGTTGAAGATTTTAGTGAATTTAACACGTCGTGAATTAATTTTTTATATTTTTAAAAAAGTAGGTTAAATTATATAAAAATATCAAAATTTAAAGAATTTATTTTTGTTTCTGGGTATCCAGTAATCAATAATCTAAATTTAATAAAATTAATTGGCTGGTTTTTAACGATTTTACTACTTTTAGAAAATTTTGAATAATTAAACCTGAAAAAACAAAATTCTTGCGAAATTACAGCACTAACAAAAAAAGTAAAGGCATAGTGAGAAACGTGAGTATCTTCACGTACTAAATAAAATGGGCGTTGAGATTGTTCAGATTTTATCTTCGAATTATGCAGACCAAAAATTTTAGCCTCGATTTCAGTTTAAGATTTTCAAAAAATTTATAAATAGACGTCTAAAAATCAATATGAAAAAATTCAGTTTTGACCTAAATTTTGAAATAAACTTTTGCAGAAATTAATGATTTTTTTTCAGCTACTTTTTTTCCAAATAATACTTGAACAGATTTATTAACAAATAAAAAATATAACATAAAAAATATAACAATTTTAGTAATTAACAAACCAAATAAAAAATCTCTTAAAAAATAATATTTTCCTATTCAAATTTAGCAAAAAATTTCTAAAATTCAAAAACTAGCTCAGTAAAAGTAGTAAATTTTTTACTTAAAAATGAAATGCAAAAAAAAAAATTTTAAAAAACTTGTCCTAAATAAAAATAAATTTCTTTAAAAAAAAAAAAAAATTCATGACGTAACCAAAAACTTAATTAAAAAGTAAGTACAAAGTCGTGTTTTAATAAACATAAAATAAAATTATAAATTTTTCATCCAATATACCTAAATAAAGTCTGTAAAAAAATTTTTTCCATGTATCTATGAAAAAAAAAACTGACTAACATGTACATACATAAAAAAGGTTACGCAAGGCCCATTCTGCTTTCTATATTATGTGGGTTTTTATATAGAAAATCTAGGTCGGGCCCCCCTCCTCCCCCCGAACCCTCTCTCTCTGTTTTTAATAACTTAGTCATTGTTTAAATGCAGCAATCTAAGCAACTCTTTTATAATAGAGTGGTTTTTCTTAGATTTTTTATACCCCCCACTCTTTCGTTTTGTGTCTTGCACTATTACTTGTTGCATACTATAAATCTACTACAGACTACTCTTTAAAAAAAATATATAATTTTTTTTTTTTTAAATATAAATATAGAAAAAAAAATATTTTACATTATGTAATTAAAGGAATGTCGATGTTACTAGTGCTGTATTGGAAAACATTGAAATTTGCTCACGTAACAGATATGTGATAAACAAAATATAACACGAGCAATTATTGTTGTTATTATTTTTTTTTTTTTTGAATTAAATAATTTAGTTAGTTAGTGTCAATGAAAATTTATGCACTTTGGTAAATTTTCAAATTTTTTATTAATTGATGGAAAATTAATTCCAAAAATCAATGTGGGTTAAACGCTTCTCCTCGAACAGACTTTAATTTGTATGAAATCATTGCATTTGAGAAAACTAAGTCAACTCGATTTTCAAAATTTTTTAAATAAATTTTGATAATTTTGATTTAGCACTATATTCCTTAAATTCTTGAAAAAATTAGCCAAAATGAGTCATACTTGTTCAGAATGTTCACAGTCAGATTGATCCGCTTAAATTTCGCTTAAATTTAAAATTTCACCGTAATTTTCACATTAGTTCGAGCATCATTTTTAATTTGATTTGCTTGAAATTTCAAAAACAGCTCGACAATGTTTAATTTGCAAAAATTTCAAGGTTATTTAATGAAACATTAAGTAGCCCCGTAGCCGAGCCCGTAGCAACCGACCCAATTTAGGTACTTTAATTTTTATATTTTGGCTGCTAAACCAAAATTTTATTCAATTTTTCGGAGATTTCACCTAAAAGTTACACAATCTTCATTCTCAGTTTTCCAAAGCAATTTTAACTAGTTTAACCTCGAGTTCAACAATTTTTTGACCCTAAATAGCCGTATCAGTATAAAATCATCTTTTTAAACGCGCGTTACTTTTTATATCGTTACGGGTGATTATTTTACAATCTTTGTTACGTCATAGTCAGAAATGACAAATGAGAATTCCAATCGCATATTTTTTATGATATACAAACTTATGACGAGTAATTGCAAAGTTTTTTCAAAAAATGAACAAAAATTGACTGTTTTTCGTAATTTTGTACTAATTTTATCTCACTTTTATTCAATTTTTTAAATAAATACTCACACTTTTCTCATCTTTCTATTTTAAATTTTTGACAACAATTTAGTAATTTAACCGTCAATTTTCCTTGTTAAATCCATCAATTTTTTCGACATTTTTTAAAAAATTTACAAATTAATTTACAAGAGATTTTACATTCCTGCATCAGTATTTTTTATACGTAGAGACAGAAAACGGATTACAGCTAAGAGCAGGTAATTCTTATCTCGTTTCCTTGATTCTTTCTTATCCAGTCTTACATCTCTTAACGGAATCCTTGAAGCGTACAGCCGGAGAATTTTGAATTTCAATGCTTGTTATGGGTTTTAATTTTCTGTTGTCTTCAACAATTTAATTCTAGGTTTTTAAAGAGGATGGTCGGAGAAATTTTACAAAATTTTCTTGTTTTTATTGGGAATTTTTTGGCCGTTTTTTTAGAAAACGATTTGAATATTCTCGTCTAAAATAATTTCAACCAACAAAATCTAACCTACAGCCCGCAAAAATCCAACAAAAAAAATCACGGCTTACCAATCACACTCGTCAAATCTCATAAAAAAAAAACCAAATAGAAAAAAAAAATCTTCAAGGCAAACAACGCTAATATTTTTTTCCTGAACGACGTTAATTTACAATAACAATAATAATAATAATTAACATTGCCTTGTAAATACGTTTTTTTATTTCTAATAAAAAAAAATAATAAGGGCAAAAGAAAATCAGTCGTGTGCAATATAACTGAATGAAGGAGAAACTTACGAGGTTATGGCATCCGTCATTAAAAAAAAAATGTTGTCTTGAGAGGTCAAGAAAAAAAATTCTATTATTTTATTGTTAAAACCCACACGTTGTTATTAAAAAAGATTATCTCGCCTTTTGTTTTTCATTATTCGATCGTTCATGGGCGGATTTTTTAATTAGTTTTTTTAGGTGAAAGTTTTTTTAAAAATTAGATAATTCGCCAAGTTAAGAACGTTTTGTCTAAAATTGAATTTTTTTAAAATACTTTAAGACCACACGTACTCACACATTAATATAACAATTTATAACTGTATTACAACAACAACGTAAGTTCCGTTACTTCCTCTTTAATTAATCTCGATAAGCTTTTTTATAAAAATGTCTTTTTAAGTATTTCGAAGCAAAAAATTCATTTTTGTAATTACAAAAATTGAAATCAAAGAATTAATAAATATTTTTTTGAAACAAAACAAGCGCGATGAAAAAATTACAACTTTTTACAGCGAATAATAAACGAAGACGAGCAAAGTATAATATAAAGTCCCGTACAAAAGTAGAACTTTAAGAAAATTCCGGACTAGGTCAACGACCGTGTTTCTCGATGAAATATTTTTTATAATTTGAATTTCCCGGGCTTTTTACAACAAAAAATTGTTAAAAATAAAATGAATTCTTTGTCTGGTCTTTTGATAAATTTATGTGTCTGAATAGCACAAAAAAAATTAATAGATTTTAACCTGGGCGCGCTCTGCACACAATAAAAAAAAATTCCCATGAATTCGAGTTTTTTTTTGGTATTAGTCTACGCTCCCCGCTTCTCCCCCGCACTATTTTTTTTGTCCATTTTTTCTCCTTCTTAGTCTGATGCTTGGATTATAATTTCAACCAGCTGAACTCCGCCTCTTTGATTTTTTAAAGCCGAGTTTTGATACTTTTTTTTCCAAGTCTATATAAAATAATTTTTATGAGTTTAAAAAAAAAACGTCTGTTGGAGGAGAATATAAAAGGCCGATTGACTGATCTGTTCTGGTGAATTTTAGTTGGGGAAGGTTAGAATGATTTGTGTTATAAAATTAAGTTTTTTAATAAAAAATTTTTTTTAATTCTTTGTACGTGTAAAGTAAGATTTTTTATAAAAAATAAAAAAGTCGGTCGATTCACCGCTGTTTGGTTGGTTTGCTTAGTGAGAGGAAGAAAGAGAAGTTCCGGTTTATGACCTTGATTCTTCTTTATGAATCACTGTTTTTCTGTCGAATATCAAAAAATACTTAACAAATTTTTCTTTTTCTTGTGTTAACATTACTTTTATTTTTTACTTGGGTTGGCTGAAAATTGACCTACTTATTGTTTATGACAAGTATTAAAGTCTTGGGGTTTATTTTTAGCGTGATTTTTGATTTTTTTGGTAATTGAAGCCTTATAGGCGACTTATAGGGAAATGTTTTACAAGTTTGATAAATTTTCCAAGTAGACTCAAAAATCAAGTCGAGAATCAAGTATTCAAAATTCTCCAAAAGCCTACAGATTGTGAATCTAAAATTTTTAAATTTAGAATTGGAGAAAAAAACAGGCGCTGACCAAAAAGTTTTTTGTTAGAATGTTTGTATCTGTCTGCACAGAATGCATTTAAAGTGTTTTGGCAGTGATTTTCTTAAGCAAAAATTTGCCCTGATTGATCTAACTTTTAAAAAATTTTAGATAAAAAACTTGTAAACATCTTTTCTAAAGTTTTCTGAACAGAGAATAATTAGGATATTGAAAAAATAGGGCATTTGGTGTTTTTTGTCAATAAAACGATTAAAAATTTTTGATTAGGTGCCTAGATAATTTTTTCTATCAAGCATTTCATAGATTTTCAGTTAAATTTGATAATTACAGACTTACAGAGGATACCGAAGGGTATTTAAACTTTCATAACAATTTTATCTTTATTTCTAGATTAAAATCAGAAATTTTTCCTAAATTCCATTAAACACCCATTAAACATTTTTGAAATTGAAATTTTCAAATGATAACATTACTCGACATTAAATTAACAGTTGGAAATCAACTTATCTATTGTTTTTTACTTTTTCAAATATCTAATCATTAATTTCTGAAGATTTTGATAAAAACCTAGATAAGCACCTTTTTATTGAAAAAAAAAAATTTTGATTACTTCACGAACTGTTCACGAAGCATAGTTCAAATCGTGTTCAAATATATTCAGATTTTAAAATATTTCCATTTTTGATGAAAACTTCGACATCAGAATTTAAATAATTTTTTATCAGGTTTTTTATTCAAAAATAAATACAACATTAAGACCGAGATTAAGACATAAATTGAAAGAAAAAACAAATTTGATTGATTACTTCATTTCTCAGGAGATTTTTTTTAACTTTTACAGAAAATTATTAAAAATTTGAATTCTCAGAAACAGAAATAAAATTGAGAAGAAAATTGAATTTTAAATTTTCAGCTGATTTTGAGGCTGATTTCTAATTCTCTAATTCTAAAATACACCCAATATTTCTCAAATTTTCCACAATCCATCTTTAATAAATTCCATACCAAACGCATAAAAAAACAATTAATTAATTAATTATAATTTTAAAAAAATAAAATAAATAAATAAATTTTTACGATTAAAATAAAATTATCATTAAATTATTATCCAGGTTTAAATTATTTATTTTATATTTTTTTTGCAATCTTTTTTTTTTCTACGATCGAGTTAATGTGCACGTGCACGCATCAAGAAACACACACACACAAGCAAAAAAAATATTATTGAGAATATAAATTTTTTCATTAAATTAATTAAATTAAATTTATAAAAAAATATTGCTTTGTCATTTTGGAAAAAACTGATTTTTTAAAGAAATATTACAAGATTATTTAAAAATTGATAACACACACACACTCACATTATTTGATAATAGTGATAATGCATGACGTATAAGAAAAATAATAATAATAATTATTAATAAAATCTTCTTCTCAGAAAATTTGTTTATTTTAAAACTAAAATCACATGAGTTGCTCGTCGTTATCTCGGTTTTAATATGAAAATTACTATTTATTGATAATGGCAAAGAGTTTTTTATATAATAATAATAATAATAAAGAATTAACCTTCTGAAAAATCTGTCCTTCGAATTATCAAGCGGAACATCCTGATTATGCGATTTGAACATGTTTTTTTATTTTTATGTAATTTTCTAACAATTGTTTTTAATAAATAAATCTTCGAGGATGATACGAGATCGATTGATAAAAGATTTGTTTATTTTTAATAAGTCGTTTCGTTTTGTTGTGAGTTTACATTTCTTTCTGGGGAAACTTTTGGTTTTACTTTTGTAAGCTCGACAAAATGATTTTTTTTAGTTTTACCTAAGTGGGACACAGGGAAGAATGAGCTAATTACTAAGAATTTAATCTAAAATAATTCTAAAGTATCCAAAAATTTTAAATAGAGAAAAGTGATTCTATCATAATGGAATTTACAATTTTGTTCACTAAAAACCTTGCTAAAAACAATTTGAATAGCATGGCTATAATTAAAACGAATTTGCGAGCGAATTTGCATACTTTTTTAAGGTTTCCGGAGCCACTGATCACTATCCTGAACTCAAATTTTTCTGAGAACTTTTCAAATTCAAAATGGCACATTTTCAATTTCAAAAACAACAATTTACTTATTTTATACATTTTTTCGTACATTTTGTACATTTTGATATCCCCCAACGAATTTTTGGAGCCAATGATTGGTATTATGAATTTAGATTTTCAAACTCAAAAAGGCAAGCGGATTCCTAACCTCAATCAAGTTATTTCTTGCATTATAGCATTGATTAATGAATTTTTGAAATCTCTGATCACGATTTTTATGGTTTCAGTCACTCTCGAGGTCACTCTTTATTGGCTAATATCTTTCACTCTAAAAGTAGATTAGTTCTCAAGAAGTTCGCTAGAATTAATTCGGAATTAGTGTAAATAACCTTGAAAAATTAAATTCTGTCGAGAAATCACTATGAATATATTTGAAAAAAATTATGATAAATCGAGGAATAAATTACAGAAATTAATAAAAATAAAAGTTTTTCTCAGATCATTTATTCAAAATAATAAATTAATTCAAAAACGAAAATAAATTAATTTTCAAAATAACGTCTGGGAATTTCTAAAACATTTTTAAAATACTTAAAAAATACTTAACTAATTTGCTTATTAATGGAGAAAGAAATTAAAATTTTAATAATTAGTAAATGACGTCATAACCTTGCTCTAAGCGATTGAGATTTTTGGCTTCTGACTGGTTTCCTAATAAATCTTAAATTTTGCGTTTGATGAGTGCAGTTTAAATAATTTTAAACAATTTGTTTGTTCAAGGTCTTTCTTGTTCTTATCATTTAAATTTTTGATTTTTGACGATTTTTATGCTAATTTTTTAAAATTTTATTTATTTTTTATTTAAATTATATTAAATTTGGAGATAAATTTTAATTTTAATTTTTTAAATCGATAATAAAACAGGCAAGAAGTAAATTATTTTTGATTAACTATTTTCTAAAAAATAATTTTAAAATTAAAAAAAAATTAAAGAAAATTCCGAAAAATTAATTCAGGGCCTCCCAGACCCAAAAAATTGAGCACAATTAAAAAAAATAAATAAATTTTTATAAAAACACAAAACCAAACGAAAAAACTATACTACATTTAACGATAATCACAATAACAACACGATAAGATATAAAATTTTCTTTATCAATTCTTATCAAAAAAAAAAAATAATCTACAGATCGTTAAATTTTAAAAAGCAAAACATAAAAAATATTAAGTAAAATACCAAATAACTTTTCTCAAATAAGAGTTTTTAAATCGTACAGAAGTGAAAGTAAGCGTGTTTTATTTATACTCACGAAATTAAGTCTTTTAAAAAAATTCAAACTTTTTCTAATTAAAAAATTTTTTTAAAACTAATTTTACACACACACACGTAAAACAAAGATTTTTTCGCAAGGTGATCAAGCCAATTTTAATAACACACTTAGTCATTTTCGAGTCATTTTTTTATAAATATCCACGTGCAGCAAGTGTACACATTTTTTTAAAATTCCGCTCTCTATTTGATTTTACTTAGTGTGTTTCAAGGATTAATATTTTTCGAAAAGATTACTTTTTAAAGAAACTCAAAAAAATGACCGTTACGTAATTTAAAAAAAACGTTTTTTAATTATTATTTTTGCTATTCATTTGAGCAAATATTTAAATTCAAAAAAGCTCCTTTTTAAATTAAGAGTTGAAAGCTAGGAAATTGAATGTCTTCTCGTCTCGTCTAATTTCGACTTGAATTTTCTCTCAGTAATTACTGTTTATTTTATAATATTGAAAATCTCGTTTAAATTGCATTTTTCTTTGTGAAGGAAATTTTATTATGCATTTTCCTATAATTCATTTTTTTATTTACTTTTTTTCATTTTTCGCATCAAAGCTGTTCGTCTGTAGATTATTTTATTCGCTTGTAATTATCTTTGATATAAGGGGAGTCTATGAAATTTGGCTCAGTAAATTGTATCTTTAGATGCCAAAAGAAAATTTTTAATTTTTTTAATAGTTTTTTCCGAGGTTTTTTCCAGAATTTTTAATTTTTATATGAAAAATTCAGCGACTAAACGAACCCTAATTTTTTTATAAATTACGGACAGAAACCGGTCATTGACATTTCCGGCACGCATCTGGATCGCAGCTGGCTCGTTAATTTCTGTATAAAAATCTAGCCGAAGTCAAATGTCAAAAGTTACTAGTTTATCAAAAATTAAAATTTACTTTCAAATTTATAAGGTTCAATTTGAAATACTTGAATTTGGCTATTTAAAATTTAAGTTAAATTTAAATATCTGTTAAATATTTTTAGTTTTCTTTAACTTTCCCATAAAAAAAAATTTACATAAAAATCCTTTTCACTTAGACAATAAAATTTCACTTAAAAACTTAACGGCGATTCAAATGAACAAAAAATTTTCCACTTTATAAGAACCGCTTTTCGAATCAATTAATCGGTATTAAAATTCTAATAATTTTCAAGTAAAAACCCACTTTTCTCATCAGCTTCACTACATAAATAAAAAATCGAATGAAAAAACATTAACTTTATACACACGTAACCGAAAAAACCATAAGGTTTCAATAAATAAAACGCTAAAATGTTTTTAATACAAAAAATAAAATAGATAAGTAATCTACACAATATGCGTATAAAATACATAGACTACATGCATGAGAGAATATGTGTAAAAAATGCAAATATATTTTCATAGCGTGCACTTTAAGGGCCTTACGTAACATTATAACGTTGCTGTTGTTGTTGTTCTCTAATATAACGGATTCGCAATTCTGTTATTATTATTATTATTATGGTTTGTGGACATTATAATAAATTCATATGCAATTTTTTATACATGGGGGATTTTTTTTGCATTTTAATAAATGCAGTTTTAACCCCCTACCTTGACTTCCGGTTGATTTTTATTTATTTATATTTTTGAGGTTATTTAGTCGTTTGTTTTTAATTATTTACGAGAATTTGTGTTTGAATAGGTTATGTTATTCAAATTTTGTAGGTTATGTTTACTTGTCAAAAATTCTATGTCGATATTTATTTTAATAACAGTCGGTTTAAAAATAAAACCTTTCACAGCGTAGGCGTGAACATCTCAATGTTCGATATTCAAAAAGAAAAAGTCGCCCCAATTATTGCATAATAAAAAACCGCTGATTATGTGATTTTTACGTTTGAATACTTTTTTTTAAAACTTGTGCTGACTTGCAGGTATTTTATTTTCTAACTACTTATTCTCGTCATGACTTTGTTAGTTAGAATTGTTTAAAATAACGAGGAAATTCAAATTTTTATTTTTTTTTTAGGTTATGTTAAGTAAAAATTATTATTATTATTATGACTATTTAAAAATTATTCTATTAATGTAATTATATACTTAATTTTATTAAATTTTATTGAAGAGTTACGGTTCAAGGAACTCTTGAACAAGTCATCAAAATTTTTTATTTCTTTTCTATATTTTTTAAAGAAATTCAGGGTAGATAATTTTAACGGAAATACCGAGAATTTCAAATTCTGTTCCTAGAAGTAAAAGTACCTATACTATAAAAAATGTACCTATTTTTAGAAGATAGACTTATAATTTATAAATACCCTTGAAATTTCCAAGAAAAATATGTAAAATTTTATTTTAAAAAATAGGTATACAATTACTATGAAAAAAATTTTATAGGTATAGTCAAGAGTTTTCGTAATTTTTAAATTCGAATAAACAAACTTTTTTTCCCGGCTTTTTTTTACTTAAAACTTGCTAATATTTTATTCAAAATTTTAAGAATTCAAGTTTAAACTTGTAAAACCAGTTAATATTATAATAGTAGACAGAATTATTTACCAAGAATTAATTTTTTAAACAAAAACTCGTCTCTTATATAAAATATTTGACTTTCAAACTACAGTAAACTGCCGATATAACGAACAACTGAATAACGAATTGTCCGATATATCGAACAATCTTTCGATCCCCGGCCAGACTATTAAGGCTCTTATGGGATTTCCAAATTGTATAACGAATTCACGATATTGCGAACATCGAACAAATTTTTTGACTCAACATGCGAAATTTTTTTGTTATAACGAATTTTTTTTTTTTAATGAACGAAGAATTTTTTTAAAAATTATATTATACATTATACAGACACTCTCTTTTAATTTAAAAAAAAAATCTTTTATTTTTTTTTTTTAACTTTTATTAGAATACAGGAAAACGTAAAGTCGTAAAAAAATACTATTACTACAAATTCTTCCTCGAAAAAATTATATCATAGTGTTCGATATTACATTATAACGTGTTAATTGCCTGCCTTGAACCCGATATAAAATACAAAAAAATAGGCTATAAAGATTAATTTTAGAAACTTCTATTACGCGTTATTAGTCAAACTTATCCTAGTAGATCACTATGTTTATACGAAAAATATTTGTCAGTTTTGTTCTTTCGTTTTAACTCGTCATACACATTTATTTGAATTAAATATGAGTAACAATTGAAAATAAAAATAAATAAATAAATTATTTTTTATCTTAATTTATTATATTAACATTTAATTTGCGAATAGGTACGGATAAATTAGCAATAATTATTAATTTTTAAATAAATTTGATATAACAAAAAATTTCGTTATAATTATCATTTGAACTAAGTAACGAACTGCTCGATATACCGAACAGAATTCGTACTCCCTTCGTGTTCGTTATATCGGAAGTTTACTGTAAATACAAAAACATAACCCTCTTAAGAATCAAAATATTTAACGGTTTTATTACAAGTACTTTCTTGAATATAAACAATAAATTATCGGAACTATTAACTTCGTTTGGTAAATATCAACAAACTCGATATGACATTTGAGTTAATCGTTTAAATCTTATAAACATTTCGAATAAAAATCGACGTTATTGATACTTTATTAATAAATATGTGTGAGTGTGTT
Organism: Anagrus nilaparvatae; assembly: GCA_022575985.1. Lineage (NCBI taxonomy): Eukaryota > Metazoa > Arthropoda > Insecta > Hymenoptera > Mymaridae > Anagrus > Anagrus nilaparvatae. Next base: position 1,493,262 of record JAKSXM010000239.1, read on the forward strand.
ACTTGTTGCAAAAGAACCTTGAAGCAGCAAGAACAACAAAATATATATCGTTGCATCATCAACAACAGATTATACCAAAAATATATTTAATGATTTATTACTTCAACATTAAAGACAGACTAAATTAAGAGATCTCAATCCATTAAAATAAAAATAGGTATAAATAAATAATTTTTTACCTGTAAATCTGAATTTTTGTTATCTCTGTGACTGGCTGCACGTATTACCCCCGGTCGCCACCCCCACTCACTGATCTTATTCACCTTGAGCTTGCTAAAACCACTGACCGAAAGGAACCTCTTTCCCACGAGCTCCTCACGAAACTTGTACGCCATAATAATATGGCCCACTCAAATAACACCCTCACTTATGATATTTTTTTATATTTCTTTCTTCTTTATTTATAATTTTAAACTATTATAATGTATAATTCTCATCATAAATTGTAAAATCATTTGATAAAATACACGCACTTTTTTACACAACATTCGAAATTTCAAAAAGATGCTGATCGTACTGATTAAAATATTCCCACTGAATTATTATTTTCAGATTTAACGCCCGCATCTTTTTAACGCTTCTCTGCTACAATTTTTCTTGGAATTCACTTCTTTTATTTTTTCCTAGGTAACTATGTAAACAAAATAAATTTTTTGTTTTATGAAATGCTGATTTTAAATTCGTAAAAAATTTCTTTACTCTCTACTTTCTCCTTTTGTGCAAAAAATTTTTATTATCTAGTTAAATTCTTAGAAAATTTCTTGTAAACTTTGAAAATTTATCTTGCTGATTCAGTTGATTTTTATTTTTATTCTTATACCCTCATTTGTCGAGTGTATTATTAAATCGATTGACCTCATCGTTACACTAATCCATAAAAGTAGAAAATATTAGCATAAATTTGTTAAAAAATTTTTCTAGTAGGTATACAAATAAAAAAAAAATGAAGACACTTTTTTTTTTTGTTTACACCCTTAAATATTTAATAAAGGGAGTCAATGAGCTCGTATAAAGTTTATTTACCTTTTTAGAAATCTACTGCACTGAAACTCGTGCTTTTTTCCTGGAATTTTTCAAATATCTAACGACTTTTTTTTTTATTTATTATAAAATTTAATATTTAAATATTGATTATCGATGTAGATTATTAATATAATTTTTATTTTTTTTTACATTATCTTGCGCGCGAAAGTCAAGGAGAAAGGCGAAGAGAAAAAAAATCCCGTCTCTTTTCTGTATTTGCAGACGTGTCGTGTATTAATATATGCTACTTTCCTTCACTAAATTTGTCTTTTTTAACACTAGAATTCTTTAGAAATTATAAAAATAATTTTTAAAAAAAAGAACACTGTTTTTTTTTGTATTTAAAAAAAAATTTTTTATAAATAGCACTTTTGAAACTATTGGTGAATTATTATTTTTTAAAAATAACAAAAAAATAAGAAAAACAAGCACTTTTAATCGTCCGCTGTTTTTTTTTTCTTGTCTGAATAATAAATTAATTATTTTTTTTTTATCGGTTTAAATAAACCAGTTTTATTTTTTATGAAAAATAATAGTATCGCGTGTACAAAATTTTTTTTTTAAAAGAAAAACATGATACACACAACCAACCAACGATATCGCGCAGCGCGCACTGACGGGAGAGATAGAACGAAACATCGAAGGAGCGGAGAGACCTACCCGAGAAAAGGACGGACAATTATTTTTATCGTCTCTTCTCTTTCTTTTTCATTAGACCGTGTTCAACCGGACTCCCCACACCACACACCTCCCATCCTCCCTCGCATTGCACAATTTTTCTTTTTCTAACCGAAGAAGAATGCGAGGGCATTATTTTCCTCTCTTTGTCCTTCGATTGGGTGGGGGGGGAGGCAGGAGGGAAAAAAGCGAGAGAGAATGGTAACTGGCGCCGAATGTTAACGGTGGAAGTGAGAGGGAGCTTGGTTATGTGGCGCGAAAGAAAAAAAGAGGGACGGAGAGAGGGGCGATGGCCTCTCACACGCGAGTTTTTTAACACTATTCACGATTTCGAGAATCGAGATATCAGGTGCGTGCCAAGGGAGAAAGAGAAAGAAAGTTTTAAGTGTATTTTTTTATTATTAAAAGTAACGTTGCACTTCTTTGAAATATTTGAGCAATTTTTTTTTTAAATTTGAATTCACGGGTATAATAAAATAATTCTTAGAAAAAAACGAATTTTTAAATTTAATAACCGAAATTTATCTACTATGTTAAAATTGTCTGTTCAATGTTCTTTATGTTTTATAACCGGAAGTAGAAATTAAAGGAATTTAAATAAAAAATGATTTAAAGCCCAATACAATGAAGGCATTTAATTTAAATTTGAATAAATTATAACGACGTTTTCTTTATATTTTTAAATTTTAAAAAATGGACTAAATAAGTCCATACCTAATTTGTAAATGAAAAGTAACAGAAAATAAACTAGTAAAACAAAAGCCTATATTTTCACGATTATAAAAATTACAATTTTTCAAAAATGTTGTAATACCAAGCTCAAAAAATTGCACGGTGTGAGATTCAGGTCTCACTTATACAAAGACAACAATAAATTTAAAACAATAGATAAAATTTTAAAAAAATATTTTCAAAAATTCGCAGATAAAAAACGCGTATAAAATATAAATCATTTTCATTTTTATTTTAATATAAAAATGTAAATGAATTGGTCGTAAGTAAATCTAGGTCAGACGAGGGGAAATAACGTATAAAAGTCAATGTTATTTTTTAAACTGCTAATCTTGCTATTACAAAGACATTTAAATTATATCATTTTAATATATTTTATTACAAAATAGTTTTTTTTAATTTTTTTGATTATTTAACTATTTTTATTAATAAATTATTTAGTTTGGTATGCATGCAGAGTAGCCTGGTGGGCCAATCAGGTTTTACAGCAATCTTGTTAACCGTTATCTTACCTCCTTACCTCGATATATTGGACTTAAAATATATTTTAACGGACAATTTTATTTATTTTTGTAACTAAATTTTGTAATTAAGTAAATAACTTTAATTCTGGGCTAATTAAATTTTCATTAGAAATCGTTATAGGTTTTAATGAGAATTGTTTAAATGGTTAAGAAAATTGTTTTTCAAGGTATTTTTTCAAATTTAGTTATAATCGTGTTGTTTTATTGTAAAGCTGGAGGAAATCCTTTTATTCTAATAATTCATTAGAGATTTTCAGCTACAAATTTATTGCTATTATTTTTTGAAATTTTATTAAGTTTCAAATTTTTCAGTAATAAATATTATTCTTCTATCAATATTTACATTAATAATTGTTGTTTATTTTTACTCAAATTTTTATGGTACCAAATTTAAATTTAAATATTAGTTTCAAATTTAGTTTTCAATTTGACCTCACATTTTTCAATTTAATTTTCATTTACTTTTATATTTATGGATCCAAGAAAAAAGTAATAACAGAAATGCAATAAATTTTCTGGGATTTGGGCTCTTTTTAATAGATTACTAGAATTTCCCAGACCAAATTTCCCTTTCACAGAGTGAAAATTTTGATTCAATTTTTGGACAATTTATTTCGAACATCTATTCAAAAAAATTTTAAGTTTTTCGAAAGCGCTGTTACAAAAAAAAAAAAAGAAAATAAAAAATAAAATAGGTACAAGCGGAAATTTTCTCAAAAAATGACTGTAGAATAAATTCAAGTGTGGAATTATTAGAAAATTGTAAAATTTATCTTTTTTTTTATTTTAAAGAACGGGGTAGGGTGAAAAGTACCAAATATTAACTAGAGTAGTTTATGGAGGTCCCTTAATAATCATAAAATTGTTTGAATTTTTAATTTGATAATACCTCAGAAATACTGACAAGAAATGCAGTTTTCAATAATTATGCTCCAGTTTGTTCCAGTTACATTCCACGTCAGTTAAAAATTTTTACTTTTACTTATAAAAACTCTCTCAAAGGTACCAATCTTCTGTTTAATTTAAATAAAAATGAGAGTATTCTAAAAATTAAGTAAGAATTTAAAAAATAAAGTAATTTAAATTTTTAATATTTTTATTCCTATAAGTGGTGGTAGATTAATAGGTACCTACTTTCAAAAAATATATAATTATAACTGATAATTATATATTTTTTCATTAAAAATAGTTTCATTAAAATTTTAGGCTCAGTAGCTTATTTAGCCGAATTGTGTAGATTTTTCTAAATTCGTTGCTAATCCAAATTACAATTAATATGCCCTTTCCTTATTAAGTATTACTGATTTTAAATTTAAAATTATACAACAGAAACTGGTAAAACATCACATCACCAAAAATATTTAGATTTTAAAAAAAGTATGTTGTTTCAAACCCGTTCCTAAAATATATTTTATTTATAAATACGTTTACTTTACATTATTTCCGTTAAGATTAAAAAAACTCGAGAAAAAATTAAAATTTTAAAATAAACATTTGATTATTATTTGAAAAATATATACCTATTTTAATAATTTTTCAAAAAAAAAATAGAAAAAAAATATTATTTAAATTATATGATTCGCGACTTATTAATTCTGTTGATCAATCGATTGGAATATTTAAATAAATGTGAAACTTGCAAAATACTCAAGTATTTAATATGTAATTTCAAGTTTATAAAAAAAAAATTACTTATAATAATAATAAATATGTTCGTTCCTTTTAAATAACCGCGTAAACACGCAAGCCTATGCAGCTCATATGTCACGTGATGTAAACACTTGCTATCCTTTTTTTTATTCAAATTGCATATATATTTTTTATTAAAATGCAAGTTTTAGCCGCTAGAGTGCGATCAAGCAAATCTAAAATGGCCGCGTCTACTGGCTCCTCAACAAGAAATTCTTTATTCGTTTTCAGTGTATAACACAACACTACACAAAGTAATATAATAGTTACGCACAAAATTTTTCTTGAAATGTCTTTTCTTTTCTTTTATTTTAAATTATTTTTCTTTATGTAAAAAGTATAGTTAAACAATATATAGTAATAGTGGGAGTGCGTGCGTGACGTGCCTTTGTTTATTATTATTTTTTTTTCTTTGTTTATTGTAAAAAAGAAAACTTTTGAAGAAAAAAAGTATAACCGCTGCTGTGTATCAGCAGCGAAGAATCTTTCAAAATGATCTCGTACTTGTTGTCAAGAATCATCGTGTAAGTACAAAATATGTAATTATTCCGTTTTTTTTAAATGCTCCAAAATTTCAAAAAAAACTACAGTACCTTTTTTTTTTTATTGTTAAATCGTGGGTGTGCAAGGCATTGTTTTTTTTTAAAATTTAAATCGATAGGTTATGTCACAAACCAAGACCACTCGACCTTGATGCATTAGTGCATAAATAGTTTAAATTATCATCGATTTTCTCGTATATTAAAGTTCAATGTACTAGTAAATATTTTTAACACAATAATCGCCGTTCATTAATTTTAGTGCTGTCAAATAATAAAGATGTTATTTATTCGAAGTTAATTGAGACCTAAACAGCAAGTAATGTTAGGTTAAATAACAAAAAATAATTGCTAATTTTATAAAGTGGTAATTTCGGGGAAATGAAACATAACCTCAAATTTATTGACGTTATAATTTTGGCTTTTGCAAAACTATTATTAGGTTCTTCGGATTTAGATTTGTCGATTACAATCAATCAAGAAGTTACGTAAATATATAAAAGATATGGTCTGTTGACATGGCTTTCACACGAAATAACCGTATTTGTATGGTTAAGCGCGAAAACCATATAATAGTTGTATTTAAGAGAGTTCTAAGGAAAAGAGGTTATGTTTAAAAAAAATCCTATAATTTCTACACTTTATTTAAAATTACAGTATGCTTCGATTACTTTTTGCGAAATTGTTATAAAGGCATTGAAAGTGAAAGTTCATAATACTTGTTTAGGAATTATATACCTTTATTGCGTCGTTTAAAATAATTCTATTTTACTTTGTTTTTTAGAACAATTTCGTCGAATTTTTTTTGATTTGTATAATAATGTTCGTTACGCTTTAAATTTTTTTTTGTTGTCAAAGGTTGGTTAGTTGTGCGTTACCAGCGCTATTATTATACCGAATAATTTTAAAGAAATTAAAAATTTTTGTTCATAATAATGCATAAATAGGCATTAATTAAGTATAAATATGAAACAAAAGAATATAAATGAAATTTAAAATTCAAATCCTAACCTTGAAAAAAAAAATCACTGTATAAAGAGAATGAAAATTTTGATGATGCAATTTTATAAAAAATCTTGAAGGACTTGAATTGGCAAACTTGTATCTTGGAATTAAAAGACACGTTAACCAGTTTTTTTTTGTAATATTAGACCAAAAAAAACGTGAGATAACATTAAAGTATATTATTTTAAAATTGAAAACAATGAAATAATAATATTCATGTAATCGATATTACTAAATATCAAGTATAAATAATTGTAAATAATACTTGTAATCTAAGAACAATGAAGTATAATAAAATATTTTTAAATAAAAAATATAGGTATAACAAATTAACAATAATATTATCAATTTTTTTGTTTAGTCAAACATAACCTCAATTTTTTTGAATAATTCTCCCCTTTTAAAGAATATTTTACAGTTGGGTGTATTTAAAGAACTTGCCAAATTGGCTGTGTTGAGTGACCTCTCTCTAGATTTTAGAGTTTAACTTGGTATAGAATGTGCAGGTGTTAGATTTTTAGGCTAAAAATAAATTGTAAATGCAAAGAATTTTTTTTGTTTGTTTTTTTTATACTAAATTTATTTAAATTTTTTTGTTTAGAAATTGATTTTTATTTTAAATCTGAGTATGGTTTTAGATAGTAGTAAACTAAAATATACCAGAAAAATTGAAATTTTTGAAAAACTAGCAAGTGCAAATTTCATGAGATATTTAAAATGGAGATGTTTTAACAATTATTCCTAGAACATAACTGATTTACTTAAATTCTGTTTGATATTTTGGATAAAAGATTAAAACCACATAGTTCGGGCTATTGTTAAATTGATTTACTTTTTTGGTTAATGCAATGAAAAGATACAGCAATATCGATGGAATCTTGATATAGCCTGGATATAGTTACTTAATCAAGTTCCAGGAACTAAGAGACTTATTTTAATGATCAGTATAAAATTAATGTAAAATAATTGGATAACCACATGTTATTAAAGGTACAAATATATTAAATTATATCAAAGTGCATGGTGTAGAATTTATTGAGGAGCTGCCATGATAAATGAAGGAGTTTCAATTTTGATGTAACACTATTTTGGATTATAAAAAATCTAGGAAGTACAATTTAATTGTTAAAATTATAGCGATTAAGACTCTGAGGGTATCTGAGAGTTACCCAGAGGTGAGAGTAAAGAATGCTCGATAAGTTTTAAATACACTGTTAAAAAAATAAATTAACTTTAAACACAAAATAAAAGATTAAATGGTATTTTGAAAGTCTAAAAGAGTATATAACAAAAAAATCATGAAAAAAAATTGTTAGAAGTTGTGCCAAAATTTAAATTTCTAAGATTTGTGTTTTATTTATAAATGGATTATTTTACAGTCATATTAAACAGCTAATTGAAATAAAAAACGAAAGAAAGCTTTAATGAAGTTGGTTTGAGGAGAAAGTGAGGAAAAAAGTTTGATGTATATTTGAAACTGATAAAATCAGGGTGAATTCATGGGCGGTGGAGAGAGAAGAATTAGGTGACTACAGTCAAATAAAGGAACATCCTCAATGGAATAAGAATACCATTAGACATTATTTCACAATTAATATTCAGAAAATATTTTTTTCCTGTTGAATTTGTGGATTAATCAGGGGAATAATCTTTAGTAGATTTAAATAATTGAAATATCAATACTAGTTTACCTGCAGAATCTTCAGGTACAAGAAAAAATCATAAAACTAAGCATGCTGTATCTTGGTATGTTGTAAATTCAGTTATTAATGTCAAGATGATAACTTTATAGAACAAATTATTAGAAAGCTATACAAAAAACCAGTTGATCTGTGTATTATTGCAATGGGAGCAAAATACTTCAAAAACTGAGAATATATTCAAAACTATAAGTTTGCTTGTATCTAATTCCTTTAGTAAATCCATTTTTCACTTAATTTTCTGCATCTTATAAATACCATCATTTTAGTTTTCTTTCTGTTAATTTTGATATTTCCACAATATTTTTCTAGTCTGCTCTACATTTTCTAATACTTATTCGTGTTATCTGCTTTTATAAAAAATTTGACTATTTTAATATTTTAGACTTTTATATAGAATAGAAAGGGTGGTATCATGCAAGTATATATAGCTAAAAAGTTTAAAAATTTTTTTCAGAATTGTAATAATTAATTAAAATACCGACCCTGTTAACTTTCAAAACGTATTTCTTGTGAAACCTACACGGAGAAATTTTTTTATGTTAAATTTTAATCAAGATTTTAATTTTCCTTGGATTACTTCTTATATGATGCTGATATTAAATGCATGACAGACTGACAAAAAGGAAATTTTTAATATGAATTCAGATAAATTTTTACGGTATTTGAAGTAAGATTTCTGTTTCAGGTGGCGCTCCGATCATTGGTTGTGATAAATTTTACTTCAAATATAGTAAAAATAAATCTGAATTCAAATTAAACTTTTCTTTAAACATGGTAAAAATTTCCTATTTGTCGGTCTGTCTTGCCTTTAATACCAGTATCGTTAAAAAGTAATCCAAGCTAAATTAAAATTTAACTTAGAAAGAACCCAATCCACTGCCAAATGAGCCTCTTTGGCGGGTAATTTTATAAAAAATTTAGAGTTTAAAAGTCTAAAAATTTGGTGAATATTAACTAAAATTTAAATTATTCTAAGTTTCAAATTTTATTAAAATTACATCGCCTTTTCCTCAATAATTGAAATTCAAAAAAAAAAAAATTAATTCATCACATTTACTAAAATTACATAATTTTTTTTCGTATTTTTTCCCCTTCGCATATTTTTTAAAATCTTAATACACGCAATTAGCATATTATTTTTATCTAATAAATAAACATTTGTATTTACAAAAAGATAATAAAATCATAAAATATTTAAATTTTTTTTAAAGAGTCTATACTATTTAAAATAACGGAATTACATATTTAAAACTTCTTTTTTTCTTTAAGGAGAGAGAGAGAGTTTGTCAGCTGACATAACAAAGTTAACGTCACAAAGAAATTGAATTCTCATTTATTATTTTTTTATGAAAAAGAGTTATTATTATTATTATTCTACTCCACTTTTCCCTTACTTTAAAGTCTTGAGCGTTCAATTACGTAACGCACCGAATTTACATAAAATTACATTTTTTTTAGGTTATCTTTTTTTATTAAACAGGAAAGGTTGACAATTATTTTTCTTTAAAAGCCTTGATGTGTAGTCTTAACACGCAAGGACACTGACTCATAATAAATAATTGTCAAACCGTCAAAAAATTACTTTTTCAAAATTTTAATTTCATTTTTAAAAGGAAATTTATTCAATTGAATTTTAATTTTCTTTGCTAATGCGTTTTGAATGCACAATTATTAGAAAATTTACAAAGAAAGATGTTTCTTTTATTATTAACTGCGTTTGTACAGTAAATTAACATTCATTTATCAAAAAATATGCTTACTCATGAAGTAAACCAGCTACTTTTTCTTTATTTTATTTCTTAATTAATCTATGAATTAATCAAACGACAGAAAATTTCTCACGAATAAATTGACAGTTTGAATTTTTATTTTTTTGGGTGTAAAATTTGTGCAGAATTAGGCGACGCTTGTTTTTTAAATTTCTTGCTGAGTCACGTGATCAATTGAAAATCTGAGTTTAGAGTCACGGATATTTTGGAAAATTTAAAGTGTGGCTTAAAACTTTCTTTTTTTATTATAGTTTCTATGAAATCTTAAATTAGAGTTTCGGAAAAATTAAAAAAATTTTAAAATCCTCATTTTTTGGGCTAGCATTTAGAATTGGAATTCCGGCCGTAATGCAAATTTAAAGAAAATTTATAAACATAATTTTAAAGAACAGTTGTTATTTTTGAAAAATCTTGTTCATATGATCAACTCAACCCAATTTTTTGATCCGGAATCGAATTATGAGGAAATTTTCCTACCCAACTCTGAAATGAAATATTTTTTTAAATGATCGAAAAAAAGGAAAATTACAGCCAAAACAAATTTTCAAATAGACTTATTTTTAGAAATTTTTTCGAGTCCCCTCGGTCCAAAAAAAATGAACTTTTAATTTTTTTAAAACTAAACGTTTTTTTTAAATAAAAATGTTTTAAAATTGGAGCTACATCCAAAAATGGCTCGAAATGTGTATTACACTAACAGATATAAAGAGTTTGAAAACACCTTCAGGCAGTAGGTCACATGAAAAAAGAAAGAAAAAAAAAAGCCTTGACAGAAATTCGCATATTGTAAATTTGCCAGTATCGTTTAATATAATCTATAGCTTTCTTGCTTGTATTTACTTTTAATTTTTTTATACCCAAAAAAATTTAAATTATTTAAATTAGCAGAATTGTCAGAATGTATTTTTTTAATCAAAATTCTGTTAAAATACAGGCTTGGAGTAAAAGTAAAATAAATAATATTCCTTTTCCTCAACAACGAATTTGTTTAATCGATTTTTCGCGTGAACATTTTATCCAAAAAAAAAAAGCAAAACATTCGTGTTTTAAATAAAGACAGTTAAAACAAAAAAATGCACAAAGGATACGAGATAATTGTTGCCAACTGTTAAAGTTAAATCGATACTTAAATAAATAATCAGAAAAAAGTAATTTGATGTAAAGTTTTTATCATTTTTGTGTATGTGTGTGTGCGTGTGTGGTAATATAAAAAAGAATACGAAGCATAATAAAAAAAATAATGCGCTGGTCCGGGACACAGCTGATGCCCTTATTTATACGTATAAATTCTGACGTTTACATCGAAGGGTGGATGTTAATGTTTTGATAAATGATAAAAAAAATTTTTAGAGTAATCGTGAGAAATTTTTTGTTGATTTTGGTTTTTTAGGATTTTTATTTAATTTTTGGTTCTTGTAACAATTAAAAAGTTGTTTTAAAAATCACAATTGATAATGACAAATTTTAGCAAATTTAATAATTTTTTTTAAATACAATTTTGCTGTTCAATTTATAGGATGCATTTCTATGCCACACTGTAAAAAGTAACTTTCTTAGATTTACAAAAAAAATAGAATTTTTTCGAAAAATTAGTGAATTTTCAGAAAATTTTGTAAATATTCGATAAAAATCGTAAATTTACTAAATTTAGTATTATCGAAAAATTCGAGAATTCTCGATTTTTTTTTGTGTTTTAAGAAAAAAGTTGTAAATTCACAACTATTTTTCGGAAGTTTACAACTATTTTTTAAAAATTTTCGAAAAAAAATTTCAAATTATCAATTTTTTTGCGAATTCACAAAAAAAAATCGAGAATACTCGAATTTTTTGTTAATACACTAAATTTAGTAATTATACGATTTTTTTTCGAATATTTACACATTTTTTCAAAAATTTGCTAATTTTTCGAAAATGTTCTAATTTTTTTGTTAATATAAGAAAGTTACTTTTTACAGTGCAGAAATGTGAAAAAAACCATATTTAACTTTTTGAAAATTTAGATTTCGTGTTTCTTAAACAATTTTTTAAATCAGACTAAAATTTCTCATTCAAATCACACTGACGATCTTTTCTAAACTATTTAATTAAATTTTTGATTACCCACCAAAACCCCCACTCCATTGCTCCAATACTCCCCCTTTTTTCAATTTTTTAAAACTCTTTATTTTTATCATTTTGACAATTACACTATAAATTTCACTCCCCTACTAAAATTCTTGTATCTAGCCTGCTGAAAACCAAAAACAATTTTCTACTCGTGAACCCTATCTTACCCCTTATCTTCATTTTTCCCATGACTGTGTGCCAGTGTATTAAACAACACGACAGATGTTACTGTGTCTGTCGATTATTTTGTTAATATTGTTTTTTAACGACTTGACAACAAGCTTCAAAAACTAATACCAATAAAATTAGCATCTTTTGGACACTTTTTTAATTAATTTGATTATTTAAATAAATAAATGTTAAAAAATTCTATTCAATCGTACACACAAAATTACGCAATACCCAATTTACATCAAAGAGATGGTTGAATAAAGCTTTTGTTAATTAAACTATCTTAAAATCAATCAAAATCTCTTTCCCAAAGTTAACATCTGTGTTAAACGAACATTCGTTACTGAACCTACAAGCTATTTTAATTATTTATTGAATACGAGAATTCAACTGTTGAAATGATTTTCCTCGATTACTTGAAATTATTGTCTTTCTATAAATAATTAATGGCTACGTGTAATTAGAGAAAAAATTAAAAACATTGCATTCGAAGCCAAAATTACCAAAAAATTTTAATTAAAACAAAACCTCTTAAATTAAAATTTGTTTAATCAATTATACAATTGTTAGATATAAATCAATCTAAAACCTTGAAGGTGTTACAAACTAAATGCCAAAATTATTATAAAAGTGTAATATAAACAAGAAAACTGAAAAATCTGATATCAAGCCAATTTGAAATTTATTTAATGAATGAAAAATTATTACCAATTCAGTTATTAGTAAATTTTGATTATGTACAGGAAGATAATTTTTAGTTCAATTAATTATTATTAATAACGATTAATGGCTTAAATTATTGGATTTTAGTTTATTTGTTTAGACGGTTACATCCTTTAGTTAATTTTTGGTAATTAGATTAATTTTATTCGAATTTTAAATGTTATTTTTGGTTTTTTCAATTTTTAAAAGAGGAAATTGCGATTTTCCGGTTGTCTTGGAAAATATTTTTTCACAAAAAACTGAAAAAATCTTACCGAAGTGAATGTAGGGAACATAAAAATTGACTAAAAATATTTATTTTTGACCCAAAGTTCAAATAGTACTTCAGATATTTTGGTTCTCGACCTTAAATTTATTTATCAGTCTGTTGTATTAAAAAAAATTCAAAATATGCAAACTCAGTACAGCATTTATGACTTGCATTATTAGACCAGAAACAGAATCTTTTATTTTTAGAAGCAACAATTTAATTATACAGCCAGAATATTTTTATTAAAAAAAACCTAAAAAACAGTAATTAAACGAAACTAAAAGAGAATCTCACATAAAAAAAAAGAGAAACTCAGTACTCTTAACTTCCCAGTTTTTCATAGAAATTCTCCAACACAAGCTGTAATTTAACATAAACCGTTCATTCCTCCTTTATTTTTTGAGTGACTAAAATATTCTGAAAATATAAAAGACATTCATAAAAATTTATTTATACTCATATGATTTTAACTCCCCCACCATATTTTCTAAATTAGTCAGAGTAGTAGTAGCAGATATTTTTTATTTCATAAATAGTTTTGCCAAAATATACACTCTTCAGTTGTATTCAAGCTAGTGTTTTAAAGAGAAAGCATGATTATTGTTTAAAATTTAACGTTTTTTTACAAAGAAAAAGTTTTAATTAAAGGAAGTTTAAGAACACGCAAGCATCGATTGCTAAAAAAAGTAAGTTTTTCTTCAAAACAATTCAAAAACAATAGCTAAAGTTAAATAAAATTCTTAGATTCGGTTTGAATCCTATGAAAAAAATCAAAAGACGTATAAGTTCAACACTAAACACAACAAAACTCTTAAAAAACATGACTTGTCCAATAAGATCGTCAACTTCGACAACAGGATCGACATCGGCGACTGGTTCGATAATTACAGTGCCTGTAGTTACGCACTATTCAAGAAATTACAATATTCCAATATTCAAAACTGTCAATGTCGTTAACACGATATCGATTGTCATTTTACCATCGCCTATTAAAATTAATTATGATTAGGTCAAGAGATTTTGGACTTAAGTCTATTTGCATTTATGTGTTTCTTTCGAATAGCCTTTGTAAATTTATTGAAATTTGTAAATAAATCTACTACTTAGGCCTAAAATTTACGCACTTGTTAATTAATATACTATATTTTGTAATACTAAAATAAAAATGATTTAAATTTATAATATTTTATGTTGTTTTTTAATATTTTTTTTTAACCCATTAGTTCATTTTTTAAGACAACAAAAAAGAATATGAAGAAAAGATAATTCTTGGGATTTTTCACATTTAATTTATTTATTTTGGAGGTTAATGTATATTAGGCTGTTGGTTGTTTTTTTACATGGGTAAATTTTAGGTTATGAATTTTACAATTTGACAAAAAAAATTATTTGGAGGGGCTAATCGTTCATTCACTTGTGACTCACCACTGCAACTATAAAGAAACTCATTTTAATTTTGGGGTTTGCCAGTAAGATATATTATCTCAAAATTTTACTCATTATTTTAATTTAATTCTTTATGTGTCATATAAAAAACAAAAAATCATTAAATACTTTATATAAATATAACCAAAAGAGAATTTATTAATAAAATTTTTAATAAAAATCATATGTCTTATTAAATTATTAAAAATTCAACATGGACATTTTTTTTGGACTAAATCCAAATTAAAAAAATCAAAATCTCCATGTTTAAGTATAGGAAATGTATTTTAAATTAAAAATTCATGTACTGAACTAATTAAGTTTAATATTAAATAAATTAATTCAATGAAAAATTTTAAACAATCAAAGTAACAATAAATTTTGACAAAAATCCAACAAAGAAGATTTTTTTTGTTTTTTTTTTTGACACATTTAACGTTAAAAATAAAATATTAATATAATACTTGAAAAAGTGAGGTTAACGATCTTCTTTAACGTTTATCCAAAAATAGTCGCCTGCTCCTATCGGGTACTTGAAATAAAACTTGTCAGCTGTTTTAATTCCAATGGGAAACATCTGTGAGCAATAATAATTTTTCTTGACGATAAAAAAAGTTAATTAATCTAAAAAACTCTTGATAAAGTAGTTAATTTAAAAAATAAAAAATTGAGGGTACGCGTGTGTATAAAATATTTATAATAGCAAAACGTCAATGATCTTGACCTTTTATGCAGTTGACACTTTATAAAGTAATTTAACTAAAGTTACTCTAACCTCGACCGAAACAATGAAAGTCAAGAATTATTTAATTTATCTGCACTCAATAAGATTAATTAAATTAATAAAAAAATAAATTTACGTTAAAATTTCACACAATCGATTAATAATTTGAATTGCATAACGTATCAATATATTATGCATTTTAAAACAACGTGTTGCCAATTTTAAATAATAAATACGCTAACGGTTTTAATCGAAAATTATTAGACCTTGTGTAATTATAAATTTATTACCAATGATTATTGTTTAATCCTGCAGCAGCTGCCGGTGCTTTATTTTATGATTTTCAAATCTGAAATTCTCGGAATTTAAATAGATTTGTTAAATTTTAAAAATAACGGTTTTTTTTGTTTAAATAAAGTAAATAAACAATCGCCATATTGAAATTTATTATTAATTACCGATACTTTGCTAAAGCATAAATATAAATTTTCAGGCCAACGCGTTATGTACAAAAATAGTTAGATTTGCATGTGTGTATTAATAATATGCGTGAACGCACACCAACGAAAACACATATTTATAGGCCGTGTTTGAAATTTTAGTCTTTTATTTATAAGCTATCGCAGTGCTTCTTTTAAAGCTTTGACGTTAAGATTGTTTATAAATTTTAACAGAAATTTTTATTGATTTACATTAAAATTTGTTATTTATTAATTTTTTGAGGTTAAGTTTCTTTTTGGAATTCAAAATTATTAGTTTAAATATTGAAAATATCTTGAATTCTTTGAATTGGCAAGTGTTACGGATAATCGAAAGTAAAACCGAAGAAAGTATAAAATATGTAAATAGAAAGTGTTACAACAAAAGAAAATGAAAAAACATTGAAAATTTATCATCCTTGATAACCTCAATTTTATAAACAAATAATGAGTACAAATTGATAAATATTGCATAATAAATAGAACAATATTTTAAAGTAAATAATGGCGAATTACGATGACACAGAAGATTGGAAAGTTAAAATTAATCGTAAAAAGGAAATGAAAAATTTATTAGAAGAATGTGACGAAACTTACGTTGTTGAAAATTCAAGTTTAGTTAAAGATACCGATGAAGATGTTGATAGCGGCATTTCTAGTTTTTCAGGAATATTAACGAGAAAATCAATGATATGGGCGCGTGATTCTATCGATAAATTACCAATTAAAATGACCTTAGGAAATATTGGAGCATTTGCGTTATTTTTTGCGATTCTTATGCCAAAAACTTTTACTTATGTTATTACTTATCCAATTTTTAGATTGGTACTTGGCAACTTGTATCCTGCTTATTCTTCCTATAAGGCTGTGAGGACGAAAAACGTCAAAGAATACGTGAGTTCATTATTTATTTTTAAATTTTAAATTTTTTTACAAAAAAAGAAAAAAAAAACAAAAGAGTCGACATGCTCTTTGTTGAACATAAAAGTATAATGTCAATGAACCGCTGTTTATATTTATAACGTTATCTCTCTAAATGAAATAAAATTATTGTTATTATTATTATTGGACATTAAATTTCATTTAATCATTTTTTTGTTTTATTAGGTAAAATGGATGATGTACTGGATCGTATTTGCAATTTTCACATTAGTAGAAACATTCGCCGACATTCTAGTTAGTTTTTGGTAAGTTTAAATACTACAATTTTCTGGTATATTCTAAAATAAGTTTAACATTTCTAATATTATTTTTGAAATCTTATGGTTTGCAAGATTTAAAGAGAATCTAATTTTAGAAAACTAGGGCATTTGAATATTTTAATCTACTGATAGTTTAATTCTGGAATATAAAGTTAAATACTTTCTCTGCATTTTCCTTATGATCTGTCATTCTTGTTATTCCAGTTTGTGTATAAATTTTAAAAATAATTAAAATTTTTATTTTTCAGGTTTCCATTTTATTATGAAATCAAAATAATCTTCCTACTTTGGTTACTATGCCCAGCAACAAAAGGTTCAAGCATAATTTATCGAAGGTTCTTACATCCAACATTAACAGAGCGAGAAGCTGAAATCGATGAAGCAATAGCTAAAGTTACCGAACAAGGCTACACTGCTGTATTACAACTTGGTTCAAAAGGTGTTAATTATGCAACTACTGTCCTCATGCAAACTGCCATTAAGGTAGGATCAACGAGTAATCAACAATCAGAAATTGATAATAAAGATGAATGACATTTTTATTTTTTGTTTTTTATTAAATAATTTATAAAAAATTATTTTTTTTTATAATTTAATAATTTTTTTGTGCCATAATTTTTTTTTCTCTTATTTTTTTCTATAATTTACAAAATTATAAGAAGCTAAACTTAAATTTTTTATAATTTCTTATTAAATTTTTTATTTTTTATTTTTTGCACTGTGTAATACATGCATAATTTTTTGTATTAATGTTTTTCTTTTAATTTTATCAAATACAGCTGCGCTGTGTTAACTTTAAAATGATAATTTATTGTTTAATAATTTATAACTTTTTTTTTATTATTTTGATAAAATTATGTTTATTTTATATCGATAAGATATTTTATCATACAGAAATATTATTAAATTATTAATTTAAAAAAATTAAAATATCTTATTGATGCGCATTAAAAAAAAACTATAAATATATCAAGTTTATAAATCAAAAACTATCAAAAAAATTTTTCGTTTTTTTTTTCTAATTAATTTGACAAATATTGTACAAACAAAGAAAAAAAAATATATTTTTATAACATAAAATTTTGCAGAATTTTTCAAGCTTTTTTTTTTTACAAAAATACTGCTTTTAAAAGAAAAAAAAAATTCCTATAAAAGATTTAACCTAATAATAATAATAATAATAATATTAATTAAGCTTAATCATTACTAATCAAGCTTTTTACAAGTTAAAAAAAGTTTATTTTTTTTTTGTTCTCTTCTTATATGCGTTTGCAACTCCTTCGTCACTCGCCTGCACGCAACATTTTCATCTGTGCTGATGCATCGTTTTTGTGTGTTTATTTCCTCAACGCTTTTAATAATTGCAATAAAATTAAATTATTTAAACAATAAAATTTATTTGTTCGACAAAAAAAAAATTATTTAAAAATTTGTAAAATGACGCATTACAAAATAATATTGCAAAAAAAAAAAGAATTTGTCGAACAAGGCAATAAATCAAGCGTCTCAGGGAACTAGCACCACAGATTCAGTCTCGGCGATTTCCAGCTCAGCCAGCAGCAGCAAAACCTCGTCCATGGATACAAGAACCGATCACCTGGATGGAGTAGTACCTCAAAAGACGACGACAGCTGGACTTCGGAGACGTCAACTTCGGGAGCTCGAAAGTAGCGATGACGACGACGATGATTATCAAGAATCAATGGATATTGGTGATAAAACAGCTAAAAAAATCGCCGAAGCTTTAGAAAACGATGATGATTACATTTCTGATGATTCAGTTGAGTTTCTTGATGACTCTGAAAGAACTGAAAATGAGTTTGTTTCTAAAGTGAAAATTGAACCTCAAGTAGGAATGAATTTAAGATCGAGGAAAAAAAAAGTTTATTCTTTGCATTATGAATCGGATGATAGTCTTGATTATTAAATATAGAATTTCATTATCATTTTTGGTGCTATCTTAAGTACTAAATCATTTAAATGCTTAGGCACAAATAATGAAAATACTTTTTTAAACATTTTAGTTTAAAATAAGACTAAAAATTTTAGAATTTACTTTTGAGATTAAATTTTTTTTTATAAATTATGATATTTTTTACAAAAGTGAGTGCACACACCATTTGACGGTATCAAATCAATGTATTATAAAAATAAAAATGATAGTATATATTATTAGGAAATTTTCTGATACCCAAAAAAAATTTGTAAGAAAAATAAAATATTTTGATAAATAAGTTTGATAATTGTTATAAGGTATCAATGATTTTGAAACATATTTATAGTGATTTTTGGATGCTGAACACTATATTTAAATTTTGCTACAATGTTTCCTCAAGGCTAGAATTTCTAAAAGTCCTACTCATACAGCATCCAATAAAAATCTTTTTGAAAAATCATTTTTAAGCCTATGTGTGTCAAATCAATTAATAACAAAACAAAATATGATACTTTTTTACTTTTGTATTATTATATTTAAAAAATTAATTTAGCTTCTTTTTTTCATTTAATAATAAAAGACTGAATGGCTAAACTGATTTTAGAATGTTAAAAACAGTTAAAAAATAATGTAATTTTAACAACAAAAACTAGTCGATATATAAAAAAATAAATTTTTCTTTATAAGATGCATAAAATCTTATCAAGTTAAATTAATATTTTAAAAAATCTCCAAAAGACACATTAAAAAATAATAAATTAATGGAGATTATAAAAATAAAGTGCCTTTAATATACTTCCAAAACCAGATGTTTTTTTTGTTTAAGAGTGATGTATACATATGTGATGCTATAATAATTAAAATTGTAATTATAAACAAAAAAAATATAGAATTTTTAATATTATATACTTATCTATTAGCTTAGTAGTATTTATTTTAAATAATAATTACTTAATTTTTGAAATCTAATAAAATATTTTTATGATTTCAGATTAATTTATTTATTTATACTCTCAGTGTGCATCTTAGAAACAGTTAAAGTTAATGTGTATCTATAATTTTTTTTCTTTATATTATATACATACTTTTCTTATAATTTAATAAGATCCGAAAGATCTCTACTGAGATTTTTTTATATTCTATACAATATAATAAAAATAAAAAAATCTTATTAATAAATATTTTTGCTTAATTCAATTATTAATACCTTTATTAATGCTTCAAGATATAATTTCTTATTTGATAATTCATAAATGCAAAAATTAATTAATTAATAAGTAATATTTCAAAATTTTGAATTGCACTTTAATTTTTGACCGCATTAATCACTCACACTATTACAAATAATTAAGAAGAAAGAAAATGTAATTGCACTGATAAAAAATTATTTTTTGCGGTAAGCTTTTTATTTATTTATTTATATTATTATATTCATTAAAATGATGAATTTTATTTTCTGTATTATTATTTTAAGCACTTACTGCACAGAATATTTATTATTTGATAAATGGGAAGTTAATAAGCAAAGAAATGATTTTATTAAATTTAAAAAATAAAAAGCTTTTCAAAATTTATTTCACAATAATAATTTTTGTGTGATTTAATTAAATATTTACCAATACTTACTTTTTTTCAAGCATTAATTTCTTTGGCTTGTTACTTACATATAATATCAAAACTAATTAATTATAAAATTCAAATAATTTTATGCATGTCTCAACATTTAATATTTTAACTTATAAATTTATATAGGTATAAATTTAAAAATATAATAATTTTTATTAAAATAAATAAAATAAAATTTTTTTTTGAAGGGTGGAGGAGGATTGGTTCAACATTTGAAGAAAAGTTATAGTTTAAGTGATCTTTCCGGTGAAAAAGACAATGAAACTCAGAACTCTAAGATTGAATCAGATAAGACTGATGGTTTAGGTAAAAAGAAATTAAATTCATAATTTAAAAAATGGATATTTAAAATAGTAAATATAAAAAATAGTTTTAGATGAATATCATCAGCAAGAAATACAAAATAGGAAAAGATACAATTCTCAAAGAAGTCAATTCAGCAGTGACCAAATAGACATGTACTTTTCTGAAATGGATGTTTCACATAAATCAAACTCAGTCAAACCCATTAATAGCTTTAAGTAAGTATAATTTTCAAATTAAATGATTCAAATAAATTAAAAAAATTTTTTTTTTTAATTTTCAGAAATATCAAATCAACCGAAGACATATCAAACATTTACAACAATAGAGATATTTTAAGGTCCAAAAGAAACTCAACAAGTAATGATAATTTATTAAGAACAACAAGCCTTAATACAAAAAATAGGATAAAAGCAAGAGCTGTTTTGAAAAAAACACCTGAGGTAATATTTTTAAATTATTTCCACAATCTGATAAAATAAGATCTCTTTGTTATTATTAAAATGATCACGAAAAAAAAACAAAAAGCCTTAAAATTAATTTAAATTAATGTATCAATGTGTATACTTTGTTCTCAAAATATTAAAGGTTGAAGATGTAAAAGAGGAAGAATTTGAAAACTCAGATATTGTATCTACTGTTAACCCTTTATCATTTCTCAGTCCAAATGAAGCTCTAAGGTTACTTTCTTTTCTTTCTCAGCATAACGCATGTAGTAATTATATAAAATTAAATAATACTTATTTTGATGACTCGGATGATGATACTTCTACTATTAATAATGATATCTGTATCAATAAAAATATGCATAGTCGTTCGAATGAAATGATACCAAAAATATTTTGTTCTCAAGAAGAAATTAATAATTTAAAATTTGACAATTTCTTAATGGATAACAATTATTATCTGAGAAGGAAGAGATCTTTTTTAAAAATAAAATCCAACCCAAACATTTCAAGAAGTAGTTCAGATTGCAGTTTACGAGCTGGTAGATACAATAAAAGACCAGCACCAAAAATTCCAAGTTCAAAGGAACACGATGATTATGAGCTTAATAATGCTTTGAAGGCAACTTTGGTCATTCAGACAGGAACTGTCAAAAGTTTTACAAATTTAAGCGAGCTCAAGGATCATAAAAATGATTTTCCAAAATATGAAAAAAGACCCAAAAAAGGGACAAAAGATCGTTTTTCTAAGTTTCTTACAATACCAAAAAGTATTTTTCAAAATGCATTTTACAAAGAAAAAGAGGGTGATGTAAGAAATTTAGATTATTTGAAAACAAGATCAAAATCATTTAGTTTTGAATCTCTTAATGACAGAACAAGAAATGAGGAAGACGTTACCCATGCTTTGCTAACTGCCACAAATGGTGATTATTATTACAAAGGTTCAGATGGTTATATTAGTCTAAATTCTAACAACTTAGAAAATGATTTTATACCCTCCAATCTGTTGCATCTGGAATCCTGTAATTCTACAAATTTCGTTAAGAAGAGCGAAGAAATATTTACATAATTAATGAAGGAATGTAAAAATTTGTGTGCAGTGTGTGTCAAATAACTAACTTATAATTTTATTACAGCATTCACCCATTTATAATGAAAGTTCATTTTATTCACCTTAAAGAAACTAAAATTTAATAACTTCATTCCATTAAAAAAATTTTTTTAAACTTTACCCGTAATATACTTACAACCAAGACTGATTATTATTATTGTATTAAAGCTTAAGGTTTAACTAAGCTATTTTTTAATAAAGAAAATAATAATTTGGCTTTTTTTTTTTACAGATTGAGAGTTTTGCTACATTACCAAGAATTAAAAAAATGACAAAGAAGAAAATTACGTGAAATTTACCAATTGCCAATGACAAGTTAAAACAGGAATTTCTTAAAATCAACTACTTCTTATTAAACAATTAAAATCTGTTGAAACATAGATAGCAATTAAAAGTAGTTGAATTTAAAATTATTAACTGATAACCTATATATAAATTATAAAAGGGAAAAGTATTGATTCTAGTCACTGTAATCATTTTCACTTTTAATAATATACATATAAAGGTGATGAAAAATAAAGAAAATGGCAAATTTGTAATAAGTGCCACGTTTTAAAATACACAATTTGCCTTATTTAAATTTAGATTAAATATAAAGATGTTATTTATTAATTATTAATTTTTACAATCTTAATTTATTATTTGTCTTTATCCTTGTACTATTCATTTTTATTTGAAACTGTTTCCTTTTAAATGTAATAAGAAGTTATGATTATATATACAATTTTTTCAATAAAATAATGCAATAATTGCATTTATTTATTTAATTTTAAAATATCTACATAAGGCAGTTTTATAGTTTTATTTTAAATCTCACAATTATTTCGTCGATATTTAAGTAGAGTATTGTATAAATATACAATGTAAATAAAAATAAAAAAATATTTATAAATATATATATTTTTTTTAATAATTTCCAAAATGCTTTAGCCTGTACAAGTAAGCAAAACCTTTATTATTTGTTACGCTCATATATCCACTTCCAGGAGAAAAATCAATATCCAAAGGATTATGCATTTGGGTATTAAAAGTTGGAAAATTTGAATACACGTTAAAAGATGGCAAGTGAACCATTTTAAAAGCATTTTGCTTTTGATCTGATGCCATAGCTAGTAATTCGCTTGTTGGATTAAATTTAAGTTTTGTTATGGATGTTATAAGATTTAAGATAATTTTTAATGGTTCTGGAGTTTTTTCTTGAAATACTTTTTTTGAATCATAAATGTTGACAACTCCTTGTTTGCTACCCGTTGCAACATACTGACCATTTGGAGATACTGCTATGGATGCTGAAGATAAGCAACCATCATCAAAAGCTCTATTTAAACAAGTCCGAGAATTAAGATCCCATACATAAATTTCATTGCTTTCTAAAATTTTGATAAAATAATTTACTATTTTACTTATGTTATTTAATTTTAATTAGACGTTTATTAATTTACCTCCGTGAGATAAAAGTTTTTCACCATCTGGAGTAAATGCAACAGACCTACATTTTTTATTCATTTTTAAACTTCCAATTAGTTCTTTTGTAGTACTTGATAATAAGTAAATGTCACCCAGCCTCCCGCAAATGGCAATAATTTTACCATCGGGAGATACTTCAAATTTCTGTAAATAATTATTGCTATTTATTATCATAGAAAATTTTATCTTCATATATTAATATATAACCTTCATATTTGTTATTCCATGCGGTAAAAGTATTTTCAAAGTTTTTCCAGTTACTAAATCATATGAATGACAATGTGCATGACTCATTGAACCAACAACGATCTCTGTACCATCTTTTAAAAATCGAGCTGTGTGAATAGGAAACCTTTCAAATTTCATAGTGTGTAATTTATTATTTTCTTTGCCATCAATCTAAAATGTTTTGAAAAAGTAGATAATAAAATTTTTATAATAGGTTATTGATGTAAATTTGAAACATACTTCAAATAACGATAGCACACAAGAAGAACCTGCAACTAATCCTACTGTTGAGGTTTTATGGAATTCCACAGAGTTAACAAATGGCCCTTCTTTGTGAGTCTGTTTATTTATGTCAGACAATACCTTAATGTCTATGATACCTTTTGATAAATTTTTACTTTTTCTACGAATTATGTGATTACTATGCTGTTCAAAATAAATATTTTTTTACTTTGAAATATTAGAATAAAAAATAAATCGATGCTAAGAGACTAACCTTTAAAATTTCATTATCAGAATCATCAGATTCAAAGCCTTTTTTTTCAGAATCTAATTTTGCCCAATTTGGAGTCCCATAAACATGAGCAAATTTGTTTTCTAAAAGTTGTTTATATTTTTTTTCAGGTCTTCCTGATGGAAGTTTGCGATTTTGCTTTTGTAAGGCATCTTCCACACTAAAATGATTGTTTGAAATTTACTGTCTTGAGTACAAAATTAAAGAAAAAAGGATACTCACGAGTAATCTTCGTCATCTTCATCTTTCCATGCTACTTTGCTTTTTGGGCTTTTATTGTAATCTCCCAAATCAATTACAGATTCATCAGAAGAATCAGAATCTTCTTCAATTTTTGTATCATTTTCCTCAAAGTCAGATTCTGAATTATCCAATAAGTTATTCACAACATCAGTAGGATCACCAAATACAAGCTTTTGTAATCTAATTAAAAGAAAAAAAAATTGGAATTTGCTTTGAAAAAAATTATATTATTTAATTAAATACCTTGCTTCTTCTTCTGGATCATAAACAACTTTTTGAACTTCTCTTGGTTTTTTGGAATTCTTTTTAAATTTTTTAGTTTTTGGCTCTGATTTTTTTGTAAGGTTTTTCGGTTCATTATTTTTTCTTTTATCCATTTTTTAAAATAAAATTATTTATTTTTTGCAAATTATCATATAAATAAATAAACAGTTTTAACTTATTGAGTTTTTTATAAAGTTAAATCGCACATGTTTTTCTCAGGTTAATAAAAATAATCATAATTATATAAAAACACATGGGACACGTCACGTGGTTAATAAAGGTAAGGTTATTTATAAAACGCGGGTTATTTTGAAATTCAAATCGCAACTAAGCTGTGTGTGAAACATTCGCGCCCGGGTGGAATTAAATTATTATGAAAAATAATAAATAACATTTTTAAAGTTATTACGATAGTAATGCTTTGTGGGCTCGGACCTTGATTAAAAAATGGGCTCAATTAACTTAATCCTTCAAGGAGTATACGTTCCTAGGTAATTTCGACAAAAGGGGCAATAATGATGAGATATTTTGCAAGAGTCAAGGCAATATGGAAAAACGCAGCAAGGCCAGCATCTATAAAAATGTTTAATAATTTTTTTTTGCTTTTAATTATTCAAAAAGAAAAAAATGGATTATTACAATAATAAGAACAGAACAAGTGCACTAAGATGTGTTGCCATTGTAGTTTTAACTTGCACTATTGTAACAACTAATGCTGCGCAGCGGGGACAAACAGCCGTCGTAGGTCTAGGAGTCCAAATCCTTCCGTCACTTTCTGTAATATAGAAGTTTTTATTTTAAAGTTTTTTCAAAAATATTTTAAAAACGAAAACTTACCAGCAAATGGAATTAGTTGTTCGATTGAATATGAAACATGAACTCCATGAGCTTGGGCATAACTAGGAGGTGGTGTACGTACAACAAATGATGATGAATCGTCAGCTAGTAATATTGGCAAATAATTTCTTCTAACTCGTGTATCAAAAGATGAATACAAGGGTGGTAATCTTTCATTTACGTTCTAAAAGAATTAGTGATTCTTATATTTAAAAAATAATAAATTATTAACTGGGTCTTAGAAAAGTTTTTTTTTCTCAAATGCGAAATGTTACAGCTCGGCTGAATTGTTTCGTATTATTGTAAAAAATTTACCCTTCGATTTCGTCCAGTACAGCACATAAAAATATTGTTATGATGACTAGAAACCCGATTGGAAGAATTTCTCTCATTGTAAAAAATTGTCGGTGGAGGTGAATTTGCTCTTGATTCGATTATCCGGACTATGAAACTTGAGGTATTTGATGTTATTCCCTCGTTTGTTGAATACTCAGACCCGAAAGATACCTGATTTCTGTATTTCATAATAAATAATAATTTATAAAAAAATTAAAATTTTAAAGCCAATTTTAAAGAGATAAAACGTTTGAACAATTTCAAAAACGTTGATAAAAATAAGCAAAACGCGTAATTTTTTAAATAAAATAAATAGGTCAATTTAGCGATATGAATTTCAAACGACGGTATTAAATTTTATTAAAAAAGATAAGTTAAAGGTCACAGTTTTTCAAAATAATTTCAGTTATTTTACATTTAAAAAAATTAAAAAATGTAGCAAGTAAGTATAATATAAAACATGAATGGGCAAAAAAAACTAAGAAATAAGATAAGAACAAAAATACTGAGCGATTATGTGAAACGGCGCGTAACAGTCTCACGCGAAGATTCGTACTTAAAAGTTCGCGGATTTATAACTTTTTTGTAAGGATAGAAGGTAATAAATAATTAATTTTATTTTAAAAATTATAAAATTATTTTAAAAATTTTCATGCTTCTGGAAATTGCATCAGATTGCGCCTGTAGTTAGATTGTAAAAAAGGGAATTTATTTAGAAGACGTTGAACTCTTATAAAGATTTTTTAAGAAAGGGTACACATACATTGAACTACCTGTTCTAAACAGAAGCAGGTGTTCCGTATTATTATAATTTTTTTTCCTCAGGTGAACGGTTCGAGTTCCTTGCGGTCCGCTTCTATAACCATCAGTATTTAACTCAAGGCAATGGGAGAACCTCAAAACTCAACATATCTTGGCTTAGATTTTAGTACGCAACAGGTAATTTATTTTATTATTTTATTATTATTTTTAGTTAATTTGTTAATTAATTAATTTTTTTATACTAAAAATACAAATATTTTATTTTATACTTGTCAGCATATTGCACAGTTTAGGTAATAACGGTTTTTTGTTTTGTTTACGATCGATTGTGGAAGCGTCAAAACAATAATACAGGTTCTACTGTTTCATTTGTACAGGTGAAATGGTTTAATTGACCGCGAAATTTTAATTTTTAAAATTATGTTATATTTTAATAGGCATAAATTTTAGCTACTAAATTAATCAAGGTCAGTAGTTTATCGCGATCGCGTTATAATTTTTGATAAGCTATAAAATACGACGTTCATTGAATAAAATTAAAGATATAAATTTTTTAATTGAAATTATTTTTTTATATTTTGATGTATTTTGATAAATTTTAGTTGAAAGCAGTGGTCGTTGACAATGATCTCAAAGTCCTCCACGAAACAAATGTCCAGTTCGACAATGACCTTCCGGAATTTAGGTATAAATAATTTATCGAGTTTATTAATATTAGTTTATAGAAAATAAATAAATTTTATCATTCATTATTTAATAGGACTTATGGTGGTGTTATTCAAACTAAGGAGGAACCGAACGTAGCGTCCGCACCATGTCTTATGTGGGTCAAGGCATTAGATATGATTTTAGACAGGCTAAGAGTTTGTGGAGTTGATTTTAGTAAAGTTAAAGCTCTTTCCGGTTCCGCTCAGGTATACTATTATTTTTTAATTGTCATAAACGTCATCATTTATTCATTTAAATAATATTTTAATTTAAAAATAATGAATTTTAGCAACATGGTACAGTTTACTGGGCAAAAAATAGTCAAAAAATATTAAAAAATTTGGATCCTGAAAAATTTTTACACGAACAGTTAAATGGATGCTTCTCAATAAATTTATCACCAATTTGGATGGATTCAAGTACCAAAATCGAGTGCAAAATACTTGAGGATGCGGTTGGGGGAGCAGAAGTGAGATAAATATAAATCAAGTAAATCGTTGGTTGAAAATTTTTACTATTATTTCATGTAAAATTTTTTTAATTTTTATAGAAACTGGCAAATATTACGGGATCAAGAGCTTATGAAAGATTTTCTGGACCACAAATTGCAAAAATTGCAAGACGGAGGCCCGAGGCTTATGAAAATACTGAAGTAAATTAAATATTCTTTTTTTTTCATTTTGTGTATTTACTAAAAACCACCATTTTTTCAGAAAATATCATTAGTTAGTAGTTTCGTTGCTTGTCTTTTTTTGGGAGATTATGCGCCGATCGACTGGTCCGATGGGTCTGGTATGAATCTATTTGACATACATTCAAAAGATTGGTGCGAAGAGCTTTTAGAGGTATAAAATTTATAAAATTTTAATTCTTTGTAATAAAATCAAAAATTTTAGGCATGTGCTGTAAATTTAAAAGAAAAATTAGGAAAACCAGTAGCATCAAATTCTGATATCGGGAATATATCTTCATACTTTGTGGAAAGATTTGGCTTTGATGAAAACTGTAAGGTAATAGCTTTTACTGGTGACAATCCAAGTTCTTTGGCAGGAATGAGATTAAGAGAAGGAGACATTGCGTGCAGTTTAGGAACCAGCGATACTTTATTTTTAAGCTTAGATCAACCAAAAACAGTAATCGATGGTCATATTTTATGTAATCCTATTGATGATAATGCTTTTATGGCTTTACTTACGTTCGTATAGAAGTAAAATATATACCCTAAAAATTTTTATAAATTCATTATTTTTATTTATTTTACAGTTTCAAAAATTCATCTTTGACGCGCGAAAGAATACGAAACAGTGTAGCGCAATCAGATTGGAGGATATTTAATGAATTATTAGATAATACACCTAGAGGAAATTTTGGTAATTTAGGACTTTATTATGATGCTCAAGAAATCATTCCAAAAGTTAGCGGTGATCATAGGTATAATAAAGCTAATGAAAAAGTTATGAAGTATAGTTCTGTTGAAGTTGAAGTCAGAGCGTTGATTGAAGGTCAATTTATTGCTAGAAGGGCTCATGCAGAAGATTTTGGGTTAATTATAGGTAATTAAGTTTTCCGATCATATTAAGTTTGTGACTTGGTAAAAAAATCTTTTTTCTCAATTCTTTAAATTTTAGGCCCTAAAACACGAATAATAGCAACTGGAGGAGCTTCAGCAAACAAGGCTATTCTTCAAGTACTCGCTGATGTATTCAATTCACCAGTTTATGTATCGGTAAAAAAATTATCAATTTAATTAAAAAAGGAAAATTTTAAATAAAAGTATAATATTTGGATAATCATTTAGGAAATGGCAAACTCTGCAATGATGGGTGCTGCTTACAGAGCGAAACATGGACTTTACAAGAACGAGTCAAAGTTCTATGACATTGTGAGCAGTTTACCTGAACCTCAACTAGCTTGTCGACCTTATGATGATGCAGAAAATGTAAATATATTAATTTTCTAATTTTATTCTCATTATTTATAATTTTATGTTTTAGATTTA
The DNA here is from genome assembly GCA_022575985.1 of Anagrus nilaparvatae. Classification (NCBI taxonomy): domain Eukaryota; kingdom Metazoa; phylum Arthropoda; class Insecta; order Hymenoptera; family Mymaridae; genus Anagrus; species Anagrus nilaparvatae. The sequence continues at coordinate 1,522,787 of JAKSXM010000239.1, forward strand.
CAAACCAATGGTTGAAAGATACAGAAAAATTATAGAAGAATTACTAGTAAAGCCATAAAATTTAGACTGTTTTGTTGATTTGAAATATAAGTGATAACAAATTAATAGTGCAAAAATTTTATGTTAACAAGAAAATAAAAATTTAAAGGCCTTCACAATTTTTTTTGGTAAATATAATCCATAAATTTTATTTATCAAGATTATTGGATTATACTTTTTAAAGAAGTGCCTTATTATCTCAAAAAAAGCTACCTGATTATATACAATTTACATATCAAAATAAATTAGTGCAATTTAAAAGCCTTGTCTAAATATTTATGTGATACATTTACAATATTTAATATTTTATATTAATTTATGTAATTAAATTATTTTTACTGATAGGTAGATTTTTATATTTTTTAATGAAAATAACAAGAAAAATACAAAATAATGTAAAATTTAATTATTTTGATAAAATTGGCCATTAATCATAATCAAATTTTAGCTTACAGCACCTGGTTCTAAAAAATAAAATTTTTTAATTTATCTAAAATTACCTATTTGAATGCTGAATTTAGAATCGATACTTTTCTCAGTAAATGTCCACTTTGAGAAATAAGTGACAGTCTAATATTCAAAATAATTATATTCTAAATTTGTATAGCCTTCAATTTCTAATAACTATATTAGTTATGAATATTAAATTATTATTTATGTATTATTGACACACGTTATAAATAAATTTTGTTTGACCTTAAAAAAACAGTAAATATATAATATATTATTACCATTCTTTTATTTTTTTTAAATTACCGCACGTTCTTTGTGCTATTAAAATAGCCCAGTAAAATTTATGACCAGTAAAATTTATTTTTCAAATAAGTATAGATACCTAAAAATAATGTTTGTGGAATTTGAAGATATTTCAATAAATTGTGATTGTTGATTATCATCATTATCATCGTCTTGAGGTGTGGTTTCTGTTATGATTTCTTCTTCTTTTGAATTTAAAATGCACTTTGTATCGTCTACCTGACAATGAAGTTCAACGTCATCGAAGGTTGATATTACGTCTTGCTGTTGTTCTTTATCATTAGTCTTATTATTATTGTTTAAAGAATTGTTGTTTGAAATAAATCCGAGTGAAGAAGTTTTTGAACTATTATTTGATTTTATTGAATTAGTTTCATTTTTTAATATTTCATTTGATGTTTCTGTGTTCTCTGTTTCGGAATTTGGATCACTTTCGTCTGCTAAAAAGTGATAATGAAATTATTTTTAGTATTTTTTTAATTTAACAAATGTAAAATTTACTTGTATTTTTTAATGTGTCATCAGTTTCTGTGTGTTTATTAGAATTATTTGAATCCATACGAAGTTTAAAATATAAATAAGGAAAACTAAAAATTTAAATTGAAAAAAATTATACCAAAAAAGTGTTTGAAAATTTTGGACTGTAACCTAATTTAATTATAACCTATAAAATGGTAATTTTTTTTTAAATTTTCAATACTGTAAATAATTAATATTTATGAACATTATTACATAAAACTACAAATATACACGTTGAATTTTAGTACAAATGTGTATTATCAATTTTTAATAAATATAAAAATGACAGATATTAATGACGAGCAATGTGAGAAATCAAAATTACAAAGAAAAACTGAAAAAAATAAAATTTCAAAATTTATAGCTAGACATTCGCTTTGTCGTTGTCGTGCTTGTCGAAGAAGATATTACAGATATCAAGAATCTCTAAAACAGACTTTTAAAAATGTAGCTTCAAATTCTATTCCATCAACCAGTTCTTATCACTTAAGTTCAAATTCAGATGATAAGGTGGAATTATTAAAGTTAAGTTCAAAGAAAATGACAGAAATTAGTGATTTAAATACAGTAACAGAAAATAATGAAAATGAAATTCAAGTAGATAGTTCATTGTATGATTCTGGATTTGTTAGCGTTAATGTCAGTCATCATAATACTTGTGTTGTTAAAAAGTGTAAAGCAGCAAAAGTTCTTCGACACCGTAAGTTATAAGATTATTAATTTATTTATTTATATTTAATAATATTTGAAATTTTTGATTTAGAGCACACTATTCTAAGAAGAGAGCCATGTTTTATGACTTGTCCAAGTTGTCTTTGTTTCATTGAAACTATTGTGAAGCGAAGAATAACATTAAAGACTCATAGGACTGCTCTTTGTTTGGTTCCCATTTGGTAATTATATATAGTTTATGAAAAATCATTTTAAAACAATTTGATTGGTAAACTTTGTCATATATTACAAATTACATTTTTATTACTTAAAAGATTAGATTTAATAGTCTGAAATCTTAAATTTTATTTGAAAAGATAAGAAATTTTATGTGAATTGAGATCTAATATCTATATAGTTATCCATATCTATAGTTTCAAATTGCTTTTAAAAGATCATCAGAAATGATCAATATAAAGCCACAAGTGTTTCATGTATATTTAAACTGAACTTGTTGTCAACATTCAGGGATCTTTTTACATTAAAAAATCTTTTTTTTACAGTTTGTGCATCATACCATACTGTTCAAAAAAATCAAAAGAAGCTATTCACGAATGTCCAAATTGTGGAATATATCTTGGTCGTTATTTTGCATCATCCAACGAATTGTTTTTATTTTTAATAAACAGAACGACAAGAATTAATAATTTACATTAAATTCATAAATTTAAGATTAAAATTATTAAGATAAATATATTTTAATTATTGTGATTATATAAGACGTATTATATAGTACAAACTTTTTATGTCTGCATATTAATTAATTTAAATATATATATACAATATATATATATAGGTAAATAATTTTTTCTTACTTTTAAAGAACAGGACAAGAAAAATTAACTTTATTGCATAACGTAAAATTTTTTTAAAGCTATTCTATATGTGTTTAATAATAACTTTTTAGTTCAATAACATAAATTATTCAACCAAAGTTTTATTTTATACACAGAAACACATGAAAAGCCTGATAAACTGAGTTTATTAACAAAACCTTTAATTTGAGCTTATCCATTTTATTTTAATGTTATAAATATACCCTTATGTGATTTAAATTTTCTTTAAATTAAATGTCATTGGAGCAAAAAATTTACAAATTTATTTATAAATAAATATTTTTAAGATCATTTAACTTTGTTGATTACAAAAAAAGTTCAATAACCGGCTTTCAAATTTACTATTATACATATGAGTGATTCCATGCCAATTAGTTTCCAGCCCATAAATAATTTTTCTTATGATAGAATTATTTACTAATGAAATCATTTTCTTCGATTTTTAGTCCCAAAAATCTGATTTTCTATTTTTAGTAGCTGTTTAAAATTTTTCAAAATACTTATTTATTATTCTCCTAAACATACATTAAATTTTCTTCTTAAAAAAATCAGTGAACTTAAAAATTGGAAACAATATTTCTGATCGAATGTGATGACTCCCAAAATTAAGAAAATCTCTAAATTCTTAGCAATCTTAATGATCTACATTCAATATATGAGAGAAATAATTTTATAGAAATAAATTTTATCAACCATAATTTTAAAAGCAATTTATAAAAGTAATAACTCAATTAAATTTCAATACTTTCTAAAAACAAAAAAATTAAAATCAACAATTTTTTCAATATACTATAATTGAATTTATAACTCTCGTTTTCTAATACCAAAATTTATTTGTAAAAATCATATATTATAATAATAAAATAACATAAAGCTTTTTTCTTTACGCTCTGCATGTTGAGTTAGTTGTTCAATTTTTATAGTTAAATTTATATTTCATATTCGAACAATGTAAAAATATTTATAAAATAACTTAATAGTATTAAAAAATTATTCATACACAATTGACATGTTGTTGAAGAAAAATTGAAATATTTTTTATATTTATTTTTAAAATTATACATTTTAATTATGTTAAAAATAAAATTTTTTATTAATTTAATATTTTTATTATTATTAATAATAGAAAATGTTAATACAAATAGACATTCAGGAGCAAGAAATCCAGCAATTAGAAAAAGAAAATGGCATAATAATCAATTAGACAGCAATAAAAAGTTATTATCTACATCAGAAGGAAAAATTGATAATCCACAAGGACCAGTTCAAAGGGATAACCGAGGAAAATTTTTGAATCAAATTCAGAGACCAATAAAAAATCGTGATCAAAGATGTTTGTGTTTATAATTTTTATACTTGGCATTTAATTTTTACTTTTAAATTTTATATTCATTTTACAGTGTTACCTTTGTTCACTTTTGTAAGATTTGATAACAATATTTGTCCTGGAGTATCTGGCGATAATGGTACTTGCATCACATCTGCAGAATGTGCTCAAAGAGGAGGAATATCTAGTGGCTTGTGTGCTAACGGTTTTGGAATTTGTTGCATAGGTACTTAATTCATAATTATAATTATATATATTTCTGTTATTTAAAAAAATTTGAAATTTTTATTTATTTACAGTAAGTGTAACATGTGGACAATCAACTTATGACAATAATACTTATTTTGTTAACACAAATTATCCAAATACTTTTGATGGAACTGAATCCTGCCAATTAACTCTTATTAAATCACATCCTGACATTTGTCAATTTAGGTAAGTTTTGTTTTTATATAGATTAAACAAATCGTTTTATTATTTTCTAAAAGTACAAAATTTATTTCAGGCTTGATTTTGTTCAATTTAACATCAGAGGTCCTGAAACGATAAATAATCTTTGTACTTATGATCAATTTATCGTTTCTGGCGGAAATCCAGTTCCTCCTATTTGTGGAAATAACAATGGCAATCATAGTAAATTATTTGTTTTCTATTTAGCACAAAGAAAATTTATTTTCCTATTTATATTTTATTATTTTATTTTTATATTACAGTGTATATCGATGTAGGTACAGGGCAAACAAATCCAGTAACTTTGTCTTTCGTAACAAGTGGAAGTGGGTTCGATAGATCTTGGCGAGTAAGGATTGCACAAATCCCATGTAATACTATTTATAGATCTGAAGAAGGTTGCTTACAATATTTTACCGGGGTATCAGGACAAATTAAATCATTCAATTATGATCCAAACACTGGTCTTCAATTATCAAATCAAGATTATAGTATTTGCATAAGAATGGAAAGGAATTTTTGTGGTATTCAATATATGACTTGTCCAGAAGGAGGTAAAAAATTACTTTTAAATTATGCATGAATAATTTTATTTAAAAAAAAATGTATTTTAATTATTTTAGACAGTCAAACAAATTCAGCAGCACTAACTCAATTGGGGCCAAATATTGGTAGAGGCAGTTCTTTTACTTTAACCGGTAACACATTAACAGGACAGTATATGGCTCAATTTGGCCAAGCATGTCAAAGTGACTGGTTATTAATACCATGTGCTATGAACTCTGGACGACTTCCTGGCTCTCAATTAACTTGCCCCGATAGGTTGTGTGGAAGTATATTTAATACAGAGTCTTCTATTAATTCTACTTCGATTATTAGTGAGTTTTATGCATTTATTTAAAAAAAAAAATTTTATTTGATATTATTTTATAAAATACTTATTAAAAATTGTATAATTTTTATCTTAAAAGGTACAGTGAAACCTTTCAGACTAGTTTTTCATACAGATGGAACCGAAGCACCAAGTGACTATGGGAATCGAGGATTTTGTTTAAATTATGTTCAACAACCTTGTACAATGAAGTTATGATAAAAAGGAGTTTTAATTTTTTATAATATTTTTACTTTTATACTTTTTAATATAGTCATTAAAAATTTTTTAAATGTAATGTTTATGCAAAATTTTTTTTTATAATTTTAATTTATTGTAACCTATTTTTCACAGAAAAATATATACATATTTGAGATAAAGAATAAAAATGTTTAGGTATGCAACAAATTGAGGGTATAGATCTGAATATTTTGGACTCTTTATAGTCCAATTTTGGTTTAATTGACTTTTTATAAGGATTTATAAAAATGGTTGTATAAAAAAATAAACTTTAGTAGAATTTAAAAATTATAAAGTACTTATAAAACGTTGTATAGAAAATATTTTTATTCAAATAAAAACTTAAATATTTAATTTTAAAAAAATATTTCAGTTAATTCTTAGCTATAATACATATAAAATTATTATAGACTAGCTTTTATAATACTAAAAAACAAATTCATTAAATGATTAAAGTAAACTAAAATAAAAATTTATTATATTATTATTATTATTACTATTGAATTTATTTGTTTTATATAGGTATAGATATATTATTAATTAATTAAAATACAATTTATTAAATTAATTAATGACAAATTTTATACCTATATACCTAAAAAATTGTTTTAAAATTTTTAACGCCTTAATCTTTGATTTTTTTAAATTACATTTTTTGTTATTTCTTGTTGTGTAAAAAATATATTAGATTACAAAATAATGGATACTAAATAAAAATATAGGTACCTATACTTATAAAATTTTCATAATAAAAAAATGCTACATTTTTAAAATTTTAAACAGCTTCGCGGATCTTTTTTGCAGTCTTGCACAGGCGCGCAAAAAAATCGCGCGCAAAATCTGGCGCAACATACCACCATACGTCAACGGTTTTTTTTCATATTATTTCCAAAAATTGTTTGAGGTACGCTTAATTTTTAATCTTTTAACTGGAAAATAAAATATAAAAATAATATTTTTATTACTCTTTAATTAGTGTTTTATTTTTTAATAAATTAATTTTATATGTTTAAATAACATATAAAAAGCAAGATTATTTTATTATATATATAATTTATTGATAGTTTGGTTGTGCTTTTTCAGCTTTTGTTTGTGTATTATTCAGGTGAATTATAAATTTAATTATTATAAGAGATTACATAATGTATTATTTTAAATTATTTAATATCTAACTATTATCTAACTATTTTTTAATAATCTGATTAAATAATTATCCAATTTTTATCATGGTTCGTAAATTAAAGGAATTCGTAAATTAATAATTAATCAAAATATTTCTATGTATAGGTATATATAAATTGCATATTGTATATAAAAAATCAATTTTTTTTTGCAGATAATAAAAAATGGAAAAAACAAACTCTAGCATAAACACTTACAAATGCCTAAATTGCGATAAATCATTTGAAAAATATATATCATTAAAACTACATCTTGCATTTCACAATAACAAAAATGCTGTGAGACCATTCGGTTGTAATTATTGCCCCAGAAAATATTTGTCAAGCAGATATCTCCAAAGACACATTAAAGCAAAGCATAGTGAAATAAAAAGTTTATTTAAATGTGATAATTGTGAAAAAACATTTACTTCAAAATCTCAATTGAATTTTCATCTTAAAGTGCATATTAATAAATTATCGAATCCCATGCATAAAGAAAGAAATTCCAATAAAAAAAAATTAATTTGCAAAGATTGTGGTAAAATTTTTTTAAAAAAATATCAGTTAAAGGCCCATATTACATGCAGTCATTCGAAGAAGAAAATAAAGAATAAAAATTTGTATACTGCTAAATTAAATGAATTAAAAATTTCTGGATATGTTTGTGATTATTGCCAAAGTAAATTTAAAAATAAAATAAATTTAAGAAAACACATTCGAGTACATAATAATAAAAAAAATTTTGTTGGTTGTTCTTTAAAAAACACTAGAAATTTTATGACTTATATACCAATAAAATCATTAGATATAGTTCTAAAAGAACTAAAAGGTGAAAGAGAACTAAGCGAAGAAGAAAGTTTTGTGTTAAGGTATAAAAGTGAAGAAAAATTTAATGATAATAGTGAGCTTCTTTTTAAAATGGAGAGTTTGGAAATTGATAATTTAAATGAAAAAAAAAACTGCTTTAATGAACAGCAGGGGGTCACAGAAACTGATGCTCAAAAAGTGATAAGCCAGGATACACCTGACGAAGAACTTCAAAATTACACTGATCTAAAAATTGATGATACAAGAATGAATGAACCTACAGATGCTGATCAGACTTCAGACATGGAACTTAATGAAGTAGTTAGTGAAAAAGAAAACTGCTGCAATGAACAGCAGGGTGTTACAGGAACTGATGCTCAAAAAGTGATAAGCCAGAATACACCTGACAAAGAAATTCAAAATAACACTGATCTAGAAATTGCCGTTACAAGAATGAATGAACCTACAGAAGCTGATCAGAACTCAGACATGGAACTTAACGAAATAGTTAGTGAAAAAGAAAACTGCTGCAATGAACAGCAGGGTGTTACAGGAACTGATGCTCAAAAAGTGATAAGCCAGAATACACCTGACAAAGAAATTCAAAATAACACTGATCTAGAAATTGCCGTTACAAGAATGAATGAACCTACAGAAGCTGATCAGAACTCAGACATGGAACTTAACGAAATAGTTAGTGAAAAAGAAAACTGCTGCAATGAACAGCAGGGTGTTACAGGAACTGATGCTCAAAAAGTGGTAAACCAGAATACACCTGACAAAGAAATTCAAAATCACACTGATCTAGAAATTGACGATACAAGAATAAATGAACCTATAGATGGTGATCAGAACTCAGACATGGAACTGAACGAAGTAGTTAGTGAAAAAGAAAACTGCTGCAATGAACAGCAGGGTGTCACAGAAACTGATGCTCAAAAAGTGAGAAGCCAGGATACACCTGGCAAAGAACTTCAAAATAACACTGATCTAGAAATTGCCGTTACAAGAATGAATGAACCTAAAGATGGAGATGAGAACACAGACATGGAGCTAAGCGAAGTAGTTATTAATCATATAGATGAAGATATCATTACTGTTGAAAGCTTTACGGAAACAGAGAATTTAGTTGCTCTAAAATCAAAACCAAAGAGAGTAAATTTATTTAACATTTATATTAATGAAGAAGATATAGAAGAATGGAGTGAAATAAATGAATTTGAATCAAATATTGATGAGATTCAAATTCTTAATGTGAAATTAAGTACAAATAATAATATTAAAAGTGAAAAAATTGAAAATTTAATAGTACCAGACGACACAGAAAATTCAGAAAATAAAACTAAATTATTTTGCAAATCAATAATAAACAATGAACTAAATAAAATAATAAAAACAGTTAATTCTGTAAAAAATAATTTTAATAATAATTTTGACTAAAATAGATGCAACCAATAATTAAATTCATAGGTATTTATTTATTATTCTTCAAGATACAGCGTTTCTCAGGTAATCAAATATATTACAAATATAAGTTTAATTAAAAATGAGTTATTTAATTTATTTATAGAAAAATTTGACGCTATATCATATATTTATTCATTTTTATATATTTATTTTATTTCAAAAAAAGAAATAATTGTATATATATAATGTATATAATATATAGGTATATGTATATTTTTATGATTATTTTGTTATAATAATTTGTTTATTTTTTGATTGTATACCTATATATTATATTGCTGTATTAATCAATTTAAAGAAAAAATCTTATCAAATATACTTTATTATACATAACTTTTTTTTTATTTACTAATTAAATTGTAAAATTTTGTAATATTACTATATATATTTTTGAATAAAAATCTGTGGAAATTTTCATATTTTAAGTAAATCCATTTTAATTATAATTAAAAATATCACTAAAGTCAACAATACGTTTTAATTTTATATATAATAATGAACATTTTATGATTAAAAGCATTTACTCTAAAAATAAATTATTCAACTTGACAAAATTATTTTTCATTATAACTGGGCATCACCACTTTTGTATACATCGGCTTGGCGTTAATTTTTTAATTATTAATTTAAAATTCGGCTTTTTTGTTTTTTTTTATATCAGGAAAAATTTTCAGAGTTCGCAAGTAGTTTTTAAATTAGACAATTTTGTGTTGAAAAAATATGAAATTAAAAATAACGCATATAATTTATGGAAAGGTAATAAATATATGTCGATCTATTCCATTTAGATCGACATGTAATTATATGCATACCTATAATTTATTATAATTAAGAGTTATTAACCAAATTCAAACCAATATGTCTATTTAAATTGATAAAATAAAATTACAAATAAACAAAAGCAAATTTAAAAAATAACAATCCATGATTATTCAATAACAATTATAAACACAAGCAAAATAATAAATTAATAAACAAAAACACAAGTATCGTGCTTCCCCTTGTGCTTCCCAAATCTCATTAAAATAAAAAGTTACCAGAAATAGTTATATATTATAGCAGACGATTTTGGAAGCAAAAAATATATGCATTAGCATTACGAAATAAAAATTTATAAAAATAAGTTGGTTAGAAGTCATAGAATAAAAACACTTATCATGTTTTATTACCAGGTGGAAATAAAACAATATGCAAAGTAAAAAATCTTATCATTTTTATTTAATTTCAATGATGAGGTGACAAAATGTATTGTTTTCCTTTTTTTCTTTTCGTTTACATTTGATATGGTGATCCAAAATTTAAAATGAAATTATAAAAACATTTAAATAAGATTAAAATCTTTTCTATTTTTTTTGTGAATTAAAAAGTTAATTGTAAGTTAAAAATGACGCTATTTTATAATTTTTTAAATACATCTGGGAGGATACTTTACAAATCAAAAAAATTATATATCAATGTACCACAGAAGTGCTACTTTCAAACTTTTGTTTTTCAATCTTCACAAGCGTCACGAAGAAAACTTATTGATTTAAAACATGTTAAAAGATTTTCAAATAGTTTTAATAAAAATTCTATAAAAAAAGAAGCAATAAAACAAACAAAACTCAGTGAATTTCGTCGATTATTTCGACTTGCAACACCAGAAAAATGGAGGTTAACAGGTGCCATTGTTTTTTTAATAATATCTTCTACTGTAACAATGGCAGTGCCTTTTTGCCTTGGAAAAATTATAGACTTAATATTTACTGAAGACAAAGAAAAATCCAGATCAAATTTAAATAAAATTTGTTTGTTATTGCTATGTATAAGTTTATTTGGAGCTGCTAGTAATTTTGCTAGAGTATATTTAATGTCCACTAGCGGTTACCGAATAACTCAAAGACTAAGACAAAAGGCTTACTCTTCTATATTAAGTCAAGAAGTAGGAATGTTTGACAAAGTCAGTACAGGTGAATTAGTTGGAAGGCTGTCAGGTAATTTTTATTAATGACATAATAAATTTAAAAGTATTAATTTAAAGTTTTTTATATCAGGGGATGCTCAATTAGTAAGTTCTGCTGTTACAAGTAATATTTCTGATGGATTACGCTCATCTATTATGACATCAGCTGGAATTTCAATGATGATTTATGTATCTCCAAAATTAGCCTTAGTTGGTTTAACAATTGTTCCTCCAGTTGCGGCCATGGGTATAGTATATGGTAGATTTGTAAGAAAAATTTCTAAAGATGTACAAAATAGCTTAGCTGTTTTAAATTCAACTGCTGAAGAGAAAATTAGTAATATAAGAACAGTGAAAGCATTTGCTCAAGAATTAAGTGAAATAGATAATTATCGTTCAAAGTTGGGAAATTTACTTAAAATTTGTGAAAAAGAAAGCTTATACAGAGGAATATTTTTTGGTTTGACTGGCGTCACCGGTAATGTCTTAATATTATCAGTTTTATATTATGGAGGAGTTATGTTATCTGATTCAACAATAAGCGTTGGAAGTCTTAGCGCCTTTTTAATTTATGCTGCTTATGTTGGTATTTCTATGGGTGGATTAACCAGTTTTTATTCAGAATTAAATAAAGCTCTTGGTGCTAGCACTCGTTTATTTGAATTGATTGATCGTGAGCCTTTAATTCCAATTGAAGGAGGAAAAATCTTAGACTCAAAATTAACTGGGGATATTCTTTTTGAAAATGTTAATTTCTCTTATCCTACAAGAAATGATTCTCTAATTTTGACGAATTTCACTTTGGAAATACCAAAAAATTCAATAACTGCGGTTGTTGGACCTTCAGGATCAGGAAAATCAACCATAGCTTCATTACTACTTAGATTTTACGACCCTAATTCAGGTTCTATTTTCTTAGATAACAATGACTTGAGAATCTTAGATCCATATTGGGTTAAATCACAAATTGGTTATGTATCTCAAGAGCCTATACTCTTTAATGCAACAATAAAAGAAAACATTACCTATGGTTTGAAAGATGTATTAGAAGAAGACTTGAACACAGCAATTTCTCAGGCAAATGTATTGGAATTCGTTGAAAAAATGAAAGATGGATTAAATACACTTGTTGGTGAAAGAGGCATCACTCTGAGTGGAGGTCAACGTCAAAGAGTAGCTATAGCAAGAGCTCTTATTAAGGTAAGAAGAAATAATAAAATTTAAGTTTTCTAAGAAATAGTAGTAAAATTTACAAATATTTCAGAATCCAAAAATTTTGATTTTGGACGAAGCAACCAGTGCACTTGATGCAGAAAGTGAAAAACTTGTTCAAGAAGCATTAGAGCGTGCTACAAAAGGTCGTACAGTCTTGACCATAGCTCATAGATTAAGTACCATAAGAAATGCTGATAAAATCGCAGTTTTAGATAATGGTATGATTGTTGAAAGTGGAACTTATCACGAACTTATGACATTACCAAAAGGTTTATTCAAAAACCTCGTTAAGCATCAAACATTCAGTTAATTTTTATTTATAAAAAAGTGCAATATTAATCAATGGAAGAAGATTATAATTTTATATCATTAATAATTATTTATGCATAATAATTATAAAAATATTTTTTAGAAAATACGAGAGAAAATATATATATAAATATATATATAATAAATATTTATTTTTGGTGAAGATAATTATTTAAAGTAACTTAATGGTCTAATTATTTATATGTATAAAATTCGAATTCATTTTTTTGTGGTTTGATATAATTTTTTTTAAGGTTGAAAATTTTTGAATTCTTTACTTGTATTAAAAAAAAAATATGTTACCTATATGAATAAGAACAATTATAAATAAGTTTTATAAAAAATTCTCATTATTCAATATGCGCGAATTATACAACCCTCTCTCTACTTTAAAGGTTTTGAAGGTATACTTTGCAACACATTGTGTCTGATACATAAATGTAACTTAATATGGGATTCCTTTTTTTCTTCTTCTTTACTTCATATCTTCCATGATATATTCTCCCTCTTAATGTGTAAAGCAAAAAGAGAAAATTGTAACTTGTTGTATTTACATACATAAAATAATAATTTTTAGTTATTACTAATTATATTAAGAATTTTAATGATAAAAATTTATCATTAATGAAATACAAAGTTTAAAATATATTAATCATAAAAGCATTTAATAATCGACAATTTTTTTTTTCTTAAATCGCGATTTTTATTTAGTTTCTTTTGGTTCATCATCAATTTATATAATATACTTATACTTGAATTTATTTTAGTCTTGTTTGTATTTATGCATGTGCATACATATTAAATTATATGCAGTATTTTATACTTGTTAAAAAATTAAATTTTTTTATATTCAAAAGTACAAAACGTATAAACTTAAGATAATGTCTTTTAATATCTGTAAAATATTAATTGAAAATAAAATAACGTTAAGATTAAATAATATTAAAAATTATAGTACAAAAATATTTAAAAGTAGATTTGATGATGTTAAGACACCAGAAAAAACACTTAGTGATTTTGTTTGGTCTAATAGTCAAGAATGGAAAAATTTGCCAGCAATTGTATAAAACAAATATTTTTATCATTTTATATTTTATTTATATATTACTCTAATTTCTATTTCTTTCTTTTATTTTTTTTAACGCCTATGCCTCATAAAATCATGCTCTTGCTCATGCAAAAAAATTTTTTGAAAATATAAGTAGATATCACGAAATATTTCTGAAACGTAGGTATTTGAAATGTTTCTATGTCCGGTTTAAAAAGTTTCAAAAACGTTTCAGGAATGTTTCGTGCCGTCTTTTATGTACCTATAATTGGTTTTTCAAGTATTTAAAAAATAAAAATAGGTATGTGTTAATTTTAAAAAATTTTTTAAAACTTGAAAATAGCATAATTTCAAAAATTAGAAAATCTTAATCTTTATTTAAATTTTGAAAAGTTTTGGAGATATATTTACCCATATAATGTAAACGCAAGTGTAATTATGTTTTTATCAGTTATTCTATCATGATTGGATAACAATTATCTATTGAAAAAATAATTAATTGACGCGTCTGGCAGAGATGAATTTGTACAAATATAAATTATTAATTGCATATTTTAAAACATATATAATAAAAAGAGAGAGAAATAGAATTTCAAATAATATATTATTCGAAAATTAAATAATTTATTTAATTTATTTATAGACATGTGGTATAACAGGAAGGAGTTATACTTTTGGCGAATCACAAATGTTGAGCAAAAAAGCGGCAATGTCATTAATAAAAAATACAAATTTAAAAACTGGTGATAAAATTGGTTTAATTTTACCAAACATTCCAGAATTTTTAGTTGCTATTCATGCCGGGTTACAAGCTGGATTAATTGTAACTTTTGCTAATCCACTTTTTACAGCAACCGAATTATCTCGTCAATTTTTGAATGCTAATGTTAGATGCATCATTACTATACCTCAATTGATTGAAACAGCTAAAGCTGTTTCAAAAAATCTTGAAAATTACGATTGCACAATTAATATTGGTGGAACTTCCAATCTTGATCAAAAGTATAGCTTAATTTTTATTCAAAAAATTGAAGTAAAATTTTTATTTGTTTTTTAATAAATATACTCACTGAGTGTTTAGGATTTACGGATTTGACTCGATTTTGAGTAAGCCATGTAATGTTCAATTACCAGAAGTTAAATCAACGGATATTGCAGTTTTACCCTATAGTTCAGGAACTATGGGTGCTCCAAAAGGAGTAATGTTAACCCATGATAATTTGGTGATTAATAATATTCAGATGGTTAATAAGGATTTGGTAAATTATAGGAGTACCAGCAAAGATTATCAGGAAACAGTATTAACAGTATTACCCTTTTTCCATATTTATGGTTTCAATACTATCTTGAATTATTTAACTTATTTAGGAGTTCACCTAATTACTTTACCTAAATTTTCTCCCGAGGATTACATTGCTTGTTTAGTAAAACATAAACCTTCTGTATTATTTGTTGTCCCTTCTCTACTTTTGTTTCTTGCGACGCATCCAGGTGTTACAGACCAGCATTTAAAGTCTGTTAAAACAATTTACTGTGGTGCTTCCTCAATGAAAAAAAGTCTTGTTGATAAATTAAAAAATAAAGTTTCCGATGATTGTAGTTTTAATCAAGGTATTTTAGAAATATTTAATATTTATTATGTTTGTCTTTAACTTCTTTATACTTTGAATGTAAAACAGGGTATGGAATGACTGAAGCAAGCCCTGGTATAACATTGACTCCTTATAATATGCCTTATTCAAAAATGGGTAGTTGTGGTCAACTATTACCATCTACAGAAGCTAGAGTAATTGATCTAAAAGATGGGAGCGACATAAGTATTCCAAATAACCCTGGAGAACTTTTAGTGAAAGGCCCACAAATAATGAAAGGTTATTTAAACGATCAAAAGTCTACAAGTCAAATAATTGATTCTGAAGGTTGGTTGCATACAGGAGATGTAGTTTATTTTGACGAAGACGAATATTTTTATATAGTTGATCGGACAAAGGAACTCATTAAAGTTAAAGGCAATCAAGTACGTATTTAAAAAATAAAATAAAATTTCTTTTTACGTAGTAAATTATCATATATTTTTTTTTTATAAAATAATTATACATTAAATAATCGGATATTTTTATAATTAACAATATACAATTGAAATTCAGGTAATATTTAAACTATTATTATGCTAAGTTTTTATTGGTCGTTTTTTTCAGATTTATAAAATTAAATGAAATACTAAATTAAAAAAAAAATGTTGACTTAATTATTTTTTATATTACAGATATAGATTTTAATTTATTTATAAAAAAGTTTTATGAAATTTTAAAAATATATTTTACTTTCAAGTGTTTCTTAATTGAAAAATTTTCATAAAAATTTACTTTTTTATAATTATTAAGGATTTGATGCTCGTTAAAAAAAAAATATTTAATTATTAATTATTTTGGAAAATTAACGTTACTTTAAAAAAAATAATAAAAAATAAAATTAAACATCATTTTTATATGAAATGTCAGAAATATAAAACGTTTATACTCAGAATCAGATTTCTGATTTTTAAAAAACGTTTACCTACTTATGGAATATTTTATTTACTCAAAACAAAATTGTTTATCAGTAAAAGCATTTTATAAGGCAGTGAGTAGTAAAAGAAAATTCTAATAGGCAAAATATTTTTAAAATAAATTATTTTGTATGGACAATTTTCCTTTTTATTTTTAAAAATCATAAGAAAAAATTTGATCGCTGAAAAAATATTCATTTGATTTTAATTACTGTAAATTAACAATTAACTATTTGTTACTTCTGTTGGTTCTTGCTCCATCGGTTCATCTTCTTGCAAACTAGTTGGAATTTCTTGGTTATCAACATCCATGGATTCATTAACACTTTTAATTTTACATGTCTC
Organism: Anagrus nilaparvatae; assembly: GCA_022575985.1. Taxonomy (NCBI): domain Eukaryota; kingdom Metazoa; phylum Arthropoda; class Insecta; order Hymenoptera; family Mymaridae; genus Anagrus; species Anagrus nilaparvatae. The sequence goes on from JAKSXM010000239.1 coordinate 1,539,380, forward strand.
TTCACAGTCTGGTGTTATTGACTCTATATTTTCTGTTAATTTATCCTCATTTGAATTTTTTAAATTTTCATCACAACTTTCATTGGACAATTCACTTAAACCATTCTTAACACAGCTACTGATAATATTGTTAACATCGCCAGTTGATTCAATAACTGAAACTGAACTCTCCCTATTTTTTATCACTGATTCTAAATCTTTTTTTTCTTCCATTGTAGAACTTTGGTCTTCTTTTTCTGTTTTTTTATCTTCAGATTCTTCAGCTATGGAATTTTGATTTAATATCACTGATTTTATTAATTTTTCTTCTTCAATAGCTTCTTCTATAAGTATATTGTACTGTTCTGTAACTATTTCTGTTTTTTCTATTGATGTATCTTCTGTATTTACTTTAACATTTTCAGTGCACTCAATAAATTCTGTTTTAGTATCTTCAGTTTTCACTACATCAGCTAAATCTTCACTAATTTCTAAATTACTTTCTTTTTCTACAGTTTCAATATTGTTACTGCTGTCTTTTAATAAATCTTGGACTGTATTTACAGTTTCATCATTAGGTTTAATTGATTTTGGTGAAGTACTCGCATTTTCTAGATTATCCGAGTTAAACATAGAATCTTCTGCAAGAGGATCCCTTTCATTTAACTTTAAATCATTTTCAGCATTTGCATGATCGCTGTCCATTTTGGGAGAATCAGTTGGGGAATCATCTACATTTGTATCTACGTTCACAGTTTCTAAAGTATAAATACTTTCATCTGAAGATTTACTTGAATCTTCATTATGTATAATTGGGATGCATTCTTCGAATGTTTTTCTTGTTTTATCAGTAGTATCAGTCTTAAGCTCTTCATCCAGTTGAAATAAAGTTTGCAATTGCTGTAATTCTTCTTTATTTTCAATATTTTTAATTTTATCGGTATCAAAATTCAAATTATTTTGTATATTATCTTGATTTATAATTGTGTCTGTAACTGACTCGTGTTCTTGATTGTTCATACTTATTAAATTTTGCACTACAGAGTCTTGAACTGGCACTTGTGGATACAAAGTAGTATTAGTTAAAAATTCACCACTGGAAGATACAAAATCTGGAACAGCTGTATCAACAGGTGTTATTGTATGTTCTAGATTAATTCTTTCTTGATTTATAATACTTTCTTGTTTCATAAATGTATTTTTATCAGGCGAATTAAGACTATTTTCTACATTCATTAAGTCATTTTCATTTGCATTTATTAAAGCTGATGCAGCATTTGTACAGTCTTTTGTCCAAGGCTCCATTTCAATTTCATTACTATCTTGATTATTCACAGACTCATTTTCTATCGAACCATTAACTAAACCTTCTCCGTTTTCACTTCGTCTACCTACAGGACCAGGCTCTCTAGTTGAAACAACGAGTATATTTTTTTCAATAGCTCGCATAAATTTGTCAATGCGATTGTATTCTTTACGAGGTGAAGTTAACAATTCACATATACGTTGTACCGTAAATGGTGCATTTGCAAAACTTTCCAATTGATCTAAAAGATTATTTTTCATTGTGTCATAATTAAATTGTTCAACGTTAGGGCATGGAGTTAGATCAAGACTAGGACAATTTTCATAAAATTCTGTCATAACCCTTGTGAGTTTTTCTCTGAATAAGACTTTAATAGCCCCCCATTGATAGACTGGATCTCCAGTTTTAGCAACCCAACATAAATATTCTTCAAGTTCTCTTGGTATTTCTGATGGACGTAATTTTTGGAATTGATCTAAGGCCTGGAGAACCTCCTCCGGATTTTCCATTTTTATACAAATATTTTTTACCAGAAATCAGATTTTTGTTTAATAAATCAGCCTTATCCTTTTTCAGCCTGGAAAATTACAAGTTTTATAAGAATCTGAATGAGGCCGGCCGTTATATATATTTACACAGATAGTCTGTGATTGTGTATAAATACATGCATTTATAAAAATTAGGCTAAATGAAAACGCAATAAAATAAAGTTATTTAATATAAAACTTACGTTTATCCAGTAATTTAATCTAATTCTGTTTGTAATAAAAAGTTAATTATCCTGAAGGAAAGATGTTTATAAAATGAAACAATAAATTTTTCTTTTTTTTTTGTATTAATAATAATAAAGATAACTGTATTCAATTCAATCGAGGAGCGTATTAACACCACCGGCCTCTACAGTTGCACGCACACAATTACATACATCTACAGTCTACACTGACAAAAAAAATAAGAGGCAATCCGATAAATAAATTTGCCATGTTTACGCAGTTACGCACATACGACGTACGTCATTATTTGAAAAAACAAATAATTTGTTTAAAATCACGAAAAATGGGTATTCTCTTAATTTGAAAATAAAGCTTTTCGGGCTAGTAACATGATTTTCATTATAGGAAAAAAGAAACCCATATTTAAAGCATTGTCACGTGATCAGCCCGAAAAACCTTATCGCTTTCAAAAAGAGAATTCTCTAACAAAAATAACCACGTAGTTATACTCCCTGGCTCAGAGAGTTATTTCAGGGAGTTAACTCCCTAAAACAGGGAGTTAACCACCTAAAACAGAGAGTTAAACTCCCTGATTTAGAGAGTTAACTCCCTGATTTAGGGAGTTAACTCCCTGAAATTTCTGTCATCTCCACGAATACCTTCGGGATGAAAATGGACCGTACGAGGGAAAACTGATATCCTGGAGGCGTAAATTTTAATTTTTCATCCAAAACAATTTTCCAATTTTCCAATTTTCCAATATGGCGGACCAGAAAAAATCAAAATAAAGACTTTCTACATTACCTGGGGGTTTTCGGGGCCGAGAAAACCGATTTTATGAATGAAAATTTTTATTTTTTTGCCCCAACATATTTTCCAATTTTCCAAGATGGCGGACCAGAAAAAATCAAAATAAAGACTTTCTACATTACCTGGGGGTTTTCGGGGCCGAGAAAACCGTTTTTATGAATGAAAATTTTTATTTTTTTGCCTCAACATATTTTCCAATTTTCCAAGATGGCGGACCAGAAAAAATCAAAATAAAGAGTTTCTACATTACCTAGGGGTTTTCGGGACCGAGAAAACCGTTTTTATGAATGAAAATTTTTATTTTTTTGCCTCAACATATTTTCCAATTTTCCAAGATGGCGGACCAGAAAAAATCAAAATAAAGAGTTTCTACATTACCTAGGGGTTTTCGGGGCCGAGAAAACCGATTTTATGAATGAAAATTTTTATTTTTTTGCCCCAACATATTTTCCAATTTTCCAAGATGGCGGACCAGAAAAAATCAAAATAGAGTTTCTACATTACCTAGGGGTTTTCGGGGCCGAGAAAACCGTTTTTATGAATGAAAATTTTTATTTTTTTGCCTCAACATATTTTCCAATTTTCCAAGATGGCGGACCAGAAAAAATCAAAATAAAGAGTTTCTACATTACCTAGGGGTTTTCGGGGCCGAGAAAACCGATTTTATGAATGAAAATTTTTATTTTTTTGCCCCAACATATTTTCCAATTTTCCAAGATGGCGGACCAGAAAAAATCAAAATAGAGTTTCTACATTACCTAGGGGTTTTCGGAGCCGAGAAAACCGTTTTTATGAATGAAAATTTTTATTTTTTTGCCTCAACATATTTTCCAATTTTTCAAGATGGCGGACCAGAAAAAATCAAAATAAAGAGTTCCTAGGGGTTTTCGGGGCCGAGAAAACCGATTTTATGAATGAAATTTTTTATTTTTTTGCCCCGATATATTTACCAATTTTCCAAGATGGCGGACCAAAAAATATTTCATAACAAGATTTTTACATTGCCTCGGGGTTTCCAAGGATGAGAAAAGCGTTTTAAATTATGAAAGCCTAATTTTTTGGCTAATGGCAACTCCACTGCCAAAAATGCTCCTCATGGATAAAACTCCTAATTTGATGATAAGGATTGAATTGTACTTCTGATTAAAAATGGTTGCAGATGGCGAAGCTTCCGATTAATCCTGTGGAAAAACTTTACATAAATAAATGAGGATTTGAATTAGGATTATTAAAAGTTTGTGAAGGTTATAAATAAAATTTCTGCAAAACATGTTGGAATGTATAATGCACATTTATTAGCTTAATTTTTAATTAATTTATTTCATAAAGAATTTGTAATACAATACAACTTTTTTATTAATAATATTACATTATATTAAATTTTTTTTTAATTTATAATATTAGTTTTTAAATTGTTTTAAACAAAATAAATAATATATTTTAAATAAATTTTTGAAATCGTAAATATGCTTACGAATAATAACACGAAATGACATTTTTTTTTAAATTTAATTATCTACTTTAGAGTAAATTTAATATTTTTAGACATCTTCTTCTCCAGAACCTTCACTGAAAGCTTCTTCGTTATTTTCTTTTTTCTCTACAAAAAGTAAATGATTTTTAAAATTTTGTAAAATTTCCATAACGGACTGCTAAATAATATTTTTAAAAAACTTGCATACCTTTCATTTGTTTAATTCTATTATTAATTCTATTTTTTATTATAGTATTTTTTTCACATATCGCTTTATAGAGAAGGGTTGTTTTATACTTTTTAGGATCAGTTTTTTTATACTTTTCCAGTGACAAGTTGACTTTCTTTCCATCGTACTTATTATTTTGTAAAAACCTTTTTTGTGTATCTGTAATGAAAAAAAAAATAGTCGAAATAAATTATTTGTTAATTTGAATTTAAATTTAATTTTAATTTCATTTAATTCAATTTAACATATTAGTGCCGGGGCGGAAGTTAACGGAAACTCAATAAAAACACTAAGATTTTCAGTATAGATAAAAGATTGATTTGGAAAAACCATGACATTTTATCTATAGGGTACGATTTTTTGATTTTTAATTTAGTTTCCGTTAACTTCCGCCCGGGCACTAATGGGTTAATTAAATTTAATTTAATTTGAATTTAAATTTTAAAAAGCTACAAACCATTTAGAGCTTTCCATTTTTTCGGTGTAAAGGATTCACGCTGTTCTCCCTCAATTCGCTCTTTCGTTCTATTTGGTCTAAGAGCCTTCTTTGCAATCCCAAGTCCCCACATTTCATCTAACAAACTTCTAATAAATTCTCGATGGTGAGATATCAATTTTATTTTATCCCACTTCTGTTTTCTAATGAAAACTTTTGTTGTTAAGTGGTACATTACTCTTTTCTGTAAATATAAAATTTAAAAAAAAAAAAAATAAAAATATTTTAAAACATGATATTTTGTATATAAAATGTACCTTTCCATTAGATAATTTAAACAAATATGGCTTAAAATCAATAAATTTTGTTGCTAGTTTGCTGTCAATTTTGCCATCACTGTGTACTAAGTAAATTTCTAATGAATCATCAATTTTGAAATTTATAGAAATAATTTTATTATCATCAAGGTCATCATCCTTATCTGACTCATAGGAATGATTATTACAATTATTCGCTGATTCCACATCACTTAAACTTGTGTCACTCCCATGATTCTTTTTGGCTTTCTTCGAAGCATTCTTTAAGCTAACTTGTTTTTTTTCTAAAATTGGAGACTTTGAAGGGCTTCTTTTTTGTTTATTTACATTTGCTTCAACTAATTTTGGTGTACTACACCTTTCACTTGAAATCTCATCTGGGAAATCATTTTCTTCCATAAATATGTTGTCACCTGAATCTACGACTTCGGTAGGATCAGCAACATGGGGTGACTCCACTTTTTTTGTTATAGATTGTGTATTACCTTTGACTTTATTAGTAACAGTGCCATCACCTTCTGCAATAAATAAAATGAAGAAATGAAAACAAAATGAATTTGGTTATTCACTTGTATTATTAAAAAAATTAAATCTTTATAAAACAATAACTCAAATTAAATTGAAATAAAAAAAAAATTGACTTAGTAATATGAATTTTTAATTTAAAAATCACAAAAATTTTCCATTGACTCAAAAAACCCTTTGGACATACTTTGAACGAAGAAAGTTCAAAAACTGCAGACACCCTTTTTAGGGGTAGTTTTAGCTAAGTTAAGGGTGAAATATGAATTTTTCATTGCAAAATCACAAAAATTATTGATTAGCCAACCAACAAAACCCTTTGGACCTAGTCTGAACGCAGAAAGTTTGAATATAACAAAAACGCCCCTTTTTGGGGAAGTTTTAGCTAATTTAGGGGTTTAATATTAATGTTACCTTACAAAATCATGAAGATTCTTAATTGGGTACCCCAAAAAACCCTTGGAAACCAATTCTTGAATAAATCTTTTAACTCAGAAAGTAAATAACATTAAAAATACCCCCTTTTGTGGGTAGTTTTTGCAAACTGATGCGCAATTAACTTTACCAAACGACACCAATTTTCGTGTTCAGCGAGCCAAAAAACCTATACCAGAGCAAATCTCGTATTCGCAACCGTAAGTGCAAGCAAACCTGCATTTTGACTGGAGAAATCTTTAAAAAATATTATCATAATATAGTTTTCTTTAAAAAAATTTACGTACCCTTAAATGCATCGATTAATCTTCTTTTAGCTGACTTACTCGATTCTTGAGTCTTATGAAAAGTATTCATCCTTTTTAAGCTGTCTATTTCAGACTTCATTGCTTTTATTTTAGACATCAAAGAATCTCGTTCCGATGTCACTTTTGTAATAATGGCATCCTTTTCTTTACAAAGATTTTTTAAAATATTAATCTGACTTTTTTCTTTGACATCAGGGTTATTTGTTTCCGAAACTTGAATTTTATTAATTACATTGTCAAGTTGATTTTTGAAATCCTTTTCTATATTTTTTATTCTTTGCTCATATTGTGAGCACATTTGGCTGGTTATTTTTTGTGCACCGTCTACTTGTTTCTGTAGACATTCATTCTGAAGCTTCAAACTATTGATTTTAATTTCACATTGTACATGCTGTGTATTTAACGGTGATTCAAAATTTTGTTGTACGTTAAAATTTAAATTCTCTGATTGCTTAAGATTTTCTTGTTTTCTTTTTAGTTCATCAATCATTGTGCAGTCATTTCTTTCAATAGTGTTCAAATATTCTGCCTGAAAGTGTGTTACAATTTAATTAAATAAATTTTCATTAAATATAAATAATGCAAATTAAAAAAATTAACATGATTTAACGTACATTATTTGCTGTTGGCAATTTTTTGTTATCCTTATTCTTTTTAATTCCTTTCTTTTCCTTCGCTGCAACACACTCTTCGATATCAGATTGATCTTCAGCATAAGAATCCTTTAAATGCCTTTCATACGCTTGATCTAATACTTCCTTTACATCACTAAAATTTAATTTCGATATCTTATATCTACCATCCTTATCTAAAGCTTTCTTTGTTGCTGAAAAATTTTTTTAATTACAATTTCATATTTACTACTATACAGTACATTATACTAACCTGCTACTTTAAGGACTTGCACAACAATGTACGAAGGATTCTCGGGTGTAGATTTCTTCTCATCCAAAATAGTGAAAAGTCTTTTCACACCATCTTTTTCATTCTCCTGAAATTTGGAAGCATCAAAATGAAGTATTTTGTTGCACTGGTATTTCTGTACAACAGCATTGTAAGGCATTTCGTGTTGTACAGCTGCCCACATGTCATCATCCTCACTAACCTGGTCTTCTGAATTATTTTGCATGTCTGTAAATAATCAATTTCTTTTAAATTATATGCAAATTGCTGTAGATTTTTATGCAAATAATACAAGCAAATCCTTAATCTTGGTGAAAATTTAAGGGTGAATACTAATGAATACTAAATTAATTATCAGGTGTAACAAAATTTAAAGGATTGATACTCGTTTAACAATAAAAAAGAAAAATATGTGAATGGCAATATGTAAATTAATTACTTACAAAATATCAACTTACTTACTATTTTTAGGTTAAAACTTCAAGGCAGAAAATTTGCCTTAATATATTATATTTACCTAATCTATTTTCCAACTTCTTGTGACTTTTAATTCAATAAGGCGATTTTTCAATTTTCTTAATTCAATAAGACGATTTTGTTTTCTTTTTTTTTATTTTCCAAAATTTTCTTTAACAAATAGGTAAATGCAAAAAAACTCCATGCAGAAAAAAAGAGCGCCCTTTTTTAAGAAACATCACTCATCATATCAGGTTTCACACTTGGTTTCACATATCCCGAGAAAAAAGTATACAAAAAGTGAGGGAAAGTCGCCACTGTCGCCACAGCGCTTGTACATAGGAAAACCTGATGAAATTTCAATTGTGGCTTACCACTTGTTGATTATACAGCATTGTCTTTTTATACAAAAAAATATTCATTTTAACTGTCAGATATTTCAAAATTCCACTTGTTTTTTATTGAATATAATAATCAATCTTTTCTTTTACATTTAAGTCAATTTTTACAAAAATATTTTAATATTTAAATTTGTATGCATTAAACGTGCATCAAAGGTTATTTTTTTTGTTTTGTGTATGGTTTAAGACCACTCCATTAAATATTGTCCATATTCAATTCTTTCCTGGTGAATAACATTTATTTCCATATGATGAACTATCCCACTGTAAATGGAAATATAGAAAATCATTAACAGGTAAGAAACTCATTTAACAAATTATTTACAACTACTTAAATTGCATTCAACAAATTAAAAATACTATATTTTTAGAATTCACAAGTTCATAAAAACACCTTTTTTGTTTATAACAGATACTAAATTATTTTAATTAAAAATAAAATGTAATGTTGAGCATTTATATGGTATTTAAAATAGATTGATTCGGCAGAAGAGAATTATATTTTTTATTCTTCATTAGAAGATTCTGATACAATGTCCGCTTCAACATCAACTCCTGAGAGAAGCAATTTGTCTGGGTTCACTGCTTCGACTACATGGTTAAATACAGATTCTGATAATGAGGTATTTTGTTAACATTTTATCGAAATTTTATGCAAATAAACATTGATTATAATTTTATTCATTTGATTAATTTCTTTATAACTGTAATTAATCAATACTTTGTTATTATATGCAAAAACCCTGTTTAATAAAATTATGGGGAGTCCGCTATTCTTTAAATTCATTTTAGAGTAATAGTTTTGAAATATTCGTAGGACTTTTTAATGTTTAAAGGTAGCATGTTTAATCTTGAATTGCAAGATTATGCCAAAGCTGATATAGGACATAAACTTTCGGTGTTTTATGATTATTTTATGCAATTGCCAATATATACCATAAATATATCTGATCAGTTTATAATCCTTTATTTTGTAATTAAGATTTAATTTTGAATTTGCAATGTTTAATGCTTTCAGTCAAATAGAACGCCAACTCCAAGTAGCTTTGATGGAGATAATCTTAACTACACTGCTAGTACTGGTGAGTTGGATGATTCAGAAAGTTTTGAAATTGATAATGATTCCATTTCAGCTGATAATGAGCAGGTAAAAGCAAAAACATTTCTATGTTGTATAAAAAACGTTTTGAATTATGTTTGTATAAAATGTTTCAAAGTATTTAAAAACTTGACATTTTCTTATTTGTATTTCTTTGTGCAGTTTCTAATATACACCTTACGTCTTTAGCTCTAATCAGATTATAATCCTTTATTTTTCATTTAAGTAACAGTATGTTTAATGTTTTATAGATCGATAGACCAGCAACTCCAAGTAGCTTTGACGGAGGTCATCTTAATTACACTGCTAGTACTGGTGAATTGAATGATTCAGAAAATTTTGAAGTTAATAATGATTCCATTTCAGCTGATAGTGAGCAGGTAAAATTAAAAGCTTTTGTATGTTGTATAAAAAAACGTTTTGAATTTTGTTTTTATAAAATATTTCAAAGTATTTAAAAACTTTACATTTTCTTATTTTTATTTCTTTGTGCACTTTCAAATATACACCTTACGGCTTTAGCTCTAATCATATTTTAACCCTTTATTTTTCATTTAACTAACTATATTTAATGTTTTACAGCTCAATAGATCTGAAACTCCAAGTAGCTTCAACGGAGGTCATCCTAACTACACTGCTAGTACTGGTGAATTGAATGATTCAGAAAATTTTGAAGTTGATAATGATTACATTTCAGCTGATAGTGATCAGGTAAAATTAGAAGCTTTTGTATGTTGTATAAAAAACGTTTTGAATTTTGTTTTTATAAAATATTTCAAAGTAATTAAAAACTTTACATTTTCTTATTCGTATTTATTTGTACACTTTCTAATATACATCATACGTCTTTAGCTGCAATCAGATTATAATCCTTTATTTTTCGTTGAAGTTACTGTGTTTAAAATTTTACAGTTCAATAAACCTGAAACTCCAAGTAGCTTTGACGGAGGTCATTTTAACTACACTGCTAGTACTGGTGACTTGAATGCATCAGGAAATTTTGAAGTCAATGATTCGATTTCAAGTGCAAATGAACAGGTAAAATTAAAAAACTTTTTTAAATTCTCTAAACACATATTTTGCAATATGTTTGTATAAAACATTTTAAAATGTTATAAAACCATAATTTCTTATAGTAATTATTAGGCTTTATTTTATCTTTAAAGGTAATAAATTACAGAAACTGAACATTAGAAAAACATATTTTATTAAAGCTAAAAAAATTGTAACAATAATATTTTTTTATTTGTATTTCTTTCTGCACTTGCCAATATGTACCTTAAATCTTTACGTCCAATTAACTTTGAATTGTATATATAAAAAAAAATTTTTTATTAAAGTAAGAAAGTTTAATGTTTATTTTTTTACAGTTCAATGGACCTAACACTCCAAATGGCTTTAAGGAAGGTTACATAAACTACACTGCTAGTACTACTGAGTTAGAAAGATCAGAAAATTTAGAAGTAAATGATCATTCCACTATAGGTGAAAATGTGCAGGTAAAATTAAGAAACTTGCTTCTGTTTTTTAATGATGTTTATATAATAAATTTAAAACTGTTTAAAAACTTTGATTTTTTTATTCGCATTTCTTATTTTATAGGACTCAAATACAGATGAACATTCGAATGGATCACGAAATATTCTTTCATCAGTGGATAATATTGATAGCCTTTTTGAAGAGGTAATGTAGACATCGTAACTACTGTCTTACCATCCATTAGTAGAAACCTAATACTTGCTTAGTGCACAGTAAAATAAAGTACACAATATTATTACAAAATTGGTTAGAATATACTTTTACCTCAAAGTAATATCGACATTAAGTTATCATGTCAATTTTTATTATCTTAAGTCTTCTCCTTGATTTTTTACAGGCATTAAATTGTTGTTTATTTTTGATTATTTTCATTTTTTAAGAGCGCAAAAATTAGTGGTACTAAAACCAAAGTAGTAGTACTTTAAAAATTATCCAAAAACTCGCGGATATCCATTAGAGTAGGAGGCTTGAATGGATCAAAATTTTCTTAATTTATGTGCATAATCTTTTTTAATGACATAATACAATATTAGAGACGTATTTTTTAATTTTTTTTATATTACGAAAATTAAGGAAGTTATACAGGTTTAAAAAATCAGAGGCTCCTCAGAGGTCTGACGTCACAATGTATTTGTATACGGTAGGCGTATTTTTATAACTTTTTTAATTTACTAGTTTTTGAAAAACAAAAAATTCGTGTCTAATATTTTTCGATCTAAATTCAAATTATGCAAACAAAATCATTAAAATTCCTACCCATTTAAATTATAGGCCCCCTGTTAGACCTCTAGGCCCCGACAAGCCCCTAAAAACCTTTTAAAAAAAATTTCTTTTCTGTTTTCTAGATTTTATTTAATTTCTCCGGCTCATTAACAGATAAGTCTGCGTATAGACTGCACAACTTTTCACCGCTTATAAAGAAATTTTTTTTGTGCTTATAGATCACTTTTAAGACCCAATTGTCCTCAGCTGCTACCACCAACCCGCTTATTCGCACTTTTAGTCAAGGAAAGGAGGTAAAATCTGGTAGCAGTAATTTTACGCAAGTAGCAGATACTTGATGTAAGTTGAATTTTGTTAAGAAAGGTGTCTAGTACCGAAGTAAACAACTTTCGTTGGTTGACAAAAGTGTGGGGGGGGGGGGTGGAACTCATTGGGGGGGGAGTTAAAAAAAAAATAACCTAACCAATCGATAAATTACCATTTTTTAAGATAAAAACATTCATTGCAATTTTTCATAAAAATGCACCCCTTCCGAGTTACAGCGCAATGAAAAGTGTGATTTTTGCCAAAAAAATTTTTTATTTTTTTTAGTTTTTTTAATTTTATTTGAAATCTGGTAGAATTACAAAAAAAATTATAAATTACTAATTTGAAGTATTTTCGGTGACAAAGACAGCGGTTTTTATTTTTTTTGTGTACGAAAAATATTAAAGGAGATATCACAAGTCAAAAATGGTTGTTTAACGAAAAATCTTGAAACCGGATCGTTCTGGCGTAAATATCTGGAAAAATATTACTTTCACAAAAAAAATTATTCTTATCATTTTTCAAGATGATAAAATTGGGAAAATTTGAGACCACCTAGAACCGTTTAAAATAACCAGAAAAAAAGTTATGGGCAAAAAAAATTTTTTTCCAAAATTTTTCATGCCAATTTTTTAGCGCCATCTGGGCTGAGTTGCTTCGAAAAAAAAATCCTTTGGTGAAAAGTCAGAACACATATTCCTAAATATGTCCAGCAATTTTTGACCCTATCGGGTAATTATTGTTTATGTTTTGGCCTGACAAAGTTGGGTAAAATCGTGTATTTTTTAAAACATTTTCAGTTTTTGGCCAGCAGCGTGAACATTATTTATTTTAAACAGCCAAGTTTTTTAGCAATTATTTCAAGCTGTTTGTACTTCAAGTTTTTGTTAAAATTTTTCATCTGCAAGCAGATTTGGCTGTTTAAAATTGCCTATTTTATGTTTACAACGGTAAATGCTCTTTTTTGTCCGGCGAAATTAAAGAAAAATGGCCGATCCAATTGAAATTTTGCATATGACATGAAATTTTGGCATTAACCTTAGCTTTGAAATGGTTCATTGTACATCTCGTTATCATTAGCCAAAAAAAAGTTATGGCCAAAATTCCTTTTTTTTTCAGCAATTCCAAACAATATTTATACTTCATCCATTAGGTCCCTCTATTTCTAAGTTTTATGAAAAATTTTCGTACAGTACCTTATGTTTACATGATAACTTAATAAAATGCTGCTATAAAATTTCAAATTCCGACTTTTTTCAGCTGTAAATTAGTCGTAAAATCTTAAGTAAGTAATAAATAAGGTACAAAAGTCAAAGGTTTGTGTTTTTTTACACGGCAAATGTTTATAGGCAGGGGGCTTTTTAGGCACGTTATTGGGGGGGGGGGGGGGGGTGAACTGTGGGAGTGAAATTTGAGTTCAAATTTAGAAGTAAAAATTATTTTCATTTACGGACTTTGAATAATTTTGATTTAGGAACTTTAAATAATTTTTAATTCCAAACTTAGAATAATCTCGAGAATAATTTCAATGAAGGGGTAAAGAATAATAAAGAATTTAAGAGCTAAAAACTATTTTTTTGTCTGGCTTAAGGCAATTTTCTTTGCTATGAGCGCTATTTTAATGGATATTTTGAATCGGGCTTTAAAAAAACCACTGTGCATTCAGTGGCGGATCTCGAAAATTTGGGGGGGGGGGGGGGTGATTTGAATCAAATGACAAATAAATTGCTAAAAAAGGACATTAAAACGTAAACATGGACCATGTTAATAGGGAGGAGGTACTTCAGAACTTAAAATTAAGGAGGGCGGTCGAATTTGTAGGAGGGGGTTAAATCTGTCCTATTTAAGAGAGGGGGGGGGGGGGTCTAATGAGACCTCGAATAATTAGGAGACTTTGAAAAATGTGGGTTTCAGGACTTAGGATAATACAGGTTTATGGACTTAGAATAAAATCCATTTAGGAACTTGGAATAAAAAATTTTAATTGCGACTTTTTAAAATTTTTTTTACATTTTGGGGTACTTTTCACCTCCAGGATTGCAAATATTGTTACTTTTTCTGCTGTAAAACGAAAAGGGGCAAAAAAAATTTAATAACAAATAATTTTAATTTTTTGTATTTTTTTAAAACTTAGGGGTAGTTTTACCCCCCCCCCCGGGGGGAGGGGTGTAATTAATTTCATAATAGTAAATATATGATAAAATATTTTCAAAAAATGGATCCAAATACAAAAAAAATAAGGAGGTCATATTTTTTGTATTTTTTCTTACTCTGGGGGTAGTTTTAACCCCCCTATTATTAAACCTTATATCTCAATTTCAGTCCATAATAAAATAAATAAAAATCTTCATTAATTATTCTAAAAAAATGGCATTCATTTGATAATTTTAGCGAAAATCCCAAAATATTTAAAAACAACCCCTAAAAAAGGGTACTTTTTACTGTTTACAGGGTGATTGAAAAATTTCTGACATTAAAATCGTAATCAGCGACCCAAAAAACCTCCTAGTACCTATTTTCAACAAAATTCATTTAATATTTCCCGAGATATTAAATATTTATTTATTTTTGGCCAAAAAAAACAGTTTGGCCAATTTTTACAACATTTCGGACTAATTGCAACCAACCAAAGTTGTTTACTTCTGAACTTGACACCTTTCTTGACAAATTGCAAAAAGTTTCAAGTTGATCTGACTTGCGTAAAATTACTGCTTCATTTTACAAAAAAATTTACTTCCTTTCTTGGATTATTTACGTTTATTTCACATTTCGAAATGCGTAAGGCACTGTAAGGCACTGTTAAACAGTGGTAATAGAATATAAAGATTGGGACTGCAGAATTGTGACTATTAATAAAAATCAGTTAAATAAATATGCCTTTACATTTATGCAAAATAATAAACTTTTAAAAGTAAAATTTTTACAGTACTAAATAATGCACAGGTAAACGGTGTTAGAAGATTTATAATTTTTGGGTATTAGAAAGTTCTTCACCCTCCAAGACATTCTCTAAAAAATTAAAAAATATCAAAACAAAAAATAACACATTATTTTTACATTTTTTGAGAAACATGTATGCATCAAAAAAACTATTTTGCGTTAAAATCAATTAAAGTATCGTAGTTTTCTTTATGAGTGGGCAAAGTAATACTTCGCTAATCAAAAGAGGACATAGGGATATATTCTCTATATATCCATTATCTATATGACTATTTCTTCTTTTGAGTTAACGATTTATTACATTTGCGCACAAATAAAGAAATGGAGTTTTTTTAATGACGTCGTCAAAGTTTAAGCCTTTGCAAATCGTAATTAACGAGAAAACTGGATGTCAAAAATACTAAAATCTAAATTTTTTAAAATAGTACACGTTTATAAAAATGATAATAAAATAATTCATATAAGATTAAAAAAAGAATGATAGAAAGCAGAATAAAAAACAAAATATATAAAATAAGAAGATCTGGTTTCCAATTATTGTAAAGGCCAACGCGGAAAAGTCAAGGATATATACCCAAAAAATTGTCATTGTAGTAATATTAAGAAAATTTTACAGAAAAAAACTACAAATTAATTTCTATAATATTTTGTATTTTGACAAACTTTAATCACCTGTATAAAACCAGTTGGTTTCGCTACTTGCATATATTTTTTTAAAGTTTTCATTATTTTATAATTTATTTTGTTGCAGATAGATACTTCAGATAACTTTTCCACAGAGAGGAGTCACATCGATAATGATTTTGGAAGTAATTCCGGTTCTATTACGGGGTCATTGGAAAGTGAAAATTTAGATGTAGAATCAAACAGATTATTAGCATTTTTAAACGATCCAGAAAACAACGAGCCATTAAATGTACCAATTGTTGTTACAAAAGCTCAGATGTTATTAATAATATTAAAATTTTCTTTAAGATACTTTTTGCCGTACGAGGCTTTTGTTAATCTTATAAAAATGCAAAATGTTTTTTGTCAAACAAACATTTTAGCAGCAACTGGATATTTATTAGATAAATTATTTGATTGTAACAATAATGTTCACTTTCACGCATTGTGCCCACGCTGTGAGCGTTATGTCAAAGAGTTTGGTAGAAATGATCGTATTATAAATTGTTCATATTGTGAAGAAGTAATAAATGTTAGAAAATACGATTATTATGACTTTTTTATAATAATTGATATAGACAATCAAGTAAATAAACTTCTTCAACAAAATTATGAATACTACCTGAAAGTTGTCAATGGCGAAATGAATGATCCTTTAAATTACAAAGACATATACGATGGTAAATGTTATAAAGAATTAGTTTTGTCTCTACCAAATAATGAAAAACATTCATATCTAACAGCAATTTTTAACAGTGACGGTGCTCCTGTTTTTAATAATTCTTGTTATTCCATATGGCCGATACAGCTTATAGTAAATGAGCTCCCAGTTCATATCAGAAATAGTAATCCAATATTATGTAGCTTATGGTTTGGTCGCTCCAAGCCAAATATGAAAACTTTTTTAAAACCATTTACCGACTATTTAAATAAAGCTGCAAGTCATGGTATAAAATGTTCCATTAATGAAGAAATGAAAATTTTTAAATTGTATTCTATTTGTTGTTGCGTCGATTCTGTAGCGAGGGCACCGATGCAAGGAATTACGCAGTTTAACGGTTTTTACGGCTGCTCATGGTGCCTGCATTGTGGAATCTGGGTTAAAAAAGGAAAAGGCAAAGGCAAAGGTTCTATGAAGTACGTACTGCAGGAGGAGATACCTGAGTTAAGGAATGAATTAGACACATTATTCCACATGGAGGTTGCCATGGACTCTGAGCATCCAATATATGGAATAAAACATCCAACGCCTTTAGTATATTTAAATAGTTTTAATATTATTGACGGATTCGTACCGGATTCTATGCATGTTATGGCTGGTATCGGCAAACAATTTTGTAAATATTGGTTCAATCCTAGTAAAAATGAATATTCGTTAACAGAAGTGGAAAAAGAAGTTATTAATAATGCTTTAAAGAAGATAAAAGTACCTAAACAATTATCAAGATACTGTAGATCCATTACTGACAGAACTTGGTGGACATCAAAAGAGTATGAAAATTTTATCCTATATTATAGTTTGCCCGTACTATCAAAAATACCAAGGTTCGCAACTTATTTACAACATTGGGCTTTATTAGTTGAAGCATTTTATTTACTTTCTCAAAATGTAATAAGTAAAGATGATATAATAAATGCAAATAGGTTATTAAAGGATTTTGTTGCTGAAACTGAGGAGCTTTATTCAAAGGATGCTATGACATTTAATGTCCACCAGCTCCTGCATTTGTGTCAAGCAGTAATAAACTGGGGTCCATTATTTATGCATTCAGGATATCCATTTGAAACTAATAATGGGATAATTGTCAAACTAATTCATTCAGCTAATGGTGTTGTACATCAAGTTCATCGATTTGAAAATATGATTCATGCTGAAACTATCATTTACAATAACGTGATCAGAAATGAAGAAGTTGAAATAAGTGAATTTTATAATGTATTAGATAAAAATAATGATAAGAAAATAACTCAAGGAAATGCTGCCAAATACTTTGGAGTTAAAAAAACAGTTGCCAACGAATGGATACAGCGGTTGCAATTATCAGAAGTAAGTTCAGAATCATATTTTCAAATGATAAAAGACGGATGTCTCTTTGCAGGGAAACCAACGCAACGAGCTGATTCAACGTTTGCCCATACAAAAAATCATGGGTTTATCAAAGTTATAAACTTTATTCTTGATCAGGAAAATGAAAAAGAGTACACAATCTGCCGCAAAATTTATGTAGAACCGATAATAACATCAGTTCATTTTAAAATATTAAATGTTGAAGAAGAGCTTATAGCTGTTGAAACCTCACAATTAGATGGCATATGTGTTTATATAAGAGATACTGATAATACATTTATCATAAAAGTTCCTAATTTATTCCACTATTGATTAAATTTAAATAGAATAGTTACAATTTAAAAAAAAATGCTTTATAAAAAAAAAAAAAATAAAAAAACAATAGATATAAGCCTTTATATACTTATTAACAATTTGTAAACTTAAGATTCTTTAAGAACCAATGTTTATACAATAAAAATTATTTAATTTTATTTTACAGCAATTTGTGTACGTATTTATTTAGTAGTTCCTTTTTTCAAATTTTTTGTACCGCCGTATTGGAAAATTGGAAAATATGTTGGGGCAAAAAAATAAAAATTTTCATTCATAAAAACGGTTTTCTCGGCCCCGAAAACCCCCAGGTAATGTAGAAAGTCTTTATTTTGATTTTTTCTGGTCCGCCATCTTGGAAAATTGGAAAATATGTTGGGGCAAAAAAATAAAAATTTTCATTCATAAAATAGGTTTTCTCGGCCCCGAAAACCCCTAGGTAATGTAGAAACTCTTTATTTTGATTTTTTCTGGTCCGCCATCTTGGAAAATTGGAAAATATGTTGAGGCAAAAAAATAAAAATTTTCATTCATAAAAACGGTTTTCTCGGCCCCGAAAACACCTAGGTAATGTAGAAACTCTATTTTGATTTTTTCTGGTCCGCCATCTTGGAAAATTGGAAAATATGTTGGGGCAAAAAAATAAAAATTTTCATTCATAAAATCGGTTTTCTCGGCCCCGAAAACCCCTAGGTAATGTAGAAACTCTTTATTTTGATTTTTTCTGGTCCGCCATCTTGGAAAATTGGAAAATATGTTGGGGCAAAAAAATAAAAATTTTCATTCATAAAATCGGTTTTCTCGGCCCCGAAAACCCCTAGGTAATGTAGAAACTCTTTATTTTGATTTTTTCTGGTCCGCCATCTTGGAAAATTGGAAAATATGTTGAGGCAAAAAAATAAAAATTTTCATTCATAAAAACGGTTTTCTCGGCCCCGAAAACCCCTAGGTAATGTAGAAACTCTATTTTGATTTTTTCTGGTCCGCCATCTTGGAAAATTGGAAAATATGTTGGGGCAAAAAAATAAAAATTTTCATTCATAAAATCGGTTTTCTCGGCCCCGAAAACCCCCAGGTAATGTAGAAAGTCTTTATTTTGATTTTTTCTGGTCCGCCATATTGGAAAATTGGAAAATTGGAAAATTGTTTTGGATGAAAAATTAAAATTTACGCCTCCAGGATATCAGTTTTCCCTCGTACGGTCCATTTTCATCCCGAAGGTATTCGTGGAGATGACAGAAATTTCAGGGAGTTAACTCCCTAAATCAGGGAGTTAACTCTCTAAATCAGGGAGTTTAACTCTCTGTTTTAGGTGGTTAACTCCCTGTTTTAGGGAGTTAACTCCCTGAAATAACTCTCTGAGCCAGGGAGTATAACTACGTGGTTATTTTTGTTAGAGAAAATTATATAATCAGAGTTTAATCTAATTTTAATAAAAATAAACTTTTTGTTTAAAAAAAAGTATAAATATATATAGGTTTAAAGTTTTATTAAATATGTTCTTTTCATTTTTAAATTCTGAGCCATGTTTTTGAAAAAAATTTAGAACCAATAATTGTTATATTTCAAGGGTCTCTTTTTAAATACTTTTTTTTAAAACTGGAATTTTAGCTTTTGGGGGTCTCAAAACGTGCTTATATGCAAAAAAGTCAACAAAAAAAAATTTTATTTTTCACATTGGTTCCTCTATAATATGCGAGGCACCAAAAATGAAATGAGTTTTTGAGCTAAAAATAATTGTTATTACATCTATTTGGCACTGTTTGTGAATATCTCAATACCTATATTATATAATATCAAATCTGAAAAGACTTTAAAGTACATGTAATTATGGACTAAAATAGATTCTTTTAGGAACTACAATTTTTCAGGCTCAAATTTGTCATTTTTTTCACGTGCGCGAAATAAAAAGATATTTTTACCATTCAAATAAAACATCCAAGTACTATTTTAAACTGGAACAAGCAATATATTTCAAATGATAAGCCACCGATACTATAATTATAGTATTTTATATAAATGTTTAATATTACTATTTTTTTTAAGGTTTCCCCAACAGAATTAGAGTCTTTATTATTAGAAATACCTGGAGTCTTAGATGTTGCAGTGATTGGTGTATCAGATAATTTTGCAGGAGAAGTTCCAAAAGCCTACATTGTAAAAAAAGAAGGGTCTAATTTAACAGCAGAATTTGTTCAAAATTTTATTGCTCCTAAAGTATGCAATTTTAATATTTTTATTTATCATTACAAGCGAATCAATAAATTAATTTTGTTGACTTTCAGGTAGCACCTTATAAAAAATTAGCTGGAGGTGTCTCATTTATCGAATCCATTCCCAGAAATATGTCTGGTAAAATATTGAGAAATGAATTAAAAAAATTAGCTTCTTAAAATATTAAATAAATTTTATTATCATAAGAATGTACTTACACCTATGCATGTAATTTTGTCTTTAATTTAGTTTATCAACCATGAACTTTCTTATGAGTTACGTAAATTTAAGTTTGATAATAATTATATCCTATATAATATAGGGAGCTATTTTGAATCTGACTTCTCAAAAAATTCTTTTTTGAAAAAAGTTTTACAGCCTGGCCACAATATGATTTAAAATTAAATTTAAAATTATAAAATTAAAATTGAAAAAGGTTTGTGGAGGGGCTAACTGTTATTTTATTAATAATCAATTAAAATTAAGGTAAAGTAAATGAAATATTTATCTTTTGTTAGTTGATTTACTTATAAAAAATGCGTGAATAAATAATAAATTGTTATCTTTAATTGATTTTTAATAAGTAAATAAATAAATTTTAAAAAACGCGGGTTCCCCTTCCACGGATTCGTTTTCATTTTCATTTTTAAAAATAAAAGGTTCAGGTTTCCCCCTTGAAGGCTAAAAACTAAAAACTTTCTATCAAAAATGTTGAATTTGATTTTTAAAAACCCCATTAGAATTGGCCACATATATACCGTTGTAAATTTAATTAAAAATTCAAATAGTTGAATGGAATTTTTAAAAAATCTTAAATTAAAATTTAAAAAAAAAAATCAAAATACAGATTTTCATTTAATTACAGAAGATGGTACATGTTTTAATGAAAAAAGCATCGCTTGTAATAAATATCATATATTTTTTCCATTAATAATGAGTGAATATGGATAAGAAAAAGTTACAATAATGATAAAATTGATTACAATATATGCACATATTATTATAAACAATTTTTGTTTATATATAACAATTCACAGTTGGTAATAATCACAAAAGAGATAAAAGTACCTCGTTTTACCACAAACTGTACATACATATTAAGTAACATTTATAATTTTAAAGCTGAAAAATTGATATTTTTTAATTAAGCTTTTTTTGACATTATTTAATTTTTACATTAAAAATTTTACCTTTTTATTTAAAAATCTTTTTTTATTCATTTATTATATAAATAAGTGTAATTCGGATATTGGCAATGTATAAATGTTAAAATCTGGGAAATTTTTATTAAACATTCATATTACTTATTTTAAAATTTTCAAATATTAATATAAATTTTGTGCAAATTTATTAAAGAAATGTTTTTTTTTTTTTTAATTTAATATGAATTATGTTCTGGTTTTTATGATTCTTTTTAAGATTCATGATTTTATCACGATTTCATTAATATATTAGTATATAGATAAAGATTTTCATTGATAAAAAATTTTAAATTTAAAGGGTCATTTTTTTGTTTATGACCTTGTACGCTATAAGACAATTATTTAAATGGAATATATAAAATGGCTTTTTTTATTATAATTAAATAAATTTTTTAATTTAAAAAAATTTTAATTTATTGACTGATAATTATTCTATATTTTAGATTATATAAATATTTAAATATTATTCGCTCACGGCTCATTTTTTAAAAAAGAAATCAAAATTTTAAATAATAAAGGCTTTTTTATTATAGTGATATCATTGATACGTGTGAATTGTTATAATATTATTTATTGAAAAAAGAAGACTTAAAAAAATCAATTATAGTACTCTTAAAAGATTTCTGAACAGTTTGAGTACTTAATCTTTTTCTTATTAATTATTAATGGATATCTTATAGATATCGCTGATACTTAAGATGATAATTACCAACTCATAAATAAACTCCCGATAAAAATAGTTATCTTAGTGGAGGCACGTGATATATGGCGAATTTTTTATATAAGCTTTAGTAAATTTGGTCAATTAAATTGACAGTTATAAAAATGTGGTTAGTTACTTGTAACCTTAACGGATTAGGAGCCAGTTACAAAAAACAGCTTAAAAGAGAATGAACGTATATCAATTTTTCGTCACTGGCTCCTAAATTCCATAATGCGATATTATCTAAATATTATGATATATATATATTATTAAATGTTTCAAAGAGTACAGTGCTTAAAGATTATTTTTTAGTGTTACTTAGCTTATGAGAGAGAAAAATTTACAATATTACAAGTTTTATATATATATATATATTTCTTAAACATATTAACCCAAAAGTTACTTTAAAAAGTTTAGCAAAATCAGGTACCATGTGCCATAAAAATAAGATTCTTGAACCCTTAGTTCTTTTTTACCAATCTAACGTTGTAATTGTAACTTATTTTTTGGTAAATGGAATCTAAGCAACTTTTTATAATAACTACCAGGCTAATATATTTTTGTATTTAAATTCATGCCAAGTAAAAAATAATAATTTTAATTTGTAGAAATTATAACTATAATAATTCATTTATTTTTTTTTAATTATAATCTAACGTAATTGCACATAACACTTATACTCTTAAAAAGAATTTTAATTTTTTATGACTTTTTGCAGTAAATAATACAGAATAATTAAATAATATTAAGATTTTTTATCTATGAGAAAATTAACATTAAAAGTTTAAATAAATATAAAACTCACTTTGTATCATTGAAATAACTATAGTTATAATATGTATGTATCAAAAAAATGATGTTTTAGCACATATAAACATAAATGTATCAAAATAAACAATAAATCATATATATAATTGAAATTAATGATTAACAAACTTAAAATATATATATACAATAAAAAAAAGGGAAAAAAAAAGTTGTAATAAAATAACTTACTTAATTTTATTTAATTATTAAATTAAGTCACTGCTATTATATATAAATACATGTATATATAAATATATACATATATATATATATAAATGTATATTTATATATATATATATGTAAATATTTATATATATATGTATACATATATATGTTTTTAAAATTTATACAAGAGACAATAAATTATTATTTTAAACATCAACAACCATCTTCTTATGAATATCAGTATTGCCGACAACCTAGAAAATATAATGAAATTTGTTATTATCTTGTTTTTTTTAATGATTTTAATATTTTAAATAAGAAATTCAACCAGGTATATAATACGTTACTAATTTTTAAGGCTCTAGATTTTTCATTTTATTTTATTTTTGAAATTTCCAAAATGAAGATAATATTATGTATTTTAAAAATAAGGCATATGGAAAATTCTCAACTTTACACAACTCTGCTTTAGTTTTTTGAATAAATAGCAATAACACCGGAAATTAAAAAAAAAAAATGTATATTTTTTAACTTGGATTTCCTGAAAAGTACAAAATTTAAATTCTCATCTATGGAAATCTGACTAATCAGTTTTTTCAAAATCCCAACCTTTTTTCTAATGCTTAAGTCACATTGTGGTTGCACAAAAAAAAATATTTTAAATCATACTTGTTAACATTTTAAATTTGCCCATTACTTTATATACAAGTAAATTATACAAATTTTATATCATTTTATCCAAGGATTTACTTATGATTGAAAGGAGGTGTGATACAAACTATGAATAATTAATTCAAAGATTTTCAAAATAGAAATTTGAGCAATACAAATCTGTGTTTGGGAAAAAATTTGCAATTACTCAAAAGTATTTTTTCTTTTGATTTATTTCTTGCAAGATTAGTAATTGCATGGTATAATATTTACTTCCAAATTTAATTTAAACTTAAAGATATAAAAATACACTTACCGAACAAAACTCTTCAAAACTTATTTTTCCATCTTCGTCTTTATCAGCAAACAGAATTGTTTTATCAACTATTTGTTGCAATTGAGTGTCTTTTAAATTGTTTCCTACCATCATTTTTAGAACTTGAAATAATTCTCCATTACTTATAAATCCGTCATTGTCCATGTCATAAATTCTGAATGCGAATCTAAGTTTACTTTCTTTATCTCCCTATAAAAAAAAACTTATTTATTTTATAATTTTTACTAAGAAAAGTGATAATTATTTTACCTTAACGCTAAATTGTGATACTCCTTGTATAAATTCCTTAAAATCTACTTCACCATTACCATCAGCATCAAAAATATCAATTACACGCTGTACCAAAGGATTTTGTTGAAGTTCTGGTAAGGACATAAATTCATCGATACTAAGAGCTCCACTATTGTCAAGGTCAAGTTTACGAAATCTTTTACCCAACCTTCTGATTTCATCAGCATCAACTAAAATCCAAAATAAAAACATTATTTTTAAAATTTTGCATGATTTGCTGCACTAGATAATATTGATCTACATTAGAAAACTATTTTGTTAATGTTAATCTTGCAAATAAATTTATTTTTCTTTGTAATACTTACAATTTGAGCATAATTCCATAGGTAACGAACTTTCGTTTCCCTGTAAAATAATTTAAAAATATTTATCTTTTTCAAGCAGAAAAGAATTGAATGCAAAATAAAAAAAAAAATATATTAAAGATACTACTTGCGCGATAAAAATTTATAAATAGCGTATTGATATATTTTATATCTCAATATTTAAATAATATACATTAATGGTTTTGAATATTTTCACACGAAATTTATTTTTAACTTACCATGATTAGAATTTATTCTAATTTATCAAAAAAAATAATTGTAAAATTATATAAAATTAATTAGTTGGCATATAAATTTAACTCTCAAGAGTACTCTGTAGTGTAGTGTTATATTCGGTTATGGCTGATTAGTATTATATAGCGCTTGCGCTTACGTATTCCATAAAAGGTAAACGTAAACCTTACTCCTTATTGGCTAATTTTTTTAAGCTTAAGTTAGGTATCAATGTTATTAAAAAAAATGGGGAAATTCGCATGTTGCATGTGTATCTCAAAAAATCCATACTGTATACATCCCATAACTTACAATAATTAATTTAAATTTTGATCTTTTATTTTTTTATTCTGTTTTATTTGATTTAAATTTTTTGCTTATGCGGTGTAATAAAACTATCCTTATTTTGCTATATAAAAATTATTTTTATATTAAATAATGTCTGCTACATTAAAATTAAAAGTAAATAAATATAAATCTTAATTAATTTATCACATCTAATAATTTATCTATGTTTGTAAATTTATAAATTAGATTTTAGCTATTCATGGATATCGTCAATCTGACAAAGCATTTAGTGCTAAAATTGGATCTATTAGAAAGTATTTTAAAAAAAATGTAGAATTTGTATTTATTAAAGCCCCTCATCAGGTACCACCAATAACTCAACAGACTATTTGTGATGAAGAAGATTCCACAGATATTCTGAATGAAACTGATCGTAAATTGTTTTAATAATTATAATAATGACAGTTAATATTCTATTAGTATAGCAATCCTATTTTTTTAGAATACGGTTGGTGGTTTAACACTGAAAAAAAAGAATTTAAAGCAACTGAACCAAGTGAAATTTCATTTGGTTTTCAAGAAAGTATAGATTTAATTGAAAAAATATTTAAAGAGCATGGGCATTTTGATGGTTTATTAGGATTTTCTCAAGGAGGATCGTTTGTATCAATACTTTGTGCTATGCAGCAAAAGAAACGTATGAAAATCAATCAAAAAAATTATTTTATTAAATATAAAAAGTTTTTTTTTAATAATTGTATTACATTTTTATACAGTTTTAAAAATTTCATTTGATTTTGCTATAATTATTTCTGGTTTTAAATCTCTTTGTGCTCCTCATCAAATGTATTACGACGAAGAAATTCAACTACCAGCTTTACACATTTACGGAACCAATGATAAAATAATACCTACTAGTAAGTTGTATGATTTTTTTTTATTTAAAAAAAAAAATCTACTTATTTTTTTATTACAGAAATGGCTGAAGAACTAAGTCAATTATTTAAGGGAAAAAAAATTATAACTCATGAAGGTGGACATTACATTCCTGGAAAAAAAAGTATATACAATGAATTTTTACAAGAAATGTTAGATAAAATTAAAAACAAAGAAAGCTCCTAAAAAATTAATAATGTTGTTAAGCTTTTGTTTACTTATTAAGTTATTAAAAAAAATTAAGTAAAATATGAAATTTATGTACAGTTGAATTTAAATATATAAATAATAATGAAATTGGGATTATTTTACTAAATATTTCACTAATTTATTCCTTCTGAAATTATTTTTTGAGTTAGCTATAAAAAAAAAAATATTGAATATTAGTACAAAAGCATGCCATTGGTTATTTTATTTTTTTTTTTAATGTAAAATTTTTTTATTTTATGTTAAATTCTAAATTTTATGCTGATATAAGCACTTTCAAGTTTTTTTTTTATTAAACTATCACATTGTTATGAAAAAAGTATAGGATGGTATAATAAATACTATTAAAGTAAGTTGTTTATTATTAACTTATAAGCTAGTATAAAACAATAATTCTTTTAAAATTATTAATCTCGAAACCCGTTTTTTTCTCAAATTATAAAATTTAACACTTTTAAAGAAAGTTAGCATTAATACTTTCTTTTTATTATTCACTGAATGTTTATTAAGTCGTTGTTGGTTAATTAAAAAATTAAATTCCGATACTTGGTTAATTGAATTTTTCACTTTATTATAAAAACTCAAGGAGATTGTTCTTGGCCATTAGTTTCTTGAGTTTTCATAACTTCCGGAAGATCTGGTGGTACTGAAAATGGAGTCATTTCTAAGGGTTCAAATTGTCCATTATCTTCTCGTATTGCTAAACCTACAAGTGCTGGGCACTGTGCTTTGGCAATAGATGACAAATATCCACAATCAGATAATTGTTTATTATCTGGCATTATTTGATTGTCTTTATTAAATAATTGTTGATTAGAAGGAGGTATTTTCAATATTCCTAGAAAAGAAATATGTAAGTCATAAGGAGTCTAAAATTAATTTTTTCATTAACATTATACCTTCAATTATTTTTTTTAATTCTGAAACTGTTGTATTTTCTTTCGCATCAGTAAAAATAGTCATTTTTTTTCGCCGAATCATCAAAAATACATCCTGAAAAATATTTATTAATTTTAGAGGTTAGATTTTTTAAATAATAAATTTAAATATATATTAATTCACAATTAAATCATTTTTTTTAATATCTTACCATTATTTATTAATTTTAAATATTTTTAGTTACACTAACAATTAAAATATATTGAAATTCTTTTGTAAAAAATTTAAATTGCACTGTAATTGTGAAAAATTAGATGCAAGGACAAGAGCATGAGTTTTGTAATCGTTTATGAAATTTTTTGAGACTGCACTATGACAACGTATATTTTTTAACAGAAAACTTTATTATTAATTAATTATAAAATTAATTAATTTTAAAGACATATTGCAAATTATAATAATAAAAATATCGCAAAGCAAGAGATTAATATTTTTTTCACTTTGTGTGGAAAAGAATGAAATCTGTAAACAATGATAAAGTTCAATGGGGTTCAATGTATCTGTCTTTCTTTAACATACTAGCTTCTGCTACAAAATTGAAAACCCTGCGTGTGTAAAACTTTTGATAATTTAAAATTAGGATTTATCAGAAATCAGAATGGATCACGAAGATGAATTTTTGTACACATTTTTTACTCATATTACCCAGCTTTGTTTTGATAGAGCAAAGGAATCTGTTGTTCGTATATATTATATTTTTATAAGTAATTAATCTGCATTTGAGACATTTTTTTTATTTTTAGGAAAAAGAAAGAGATTCACGTCGAACAACACAAATGGGACCTTGGGGGATGTTACTAATGCATCTTCCTCAAATAGCTATTGCAGAGCGATCTTATGTTGAATTAGGATTTTTAAATACAAAAAATAAAAGCTTTCTACGTAAAGATGTAATAAATAATTAATTATTTTTTATTTAAAAAAGAAACATTGCATTTACTATAATTTTTATAGAATTCTTTAAAATCCATTTATGAAACTTTAAAATCAGATTTAAGGAGGGTCGAGGAAATGACAAAAGGAACAAATAATTTAGGAAATTTAGTCTCTGAAATTTCTAATCAATTATGTCAATTTATTACTGCAAGAATTCTCTTAATAGACTTGTAAGTTTTTTTTTTAATTACAAAACTTTTTGTTCTTCATAAATATTTTTTTTTTTAGGTATGAAAAAATGTACAACATGAGCATTGTTTCAAAATTAGTTAAATATCATGATTTGCTAATAAATATTGAAAATATTATTCAAAATCATTTACTGCCTTGCTCGCATTTTGCACTGAATACCATGAAAACTACTTTGACGTAAATAAATTTAATTTCTTTTTAATGTCTCAATCATAACTTTTTTTATAAATTTTGCAGGCTTGAATCTGAAATTTTAATGCAGTTATTAAAAGCTTACATAGAAATACAGAGTTGGAAATTTTTGCCTTCCTTGGTTGCTTTGTATGGAGCACAAGCTAGAATGTTAGCATGGGAAAAAACTTTGCAAAATAAAGAAGTACAATCTGTTAATGTTTATTAATTTGTTTGAAAATTAATTTAAAATTATTTCAGACATGGAAATTAGGATTTGGAGCGTCATTTTTAAAATCTAATCAATTACCAGCCTTATACCAATGGTTGGTTAAATTACGAAGCGCGATATTAGCAAAATTTTCTTTATACTTTTATGTAACTTTAAGTCACCAAAATAACGTTAATGAAATTAAAAGCATCATGAGCAAACAAACTGTTGATTATTATTATAAGTAATTATATTTTAATATTTAATTTCACATCTAAATTAACTATTTATTCTGTATTAAAACTTTTTAGGTTCCAAAGTTTTCAAAAAAAATTTGATATATCAGTTATAGTTATAGTATTTGATTCTCAAGATATGGATGATTCAGGTGCAGGCTACAAGCACCCAGATAGAGATGTTAAAAATTCTGAAAGATTTTGTGTTGCTGTTGGAATCCCACAGGTAATTCAATTTCTTTTATAATTAAAAAAACTATTATACAAAAAAAATAATTTAATAATATATCTAAATTAATATCAGTAATTACAAATAAAATTTACTAGAATTTTAGTATCAAACTGTCTTTACATTGGGAGAGCATTAAAAAATATATTGAACAACGCCATGGGGAGCTTTTAGCAAGTGAAAAAGTATTATTTAACAAAAATCAGAATGTAAGAACTAATTTCTTCAGATTTAATTTTTAATAAATTCAAAATAAAATTTTTTTTTAGGACCAGTGGATCTACGCAATGGTTAATATAGAACCTCGAATGACTTTTGTAGTAGCTTATGAAAATTGTAGCAGACAGAGAGACAAGGATTCTCATGTTTCATCATTTATGTGTGATTCCTGTGTTCAATTGAGATGTAACAAGATATTTGAAAGTTTAAAATTATCAAAGTAGTAAGTTATTATTATTTTCTTTTCTTGAATATTATTTGCTTTTATTCAACACTAGGTTATTCTTTTCTTGAATATTTACATTAATTTTTTTAATTCATTTACAGATTGTTTCTTTTAATTTAAGCAAATGGCTGTGAAAAACTTTGATACTATCCTGAGGAAACAAAACGAAAAAATACGATAGAACTCTGTACAGTAGAATACTATAGAAATATATAAAAGTTTTGTTTATTTTTAAATCAAAAAGAATCTCGAATTTCGGTTATTTATGATATGGTAAAATTATGAACATTTTTATATAATTTTTATAGAAAAAACAAAATATTTTTATATGCTACCTGTATATACCAAATAGAATAAAAGCCAATTACCAATAGCTGAAATTTATATCTATTGGAATTTGAATATTTGTGAAATTAAAGTTAAATTGGTTTTTCTTATTACATTTTTTATTAAACTTTAAAAAATTTAGTATAAAAATTTAAAAATATAATGTAAATAAATTTTATATTAATAATTACTAAATATTTATAATGTAAAGGGTTTGCCCCGTTAATTTGTTTAATAAATAAAAAAAGAAAGTAATATAGGTACATTTTTTAAAAAATTATATAAATACAAATAAATGTAGAACATATCTTTGTATTTAAAAAAATAGGATAACATATATCAATTTTAAATATTAAAATTATAATGACTCTTTTATTTATATTTATATATTACAACAAATTTATTTGATAAAGTTTTTTTTTTTTTTAATAATATTGCACAACTTTATTATTCTTAGTAATAATTAACAAAATAAAGGAATGTTTCAAGGATACTTATTTTTAACAAAAATTATGTGTATAAAATAATTATAAAAGATTTGGAAGCACTAATTATCTTTTTACAATACAATTTCATTTTTGAAGTCCTTATTTAATTCTTTGTGCGGTAAAATGATAGAATTTAACAAAATTTTTTCAGAGGCTACAGTGACACTTGTTCCTAAAAAATAATAAAAAAACAAAATTAAATTTTAATTACAGAAATTATATCAAATTGTGCGGTACCCAATATAGTTGCTGATGGATTGAGCTGTCCATAAATATTAAATAAAGGTTGACTTTCCATTTTAGCAAATGGCTTGTTTGGATTTGGATCACAGGGTGTACCTTCAACACGAGCCCATTCTCCTACTCGACTGTCTTTTCCAACTATACTGTACAAAATTATGGAATGGGCTTGGATTGTTGCGTTTTCTAATACTATACTTTCTCGGATTCTTACTCCACGTTCTATAATCACATTCGCTCCAATACTAACATTGGGTCCTAACTAAGAATTTAAAAATTTTATAACAAATTATAAATAAAATAGACATTAGTCATATACTTACCACTGCTGTTGAATCTATAACAGCTGATGGATGAATATATACATCATCAATTATTTGACATTTTACATTAGCACTATTTACTAGTCTTTGAGGATAGTACAATCTGTATAAGGCCAGATAGTGTCTATTGACATAGATAGCAGATCCAGCAGTCTTGACTTGAGACCACCAATTAGTTACCATCAAAGCAAATAACTTTTTATTTAAAATTAATTTGGGTATGATATCTTGCTCTAAAGAATGATAAGTAGGATCTTTCATATTTCCGTTTACATGCCTGTAATATGATTTTTAAGATATATATTTTTTTTATTTTAATTGCATTTTAATAAAAAAGCTTACAGCAATCTTTCTTGCTGATGATTTGAATTTAGAACATCTGCCATTGTTTGAAAAATTTCTATAGATGCTACATAAACTCCGCAGCTAATGCAAGTTGAAACAAAAGTAGATGGTTTTTCGACATAATGTGCAACATTACCTTCTTTTTCAACAACCAAACATCCATAATTAAGGGATTGTTGCCTAGTTGCTTCTGTTGACATAATAGTAAACAAGGCCTTTTTCTTTTCATGGTACTGCAAAAGTTCATTTAAAGGAAAATCAGCACAAACATCACCATTGAAAACAAAAAAATGATTTGCACCTCCAGATCGTATTTGATCACGAAAATGATACAAAGCACCAGCTGTGCCTAACGGAGTAAATTCTTGCAAATATCTTATATTTAGGCCACTATTTCGTAACATTTCATCAGCGAATGGTTGAATGTCAATAGCATTATATGAACCAATTACTAAGATTTCAGTTATATTTGGTACTTTTTTGCAAGCTTCAACATGATGCTGAATCATGGGTATTCCAGCAATTGGAAATAAAGGTTTTGGAATATCTAGTGATAATGGTCGAAACCTTGTTCCTACAGAGAAAATAAATGAATATTTTTTTTATTATATTAAATATATGATATTAACTATCATACCTTTAGAGGGTCCACCTATTAAAATAACAGCTTTCATTGTGGGTAAAAAAAATTACAGGAAATGAAAGTAGTTAACTAAAATTATTTTCGAAAACTTCGCTGTGCAATAAAAAAAAAAATTAAATTAATTGAATCACACCATTCTCCAAAATTAATTTTTTGTATGGTAGAATTATTCTGAAATTGTTGACGTTGAGCTTTTGATTATATTTACATGATAAACGCCATATATTATCTCTATTATCTATGCTTCCGTAAAAATATTTTTTTCCCATGTATCATTTACATGCTTTTGCATTCTAAGAGTTTCCAATTTGTAAAGTTTAAAAGTATAAATAAATCAACATAAGAATTTATTTAAAATATCAATTAAAAATATTCTATTTATTCATTTTTATTTTTATATTATTATTTTCTACTTTTTTTTTTTGTATCTGAAATTTAATTTTCCCGGTATTTACACCACGGTAATAAAACTGAGAGAGAAAAAGGTCAAAGAGAGAGAAAGAGAGTACAGTACAGAGAGTTTGAGTGTTTGTAAAAAAAAAAATGATAAAAATTTCTTTTGTAAAAATCAAATAATAAATTTTACAAGTTTTCACTTGGTGAAATCAGTGTATAAATTATATTTTTTTAAAATGTCAACATTCATATTGTTTTTAAAATAAAACAAATAATTATTTTTGTGTGCAGTGCATGTGCATGTTATTTCAACGTAAACTTTATATAATCTGCTAAAACTGTTTATATCTATATAATTATCTGTTTTCAGACTGAATAATATATTTGGCTAATAATCTAATATATTTTGTTTATATATTATTTCAAAATTTATTAATTATTCAACAAAATATTAAAATTCTGTAATTATGAAAACAGCAAGATATTTGATAGATTGATGAGATTACAATATTTATATAAAAATGAAGGAGAAAAGAATATATAATAAAAGTAGCATGGCTAATGGGAATGCTAATGGGGGACTAATATCTGCAAATGTAAATTCTTCACTTGATAAAGGAAACAAAATCTGTCGCGATTTTTTACGTAATGTTTGTCATCGTGGAAAACGTTGTAAATATATTCATGAAAAACCTAGCGATGAGATGAATGATGAATATACTTTTTGCCATGACTATCAAAATGGTGTTTGTAATTGGCCTGATTGCAAATTTTTACATTGCAGTGAAAATGAAGAAAAACATTTTAGGTTGACTGGAGAACTTCCAATTAATATTGTTAACCAATTGAGAAGTAATAACGATAAACAAGATACTCAGTTATGTAAGGATTTTTTTAATGGTAATTGTCAAAGGGCAAATTGTAAATTTCTTCACTTGAAAAAAGAAGAAGTATTACAAAGTTTTCCTGCTGTCCATAATCAGCAGAGGGTGCCATCAACTCATGGAATAAACAAAATAAATTATAATGGTTTACAGGAACATAATAATTATAGACTGGTTGAAAATGTGCATACTCAAAATTCAGTTAATGATTATCACATTTCAGCACATAGTACAGAATATCTTGGACCCCCAGAACCTAAAAGGCGAATGGTATCTAGTGAAGCGGTAATTCATTTTGAAACAGCTCCAATTGTAGGTCAGCATTCAGCGCAGCCCATTACATCAAATTACTTTTATCCCGTGATAAATAGAAACGAAGCAAGATTAATTTTCTTAGAAGATGAAAATACTCTTTTAAAGAATAAAATTGAAGAATTAAAAAAACAAGTTAACGATCTAACAGCAACAAATGAGTTTCTACTTGATCAAAATGCTCAATTAAGAATATCTGGAAAAAGAACAGCTAATGTCACAGCAGTAACAGTACCAGCAGTAACAATTACAAATACTGTTCCACCTCCGCAGGCTCCAACACCTCAACAAATGGTTAATGCAGCTGTTGCAGCAGGAACATTGCGAACTGTTACAGCTAGTGTAGCAACTGTACCAGTTAGTCTAGCAACAGTTACACCAGTATCTATAGCTGCAGTTTCTATGGCACCAGTATCAATGGCTACAGTATCAATGGCTCCGGTTTCTATTCCACCTCCTATCGTTACAATGGCTCAGCAAACTATAACAATGAGTGGATCTGGACCTCAGCCATCAAATCCACAGTCCCAAAATAGTCAACAGCCTGCTAGTTTACCTTTGTCAATTTCTGGTGCGACTGCTCCATTAGTGTCTTATCCTATAATGACTCAAGAGTTGCGTCCTGTATTACAATAAACATTTTGAAAATCTTCGTTGTGTAAAAATTATTTTTATAATTACAAAACTGTTATAAAAATAAAACATTTTTGTTATTAATCAATTATTTAGGGTTTAGTATACATGGGCTTCGTTCTTATAATTTAACATTTTCTTGGAAAAACAAAAATTTGTTTTTTCTTTTATTTATTTATTTGAAAAATGTTAAATATAATTTCATTTTTAATTAAAAAATATTAATTTATGATACTGTGAGACTGTCCTTATTAACATTAGTTTTATTTGAAAAATTTGTTTTGAGTAATTGAAATTTTCACATGGATGAGAAATTTTTAAAAACAAAATTGATTATTAATTTCCTTTAGTTTTAAATTAAAATTTTTAAAAATCAGTTTATATGACCAAATTTAAAAGTTAGGTTTTGTATGTAAAGTTTTAGTTACATTCTTAGAATTAAGATTAAAAACGAATAAAATAAGTGAGCAACAATTTATATAAAAAATTTTTTTATTTTTGTGCTAATGTATAATTACATTTGCTAAATTATATATATAAATCAATATATTAATGTGATAAATAAATTTACATTATTTTTAGTTTAAAAATTATTTAACAACATAAAAAATTTTGTATATAGTAAGGTATTATACACAATAAAATAATAATTTATTAATTACAGAATAAAATGCTTATTTTTTATAAATTAAGGCCTTCATACAGTTGTCCTTCACCTTCTGGTGATTCTTTTCTATTTTTAAGATGTTCAATTGTGTTAGCAAAATGCTTTTGTATCTGTTCAGTTTCCTCGCTAGTTTCTAAATTAGGAATTTCTTCTTTAATTTTTGATATAACTTGATTTAATATTTGAACGCTTACGGCCGAATTTCCTTTTTCGTAAAAATATATATAATGATTTAAAAGTTCAACATAAAGTTGAACTTGAACTGAAGTATCCATACATTGGTTAGCTATTCTTATTCCTTTTTTTAAACAATCTAGTACTTTGTTTCCATCTTGCATTTCTTTACCATTTGTATTTAATGATTTTCCTGACCAAAATATATGAGAACATGTAGCTACTCCTCGACATTGATCTGGCTTTCTTAAGAGCTTACTTGCATAAAGGGCACATTGATTACGAACAGGCTCTGCATTTTCTTCCCCAAAACAGTTCATCTGTTCAAAAGTCGCAATAATAAGAGTTATTGCTGAAAATTGCGCTTTGGAATCACTTATTTCATCTTCATAAATAGAAAATGCTTGGCTTATATATTCATAAGCAACCATTTCAAAATTATCAAATCTGATTTCACCGATTGCTAATGCTCCTTGTAAAAATAATCTTATTGGTAGTTCAGCTAGTTCAGCTTTTATTAATGCTGTGATTGTAGAATGACAAAACTGAAATATTTTTTGACACTTTTTTTGCCACATGTCATCTTTACTTTCTAAACTTTTATATACAAAGGCCAATTGATATGCTTGGAAAATAATAGGAGGAAGAGTATATTTTACCCTTTTACTTCCTCCTGCACCTAAATGTTTTCTAGCAGCACTCAAAATCATATACTGTTCGTCAGGTAGATCAGATTTAAAATAATGTATTAATCTACCTAAAAGGCCTTGTTCCTCAGCAAAATCTTCTGGATCTTCTTCGTTGTTTGATCCTTCTACTTGGTCTTGTATTAAAGGTGTTATCATCATGAGAATGGCATCAACTTCATCTGGAGAAGGTATATATGTTTCATATTCTAAAATATTTGAAATAATGTATATTGCTAATAATTTACGCCCCTCATAGTCAAAATAATTTAAAAGTGGCTGATAATTTTTTAATTTTAAAACTGTAAGCATATTTTTATAACTGTCAATAGGAATTTTCAGAAGTCTTGACAACTCTCTGGAAACTGCACTATTAAAATCTAATGTTTCTGTATTAATTTTTTGGAATATTTGTAGGGTATTTAAGAGGACTTTATCAACATAATCTACTCTGTCAGGATAACATTTATGAGCTAAATTGATTAATGCAACTTGCAAAGAGACAATATCTTCCAATGGCATGTCTTGTCTAGTTTGAACAATAACGGATACTTGATCGCTAAATATGTCAAATAATTTTATATCATGAGGTATTCCAGCATATTGATTAGGGCTCCCAGGACCACCTACACCATCAGATCTCTGACTGAAGGCTGCAAGTCTATCAATTAAAGAAATTATTATGTTTTTTATGTTAACACCACTTTGAAGTTCTGCGCATGATTTCAAAAATGCATTTAATGTTTGCAGGTGAAATTCATCAGGAAAAACTTGAATAATACATTCCATTAGATATTCTTGCGCAATGGCATCTCTACAGCTAACAACTTGCTCTAAAATACCAGGTAACACCAGTTTTGTATACTTCTCCAGAGTAACCGACTCCAGTTGACTAAGTCGAACTAAATTAGTACCCACTAATATTCTAAGTTCTTCTCTTTCACGTTCTCTTCTTTCTTTCTCTCTGCTATGACCTTGATGTTGCATACGAACCCAAAGTTTATTCATTTCAGCAAAATTCATAAGAACAAATTCTACACTATCACGAACTGATCCTTCATCAGTGGCATATTCTTCTGAAACATCTGGTAATATATTTCTTGTACATTGTAATAAATAATTCCTTAAAAACAATCCTCTGAGAGGATGTTGAACACCTCGACACATCTCAACCAGATCTCTCAATAAATCTCTCTTGAGACATGGGTTGCTTTTAATATAAACAATACCAACCGTTATTAATAAATACAATCTTGGAACAATATTACCGGCATATTGAACTAATTCATACAAATCAGCAACTTTTCTTCCTTTTTGGAATTCATCAAGCAAATAAAGTTCTAAGTGTCGGAGCTCATCAGTTATAGCCATGTAGAGTTCGTAATAACTTTTTGGACTTAATAATGATGTACGAAGTTCACCTAACATTGTGGAAGCATGTTTTAAGGCATCCATTAATTTTGCTTTGTCTAAGCAATGTTTCATTTGTAATGCTTGCACTTTGACAACACCAATTGCATCTTCTAACAATTTTTCTTGCTCTTCTACTCCAGCCATGGTCATTAATCATCCAAATTTATAATATTTTATACAAAAATAGTTCAAAAGATTTTGAATACTTATTTTTAAAAAATTTTCATTTTAAGTTAAAAAGAAAGTTATTTCTTATTTTCTTATTATTTAGCACTAATTAAAAATATTTATTAATAATGTTTATACTTTTACAAATTTATAAAAAAAATTATTTATCTCTCTTTAGTCTTTATTTTCTTTTTACTCCGTTTGAGGGTGCGCCCAGATTTTTTGGCGGGTAAGCGGCAAATATTCAAAAAAAGTATAGGTCTATATATTTTTTAAATATTTTAGAAAATAGTAGTTTGTGTTTTTAATCTAGATATATAGATACTGAATGAAGTAATAAATATTCAGCGATCGGAAAAAATGTTCAGAAAATAATAAATATGCAGTTAAAAAAGTCGAGTTTTAGTTCTTTAAATATTTCTTAATCTTTTAGGTATCTTTCGTTTTGAAAACTTTCTTTTAAAAACCTTGTAAGGGCATTTTAAGATTTTCATATGCCAGAATTTAGGGGTAGTTATATTTTTGATTAATTGCACTGAAAAGAACTTTTGCGGACGGAATTCCAATTAAAAATTCCAATTCCATTTAAAAATGTTAAAGAAAAATTACAGTGGGAAATATCGACGAGGTTTACAAATTCTCATTCTACATACTATTTTTTTAGCTTTTTACACAATACTATATTATAAAATCAACCATTTTCAATAACATGGATCATGTTTAAGCTTATAACGGGTATAGAGGGTTCAAATTGTTCTTGAAACAATGTTGATTTAGGGACTTAAAACCAATAAAGGAAATCATTTATAAATTATGGTTCTAAGTTTTAAAAATTAAGTAGTATTATATGTATAAACATGAAATAATATTGAAAAAATTTAATTCAAAATATTATATCAATAAATTAATTAAAATTTATAGCTATTAGAATCAAATAATACTATTTTTCTTACACACTCAAAGATAATAAATCTGCAAGGACTATTTACATACATTATAATGTTAACATGCTGTATGGCTATAATAATAGAAATTCCATGAATTATTCATTATTTTTTAATTAAAATAAAGGTCAAATAGCTATTTTTTTTAAAAATAATTAATTATATAGATTTTGCGGTTAATTAATCTTTTAAAGCTAGAAGAGGATCATTCAATGCACCTAATTGAATTAGAAACCATTTTGAAGTTTTGAAAAATATTTTATCTATTTTTTCAGACCACCCTCAATATTTCAAGCAATTTTACAGCCATGAGCCTCCTAAGTTTAGTATCTCAAAATGAGGTTTTTCTCCTTCAACAATCCTTTTGAATCAAATAAATAAAACATTTAACGATAATTTAAATTAAAATTTAATTATGCGTGTAATAAAATTAAATTACTGTTTTCCCTGGTCTTACAATAAGTATAATATTTAGTATATGGATTATAACAAAGTAAGTATTTATTTTATTGATAATAATTAAATATTATCATTTTTTAATTTCATTAACTTCCCTGTAATTAGTATCAATAAATATAGTATTAACTTATTGCAAATTTAATCACTCAAGATTAACTAAGTAAATACATTAAAAAATTTCCCAATTTCCTCATATTCCAATTTCAAAATCTTATATGGATTAGGAAAATCCAAGAATTTGACGAAAATTTAGTGAAAAAAATAAATAATTTATAATAATTTCATGCAACGTGCGTCAATCTAAGCGCAGGAGTGAGAGGAGAATTCAAGGCTTTTTAATTATATTATTAGATAGTCTTTTTGTATTCAAGATAATATATAATAAAGAAATATAGATTTACCGTAATTAGTTAACGATATTAATTCAGTGTTTTCAGATAGTGGTGGATTTCTAATTCAACGTGTTTTAGAATAATCCAAGTGTCAGTGAAAAGAGGCTGTTAAAAAGTAAATAAATAAAGTAAAAATTAAATTTTTTTTCTGAAAAAATTAAACTAAAATTATTTGTTTATTTCATAATTAATGAATTAAAATTTTTTCGTAAATAGACCTAAAAAAAATTTATTATTTTTAGGGATGGTTTTATAGATTTTCAAATTTTTTTGATTCTTTAGTAGTCTCAAAAAATATTCATCAAATATTCGGGGTCTTTTCTGGGAGATATTTGCGGAACACCCTTAAATTTGCAAAAACTACCCCCAAATAAGGGTATTTTTGATGAATTTGGGGGATTTTTTAACGAAAAATAATATTTCACCCTTAAATTCGCAAAAA
This sequence comes from Anagrus nilaparvatae, assembly GCA_022575985.1. NCBI lineage: Eukaryota > Metazoa > Arthropoda > Insecta > Hymenoptera > Mymaridae > Anagrus > Anagrus nilaparvatae. The sequence goes on from JAKSXM010000239.1 coordinate 1,578,957, forward strand.
CAACCCCTGAAAGCCTGCCTGAAAATGCCTTTGCTATTTTCGCAGTTTGAGTATCTAAATTTGGTCCATATGGGTTTTTCGGGTCGCTGATCAATTATTTCGGGGTCTTTTTTATAAAATATTAATATTTCACTCTTAAATTAACATAATTGTTCCAAATACAGGTAGTTTTTGTTACATTCATGGATTTTTTACTTTTTTTAAAACTTTAAAAATTTCATGATTTTTTGGATACTTAACTGTAACTTGAGTATGTTTATTTTCAAAGGGTAATTTGAATTTATTATTTATATTAAGACAATTGTAAATAAAGTATACACATAAATTTTATGTAAAAAGAATTTTTAATAGTTAAAAATAATATATTTTATTTGTGAATAATGCGTGCATATTAAAATAATATACATTAAAAGTATCAATGTTAAAAATACCCTATGGTATTTATATAAAATTTTCGTAAAGTAACGAAAAATTCGTTAAATTTACTAAAAAAATCGTAATTTTACGATCGATTGTAAATTTATGATTTTTTTGTAATTTTACAATGTAAATTAAAAATTTTTTTTTGTGTAAATTTACGATTTTTTAAGTAAATATATAATTTTTTTAGTAAAATTACTACAAATTCGTAATTTTGCGATAATTTCGTATATTTACCATAGGGTATTTTTAATAGTATAAAATATAAAATAGTAAAGAAAATCATTACAGACCTTCCAGTTTTCTACCAACACCTAAAAGTGACCTAAATTTTTGTGTAATTAGCTTCAAACAACCTTAGCCAAAAAGTTGTGGAATTTAAAATTTTTTGTCGCAGCCCCATTGAGGTTGGTTTGTCTTTTTAAGGGACCAAAAAAAATTGTTTAAAAAGCGATTGGAATCAATTAACTTAGGCATTCTAAAACGAAAACGTGCATATGAATTTTTTAATTATATGCACCCCTTTCAAGTTACAGTCCTTAAAACTATGACTACTTTGAGTATTTAATTTTAAAAATTAAAGTTTTAAGAGCATTAACTTGAAAGGGGTGCATTTAATTAAAAAATTCATATTTGGGCATATCTCACCAAGTGGTTATATTGCATATTTGAGAGTTTTAATGAAAATCCAGCTTTCTGTTTAAAAAAAAAATTATTGAAATTTATTTCAATATATTTCTTCTCAAGCCTCAAGAAATTTATTTGCCTATTTTCTTTAATTATTATGAAATAACAGCCTTGGAATGATACGAAACCCTAATATTTTGTTGGTAACCTTGTTAAGTTTTTTACATTCTTAACATTACAGAGGGAATGCCGTAAAACTATTTGCCTTTTTATAAATAGATTTTGATAAATTAATAATACATTTAATTTCTTCACATAATTAAAACAGTGTGCTCCTTTTCTAAAAAAAATTCTGCCAGCTGAAATATTGGTAACCACATTTTCCAATAAATACAACCGAAGAAAGTTTTTTAAGCCACAAATGAATGCCGTGAACAATTTTTACTTCTAACTATTGTGAAAATTCTCTACAATGTTTCACAATTTGAAAGTGATTTGAGAAAAACTGGTGCCTCCAATAATTTAGTAGATCATGGTAGATATCGACATCAAAAGACTTTGTTGTCGATGCGTAATTTTGATACTAAAATCACTTTTTTTAATGGCACCCGTTCAATTTTTAAAAAATCTTCGCAAAATCTTTTGTGATTTATGTAAAATGTTTTAAGATTTCAGTTTAAAAAAACGGCATAGCTTGATTCAATGCGTTGTATGTAACAACCTCAGTTTTATATAAACTAATCGTACAATTTGGAAGCGTTGTTTACCAATAACCTAAAAAACAAACGTGTAAGAATTACGTATATTTCATTCTTAGTTCAAAAAAGATGTTTTTGATTTGAATTTAGTGCTTTAAAAAAATAAATAAAATTATGTAGTTGTAGGTCATACTTAGTGGATCATTAAAATCTATATTTCAAGAAATATACATTTTGAAAAAAATCAAAAAATCTAAAAAAATGTTTCAAAAATCATAGAAGGCACAACTAAATGATTTAATAAATTATAATAATATAATGCGATCAAATCTTAACCAGTGGTGGATTCAGAAAAGGGCCTAAGTGGGTGGGGCGCTTAAGCAAAATTTTGTATATTTTCTTATGAAATTTGTATAAAAAAACAAAATTATGATCAAAAAACATGCATTTTTTGGAGCTCAGGGGAGGCAATCACACTTACCACCCCCCTTTTGATTCGCCCATGATTTTAGCAGTAGTCAAATAAAAATTAGGTATAATGATAAAGAATTTTTAAAACAATTTTTTAGTAATAGGAAGTTTAAAGACAAATAATTTGAATGCTTTGAGTGATTTTTTGAAACAATCAGGAACTTTTCTTACAAATTAAAATTTTATGAAACTGCAAAAATAAAAATTTTTTTAAAATAATTTTTTAATAACTAATATTTGAACTATATTTTAGGCTTTCACGTTAACTATATTTTAGGCTTTACGTGAGCAATGAGTTAAAGATTCAGGGGGCTTAGCCTAGCTATACCTATAGCGCAGTCTATAGAAAATTTAATTTTTTGTTTATAAAAAGATTGAAAATTTATCTTCTTATTATTGGTTTTTGGACAGAAATAAAATTTATTGTTATATACCTCTATATTTTCCAGTATTTTTGAGAACTAATTTCATCATTTAGTAATTATAACCTTAAATATATTTTTTAATTTAAGAAGTTCATTTATCAAACGCCGTAGCTTAAAATTAAGTTACGCAAAGAAAATCTTAATTTTTATTGTTTTATTAAACTTCTGTCCAAATGTCATTATTGTGTTCTCAAAAATAAAATTTAATTTATAAAATTAGAAATCTAACCACTTGGTGAGATATGCCCATTTACCTTTGCGTTTTAGAATGCAAAAATTAAACGGTACCAATCGCTTTGAAAAAAATTTTTTCAGGGGATTCGTCCAAAAAGTGTAAATGCCCAATTTTTTTGGCTAAAGTAGCTTATTACCTCATTTTGATGTAATTATTTCCTCTACTAAAATGTTAAATACAGAGGATAAAATTTAAATTAAAATCGAATTTTAAAAATTTCCAAAAAAAATAAAATAAATAATTTTCGCTTATTTAAGGGTAAAGAATTACATTTTCATTAAAAGTCCCCAAAATTCTTGATCTATAAAGCAAAAAACCCATATGAACCAAATTTAGAAACTCAAACTGTGAAAATAGCTAAGAGATCTTTTTCAGAGGTTGTTTTTGCTAATTTAAGGATGAAATATTAATTTTTGTTTAAAAAATCTCCCAAAAAACCCTTATAACCCAAATAAAGTAGAGCGGGAAAATGCTATTTTTTTGCACTTAAGTAAATTTTAATTAAAGCTTAATACATTAAAAATAAAAAAATTATATCCTCCAGCGTATCAAATATTTAAATAAACTTAAATGTTTTTTAAAAATTTATATTATTTTTCCTACTGAACGAATTTATCAACTGTTTAATTTATTATATGAATTAAGAAAAGCTTTTATTAAGATTCAAAGTCAATATAAAAAGACTGTATATATTTACATGAAGCTTAATAATTTATTTTAAAAATGATATTGTATACTTAAAGTCTAAAAATTTTTAAATTTTTATCACGTCATTATAGAATTTTCAGAATTGTTAATAAATTACGTGTAAAATAAAGAAGATTTACAATCTTGGGTAGCAAACAATTTTTTTTTTAATTAGTAAATAAATTTGGGTAATTTTAAAAATATAAAATAATTATAATATTCTGTAAGGTATTACACATTTTTTATAAGATAATTTTAAAAATTGCATAAGTCAAATGTATGTGGAGTAATTCACGTTAACTATTATACTTTTATTTGAGGGAAAAAGTAAATCTTAATGCACCTTTGTTGATCGATTTGTATAAATTAAAATTCAGTATAGAATTAGAAATAAAAAAATTTAAATCTCCCTGGTAGACATTTTGAAGGTTAAAATAATCAAATCAGGCCCCCACCCCCACCCCGAAATGAAAAAATTTTGAAAAATAACAACATTTTTTAGCTTAATTTTTAAATTAAAAAATTTTTTAGTAACAGTCATTGTTAATAAACAATTTAAAATAAGAAACAACCCGGGCGAGAATGTTTCATGTAATTTAATCTTAACCGTTTTTTTAATATGTAAAATCAACCGTAGATTAAACGTACGATCAAAGATTCTCACCTGGGAATTCAATTTTAATTAATATTTAAGAAGTTTAAACCACCAATTTTAATATTATTAGGTTCTGGCCCCCTCCGAAACTTCTTGGCCCCTCCCAAAAAAATTTTCTGGATACGTGCCCAAATTTTAATTACGCGAGTAAAATATTTCTCGCACGTGAAATAATTTAAAAAAATTACAATTACACCGAAAAAAAATTCGTTTTCAGCAAATTTTTGTTTGTTAATCTAGGATAAGCGCACAATGGTGCAGTGCAAAAAATTTAAAAAAAATTTTTTTTTACATATTTTAGATTATTTACGATCGTTTGAGCAAGAAGAAAAAATTCCTCTAGCCAAAACCGGAATATTTTCGCTTGTGGCAAACAAATTTTTTTTCAGTGTTTTAGGATTTTTACAATACTTCCTGTTGATTATGAAAAAATATTTAACTTATACTTTATTATTCAATATAGAATTTTCCCTTGAAGGATTAGTAACTGTGCGTCAAGTGTGCGCTAAATTTGCGATTCATTTTGGAAGCGCCGCTAATCTTTCAAATTAATTGAATAGTTAGAGACCAATAAGTTTTATCAAAAAAACCAACCGTGCGACCCCTTTTTAATTTTACAAGCCTTTTGCAGGTTTTCCAAAAGAAGCAAATAATATTTTTAACATATTTAAAAGAAGTCGCTAATTAAGAATCTTGATGATTTTTTAAGGTAACATTAATATTTAACCCCTAAATTAGCTAGTAATTAGTAGTTTCCTACCCCCTAAAAGGGGTGTTTTCGTTATTTTCGCACTTTTTGCGGCTAGATTTGGTCCACAAGGGTTTTTTGGGTCGCTGAAAACGAATTTCATGGATTTTTTTAATGAATAATTAATATATCACCCCTAAATTACCGAAAACTACCCCCAAAAGGGGTATTTTTGCTGTTTCTGCACTTCTGCGTCAAGATTAGGCCCACAAAGGTTTTTTGGGTCGCTGAAAATGAATTTTATGGATTTTTTAATGAAAAATGAATAATCCCCCCTTAAGTTAGCTAAAACTACCCCAAAAAGGGCCCTTTGGACCTAGTCTGAACGCAGAAAGTTTGAATATAGCAAAAACGCCCCTTTCGACGGTAGTTTTAGCTAATATAAGGGTAAAATATTAATTTTTCATAAAAAAATCCATGAAATTCGTTTTCAGTGACCCAAAAAACCCTTGTGGACCAAATATGGCCGCAAAAAGTTCGAAAATAGCGAAAACACCCCTTTTCGGGGGTAGTTTTAGCTAATTTAGGGGTTAAATATTAATGTTACCTTAAAAAATCATCAAGATTCTTAATTAGCGACCCAAAAAACCCTTGGAAACCAATTCTTGGATAAATCTATTTACTCAGAAGGTGTAACATCAAAAATATCCCCTTTTGGGAGTAGTTTTTGCAAATTTAAGTGTGAAGCGCAATTTTCTTTACCAAATGACCCCGATTTTCGTGTTCAGCGACCCAAAAAACCTATACTAGAGCATCAAATCTCGTATTCGCAACCGTAAGTCCACCCCCCCCCCCGTATTTTGACTGGAGTATTACTCAAAATTAAACTTACAGTAAGCTTAATCCTTTTACGTGGGATTTGATAAAAGAAAATTCGAATATATTAAAAAACTGAATTTTCGTGAAGAGTTTCATGTATAAAAAACTTAAAAATTAAAGAGTTTTAATTATGTATATTATTTAGACACTGTAAAATATAATACAAATATAAATTTTTTTTTTAGGTATATAAAAGAATGAAATAAAAATATTTTTTATTCTTAAAAACTGACACAAACAGTAGATTAAAAAAAAAAAAAATTAAAAATGTATTTTTGCAACAATTTATTAGCGATAACAAAATTATTAATTTTTAAGTAAGTTAAATTTTTCATTATTTGAAGTAAATTTGTATTTAAAAAAATAAAAATTAACTTAATTTTTGTTTTACAGATTTTTAATAATTGAAGGATACAAACTAAATAAATTGGATTTATCATTTCCTAATGATTTTCTTTTCGGTGCAGCATCATCAGCGTATCAAGTTGAAGGTGCATGGAATACAAGTGGTAAATATTGATAATATAAATTCTACACGTTTGTTCTAATTGTTATTTTACAATATTATTGCGTTGATATTTTATCTTAGATGTTAATGAATTTTTTTTTTCTTTTTTATAAAAAAAAAAAAAAAAAATTGTGAAATTTTATCTATTTTATGTCAATGAAAAACAAGGTAATTAAATAAATTTATTTATACGTGTAATTAAATACTCATTTTAAATAATTAATGTATATTAGCTGGAGTTTTACTTTTAAAATTCTATTTGAATTTTAATTATAGAGTGAATTTTTTTTTTTCGGTAATTAGTGCTAAATTTTATCAAGTAACCGAAAAATAAAGACTATCTGCGGAATAAGGTGTGGTTTCCGGCCTCAGCAAATTTTTTTCGGCTCAATCTGATAGTTTTTGATAAAAAATAAGATTCCAATGGTCGGTGACACCCCCCCCCAACCCCCTGGCGCTCACCGGGGGAGGTTCAAATATGTTTTTGACTCCAAAATTAATACTCTAAACTCAATCATCCGAATGGGGAATGGTTGATGTCAAAATATTTGTTTTGAAAAAATACACATTGGTTCCCTTAAAATTGGGACCCTAAAAACGAAAAAAATGAAATTTTTACTATAAAGAGGCGTCAAATACAAAAATGAATAGGGAATTGGGATTGTTTGGGAAAAACTAAGCTTTTAGTCCAGTTTTTAACATCATTTGAATCTGGTAAAAAAATCCCAAGTTTATGAATTTTTAAAAAACCCAATATCGGAGAAACGCAGGGGGGGGGGGAGTTTGCCGACCCTTGGAATCTTATTTTTTATCGTAAATCATCAAATTGAGTAAAAAAATGTGAAAAATATTTTGGGGCTGGAAACCATAACTTTTCCACAGTAGTATTTAAACAGTTTTTAAGAATTTAATAATTAATTTAAGCCCAATGCAAATAAACTGGAAAAAAAATATTTAATATAATAAACGAATTTTTTACACAATGCACTACTTTACTTTTGAAAAATGAAGTAAAATATGATCTGATTTCATCAGAATAAAAATGTTATTTAACCAAGCTAACGTACACAATGAATCAATATTACAAAGAATAATTTTATATTTTAATAATTTTATAAAATTTTTGTTAAAATGATGTAATAACAATTGTTTATTTTTAATTAAAACAAATACAAGTTAAATAAAAAGCGAAATTTCAATTACATTTCATTTGACGTCAATTTGTCATTTGATATGTCATATAAATAATTATAATACATTGTGTTTTATGGTATATATTATTATTTCAATTGTATTAGTTTGTTGATTCATTAAATTTTTTAAAAATTTACTTAAATTATTTTTTTGTTCGTAATACAGACTACTGTGCATTTCGTGCCGGTTAATGAGCAGTCCTCGAGATTGTTCACATACTTCTTTCAAAATTTTATTCATTTTGACCTCGTAGTTTCGAAAAATTTCCTGACATCCTCAGTTTATGATTACATTAGTAACTAAAATTTATTTTTACCTTGAGATATTAGAAAAATTATAAAAAATCAAAATAGCATACGATTCATTCCATATAAGAAGTTATGCGATTGCTAAAATGAAACTCGCGATTCGGCCTCTGGGCTTTATGCCCTATTGTGGCCCAAATAGCCCAACTCTAAATATTTACGTGCTTGTTTTTCGGTATATGTCGTCTAGATTACGAAAAGTTCTCCTGGTGGCTATATATACGGCAAAGAAAACTATACGCAATTTAGTGACTGCATATTAATCACTTTTCAAAAATTTTAAATTTCCCGCTAAGTCACGCGACCGATTCAACGAAAATTTTACTTATAAGGTATTTCGGGCTGGTCACGTGACATTGGAGCTTTTTAGCGAAAACAACGACCACCCTGCGTATAAGCTATTCAGCTGGCGTGGTCTTCCATAAAGAATACTCGAGGAAAACAAATGTTTTCCTCGAGTATTCTTTCTGGAAGACCACGCCAACTCCTATGCATAAATGTTGAGCTGTCTTGGTATTCACTAAAAACCCACTGTATCACGTGACCAACCCGAAAACCCTTATAGGTTTGGATATTTTGATATCTTTTAAAGGGTTTTTGTGAAAATGGTTAAAATGGTAAAGTTAAAAATCATAATTTAATATTTTTTACATAAATAGTATATTTACGGCTTGTCTACAGAAAAGTAAAAAATGTGCCAAAATCGCGCGTAAATTACCTTCCGAGGTGAAGTCGAGTAGGTATTTTCGGGCCGGTGACCAAAAATAGTATATTTTTACCCATGGCCACAAAAGTAAAGAATGTTTGGAAAAATCTGATACTATAAATTTGATACTATTTTCATTGCTTTTTCCAAACATTGCCTAATATTGTCTGACCTACCCCTTTCACCCCAGTTTTATATTTAAGGGTGGTTAAGCCTCGTATCTACATAAGGGAAGATAATTTTTTCTCAATGGGGTACTTTAAGTTACCGGTTCTTATGCACGTGCCTGAGTGATTTTCACAGATTTCTCTAGTATGCCTACAATGTAAAAAATAACTTTCTTACATTAACAAAAAAATTAGAACATTTTCGAAAAATTAGTAAATTTTCGAAAAAATTTGTAAATATTCCAAAAAAATCGTATATTTACTAAATTTAGTATATTAACGATCAATTCGAGTATGCTCGATTTTTTTTTGTGAATTCGTAAGAAAAATTGATAATTTACAATTTTTTTCTCGAAAATGTTCAAAAAATAATTGTAAGTTTCCGAAAAATAGTTGTGAATTTACAACTTTTTTCGTAAAATCATAAAAAAAATTCTAGTATTCTCGATTTTTCTTTGTAAATTCACAAGAAAAATTGATAATTTTCAATTTTTTATCGAAAATTTACAAAAAATAGTTGTAAATTTACGAAAAATAGTTAAGACTTTACAACTTTTTTCGTAAAATCACAAAAAAAATCGAGAATTCTCGAATTTTTTCGATAATATACTAAATTTAGTTAATTTACGATTTTTATCGAATATTTACAAAATTTTTTGAAAATTCACTAATTTTTAGAAAAAATTTCATATTTTTTGTTAATCTAAGAAAGTTACTTTTTACAGTGTAACTATCCTTCTATTCTTCACTTAAAAAATTACTATACCCCATTAATATAACCCCATTATAATAATTGGTACGCTCGTATGTTGTCTGAATATTAAAATTTTGTATCAAAACAAATTAAAATTGACTGGTTGTTAAGTTTTGATAGTAAGAAACTCGTTAGTTTATAAAACTTTATGATTAAGTATCTTGTATAATGTAAAATTAAATATATGCTTTTTAAATTTAGGTAAAGCTGAAAGTGTTTGGGATTATTTTGCACATAACTACCCAGAAAAAATTGCAGATTCATCTAATGGCGATGTCGCTTGTAATTCATATGAAAAATATAAAGAAGATGTTCGAATATTGAAAGATATGGGGGTATGTAACAGAATGCTATACCTAAATATTCGTATTTTTGGAAAACGTTGTAATTTAATAATTCAAATTAACAAAAAAAAATAAATTATAAATGAAAAGGTTTAGCAAATTAAGAAACACTAAAACAAATTAGGAAAATTTTCTAAATTAATTTTTATAGTAATTTTTCTAAAAAATCGTGTATTTTTACAAAACTGTTGCTCCTCTTACAAGAAAACGGTCAGCTTTTTTTGTTGGAGCCCTTTTCATTGCATTTTCGTTCTTTTATTTTAGTGTTTCGAGTAATAGTAATCTAATAAAGTTATTCTAACTATTGAGAATTATATTTTCGGTGGTTAGTATACAAGAAGTCATTTTAATGATCAGTTTTTCAACGGAGATCAACTATATTCCTATTCAGGGCATTTTGGCTATTCTTTAAACGTTCTGAGCCTTAAAATAGGTTGTAGCATAAAATCGAACAATTTTTCTGAAAAAAGACTTACATTTTAATAAACTGCGTACCCAAAAACATGATTGTCATTATTTAGGATAACGTTTTTATTCTTACGGGAACTCAGAACATCAAAAGAATAGCCAAACTGCCCTAAAAAAAACTTATAACTGGTTTGTGTGTTATCACAGCATGAAACATGTTATAAACTCTAGAAAATAAATTAATTTAATTTTACATGTCAGGTACATCACTACAGATTTTCAATAAGTTGGTCACGTTTATTACCAAATGGTACAAAAGATTTTATAAATCCAGATGGGCTACGTTATTACCACAACCTTATTGATGAATTGAAAGAAAATGAAATTGAACCATTTATTACAATCTATCATTGGGATCATCCTCAAGTTTTAGAAGAAATTGGCGGATGGTTAAATGAAGAAATAATCGAATTATTTGCTGATTATTCTCGTATCGTTTTTCAAGAATTTGCTCCTAAAGTTAATTATTTTGTTACTATTAATGAGCCTTACATATATTGTGTTAATGGATACAGAACACCTGTTTTTGCCCCTGGTAAATTTTTGTAAATATAGTCAAATTAATTGATAAAAAATCTTATAACGCCATGAATTTATTTTAGGAAAATCTGAGCCATTCTACGGTGAATACCAATGCGTACAAAACATGTTGAAAGCTCATGCCCGAGCATATCACATTTATGATGAAGAATTCCGACCAAAACATAAAGGAAAAATAAGTTTAGTTATACCATGTTTTTACTACTACAGTAAAAATAAAAATGATACTGTGTCAAATGATATTGCATTCGAGTATATGTGTGGATGGCAAGCACATCCAGTTTTTACTAAAGAAGGTGACTATCCAGAAACAATGAAACGTAGAATCCTCGAAGTTGGTATTAGAGAATCTCGTAGTTCATCCAGATTTCCAATACTAACGAAAGATTGGATTGATTACATTAAGTAAGTTCTCATTTTTGACGCTTTTATCATTTAACTATTTGACAACTATTATTATTATTATTATTCTATACATTATAGAGGAACAGCTGATTTTTTCGGATTGAATCATTACACCACTTATCTAGTTGAGCCAATTTCATCGCAAGAAAGAACTTCAGCAAATGACGATGGTTTGATCCATTCACAAGATGAAAATTGGCCGACGACAGAAGCTGATTGGTTTAGAGTATGAATAAATTTTTTATTACTTCAATTACGTTTTCATAATACAGTGCAATAGATGTGTTGTGATTGAATAATTTTATCTGATGGAGGATTGCAACTCGGATTGCAATATGAATACAGTCAAATAAATAACATTTTTGCAATTGTTTTTGGTTAAAAAATATAATAGACGTTTTATCGTGGGTTTTTTGGATCGCTGATTCCAAAAACCAAGGTTTTGCTCGTGCAAAAGAGCAAAATTTGTCAAACACCTTCAAATTATCAAAAAACCCCCCTTTTTTGTGGTTCTTTATGCTTTTTTACATATAAAAATTTAAAGTTTTTGACAAATCCTTAAAGAACAAATCCTCGATTTTCGGTATCAGCAATTGATCAGTGGAATCGATTGTTTTGATCTCACCCCAAAAACTAACCCTTAATAGATCTTTTCTTATTAGTATAGGCCTGGAGCATGGTTTTATGTGCGATTATTTTTGAAAACATGTCCATGGAATTTTTCGAAGGTAATTTTAGTTTTTGGGATCGCTGATTCCAAATCCGAAGTCCGTTTTGACCTAACGTGGTCCAATTTCTCGTAATTGCCCATTTTAGGTCATTTTTAACGTTTTTTTGCCATTTTTTGTTAACATTTTTAGTATATTACCATTTTTCTCACAATACTTTAATGTTTTTTGGGTCTCTATACCTAATTGTCATATCTACTCATACAAAAAAAAAATGGTAGCTCATAATAGGGATTCTTAGGCTATTTTTCACACTTTTTGGGCTAATTTTAGCTATTTTTATGAAATAATACCAATTTTTATCTACAACTTCTGGTTTTTTAATATTTTAAGGTAGTTAAATACGAATATTATTTTTAATTTATCTAAAAACGGTGCAGTAGCCCATAATAAGCACTTATAGGCTGTTTTTTGGTAATTGGTACTATTTCATAAAAATAGGGGGGGATGTGTAGTGTGAGAGAAATGGTAATATATTAAAAATTTTAACAAAAAAATTTATAACCGGTTTGTGTAACTACACAACCAACGAGCATGGAACATGTTCACTTATAACATTGATAATAAAGTATCTATTGTGTTCATAATATAAATATTTATATGCAAATATTTATATTTAGATTTTTATTATAGAAATCATGCTGCTTAGACATCAAAGTGAACAAAATTAATTAAATTTTCAAATTATTATAGTTTTTTAAATAATATGAATTTATTTTTTATTAATTTTTACAATGAATTCTTAAAAATTCTGCACCAATGGTCCCTAGGTACTTCTGCACCCTTGTCTGCACCAATACTTCCTAGGTACTTCTGCACCACAGGTCTTTAGGGACTTCTGCACCATAGGTCCCTAGGTACATCTGCACCAATAGTCCCTAGGTACATCTGCACCAATAGTCCCTAGGTACTTCTGCACCAAAGGTCTTTAGGGACTTCTGCACCATAGGTCCCTAGGTACTTCTGCACCAAAAGTCCCTGAATCGAAAATATTCTAAGTCCATTTCACCCCCCCCCCTAAAAACGTCGATTTTTGACCCCCCCCTTCCGAGCCAGACTTTTTCAAATACCCCATCCAATGAACATGTTCCATGTTAAAATGGCTAAAAAACGTTAAAAATGACCTAAAATAGGCAATTGCGCAAAATTGGACCACGTTAGGTCAAAACGGACTTCGGATTTGGAATCAGCGACCCCAAAAACTAAAATTACCGCCGAAAAATTCAATGGACATGCTTTCAAAAAAAATCGCAAATAAAATCATGCTCCAGGCCTATACTATATCTTGCTTTCCAAAAAAACTTCCTTCTTGTGATTTGACTGGAATATAAACAATAAATTTACTAAAAAAGAACATAAGAATATAGTTGTATGAAAGCACAAAATTTAATATCTGTTTTATTGTTCTAGGTGGTTCCGGAAGGATTCGGCGACTTATTACGTACTATCAAGAGAAAATATAACAATCCAGAAGTCTTTGTGATGGAAAACGGTGCTCCAATTTCAAATGGTGTATTAGATGATGAACGTATTAATTTTATGCATTCTTATATTAAAGAAATGTTAGTTGCCATGAAACGTGATAATTGCAATGTTAAAGCTTACACAGCTTGGAGTTTTCTAGATAACTATGAATGGAATGTTGGTTATACGTAAGTTTTATCATTAAATTATATATAATTATTGTATATGTTACAAAATTATTTATAAATTTTTTGCTTCCCGTAATTTTAGGAACCATTTTGGACTTGTTCATGTTGATTTCAATGATCCAGAACGTAAAAGAACACGTAAAAAATCAAGTTATTGGTACGAAAAAGTATCAAGAACAAGAAAACTGCAGCCTCCATTTTTGAATAATGTTTCATGTTAAGGATTTTCACTGCTCAGTATTTAAAAATTAGTGCATTTAACGTTTATACGTACAATTTTGCAAAAAAAAAAAAAAAAAAAAAATAGTTTGTTAAGTACTTGGGTAGAATATTACATTCGGGCGCCAAATTACATCAAATAATTGCAAACTTATATGAATAATTTGTAGAGATGTAACCATAGCCATAAGAGCCTGTTAGTTGATCCTCCTACTTTGAATATCAAGAAGATAAATTATTCATCTTAGGTTTGTAAATCAGGGACAGCGTTATTTGCAATTTAGCCTAAGAAACTTTGTCTGATAATATTGAGAATTTTCTTTCGACACAATTAATTCACCAATTATGGTTTTATTTAGCCCTAAAGTATATTTTCCCTTAATTCTAAGTTTATATTATATAATATATTTTTAAGTGATTTTGAGATTGAAAATATATATCGTGTGTCATATTAACATTTTTTTTTGTATTGTCTAATAAAAGCTATTGCCGGATAAGCACAGTGTTCCTCCAGCAACTAAACCTAGCCTAAGTAGTGGCATCCAAAAAGTTGTCAAAAGACTCACTTAACTCCATTTGAATTAGACCTCCAGGGCAAGACAAGCCCCAAAAACCTAAAAAAACTGAAAAACTTACCATATAATCAATTTTCAAGAAAATTTTTTTTTTTGACAATTAGAAGCCTTTTAAGACCCTGAAATACAATTTGGAATGTTTTGAAAATCGGTTTTTGAGCATAAAAAAATATACCATCCTTAAATTTTTTTTACAATTGAATTTCTGGTGGGGTGAGAAGTAATATTTTTTAATGATATTTTAGAAATTTAATCACCGTTTACTCGCGCTTTTATAACTGTCATTAAATTTTTATTTTAAACAGTTTATTATTGTGCATAAACGTAAAGCCTAAATAGTTTTTAAACAATTGGTGAGTTTTTTGAAAATTTTTTGGATGCTACTACTTAGGCTAGGTTTCGTTGCGTGGGTAAAATCAATATAATACATCCGGGAATAGACTTTTATTTATATTTATTTATTGTGTAAATAAACAGTATCAAAGTATTAATAATTAAAAAATTTATGTACTTTTTTTGGTAATAATTTAAAAATAAAAATAAACAAGTTTTACAACATTCAGTAATGTGTATTTGTATTTTGTATTATTATCCGAGTGTAATTGAAAAATTATTTTCGAGAGATTTGTACACAAAAAGCTTATATGTACCAGAACTCGAAATTTTGGGCAATTTTTTTAAAAAAAAGGAAAATGTTTTCACCAACATTTTTTTATATGCCGAGCTGAGTGGTACCAAAGTAGCGTAATAATTAAATAAAAATGTGCAAACTTATTAGTTTGTGAGGTGTAAATAAATGGAAAAATTGGTTATTTTTAAATATTAAAAAAAAAGGTGATTCTGAGGCTTTAAACTAAAAAAAAACTATGCGGCGAGCAAAAATTTTTCTGTACCTAGCTTGTTTGTCACTTTATATATTCTAAGGTACCCGAAGAAACGTATCAGCTAGGTGTGCCTTCAATTTTTTTTTCCGAAAAGATGATCATCCTATTGATCATTGCGAAAATTAAAAGAGATATCATGAAATATTTCATGAAATAAATGAAGTCCTTTGGTAGAGTATAGGTGAAATATCATTTTTTTATGAAAAAATATAAGAAAAACATAAAAAAGACCATACAAAAGCTAATTTTAGATTTAAAAACAATTATTAAGATGGTATGATAAAATAGGCAAAATTTAAAACACGATTTCTTTCACATAATCTTGAATTGCAAGTGCCATTTTTCCGACGGCATGCTGAAAAGTAGTCTTAGACAAAGTTCCCCTGAGCGTGACAAAAAGGAGTTTTTCTTTTGTCCCGAGATATATTGTCAATTTTGAGATCATCAAAAAAGCTAAAAATGACGTTATTTGAAGTTTAAAAAAAGGAGTTCAAAAAAAATTTATAACCGGTTTGTGTAACTACACAACAACGAGCATGGAACATGTTTCACTTATAACATTGATAATAAAGTATCTATTGTGTTCACAATATAAATATTTATATGCAAATATTTATATTTAGATTTTTATTATAGAAATCATGCTGCTTAGACATCAAAGTGAACAAAATTAATTAAATTTTCAAATTATTATAGTTTTTTAAATAATATGAATTTATTTTTTATTAATTTTTACAATAAATTCTTTAAAAATTCTGCACCAATGGTCCCTAGGTACATCTGCACCAATGCTCCCTAGGTACATCTGCACCAAAGGTCTTTAGGGACTTCTGCACCATAGGTCCCTAAGTAATTCTGCACCAAAGGTCCCTAAATTGAAAATATTCTAAGTTCATTTACCCCCCCCCCCCTAAAAACCTCAATTTTTCACCCCCCCACTACCGAGCCAGACTTTTTCAGATACCCCATCCAATGAACATGTTCCATGTTAATAATTAGTATATTTACGGCTCATGGCCAGAAAAATAAAGAATGGCTCAAACTGCACGTAAATTACCTTCCGAGCGAGCTTTTGAGGCGAAGCCGAGGATGGTAAACTGCGATTCGGGGCATTCTTTATTTATGGCCCAGGGACGTATACGATTTTTCTGCATCAGTGGCGAGAAAACACGTCTTTGCCGGACGCGCAGCGGCCGGGAAATACGTGCTTTTTGGCCGCTGACCAGAAATAAATTTTTTTTTTGATGTATTTTTTCAAAACTAAAATTTTGACATCAACCACGCTCCAATCGGATAATTTGGTCCGGAGATATTAATTTTGGAGTCAAAAACACGTTTGAACCTCCCCCCAAGGAACACAGGGGGGGTGAGGGGGTGTCGACCATGGCTCAGTTTGAATTTTTCAGGTATAATATAATATAATTGATTAAAACTGATGAAAATATTTAATGCGGATATTAACAAAGTCTCACAATTCAAATTGAGCCATTTTAGGGTCAGTTTTAAAATAAAAATTTTATTTATTTTTTATTAAGGACTAATTGATTAACTGAAGAGTTACTAAATCAGCAAAAAATATTTTTAAGACCCTTATATACCTTCAGAAACCCTTGAGAGACCGCACGATAACTGGCGAGACCTTGAGAGACCTTGAGAGACCTTGAGAGACCGAGGGAAATCCGTAATCCCGTAAACTCGCATATTTATCCGAAAAACAATTATTTTTTCAGCTACATACATAGCACATTTTAGGACATTTTTGGCCATTCTATTAGTATTTAGAGCTCTGATAACAAAATAAACTTGCCCTAATCACCAGCAATTATATTTTCTGGTAAGTAGATAATAAAAATGTTGGTCGCATCTTTCCATCGGTATTTTTTACGAAATATTTTTAGTTTTTTCGTGGTAGCCCATTTTAGGGTATTTTATCCGTAAACTTTACACTAAAAAATATAATTACCAGTAGTTTAAATTAATTTTCTGGTTACCTCGAAACGCCAATAAAAAATTTTTATTAATATTGAACGAAAATTAAAGAATTTTATCTTAATTTATAATTAAAAAAAAAGAATTTAAAAATTTAATCTATTTAAAAAAGTGTTCGTTTATACGTTAACAACCAGAAATTTATATTTTTATTCATTTTAAAAATCATAAGGAACGCGTATTTTTCATCCACGTGTTCAAATAATAACTTAGAAAATACTTGTTCCTTTTATTCAAATTTATTATTTTTGGGAAGGGGACACACAATAGTTAGAATTTTTCTGTTTATACTCTGATGTACATATACCACTTTTAGTTTGTTACGATCTGTACAGTTGGACAGTTTTTAATTTTATAACGTATATATTTTTTTCTATTTCTGGAATATTTATTTATTGATTTTCAATAAAGTTAGTTTATACCTACTTTGTTGTCTGTATATACAGAATTAACTGATTTAAGGCTTCGCAAAGTATTTTTATTAGTTTTGTTTTGTAGTTTTTTTTTTTGTTGTGTTTAAAAAAAAAAAAAATAAAATATGAGTTTAAAAATTAAAGTTGAATCACCAAAAGTTAAATATTCATCAGAAAATATAATATCAGAATATGAATATCAAACAACGAAAGTTACAAAAACTGGTGATAAAACTGGTTTGAAATATAACGTGAGTATTTTAAAAATAAAAATTTTTTTCTTTGAAAATGTTATTTATAGAAATTAAAATTAATTTATAAATAAAAATGGCAATTTATCGTTAAATTAAAGTGTAGCGATTTGTCAAATAATATTTTACAGATTAAGCCAGAAGTTAAAAAATTATTAATTAAAACAGACATAAATGTACCAAAAATTGGTGTTATGTTAGTTGGATGGGGTGGTAACAACGGAACAACGATAACAGCTGCATTATTAGCAAATAAGCATAAATTATCATGGAATACAAAAACTGGTGTCAAACGTGCCAATTGGTAAATTAAATATTTATGTGATAATTTTAAATTCTGATAAATATTATTTTAAATTAGGTATGGTTCATTAATGCAATCATCAACTGTAAGACTTGGAGATTGTGATGATGAAGATGTTTATGTACCAATGTCATGGCTTCTGCCAATGGTTAATCCAGATGACATTGAACTTGATGGTTGGGATATTTCTGGTATGAATCTAGCTGATGCAATGGAACGTGCTCAAGTATTAGATTATAATTTACAAGTACAATTAAAACCTTACATGGAAAAAATGAAACCAAAAAAAAGTGTCTACTACCCTGATTTTATTGCTGCTAATCAGGTAAAAAATATCAAATTCATAAAATTACAACTAAATTTAACTCTTTTTTTATTTTTCAGGAATCAAGGGCTGACAATTTAATTTTAGGTACTAAAAAAGAGCAACTACAGACAATCAGAAACGACATTAATGAGTTCAAAAAATCAAAGAATTTAGACAAAGTTATAATTTTATGGACTGCTAATACTGAAAGATTTTCTGATATCATTGATGGTGTTAATGACACAGCTGATAATTTATTAAAAGCCATTGACAACAATCATTCTGAAATAAGCCCAAGTACATTATTCGCTGTAGCATCAGCATTAGAAAATGTAAGTTTCATAAAAATTAAAATTTTATATCAAAAATAATTGTAATTCTATTGTTTTATCACAGTGTACTTATTTAAATGGTTCACCACAAAATACATTTGTTCCTGGTGCTATTGAACTATCTGAAAAAATGAACACGTTCATTGGTGGTGATGATTTTAAATCTGGTCAGACGAAACTTAAATCTGTTTTGGTCGATTTTTTGGTATCTGCTGGTATTAAACCTGTTTCTATTGTTAGTTACAATCATTTAGGTAATAACGATGGATATAATTTATCAGCACCACAGCAATTTAGATCAAAAGAGGTATGTTAATTAAATGTATAAATTATTTTATTTATTTTTGTTATCAAAAGCTAAAAAGGGAATTCCCCATTATTTTATCATTTTTTAATTTTTTTTATGAGTGAAAGAAATTACATTTTTTATCTATAAATAATTAAAATTAATTTATGAATGAAAAACCAGTTTTAAAAACTAGTTTTTGTTTTTATTTCAAATTTAAAAATTTAACTAAAAGAACCACAAAAGATAAAAAAAATCGAAATTATTTAAAAAGCCTTTTAAATTATTCTACGAATTATAAAAAAAAAATTAGTTTTATTTTTATCTAATCACGCCACCCAATAGGACCATTCGCGGACATCCGTTTTGCGTGGCTAAAAATGGGTTATATTCAAGGTTATATTTATGTTTTTTGGTCTTTTAAAACCCAAACCGGGGTCCATTTTTCACCTAAAAGTGGCAGATTAATTTTTATTGCAAAATTGGCCATAATTTAATGGCTGAATCTAACAATTAAAAATTTTAAAAAGGAATACCAAAGAAATTTTATGTAAATTTGAGCTGCTAAACCTAAATTTTATATCTTTGAAGTCAGGTAAATTGTGTAAAAAATATTTAGCATATCATATTTTAAAACCTTCATTTCAGGCCATACTTCGCTATAACTTGTTAGGAACAAGAAACTGGTAATTTTTTAGGCGAAAATAATTAGAGATTTCACCAATTTTTCGCAACAATTAGTTACGAATTAAATATTGTTTAAACAATTAATCTGATATGTTCAATAAATAGAAAAATCGGGTTCATCAGGCCAAATTATAAAATTTCTTTGGTCTCTTTTTAAAATTTTATGAATTGTTATAGTTACAGGGATGGCTAACAGTTACAGGTCCACAAAGTTGTCCAATTTTTCGGGAATAAAAAGTGAAAGTATGACAGCCCAGAAAAGCCTAGATTTTTAGATTAGGCCAAAACATACTCAGTTTATTTATGAGTTTTTTCGGTACCCGGGTATGTCGGGCCATCAATGCATAATACCACCCACTTTTATCTATGCAGTGCAGGACGTATGTCTACGAATGGTCCTATTGGGTGCGGCTTGATTAATCCGTTACATATAATTATGTCTATATTTGAATCCTTCGTATAGAGGCCCGGCCCGGTTTAAAATTTTACTTACCTGATGACGTATTTCCTATGGAAGCATCTAACTAGGCGTTCCCGCTCCCTGGCGCGCGTGATATTTTGTCCCACGGCGCGGCGCCTTGGGATTACAAAATATTTTAATTTTTTTAATTAATAGACAATAAAACAGTAAATAATTAATAAAGACAAAAATATTTAATAAATAATTAGAAAAGTCTTTAATAATCCGATCGACAAGACTTTCCAGTTTTTCACTAGATTTTTCTAAATATTTATTAAGTATTTTTGTCTATTATAGATAAATTATTTAACTGATGACTACTTTATTGTCTATTACCCAACAAGACTTTTCGAATTTTCACGGATTTTTTTGACTTCGAAAAATTTTTCTCCAATGCAAGAAATAATTATATGAACTTTATCCAAAAAAATTAAAAATCAAAAGCAAATAATTTTTTTAATTTAGAAAACTATTAAAAAATCAACAAGACTTTCAATCAACAAGTTTTTCACAGGTTTCCCGACGTCAAAAAATTTTCGTATGAAAAGTTTTGTTGTTTTTAAAGGGTTTTCTAATTTAAAAAAATATAGACGAAACCTTCTGCTTTGAAAATTAAATTTTTGAATTAAGCTTTAAGGGTGCTCCGGAGGTCAGCCTCCCCCTGTCTTCGACCAATCAATAAATCAGAATAATTAAAAAAAAATTTTAACCTTTAAAAAACGTATACGCTTATTACTCCAGTCAAAATACGGGGGGGGGGGGTTGTATTTTTACTGGCGAACATGAGATTTGCTTTACTATATGTTTTTTGGGTCTCTGAACACGAAAATCGGGGTCATTTCGTAAAGAAATGGGGGCTTCACCCCTAAACTTTCAAAAAACTACCCCAAATGGGGTTTTTTTTTTCATATTCTCACTTGGAGTGCTCATATATGCACCATACGGGTTTTTTGGGTCGCTCATCAAGAATTTCGACTTCTTTTTCATAAATAATTAAAAATTCACCCCTAAATTGGCTAAAATTACCCCGAAAAGGGGGTGATTTTGCTATTTTCGCACTTTGAGCAACCAGGATATGTTCATATAGGTTTTTTGAGTCGCTAATCAAGAATTTCGACTTATTTTTCATAAATATTCAATATTTCACCCTTAAATTAGCTAAAATTATCCCTGAAAAGGGTGTTTTTGCTATTTTCGCACTTTGTGCATCCAGGATATGTATATATAGGTTTGATGGATCTTTAATCAAGAATTTCGACTCCTTTTTCATAAATATTCAATATTTCCCCCCATCAAAACAGCAAAAACTACTCCTAAAAGGTGTGTTTTTGCTATTTTCACACTTTGAGCATCCCGATTATGTCCATTCAGGTCCCTGGGCCGCTGATCAATAAAAATTTGTTATTTTTTTATAAAAAATTAATACCTGAAAAATAAATTATTATAGCGAAAGTAAAAATGAATAAATGAAACTTAATATTTTTTTTTTTTTTTATAATGCATGCTCAAGAAATATTAAGTACTTATGAAAAATAAGTCGAAATTCTTTATTAGCGACGCAAAAAACCTATATGGACATATCCTGGATGCTCAAAGTGAACAAATAGTAAAAACACCCCTATTAGGGGTAGTTTCAGCTATTTTAAGGGTGAAATATTGAATATTTATGAAAAATAAGTCGAAATTCTTAATTAGCGACCCGAAAAACCTATATGGACATATCCTGGTTGCTCAAAGTGCCCAAAAAGCAAAAACACCTCTATTAGGGGTAGTTTTAGGTATTTTAAGGGTGAAATATTGAATATTTATGAAAAATAAGTCAAAATTCTTAATTAGCGACCCGAAAAACCTGTATGGACATATCCTGGTTGCTCAAAGTGCTAAAATAGCAAAATCACCCCCTTTTCTGGGGTAATTTTAGCCTATTTAGGGGTGAAATTTTAATTATTTATGAAAAATAAATCGAAATTCTTAATCAGTGACTCAAAATACCTATATGGACATATCCTGGTTGCTCAAAGTGCGAAAATAGCAAAAACACCCCCTTTTTGGGGGTAATTTTAGCCAATTTAGGGGTGAAATTTTAATTATTTAAGAAAAAGAAGTCGAAATTCTTTATCAGCGACCGAAAAAACCCGTATGGTGCGAATCTGAGCGCTCAAAGTG
Source organism: Anagrus nilaparvatae (assembly GCA_022575985.1). Classification (NCBI taxonomy): domain Eukaryota; kingdom Metazoa; phylum Arthropoda; class Insecta; order Hymenoptera; family Mymaridae; genus Anagrus; species Anagrus nilaparvatae. Next base: position 1,601,386 of record JAKSXM010000239.1, read on the forward strand.
CATCTATGTAAGAAACACCCCATTTTGGGGTAGTTTTTTGCAAATTTAGGGGTGAAGCCCCCATTTCTTTACGAATTGACCCCGATTTTCGTGTTCAGCGACCCTAAAAACATATAGTAAAGCAAATCTCATGTTCGCCAGTAAAAATACAACCAAACCCGTATTTTGACTAGAGTATATCCAGTTTATTTTTGTCTAATTTTGAATTAAGATTGCAACTTTGGTAACTTCAGAACAAATTTTACCTAAAACGTCACCTAAATTTATCTTTATGTTAAAAATTGTTAAAAATTTTAATTAAAAATAATTATTCATAAGTCGCTTAAAAATACTTTTAAAAAAACTATTTAATAAAATTGCAAAATAATTTTCTTTTCAGATATCTAAAAGTAACGTTGTCGATGACATGGTTGAATCAAATAAAGTACTTTATGAACCAAATGAAAAACCAGATCATGTTGTAGTTATAAAATACGTACCCTACGTTGGTAAGTTAAAGAATCTGCATATAATTAAATTAAAACTAAATATAAAATTGACCAAATAATTTATTCAGGTGACAGCAAAAGAGCAATGGACGAATATACATCAGAAATAATGTTAGGTGGTACAAATACCATTGTTGTTCATAATACATGCGAAGATTCACTTTTGGCAAGTCCAATAATATTGGATCTCGTTATCCTAGCTGAAATTTGTACAAGAATATCATTTAAAAGAGCTGATCAAGAAGATGAAGAATATACTGGTTTTAGAAATGTTTTATCTATTTTATCATATTTATGTAAAGCTCCATTAGTACCAAATGGTACACCTGTTATTAATTCATTGTTTAAACAACGTTGTGCTATTGAAAATATTTTAAAAGCATGCATTGGAATACCACCAGAAAATAACATGTTACTTGAACATAAAATTAAAACTCAAATTTAATTTTAAAATTTAAAGAAGAAAAAAATTATGAGCTTTTTGAATATTCCAATTTATTTCATTTTATTTGTACTATGATTTGATTTTTATTTTTATAATTGAGTATTTGGTGCTTAAAAAATAGAATAATTATCAACAAAAATATAGTAAAATTTTAATTAGACGATAATTGATTGTTTATATTGATATATTTTTTATGCATAATTTTTTTTGTCCTTATAAGAGATTCAAATAACGTGTACACTCAATTTTTATTTTTCTATAATTAAACATAGTTTTTAAATTATATTAATTTTTTTATTATAAAGTATCAATAAAAAATAAAATATTTAATATTTTTCTTAACCTTTTTTTTTGGACTCCTAACTAATCAGCTGAAATTAAAAAGCTTTTTAAAATATGAAAAGAGTAAACCGAAATACCTAATATTGAGATTTTTAGTTGAAAATTTACCCCGTTTTAGGGGTTGATATCTTATTTCGTAGGGTTGTAGGTAAGAACGGACTCCGAAAATGAAAAAAGCCACTCAAAGTACCTACTGGGAGAGTTAACTCTAAAATTTTACCGTCCAAAATATTTATTCTTTTATTTAGTTGTAAACCTTTCCCCCTTTGGTTACCAGAGACACCCCCAGGGAGGGTTGTGATGGCAAATACACGCGTATTTGATTTTTTCCATCTGTTGGAAGCTCGGTTGGAAGTCCTAGCAATTATTTTTAATGCCAAATAAAAAGTTTTTTGCTTTTGGGAACATCTTAAGTTTCTTTAAGGATTATTTGAAAATCCACCCCAGTTTAGGGGTTGATATCTCATTTTGTAGGGGTTGTAGGTGAAAATGAATTCCGGAAATAAAAAGAGCGACCCAAATTACTTATTACGTGTGTTTTTTTGTCAAAATATTAAATCTTTATTTATTTTTAAAACTCACCCCCTTGCTTACAAAAGACACCCCTAGGAAGGGTTGTAAAAGCAACTCCACGCTTCTTGGATTTTTTTCTATCTCTTGGGGGTCCTAGAAATTATTTTTAATGATAAATAAAAACTATTTTGTATTTGGGAACATCATAAAGTTTCTTTAAGGTTTATTTAAAAATTTAACCTACTTTAGGGGTTGATATCTCATTTTTTAGAGATAGTAGGTAAGAAGCGCCAAGTTTTAGTAGGCAGGACCCTAAAATTATTCATCATCGACCCAAAAAACCCAATGGGCCAAATTTGAACACTTAATTAAAGTTCGAATACATTCAAAATATCCCTTTTCAGGGGTAGTTTTTACAAATTAAAGGGTATTCTGCTAGTATCTACCGGATAAGACCCCGATATTCGTAACAAGTGTATTCGTAACAAGAAAAATTAAGTTTTCCCTAGGACATAAAAAAAGAAGGCACCAGATCACAGTTTGAGATCCTCGACTTCATCTCGGATTTTAATTTACGTTTGATCTGGGCCATTCATTATTTTTGTCGCCTAAGATAAATAAATAAATACTCCAGTCAAATCACGGGGAGGGGGGTGGTATTGTTTGTGGCCGCCACCAGATTTAGTTTACTATAGGTTTATTGGGTCGCTGAAAACGAAAATCGGGGTCTTTTCTATGAGAAATTGGGGCTTGCCCCTTAAATTAGCTAAAACTACCCCTAAAATGGGTGTTTTTGCAACTTTCACTCTAGCCCTCCAAGATTTAGTCTAATAGGGTTTTTTGGGTCACTGATCACAAAAATTGATGTTTTTTCAATTAAGACTTAACTCTTCACCCTTAAATTAGCCAAAACAACCCCTAAAGGTGGTATTTTCGCTACTTTCTCTGTAGTCCTCCAAGATTTGGTCTAAAAGGGTTTATTAGGTCGCTGATCATGAAAATCACTGTTTTTTCAATTAAAAATTAGGTTTCCCGCCCTTTTAGGGGTAGTTTTGGTTAATTTTAGGGTGTAGAGTTAAGCTTTAATTGAAAAGTACCTAGGAATCTTTGGTGCAGAAGTACCTAGGGAGCATTGGTGCAGAAGTACCTAGGGACCTATGGTGCAGAAGTCCATAAAGACCTTTAGTGCAGAAGTACCTAGGGACCTTTGGTGCAGAAGCACCGAGGGACCTTTGGTGCAGAAGTCCCTAAAGAACTTTAGTGCAGAAGTACCTAGGGAGCATTGGTGCAGAAGTCCCTAAAGAACTTTAGTGCAGAAGTACCTAGGGAGCATTGGTGCAGAAGTACCTAGGGACCTATGGTGCAGAAGTCCCTAAAGACCTTTGGTGCAGAAGTACCTAGGGACTATTGGTGCAGAAGTCTCTAAAGACCTTTGGTGCAGAAGTACCTAGGAACCTTTAGTGCAGAAGTACCTAGGGAGCATTGGTGCAGAAGTACCTAGAAACCTATGGTGCAGAAGTTCATAAAGACCTTTAGTGCAGAAGTACCTAGGGACCTTTGGTGCAGAAGTCCCTAAAGAACTTTTGTGCAGAAGTACCTAGGGAGCATTGGTGCAGAAGTACCTAAAGACCTTTGGTGCAGAAGTACCTAGGTCCCTACCTATGGTGCAGAAGTCCCTAAAGACCTTTGGTGCAGAAGTACCTAGGGACTATTGGTGCAGAAGTACCCATGAATTTTTGGTGCAGAAGTACCTAGGGAGCATTGGTGCAGAAGTCCCTAAAGACCTTTGGTGCAGAAGTACCTAGGGAGTATTGGTGCAGAAGTACCTAGGGACCATTGGTGCAGAATTTTAAAGAATTTATTGTAAAAATTAATAAAAAATAAATTCATATTATTTAAAAAACTATAATAATTTGAAAATTTAATTAATTTTGTTCACTTTGATGTCTAAGCAGCATGATTTCTATAATAAAAATCTAATTATTAATATTTGCATATAAATATTTATATTATAAACACAATAGATACTTTATTATCAATGTTATAAGTGAACATGTTACATGCTCGTTGGTTGTGTAGTTACACAAACCGGTTATAAATTTTTTTTCATTACACAATTCATTCTAAAACCTGTAATTTTTCCTAGAGTAAAACTGGAAAAGTCGATTTCTCATTTATTCAACCAAAAAACATACTATTAATAGTCAGGTGTGCCTTGTGAACCCACTCATCAATTCTACGAAAATGGATAAATTTAGTTAAAACCTAGTGAAATCTTCTCAGTAAAACCTTAGGATAAATTACTGAAAAAAAATTCCCGATATTTAAAAGGGAACCTCCCAATTCACCCCCCATTTACCTAAAAAATTAAAAATAATCTTTTTTGCAATTTAGAAGGGATCTAGTCGGTATTTTGGGCCGCTATATCTCAATCTGACGTCAAAAAACAAGTTAAAGGGATGTAACACTTCCCTGAAATGTAGTTAATATTTTTTTGGTCAAAATTTAACACTTATTTTTCAAATAATTTTAATTACATTATGTTAGTCTTACAAGGGGAGTTCAATACATTTGGAACACCTAATTACATCAAATGGTTATGGATGAGTTTATTAGTTTGAAAAAACGTTCACCTCTTTTAAATATTGGGAATTTTTTTTTCAGTACTTAATCCTTAGGTCTTCCTGAGAAGATTTCATTAGGTTTTAGCTAAATTCATCCATTTTTGTAAAAACCTCAGCTTTGACCTTTTTTTTACACATGCGCCTTGACTATAAATGATGACAAATTAACATGGAACATGTTTATAGGGAGGGGATAACCTAGAAATCTGAAAATCAAGGGGGGTGGTCAAATTTGACCAATTTAGGGATGGGGTAAATAATTTTGATTTAGGGACTGAATAGTTTGGGGTTAGAATCTTAATATCTAGTATTGGTGAGAATTACAAATTATAAAATTAGAAAATATTGTATTGTAATGTTGCGTAGCATTTGCATTATACCTAGCCCTGTAAGTAAACATGTTCTATGCATTTTTGTTTACACAAACCGGTTATAATTTTTTTAAATAAATAATAGATAGTCGTTATTAAAGAAAATTATTAAGGGGGAATATTAAATTAATTATCGATTCGAAATTATTTTTACTTTTAAACATCAAAATGGTAACAAAAAATACTTTTGAGAAACTTGATGAAACTGGGAGGCGAAGGAGGAAAAGGGGCTCAAACATGTCCTATTAGAGGAGGAAGGGTGAATGGATTTAAAAGAATTTCGATTGAGGGACTTAAAATAATCCAGTCTCAGAGAAATAGAATAATCCGGGCTTAGAGACTTGAAATAATTCGAGTTTAGGGAATTAAAATAATTTCAACTGAGGGACTCAAAAGAATCTGTATTTAGAGACTTAAAAATTTAATGTGTCTTAGGGACTTGGAGGAGCTGGAGCATTTAGATAGAAAAATAGTGATATTTAAAAAATGTTTTTCATAAATTTCAAATTTGCCGTCTAAACACGAGACTAAATTAAAATTTAATCGAAAATTCGGATTCTTTGGGGAACTCAGGGATACCAGTTTTGTCTTTTCAACGGTTTGTGTAAAAATAGCGAAATGTTAAAGTTGAAATTTGTAATTTAAAATATTTTTTATAAAAATTTCTCATACACACGCTTGAGAAATATTCACCCATATAACTATAAATAAATACTATTTTTGCTTTTAAAAGCTTAAGTAAATAGTTTTTAATCTCTTTTAAAATATATTTATTCAGAATTATAGGAAAACTTTATTTACGAGAAAGTGGTTTAATGTTTTATAAAAAAAATAATATTCATAAATTTTTGAGATGAATTTTTGAATGTTTATTAAGAATTATTTATATAGTATATATACATATAATTTTTATAAACAGTTATTATAATGTTTACAGAATTAATGCCTACATAATTTTCTTTAATTAATTTTTCTTTTTCTCGCAGCGTTAGATTATAAATATATAATAATAAGAAATAAATTTTTATATTTACATTTTCTATCAATATAAACAAATTTTTACAGAATTTTTATAATTAATCAAAAGTATTAATGTTCTTGAAGTGTATGTTGTACTCTTAGATATACGTCTAAATTTTTTTGCACATGGTGCTAACGATATTTTTTGTCTGTTTTGGTGTATAACAAGTGCAGAAAATTTAGTGCCAATTTTTTATTTGCCTGCCAAAAAATTTTCTGAAATTCCGTGCATGACTTTCATAAATGTTTTAAAATCTGCATAAAAAGGGAAACTTTAATAAAATTTTTCGAGAAATCCGAAAATTCAGTCAGAATTTTCCGAAATCTTAATACGGTTTTAGAAAAGTGGATCCTAGAAAATCTGTCCAAATCCCTGAAATTCTGTTATTTTCTTTTGCCAGGGGTGTTAAAAATTAAAAAATACTAAAATAACTATGCATTTAAAAGTAGAGGGTGCGAATTTTATTATATACTCTGAAAAAAAATTGCATGCCGCAGGAATTTTATCCAAATGCAATATTTTAAAAATTGGGGTATATTGTTTGACACTTTCCTCTAAAAATTTTATGCATTCAACTGTGCATACACTTCAGGAATATTTAACACATATTTTTATATAATACAGAAAATATAGGAACTAAACTTAACTTTAAATTACGTATACTGCATTTTTATTTATTTTCATAAATAAAAAAAAAAATTTATCTATAATATAAATGGAATTTTTTCGGAAGAATTTATTATCAATACTTAATATGATAAAAGTAAATTTTAATTAAAAAATATATATTTCGTATTTATTCAAGGGGTGAACAGGTCTACGCATTCAATAGCTGCAGCTTTTTAATATCGTTCATACGTTAAAGCTCAATAGATCATTGCTTGGAGAGCAGTTTTAGCAGTCAGTTCGTTAAATTGTTTTAATTAACTTATAAAATTTTTCTGTGCGTGTGTTTTTTGATTTTTGAAATATTTTTATTGTAATTTACATATTTTAAAAAATTTTTTTTTAAAAATTTTTCAAAAAGAAGATCATTAATAAGGTAATAAATTATTAAAAAATATTTTGATAAGTGTGCGCATAAACGATTTTTTTGAATTTTCCTCGTTACATTTTACGTATATACTACGTCTGTGTCAGTTCTGTAATATTTTTTATTAGTCTTTTGGTAATTATTTATAAAAAAAAATTTTTTAAACAATATTTAGGCGTACAAATGTATGCGAGAAAATGATTGATGGATCAAGTGCTTGATATAGATGTAGAGTTTAATTTACTTATAACAGGAGATACCAATTAAATAATTATTCCTACCCTTATAAAAATGATCTTAATTATAACTAAAAACTGCTTCCGAAAATCTAATTTTTTAAAATAAACTCCCATACGTTTTTAATTAGTGTTTATTTTAATAAAGATCTGCAAACAATTTAAACATTAATATTTTCTAAATATTTTATGATTATTATTATTATTATTATATATTAATCTACTTGTTTATTATATATATAATTTTTTGAAACTTAATATCATAGACTATTTTTTGATTTTTAATATTATTTTTTTAAAAATGTCATTTTTATACATTTTTTAATACTTTTTTTTTAATATTATTGATTTTTTTATTTTTGCAATACTGTGCATAATAACCATTTTTTTTGTGGCTTATGTTCAGAAATGCAGAAAATTGTTCATATGCAACAAGTACTTAAAATATTTAAAAAAAAAATTTTAAATACATTTTTTTTAACGTAATTTATTTTCGATATTTAGTGCCTCAGGTTTTGTATCAGTTATTAAACCCCCTCGAGCAATTATGAAATCTTAAAAATTTCTTGGTATTGCAAAGATTTTTAATTAATGTTATATTTTATAAATTATCTAGAGGTTCAAACAGCTCTTGAAAGTTAATTTTTTAATTCCTTTGAGCTCCATTAGCGCCAGGGCGACTAATCCACTGACCTTCGGATTTTCGCTTAGGAAACGGCTAAAAAATTTTAGTTTAGTAATTTTTATTTTAAAATTTAGTAATTTTTTAAAAATTTTATTTTTAGTTTTTTTTAGTCTTCCTTTACTAAAAAGGACTTGATTTACAAGATTATGGGAGCAGATTTGTCTTTTTTGAGGCCGTCATGTTTAACTAACGGTCAATAATATTAAAAAGATGACCCCAGACTCTTGTATAGCAAGTCCTTTTTACAAGAGGAAGACTGTAATAAGTTAAAATCATAGTTTTACCCGTTTTCTAAGCGAACATCCGAGCGTCAGTGGATTGGTCGTACCGGCGCTAATGGGTTAATAAAAAGTACATTTTAATAAATTTTTATAAAAAAAAAGCTTTTGCTCAGAGAGTTTGATGAACGTAAAAAATGCGTAAAATTCTAAAATGACTTATAATTTTGCTTGCTTTAAAAAATAACATGTTTGTTTTTGAGATAACTGTGTAGCAGAACAGTTTTTTTTCGAAAACAATTATACCCGATTTTTATGAAAATAATTTTTTTAGTTATTCTATGTAAGGTACAATAATATTTATAGCAAAATTGAGGCAAAAGTTAATTAACTAATGTTAGCACCCATGAATTTAAATGTTAGCTTGACTTCATGTTTATGGGGGATTTTTTATTAAGATAGCGATACCCCCCCCTTCGCTACGCTCCCTCGTGCATACAACTGCATGCAAAGTCAAAACCAATATTTTGACGCTTGTTTAAAAAATAGCTATTTTAAGCTAAAACTGTTAAATCAATTATTGAAGCAACCAATAGTAATATTTTTTAGGAGTTTTAATGTGTTACATTTTTCAAGCGCACAAAGTAGTATAAGTCACCATGAAAAATCTGTTCGTATTCATGCTAGTGTGATTTTCACGTACTTGTTGCATATAATATCCTATACTATGAAATTGGAAAAAAAAATGTACAATGGATTTTTTACATAATTTTTTCTACATATTATAATGAATGTATTCATTGTATCACTTTGGAACGGAATGAAAGCTGCGTAATTTATTAGGCTATTTTGAAGTTTATTGAAATTTTTTTCGAAGTTTACTTCTTTCTTGTCACCGTAAAAGTGTTTATAATTCTGCTAGTAGTAAAAAACCAAAAAATCCTATTGTAGAGAGTGCCTTATACTTTTGTCGGTAGACCCGAGTGTAATCAAGGAGGCTCAGAAAAATCAAGGTGACGATGCGTTGTTTTTATTTTTATTTTGGACCTTGTTTCGGGCCTTATAATTAAATTAAATACTGTTTTTTTACTAATTGTTACTTAAAATTCGCTTAACTGGTCTTAAGAAAGAAGTAAACTTATTTTTTCGAATCCATAGATTCGCCTGTTAGTTTTTTTTTTATTTTAAAAGTGAGATTTGCATACTACAACATTAAAGCTTTTTTTTTACTTTTTTGATTAATTTTCTAACTATATAATTTAATTATTATAATATTTTATTAAGATTTACGAGCAAAATGACAAAAATGGCACGTCAAATCGACGTATTGCATTTAATAGATCCATTTAAAATTGTTTTAGAAATAGGATACAACATAAACACGAAAATTTACAGTAATATTTGAAAAAGTATCCGTTACCAGATAAATTTTCCAAAAAATTCATATTCCAAAAATGCCAGAAACAAAATACTCCTTTTGAAGTTCTGTTACCACATACCGATTTCGTGACTAAAATTTAATTTCTGGCATATGGCAAAGCCAACTTTATATTCAGAAAAATCTTAAAATTATTTAACTATAAAAGTTTTTAAAATAAAATTGTAAATGATTAATTTCTTTATTTAATGCAATATTATATTCCACTGATAATTACGCCAATTTTCAATCTAAACGTGCCCAATTTGCCTTTACACAGCTCAAAATTCCAATATACTTTAATTATATACAAAAAATGAATCACATAAAATTATTGAAACTGTAAACTACGTGAATGATATGAATGAAGATGATATATCGATTAAGATAATAATTTTATAATTTTTGAATTAGAGTATTTTTTATAATTTTTTAAAAAATCTATATTAAAAAATGATAAGAAAAAATGTTTAAAAATTTTTATAAAAAAAATTACTTTCTGTTGTCTATTTTTTTATTAAAAAAGTTTTGAACTTTTGTTATTATTATTGTTATTTGACATTATATAAAATTTTTATTATTCAAATTTTTTGCATTAATTTTATGATTTAAAAGCTTTTATTGTACGTTTGAGAATATATAGAAAAATGTTATTAAAAAACTTTATATTTAAGCAGTCGTTAATAATTTGGTCAAATATTTTCAAAAAAGAAATAAATCGAAGTGTATTAAAAACTAAAATTGTAAAAACCTATAAAATTATTAATCTTACTATTTATTATTATCTCTAAAATATAAAATTTTCAATACTAATTTCAACAAATTATCTATAAATATGTTTTTTTATGAATAATTTAACATAAAAATAATATTTTTTAAAAGTGCGCAGAATTTATTTATCGATTAACCCATCTTTTAACAGCATCAGGCCATTCAGAACCATTTTCTTCTATTTTTTCAATACCATCAGCTTCTTCGCGATATTCGTTATGATTATTTTTAAAATTATCATGATTTTCGTTATTTATCGTAACGTTATTTGTTTGGTGATGATTAAAATTAGCATTTCTTGATCTTAATTCATTTAGAAATAAGTTTTCTTGCAAATAACGTTGTTGTAATTCTTCACGCCATGAGCTACTGCTACTGTCGTCACCATCTTCGACTGCTTCAAAGTCTATGAAAATATAATTCTACATTATTTTATTTTAGATTAAAATTTGCAAAAAATAATAGGTTTTTCAATATTGTGTGTTCTTAGAGGCTTGATGACCGTTTCAACTTTTAATTGTATAATAATTATTATGAAAATTTTCGAGAATTTTAAGTCAGCGCAGAATTTTGTATTTTTATGTTTGAAAATTTGAATTAATTTTAGTTTTTAAATTACGATATTTGGGCGAAGACTACGGAAGCTTTTTACAACTGTAGCTAAAAGCTATACATTATAAAACATGTATAGTGGATTAAAAATTTAGAACAAAAAAGCTTAAATTAATCACTTGAATTATTTGCATTTATCATAGATACACTTTAAAAAAATGCAAGCGGAAATATTCAAACGATTGCAAATGACCTGAAACGTGAAGAAAATTAAAAAAAAATTTTTTCCAAAATCGTCATCCAAAATTGCTGCGGAGGGAAATCTTTTTGTTAATGTTATTTTGAAGCTTTTAAATTTTCGGGATACGAACCTTAAACCTTTGCCCAATTTTATTTAAAAATAGAAATTATTATAAGGAACCTAAAAATTTTGAAAATCACAACCATATGTATTTTTAAACCAGCCAGGTCAAATTTTATTAACAATAGGATTAACTGCTTTTAATTGTTAAAAAACGAAATCCTTAAATAATTAAATTAAATAGTCATTGAAATAAAAATCCCAGAATAAAACAGTGAGTAAAAAGCACTTATTGTTAGTTAAAATTTATATTGTATAGATATAATATATTTAAAATTTTGTTTTTTAAAATTAAATACTAATTGATTAAAAATGCTTTTAATTTATTTATATACAATAATAACAAACGAAATAAAATCAATCAAATTTTTTTATAAATGAAACGAACCATGCAAATTATGATTTTTATATAAATCTATAAAAAACTAAGTGAATGTTTATAATTTTTATTATTTTACAGAATGAGTGCGAATTTTTTACTATATTTATAAAAATTTATATTTTTGTCAAGTATTATTTATAAATAAATTTTTAAATAATATAATTTTTTGTTAACTTACCAAACAGCTTTCGGGCATTAAGATGACTTGAATTTATTGATTGATCATCCTCGTCTGTGTCTGCAAGACACCATTATGAATCATTCAATATAAATATATTTATAAGGTGCAAAAAAGCATTCATTCAGTATCTTATTTTTTAAGTATTAAAATTTTTTCTATTTATAGGTAATATTTAGAAACAATTTCAAAAAACTTGTTGACATAGATTGTTTTTTTTCAGAAATATTTAATAGACTTCTGGGTCTAGATCAGTAAGCCTCAATTCAATGAGCTTTCTTAGGGCTAATTTTCTAGAAATGCTGTTATACTTTATTTTCTATCCGAAAAGCTTGCTACTCTAGACTCAAAATAGCCTATAAGATTGATCTGGAGGTGAATTGCAAACCGATCTGCCAAGTTTGGTCAATATCTAAATTATATATAAATAATGCACTCCTCTTGTTAGTTGAAAGCTTATTGTTATCATTTTTAAACCAAAGGTGACCAAAGATAATGGCCAGGTCTTCAGATTGTTTAGAATTTTTTCCGAATAACAATATATATTTTATCAGCGATAAGTACACTGTAAAAAGTAACTTTCTTATATTAACAAAAAAATTAGAACATTTTCGAAAAATTAGTAAATTTTTGAAAAAATTTGTAAAAATTCGAAAAAAATCGTATATTTACTAAATTTAGTATATTAACAAAAAATTCGAGTATTCACGTTTTTTTTTGTGAATTTGCAAAAAAAATTGATAATTTACAATTTTTTTTTGAAAATTTACAAAAATTAGTTGTAAATTTCCGAAAAATAGTTGTGAATTTACAACTTTTTTCGTAAAATCACAAAAAAAAATCGAGAATTTTCGAATTTTTCGATAATATACTAAATTTAGTAAATTTACGATTTTTATCGAATATTTACAAAATTTTTTGAAAATTTACTAATTTTTCGGAAAAATTCTATTTTTTTTGTAAATCTAAGAAAGTTACTTTTTACAGTGTAGCTTTAAATTATAGTATAATAAATCATTATTAGTAAATTCTGAAATTATCGCGATATGCACATCACTGGTACTTGGGTAGTTTGTATTTTTTTCTCTTATTAAAATATGCATGTAAAAGAAATATCTTACTGAATTTGCTATAAAAGAGTTTATTATGACAAATATGCCATTAGAAATAATTAACACGTTGGCTGCGGCAGGTTATTCAGGTGACCCCATTTAAAATAGGTACATGGAACCATGAGCGTATTTCGCCCATACCGCAGCCAATGTGTTAATATGTAGACTGAGATCCTAAAACACTGCCAGAAGGATTTTCAATTATAATTATAGTGCATTTCCGAAATAATCCGTCAATATTATAAATAAAAAAAAACGATTTAGAATTTTTATCAAAACAGCACACAATTAATTATTTTTAGCATAAAAATTTATTAACTCTATTATTAAACATCGTTTTATATACTACTACAACTACAGATTAACTCATTAACGCCGGGGCGGAGAGTTTTGGAAATGAGCAAGAATAAGTATATTCCCTTATAGATAAGTGGCTAAAAAGTTCATCCTTGTAGTAAAATTTCAAGCTCTTTCAGAATCTGACATTAGTTTTCATCTATAACCCTTAAAAATACCCTAAAAACGGGGGTTAAAGGGGTAGGTAGGTCAGGCATTATTAGGAAATGTTTGGAAAAATCAATGAAAAAAGTATCCAATTTTATTGAAAAATGTTTGAAAATAATATTTTTTATGTAAATTTAAGTAAACTAAAACCAAATTTGCTCTACTATATATTTTTTGGGTCGCTGAACACGAAAATCGGGGTAAATTGGCTGAGAAATTGGGGCTTCACCCTTAAATTTGCAAAAACTACCCCCAAAAAGGAGTTTTTTTTTACATATTTGCATTTTGAGCATTCAGATTTGCACCATACGGGTTTTTTGGGTCACTGATCAGTAATTTTGACTTCTTTTTCATTAATAATTAAAATTTCACCCCTAAATTAGTTAAAACTATCCCCGAAAATGGGGTGTTTTTGCTATTTTCGTACTTTTAGCATCCAGTATATGCCCATATAGGTTTTTTGGGTCACTAATTGAGAATTTCAACTCCTTTTTCATAAAAAATAAAATTAATTATTAAAAAAAATAAATTTCACCCTTGAAAAAAGATGAACTTTTTAGCCACTTATCTATAAGGGAATATACTTATTTTTGCTCATTTCCAAAACTCTCCGCCTCGGCGTTAATGAGTTGATAAAAAATTTTTATTAATGAAATTTATAAAGCGTCAAAACAGTATTAATGGAAAATTATTGAAATAAACAAAATTTTTTTTAAAATTGTTATTACATACTTAGGTCATTTTAATAGGATATTTTATTGACTTTTTTTAATAAATTTTCTCACCTGTTTATTCATATCAGCAACTTTTACAAAATTAAAAATTAATGAAATTTTATTTTATTTATTAATTTTGTTAAATAATTTTTTTTTTTAATTTCTAATTATAATTATAATTTACAATAATTCAAATAAATTAGTAAAAATACATGCATATTTTGAAATTAAATTTAAAAAATTTTATTTTCAGCTAAGGCAAAATAGTAAATTTTATATAAAAAATTTTTTTTTGTAAATAAAATATAGCTAAAATTCCTGCTAAAATTATTTATCATGAGTAAAATTTTAAAAATATCTTTTTTTTTCATTTTTGGATCTTGGAGATTGGAAAATGGGTATTTTTTAGATGTATTTTTAACATGGAACATGTTCATTGGGTTGGGTATTTGAAAAAGTTGTCTCGGTAGGGGGGGGGGGTGAAAAAGTAACGTTTTTAGGGGGTGGTGAAATGGACTTAGAATATTTTCGATTTAGGGACTTAGAATAATTTGAAGTTGGAGTCAGGGCCTGATAAGAACAAAAACTTTAAGTTTATGGACTTCGGATAATTTATATTTCAGGATTTATTGTAATTTCGGTTTTTGGATTTATTACTGTCATGAGTGAACATGTTCCATGCTCGTTGGTTTTATGATTTACCATAATAAAAAAGGGATAGTTTATTTTCTTTATAGTTTGCCAATCTTCTAGTTTGACTTTTTTATAACATGGTTACAGACAACAAATTTAGTAATGGGAAAAATACTAAGGCATGAAAATGGAAGTAGAATTAATTCTGCTAATAGGGTAAAAAAGAAAGTGTATAGATAAGGAAAGTTGTTTTTTTAATAAAAAATCCATTACTATACCTTTCTTCTAAAAACTCTACTTTTAATAAAAGAGATCTAAAAATTATGGAAAATATTTTTTTTTTTTCAACTAACTATTTTAATGCCTAAAATTTTTTCCTTTTCTTTAATTAACTCAATTCTACTAAATCAGTAAATTCTCAATTTACTTTTGTACTAATTCTTAAAATATCTGAAATTTCTAATTTACTGTTTAAATTAAAATTTTTCATTATAAGTATCTACCATTTTGATAAATAATAAATAAAAAATTTACCTGAGTTTAATTCTCTAACAAGTGAAGACATAGCATTAGTAACATTATCAGCAGCTATTAATAAATCATTTCTTAAAGATCTTCCTAAACTATTATTTGCACTGTTATTTCCACTTCCTGGTAAACTATTTGTCCTGTATCCAGACCTACATTTTATATACATATATTTAACATTTTCATTTTTTACATCGATATACACATTGAAAAGGAATATTAATAAAAATAATATTTAATTTTTTATGCTAATTCAAAAAACAGTTCATATTTTATCAAAATAACTCCATCATTTTATTGGAAATCATTAGAATTAAATAAGTATTAATGCAATTAAAAATTTTCTCGAGTTATTTAATTGAATGTAATAGGCCTTCTAATCCTCCTGAACTGGACCTAAAATAGATCTTGTTTTACTAGACACACTAAATAATGCTTTATAGTATGTTTCTAAAAAAGATTTTTTATTTCTATTCATTTATTTGGATTGCAAAAATTTTTTTTCCACCAGAAGAATTAAATCCTGAAAATTATGCATTACAAGACCCGAAAAGTTGTTTAACCGACACCCCCTAATAAACACTATTCAAAATGGATCAAAATATTTTTTATTTGAAAACCTTTTTTTAATTCAAATTCATTTTAACCTTCCGGGCACAGAATTTTCTGCACTCAATCTAAGCCTAGGCAGCCAAAATATATTGTAAGCACCATGGGTGAAAAACTTAAGACACTAGCGTGTAAACATATCACTCGTGTGTGGTTTTACCAAGCACTCGTCTATAGTAAACACGCTATTACCAAAACTTTTGCACCCTTGGTACTTTATGTGCTATTTAGGTTTTTAGATTTTTGTTTCTTTGCACATGACGTGATCAGCACTGCAAAGCTTAAATTTTCAGGACCTTGTTGTGTAATAGTAAATAAAAATTTTTAGGACTTTTATGTATAAGTGAAAGAAAGATTTTTCTTTTAAATGACATTCTGATGCACTGTAATTATACGTCTGTAAAATCTAAGCCAGTTCAGGAAGACGTACCAAGCAAATATTTTATTATTTTGAACTGAAACTCAATAAAAATAAAATTTAATATAAAATTAGGGTTAAAAATTTCAAAAATATAAAATTAAATAAACGAAAATTTTTTTGTAAGTTGAAATCTTATATTTTGTTAATAAAAAAAAATTGTTTAACAATTTTTATTAATACATGCTCTTAATCTAAATAAAATCATGATCTAAAAAGTATTATTTTTTATATTTACAACTAACAAATACATTATATCGACGCTTCCTAATAGAAAAGCCCTTATTCAGTGCGACGAGACCTTATACTATGAGATGTCAGGTTTTTCAAAAGCCTTGAATAAGGGCTTTTCAATTTGGAAGCGTCGATATATAATAATAAAAACATTAATGAAAACAAATTAAAATCTAAAATTTTTCAAATAATAAATTACACACTCAAAAAAATAAAATATTCTTTATAATTACAATAATTGTATACATTTTTTTCATGCTATTATAACTAACATCATATTAATAGTATTATTGAGTAATTCTGAGTCAGGTCACCAAATCTTAGCAGGTAAATTTATCTGAGCAGCCTAAAATTGTTTGGAACAAAAATATTATAAAAGAATCCAGATAACTGGAAAATGTTTAGATTTTTTGATGGACTTTATGTTTTTAGAAATTATTTGAACCAGTTTCTGAGCTTAGTTTCAGAAATAAAATACTTACAAATAAATTATTTTTGAAAATCTTATAGTAATTGAAGATGCAGGCCTGCTAAGTTTTATTTGTACCGAGAATTACTCTATTGCAAATAGAAAAATATTAATACTACTTAAATATTTGTAAACAAAATCATTTTAAACATTTAATGTTTTTTGTATTTTGTAACATAACATGCATGCCAATATGTTAAATAAAATAAAAAATATTTTGTTCAAAGCTCATTAAATATTTAATAAGGTACAATTAAATTATAGTAAATTAATAATAAAAATGGCCAACTTTTATCTCAAAAATAAAAAAAACAAGCCTCTAAAACTGATGATAAACAAAATAATGATAAAAAAATTTTCCTAAATTATCATCAATTTCTCAATATGTAGATAACCCTCGAGCCGTAATATCTCGAGTACTATATATATAACATAATTACAATGCTTGCAATACATGAACAATGCATAATATGAAAGGTTTTATATATGTATACGTCTACTTTCTCTTGATCCTATCCTACCTGATATCTCCCCCAAGGCACGAGAGTGCGTCTGGCATGGAATTTTGCATTGAATTATGTATTGAATTTCCTTGTTCATTATTTAAAGAAGTAGGTGGTACAGGACTTTGGTAGCTTCGAGACATTTGCTGATGATTTAAATGTTGTTGTTGTTGCTGGATCATACTTAATGGACCCCCGGGCGTTGGTGGTGCTGACCGACTATTCGCTATTTTCCCTAGTGGTATCGGCGGAGATTTTGCACTGCGGGGTGAACTGTTTGGAGTTGATCGTGGAGATGCTTGATGTATCTAAAAATATATAATTATTTTATTTAATTATCTTATTATTTTTTGATTGGTTTTCATTTGCAGAGTAATGAAAATAATTATGGACTATTTTCTAATTAAATTAACGCTAGTGCTCAAACTTTATAGGTGTATAATACTCATTTACTAGCAATAATTTAACAATTATTGAGAATTTTGTGGTATATAAATTTAACATATCTTTCTTAATATTATGATGCATGATAATTGACTTAACACTTTAAAAATGACCTTTACCTTTAATAATTTCATTAAACCTTCAAGTTGTACCATCAATTGACGTCTTGAATCTTGCAATGTTGCTAAATGATTTTCTAATTCTTCTTTTCTTTGTCTTAATCCTCTTAATTCCGACATAAGTATTGGATTTTCTAAACCACCAGCTTCAATTTCTTGTTGTCTCCTATTAAAAAAAATTTTATATTATTTTATTTGTTTTTATTTTTCTAAGCAAAAAAAAATTTTAGTAAAATTACAATAAAGCAGTGCAAATGTATCGTATGTTAATATTAATTTGTTTATGAGATTTAGTAGAGGTGATGATAAGAGGTTTAGTAGTTTGAGTCTAAATTTATGTTATGTATTGTTGTTTATTTTGACTCAATTGGCTTTTCCTTGGCTGTAATTAATTAATTAAAGTATTTTGTTTTAAAAGAAAATGACACTTTGTTATAAAATAAGTGTATTTAAAAAGTAGACATGTTTTTTAGTGTAAATATTGCGTCTACTCTAATATCTAAATTTAGCAACCAAGGATACACAAAAGCATTTATTAAAATAATAAATTTTTCTTATAAAAACATGCATGACACTTAGGATTGATGGTCTGATAGGATGTCGCTGAGGTTTTTTTTTTCGTCGGCTCTGATTTTTTAAGGATCAAAACGATACAAATATACCTTAACCTTG
Source organism: Anagrus nilaparvatae (assembly GCA_022575985.1). Taxonomy (NCBI): domain Eukaryota; kingdom Metazoa; phylum Arthropoda; class Insecta; order Hymenoptera; family Mymaridae; genus Anagrus; species Anagrus nilaparvatae. The sequence goes on from JAKSXM010000239.1 coordinate 1,619,984, forward strand.
CTATTTCCCGCATTATTTCTTTATTTTTAGCTTCCAATTGTGATATTAATTCCCTTTGTGCTCTTGATGCTTCTAATGATGATAAATTAGCATCTGACGGTGCTCTTACTTGTTCCGTATGAGATAATCTCGACGAACTACGTGGCTGTAAATAAAAATAAATTATAAAACAAAGTTAACAAACACCACTCACATAATTTATAACTTAATTTATAGTTTGAATTATAGAGTACAACACTTTATTAACTTTAATTAAACACTAACCATTGTTTTAGCCTCCTGTGATAATCTTTGAGCGTAAATAGCAATTAATTTGTGCTCGTCATCAATTCTCGAACTATCAATACTAATAAAAAAAAAAGTTTTAAATTATTTAAAATAATTTAATCTTTTAAATTAGGATTAAATATTACCTCCTTATTGTTGAACGACTATCTAAAGAACCAGAATCGAATGGAGTAATAAATTCAGAATCTGGAAATCCATTGTGCGACGGTAAAGGTGACGGTGGTCTATAAAAAATAATTTAATTAATTTATTATTTCAGTAAATTTATATTTTTTTTCTTCTGTATACTAAATATTTCCGGTACTCTACTTAAAATTAATTGTTTAATTGTGCGCGACTAATTTGTATTAGTTTTTCATTTCGTTTTTATGTATTGGAGGAAAGAAAATCAATAAAAAGATTTAACCCACTACTGCCAAAGCGATTCATTCACGCTTGATAAGTACAAGAATTTAGTTAAATTTGTTCGAAATAAAATAGCTAGTATTTGTTATGGCGAAATTCTGTCTCAATTAACTTTGCATGTGAACAAAGGGTAAAAACTAATGAAAATTTTTTCATTAATTTTTAATATTTAATGTATTAAATATGAGATTCTGTATGATTAAATTATTGGGATATTAGTACGATATGTGACCAGAAATAAAATATTCCGATACATAGCTAGAAAAGAAAAGAATGGACCAAGTGGCAAGGGTTGTATAAACATTTTCTTCAAAACATGCCTTTGCTAGCAGCGCAGGGCCCGTGAAATCCGTTTTTTCCGGCCGCTGACAAAAAAAATAAGGAATGGCATATGAATTACCATCTGAGACCGGAAAATGTGAAAAACCATAAATTATTATGTTATATATCTATAGATTTTGAAAAATTTATGAAAATTTCGAGAAATTTATAACTCTGCTCAGGTCTTTAAATTATACGCCGATTTCTTTTGTATTTTACCAATATCATTCTTGCTCCATAAAGAGCAATTTTTCGAAAATTCCGCATAACATATATAAAATACGTACACATTATTTTGGTATTTTACTTTTATATCTGCTTTAAGCCCAAATGAATAATACATTGAAAATGCTTCAATATTAATTAGAAAGCGAATATTTTAAAGCCACTTTTAAAACGCCTTTGAATATTAAAAGAACATGCAAAAATACCCTAAGGGGACCAATCTGTAAGTTTGCGTTTTATATTTTATTCACATTTTGTCCATAAATGGTTGCTCGGAGAAAAGAAACCAAACTACTACAAAGTTATTTTGGATATTTTTGTTTCAATTTCAGTGCAGAATAAATGAATATTTAATAGGCTTAAATTTTTTTTTAAGGTTTCGTTCACAATTTTTCGTTTGTTAATATTAAAATTCGTAATAAAGTTTTTAACATGATGTCTTTTTCTATACGAGAGAAGCATTACATTATAATTTAAATTATTGCTTTATTTTTTTGCATGACTTGAATCAAATTTTAATTTAAGCAAGTATTAATACAACCCACTTAATTATAAAACTTGAGATGCATAGTAATAGTTTCTGGACAGGAAAAATCAAGACGTTGTAATAAACTATATTTAATCGAGCTGCAGCTCATTTTTTATTATTTCTCGGGTATACATTTAGAATAAAATAACTTTTAAGTATACTGTTTTAGAATCTGAAATTTTCCTAGATTCACGATGGTGTTATTTATTTTTTTTAAACACGGAAAATATTTATAGGGATCCAAAAATCAAGGGGGGGTTGGTCAAAAGTGTCTGATTTAAGGGGGAAAGGGGGTCAAATGTGTTCAAATTTACTATAGATTTTTTGGGTCCCTGAACACTAAAATCGGGGCTATTTCGTAAAGAAATGGGGGCTTCACCCTGAAATTTTCAAAAACTACCCCCAAAAAGGTTTTTTTTACATATTCGCACTTTGAGCGTTCAGATTTGCACCATATGGATTTTTTTGGTCGCTGATCAAGAATTTCGACTTCTTTTTCATAAATAATTAAAATTTAACCCCTTAAATTGGCTAAAACTACCCCCGAAAAGGGGGTGTTTTTGCTATTTTCGTACTTTGAGCATCCAGGATATATCCATATAGGTTTTTTGGGTAGCTAATCAAAAATTTTAGGGGTAGTTTTAGCTGCGACCCAAAAAACCTATAGTAGAGCAAATCTCGTGTTCGCCAGTAAAAATACAACCTCCCCCCCCCTATTTTGACTGGAGTATATACGGTGTAATACAAACAAAGGCGCGCGCCGTATAATTTCTAATATTATTATATTTTTTTTCCTCTGAATTGACAAATTGATTACGCAGTACAATAAAATATAGTAAAAATTACTCATCGTGTTTTCTCAGTGTAAATCCCCGATGAATTTTCAAAATATCTCTTTAGATCTCCGCTGGTATTTTTAGATTTCCAGAAATCAAAAGAGATTTATCAAATTTTGCGTTTTGATTAGATCTCCAGAGATATCTTTTGATCTCTGGTGATTTACAAAGATCAAAAATTGGTCAGATTCTATAAAAATTAAAATATTATCTTACACTATATGGGCAAGATCCAGTGTTTTTTCAGGTTGATCGGGAAACCTAGGTAAATTATGTTTTCCTTTTTCAGGTACACATCTGAAGCTTTTTCTCAAGGAATGTCCAATTTGTTTACTAGGTGATTTCTGAAATTAAAGTTTTTTTTAAAATAAAATACAAAATTTGGGTTTAAATGGCTAAAATTAAAGTTACTTACAAAACTAGAATATTCTCTAATTTCATGATCGTTATTGTGCGTGCCAGAAGTTTTACCTTTCCAAAAACAATCTTGACATAACTGATAAGAATGACATTTTTGACATCGATATCTAAATCCAGTAAAATTATCTTTTTGACATGCGTCACAAGTTATTGGATGTTTAACTGTAATTTATTATTAATACTTTAGTAAATTATAGTAACTCTATGTTTACCTAGTGATGATTCGGTAAATAAAATATGAATTAACAATAAATCAAAAATTTTCATATTAACACGCATACAAAGTATTAGTAAATATAACTAAAATTACAATTTTGTTTAATAAATTAAGTTTGGTTAAAATTCACTCTATAAGACTTGGTAATTTGTATTTACAAAATTTGTATAGAGGTTAATTTCACTAATCTTCTTTTTTTGCGAGGACATTTTAAAATACTTATAAAATTGATTTTAAAATTTAAAATTCCTAAATTTTAATTACTAAACCTGAATAGACCCACGTTTTACATTAAAAAACTCGTTAAAAAATTTCTTTAACTACCACTTAATATTTAAAAAAAAGTTTTAGAAACCAATAAAACCTCCAATTTATCAAAAATATATTTTTAAATAAAAAATATTAATTACAAAATTACATACGTTTTACTTGATAAATAAGAGACTTGCATATTTTTATTATATAATATTTATTGCAGATAAATATAGTAGTTTATTTTTCAGGAAATAATATTAAAATGGATAAAAAAAAGGATAATATATTTTTTTCTTTGAAATTTTATTTTCATACCATTAACCAGGCCATTAAGTATTATAATTAGTTTTAAAAATATTTTCATATTTACTTAGTAACTTATATAAAATTTAATAAGCTAGCAATTATAACACGACATTGAATATTTTGCGTTTTAATATATTTAATTATAAGTTTTAGATAAAAAAATAAAAAAAATAACTCTTTTAACTCACCAGATTCAACAGTAGCCAATCTATGATAAAGTGGTAACCAAATAAGACAATGTGGTCCTGGTTCTGACATTAAAGTATCCAAAAAATCGTTAACAGTAATTTTAGCATTCTAGATAACAAAAAAAAATAATTAAATTAAATAAAATTAAAAAAAAAAGAAAAAGATTATTTTTTTTAAATTCTTACAGTAGGAAATATTGTTCTAGCTAATGCATCAGAGTAACCAAAAGAAGGTGATTCATAAACAGCAGCTGGTAATGCTAATACTTCTTTTAAATAATCAGAAAATCTACGATGCGCCATATGACCATTACTATCTGATATTTGGGAAAAAATATCTAAAAAAAAAGAAAGTTTTTTTATCATTCACATATTGAGTTAAATTGGTTAGAAAGATTGTAATATACTGACATCGAAATTTATCCATGAGCTTGCCAGCACATATTGTTGCCAAAGCTATTTTAACTGAGAATACTGATATCTTGTTATTATCTCTGTATATTCAAAAAATAAAAAATAATTTATTTAATTATATTATTTATTGCTTAAAAAAAAATTGACAATACCCACCCGCATGTGTAAGCTGTAAGTAACCAATTCATAAGAAGAGCAGTTGTAGAATCAACTTTTGTTTGTTGAGATATTGGCATTCTTTTATTAAGTGCATGAAATAAGGAAGACAATAAAGTTTCGAGTCTCGATACACTTAATGTACTTGAGGGTTCTAAGGTATTCAAACTGTTCTCTCGAAATGCTTCAATTACGTTCCATATATCGACGTTGTGCACTATTTGTCATACAAAAAAAAAATATCAGCATTTTTTTTTTTAAATATTGATTATTTGCTTAAATAAGAATTTTATTTAAAGATATTTAATTTTTTTATTTTTAATATTGGTAAATAAATAGATCGTAAAATATGTAAGCCTTTTCAATCTCATTTATTGCAAGAAGTTATGGGGTACATGTAATTATTGAAACCAATTCTATGGAGTAATAGAGCAAAAGAGCTTTTTTGAGTGTAAATAAAATAAAACTAATAACTGACTACAGCTGTATAATGATTAAGTTGAAATGAAATTTAAACATTAATTTAATAGGCAATTTAATATGGGAATAAACTTGGAAGTGATAACGTAGATATGAGATGGATAAAAGATAAACATATTTAAGTTTATTTCCTTATGTTCATCTTATTAGTACACGAGCACTTTGAGCAGTTATTATTATTATCTTCGTTACTTATATTATTAGCAAGTTTTATCTCAAGTTTTATTAACTATAAGGGATAGGTAAAAATTGTTTAAAATTCTAATACCTATAAGGCATCTTCTGATGTTTGTGAAAATATAAAACTACTAGCTGCCTCCAGCTCGCTTCGGACCCCGCCAAAGGGGCTAGGCCCCCCTGGACCCATTCAACTTAATTTTTCTAAAGAAATATTTTAGATCACTCAATATTTTGTATAATAAACTTTTTTAACCCAAAATAGTATCTAAAATTTACTGCATCATAGAAACACAGATGGATAATTCCCTAGGATCCACCAGTAGCTGTTGCTTACCTCGACTACTTATTCTAGGATTTTCTCTAATAATAGCTGTTCAAGCTTCTGTTAGTTATTTTGAGGAAAAAATTTGACATATCCTTTGTTAAAAAATAAAAATACATATATATTGTAGGAGTGTAGATCTCTTTAAGTATGTATTTTAAAATGCTATTCTATATTCACTAATTTGATAATTTACGTAAATCATTTCACGCCTAAACCTGCGTCTCTTACCGCCCCTTCGCTGACCAGCATCAGTTTCGCACCACCAGAAGCACGTTAAATAGCATTTTCATACCGTGCCATTTGAGGATCTTAAAGAGGTTACCAAATCCCAAGTTGAAGAGATTCCTGGAATAATTGGTGGCATAAGCAATGATGACGTAGAGAGAGTTTGGCGAGTTGTTAATTATCTTGATTATTAAGTATTCCAATATTTGATTACCCACTGAGTTTGGTGAGTTGATGATTTCATATTTAATATTATTTTTTATTAGTATTGCTGTGCGACCACCTTCGGTTGAGTTGTGCCTGTCATTTCTGATAGTACTTTTGTAGTCTTTGAAGCTCATTTTGAGCTTGGGATTCAGTTTAGTTTCAGATAAGAGTATGATGTGTTTTTATGATTTTCCATAAAGGTGAGAAATTCTGATCTTTTTTGTTCGAGATAATAGTACCTATTAGTATTAATACTTATAATCTTTCATTTGGAACTTGGTTCCTCATATTTTGTTGATGTTTAGGTTGTCTTTATTTATAATAATGAGTACTGAGATGTTTGTATAGGTTATTTATTATCTGTGTACTGTTGTTAACTTGAGTATTAATTTTGTTTACTTGTGTTTCAATCTTATTTAGTTGGAGCGAAACGGAAGCTACTATGTCTGCTCTGATGCTTCCAAATCTTTGGTCGAGTGATTTGTTTATTGCTTCTACTACGTTAACTGATGGTTAGGCTGATATCTTACATTTTGATTATTATTTTGTTCTGATGGAAGAGAGTTCCTCTTCGAACTATTTTTAGTGACTTGAGCAAAAGTAGGTTTATTTTTGCTGATGATTTCTGCTGTCTTGTATTCTTTATGGTTTTTCTTCTTATTTTTTTTGCTCTCAAACAGTTGTTGTATGATATCCACCTAGAAGCAGCCTCCATATGAGGCTGGGTGTTCTTTTTCTTTGCAATTAACGTAGGACATTGCTTCTCCGGGCATTGTTTTTGTTATCTTACATTCCCCAGGTTGATGCTTCTTTGTGCACTTAATGTTTATACCAAAGGAAGCAATTGGATGCTGTATGTCGAAGCCTCTGGCATTTTTTATATTATATAATCCTATTTTTGAATATCCTTTGCCAAGTGGCAGCTTGGTGAGCTAGGGTTTGGATGTCTGTTAATTCTTTTGTGCTCTGCATAGGCGCCACCTGCACAATAAAGTATTGCTCTCTCTTTTCTAAAGTTTGCTAATGAATCTTTGAATCTGAACATCTTTGCATCAAGTCCACTCTTCTCGATTAGGGCTGCAATATACTTTATAGTGTTTTCTTCTATAATAATTGGTGGAAGTTTAATTTCTTTTGCGTTTGAGCAGTAGTAACTGTACTTTTACCAATGCTATTAAGATTTAATGTGCTTTGATTCGTTTCCTGAGTATTGTCACAATTCATGGATTTATCGGAGTCATATTAAATTTCTGTTTGACGTGTGGGTTTTTTTCTCAGTCTCTTTTTTTAACTGATCTCCATCCCTTTTCTGTGTCAGTTTGGTCACTGTTTTCATCTGTCTCGTGAACTTGGTTATGTGTTCGTTTTCCAAGTCATCTAAGTATAAGCTGCGCGCTGCTTTGCTTAACCTAAACGATTCCCGCCTTCAAAACTAATTTCGGTCTATTTGTAATTTAAACAAGAAACAGATTAATATCCGTCAACAAATATATGGTAGTATCAGGGGTAGTATTGAGTCCGTAAATTTATAAAATATTAATTTTTAACTAAATAATAAAAACACTATTCAAAACTCGTTAATTGATTATTAGATCGCAACGGGAGTAAAATCAATTAATGTAAATATATGATTTAGATAATGAAATAAATATTTGTCACTATAGTCAACTATTGGTCAAGTATATAAATTTTGCTTTTAAAGTTTTAACTCGGTTTTAATATTATAAAATTATTCAATTTAAAATTATTAATATCATTAAAATTTAATGTAGTTTTAATTTATTCTATTTAACTATTTATAAACTTTAAAAATTAAGTTAATGAACATTGCGGTTGAAATTTTTAAACATTAAAGGACTATTTTCGAAAAGTGAAAATATTATTTTGGTATTACTTCTGATCATGAAAAAAATTTATATTATAATAAACAATAAAGTAGTATATAAAACTTACAAGGGAAGTGTCAACTGTTTGGGAAGCTGATTTGCTTCTGACTTTCAGGACAGGTTGTGGTAGTTGAAAAAACATCCTCCATACCCTCAGTTTACCTGAATGCGCCTCCTGGGCATGGAAATTAGACACCCTAGCAGGGTTCTAGGCTATATTCTAAGGACGCTGCTAACTTGCAAGTCAAACAAATACCTTCCGGTTGGTCTCACTTTTTTTAGTGCAAATATCACCTTTTAACCTCCGTAAACCGAATTTTTGATCAGTATTTCTCTTATCGTTATAGTTATTTAACCATAATATGGTCATATTTGACCAAAAACGACCAATTTTTAAATTGCTGCAATATTTATAATTTTTGACCAAAAGAGGTTTTATAGGCCTTAAAAATTTTGTACAGTTGCTGCGTTATTTAGAAGATGGCTTAAAAACACTATCTTATACAATCTTATATCATAAAAACGTGCTAAGGGGTATAATTTTAAGACCCATGAGGCCCATTCAGGTAAATAATAAATATCCCCCGAGGGTATAGGGGATGTTTTTTTAACTAACACAACCTGTTTTGCAAGTTAAAGAAGCAACTCGGCTTCACAAACAGTTCAGACACTGATTGATAGTTAATTAGCAATAATTATGGAATAATTAATTTATTATGCATATATATAAATTTTAATTAAAACTTAAGTAAAAAAATAATAATTTTTCTCTCAATGCTATATACTTATAAAAGTTTCAATTATATAATAAAATTTCAATCTTAATTAAATGTCTATCTAATACATAAAGGTATGGAAAATTAAATCAATTTTAATAAATTGCATTTAAAAACTATTAAAATTAATTTATTTATATTATATATTAATATATATTGTATTTATAATTATATAAGTAATATAATTAAACTAAAATATTTTTATTAATTAATTTAAATTTTGCAATTTATTATAATTGTTTATTTTTATATATATTTTTTAATTGTAATAACTAAATGAAATATAAAAATTCAATAAAATAATATTTACTGTCACGTTTTATTTTTTTTATTTTTTTTTTTATTTGCTTCATTAAAATTCTTGCAATGTTTCTAAATAATTCAATTTTATTAAATTGTTTTATGCAAGTATTTTATAAATTATTTTATGTATACTGATAAATTACTTTTTAAATTTAGAGGAAAAATTACAGGTTTTAGAATGAATTGTGTAATGAAAATTAAGTTTTAAGACTAAAAATTATCTTTTGATAGTTAAAATAAAACCTTTAAGAATAAATAAGAGTATTTGAGATAAAAATGGTTTTATGTAGTTAAACTAGTAGCTATAGGTAACTACAAACAATGCTCAGCAGGGCGGTGCGGTTACCCGAACTTTCGGATCGGCTGGTACTCCAGTCAAATCACGGTTTTGGTGGTATTGTTTGTGGCCGCTACCAGATTTGGTCTACTATAGGTTTTTTGGGTCGCTGAACACGAAAATCGGGGTCTTTTATATAAGAAATTGGGGCTTGACCCTTAAATTAGCTAAAACTATCCCTAAAAGGGGGCTGCCATTCGAAGTTTAGAACCGTCATAGTAAATTCGTGGCACCTTAAAAGATTTCAAGGACCCGAAAAGTAATTTCAATGTTTAGAATGAAAATATTAAAATACAAGTAATTAACTATATCATTAAAACTTATAAATGCCAATTCAATAACGTAAAAATATAAGAATAGTTTTTTGGGGATAATTCAAAAATTATTAGAATTCTCGAAATTAAAATTAACAGAATTTCGGAATATCGAATTACCAACACTAATTTACAATTCAAATAAGTAGAAAAATATGTTTTTACATTTTTGGAAAAATAATTTTATGATAGATAATTGTTTTTAAATCGTCTAAAATTCAATCTTTAAATCGCTATTTATAAATATTTATTTTCTAAATTTAAATTATTTTAGAAAAATTCATTATTAATTAAGATTTTTCAGAGATTTTAAATTCTGATTATAAAAATTCTGTATACGTAGAAGAGAACTTTCTTAGGTGACATGAAAGTACAATGACGGTTCTGAACTTCAAATGGCAGCCTAAAAGGGGTGTTTTCGCAACTTTCGCTCTAGCCCTTCAAGATTTGATCTAATAAGGGGTTTTCGGGTTGATGATCACGAATATTGAAGTTATAACTATGAAAAATTACCCCTTCACCCTTAAAAGGCGTGTTTTCGCTAATTTCACTCTAGCCCTTCAAGATTTGGTCTAATAATTTTTAATTCAATTTTTAAATTTTTGTTACCAGTGACCTAAAAAACCCTTTTAGACCAAATCTTAAAAGGGTAGAGTGAAAGTTGCAAAAACCCCCCTTTAAGGTGCAGTTTCGGCCCATTTAAGGGTGATGGGGTAATTTTTCATAGTTATAACTTCAATATTCGTGATCAGCGATACCAAAAACCCTTATTATATCAAATTTTTTAGGGCTAGAGCAAAAGTTGCAAAAATACCCCTTGTAGGGGTAGTTTTGGCTAATTTAAGGGTCAAGCCCCAATTTCTCATAGAAAAGACCCCGATTTTCGTGTTCAAATCTTGTGGTCACAAAAATACCCCCCCCCCCCCCGTGATTGGAGTATAGGGTTTTGGGTAAAGAATGAATTTTTTTGAAGCTTTCACGCACAGTTTTTAATCGGAAATTTCCCTTGCTATTGTCTAGAAATATTTTTACGTTTAAAAACTAGAAAATATAGTTAATAATTACACTGAAAAAAAGAAAAAGAAAATTTGGTTACCTTCATCGAAAAAATTCCAGTTGCCGCTGTCGGAATTCCGGTTGCGGCAGCCGGGTTTTTTTTCATTTCAACGATTGCAAATGGCTTGAAAAGTAAAGAAAATTAAAAAAGAAATGATATTTACTTATTTAAAATGCAGCCAAATTTTTTTGCCAAAAAAATTTTGTTTCTTGTCGGAACTTTTCTTTACGTTTCATGTCATGCGCAACAAATTAAAAGAAAAAAAAAATTCCGTTTGCTGCAAACAAAATTCTGGTAGCTGCAATAAGAAACTCGTTTGCGGTAACTGAAAATTCAGGTAGTGGTGACCGGATTTTTAAAACAAATAAAATATACACATTCAAAGCCAACTGGGACCAAGTTACACTAAAGGGTTACGGAAATTGATGGATACTATTTTTTTCCGAAAATGTAACTAAAAATAAGTCCTTCAATCTGTTTTTAGGTTTCTATAACAAATTCTGAATTTTTGGCAGCCATTTTCAAGTTATCGGCCTTTTTTGTAAATTATCTTGAAATTTAGATAATTTTCTGCAAAATTTAAATCTGGGGTCCACAATTTAATTTGGACTGTACAAGCGCGAGAAACTTTGGAGAAAGTCATTAAAAATTTTGTTTTTGAGCTTAAATTGTTAAAATGTACAGTATTAGGTTTATTTTATTAAGCTTAAATTTCTTGTTTCATGAGCGATTTTCACCTCTTTAAAAAAAAAATCTGTAGGATAAGCTAAATATCTAACAGCTTTAGATTGAAAAATGATATTTTTTAAATTATTTTTTGAATTTACCGTCAACTCACGTTACCAAATAAAAATATCTGGACCGTATAACGAGAGAAATTTCCAATTAAAAATTATAACTCCAGAACATTTTCGGAAAATTTCGAAAAAAGTTTGAACTTTTGGGTTGTATAAAAAATTTGGGTAACCGCAGACTTTTGATTGAAACAGACCAACTTTACAGTGTACCATAGTATAACTTCTGCTCATGAATATTGATTATTGGCATACAAAAAAAAACATATAAATCTTGATATAAATCAAATAAAATGCAAAAACACGATTAAATCAGATTAAACGAAAAAAAAAATTTATTATAAAAATGACTTTTATTATTAAAAAAAAAAAACGTTAAAAAAATTGTAAAACTCATTAAATTTAATATACAACATAATAAAGATAAACATAACTTACAATTAACCTTCTTTTGAATGAACCTAAGTTTACATGCAGTACGATATGATGCAAATCGGATGCTATCGAAATTCTGTTGTCGCATTTCCTGAATCAATTGTAAACGACTTGCTTCTCCTTTACTACTACCGCTACCACTGCCTGTACTGTCTTCACTCATTCTTCTTTCTGTAAGATAATTTTATATTGTTATTTTATTTAATTTTTAGTTTTATTGTCATTTTTTATACGGGTCAATGAAACGTTATCGAAAAATTTATTCACAGGAAACGAATACGTTTATTTTATTTTAGAATTAGAAAAAATATCGATTTTGACCTACCTATTAAAATTTAAAAATCTTGTTTTAATCGTATGTTTAAAAATTTTTGTACAAAAAACATAAAATCCTTAAACATGACTTAATAAAAAAAATGTTAAGTACTTTCTAATTATACAAAATAAATTTATTCAGAATTTCACGAAAAAAAGCTCTCATGAAAAAAAAAACCAGTTTAAAAAAAAAATGCATAAAAACAAGTTACTATAAAGTTAAGTGAAAACACGAAGAAAATAATATTTTAAAACGTTAATATAGAGAAATAGAGAGTCCACCCACTTTAAAAATTCCATTTGTTTGGTGTCATATATATGCAATTTTGATAGCCATTTTAAATATAATCTATACACAAAGTTTATGATTAAAACCGTGACGGTTATTTGAAATTTAATGTTATTTATTAGTGACACTGATTGAAATTGAATTCATAGAAATTTATGTATTTGACAAACATTTATTATTTTACAGTTAGAAAATGCAACAAACAAAAATTTATACTTTTTTCTGTTTATTATTTTAATATTTTTAAACCATTTAAACTATATATACAAATAATTTTTATTTGTCTTTGTTAAACTTGATTCTTTTTTAAATTATTAAAAATAAAATTTATTTAATATTTAAAACAATTTAATAGTGTAGGCCAGCCCTTATCGTCAATAAAGTTTTCCAATGAGGATTTGTGGTTATTGGCTCGCTGAATACGAATATGAAATCCGTTTTTACCGAAAACGGTCCATTTGCCCATAATAGGAATTTTGAGGTTACTTCTTAACATTTTTATCTGTTACATGTATTTTTTGGTTATTAAACAATCAGAATCTGTTTTTACCCAAAATGCATTAGTTGCCCACAATAAGCAACTTTAGATAATTTTTTTTTGTTTTTAAAAAAAAAATTTTTATTTCTAGGCCCCAGCAGGCCTAGATGTCTAAGTCCTTTCCAGAAGTCTTATCCAGTAGTAATTATGTCATCTAGTCTTTCGTATATAAAATTATTTCTAGCTGTGATGAATTCTGTTTAAATTTGTTGTGTAAGCATTATTAGTTCATTTAAAAAAGTTTTTTTTTGTACAAAAGTATGTTTTTTTAGTAGCATTCCTCTTTTGTAAAAACTGTAGATTTCCATCTATCAGGGTTCTTTACGTTTTTTTGAGTTAATTGTTTTTGGAGGTGACAATTCGTCCATGGCTAGTTGTAAGTTTTTACTAAGATAATCTAGCCAGAATCTAGCCCATTCGCAAAATCAAAATCAGGAGACTGAAAAGACTGCCAATCACAATTCACCACAAATTCATTAATGTCCTCAGGAGTAATACTTTTAAAGTTCTTATAAATGAAATCATTCTGAGCAGGCTTTGGTATAAACAATGAAATCTCTACATCAATGAGATTATGATGGGTGTGAAAGCGTGGAGGGATGTATTATCAACGAAGATCAGATCAAGCCAGGTTTTTAGGATGGGTAAACCAAAAGGACGATGTGTAGCGCTATGATAACTATCTTAAGCTACAATTTATTTGCTAAACTTTTAATACAGCGAGAAGCTGTATTCTGATCTAAAATCAGAACATAGGTCACGCAGATTAGTAAGTAGAGTAGGGTCAGAGTTTAAAGCAACGTCAGTTGGTCTATAAACAAGAACAACAAAAATTGGAGGAGAATGGTCATTCCAAACAATACACATTAACTACTCCATTTTAAGCTGCTTACCTGGGGCAGATGTATCAGAGCAGGACAACACTTTAGCTTTAAGAATGCTACGTATACGTAAAAGGATAATACCACCACCTTCAGTGTTGCGTTCTTGCCTGATACAACTGTATCTGACATCTATAATATTATTATCTACGCAGGGACCCAGCCTTGATTCAGCAACACCAAAGAGATAATAACTTGAGTTTAAAAGCGCATGTCTCGAATTTAGTAAATACAAATTAGTAAATATTGGTATAACCAAAAAATTATTAAATTTTACTAAAAATTACAGTCATTTTTAAACAAACATAATTTAGTAAACAAAATCATTACTTTGGTTATATTTACTAATTTTTTGTATGCTGGTATTAATAAAATAAATTTAAAATTATTTATTTATCAAATTTTAGTGGAAAGTCCTACAAAAAAATTAATGCTCAATTAAAAAAAAAAAAGTAATAATTAATTGCAGTATCTGGAGAACACACGCGCTAAAAATTTATCTTAAGATTTTACCTTGACAAATAATTCTTCTCAGGTCGCTGTTGGAAATCTTTAATTAATTCATATTATATATAAACTAATTATTATCTATCCTTATTAAACAACGCAAACTCGTGTTAATTAATAAAAATTTGTTTTGTTTTATCAAAAACTTCTAAACGATTATTTTACGCATCAAAAATTAAATTTAATAAAATAAAATTTTTAAATATAAATAAATCTATTCCACATCTTGAGCTAACAATTTTTTATTATTTAGCATATATAATTAAGAACAATAAATTAATTATTTACTAAATCAACACTATTAAATGTAAATTCTGTAAATTTACAAAAAGAAATAGTTTATGTATACAAAGTATTAGTAAAGACTACTGCGGAATAAGGTATGGTTTCCGGCCCCAGCATATTTTTCGCATTTTTTGGGCTCAATTTGATGATATATGATAAAAAATAAGATTCCGAGGGTCGGCACCCCCCCACCCCCCCTGCGTTACCCCTGGGGGGTTGAAACGTGTTTTTCACTAAAAATTAATATCTCTGGGCCGAAACATTCGATTGGGGCGTGGTTGGTATCAAAATTTTTGTTTTGAAAAAATACACCAAAAAAAATTTTTTTTTTTTATTTTTGAACTCATTTTGAGGTTCAAAACTTCGAAAAACGTCATTTTTGGCTTTTTTGACGGTCTAAAAATTGAGATATCTCAGGATAGAGGAAAAACTCCTTTTTTTCGCGCTCAGGGGAACTTTGTCTAAGACTACTTTTCAAAATTCCGTCGGAAAAATGGCAACTTTTACGGTGCGTCACTCGCAATTGACGATTATGTAAAGAAATCGTGTTTTATTTTTTGCTTATTTTATCATACCATCTAATATTTTATTTTAAAACTAAAATTAGCTTTTTTATGGTCTTTTTTATGTTTTTCTTATAATTTTTTCATAATAAAACGATATTTCATCTATACTCTACCAAAAGACTTCATTTATTTCATGAAATCTCTTTTAATTTTCGCAAATAATATCTATTTTCCTCATTAATAATAATTAATTTACTAACACTTTTATTATAAATAATTATTTTGAAGAAAGTGATTTATTCTTAAAAAATGTATTAAATTAGTTCAAAAATAACGATAAATTTAATTAATCAACATATTGAATTATATAATTATTTGAACGTAAAACCTCATTTTTAACTACTATGGAAAATCCGCAGAAAGATTGCGCTTAGGATGATTAACTTTTTAAAGAACAAAACTAAACGCACACCTTCCTGTTACGTTTCTTTGGGTTCCTTTTAGACCACAGAAAGTTACGAACAAGTGAGAAATAGAAAATATTTTGCTTGCCCTATATTTTTTTTCTTTAGTTGGAAGACTCAAAATCACGTTTTTTCGATGTTTTCGATTTCTGAATTATATTTTTATAAATTAAAATTATTCTAAATGATGGATTTATGTTTTTTCACTTATTTTGCATTCACAATTTACTAATAAGAGTATACTCCCTTTTCTTTATATACATGACCAAAAATCACAAATTTTCAGTTTTCAACTTCTTGCAGCAGCTCAAAAGGTAAATATTGGTTTTTAAAAATTCATACTCTTGGGATTTTCCTAGCAGATTCAAATGATTTTATCAACTTTTCATCGAATTCCTGAGGAAAAAATATATAAGTAAAAATTGCAAATATTATTCAGAAAATTTTTTCTTAAAAAATGCGAAACTTTAAACATTGGCTCCTTGAAAATTGGGGCCCTAAAAACTAAAAAAATGAATTTTTCTCTTATAAAGCGTACTCAAATGTTAAAATAAATACTGAATTCGGATTGTACGGGAAAAATTAAAACGAAGTACGTTTTTAGTCCAGTTTTTAACATCATTTGAATCTGTTGAAAAATCTCAAGTTGATGAATTATTAAAAAACCCAATATCTAACATTTAAACTGCTCCAAGACGTTGAAAATTGAAAATTTGTATTCTTTGGTCTTAAATATGCTCTTTTTAGTAAATTGTCAATGTAAGAAAAGTGAAAAAACATAAATCCATCATTTAAAAAACAATTTTAATTTATAACAAAAAAATTCCAAAATTGGTTTTTTTAAATATTGAAAAAACGTGATTCTGAGGCTGTCAACTAAAAAAAAACTATGCGACGAGCAAAAATTTTGCTATTCCTAGCTTGTTTATCACTTTATATGGTCTAAGGTACACAAAGAAAGGTATCAGTAAGGTGTGCCTTCAATTTTTTTTTTTCAAAAAGATGATCATCCTATTGATTATTGCAAAAATTAAAAAAGATTTCATGAAATAAATGAAGTCCTTTGGTAGAGTATAGGTGAAATATCGTTTTTTTATGAAAAAATTATGAGAAAAACATAAAAAAGACCATAAAAAAGCTAATTTTAGATTTCAAATAAAATATTAGTTGGTATGATAAAATAAGCAAAAAGTAAAACACGATTTCTTTTACATAATCGTCAATTGCGAGTGACGCACCGTAAAAGTTGCCATTTTTCCGACGGAATTTTGAAAAGTAGTCTTAGACAAAGTTCCCCTGAGCGCGAAAAAAAGGAGTTTTTCCTCTATCCTGAGATATCTCAATTTTTAGACCGTCAAAAAAGCCAAAAATGACGTTTTTCGAAGTTTTGAACCTTAAAATGAGTTCAAAAATAAAAAAAAAAATTTTTTTTGGTGTATTTTTTCAAAACAAAAATTTTGATACCAACCACGCCCCAATCGAATGTTTCGGCCCAGAGATATTAATTTTTAGTGAAAAACACGTTTCAACCCCCCAGGGGTAACGCAGGGGGGGGGGTGGGGGGTGCCGACCCTCGGGATCTTATTTTTTATCATATATCATCAAATTGAGCCAAAAAAATGCGAAAAATATGCTGGGGCCGGAAACCATACCTTATTCCGCAGTAGTCTTTGGGAAATAATTGAAAATTCTCGAATTTTTGTTCTTTTGCAAAAATGGGTAATAGGTATACAATTTATTATAATAAATTGTTTCTTTCGTATAATGCAATAGTTACTTTTAACTGTAAATATGATAATTAGTTATATTTGAATACACAAGCTGAGAATTAATTCAGTATCATAACTTCACCTTCTTTTTCTGATACATTTTTCCGTTTGGTTCGAAATTCAATTATTGAAATATTATTTTTAGATTGTCTAACAGTCTGAATTATGGATATACGAACCAAAATATTAATAATTTAATTTTATCTTAAAATATATTTATATAAGAGTAAAGAAAAAAGAAAAACGCAATGAAAAGATTTAAAATTTAATCTTAAAAAAAAAAAATTAAATCAGACTAAATAAACTATTTATTTCTTAAAATCCTAGTATCGTTGAAAATATTATGTTATTTGAAATATATTTTTTTTTTAATAACTGGGTACTAGAAAATTCCTTAATCAATAAATTTTTGAAATATTTTTGAGAGATTCTTAACAAATTTTTGAAGTAAAGCTTATCAACTTGAAAATTTTAAATATTCTAAATACGCATTTAAAAATGAGCATGTATTTTTCCATAAGAAAATGAAATTAATTAAAAAAAAAAAACGATTTATAAACAAATTCTTTGATTTCATTTAAAAATTTCTATCAAATATTTTCTAATTACCTCTTGCTCTTGGAGGCACACTTGGTAGCTTTCTTATAGCTCCTTTGCTCATTTTGAAATTCAGGAATATTTAAAAAACACAATATAAAATTTTTTTACTTTTAAAAAAATAAATAATTAATTTTAATTAGATAAATTAAAATAAAAAAATAAAAACAATTTATGATAAACATTTGAAATCGCACTATTAGGAACATTATAGGAACGTATCAATATAAACATTAAACGTATATCATGCAGTAGCAATTAAAAGCTCTAGAGCTGTTAATACTATGAAAATTTATATAACTTTCGATATCGAGATTACCATAAGACTGAACTGATGAGAAAATAAAAGGTGAAAATAAATATTTAAATACGCAGAGTACAAGCGCGGAATGGATCATGAGATTTCATATAAATATATGACGTTTTAATATTATTATTATTATATTTATACTGTTTGTTGAATAAATCTAATTACTATTTTTTTTTCTCTCTCTTTCTCTCTTACCTTGTCTTATACCTTTTTATATATTATTTAAAGCACATGTTATCATTCATATATGAAATGACTTTGAAAATTAATGTCGATCATATTATATTCATAGGGTATCTGTAGCATGGTATAAAAATAGCATATTTGCTTAACTAGATTTTTTTTTTAATTTTTATAAATAAATAGCGATCTTTTTTTATTTACTCTTGGGGGTAAAATCTTTGATAGTATAATTTTGAGTTAGGCGAGATTTGATGTTATATGAATTTGATTTTTTAGAACAGGAAATCATAACAGACCCTTCCAGTTTTTCAGCAATACAAAAAAGTGACCTAAATTTAATACCCCATTAAAGTTACAGTCCTTAGAACTTTGATTACTCTAAGAATTTCTAGGGCTGTAACTTGAAAGGGGTGCATTTAATTAAAAAATTAATATTAATCTTTTTGTTTTAGAATGCTGCAAAAATTAATAGATTCCAATCGCTTTTTGTAAATTTTTTTTTCACCCTCAGGAAGGGGCTAACCAACCCCAATGAAGCTTCGTTCAAAAAGTTTAGATGTCACAACTTTTTGGCTAAGGTAGTGCTAAAGCAAATTTCACAAAGATTTAGGTCACTTTTAGGTGTTAGTGGAAAACTGCTAATTACCTCATTCTGATTTAATGATTTTTTCTACGATTTGAGGTAACTCGTCAGACAAAAGGAAGAGACCATTTAACCATTGGTTTTTCTCAAACCATTTTTGGCTTTCTGATTATGAATTTTTATATTTACAACAAAAATAATTATTTCAAAAAAACTAATGCCAATAACTGTTTTACTTTATACCATCCCCCTCTTTTTCTAATGTTTCGAATTCCTGTAACAAAATTAACTTATCCTAATCACTGGTAATTATGTTTTTTGGTGCGTATATATAACGCAGATATTAATCATTTACGGAAAATTACCAGTTATTCCGCTATCGCGCAATTTAGAATACTTAATATGAAAATCAAAATTTTAGGGGGAGGGTCAAATGGACTTGCTCGAATGGAAAAAAGTTCCAAAAATTTGTTAACTTCAGTTTCAATGGCCTCTTCCTTTTGAATCCACCACGCCCACAAGTTGTATGAACCGCGACTGTATCTGAACTAAATAATGTATTTTCTATGGTATTACATACTGTTTACTGCAAGGTATAAGTTAGCATTCTTCAAAAGAAAAGCCTTTAATAGGTAGAAGAAATTGGTATCAGTTTGCTGTGGGTGGAAACTGAGAGAGGATTTCCAGAATTCTGGTTCTGCACTTTTGTTTTTTTTAACACAAAGTCGCAGGAAGGATCCCCTACCAAAGGAAGGGAATCTTGGGCCTATGCTCTCCAAGGTCATCATGACTGGTCTCGATATCGGCGTGCCTACCCCGAATAGGAATATATTCACCAAGGGCCTGTAGCTTCGTTGATGTGGTTCTGACTATTGCTTCTTTGATAAGGCCTTTCCTACGAGCATTTTCATTGCTTACTCATACATCTTAAGTTACTCAAACATCTTAAAACTCATCAGAATTTATTTAAAATAAATTTCAGCTTAATATTCATATTCATTAAAATAATTACACAATGATACTCATACTATAAATAAACAAGAATTATATTTCTACAAAATAAAATACCTTACAATTAAACTATCAATTTTTATTTGCATATTTTAATTATTCGATATAATTGGGCGAAGGTAATTTCATTAAAGTTGAAAGAAATGAAAAGAATAAAAATTTCTTGAATTATTTTGATAAAGTATTTATTGATATCGGTTTTTATTCAATTGGTATATTTAAATGATAAAATTTTTATTTTAATAAAGAATTACATTGTTACATTGTAAAATGAATATTAAAAAAATATTATAGAAATTTAAATTATTTTTATCTAACATGTAACATGTCGATAGTATCAGGAAGTACAAGAAAATTATACAATTTTTTATATTGGACCTATCAAATATTTATAGATAAATGGATTATAAAAATAGACACTAAAAGTATTAAACGAAAAAAAAAATATTGATTATCATGAATTTATTGAGTTTTTGTAAAAATTCTATAAAAAACAAAATTCAATATCCATTATTGTGCATCTTTATATTTAATACGTTTAAATCGAACGAAACGTCAAAAATTTCATTTTTAGTACTAAAATTGGTCTTTTTATTTTAGAAAACTTAACTATACAGTAATTACTTAAAACTTTTTATCATTGCAATAACATTACTCAAGTATGCACAGAAGAGAATATTATAAACAAAAAAAAAAGATATAAATCTCTTTTTTGAAACAATTTTCTTTTAAACTTTTGTATAAATTCAAAAAGGTCATAAACTAAAAGCTTTAAGATGTATACTTTTCTTTATTTAACATCCTACTGTACGTGTTTATAAAGTGAAAAAAGGCTTGAAAATTTTCTTTTTTTTCTAATGTTTTTGCGATATAAAATTTAGCTAGAAAAAATTTTTATTTTTTGTGTATAAAGAAATAATTTTAAATAAATATAACTAAAAAAAAAAACCGGTAGAGTGAAAGCCGGGTATCTAAACGAACGCATTTTAGATTTACACACATACCTACACAAGTATGGAAAATTTTCTCGCTAAAATACACTAGAATATAGTAAAAGAGAAGCACTGAGTTGAATCAATACAATAAGTATGCCAGGTGGGGAGGGCGCGAGCTTTAAGAATCACGACGCCCGGGTTTTCTCGTATCACAGTTTCTTTTAAAATTTTTATTTTATATGTGAAGACCGGCGAATTCATATAAAATATTTATATATGGAGAAATCCGAATTTTATAATGCTGAAATTTTGAGCAAATATAAAAAAGAAAAACTACCCGAAAAATATTAATCTTAAAATTCCAGTTAAAATTTACTTTATATGGTAACACTCTGCTACCAATTTAAAAAATTACGAAATACTTTTTTTATAAGTTATAGGTTATAGGAAGAGTTTATAACAGTTCAAAAAACTGAATGACATTAAAAAGGCAGAAACCGTTTATTATGTCGAAAAAACCACTCTAGTTACTCTTTATAGTTCTTTCATTCACATTTCTGCTTTACCAAAAATGATGGTGGGGTTAACTTGTTCAAATTTGGTAACTGTATATACTACAGTTCAATTGTTTCAATTCTAGTGTCCCTAGAATCTAGTAAGAATACGCTCCATGTAATCGCCCTTGTAAATTCATGGAGCATATTCTAACTAGATTTCTAGGGACACTAGTGTTAAAACAATTGAACAGAAATTGGCACCAGAAATCTAGCAAAATCTTGCTCTGAGAAATCGCCCATCATAGGGTTTCGATAGATTTCTATTATTTTAAGTTTTAACTGTGATGTCCCTAGATATTTAGTATGAAATCTCCCTTTAAAGGGTCGATTTCATAGAGCATATTTTTACTAGATTCTAGGGTCACTAGAGTTGACTTCAATTGAACTCTAGTAATTATCACTAAAAATTTATTAAAATTTTGCTACTGGGCGATTTTATGGATCCTGCTTGAGCAGAATTTTAATAAATTTTGAGTCATAATTAATTATTTCTATTCTAGTGCCCCTAGAATCTAGTAAAATTTGCTCCATGAAATCGCCCCTTAAGATTTTTTAGGTTATGTTCCTAGTAATAAAACTACCAACTTAAAATTTAACTAGAAAATTTCTGTTTAATTACTTTTTTGTGAGCTAATGTTATCTTTAAAGTCTCGAAACCTGCAACTTTTTATCATTAACACTCCGATCGTGATTATTTTTAGCTAAATATGACTAATTTTTAAATTGCTGCCAAAATTAAAATTTTTTATGGATCTCAAAGCTATCAAATTTGAAATTTTATTGGATTAAATCGTAGAATGGTAGAGTTATTTCTAAGATGACTCAATAGAAACTCTTATCTGTTTAGCAGGGAGGTTGATGGCTTTAGGCCCCAAGAGCCCATTTGAATAAATAAAAGAAAGTTCGGCTTAGTGATTTTATTACAGTAAATATTAAATTAAACTTTTTAGTAAATTTTTTTGTTTTTATTGAAAACATATAAGTTAGGGATTCTCCATATATTTAAGTAAATGTATGTATGAATATATGCGGATATACTTTTTATGACCGTACGTGATCGAGCGATGAAATAAGGTTTATATCATCGGATATTATGTGTATTATGAATAAACATAATAGTATGTATTATATAGAACTAAACATAATACACATAAAGAAGAAGAATAGAAAAAGTAAAACTTTGTGGTGCAGCAATTCATCTTGATCTATATTATATTCATTTCTGTTACGGGCAATTAGATTATCTTCATCAAATTATATTCATTATGCTTTGAATTTATAATTGCACGTTTTCCTATTTATTAGTTTCATCTAATTTTTTAATCTTATAAAATATTATATTTTTAGGTTATGTTTAATGAAAAAAAATGTTTTTTACATCCATAAATTTTACTTTATTCTGATATTATCACTGCAAAGTTTATGATGGCTTGTACTTTGAATCTTGCTTTGAATCCCTTTGAACGAACCTCAAAAACTTTAAATTCAGTAATATGGATCCAACCCAGTGATTCTTATGTATTTTTGGATGCCAAAAACGATTTTGCAGGTTTCATCTGGCCAGTTTTGAGTAATTGAGTCATTTGGATCCATATTACTCAATTTAAATTTTTTGGACGCATTTAAGATTTCTGGCGCCTTGACTAGGTTCTCGTAAAAAAATATTTTAAATTGTAGTACCAAATTGCAGGAATTATCTAAACTTTTAAGGCATTTTAAGACACGTATATCGAATTAAAGAAAACAAATTTATTTAAATCTAATTTTAAGTTAAATAGAACACGAGTCTTCTATATATAATTTTACTATAAAAATTAGCCTAATAAAATTTTGTGGAACTAATAAATCTGTTAAAAAATTGTAATTTATTTTCTAAAAATTTTTTAAACTAAAATAAAGTTTTATTCAGTTTAAGTTATTCAAACAGAAGAGATTTCCGATGATCTTTATATTGACGATGAAGATAAATAGTACTAATAAATTCAATTGACAAAGGATTCAAGTCAACTAATGCTTATGTAAATATTGTCTTGAATATTGTTGCAGAGAGTATAGAAACTGAATGCATTTCAATAAACATTTTAGACTTAGTCTATAGCATTGAACTACAGATAAAGCGAGTAACGAAGAGGAAAAGCCATGAATTATTTTGCAAATTAAAGCTGATGATTACATTAACTAAACTAAGCACCAATATTTTCTTTGAAAAAATTACTTGATCTAAAAAAATTAAATTAACTGTAATCAAAACAATAAATTTCAAAATTTTCGGTAAATTTATTAAATATATAAAATATGGTCTGGATAAATCAGTAGTCTAATAAAATACAAGGAATTTCCTGCAAACTAAATTGACTCGAGAGTACAGAAAGGGATTAAGAATTTCGTCCAAATTGGAAACGTTTCAAAAGGAATGCATACTTGGCAGTTAAACTACATAAGAACATAAAAGGCAGTTTTGATATTATTCTTTATCTTTTGCTGGCTACTGCAATTTTAGAGCAATTTTAGTTAACATCAAAGTTAATGTTTGGTGTTATGAATTATAAAAAATCTAATATTCAAAGAAATGTCATCTTGTATTCAAAAGTTGCAACTGAAATCATTTAAAATATAAAAAACCTAGATAACTCAAGCAAAGTATATTGCAAGCCTTAGTAAACTATCTTTTGAAAATTTCAAAGAAAAATTTAATTTAATATAGCTGAGTCAGTTTTTCATGCTATGTATTGAATTTTTCTTTATCTATTTTATTAAATTTTTTGCTATAGAACTGCTCATGAACTTTGTGAGAAAAAAAATCAATTTAGTGTATAAAACTAACTTACTCTGTAAACCCAGATGATTAAATTGGAACATAAAAGGATTGTTTTAATTCCACTTAATTATTTTACACATAAATTAGTAGTAATTTAGACATGGCCCAAGTGTACTTGTTTTTAAACTAATAAAATAAGCTCAAATATTTAAAAATTCTTTTGACAAGTATTATTAAAAGAGCATATAAACTTTTTTTTCCCTTATCGTTTCTTTGTTATCTTTTATTTAATGAAATTCGAAGCCTGTTTTTTATTATATACAGTAAACAGAATTTTGCAATTATCAGACAAACACAACACTGTATAATTTTTATCGCTATTTTGTATGGATAAAAGAAAAGCTTTGTGTAAACTCGCTACTGTATTCAGTGTTATAAAATATTTTATTAAAATTTTTGCAATTTAATTTGCTTTAAATAAAGATTATTTTTTTATGTTAACTGTGTATAAACTTCAAAAAAAAATGTGTATAATAATTAATTTCTAAAAAGATTTATAATTAAAATTATTAAAGTCATTTATTAGTATGTTTAAATAAACATTTTTTATACTGTTTTCATTTGCAGACAAATTATACTACTGGTTATTTATTTTAATACAAAACTTGTTCTTTGAAAGGGGTATTTCATTTGGTAAAAAGGGATTGAAATTTTTAAAGGAGATTGAATGGACTTTTGGTTCCCAGTTTATTTTTAATGCCTCTCCAACAGGTTATGGGCCCAACGTACTTCCACTGCTGTCTTCTGGTTGTTCTATATACAACTCTTCATTAATACTGCTATTTACGCATGACAAAACTACGTCAAATTGAATTCAAACATCTAACTGCTTTCCAAACCAAATAGTCATTAAAACTGGTATTGAGACATGTCTAGCTACTGGCGCAAAAGTATCTCTAAAATCTATTCCTGGACATTGGAAGTAACCTTTTGCCATTAATCGAGCTCTTCGACGTCAGATCAGAATTTTATTTTTTCCTTAAGACCCAGCAACAACTCATAACTTTTGACTTAGGTCAAAACACAACAACTTATGAGTTAGGTCCAGACAATGCTTCTTTTGATGAAAGAAATCTGTGTCTAAAGCTAAATTAGAAAATTCTAACAACATAGACCACGTCATCACCAGCATGTTTATGTTCCATGCCCATTGATTGAGTAAAGTATGCGCGAAAAAGTTCATTTCTCCATACTATCCTGTTTCATCCCCATTAGATAAATTTTAACTATAATATACAATTAAATAAAACTTGTCCATTTAATCTTAATAACGCAATAATTCATATCTGTAAAATATACCTATATCTATATAAACTAATTGAACTTTATAATATGAATTTCCGTTATTAAAATTTAATATAATTTATTATATCATTTATATATAATTGTAATTTACCGCAACTTTTAGATCTTCTTTGTATTTCTAACACAAGTTATCAGTAAGCTTTTCAAATATATTATTATATAAATGAATTGATGTTAACAATACATATGCAATTTATATGAAATGTTATACTAAATAACGTATAATTAATTATATATATATATATATATATTAGAGTGAACCTAAAATTAGAGTTTTGAGTAAAACTTTGCTCCCCGGGTTTTTTTGTGAAGTTTTGGTCATAAAAACTCCACAGCTTCAAGGATTTTGATTTTGCTTTGCAAAAACACGTGCCTGTAAGCACCTCAATTTTCCCATTTAAATAACGTGGGAATTTTGACTTTTAAGCTTTCTTATTTTTTTAACGTGCTGAAAAAATTTTTTTAAACACTACCAAACAGATCAGAAACAGATAGAAAATGATGTTTAGACATATAAAAACTGATCCCTAAAGTTGTAGAAGTCCCGGAACACTTTGTTTTATCAAAATAAAATTTTTAAAATTCGCAATTTTCTCATTTAAAATACATTATAAATAAAAAACAATGTATTTTAAATGGGAAGATTGCGATTTGAAAAAATTTTATTTTGATAAAACAAAGTTTTCTGGAACTGCTATAATTTTGGGGATCAGTTTTTATATGTCTAAACATCATTTTCTATCTGTTTGGTAGTGTTAAAAAAAATTTTTTCAGCACGTTAAAAAATTAGAAAGCTGAAAAGTCAAAACTCCCATGTTATTTAAATGGGAAAATTGGTGTTTTTGCAAAGCAAAATCAAAATCCTTGGAGCTGGGGACTTTTTATGACCAAAACTTCACAAAAAAACCCGGGGAGCAAAGTTTTTCTCAAAACTCTAATTTTAGGTCCACTCTAATATATATATATGCTTAATTTGAACGTTAATTCTTGTTTCAAAGACATTTTTTTTTGACCCTGCGGATTTATATTTAATAATTCATTGCGTATTTGCAATTTGAATTATTCATATTTAAACTTATTTATTTGGTTTTTATACATCTTCTTTCTTAATTATAAACTTAGTTAAGGTAATGTGGTAGTTCAGACGCTCGAAAAAAAGCAGTTTTTTGTGATTTTTTTGTAGACAAACTATTTAATATATTAAACCAATTTTTTTAGGGCTAAATAATACATATTTATAGTTTATAAAAAAAATTTATTTTATTAATAATTTAAATTATAAAGGGTTGATAACAGGTGTTAAAGTTTATTTGTAAAAAAAAAGTGTGCTGATTACTGACGTGATTTTTCCGGACTGAATGGTCGGAAACACAAAAAAAAAGAAAATTCTTAAAATTTATGAGTTAAGTTATAATGTGAACTAGAATCTAAGAATTCGCACCACAAATAAATAATTGGCGAGCATTTGAAAAAAATTTTGAAAAAAAACGCTTTTTTTTTAAAGTTTTTCATATAAAAAATATAGTAAAATTAAAAATTTTCGCTAGATCCTAGTTCACATTATAAATATACATATTTTAAACATGCAGTTAATTTTTTAAGAAAATCGGTCCACGGAATTCCGAAAAATCGTGTCAGTAAGTTACAAAAAAATGGTTTTGAGATAAACTCGTTTAAAGTTATTTTTTCACATAAAAGACTTAACAATAATTATTGAAAGTAGGCTTAAAAAAAGTACTTATAATGCTCCGATTTTTCTAAAATTTTTTTTCCATATTTTTAAATAGTTATACTTTCAGAAAATAAAAAAAAAAATTTTTGAAAAACGAAAAATTTCTGAATTACCACATTACCTTAAACTCTTATTTTTTTATTTTTTATTTCGCAATTAACTTTATTTTTAAATGAAACAAAATGATTAATTCATATATAATTATATTTATCATACAGAGTGTCTGAAGTCTCAAGAGATGGTATTGTAACTTACAATTTTCTTAAAAAACATAAAATTTGGATATAAACAGTAAAGTTCGTTGATGGATTAAAATGTATAATACATATTACATATAGAAAGTCTCTTTGGATCTAATATTTTACGCAAAAGATCGTTACTTTAAATTTAAATTAGTTCTGCAGGATTCATTTTTAGAGAATTTTAGTCGAGAAGCTAGCGTATCATTACGTATGCAAAAAATCCAATCGAGTGTTTTATTGAAAGGCACCAAGCAGATTATAGTTTTTTGACCCCCTGATTCCGAATCTGCAATTATTTTTTCTCTAAAACTGGGGCGCTAGCCGCTAGAGGGCGGTTAAGGGGTAAAAATCCTATTTTTCGCAGATATATTGGAAGCTACGCGTCCTAACATACTTAAAACCAAGTAACTTTGAGGTTTTTCACCCACTGATTCCAAATCTATAGTTATTTTTTCTCTAAAACTGGGGCATTTGCCGCTAGAGGGCGTTAAAGGGGCACTTTAAACAGAGTGTGTCTAGTATAGAGTGACGACACCGTGGTACCTGTTACTAAAATGTTACTAAGGCGGTTAATGGCGTCCCATGTATTTCTTATGGGCTAGTTCGGCGGTTAATGGCGGCTGTTGGGCCTATGGCATCACTCTCCCCTAGACACACTCTGACTTTAAACAGAGGGCGTATATTGGCGCACTCTTGTAGAGATCCTAGATTACCAGATACAGCCAGACACCCAAAAATGTTGCTAGGTAAGATGACGACTTTCCCATTTAAAATACATATATTTTTTTTACCAATCAAAAACAGTCCCCCTGTATGGCTGTCTCTGGTAATCTTGGGTCTCTACACTCTTGCTTTAAAACTATACGCATATAGCTTCCAAGATATTTGCGCAAAATAGCATTTTTACCTCCTACACGGAGAAAAATAACTGTTAAAAATAACAAAAATTGCTGGTTATGTTTACATTATAAAGTTTTGTTATTTTCTGTTTAAATATTTTGTAAATATAACCATGTTTATAGTTAGAATTACAATATTCTGACTTCATATTTGTAAAATTTACAAATTTTTTTTGTACTTAAAACTAACCCCATTTTACTAAAATTAACCTTGTAAAATATACAAAATATTTTTCTCCGTGTAAACTCCCTCTAGCGGCGAACCCCTGAGTTTTAGAAAAAAAATAGCTGTAGATTTGGAATAAGCGGGACAAAAAACTATATGTTACTTGGGTTTAAGTATCTTAGGACGCGTAGCTTCCAAGATATCTGCGAAAAATAGCGTTTTTATCCCCCTAAATGCCCTCTAGTGGCGAACGCCCAGTTTTAGAGAAAAAATAACTGCAGTTTCGGAATCAGCGGGTCAAAAAACTATAGTCTGCTTGGTGCCTTTCAATTTGCTACTCGATCGGATTTTTTGCATACGCAATGATACGCTAGCTTCTCGACTATTTACCTTATTAGGTAAATATTTATTAATACTGATAGGTTTAATATATATATGCGTTTTTGTTTAAAACTTCTTTTTTTTAAGCTTCTTCAACTTTAAGTTATGATGGAGGTCATTTTAACAATTTATACACTTATAGCATGGACCGTCCATGACTTATAGTTTAATACCAAATTTTTAACATGGAACTTGTTTATAGGGAGGAGTACCCTGGGAATTCGAAAAACAAAAGGGGGGGTGGCGTGAAAAGCTTAGCCAGAGGAATAATACAGCGTCATCTGCTTCTTGTACCACCTAGAGTTCAGTTAAATTCTGTTTAATTACAAATATATTTATTTATTTTTTAATTTGATTTGTATTTTGCATAATGCTACGAAAAAGATTTCATTTTTTTGCTGAAAACTAAAAATAATGGCTCTATACTGAAGACCAATTTCAAATTTTTGAAAAATCTATTAATTACATCTAATAAGCGATAATTTTTAGACACCCTGTATATTATAAGAAAAAATTTTAATTTTTTTTGGATATCTACATATTGATTTTAAATTTAAATGAATTTTTTTAGTAAATCATTATATTATATTAATTATTTATAGAATATACTGTAGTTTATAATAATAATAATAATAAAATTATAAATTAATCGTCTTTCATAAGAGTATTAAATTTACGATTAAATTTAATACCATAGGAGTGACGACAAAGGTATTATTTATTTATATGCACGCGTGAAAAATTTTATAGTCTGAATAAATTTATAATATACTAAATAATCTTGTAAATAAGTTTTTTGATAACTTTTTGGATTCTAATAAGTACTTAGTTTAGGTTTTGTTTTTGGGGCCAAATCACTATAATTATCCGGTTATAGCCTTTATGCCAAATTAAAAATTTCTGATAGAGATTAGCTTCATCATTCTCAAAAATTTTGTGCAAGTTTCTGAAGATTCTTTCCTAATGTTCTTGAGTTATGTCAACAGGCACGTATCACGTGTTAATGTTAAGAAAAATATATTATCTTATATATTAATGGGGCCAATAATATTTTTAAAAAGTGCAACTTAAATTAATAGAACTTAAATTTTAATATTTATAGTATTGAATTTTCAAATCATCTAATCACCAATATTTAGTTTAGAATTTTCATGGGTTTAATTAAAATGCGGCTTTTAAATCACCTTAAATATGATAAAATAAGGTGAAATCATATATGCAAGAAAATTTATTATATTTAAGATTTATTTGCATTACTCTGGTCTTAAATATTTGCATTTGTTT
Source organism: Anagrus nilaparvatae (assembly GCA_022575985.1). NCBI lineage: Eukaryota > Metazoa > Arthropoda > Insecta > Hymenoptera > Mymaridae > Anagrus > Anagrus nilaparvatae. Next base: position 1,650,420 of record JAKSXM010000239.1, read on the forward strand.
GTATTCGTGGTTTTGTGTTCCTAACAAAAATGAGACTAACTTCTCTTCACTTCAAGTTAGAATTAAAAGTAAAAAATATTTAGATGTTAAGGTGTTACATTACTAAAAATTTATGATAACAGCTTGGATAACAGAAATGAATGAAACTTATAAAATATAAAGATAAAGTCTTTAAAAAATGAAATAAACTTTCTTTTACAACTTTGGTTGCCTAATTATTATTTAATCAAGAAAAAAGTGTAGGTAGTTTAACATTGCTCTTATGGAAAATCAGCTTTGGAGCTTGTGAAAAGTATGATTGCGATTACACAGATTAATGAAACTTAAATAATATGGTAAATAAAAGCTCAAAGATTATATTTCCAATTTGTTTTACTTGCTTCATTACCTAATTATTAAATAATTAAATAAAAAGTATGTAAATAACCTGATATTATACTAATACGTATACGATTTTACATATGTATGTAGCAGAGCTGGGCAACGGCTGCACGCTAAAATCCTTATATACGGTATACGTCATACGGTTCAATGATATTTTATCCTTATATAAGGTAAAATTCATACGGCATCCGTATGAAATTAACCGTATGTAAGGCAAAAGTCATAAGGCATCCGTATGGAAATGTCATTACGTACGGTAAAATTCATACGGATACCTTATGAGTTTTGCCGTACATACGGGTAATTTCATACGGTTGCCTTATGAATTTTACCTTATATAAGGGTAAAATATTATTGAACCGTATGCCTCCTTAGCCGTATGATTTTTTATACGGCAAAATTTCGTACGGTATCCGTATGAATTTACCCGTATGTACGGCAAAACTCATAAGGCATCCGTATGAAATTACCCGTATGTACGGCAAAACTCATAAGGCATCCGTATGAATTTACCCGTACATACGGTAACATTCATACGGCATCCGTATGAATTTTACCGTACATAATGACATTTCCATACGGATGCCTTATGACTTTTGCCTTACATACGGTTAATTTCATACGGATGCCTTATGAAATTTTGTCGTACATACGGGTAAATTAATACGGATGCCTTATGAATTTTCGCCGTAGATACGGGTAATTTCATACAGATACCTTATAAATTATAACTGTTTATGGCATTAATTTATTTATTGGCACACCATAATCAGAATTGATGTTTAGGAAAATAAGTGAAAAAAAATGTTCTAATTTACTTTTGTTATATTTATTTATCATGAAATTTATTTTTAAGTATTTACAATAAGAAAATATATTCTTTTTCTATAACGTAAGGCATAAAATTTAGAGAATGATTTAAGAATTTTAAATATCGAAAGGATTTTTTCTTTAACTAATTACATCTTAAATAACAAAAGATCATCATTGACTGATTCATTGTTTGAAAAGCTAATTTTCCATAAAGAAAATAAAAAATATTAATTTTGGAGAAAAATGTATGCAATAAAAATTGTTCTTTACTCATTCAATTGAATTCTAAAATGAAAATTAAAAATTTTTGATTGTATTTTTCCTGTTATAAATAATAATTTTATTTTTAATGCTTTCTATAAACAGTTGTTTAACTTTTTTTTAATATCTTCTTGATTTTAAAACATATTTATATTTAGAAAATAGAAGCAAAAGAATTTTTTATTATTGGGTAAGTCTTATAATACCTATTTTAAGAATGCAATTTTTTGCATATTTAAACAATATTATCGAACTTTAATCCAATTTCTTTATAAAAGTCAAATATTTACTAAGATAATGTCCTTATAAAAGCTTACGATTGTTTCATATGGATCCTTATGCAGAGCAATGTATATATATTTTAATAATATACTCTCCTTTATGATGTTAAACAGCATACGGGCCCGTATATTCTCGAACCGTACATACGGTTAAACAGCATACGGAGCCGTATACTCTCAAACCGTACATACGGTCAAACAGCATACGGGCCCTTATACTCTCTAACCGTACATACGGTTCAACAGCATACGGACCCGTATACTCTCTAACCGTACATACGGTTCAACAGCATAAGGAACCGTATACTCTTGAACCGTACGTACGGTTAAGCAGCATACGGGCCCGTATACTCTCAAACAGTACATACGGTTAAACACCATACGGGTCCGTATGCTCTCAAACCGTACATACGGTTAAACAGCATACGGACCCGTATGCCGTTTTTGATTAAGCCTAAGGCTAGTTCCACAAACCTCCGTAAGCGCAGAAACGGAGCCGCAACGCAATGCGCACAGCTCGATTTTCGTTTGTGCACATGCGTATTGTGCTGTGCGCATTGCGTTGCGGCTCCGTTTCTGCGCTTACGGAGGTTTGTGGAACTAGCCTAAGCAAACGGTATACGGGTCCGTATGCTATTAAACATTATATACGGTTCAAGTGTATACGGGTCCGTATGCTGCTGAACCGTATGTACGGTTCAAGTATCTACGGGTCCGTATGCTCTTAAACCGTATGTACGGTTAAAGAGTATACGGGCCCTTATGACATTAAACATTATATACGGCTGAGATGCATAAGGCTCCCGTATAGTGTTAACCGTATATACTGCTAGGGTGCATACGGCCCCGTATGCTGGTTATCGTATATACGGTTCAAGTAACATACGGGTCCTTATGCACAAAAACCGTCTATACGGCATACGGTTACAGCGTGCCAAAATTGCCGTATATGCCCAGCTCTGGTATGTAGCGTCGATAATTCAGTAATCGAAAAAAATACAAACAAAATGGCGTGTTTAGTAATGTACCACCTTAACTAAAAATTTTGAAACTATTAGAGGTAATTAAATCTATATTTACTAAATTTGTTCATTTTACAGTATACTAAATGCTCTTGACTACAAAATAGAGAAAGTTTTCTATTTTCAAAATTCAGGGTATGTTATAAATGTTGGAATTGTTATAAAATAACTATAAATATAAGTTGATTAAACTTAGCTAATTAAACTAATTTAACGAGCCTATAAAATATATATTATTTGCTTTATTTATTTTTTATATCATCTTTCAGTTTTAATTAAATACCAGGTATAACAGCTATTGTTCTAAAATTTTTTTATTTAATTTTCTAAAATTTTTCACATTCATATACATGTTTTTTAACGCTAATTAAAAAATATAATGATTACATTGAAAACATATTACATTTCATGAGTTTATAAAAAAATTAATTTTAACAGATGCAAGGTATTATTGTAGTGTATTAAAATGGTTAAAACCATCTATTTTTTTTATTATTATTATAAATTTTTATTCAATTTATGACTCGGTGTATAATATCATATTACAATTAATAAATAGTATTTTATGAAACAAGTTATATAAAATTGTATTACACCGAATGCTGAGGTGCGTAGTATCTGCATTTGCAGATCCACATCTAGGTCGTTTTGGGACTTATAGAGACTTAGAATTATTCAGGATTAGGACTTGGAATAATTAAATTTTAGGGACTTTTGAATTATATATTACATATGTTTAGTAAACATGTTCCATGTACTTTATTTGTAAACATTACAAATGGTGATTTTTATTTGCATAGTATTTTTATTAATAAAGCCACTTGTCATTTTGCATCAATCATGTTACACAAGAAAGCATAATTACGTGCATAAATTAAAATATATAACTTAATAAAAAAAAAAAGCATATTATATTAAATTTACATAATTTATGTAACATTAAAAAAAAATATATCATGTACTCATTTAATTAATAGAATAAAAAATAAAGCAAGGAATATGCTAGAATAAATGGAGGTATATAATATTGCGTTAATATTTTTGTGACAATGAGACTAAAGTAAACTACGTAATAATAATAATAAATCATACGAATTTGCAGTTGCTGCAAATCTATATCTATAGTTTCAAGATATACGATATTGTGCGAATAAGCTTTTTATCCTTGGCATTCAATCATGTGGAATTTTGCTTATACTAGCTCTTTATTTTATTTTAATAATTGTATATAAAATTTAATTTTTTTTTTAACTCGTATGTGTAATTTCTAATTATCCATCTAAATAAACATATTAAATTAAATTTGTATCAAAGGGTAAAGAATTGAATAAACTCTTAATTTTGCTAATAATAATATTAAAAAAAAAATAAATATTTAAAATATTTTTTTTTTACTTAATAAACTCTGTTTTAAACAGAATGTAATTTTTGTAATTTAATTGGCCAGTTTAGGAAGCTGGTTTGAGTAAATTATTGGAAATAATTAAACTCATGCATTTTTAGGTTCTGCAATAATGACTCTAATAATGTCGATTATAAAATTACATTAAAAACAACTTACAACCGGTTTGTGAACCCACAAACAACGAACATGGAACATGTTTAAATTTATATTTTGAATCTTGAAGCCTTTATAATTTTGAGTCTAAGCCAAAAAAATAATTAAGATCCTAAATCAGGCATAAAATCCTTATTATATAATGCCCCTTTATCAAAATTATTTATAAGTCCCTAAATCGAAATTATTCCAAGTCCATTTGAACCCCCCCTAATTATACCTAAGATTCTTGATCTGGTCAGTTTAGATTAAAATTTTGCTTGGCTCATATTGAGGAGCCTTCATTTTTAAGGGGAGGGACCAGGGGATATTTTTGGCTAAACCTTTTCAGTAAAAATTTATAATTATTTGTTTATAAAATTAGCTCGAAAATTTATAAAAAAAATAGTCTTATTACACAAAGAATTTAGAAAAAAATTCTCCCCCTCAGAATGAATTTGCAATGAATGCTCTTCAACATGGACCTAGCAGAATTTTGATCCAAACAACCCTGATTTGGAATCTTAGGCATTTATGACCAAAACTTTAAAATTTTCAATTTTCTGTTTAATTTTCTGGCACCCAATTGCGCAAAGCATCGACTCCATAGTTGAGAAATTAACATTTTAAGTAAATATAGTTAAAATATCTTAGTTTCAAAATGAGTAACCCAGTGTCTGAAAAGCCTTTATAAGGTATAGCATTTTAATTAATAATTCTAAATCGAATTTTAACTAAATTTTAAACTAATTGTACAAAGCAGCTTAGAGACTAATATGTCCTTAAATCTTCTTATAAACTCATTTATCATTTTTTTATGTGGTTTCAAAAAACGAGTAAAAAATTATGATATATGATACAATACGCGTATGTTTTATAAAAAAGGCATTGCTTAAAAGAGTTAGAACGAGAGTTAGAAAAAAAGTTTTTTTGCTTCCAGCGATTCATTAATTAAAATAAAAACATTTATTTTTATAATTTTGTTTGTTTGTGTGTTTTTTTTCTAAGCAAATGAACTTAATGCAATTACAAAAATCTATTTAAATCATAGGCACTATACGTAATTTGAAAGTCGTAAAAATAAAAATTGATGTCATAATTGAATAGCTAGGAAAATTAGAGTCTAGAAAATGGTCCTTAAAAGTTTTATTAAGCATTCTAGGTCTTTAAATATTAATAATATTGAGAATTACTTTAAGTATATGATATTTTTGTTTTTTGGCTTTTAATTTCTGAAAATCTAGAATACAAAAAAATACTTTTAAGTACTATTTCTTTGACTCAAATTTCCCTGGCTATTCAATTATAAAATCAATTTTTATTTTTGTGAATTTGCGATTTTTTAAAAATTTTTTAACGATTTTTGCGAAACATGCAAATTTATTAAAAATTAACTATTTAACATCATAGCCAGGGAAATTTGAGATCTTAATTAAGTACTTAAGAGTCATTTTAAATATTTTGAGTCTTCTGATATTAAGAAGCAAATACCCGAAAATGACTTGTGAAAAAATGCTATTCGCATTTGCGCAAAAAGTGCCCAACCGATGTAAAAATTTTTGGGTTGAAAAAACTGTAGCCTAAATACTACCTAAGTACCTGAATAAAATTTTCTATATAAAATAATATTTTTTATAATGTTCGTGTTCTACGTACAATAAAAAAATCTATATAATAATTTTTTTTTTTAATCACTCCTCCGCGTGCATTACTTTACATCTTTATATACTATAAACCACGGTGTAATATTATAAATTATATATTTTGTGTGTACATCTACATCCATTTACATCTATACATATAAATTTATCGAAATTATATAATATATGAGCTATTTCAGGTAATTTTAACTTAAATTACTTGTTGGTCATAAAATTCTGGTGCTATTATGAGTCTTGGTTTGGTCTTCTAAAAAATTTTTTTAAATACTTAAATTGAGACCGAGACAGGTATACGAGGCGCGAGATTTATAAAGAAAATTAGAAGGTATTTGAAAAAAACGAGACCCTAGTTAGGACTTCGTCTTTTTTTGCCAAAAATGGAGAATGTGACCAAAGTTCTTAAGTTGTAAAACATGATAGTATTGCTATTTAAAAAAATTTAAACACGGCATCTCAAAAAACAATGTTCCAAGCTCAGGAGGTTCAGTCTGAAAAAGTGAGAATATCTAAAATGTTTTTTTGTCCTAGCAACTTGCTCTCGACCGATTAATTGTAATTTGTCAACCCAGACAGGTGGCATTCTACTTTTAAGATGTAAATAATTACTTTTAAAATTTTATAATTATACGTACATCATAAGTTTTTCAACAGCTGTATATGAATTTGGAATAGCCAGCAATAAGAGGAGGAACGTCATTTTCAGGGTTCAAAATCTCAAAAAAGCCAAACTTTTTATCGAACATTACCGATGGCATATTACAAATATATAAAACCTCAAGCTTATAAATTTATTTTTAATTTTTGTTCCGCTTAATTACCTGGATCAACCCATATAATGTATACCTGTAAATTTTACACGCACCCTTACATACCGTAATATTGCATCGTAATGCACTTTAGCACGCAATTTCACTATAAATATCTATATACAAATGCACCTGCGGCACACTTACCGCTAGCAAATTCAATACTCATATAATATACTCGTTCGCAATTTTCATTTGTAACATCAAAAAACTAAAGAAAAAGTATCGGTATTTACAAGATAATACACAGTTTCAGTATTCTGAATTTTAAATTACAAGTTTCATCTTTTCAGAATAATTTCATGCATTTTTATGCAAAAGTAATATCTACCCTTATATATTACTATTATATAGTACTACCGGGCAGAAAAGTAATTCATGCTTTGCGGTATCACCGGCCGTATGCGATTAAAAATACAAATCTAAATATAAAAAAATCGAGCATTTAAATAGCCATTTAATTGTGTTTACAAATAAAAATTTTTTATACAAAAGATTTGCTCCTCAATACATTGTATTTTCGTATATTTATATTAGCTGTACATCAAAAAGAACGGTCCTGACTGAGATTATAAGCGTATACCGCATACTATAATATGTGTACTATATATATATGTGTATAATAAACTTTAGAATAGACTTAGATATATTGCTGATGTTCTTGTGTAAACAAGCTATTAAAACGTTGATAATTTATTTATTTTTCTATCTTTTTGTACAAACAAAAAAAATATTAAATTTATGTAATGTTTACTTGTATGATTAATATTTTTCTACTTAGATTTACGCGGGTGTGGCGGGGTTAAGTTGAATGACATAAAAAAAATAATAATATTTTAGTTTACCTGTTTTTTAAAACTTTAATTTAGACACTGAACAATTTTTATCTCCTACACTTAATACACTTTAACAATTAAACTATTTTTTGATAAATTTAATTGTAAAAAACACAAATTTAACGTGCAACATGTCGTATTACGAGTAGAATACATAGCGCCGCGGCCATCACTACTTGCCACAATATTGTATACTGAAAGAGCTGGGGATTTTCTATTTCCCTGTGTTAAGAGATCACGTATTTAAAATATACATGTGTGTGTACATGAATGATTATATATATTTAGTTTTACAAATTTCCGTTATCTGCTACATAGCGCTGATGTTTGGAAAGGATTTTCTGTAAATGGTTGCACTTACACGCATTCACTGGTGTTTGTTGTGTTGCATAATATCAAATATAACAACAATAAGCGATTTTATGCCGTTGTGGTTAACTAGTCAAAATAGTTAATTTAACAGATAAAGACCCGTTTACACTTACGAAAAGTAAGGTTTTTATTGTAGGATGTCCTAAAAAAATTTAGCACTTGTGTCGTAGGTGTAAACGGCTTTTTGTCAATTTAATCGTGATTAACTTAAACATTTAGGTATGTTAACCACGACGGTATAAGATCGCTCAGTAAAACATATCAATGTTCTGAGCTTTTTTGACAATTTTTTGACAAGGGATATTTTACAATTTAGTTATTTTATAGCGTGCGTACGGTTTATAGTTCAATTATAAAACTTTAATAAAGTAATAGCTTTTCAATAATGGTTTAATTATAAATAATTTAAAGTTTTACTGATGTATTTTGAAATTGTTGATTAACAGTAGGAAGAAAAGAAAAACTACTTTGCTTTTGCTGAATAATAACAGCTGGACATATTGTAACCTGAAATAGCGGTGAGTAATGCAAAAATAAAAACAGTTATCTGCGTTACCTGTTAATAAAAATCAATTTATTCAAAAAAATTACATACATACTATTTTTTTATTAAAAATTAAAAGTTATGATCCTTGATAAAATAAACACATCATAACAAAAATCAAAATGGGCTGACGAAAAAAATTAATACAACTTAAAATGAATTTAAAATGTAGAAACGAATAAATATAGTAAAAACAGTATTACAATGTATTTTTCTTTACTAGCGAAAAATAATGAATATATTTCAATTTTCAGTGGCCGATATTATTGCCCTAAGTAGAGAAAAAACATTCTGAAACTCGTCTTAGAAATATTTATCATACCAAATACGACTACAGTCCCTCGGCACTTCGGGCCTGTAATCAGTCGCATTTGCCAAAATAATATTTTCTGGGTAGTAGCTACTAAAGTATGATTTACTGGCCGCTGTGCGGCTAAGAAAATCAGCATTCCTCGCTACTGACGCAGAAAAATTTTATATGACCTTTGTCCATAAATGAATTTATATGCGATTCGTCATTCTTTACTTTTTTGGACACGAGCCCGCCGTAAATATTCTTGCCACTGGCGCAGAAAAATCGTATACGACCCTTGGCCATTTAGAATAGGAATACCTAAAATCGCAACTTACCAATTTACGAGCGATTTGGGCCATTACTTATTTTACATATCTAGAGCAAAAAAAGCCTTTTTTCTACCCACGGGAGATGGCTTGCCCATTATATGTAAAACTATGTTTTAGAACACGGGATAAAATATGCATATTTTATCCGGGGTTCGACTTTTGCATGCTGTCTGCACTCGCTCGTGCATACAACTGAATGCAAAGCCAAAACCAATATTTTATCCCTTATTTAATAAATAGCGGTGAGAAATTACATTCAACATAATAAACTTTTTTGTTACAATTAAAAATCATTCATACATTGGAAAAAAATTTTTAAATAGTATATTATACGGCTCGTGTCCAAAAAAGTAAAGAATGGTCCTAATCGCACGTAAATTACTTTCCGAGGTGAAGTGGAAAAAGGTAAACTACGATTTGGGGCATTTTTTATTTATGGACAAAGGTCATATAAAATTTTTCTGTGTCAGTAGCGAGAGAACAAGTCTTTTTTGGTGCTCTATTACCGCTGACCAGAAATAATTATGTTTACTTCTGTCTAATTTTTTCAGTTTTTTTTTGTATAATAGCACTTTTTTTGATTAATATTTCATTTTTTGAACTTTTCTGAGCAAGTAATAAACCATGATTCACTTTTTTTTTTAAATTTAAATTAACGAAAAAAAAAAAAAAAAAAAAAAAAAAAACATTTGTGAGAGAGTGAAAATTGACCAGAGATAAAAATTTTTTAAATTATTTTAGCGTATTTTCCCCCCATCTGATAATTTTTTAAAATTTATATTAGAATTAATTGAATAATTTTGTTTATAGTTGAATAGAATAATATTTAATCTTTATTTAAAATGTAAACAAAAACAAACACCATGTCATTATACTTAAAACTTTTAGTTAACTCTGCGACGGTGCTGGCGTATAATTTTATTTTGTAAATATTTGGTTTTTTATAATTGAAAATCAGTAACAAATCAGTATCGTATCGTCAAATAGTTTCTTTTTTCCCTTCAATAGTATCAAAGTTTCCGATTAGAATTATTAGTTAGTTAAAAAAAATTCAAAAACTATAATTTTTAAATAATATTCATATTTTTCTTAAAGCTTGGCCATAATTACTGTCATTTATCTAAGTGTCCCATCAATATTAGTACATCATGTCAAACAAAATGGATACCGACGAAGACGTTTTTAAAAATCGTAAGTATTCTAATTTTTCTATCATCAATAATTAATTGATTTAATAATTTTTATGTCTTAACAGTGCATGAAATAGAAGGCGAAATAAAACAAATCCTAGATAAATCAAAACGTTACCTAGAAAAAAATTCTGAATATTCAAGTACAATCAGAATTTACAATAAAACATTTTACAAAAATAATAACAATTATTTATACATCACTGAATATAACCAAGGTGCATTTATTGAATTAATAAATGAATATTCGCGTAGTTTAGCATATGCACCAGTTAACAGTGAAGATTATGCATTAGCATTAAATAGTAGATCAACAGTGCTAGCACGTCTTTTCAAATATGAAGAATGCATTATTGATGTTAATAATGCACTTAAAGTGACTAAAGATCACAAAACTAAATTTACGTTATTATGTAGAAAAGTTCATTGTTTGACAAAATTAAATAATGAAGATGAAACTAAAGATACTTACATTGAAGCATTAGGGGTCTTACAGTTATTGAATGATGAAGATGTGGATAAACATTTGAAAGAACTATCTCGTGTACTTAAATTGAAACCAGCTAAAATAACAGTTAATAAAAACAATGAAGTCATTGAAACTGAAAATTATTTCATTTCTAATAAAATTACTTGGAATTTTAATGAAAAACATGGAAATCACATAATTGCTAATGAAAATATTGATCCTGGTGAAAAATTAATAATTGATAAATTTTATTGTGGATATCCAAATGAAAAAGAATTTTATGTCACTTGTTCTTATTGTTTAAATTTAGCATTTAATAGCATTCCATGTGAACACTGTGTTAATGCTGTTTTTTGTTCTGAAAAATGTAAAATTGAAGCATGGTTTAAATATCATGAAATTGAATGTCAAGCTTACAAAAAATATTTTGCTTATTATTATTATTTTTTTCGTTTTGAATTAAAAAATCCAAAATTTTTATTAGCATTTAGAATTTTTATTAAGACTGTTAATGAAATTGGTGTAGAAAATGTCATTCAAAAAGCTGATGAAATTGATAAATTATCAGGTGAGTAAAAACAAATTTTATTCTGTCAATGTTAATATTATTTTGAAACTTTTTTTTTTAAATTATAGCCCAAAATAAAACGTCATTTTCTGATACAAAAATGAAAAATAGTCATAAAGATTTTGGATTCATATATGGATTGAATAAAAAAGCAGAACATACAGATCCAGAATTTTTGAAATGTAACGATGATTTTGGTAAAATGATATTATTTAGTTTAAAAGATACAAAAATCATACCAAATAATCTATCGTTAGATAATTTTAATAAACTAAAAAAAATAGTTTGGAAATTATTAGATATGATAAATACAAATACTTTGGGTGTAAGTGCAAACTAATTTCATAAATTATGAAATAATTATTAATTTTCAATTTTTATTTTCATATAGAAACAAGATTATCGTTATTTTAATATGGTTGGAGGAGGAAAAGTACAGTTTGGTGAAGTTGTACTATCAACTGGAAGTCTTTTGAACCACAATTGTGTACCAAATGCTGCATTAATTTATGAAAAAGATTCAAAATACATTATTTATGCTGAAAAGCCAATTAAAAAGGATGAGCAGGTATTTATGATTTTATTAATTTTTTGTCACATAAATTAATTTTTTTAATGAATTTACAGGTATTTATTTCATATCTTCCTGGAATTCGTTACTGTAATTTGGAACAAAAAAAAGAATTACTTACTAAAATTGGTGTTCCAAAATGTGATTGTATTGCTTGTACGGATGATTGGAAAATAATAAATGTAAAATACTATTAATTTTTATATTGAATTTGAATATTTTTAGATATCTAATGAATATTAACATTTTTTTGAATATTTCAGTTGCCAGAAAATGAAGAAACATTAAAGAAAAATCACAACGAAATTTACAATTTTTACAAATCAATCAATGAAACAAAAGATTCACTTGCTCAATTAAGAAGAAATTTTAACATAAAAAATATTAATAAAATAAGTGAAATAATAAAAATTGGTTATTCAACATTATCAAATTATGATGCAACGTTGGCAGTTCAAAAATATAAAGCTTATTTAGAAATGCAATTTGTTAACATATATGGTCCCAAAGAAGCTATTCCTGTGTGGATTGATTATGAATATGAATATTATCATTATTCCTAAAAAAATGTAATTTAGCTATTTTGTGTTTATAAATAGTTTTAAATAAAGTTTTGATTTTCTATTATTATAAATTGATTATTTACAGTCTTTTCTTCCTAGCGGGCCGAAAACACTTTTTTCGCCCCGCAACGAGATCGAAAAAAACGCGTTTTCACCCCACTGAGAAAGAAAAATTTCGTTTTGTCCATGGGATCAAAAAAAAAAATACCCCAGATCGCAGTTTACCATCCTCGGCTTCACCTTGGATGCTAATTAACGTGCGATCTGGGCCATTCTTTTTTTTTTGCTCCCGTGGTTAAAAATGTACTATTTTATAATGCACGTTAGAAAAGTTCGAGTGTTTCCATTAACTCTTCTGAATTTTATAAGTTCTTGCAAGTTTTTCCCTGCATTCAGAGACATCTATTTTACTCTAATTAAATTATGTGAAGGGGTATTAATATTTCATTGTATTTTATTTTGTAATAAGATTTTCCCCCTGTCACTGAAGTGTAACAACAGTTATTGATATATATTGGGTTGTACATTTACATAAAAACCCTTAAATAGCCTGTTATATGTGATATAAATCAAACTATTTCCCGCGTTTAACATTGCATCGGTACTTTTATTATAAACATGAATAAAATTACTTTGATATACGCCAACTTGAATAAAAATTATCTCGCAAGTGAAATGATTATAACCACGAGGTCTCGGGTTCGCCTCCCTGTTACAGCAGACTTTTTTTTCTGAAAAACTTGTGTTATATTACTACGACTGGCTTAGGACATTATTTCCGGCATAGAATTTAATTTCAAAAAAATTAAATACTATGAAGAAAATAAGATCCACCTTCGGTGGTTGGGAAAAGTCCTAAAAAACATAAAATATTTCCTCCTACCTACTTTCAATTAAAATCCTCTTGAAGTTTTTCCCTACGTGGGGTTTTCTCCTGAAATGTCATGTTTACTATTTACTAAGTCCTGTTACTTCTAAACTCACGATAGAGTGTAAACCCGCGTAAATATTATAAGGACGTCCTATACAGGGAAGCCGTTTGTGGCATCAAAATTGTGGGTTGGTAACACTTTTTTGTATGTCTTCCTAATGCGTGCAAGTGAGAAAAACCTACTAAAATTCTCTTAAATGATGCCCAAAACGGCATCCCTGGTCCTATAATGCGTCCCGAAAAACCCTAAATAACGTCCTATAGGATGATCGTAAGAAATGGGCCCTATTCGGTAAAAATAAAATCCTAATGTATAAACTAATCCTAAGGGATGAAAATGGACTTTAGGGGTAAAAAACGAGTCCAGCATGATATAACAAATACCACCCGGTATAATCAGCCCCCGAGGCACCTATTGGGCTCAATCGGGATAAATTGCAATCTCCGTGCAAAAGGTGATTATTAGGCGTAGAAATGGACTCCGGGGGTAAAATATAGTCTTCGTATGATAACATTAATAACTCCGAGTAAAATCCACCACAAAGAGACATATTTTACCCAGTTGGGCTAAAATAAAATCTTCGTGCAAAAGTTCATTTTTAGGTTTAGGAATTTACTCTGGGGGTAAATTATAGACTTTATGTACTCTTTTACCAATTCTTTCCTCTTAGTTTCACTGAATTCCAAACCGTCATTAAATCTTTTGAAATCTTCTGCATGAGTTATTATTTTTTCAGCAGTAATTATTTTATTTTCCTTAGAGACTTCAGCTTCTTTATTGTAGTTTTCTAGGTTGGCAAAGCCTTCTATAAGAAATTCAGTCACATTGTTCTTAGTTCGTGTATAGTCTATAGGGCTGCTATTTTGTTCTTCAGATCTACATTTACGAATGACTGGCTGGGCTTTCTTTTTAGGAGGCTCATTTAACCTAGTTCTAGATGTATCTCTAGGTTTCAAGAACTTTTCATGATCCTTTGTAAGCTTCTTCGAAGAGCCTTTAGACATTATTTTATTTCTGCTGCAAGTAATTCTAGAAGGCGGTTCTCTACTAGGGCCAGTAGCTTCTTCTTCTTCTGACTCTGATTCTATACTGGTGTCATTAATATACTACGAAGACGTCAATTCACCAAATAAACTAAACAATAACAAAAGACTGAAAAATATAGTTGATAAGGAAGCTGAAGAAATTATAAGGCAAGCACAAATGAACCAACCAATAACTGTTTTTTCTGACACAAATACAGCATTAAACCCAGATGAACTACCTGGTAATAAAAATTTTCCAATAAAAGCTTCCAAATAAAGTCTCAACAGGATTCCATAATATCCCAGCAATAGTCCTAAAATAAATGCCACCAAATATTATCATTATCTAGACATTTGGAAGGCAGCAAAAATAAGGCCAATTATTCCTAAAAAAGGAATAAAAGATCTAAGTGAACCTGTAACATAAGTCTACTGCCTAATATCAGTAAAGTCTTGGAAGCAATAATTAAAAATCGAATAGTGGAATTTATAGCTAAAGAAAACACCATACCCGAGAATCATTTTGGCTCCAAACACAGACATTCCACAACACATGCCATCAATAAATTCCTAAAAGATGTAAACGAGTACCTAAACATAAATCACATAATAGCTGTGCGCCTCATCAACCTCGAAAAAGCCTTCGACACTGTCTGGCACAATGGACTCCTATACAAACTAAAGATAAAAGGCTTAAAACAATACCTATTACACCTAATAAATAATATGATACAAGGCCGCAAATTCGTAGTAGCAGAAGGCAATGAAATAACAGATGAGATCTTTCTAATACTAGAAGGACTCCAACAAGTTTCAATCTGCTCACCTGTCCTCCTCAACCTCTTCTTCGTTATGATGAACCTTTTTGAATTGAACAAGGACAATATGACACATATTCAATAACCTATGCTGACGATACAATAATATATGTTGCAGGTATAAATTTAATCTCATCACAATGCAATCTACTAAACCTCGTAAATAACTTTAACACAACATTACAAAACTGAAATCTCAAAATAAACCTAAAGAAATGTGAAACAATTATACTAAAGCGAACCTCGAACCACTTTACTAAATCATCAAAAAGAGGTATGAAAGATTTCAAGATATCAGCACAAGTACCAGGTACGGATAATAGAATAGACATCCCACACAAAAAAATAGTCAAATATCTTGGTCTAAGCCTAGAAAACCTTATAAGATTTAATAGTCACTTAGTCATCCAGCTGAACAAAGCCAAAGCCACATACCAAGCCAACAGTAGACTTTTCAAAAGCCGGAACCTAAATAAAAAAGCAAAATTAATATGCTATCAACTATTAATTAGAACAATACTTACGTATGCATGCCCTATCTGGTGGAGCATATCAGCATCAACAATGGAAGATCTAAGTTTGAAAGACAATGCCTAAAAAGTTTTTTTAATTTCTATAGTTATTCTAGATATTTTGAACCTCCTAATAAATTTTAAAATTTTTTAAAAAATTTAGGGCACGCGAAAAAACGCTAAAAAGTTTGTAAAAATACTCTAAAATGAGCTATAGCGGAATAACTGACTATTTTATAAAAAAACTACTAACGATTCCGTAATCTAAGCACCAAAAAACATAATAACCAGTGGTTAGGATAACTTTATTGTCTTCCGGGAACTCAAAATATTAAAAAAATGGCTAAAATGACCTAAATTGGGCCATAGTGAAAAACGTAACGGGCTCTTCGAGTGACCATTTATCGGAAAAAGGACCGAAAAATTTGTAATCAGCACACCAAAAAACTTAAGTATCAAAGGTCTCTTCCTTGAGAATCCACCATGTACACAGGCCCTATGGGCGGCCACTGGACTAATCACTTAAAATTACAACGCATTCAAAATCGCGTATTAAAATTAATATCCAATGCATCCAGGGTCAAATTTGTCCTATTTAAGAGGGGGGTCAAATTTGTCCTTTTTAAGGGGGGGGGGTCAAATTTGTCCTATTTAAGGGGGGGGGGTCAAATAAGACTTAGAATAATTAGGTAAGTATATATAAATAAATAAAGTACTTTTAAAAGACTTTGAAAAATCTGGGCTTAGGTACTTAGAATATATTCGATTTAGGGACTTAGAATAATATCGATTTAGGGACTTGGAATAATTCAGGTTCAGGGATTTGGAATAATTCAGGCTTAGGGACTTAAAATAATATTGATTAAGGGACTTAGAATAATTCAGCTTTAGGGAATCAAAATAGTTTGGGTTTAGCATCTTAACAGCTAGTAAGGTGATAATTACAAATTATAAAATTAGAAAATTGTATTGTAATGTTGAGTAACATTTGTATTATACCTAGTCCTCATCTGGAAGTAAACATGTTCTATGCATTTAGGTTGTGTTTACACAAACCGGTTATAAGTATTTATTATATTACGATTATTAATTATTATTGTTATATTGTAATTAAAAAATATATATTAATTTAACCTTTATCTTTCAGATACAAGTGCCCGTAATTTTTATAAAATAATGCAACCAGCTCTTTTCAAGGTTCGTCTTAGGGCCTCTTACAATAGAACAACTATTCAAAATTTTTTTTAAAACTTGCCACTAGAAGTTTTGCATTCATACTTTACTATTACACTCATCCTGATTTAAACTTACCAAGTTAAATTTTTATGGGTTTTTTCCTACGTGGGGTTTTTTGCCAGTCATGCGTCAACTAACCGTTATGCACACCCCTATTATTCAGATTCGTGATAATGCTCTTCAACTAACTCACGCTTATCAGGATGAATAATATTAATAATATAATATTATCCTGCGCTTATCCTCCGCAAATCAACACACACGTCGTTTCAATTGGAGGGGAACATTGTGCTTTCATTTTTTCAGCTCATTATATTTTTTGATTTTCCAACATGGCGGACCAAAAAACATAATAGAATGAACTTTATACGTAAGCATAAGGGTTTTGAAGGTTGAGAAAAACTAATATTTTATGATTAATGCTAATTTATTTATTTTTTAATATTGAAATTTCTTTATTTCTTTTATTTTTTTCATAATATTGCAATATGAATGAAATTTACAATAATTTTATACAATTTGTTTGTAATCACAAGAGTGAACTTTATACGTTATGAAGAAGTTAGTAGATATACATGAGATATAATCTTCTCACTTGCTGAGAGGCCTTGGACAAGATAGCCATCCTCAACTAATCGCAAAAATAATAATTGTAGATTTGAATGGTTGCTGATGACGATCACGTCCGTGGCGTCTAATTCAAAAGTTTTGAATCAAAACAAGTGGCAGTTGTACAGTTTTAGACTTTTATAGGGACTTGAAGACTGATTTTTTGAAGAGACCTGGACGGTTCACTTACCTTAAAGGGTACTTTACTAGCAATACAAAATAAAATAGAGTTAACTGGCCATGAATGTTCACCATTCACGTCTAGTGGTGCATTTCTCAAAACAGGAGATATGTAATAGATGACTTCAGATTAAAAACAAAGTATGATAGCGTTTGAATGAAAAGCTTAATTAATATCAAGTTTGCTATCCATATAAAGAAGCTAGAGGAGTTTTGGGATTGAATGATCTTCTGATGGATGGACGAAGCACCTTTGACCAATCGCAACATTCTAATAGGTTAAATTTGTCAAAGGTACTTGTCTCGTCCATGGCACCTGACTCCAAACAAGTGAAAGATAAATAATATAGAATACATTAAAAACTGTCAAAATGATTACATCGAGTTTGCTGTAAAAAATTCGTAAATGGTTCAGAGTTTTCTATTTTCTTGCATTTATAAATTTCAAATAATTCAATTTTATTTTTCTTTTAGTTGACCTTGAAAAGTTTGTTTTTCTATATATTTTTTGTTGTTAAATATTTTTTGAAGGGTACTTATTAGTTCTAACTTCTAGAACCCAAAATAAGTTTTTATGGATCCTAAATTTTACGAAATTTAAAAATTATTCAGCCTTTTTTGGCATCAAATCAATATTTGAATTTTATGGTAAACTTGACATAAAACACTTTCAAAATTTATGCGAGGTAATGTAGCCCGTATTTGAGACTGAAGGATTCGAAGTACGCTTGTTAAGGTTAAAGATAAAACATTACATAAAATAGTCTAAATTAACACTTATTTATTGCATGTTTTACTTTATTCTCATCAGGCAATGTTAACATTTAAATGGCTGATATAAAACATCCTTAATATTTTACGACTTGAGTTTGTAATTAAGACAGCTATACACTGAGAAAAAATGTTGAGTAAAATCTACTTTAGCAACTGGAAAATTTTACTATTAATTTTAGTAAAGTTATTTGAAGAATTGAAAATATTACATTTTACACTTTTATCCATTATTTTTTACTACAATTAAGGGTAATTTTTCTTGAAGAAGATTTTATACAAAATTTTATTATAATACTCTCACTCTCTCACATGTTTTTTTTTTTTTTTTTTTTTTAATGATTAATTTTTTTTTTTTTTTTTTTTTTTATTTTTTATTTTATTTAAAAAATTTTTTTTTTTTAATTAATTTTTTTTTATATGGCTCATTTTCATTTTTTTTGAAAAAATATCTTACAAAAACTAAAAATAAAAAATTCCTTTTTTAAAGTCCGAACAAGGCTTTTTAGACTTTTTTCACCAATATTTATTCAGTGTTGCATAAAAATCACCATAACGAACCTTTTACATCAATTTATTACGTTTTTTCATATAATTATAAGGTAAAAACAGCTTAAAACCATTAAAAACCAAAATCGTTACATACGGCCTTAATACATGAATTTTTCTAGGTTTTATTCATTTTAGAGAACAATATCCATATATTTTTAAAGAATTCTTACTAAAAAAACGAGTTTTGGAGGTAAATTTTAAAAATATTTAATAATTTTAACAAAAATGAGGAACGGTAAAGGCAGGAACGGTAAAGGCTTTTTTATAGAAAAATCAAAATAATTCGTAGACAAATGAATAAAAAAACTTTTCCGTTTGGAAAGTAAAATATTTTTATGATTGAAACTTGCTAAGTTTTTAATATTTTAATTACAACGCTTCTTAATAGGAGATCTAGGGGGGTACGGTAAAGGCTTTTGTTTTTGTCCCTTCGTTATTTCTGAACTTAAACCCATTTTGTTTTCCTATTTAACAATCATTTTAAGTGCTCTTGGTGTGAGAATTTTTTATTTATGTATTTAAGTTGTCATTTATGCGGTTAAAAGGTTTTAAAAATGTTTTTACGAAGAGAAATCAAATTTAATATAATTAAATTACGTTTTTCATAAAAATTTTGTAAAATCGTGTGACACACCTTCTCACCCTTGTAATAATTAGTAAAACTAAGTTTAAATTTTTTCTATATGGAAAAAGTTGAACCTTATGATATAGCAATTAAGCACAAAACAAAAATTTTCGAAAATTAATCGATAGGTGTGAGTGACAGACACTCAAAGTATAGGAATCTCCTTTGTGACAGGGAACGGTAAAGGCTTTTTTGCTATATTTTTATGTTTTATAGTAGTTAAAACATTAAATTATGTTGATTTTTATGGTGTACCATCAAAAACTAATTGAAATTGAAAATTAAAAAAAAAATTTTTTTTAAATCAATGCATCTGTTAGTCGGAAACGTGTTGTACGTCATTATTGCAAAAAAAACGATAATGAGCCATATATTTTTTTAAATAATTTACATTTTATAATTTATACAATTTTGGTTCCTTATATAGTATCTGAAACCAAATTTTGTCACTTGCGAGAAAAAAATGTATAAATAAATTCTACTAAAATTAATAGTAATTTTTTTTCCATTGCGAGTAGTTTATAAAATAAGTGTTGGTAAAAAATAACATAAAACGCCATTTTGACAACTTTAAATTATTTTACTAATCAAAAGGGTAATTTTTACCAATACAGTTTTGTGAGTGTACGGATAATGATATATTTAATTGATTATAATACTTACAGAAAGATCTAAAATTATTATTATTTAATTCTCTTATTCTTCCAGAATATCTGAGCAATTATTTTAAAAGTGCTACTTAATTTGAGCCTGGAATCGTAATTTTTTTTTTTGAGGGCACACCGATATGACCCGTGTTTTCAGATAGTTTGAACTTTCAGAAAACCGAAAAAAATCGTGAACAAGAAGTCGGCGATAGGTGCCAAAAAGATTTTTTCACTTTTATGTCAAAAACCGTGTTTTTCGTATCTGAGCTACCCTAAATTTTTAAAATAACTTTTTAGGTAAATAAAATTTTAAAAAATAGATAAGAAAATCTGATTGCCAGGGAAAAATCACTCCAGAAGAAAAAAAAACTTATCTTTTTACGATGAAATTTAGACAAGTTATCGTCAATTTGACAATTTAAGATTTTGCTCAAATTCGTCTTAAAAAAGAATGAAATTTTATTGAAAAAAGCCTGTTTCTGAACTTTAAAAATGCATTACTCGCTTGATTTTCATCGTAAAATAATAATTTTTTTTTTTAAATCGATTAATTTTTTCCTGGCAATTCATTTCTTTAAGAAAAAAAATCATTTTTATTGACCAAATTTCAATTTTTAGGTCAAAAGCCTTTGAAAACTGTAAGTAGCAAGATTTACTTAACACAGTTTTTGATCTAAAAATTAAAATTTGGTCAATAAAAATTATTTTTTTCTTAACTAAAATATCGAAAACAAAAAATGCTTAATTACAAAAGTTTCCCTTTCAGACACTAAATTTAATTGTAACGTAAAAAATATCAGCTAAATAATTTACTAATATGTATTATTTTCAGTTAATACAGCTGTGTATGATAATCAATGTTTACTTGTATATGTCAATTTATTATACTAACTGTGAAGAAAAAATTAACTGTCAACGTCTATTCTTTCAAAAAGATTTTTTTATTGTTGAAATATTGAAATAAAAAATTTTCAAACCTTTGGTAAACTGATTTTTCCAAATCATAAATATATAATATAACCTTCGCCTCTATATGTTTCTGATTAAATTTTGAAATACGAGATTTAATCTATAATACGTATCCTCGACTAGTTACACCAATAATAGTAGATTTTATTAGCATTCATAGTTACTATAAAACCCCGTGATAAAAGGAACCCTATGTTCCCAGAGCGGTAAACGTAAAAAAAGAGAATAAATGAATTATTATTCGGTCTTTATATAAATTTTTTGTTAAAGACAGATTTATTACAAGATGCGTTAAATTTTATAAAGGTAAATTATATTTATATCATATTTACATATAATTTTTTCAAGGTTTTGCATCTTTTAAGTCCATTTTATGTTTGAAAAATTGTTACCTAAATTGGTGCTTTTAAATCCTTATTGACAGCTAATAATTGTCTTATTTGTTCTATTAAAAAAATAAATTAATATTATTAATAACAAAGTTAAAGATTTTTATTTTATTTTTTATGCAAAATTACCTTTGGCAATATTAGAGCATATAACTTCAACTTCTTTTGTGGTTATTTGATTTGATGATTCACAAACTTCATTTTTACAATAACCAGGTGGTCCCTAAAATTGAATATTTTTCCTTTTTGAATAGTATTTTTTAATAAAATTAACAGAACTGTTTTTAATTTAAACAATTTTGAGTAATTTTATACCTGAGGTCCCGGTAATCCAGGTATCCCATCTTGACCCGGGTAACCCTGAAATCAAAATTTAATTTACACGAAATATTAAATTATTAATCTAGTCAGCTATACTTTTTAAATTTCAAGATGCCAGATAATAAAATATAAATAATTTTATATCGGTGCTTCAGGTACTCTAATAGTCCAGTTTCAACTTGAAAAATAAAAGATTGCAGCTTTGAAAATGTTTTCAACATTCTATTTGAGTAAAGAAATAATAACTTTGAAAAATTTATCTTACTTTTAAGATTACTTTAGCAAATACTAACATTTTATATAAAAAAGCTTTCAAAAATAAATGTCCAGAATACTCGGCTTTATCATATGCGTGTTTCTGAGCCAAAATAACTATCAGCACCAAAGAGCATTCTGGAGTAAGATAGGTTTTTCTGCGCTGCACTGAAACTGGAAAAAAGTTTTGGAAGTTGGTAATATTATTAAAAAAAACATTATCTTCATTGAAATATTGCCCTTAGCTGCCTTCGATAGGGCATACTTTTTTTCAAAAATTCATAACTCTTGAATTTGAGAACTAAAAAAGGTCTACAGGGTTTAAAAAAATTCGCAATTTATACCTGTTCCACAATAATAATAAAAATAAAAAAAATTTGCCCATTTTAAAAGCCCTGAAGTTCAAAAATACTGATAGTCAAAGCAATAAATGTATTTTTGAAATGGAATTTCTCAGCACAGAAGAATAACGCCTCACTGGAAAATTTTGGTTTTTTTACATCCAAAACTTACAAAGTAAAACCGGTTTTAACCAAACTCTAGCGCTAGATTTTTCAGAAACATTAAAAAATCGTTTATTTTTTCCTTATTTTTGCCATTTTTTAGTCTCTTTAATCATATTTTTGATACTAGAGCTTCTTTTCTCACTATTTAGAAATTAATAATTAATAATATTATATTTATTTTACTGTAATTTAGGTCTATTTAAATTCAAAATAATTACTCATTAAATGTTTTAAAAAATTTATAACCAGTTTGTGTAACTACATAACCAACGAGCATGAAACATGTTCACTCATAACAGTAATGAATTCAAAAACCGAAATTACAATAAATCCCGAAATATAAATTACCCTAAATCCATAAACTTAAAGTATTCTAAGTTTTTGTTCTTATCAGGGCCTAATCAGGCCCTGACTTCCACTTCAAATTATTCTAAGTCCCTAAATCGAAAATATTCTAAGTCCATTTCACCCCCCCCCCCCCTCTAAAAATGTAACTTTTTCACCCCCCCCCCCTAAAAACGCTAATATTTCACCTATTTCACATGTTCCATGTTAAAATATACCTTTTTTATAAATAAATATAATAAAATTTGTATACATATACATGTTTTTTTTATTTTTACTAAAAACAAGAGCATGCAATAGGATCTAGTTGAAACCGGTTTCAGTGAGCAAATTTTTATTAAAAATATTAAAAATCTCATAATTAATTAATTTAAATCATTGCCTAAAAAAGCATTTTCGTGTTTATCATTAAAGAACTTACAACTGGTTTGTGTAAACACAACCTAAATGCATGGAACATGTTTACTTCCAGCTGAGGGCTAGGTATAATGCATAAATGTTACGATACAATTTGCTATTTTTATAATTTGTAATTATCATCTTACCAGATATTAAGATTCTAAACCCAAACTATTCTGGTTCCCTAAACGGCGCACAGTTTTGTAAACACGTATTATTCTAGGTCCCTATAAATCAAAATTATTCCAAGTCCCTAAACTTGAATTATTCTAAGTCCCTAAATTGATATTATTCTAAGTCCCAACCCCAGATTTTTCAAAGTCCTAAATTGAAATTATACTAAGTCTCATTTAACCCCCCCCCCCCCTTAAACCGCACAAGTTTGACCCCCCCCCTAATCCGGACAAATTTAATCCCCCCCCCTTAATTTTCAAGTTCCGAGGTACCCCCTCCCTACAAACATGTTCCATGTTCAAACTATGACAAACGTTAAAAAATTTAAAAATCGTCGTTATTTAGCCTTTTGTAAGAAAATTTCTGTTGGAAATGTATTAAAACCGATTTCAATGTCAAGATTTTCAGTGTCTGTAAGTGATAAATATATAAATTTTTTGTATAAAAACGTTACAGAAGCTCAAATGTCTAAAATATGATTAAGAAGACCAAAAAATGGCAAAAATAAGGAAAAAATAATCGATTTTTTAATGATTCTGAAAAATCCAGAGTTGGAATTCGGTAGAAACCGGTTTTATTTTGTAAGTTTTGGATGCACAAAAAACAAACTTTTCAGTGAGGCATTAATTTTCAGTGCTGATAAATTTGATTTCAAATTTCATCTCATTCTTTGTTTAAGGAGTTAGGAGGGTAAATAAAAATGATGACAGAACTGAATGAAACTGGAAAATTATTAAATTTAAACATTTTTAAAGTTGAATAGAACTTGGTTTTACCTTTGTTACCACATTAATTTTCATTTTATTGCAAATTAAAAATAGGCAGTTTAACATTGCTCTTATGGAAATTCATATTTGGAGCTTACAAAAAGTATGATAGTGATGACACAGGGAGATGAAACTAATTAAATATCATAAATAAATTGTCAAAGATTATATTTCCAATTTATTTTATCTAGGTTGCCACATTCAATCATTAATTATTCGGTAAAAACCAAGTTTTAGTAAGTAACATAACCTAAAATAATAATGTTTTTTCATAATTTATAAAATTAAAATAACTTTTTTTTGCAATAATATTACATATATACACATTTTTTAAATATTTTTACGACTAATTTTATTTTAAACTGCAAATTATAAAAAAAAAATAGCGTCGGTAATGTGGATATTTCTATTTACCCTCCTAACTCCTTAAGACTACTTTTTCCCTGGCTATTCGATATTGAAAGAAAAAAAGTTGAAATTTTCAACAAAAAAGAGGCGGAAAATGAGATATTGCAATTTTTCTTAATTTGCGTTTTTCCATTTTCCGGAATTTCCCAGAATTTTTCCAAAAAACGCATTCGACAGGAATCGAATATCCAGGGATTTCTGTATTATAATCACAGTTTTAAAATATTTTTTCAAACTTATGTTTATGATTTTTAAGCATATTCCCAAAAAACATCAAGGCTGGTTAAGAGCCGCCCAGTGAGTTTAATTGGCAATAATTAGGCTACTTAAGACCTATAGGGCCAAACATTTTTGGAGTTTCCTATATAATTAGAGTGTTTCTTATTTCCCAAACTGCCCGTAGAGAAAAATACTGGCTCAAATATGATACTTCAGGTCATAAAACTATTATCTAAAAAAAAAATTTTTATAAACAACTTGATGTAGTGTGCCGATTCGCAAATGAAAATCGGTAAAAACCAGGAAAAAGGTTTTAAAAACGTTTTAGAAAGCTTTTAGAAACCTTCTCAAAAACTTTTTACTACTAAAATGTTCTAAAAGCTTATTAGTAACAAAATATCTAGAAAAAACTGTAAATTATAACATATTTTATGATATTTGAACTTTATTTAAAATTTACAGTCGTCTAAAAAGCAAATATCTACGCCAATTGCAATTTGACTGTTTTATTCGTTGATTTTTCGTAAAAATGCATATTTCTTATTTTAGCGAGGAGGCAATTTATTGGGGGGGGGGGGCCTTTTATATATATTATTTTATATATAGGGAGGGCCTTTTATATATATTCTTTAGAAAGGCTTCTTTAAATGGTCAAAATACCTAAAAATAACCGCTTATGTTATAATTTACAGTTTTTTCTAGATATTTTTTTACTAATAAGCTTTTAGAACATTTTAGTAGTAAAAAGTTTTTGGGAAGGTTTCTAAAAACTTTCTAAAACGTTTTTAAAACCTTTTTCCTGGTTTTTACCGATTTTCATTTGCAAATCGGCAGACTACATCAAGTTGTTTATAAAAAATTTTTTTTAGATAATAGTTTTATGATCTGAAGTATCATATTTGAGCCAGTATTTTTCTCTACGGGCAGTTTGGGAAATAAGAAACACCCTAATATATATATAATATGTTAAAAACATGTAAAAAATTTAGGATCGATCCGATTAGTTGACCTGCCCACCATGGCTGTTTTGGCTCAGAATCACTCATATAAAATTTTTTAAAAGTAGCTGTTTTGGGTCTTTTTAAAATCTATATGTTATCCCTTTAATTATAAGCGGGTTAAAGTTTTGAGTTAGGAAGTTTTCTAGAAGCCTTAACGGTGTTTTATAATTTTAAACCAGTTTGAGCCATACATGCAGCATAAAAATTAAAAAAAACCTTTGTAACTGTAAAAAATAGTTTAATAAAATTAATTTTTTTTTACCTTTAATCCTGGAAATCCACTATATCCTGGAGCTCCCTAAAAATCATAAAATAAATTAGAATTATTTGAATGCTGGTATAATTGAAGATTTGTTTTTTGCGGGAAAGCTTTATAACATATTGCATACAAAGAAGCAAAAACAAGCTAAATTATAGCAGTCATTTGATAGTGCTTGACATTTAAGATGGTATTGAAATCAAAGGGTAGTTATTTGTAAAGTTTTCTTTTAAAATATTATCATTTATAACTAGGAAGAGGCTTTCACCAATTTTTTGAACAACTTGATAAAGAGTGTGATTATTTTAAAATTTTAAAAACATGATATCAATTTTGGAGACTGACTGTAATGTGCCCTTTAAAGTAAATGTATCAATAAACACGGTAGTTAAATTAATCTAAAAATTGTGTTATTTTAGTAATTTGCAAATTAATATTTAGCTTATGAAAAGGTACAGCCGTTTCATTCAAATTTTATTAAAACACATTTATTTACACATTTAAAGTTTGAAGATTAGAGAATAGCTGTTGTCAAATTAAATTAAAAAAAACTAAATTTTGATAATCAATAATAAAAATACAAAAAAGGTTTTTTGCAGTATTTCCGAATAAATTATTTGAAGCTATAATGGATATGTTTCTTTGTCTATTGCACTCTGTATAGTATACATTGTTTTGAAATATTTACATCACGACCTGGGTATCCTCGTTCACCTTTAGGACCCTGAAAAAAAGGATCTTTTGATTAATTTGAATTATCCTAAGTAAATAATTCTTATAATAATAATTAATTTTAAAACTTACAGGAAGGCCTGGCAGTCCAGTTAATTCTCGTGTTTTTCTATAAGGTGCAGTTTCTGAAAAAAATTTTTTGCGTAAATTAAAAACGAGATTGGAGACGGGGTGATCGAAAAAATGGTTGTTGAGTTTAAGGTAAAGTGAGACATTAAAAAGTGTATCTAATTCTTTTATCCACTTTAGCCCTGGAATTTCATTTCAACTCCTTAGAGGGATGGTAATGGGCGAACTTTATAAATAAACAAGATTATAATTGCTAGGTCTAAAAATGTTGTCTAGTAGGTATTTTTGGCTGCTTTTTCAAAATCTATAGTCAATTTTTACATACAACCCTTATGGGATGCGATATCAACCCCTGTAATGGGATAAATTGTGAATTTACGTTTAATGTTTTAAAATTATTAAAATTACGCAAAAAAATAGCTTGCTAGGTATTGAATAATTATATACGCACGTGATTTTTTGACATTTTTTTACAGATTGTCTAGTTATTTTTTCTAAAGAAAAACCATTGTTTCAAGTGTTGAATCTTTGCGAGCATATTTATAATTTATCTCAATTTAGGGATTGATATTGCGCCCCCGAGGGATTTGATCTGAAAATGGACTTCAGATTCGAAAAGAGCAGCAAAAAGTACCAACTAGACACCATTTTTAGGCCTAAAAATCATAATTTCGTTTATTTATAAAGTTCACCCTGTTATCACCCCTCTAAGGGGTTGAAATGGGGTATTTAGATATGCACGTGATTTTTTGACATTTTTTACAGTTCGTGTAATTATTTTTTTAAAAGAGCTACCACTTTTCCAAGTGTTGAATCGTTAAAAAATCTTTTAAAGTATATTTACAATTTACCCTATTTGAGGGGTTGATATCGTAATCCCAAGGGGTGGTACGTGAAAACAGACTTCAGATTCGGAAAGAGCAGCCTAAAATACCTACTAGATACCATATTTAGGTAAAAATTTCAATTTATTCAAGTACCTGAAAACTCGACCATCCCCCACGCCTCCATAATGTGCACCCCAATGGGGTAAAACAGGTAAAAATATTTTTCTTTTATTTTTTGAGGTTTTTAAAGGTTCTAGCAAAAATTTTTTATAATAATCAACTGTTTTTATTGGCTAAATAACATTATAAAGAAGGTTCAAAAATTCATTTAAAACATACCCTACTTTGGGGGTTGATATCGCACCCCCGAGAGGTTGTACGTGAAAACGGACTTCAGATTCGGAAAGAGTCGCCGTAAATACCTACTAGGTAGCATTTTTAGCCCAAAATTTCAATTTTTTCATATAAAAATATGCGAGTGTCCAGGGATTGTCAGTTGGGCGTTAATGGGTTAAAAGGTCTCTGTAAATCTTTATGCTAAAAACTGATGTAATCAATTTCTTATTTTGTTCAATCCACGATCAATAATATTACGACCCATGGCCAGAAAAATAAAGAATGGCCCAAATCGCACGTAAATTACCTTCCGAGGCGAAGCCGAGGATGGTAAACTGCGATTTGGGGTAATCTTTATTTATGGCCCAGGGTCGTATACGATTTTTCTGCATCAGTGGCGAGAAAACGCGTCTTTGCCGGAAAATACGTGCTTTCTGGCTGCTGACCAGAAAAATAATTAACGTATATACATTAAGAACTTACTTTCCTCGGCTAAGATTAAATTAAATGTTGTAACAAATAATATTAGTATTAATGATAAATGAAAATACATTATTTTTTTTGTGAATAAAGTTCCAAAATGCATTTGAACTAAAAGAAAGTTAAATGTTTACTACAATCCAGTAAGAATTCCAAAGAAGATAAAAATTGAAATAATACATTGTAATTTTGATAACCTTTTAAGTCAAAAGTTCAATAAAAATCTGAAGTCATCATACATTTATAAAAATATGATATGGTTAAAAAATATAATGACATAAATAAAATTTCTGTTATCTGTACACTATAATATATTTTTAATAAACATTACTTTTTATTTTTGTATTTATAATTTAAAAAATTTTTTTTAATTTAAACATATTATTTTGAGCATTTTATTGGTAAAAAAACTTATATAACGCAAAAGGTTGTCCAAAGACTATTAAATTTTTGCAAATATTTTGAATTTATTGAATTTTAAATAAGTTATTTTTAATATTGTAAATTATTATTCAATATAATTTTTATAGCAAAATGCAAAACAAAATAATTGTCAAATAAAAACTAAAAGTATTTTATAAATAAACGAGAAAATACTTCTATTAAACCGATAGTCAATTCACCCTATAGAACAAGAAGTTGAAATTTCTGCTCTTCTTACATGATCTCATGGAAGAAATATAAGGACTGGAACAAGTAGTAGTTGGTGATCTAAATGAATACTGCTTAAAATACAGCTGTAAGAATGTTTCTTAAGGCCAGAGGCAAAAGTCGAATTTCAAAGTTTTATTTGATCTTTGGAAATTTCTTTTGTCTAGGCCTTGTCAAGCATCAACATTATTTGAGAATCATATGTAATTCTTATATCAAAATCTGAAAAATCCTGGCTTATTAATGCCGGTTGTGGCAGCAGAAATTTTTTGCATTCACTTAAATGTTTGCAAATGGCTTGAAAAGTAAAGAAAATTTACCAAAAATTAGTTTTAATCATTTAAAATGCGAGAAATGTAGTATGGTAGAACTTAAAAAAAAATTTGGAACAAATAAAATATTTTTTTTTAAACTTTTTCCAGACTTATATGCCATTTGCAACCATTTTAAAGATGAAAAAAAATCTAGCTTCCACAAGCGGAATTCCGGTAACGGCAATCGGATTTTTCGCAGCATAATAGTTTTAGTGAATAAGATGTATAGTAACTAATTTTTAACTTTTCAAGTATGCCAGAATTGTAGCTCCCAAAAAATTCATCAAGACCGGGGATAAAGAACGAAAATGAAAAAGCTTTAATGGATGCTTCTCACCTCGTTTTTTATTAACGGCTTGCTGAACAGCTCTAGCGTTAAAAGGTACTCCTTCAATGAAATACTCAAAAAAAAATCTGATAGAACCCTAGAAATATAGTTTTCATAGTATTTTTTAAAACCAGGCAAAGTTTGATTTGGAAAAGTTTTATGTGATTCTTTGAAAACTTTCCTCAGCCTTATTCTTCTCAAACATCAATATTCCATAAATTATTATTCATAATCATATGCAATTTTTACATTTATATCTGAAAATCTGATACATCTTTTAATTAAATATGTAAAAAATTCTATTATTTGTATTTCTATTGCAAGACTAATGTAGACAATTATTTTCAACAATAATAACTAAGGATATCCTGGGATAAGATAGGTGAAAAACACTAAGGCCTCGATTTTCAAATAAAGTGGATAATGGTATTACCTAAGAACTTGAAATTCCAAGGTCCAAAATCTTTTGGACCCCTTGCCCCCCTGGAGGGACAAAAAACGTGTTTTTTAGGTTTTTTGCCCTTTATTTAATTTACCAGCTACAATGCCACCAAATTGTCTCATTTTGCAAGGACTCCTCCTTACATATATTTTTGAGCCTATTGCATATACTTTTAGGGTAAAAATATTTTCAAGTTCTTAGAAGTTACCCTGAGCGTGAAAAAAGGAGTTGTTCCTCTATCCTGAGATATCTAAATGTTTCGATCCTTAAAAAAACTAAAAATTACGTTTTTCGAAATTTTGAACCTCTGCCGACCCTTGAAATCTTATGTTATACCAAAAACCATCAGATTGAGCCGAAAAAATCTTAAAAACATGCTGAGGCCGCTAAACATACCTTATTCCGCAGTAGTCTTTGTATAAAACCTTACAAAAAGCTATTATTCATCATTAATATTTTATTATAATATATAGGTTAAAAATTTTTATAATTTTTTGAAATTAAAAAAAAAATTATGCATAAAATTTATAAATATAATAACAATTTAATTAATCATTGATACACACAAAAAATTATGGAAGTCAAAAATGATTTGAAAAGTAAAAAAAAAAATAACAATAAATTATTTTTTGATGAAATACGTATTCATCAAAATTTATAACCTAAAAATAAAAAAAAATTAAATTTTAATTAATTTTTTAGGTCTGGCTAAAAAGAAACAATCACCAATTGATCTTCGTGACGAATTAGCAGAATTAAAAAAATGGTCACCATTAATACTTACTGGTCATTGGTTACGTGATGGCGAAGCGACTTTGGTTAATGATGGAGCAAATAGTATTTTTATATTTTAAATCATTTAATTATTCAATCTTTATTAATAAAAATAAAATTTTCTACAGTTAAAATTCTTTTGAGTGGTTTACGCGTACCTTCAACAATATCGAATGGACCATTAAATGATGAATTCGAATTTATAGAAGCACATTTTCATTGGGGCGAAACTGATGTCGATGGTTCGGAACACACAATTAATGGAACTTGGTATTTAAAAAAAATATTTTTACATTAATTTTACCGTGGAAAAAGAATAATTATTTAATTTTTAGGTATTCATTAGAAGCTCACATTGTACACTGGAATCGTAAATATGGTTCTTTTGAAAATTGTTTAAAACAATCAGATGGACTTTGTATTTTAGCTTTACTTTTTTTAGTAAATTAAATTTTTGAACCATTTTTTTTCACTATAAAAATTTAAATATTACCTTTTAATAT
The DNA here is from genome assembly GCA_022575985.1 of Anagrus nilaparvatae. Lineage (NCBI taxonomy): Eukaryota > Metazoa > Arthropoda > Insecta > Hymenoptera > Mymaridae > Anagrus > Anagrus nilaparvatae. Next base: position 1,682,297 of record JAKSXM010000239.1, read on the forward strand.
TATTAAGGTTTATGATGGAAAAATGAGTCTTGAAGATGAAGCTTTAAATTTATCATTGAAGCAAGTTATTGATAAATTCGATGATGTAATTAAACCAGGTTCAAAAACAAGTATTCCAAATAGTAAGTCACAAATTAGGCAATGCTAATAAATACAAAAATATTCAATAAAATCTTGTTTCAGATTCATTAAGGTGGATGCGTAAAGTAGTAGAATCAGAAACCTATTACGTGTATGAAGGATCGTATGATAGTAAAAATGATAACCCCGAATGTGTTATTTGGATTGTATTTCCAATACCAATACCAATTACAAGTGAACAGGTAATAAACAGATTTAATAAATTTTATTTAATTTTGTGATAAATTTAATTTTATTTATTTAGCTACACGCATTTAGAAAACTAAAAAATGACAAAAATAATGAAATGTTATCAAATAGAAGACCAATACAACATTTAAATAATCGAAAAGTTTATAAATCTTTTGTTTATAATATGTGATTCAATAATAGGACAGATTTTTTTAATTCTGTTATTAAATAAACACGCTATACATAAAATGACGAGGTAAAATTACTTACATATTTTCAGGCAATGTCAATAACTATATGCAAAAACAATCTTTTTATATATTTTATAAAGAGTAACTTTAAAAATAAATTGAAGATTGAGAAAAAGGCAATGGTCAACATTATAGGAATATTGATTAATGAAATCGAATAAAATTTTAAAGGAATCTTTATATAATTTTTCAAAAAGGAATCTTTTTATAATTTTTTTTACTAATAACGAGCTAAATAATCCCAAGTTTACACGAGTTTACTAAAATAATATTTTACGCTTATAAAGAATTTTTTTTAAGGGTCCAAATGTCACGTGTTGAACATAAGGAATCAGATGAATTTTTTTGCGCCATTGGTTCTAAGAAATCAGGCATTGAAAACATTAATAGCTGGTTGAATCCGTATAATACAAATATTTCCTAAACTATAAGCTCAAAATATTTTTTTTTACAAAATCTTTTCGCCATTTGTATAATTGTGTTGACAATCAATTGTTTTTGTTTTGTAAACAATTGTAGGAAAATTTTATAATCCCGTAAAAGCACCTACTATTTTTACTTTAAAATAAGTTCGCCTGCTTGGATCTCTGGTTTCTTAGAACCAATGGCGCAAAAAAATTGCCATGATTCCCTATATTCAACACGTAACCTTTGGTCCCTTAATTGATTAATTTTTACTTCACTGTAAAAAGTAACTTTCTTAGATTCACAAAAAAAATAGAATAGTAAATTTACTAAATTTAGTATATTAATAAAAAATTTGAGTATTTCCGATTTTTTTTTGTAAATTCACGAGAAAAATTGATAATTTACTTATTGAAAAGAAGCGGTAAATTATATATATAGTTTATGAACGGTATAGTAACTCATTACTAGCATGCAAAATATAAAAGGTTCTAATAGTGATAATGAGTTGTGATTATCGTCCACAGTAGTTTATGTGAAACAAGATAAGTAATATGGATTTTAAGAAAAAGGATTTTTTTTTTTTGATTTGATTTTTTTTCTTCAATTTATTTATTTTACAGATAAGTAATATGGATTTTCATATTATATTTTTGATATATGGAGTTTCAGATAAATATCAAATTATGGATTGCTTCTGGAAGTCAACGACAATTCTTTTTGCTCTTGGCTCCAGATCTTATTGAGCATTTTAACGGTTGATAAGTTAAAAAGCTACTGTATTTTATATTACAAACTGAAGTTAAGTATTACAATAATAAATATTGAAGTAAGGTTTTAAGTATCCTTAGATACTTTAGGTCCAGATACGATTTTGGTTAAAAAAAAGGCCCATTTTTTAGACCAAAGAAAACTTTTATATAGTTTCATATGAAAAAAAATAATACGACTCTGATGTTCGAGCTGAGTTGGGCTAACCTAATAAGTAATGAGACCAAAATTTAGTGAAAATCGATTGACTTCTAATTTCAGAGCCAGAAAAATACTTAAGTGCATGCAAACGATTAGGAACTAGGTCTAAAAATTTCTCATATTTTATTATTTTTAAATTAAATTAATTATTGAATGTAAATTACATTAATTTTAATAAAAATATATATATATATACAATTATTAAAAAAGAGATTTTTAACATATTATTTGTTTTTTGGTTTCAGATTTTTTAACTTCTGAATGAAGTGAAGGCTCTGCTCTCTCTTGAATTCGTCCTTTCTTAATTTTATAAAAAGCATACAGTCTAAAATGAAATCAAATAATTTAAATGAAATAAAGCCCTCTGAATTTTGAAACGTCAAATACTGCAGTAAAAATGTTTGATAAGGTCTTTTTATTTATAATTTTTTGTATAAATTATCATGCGATTCAACAATAGAACAAATTTTTTCAATTGTATCATTAAATAAATAATTTATTTTTATTATCATAATGTCATGATGTAATTTGTAATTTTTTTTAATCAAAATTTTTTGATTATTTAATTCTTCTGAATTTGCTGATTCGTGTTCACAATCGTTGCTTAATTCAGTCCATGATTGTTGCATTTTATTTTCGAATTCTGAAAAATAGTCAAAATTTAAATTATTCCAGACAATGCTACTTTCACTTTTGATTTTGTCGAAAAATTCAGAAACTAATATTTCAGTTATCTCATCTTTTGATGGTTCGTCAAGTTTATAATTGACTGGTTTTAATAGGTCGTGTATAATTTCGTGAAATTTTTGAATTTTTTGATTTTTAATATCAGTATCTTCAATTTTTAAAAGAAGATTTTGAATATCTTCTAAATTAAAGCTCCAAATTTCATTTTCATCAGAAAATTCATCAAATAATAATTTTAATTCATTGATTAACTCAGAATCGTAATGATAAACTGGATTTTTTGCTTCAAATAAATCACGTTCAGTAAAATATTTATAATAAGGAATTTCGTAAGTATCTTTTGGGTCCACAGCATTATCAATAATATCTTCAATAATTTCTTCGATAATTCTAAAATTCATTCGTTCATTTACAATTTTTTGAATAGATTCTAAAATTTGACGCCTCTTTTGTTTTAAGGCTTCGCCTTTTGCCTTACCATGAAGTCTAACATAAATCTGACATGGATAAGGTTTAGGTACAAAAATTAATTCCCATATTTCGGTATATAAAATTTCAGCTGATGAATGAAAAGAAAATTCAAGTTTATGTTTTTGACCAGGCAGAATCATAACTGGATTTTTATCAAAATAAAAAACACAATTATTTTTTTCCAAAATTGCTGATTTTTTATTTGTGTATTCGGGTATTAATCGTTTCCAATTGAAATTTAAAACTATCGTACCTCTATTTTCTAAAATTAATGTTTGTTTACATATTTCTTCACCAATTGCTTCAAAATCTAAAGTAAAATATAAAGGATCTGGACAATCGCAAACAAATCTATAAATTTGATTAATTTCAAAAATTGAGTAAGCATATTTTTTTAAATCTTTATCTTCTTTTAATTCTTTAATTTTATTTGTCTTTTCAATTGATAATTTTTCGAAAAAGTAACCATTTTCATAAACGAATTCTCTATCTCGAACGAATAATGATATTCTGTTATCAGGATCATTTAAAAATATTTCTTTATTTTCTGGTGCAGTTATTGATATAACAGGAATTTGTAATATTGATTGTTTTTTTTTATTTCTTTCAATTTTTTTACCTATTATTTCTAACTTATTTATTTCAGGTTTTTTAGGTTCAATTGCTGATATTTCTTTGTTGAATGTTAGTTTTCTATCATTTAGATAATCACCAGATTCCCATTGGGTTCGAACTGCAAAAAATTACAATTTTTTATTTTAAATGAAGCTCTGGTTTTAACTTTTTAATTATTGAAGCGTTAGAGTATTGAAGCGATAGAGCATGTAGAAAGCAATTTGCAAAAAAAATAAGTCTGAAAAATGCCCTTCAGAGCTGGAATATTTCTAACACATCTCTGGACCGTATAAGCTATGCCGTTGCGTGTATAAAAAAATATAAATGGATTTTAGTTTCTGGATGTAAAAATTTTCACTTATAGACTATATATAATCCAAAGGACCTGTAATTTTAAAATATCCCAGCTCTGGTACGCCTCTACTATTATAATAATATGGCTACTTTTCAAAATGGCTACCAGGAAAATAAGGGAGAGGGTTGAAAATCTAAGGGGGGATCAAATGGTTACAATCAAAGGAGGTTGTCAAATGGTCACAACCGGTCATAACCGGTGGGGAAAATGGTACTCAAAATAATTTTAATTTAGGGACCTAGAATAATCTTGTAATAGGTACTTGGAAGAATCTGAGTTGAAATACTTTACGGTCGTACCCTACCGAGGTATTGGAAACCTATCAAATTTTGGCATGCCTCATAACGCTAACAAAAGATTGATTGGTTTCCAATCTTTCGGTACGGTGTGGTACGTGGCATCTAACAAGACCTTAATGCGACTTTAGAAGGTATATTTAAGGAAGCTATGATGTTTGTAACAGATAAGTATAGCCAGTAAACATGTTCCACGCAAATTATTTGTTTAAAGATTCAAACCCATTATAAGATGATTTTAATTCAGGGGTAGTTTTCACACCTAGAAATTCAAAACTATTTGTTATGACTTGTATTATGATGTAGCTTCATAAAAGTACGCATCAATACTTTTTAACTGCAGAAAAAGTAGCCCACTTCATCGTTCTATCTTAACCCATTAGCGCCGGCGCGACCACACCACTGACGCTCGGATTTCGCTTAGAAAACGGGTAAAAAAATAATTTTTTTTAAAACTTTAAATATTTCTTTACTAAAAAAGACTTGCTTTACAAGATTCCGGGGTCAGATTTTTAATTTTGTATCGATAATCGATTTTTTGTCTTTTTTGGGGCCGCCATATTTAATTAACGGTCAATAATATTAAAAATCTGACCCCAGAATCTTGTAAAGCAAGTCGTTTTTAGTAAAAAAAGACTTTAAGTTTAAAAAAAATCATTTTGGTTCCTCATAGAGGAACCTTTGTGATAGATGAAATTTTGATTTTTGATTTTTTGGCATATAAGCACGTTTTGGGACCTCAGGAAGCTAAAAAACCGGTTTTTAAAAAAAGTCTGTATGTGTGTGTGTGTGTGTGTGTGTGTGTATGTATGTAACCGGTGAAATTTCACAACCATTATGAAATTAAGACCTAATTTTTTTTTCAAAAATTTTTTTATCAAAAAATCTCAAACTACTTTTTTTTTTTTTTAATTTGGATGTAATACCTCATTTATTTCCACGAAAGTACCTATATTTGAAAGTACGATTTTTACTCGATATCTCGAATCTGATAACTAATTTTTTGAAAATTTTTTTCTCAAAATTTTTTTCACAAAAAAATACAAAAAACACTAATTTTTTTTTTCTTTTTGGACTTAGTACCTAATTTATTTCTTTGAGATTACTAGTTTTAGAACTATGGTTTATAGCATTTTTTTGGACCTGATACCTAATTTTTTCAAAATTTTTTTCTCAAAATTTTTGTTGCCAAAAAATACAAAAAATGCCAAAATTTTTTTTATTTTAGGACGTAATACTTAGTTTTTTTCTATGAAAGTACTAACATTTGAAAATTTTGCAATCGGTGGTATTTAACAACCATTATGGAATTAAGATCTAATTTTTTTTTCAAAAATTTTTTTATCAAAAAATCTCAAACTAGTTTTTTTTTTTTTTAATTTGGATGTAATACCTCATTTATTTCCACGAAAGTACCTATATTTGAAAGTACGATTTTTACTCGATATCTCGAATCTGATAACTAATTTTTTGAAAATTTTTTTCTCAAAATTTTTTTCACAAAAAAATACAAAAAACACTAATTTTTTTTTTCTTTTTGGACGTAGTACCTAACTGATTTCTATGAGAGTGCTAATTTTAGAAATATCGTTTATAGTAATTTTTTGGACCTGAAACTTAATTTTTTCAAAATTTTTTTCTCAAAATTAAAAAAACAAAAAAATTAAAAAATCTGTAATATTTTTTTTTTTTTTTAGTGTAATACTTCCTTTAATTCCATGAAAGTACTAATATTTGAAAATGTTGCAATCGGTGGTATTTAACCACCATTATGGAATTAAGATCTAATTTTTTTTCAAAAATTTTTTCATCAAAAAATCTCAAACTACTTTTTTTTTTTTTTTAATTTGGATGTAATACCTCATTTATTTCCATGAAAGTACTTATATTTGAAAGTACGATTTTTACTCGATATCTCAAATCTGATAATTAATTTTTTGAAAATTTTTTTCCCAAAATTTTTTTCACAAAAAAATACAAAGAATACCAAATTTTTTTTTGTTCGGACGTAGTACCTAATTAATTTCTATGAGAGTACTAGTTTTAGAAAGCTTATTTATAGTAATTTTTTGGATCTGATACCGAATTTTTTCAAAATTTTTTTCTCAATATTAATAAAACAAAAAAATTAAAAAATCTGTAATATTGTTTTTTTTTTTAAGTGTAATACCTAGTTTATTGAAATTTTTTTCTAAAAATTTGTTAAATAAAAAACATTAAATCACAGAAACATTTTTTTTCTTTTAAAATACGGTATTTAACTTTTTTTTATGAAATACTGATATCTCAAATTATCATTTTTATTAGATAAAATAGACCATTATAAATATTTTGCTATTGTTAATGAGGAACCATAGTGCCAATCACTTGGCAGCGTTTTTTTACCAGTTTTCTAAGCGAAAATCCGAGTGTCAGTGGTATGGTCGCGCCGGCGCTAATGGGTTAAAGATATCTTATTTATGTAAAAAGTAACTTTCTTATATTAGCAAAAAAATTAGAAAATTTTCGAAAAAATTTGTAAATATTCGAAAAAAATCGTATATTTACTAAATTTAGTGTATTCAAAAAATTCGAGTATTCTCGATTTTTTTTTGTGAATTGGCAAGAAAAATTGATAATTTACAATTTTTTCTCGAAAATTTATAAAAAATAGTTGTAAATTTCCGAAAAATAGTTGTGAATTTAGAACTGTTTTCGTAAAATCACAAAAAAAATCGAGAATACTCGAATTTTTTGTTAATATACTAAATTTAGTAAATTTACGATTTTTATCGAATATTTACAAAATTTTTTGAAAATTCGCTAATTTTTCGAAAAAATTCTATTTTTTTTGTAAATCTAAGAAAGTTACTTTTTACAGTGTAATATAGATTCTGGGTATAAATACATTTTTTGTCTGCAAAACTTTCATTTTCACCAATTAAATGTTTCTCAATCTTTATTCTCATTGGTAAACCAATTCTCGTATCTTTTGAAATAGAATTATTGACATTTTTGTTGTTATCATTCTGCAAACCTCTTCCATTCTCTGAATAACTTAAATTTCTGGTATTTAAATTATGTAATTCACCTCGATAGTGTGCATTGGCAGATTCAATTAAACATTCTATTTCTCTTCTTGACCTTATTTTCTCGTGAGAATTTAATGCTAAATCCAAAGGTTCACGTCTCAAAGATTTTGTCAAACGTTTTTGTATTTTTTCATGACTTTTTATCCATCGATCCCAATTTAATAAACGTCGATCTTCTTCTATTGGTTCTTCTGCTGGTGGTATTTGTAAGATTGGAGTGTCACAAGTTTTTTTTCTAAGCCATTTAGATTTTTTCAAGGATTTTCTTTTATTGCATTCCATTGCTAATTTCGATTACTGTAAGAGAGAAAAGGTTTCATATTAAACATTGTTTGCTTACATTTTAATCATAACCTAATTATTTATTAAAATTAAAATTATTACAATTAAAAAGAAATTAATAATGTATAAGTTAACGTAAAATGATGTTTACTACAAAATATTATTATTTTGATCATTTTTAAGGATAGTTAGTAAAAAAAATAAAAAAACTTTCAGAAAATGAACGAAAATATTGAAGATACAGGTTAATTTACAAAAAAATGCTTATTTAAAATATTTACTTTTTTACATTTTTAAAATCACTTATCCAACAGAGACAAATAAAATACCTGAACATGAAGATAATAATTCAAACAAAGTAAAAAAATTTTTAAATTTAATAAATTCTAAGTACTTAAAATCACCAATTGATTTAAATATTGGAAAAATGAAAACATGTTATTTGAATGATCTAATGTGGTACAATTATGATGTCACTCCAAAAAAATTTAAATTAACAAATACTGGATACACTGGTAAATTTTTACCTCCATAAATAAATTTATGATGTTTAAATTGATTAATTATATTTTTTAGTGGTATTGAGTGCAAAATGGAGCATCGAAAGGCCCTATTTGATAGATGGACTTTTATTGGGAAAATATGTTTTTTCGCAGTTACATTTTCATTGGGGTCAAAATGATATGATTGGATCTGAACATCAAGTTGATGGTTATAGGTAAATTTTTGGGAATTTAAAAAATTTTTTTCAGAATTTTTATGACTGATTTTATTTTAGAATGCCAATGGAACTACATGCTGTTCATTTTAAAGCTGAATATTTAAATGAAAACAACGCTTTTTCGAAAAAAGACGGAATTGTCATTGTGGTTTATTTTTTCAAAGTGATTAAAAAAAAAATTTTTAATTTGATTTTTTAACTAAAAATACGTAATTTTTTTAGTTACTTCAATCGTCAAATACTAATTTAAATATGATAATAAGAAGTTTAGAAGTTATTCAAGAAGCACATAGTTCAATTCGAATTGAAAATCCAAAACCCATAACTAATTTATTACGTCCATTTTCAAATGATTATTTTTTTTATTTTGGTAAATTATCAACAAATTTAATGACACAAAAAATTTTATGGATTATAAGTCGTGAACCAATTGGAATATCAAGCAAACAAGTAATAAGTAAAATTAGTACATAAAATTTAAAAAATTAAATTACTTTTTTTTCTAGACTGCTAAATTTCGAAAATTAAAAGATGCTAAAGGTCAATCGATATTAAACAATTGCAGTAATTTAGAAAATCAAAAAAATGATAATGTTTATCATGTCAATCCATCAGGAAGAACCTACGCTACAATTGGACCAGTACCTAATGACCCAATTCCTTTGACTGCTAATCAAATTTCTGATTTAATTAAAAATTACAATGAATGATTTTTTTATGTTTTAAATTGTAAATAAAAATTTAATAACTCAACTAACTTCAGATGCTTAAAAATTATAAATTTTAATCGATTAAAAATAATGTATCGTGCAGCTAGGTTATTTTAATTAATTAACAAAAAATAAAATAATAAAAAATTATCAAGTTTATCAATTTTACTTTTTAAAATTTTTAAAGTTACAATATAAATTAAAAAATTAATTATTTTTTCTAAATATCAAAAATGATTGATTATACATTACCTGATTTACTAGTTTATTGCGGTGGTTCAATTTTAATTGGTAAATATAGGTTATAAACAACAATTATAAAAAAAATAATAATAATATCATTTTTTAGCAATGCTTTTAATGGAAATGCTTGATTGGGCAAGTATTTTATCAATATTTGACGTACCAATTGGTGATTATAAAGTAAAACCATTTTTTTATGGTAATCATTTTGGTCCTCATACTTGGAATGATAATAATTTTGATAAATGCAATTCTAAACAATCGCCAATAAATATTAATTTACGTGATGCTGTTGTACTTGAACCATCAGAGCCATTAATTTGGGAAAATCATCATCGTGAACCAATTTCAATGACAATGAAAAATGATGGAAATACAAGTAATTTAAACTTATTTAAACTTTTTGTAAAATAATTTTTTTTCAACTTTAACTTCGTCTTTTAGTTATTGTTGAGGGATTTTGGGTACCTCAATCTTGGCCATCGATTCGTGGAGGACCATTATCTGATACTTATGAATTTAATTCAATGATATTTCATTGGGGTCCATCAGAAGATGAAGGAAGTGAACATACTTTAGATTACATTAAATATCCAATGGAATTGCAAATTGTTTATCTCAAAAAAGGATTAAAAAATACAAATGATGCTGTTGAAAAAAATGTGAAAAATGGATTGGCTATCGTATCACTTTTATTTCAGGTTATTGATGAAAAAAAATGATTATAAAATGATAATAAATAATTTTCTATATAATTTTAGACAATGAATGTAGATAACCCATATTTTGATCACGTGATTACAAACATATGGAGAATTGCAAGTCCAGGACTTTGTGCTCACATACCACCATTTCCAATTGATTGGGTATTTAAGCCATTTGAAAAAAAATATTATACTTACAATGGATCAATGACACAACCACCATGCAGTGAAATTGTTACTTGGATTGTACAACCAGAACCAATTGCTATATCAACATCACAAGTAAATAAAATGAATATTATACTTTTAAAATTTGATTTTAAAATACGATACTTATTTTATTTACAGATATCACAATTTCGTAAAATATTTTCAATGGAAGGTCCTATTTTATCAAATTCAAGACCCGTTCAAAAATTAAATGATCGTGATATTTATTATTATGCTTAAAATTTGTTTTTATTTATTTTTTGTTCGTTTTTGAGTTAACGTGAATTTTGGTGTTTCGAATTGTTGAATACAAAAATTTTGTTTTGTTCTTTTTAAATGAATTTTTTAATTTAGAAGATTTTTAATTAGAAGATCTGACTTTTAGATTATTTCAACGGTTTTATACTTTCATGATGGATTTTAAAATTTAAAGAAATATTTCTGGTATCCTTAATTATTAGGTTTTCTTAATTACCTACCAAAAATGTTATTTTGATTCTTATAAATTATGGTTGCGACGTCATTTTTTTTCATGAAAATGATTTGTATTAACCATGATTTATGATTAGTAACTTTCACAATAAATTCAAATATAATTTTATTCACGATGCTTAGTAATTTATTCAAAATTTTAATTTTAAAGGTCTAAAAATTTCAGAGGCGGATCCAAAGGGTGGTGGATCAGGCGATCGCCCACCCCAAGCTTCAAAAATTTACTATTTTTTGCTATTCTGAAATGGATCCACCACTGAATGATTTTACATGTACTTTGTTATTTTGTACTGCTTGAAATTCGCTTGAAGTAAACTGAAAAAACTAATTACATTTAAAAATTTCACGATAAACACCATTGTTTAAGGGGCCAAAAGTCACGTGTTGAATATAGGGAATCATAGCAATTTTTTTGCTCCATTGGTTTTAAGAAGCCATCCAAGGTATTAGTAGGTGGGCTTATTTTAAAGCTGCACATTGTTGCGATTGCACGATTATCAATATTTTCAAAAATTTTTACCTAAAAATACATTTAAATTATTAAAACTATTTTTTTGGTTAATAATTTTGAGTTTTGTTTAAGGAAAAAAAACAACTGATTGTCAACAAAATCATACAAATACAGGGAATAATTTGTAAAAAAAAGTGTTCTGAGTAAATAATTTAGAAAATATTTGTAATCACGCAAATCTGCGGATTCTTAGCTTTAAAATAAGCCTATCCTCAAACATCTTCAATGCATGGTTTTTGAAATCAATGGCGCAAAAAAATTACTATGATTCCCTATATTCAACACGTGACCTTTGGTCCCTTAAGCTAAAAACTTAATTTAAAAAGAATACAAAAAATATTTTCTGCAGCAATTATGTCACAAACCATTTTGAATTTTTTCAGTTTTTTTAATGTATCAAATTAATCAGTATTTCTAATAAAAAAAATTTTTTATTTATGTAATAAATAAAAGCTAAAAATTTCTCTAACATGTCAATTTACATATTATGTAACTAGTATTTTGTTAAATATTCACTATTATTGAAATTTTAACAAAGTATTTTTTTATACAATCATTTTACATTTGTTTATTATCATAAATATAGAATTGTATTTTACTCACCTGCATTATAATTTTCCCTTCGGGATTTTAAAGAAATATCAAAGATTTACAGTATAAACAACAACAAAATTCAAGAATTCTAATAGCTTCTCTTAGATTAATTTTAGAAATACATTTTAAATTTTAATTTCCTAGTTAATTTAAAATTAATTTCCATTTAATTTGTCTCACATTTTTTTTGTTCTTGAATTGAAGTGAATTTTTAAATTTGCAAATTTTATAGTTAATAAATGTTTAATTAATTTTATAGTTAATAAAATTTTAAAAGCTATAATCATTATAAAAATTGGATTATAAAATTATGCGATTGATTAAAATTTTAATTTCAATTTATTTAACAATAATACTTTACAGAAGAGTTACATAAAAATAATAAATCAAGTTTGTCTGTGTGGCTAATGGTAATAATCATTATAATGAAATTGATTAATAAAAAACAAAATACATAATAATATAAGAAATAATACTTCGCTCAATTTAAACCAAACCGGAATAAGATGCATGGTCAGATCTTCGAATCGGTTCCAAAGTAATTTTTTCCGAAAGTACTACTAAAAATAAGCCTACACGTCATTTTTTAGCTCAGAAGTTTCAGTCCTCGATTTTTGGCGGTCATTTTTGTGTTTCAGACTCTTATAAAAAAAGTAAGAAAAATGAGAGATAATTTTTCTTATTCTTTCTGTAAAAAACTCACATTAACATGAAAAATTTTTTCCTTTTAGGTCCGGATACGAAATTTTATTTATTTCTAAAATTATACTAAAAATAAATTATTCGTAATTAATCGGAAAATTATTTCATAATTCGCTGCTTTAGCATAAAAGCTCTTAAAAACATAAAAATACATATCCTTCTGTAAAATTTTTCGCGTAATCCAAATTTTTTTCAGATTTTTAATTGGTCACGTGACTTGACAAGAAATTTAAAATTTGTGAAAAAATTAAATTCTATTTTGTGATCTACAGCTCTCTAAACGCAACAACCCAAATTTGAAATGTCAGAAGTATTTTGAGTCCTACCAGAGGATTTTTCATTTATATACTTTTGATAAAATAACTTTAAAAAAATTGCGTATTTCATTAATTTCTCGCGCTTGCGCAGCTCAAAAAAAAATTTTGACCCTAGAAATGAATTCAGTGTAAAATTTTCTATCCCCGGACCTAAAAAGAGAAAATTTTTATGTTAATGTGAGTTTTTTACAGGAAGAATAAGAAAATTTATCTCTCATTTTTCTTAGTTTTTTTATAAGAGTCAAAAAACAAAACTGGCTGCCAAAAATCAAGGACTGAACCTTATGAACTAAAAAATGACGAGTTGGCTTAATTTTATAAGCACATTCGGGAAAAATGCTTTGGAACCGATTTGAAGACCTAACCATGCACCTTTTTCCGGTTTGGTTTAAATTGAGCCACTTACAGTTTTGAACATAAACGCAAAAAATACTATTTTAAGATATATTAATATTGCAAACAAAGTAATATATTATTTATATAAATACAGTTCAAAATCTAAATTGCATGTAACAGTTAATTATTTTTATTAATTATTTAAATCAATTTTTCTTGCTTAAGGCTATAAAAATTTATATTAAAAATAGTAATTATCATAATATTAATTAGCTTAATTTTATTTTATGTAAAAATTTGCTAGTATTTTGATCTTAGAGCATTATGGACATATTATGTAGATAAAAATACTCCTACTACAAGTAGCAGACAACACCATACAAAACAAACTTCTAATACTGACAATAATAATTGACTAAAGGATGGACGGCACAACGACACATTTAAGACGGGCTTTATTAATGCAGCATCGCTAAAACTACATATTCAGCAATTTAAACTTTTTCTTGAGAATGATCCTACATATCATGTAATGGGTGTTGCTGAATCGCGTTTTGGCGATGTTGTAGATGATAATATCATTGCGGTAAATGGATACAGCCCTATAAGACAGGACAGAAATACTCAAGGTGGCGGAATAGTATTATATATAAGGAATGACTTAAGAGCTACTGTTTTAGCCCACTCTAATACTACCATAATTGGTAAGCCCCTCATACCTGAATATCTGATGTGTCGAATAACTGGAGAGGGCATTCCCCCCATTTTAGTTTGTCTTATTTATCGTCCTCCTGATGTGTCGTTTGATGCTGATCCTCTTTTCATGACAAGTTTAAGGGCTTGTCTACTAGCTATAGTCACAAAATAATTATGGGTGATCTTAACGCGGACTTATTAGTTGACAATACCGTTACCCTACTTGTACGGGACTTAGTAGATGAATTATCACTCCAAATCGTAGATCATGGTGCAACTCGACGTCCGCACGGCTCCAATGTTCCCAAAACCTGGATTGACATTATCTGTGTAGACAATAATGACATTGTCCTTAGCTCCAATAATAAAGTACCTCCCTTTATAACTGATCACAATCTCATTGATGTTGAAATAGAAGTTTATGTACCTAAACCCCCTGAGGAAGCCTTTTCCTATAGAAAGTTTAAAGACATAACTCCTGAAGATATCAATGAGTTTCTGGCAGGATGTGATTGGGGAGACTTTGAAACCACATCTTTTGACGTAGACACGGCTGTTACTTGTTTAAATAATAATATGCAAGCAGCTATTGACAAACTAGCACCTATGAGGACTATAAAATCAAGTAAAAACAAAAAGAAAAAATATCCTTGGATTAACCCTGAACTAAGTCTCCTTATAAACAAGCGAAAAGCTACAGAAAGGCGTTACTTGAGATCTAAAAACCCTTTGTTAGCCAGTGAACTCTTAAAACTTACTGAAGAAATTGAATCTTCCTCGAAAACAGCACATAATGCATTTCTTCATAATAGACTTGAAGAGACATTAGACAATAACCAGGATATTTGGCGTGAAATGAGAAACCTTGGACTTTTGCCTAGCCCGAAAAATGAATTGCATGGGTTTTCTCCCAATGACATCAATACTTATTTTGCCGGTGTTTCATTCTCACCTACTGAAAATTTAGATGATATTTCTGAATTAATTGACTCTACATCCAATGATGGTTTCAAATTTAAAGAGGTATCACTTAATGATGTTATTCTAGCAGTTTCTCATTTTACATCTCAGGCCAAAGGATCTGATGGAATTCCTCATAAAGTTATTGCTAAGTCTTTACCAGTTCTTGGACCATTTCTTGTAAAACTATTCAATGCTTCCCTAAAAAATGGAGTTTTTCCTTCTACTTGGAAAAGATCACTACTTCAAGCAATCAAGAAAACATCCACTCCCTCTTCACCTGGTGACTTTAGACCTGTTGCCTTGTTATGCTTTTTAGCAAAAGTACTTGAAAAGCTGGCACACGACCAGATAACGATATATCTAAAACAGAATAAAATACTAGACCCACTACAGACTGGATTCAGACAGTATAGTGACACTGAGACGGCCTTACTAAAACTGACAGATGATATTAGATCTGGCATTCATAAAAGATTAATAACTATGTTATTATCATTTGATTTCAGTAAAGCATTTGATTCCATAGCTCCCTCCAAACTTATTGCTAAGTTAAAGACTATGGGCTTCTCTAAAAGTGCTTTACTATGGATAAAATCCTATCTTCAAGGTAGAACTTTACAGGTAACATCAAAATCTTCTCTTTCTGATCCACTTAGTGTCAACCTTGGAGTTCCACAAGGCTCAGTTATGGGACCACTTTTATTCTGTTTATACATAAATGATGTTAAAACTCATCTTGGCCCCAATATTTCTCATTTAATATATGCTGATGATCTACAGATCTATATACAGGTTTCTCCTGAAAATGCTTCTGAAGCAATTAATACCTTATCCTTAGAAGCGGAAAATGTTTCCGTTTGGGCTCGAAACATCTCTTTAAAACTTAATCCTGATAACATAAAGGCAATTTATTTTGGTAGTACCTTCTTTGTTGACAAACTAGATAAACTTAATTACCCTGGAGTACTAATAGGCAATAAAATGGTCCCTTTTGTCAAAGAAATCAAGAGTCTTGGAGTAATCTTAGACAACAGGCTGTCGTGGGAATCGCATATCACTGTTATCTGTAAAAAAGTAAATAGAGTACTCTATACACTACGCTTTATTAGACACTGTACGACTGAGGCCCTTCGTATTAGACTAACACAAGCCCTGGCCGTTCCCCATATGGATTATTGCAGTGTTGTCTACCTAGATTGTTCGGTTAAATTAAAAGACAGACTCCAACGTTTAAACAACTCATGTTTACGCTATATTTTTGGAGTGCGTAGAGACACCCATATAACTCCATATAGGGAAAGGCTAGGCTGGCTAACTACCAACTCTCGTAGGTTTTATTTTACAGCCATATATATGTATAAAATTTTAAGGTTACGTCAACCTGAATATCTACTTGATTTCTTTGATAAACATATACCTAAATCGACCAGCAGAGGTGAACAGCTAACCAGGGAATTATCTCTCCCAAAATTGGGAAAATGGCATGGTGACTCTTCTTTTCAAATACAGGGTGTTAAAGGGTGGAACTCACTACCAACTTCTATTAGATTCCTTCCCTCAATTAACTCCTTTAAGTCAGCACTTCTTAGTTACTTAAGATCCTCAAATCATGCATTTGATGACTCAGTATTCTAACCATATGATACTTGACTGCTACTGCTACTTTGACTGTGATTATTCAATCATTATAATATTTATACAACAAACCTGCATTGTCATTTTGCCATTAAATGGCTTTTATTTATATTTTAATATATATTTATAACATAAATTGCGTTAAGACTGATTATATCATATTTCATTTTTATTTATTATTTTATTTTTACTTACATTTTATCAATATTTTTATTTACCATTTTGTAAATATATTTAAAATTGTTGTATAATTTCTAATTAATTTATTGTTAATGATTCAAATTATTTATAATTGTTACTATCATGTATACAAAATTTTGTAGTGGACAAATAAAGCATACTATACTATACTATACTATACTATTTTATATAAATGTACTTCAATATTATTATTATGTATTAGGTAAAATTTAAAAATTCGTAAAATTGACACCAAATTTTGAAAATATACAAAAATTGGTATCCTTATGTAAAATTTCCCGCGGAATCCAAATTTTTGGTCAGATTTTTGATTGGTCACGTGACTTGGCGGAAAATTTGAAATTTTTAAAAAATGAAAATTTTGGAATCAGTTTTTTTGCTCTAGATTTTTAAGGGAGCCAAAAGGCAAAACAAAAATTTTACCATAAAAAGTGTACATGAAGACAAAAATTTTGGGTATTTCAAAAGTAAAATTGGTTTGTCTGCTGGGGAGTTATGAATGCTAGAAGTTGTAACGTATTTACTTGATTTCTCGCGCATGCGCAGCTCGAAAAAAAATTTTGAACCACGGAATCGGATAGCCAGGGAAATTTCCTATCCTATAATTTTTTTGCAATAAAATAAGAGTCTGAGACAATTTTTAGTAATTTTTGCGCTCTTAAAATTTAAAAAAATAAAAAATACAAAAAAAAGTAATTTGGCTGTAAAAAATCAAGGAGAAGACCTAGGAGGCTAAAAATTGGGGAGGTAACTTATTTTCGATAGTACTTTGAGGGAAAAATATTTTGGGACCGATTTGAAGACCCAAGAATTAGGTTTACATACACTTGAGGAATATCGACCCATTAATTAGATTTAATCAAAAACTTTTCAAAAATAAATATGCTAAATAAATTAAAACATTATTTGTTAAAATATTTAGAAGTAAGTACAAAATCTATATTGAATGACATCGATTAAAATTTATAAGTATATATACATATATTAGTCTCGTAGTTATAAAAAAAATGTTTTAATTTTCAATAGCCAGAATATGTAAATCAAAATTAATGTCATTATTAAAAAAACAAAATAAATAACTCAATATTTTAGCTGAATTAAATAATAAGTGCATTCAAATAATTTTTACAAGACCAAAAATTTGCATAAAAGTCAATGTATTTTTTGGTAAAAGTACTTAAAGGTTAACAATTTTAGGAAATTTATTTTGTTTTTTGTAAATAGTGCTCAATTTTACTTGGCAATAAAAAATTAAAACAATTTAGTTTAGTTCGCAGGTATTAGACTGATAGCTAAAAAAAATTTTATTTTTTAAGGTTGTAGATTGGATTGTATAAAAAAATAAATCGATTTTTTTTTTAATTTTTTTTTAATTACTTATACCCTTAAAAATCACCTGTTAAAATATTTTAATAAAATTCAAACATTTAAACGATCAAAAACGAAATTTACCGAGCGCGCTTCGTATGTGTAACACAGCAAAAAAAAACTTTAAACGCGTTTTACTCGAAACTACTTTTTTTCAAATGGCCGCAAGATGATCTCAGGGTTGGCTGGTCCGATTTCAAAAAAAGTTGGTGGGTTTTATTCGTGTAGATATATTACGCAACAATTTACCACATTTTCATTAAAAAAATATTTTTTGCTTGCTTTAGGGGATGTTGAAGGGTAAAAAAGGGGGTCGATTTTCGTACTTTTTTTTTCAGGCGCTCCCATTTTTTTATTTTATCAAATTTTTTTCGAAAAGTGGTAAATTGTCACGTAAGAGACGTTCCTTGTTAAGAATCCTTTTGGTTTTTTTTTTTTCAAAATGCCGTTTCCGAGATCATCTTGCGGCTATGCTTTTCAGACTTCTACTTTGCTGCCCTCTATAAATGGTACGAATCATGATATTAAATTTTTGTTTATTTTTTATTGAAGCTTAATTATTAATAATTAAGTAAAAAAATTTGTAAAGTAATTCATAATAAAACAGCTGAGAAATAAAATAAAATAAAAATCGATTTTTTTCATTTTCCAATCCAATCTACAACCTTAACTGCTATTAGCCAATAAAAAACCTATTTGCATACTATTTATACTACCTAGCACATGAACCACCATGAATTGTCCTTCAACATTTTTCTGGTTCTATAGTCCAGCAAATAAATATTAAGTAAGTGTGTTAACGATTTTGCTACAATAAAATATAAGCTCAATATGTAAGACTATTGATTGCGGTTACAATAATAACATATATTAATTGTTAAACTAAAATTTATATTCATAAAAACAACAATTAGTTTTTATGTTATTTATTATATTATATTTTGTCCATTTTTTGTTTCAATTTTTTTTTTTTATTTTTACTTGATTTTCGAGGGCATAGTTTATTTTTTTACTTTTCTGCCTCAATTTCTTTTATTTTGATATTTAGTTGGTGACTGATGTTAACATATTATATGAGCTGTATGAAACTTTAATTATCTAAACAAAAAAATTTAAATTAGCAGTCTGATAATATAAAAGATAAAGTTTTATTTATGCGCATTCAGGCTATCCTGCTTGAACTGAATGAATATTCCCACAAATTTATTGAATAAAAATATTTACAATAATATGAATTGCATTTAAATTTAAGCTTTTTTGGTGAATATTTTTTAGACATTTTTTAGATAATATACATAAATTATACATTGCTAAAAAAATTTAAACATGGGACATGTTCATAAGGAAGGGTACTTGAAGAAGGCCCCGAAATCAGGAAATGGGGTCAAAAATCAAAGTTTAGGTAGCGATCTTATTTAACACAAAAAAATGAACACATCATTTTCGAACGTAGAAATTAAAAAACGCAAAACTCAACATACATTATTTTTTAACACTATTTTTCGGACACCATTTAAATTCAACACAAGCTTTTTTGACACGTTTTATTCAACACAAAATTAAATTTTTTATGCAAATCACGAAAAAACTAATTAAATTTCAATTTTTTGTGTTGAATTTATGTCAAATAAAATGTGCTGAAAAATTTTGTGTTTAATTTAAATCTTTTGCAACAATTTTTTAAAAATATACTGTGTTTAGTTTTATGTGTTTTAATTTCGGTGTTCAAAAGCAAAGTGTTTAATTTTTTGCATGAAATTTTAAGTGTCATAGCCTATAATCCGTATTCAACAGTGCGTTAGTATTATAGAAAAATGAAAAATAAAATCGTTTTCATCATTTCACTACCATTCAATTATTTATTTTTTATACTACCTATATATCACGCCTAGCTTGAAAGATCGGATTATGCAAACGTCGGGCACTTGGGATTTTATAGCGGAAAATGAATGTTCAACCTATAAGGAGATAATACTTTCTTGGATTTAAATGTTTCACCTAGCTTCTTGAGAGTTATTTGATAAAACGTGTCTCTCGGGGCAGCTGAAAATGAGCAAAAAATTTTCCTGCTCGGATCGGGCTGAAATTTTCAGGAAAGGTTGCTTTTTTGGTCCCCAAAAACATGGTGAAACCCGTTTTTCAAAATCACTCATCCTCTTCGAGATATTTGTCAATATGTCTCCCATTTAAAATACATGGGAAAAGCCATCTAGTAGCGATTTTTCTTATTTTGTTCCACAATTTTAGTTTGACCAAGCACCAAACTAACGAGAAGAGTTTTTTTTAACATTAATTTTAAATAAATTATATACATATAAATAATTTAATATACGCAATTTTTAAAAAACGTTAGTTTTTCAATTTTAAACGCGATTTTTTCGACTTAGAGACGTCTCGCCACGTTGGACAAACACCAATCCTCTATATAATGAAGCAGGCATGTGAATGAATGTTAAAAAAAACTTTTCTCGTTGGTTTGGTGCTTAGTCAAACTAAAATTGTGAAGCAAAATCAGAAAAACCGCTATAAAATGGTTTTTCCCATGTATTTTAAATGGGAGACATATTGATAAATATCTCGAAGAGGATGACTAATTTTGAAAAACGGGTTTCACCATGTTTTTGGGGACCAAAAAAGCAACCTTTCCTGAAAATTTCAGCCCGATCCGAGCAGGAAAATTTTTTGCTCATTTTCAGCTGCCCCGAGAGACACGTTTTATCAAATAACTCTCAAGAAGCTAGGTGAAACATTTAAATCCAAGAAAGTATTATCTCCTTATAGGTTGAACATTCATTTTCCGCTATAAAATCCCAAGTGCCCGACGTTTGCATAATCCGATCTTTCAAGCTAGGCGTGTATAATTATATTAACTTACAATGAAATTTTTAATTCTTTAATTTTAATTATTTATTTATTTATATAAATTTATATTATTCATATTATTAATGAAATGTTAAATTCGCTACAAACAGAAGAAGACTTAGAGGAAGCTTTGCAAGAATACAACGTTTTACAAATGTTGGATCAAGATGACGATGAAAATTATCAAATTTGTAAGGAATGTGATGAAAAATTTTTACCACCAGGTGCTGGTCAAAACTGATTATGTGAATTGTACAGGAGAAAAAAAGACCTTAATGATGTTCAGAATGATTGCTTTAAGCGTAAAAAAAAGCAGCAACAAAAATGATAAATGTTACACAGCAAGAATTTTTGCCTCTTAGCGTTGATGACAATGTAACCGTTTGCGTACCATCAGTAAACCGAGGTCCCTTAGACTTACCTAATATATTTGGTATTATTATGAAAATAGAAAATAACTTGTACCAAATCGGTACAAAAGATGGTATTATCAAAGGTTGGTTCCCAAGGACAGAACTAAAAAGATGCGAATCAACATTCATTTGTAAAGAAGATGTCCTTAAATACAGTATAATCACGTTAAGAGAAGCTGCAGCTTAACAATCTCTTTCTGGTGGTCAAGGGTACAAAAAATGCAATTGCAGAGTTCCGCTAAGCAATGTTCAACAAATAGATGTCAATGTTAATAAAGCTCAGGTTTTATGTAATTCACGTTGTCATTTAAGTGATCCATGTAAAAATAAATAAAATAGTAATAATATTTAAATAAAAAACAATTAAAAATTTTATTGTAATTTAATATAATTATGTAAGATATCTTATGTAGGTAGTATAAAAAATAAATAATTTAATAGTAGTGAAATGATGAAAACGATTTTATTTTTCATTTTTCTATAATACAAAAGTTAGTATTATAGGCTATGTTACTTAAAATTCCAGAATCATAGAAAAGTAATGATTTTAAGAATTTTACTCTATAATCCGTATTATAGCCTATAATACATACTATTCTATAACACTGCGACATATACACAACGAAAAACATGATGGTTTTGATTACCAAATTTTTTGGAGATAAATCTAAAAGCTTGGTGCCAAAAAAATTGAATTAAAAAAAAATTTATTTTATGAATAAACTTACTTTTACCGAAGATGCGTTTGAAAATTCAATCAAAGGTCCACATGAAATTATTACAGGCTTTAAACAACGTATCATCATAATTATTACTGTTTTTTTTGATTGAGGAGTTAACCACAGCCAATCCATAAAGTACAAATCATCTGCAATATCTTCGCTCTTGAAAAATATTAATAGTTATTTAATTTTGTTTTTATGTAATTTACATCAAATTATATTCACCTTAGATCGTACTTCATTAGCTGTGAAGCAGTAATTAAATAATTCAATTAAAAGACAGCTTGAATATGCCACGACAAATAAAGTTTCAAATAAAGTCATTGTTTTAGTAGATAATTGAAATACGTTAAGACTTATTAAAACTGCACTTAAAACAAATTGTAAGCCTAAAATTTCTTTAAAAACATTATTTAAGTTATCCACAAATCTGTAAAAATACAATGATTACTTAGTTTTAAATTAAAAATTTTTTGGTCTTCTGATTAATTTTTTTCAAAAGTATTAAAAAATATTTTTTTTTAATTTTTACAGTTCTATAACAATGCAAACGCGTATTAAAATAAAATTTTTCTTTATCCTCCCGAGTTTAAAACTCGTGCGTAAAACTCTACGCCAAGGTAGGCATTAGCCTAAGCACATTTATATCGTGCCCTGCTTCACCGAGCACTAGTATCGAAACTTTTCGTCCATGATATTTAATATATTTTTTCATACATAGGGCAATTCCCATAGAGTCCAAATTTGCCCTCAAAAAGCTGATTTGCTTTTTTACAAAAAAAATGTTTTGGAAATGAAGATGAAAATAAAAGACTCGATAATTAAAATTTTTACTCATTTTTAAGAATTTTTTATTAGTACGTACTCAAAAATCATTTGATGCTGTTGAATAATTTTAACAAAAATTTTTTTTTCTGCATTTAATTTACTCTCTTCTTTATTTTCATTCAAATAAATTTTAACATTTTCTGGCATTTTTTGAATTCTATATTGTAGTAACTTCAACTGTAAATGTAATCTTACAATAAAACCAAAAATTAAACAATCCATTCCTTCTGTCCAAAATGCAGTTGAACATATAAAAATTACTTGCTGTAAAAAAAATATTATGTACGTAAATTTATTTACATCAATAAAATAATCTGCATCTATTGGAAATAAATATTCCTGGTTATCAGAAACTGATGAAATTATTGATGATAAAATTAAAAATGAACCTGTTACAGATACACTAATCATTATAAACTTCATGTAATATCTATTTTAACAGAAGAAATCAATTAAATAATATTCAACTATTATTAAATTAATATAAATTTTTTGCTTACTTTATGAAGATTTCATATTTCATTTCTTGATCTTTTTCCCAATCATTTGATGGTTTAAATAATTCTGTTTCAAAATATTTTGTCAATTGAATTATTTTTTCTTTTTTATAGCCTAAATTTATATATTTAATGAATGCCAACATTTGAAGCGGATACAAATTAATTGCTTGATAGCCATCTTTGTAATTATGAGTTACTGTAATCATTTTATATAAAAAATTTGTAGTAAATATTAGCATAACAAAATGAATTCCACCTAATAACCAACGATAAAATTTATATGCAAAATTATTTTTCAAATTTTTAGTTATTGGAGCCCACATTCCAATCACCGTCAATACTTTAAAAGGATATTTAATAACATTCATTTTTATTTGATTTTAAGATATTTTTTTGTAAAATTATTACAAGTATTTTTTTTAATAAAACTTTTCAACCCATATTATTAATAAAATCAGTTATTGCTTGTATAAAATAGACTGCTATAATTGTTTAGAATACTGAGCTACTATACACAAGCTAATAGAATTTATTACTAACTTTAGAGCTTTCTTTACACGCTTTTATTTAACTTGACTTGTCTGTAACCTTCATAAATATAAATTGTTTTTTGGGACACTTCCGGTCAACTTTTTTGTTTTATGATTTCAAATTTATTTTTATCTCCGATGACAATATAAAGACAAATAAAATTGTTTATAACAATTACATATATTTTCATCTCTCTCTAACGAATTGCTTTTGCTATTAACTTTTTTTTCATAATTACAGTATTTTTTTATTTTTCCTTATAATTTGTCCAGCAAGGTCGTTTTAAACTCAATTGAAATATTATAATAGTAAAAAAGTAGCATAATAAAAAAAAATATTTATATGTTTGTATATAATCTATGTATGCGTGCATATATATATTTATATGTGTGTGTATATATTAACCCCTTAGTGCGGTATGACGAGTATACTCGTCATAAATATATGGGATTCCTATTTTAATTCTGCATTAAGGGGTTATATAGATATATACACACTATATTATAATTATATATTATCTAATCTCTGATATTATATAGAATACGCATCATAATTATGTGAAGGAGATTAATAATTGGAATTAAAAAAAAAAGAATAAAAGAAAGAAAAAAAAACTATTTTCTTTAAAAAAAATGTGTTAATTAAATTTTAATGTCTTTTAAAATTTTTATATACATATATATGTTACCGTTAAAGCCTGCAAAAAAAAACTATTATTATAAGTATGACTGTGACATGTTTATATTATGATGTTAATAAATTATTTTTATAATAATAGAATTTATTGAAGTTTAAAGGTTAGGAATAACTATTATAACTTTCTTGGGTACTTTTACAATTATAATATTTAATAATTGTATAATTTATTTTTTACTCAAAAAATATATTGCGGTATACAATTAAAAATTCAAACCAGAAACCATATTTTTGCTAAAATTTTTAAACATTTTTTCACATATATAAGTGGTTCCATAGTTTTTTTAGGTGAAATATAGTTTCCTTTTATTTTTTTTTTGATATTTTGATATTTGATATTTTATTTATTGTATAAATATACAAAGGCAGAAAATCATACATTTTATATCATTTATATATACAGAACGTAAAATAAAATTAAAAGCAAGACAATATAAAATTACATAATTAGTTAAATTTAATATAAAAGCTAGATTTTCAATATATAGTTCATTAATTAGATGATACGTAAGTTAATTTATATAAGAGAATGGAAAAGGATATGTGGATTGTGGATTTGGAAGTGGAGGTTTGTTGATAGATTAATTTGAGTTTATGGTATTGGTAAGTTTAGAGATGGGAGACTATGTTAAGAGTCTGATGGGGAGAGCTATTGATATGTTTGGAAAGATTATTCTTGAAGGTGTTAAAAGAGGAGGATAGTCTAATACCTGGTGGAAGAGTGTTCCAATATAGCCCGGTACTAACTAAGAAAGAAGATGCGTAGGGTTTGCAATGATGAGTAGGGACCTCAAGCTCTTTGAATTTGGGCCTGAGTTCTCTGTATCCTGTATTTTAGTTTTGAAAACTAAAAGTCTGGGTACTGGAATAACAGAATTTTGAATAAGAAGCAAGTACTATTGAATTTAAATCTATCTCCGATTTCTAGCCAATTGAGACTCTTTTTAAAGTTGGAAACGTGGTCATAGTAACCCAAGTTAAAGATATATTTGATTGCTGAATTTAGTAGAACATTTAAGGTCTTAATGTGCTCGCTTTTAAGATTCCCTAGTATGGATGACCATTAATCAAAGTGGGGCATGATTAGGGACATTACTAGTTGCTTCCTGGTTTCCAAGTCAACATAGTTTTTGAAATATCTTAATCTGTAAAGCGTGCTACGTATTTTATTAGAAATCTTGATAATATATGATCATCCCATTTTAGTTTATGATCGAAAATGATACCTAGATTTTTGACAGACTTCACAAATGGAATGCTGATATTATGGTTAGGTTGTTGAATGGAGATGCCAGATTCGAAAAAATTTTCGAGATGTTTTTGAGGACCGAATGCAGTAGCTTTAGTTTTGGCTAAGTTAATTCCTAGTTGATTATCATGAGCCCAATTTTTGATATTATATCGTCTATGAGTTTTTTAAGATTTGAATCGATATTATCATATTCAGTGGAGAGGTAGATTTGGAGATCATCAGCAAATAATAGCCTGTTAGAGTTCAAGACAAAATCTTTAATATCATTTATAAAGACTAGGGACAACAGGGGACCAAGAATGGAGCCTTGTGGGACTCCGCTCTTGATGTTTTCCCATTTGGAGTAGGAGTTATTACTGCTGTTGATTACAGCTTGCTTTCTGTTTACTAGATAAGATTTAAACCAAGCAATAGTTTCATCAGTGAAGCCATAGAGTTTTAGTTTATTCAGCAATAGGCCGTGAGAGACGCTATCAAAAGCTTTTTTGAAATCAAATAGAATTAAGAAGGTTAGTTTCCCTGCTTCTATGTTACTAGTGACGTCATCAAGGAGCTTGGCAAGCAGGATTTTATCCTTTTAGATAAAAATAACATATTTTAAATTTGATTATGGGGTTCAAAAGTTGGGCTAGAAAATCAATATCTATACGTTTTGTTCTTTCAGCTTAAATATCTTGAAATGTGCAGGTCTTAAAAATTTTATATAAGTTCCAAGTTTTCAAAAATTCTTCACTCGTTTTATTTCGTTGAGTTGTTGACATTTAAAAAAAAAACATAAATATGGGTTGCTGTCTTTAAATTATCATATCTTGCAAAAAAGTAATTAAAAAGGGGCAAGTTAAGACAAACTCTTATCGTTATATTTCTAACACAAACAAGCGTAGATGAATTAGACAAAATAATTCAGTCACTAGATGCTAAAAAGTATAAATGCCTCGATAACATAAGTGCCAAAACTAGAAAAAGCCTAAGGAACTACATATCGAAACCCCTAGAACATATATTAAATTTAATAGTTGAAACAGAAAATTTCTCAGATAGTCTGAAAACTGCAATTATAACACCTGTATTCATAGCAGATGATAGATATGTCTGCAAAAATTACAGGTCCATTGCTTTACTCTCAATTCTATCAAAAATAATAGAACAATTAATTAAGGTTAGGCTACTAAATTTCCTGAAATCAAATAACAGTATATGGTTTTAGACAAGGACTCAACACAGACATGGCTATCGACTATTTGACGGAAAACATATATGAAACTCTATACACTTAAAACCCATAACGGCAATATTGCTCGATTTGCAAAAGACGTTTATTTGATATGGTTGAACACAAAATACTATTCGATAAACTAGAGGACGCTGGGATTCGCAGGAAATTAAACAAGATAATGAGAGCCTCGGTAGCTCTGTGGTTAGGGCGTTGGATTACGGACCTGAAGGTTCGCGGTTCGATTCCCGGCTATATCAGCATTAAGTTTTTTTCTTTACAAAAAATTCTGAATGTTGTTCTACCGTGGGTACCAGGATTGAGGCATTCGCATAATGTTAAATTAAGGCGTAAAACCCGGCATTTTGTAAATAACGCAGTCCGAAGTGCTTCCAGGGCACTATAAGTCGGCGTGGGGTTTAGGAGAAGTCGCGTACCTCCTGGACCATAGGTTACAACGCCTACACACATAAAACTAACACCCACACATTACACAAACATTAACACTGACATAACACAATACAATTATGAAGTCGTAAAAGTTGTAATAAAAAAATAATAAGGGTGCATACTATTGGTTATATGGGCAAAGTTCTCAAACCGTTGAAATATACTGATTAATAAAATAAAAAAAAAAAAACAAGATAATTAATAGCTATTTAGATGAAAGAAAACAAATTGCTAAAATCGATGAATGTTACAGTGATGAAACAAATATTGAGATAGGGGTACCACAGGGATCAGTCTTAGGTCCAATATTATTTCTCATTTTTATAGATGAACTATTGTATCTATTTTAAAATGACATTATATCTTTTGCGGACGATACAACGGTTATATGTATAGGAAAAAATTGGAGTTAAGTAGAGAAGAAGAAGACGCAAAATATAAAATGCAAAAAATATATGACTGGCTTAACCAAAATAGACTATTATTAAACACAGAAAAAATCATTTATATTACATTTTCAATCAACAAAAAGGCGCAACCCAAAGAATTCAAAATTGAAATTGAAAAAGACACAATAAAAAGGGTAGATGAAAGCAAATTTTTGGGCATTACCATTGATTTCAATCTAAGATAGGAAGGACATATAAGAAAATTAGTGAAAAAAATTAGCTACTATACCTATATCATAAAAAAACTATGTAAAATACTTAACCACAAGCAAAAGCTACAAATTTATTACGCACTGATACAATCCACTATATTTTACGGAACAGTGGCATGGGGCAGTTCTTATAACAATAAAATAGACATTCTAGACTCAATATTACTTAAAGTAAATAAGACTCTATTTGAAACACACAAATATAAACATAATACAAATAGACCCAAAAAAAATAACACCGATAGCAAATAGTATTAAATAGGTTTTCTAGATAATTTTCAATATAACTCCGCAACCTCGCAAGTTACCAAAAAACACTCTGATTAAATTAATTTTTTTGGTGAAACTGTCGCCTTTCAATCCCCGTAAATCGTATTTTTTTGCTAACTAATTCTTTCATCGCAATATTCTATTATTAATCAAATCACCATTTTTGGCCCGAAATTACAAATATATAAATTGCTTTCAAATGTATAATTTTTGACGAAAATGGACTTTATAGGCCTCAAAAATTTTTCTACAAGCATCAATTTTCTAAAAATTTTTTATCCGTCTGTTTTTTTACTCAGTTCTAAGATACCTCTATAAAAATTGACTTTTTTTCTTGCTTTTTTTTTTTAAATTACGACTCTAAATTTAAATTATCATACTTGAAAAACGAATAATAGAAAAGAGACGAGTAGAGATTTTTCGGAAACTTGAAGCTTGTAGAAAATTTTTGGAAAAACGAAACCCAATTTCGTCAAACATTTTTTTTTGCTGCAATTTATAAATTAGTCATTTTGGGCGAGAAATAACCGTTCGGTTAATTGGCTATAGCGTTGAGAGAATTAGTGAAACAAAAGCTTATGAGGTTTGAAAGTTATCAATTTCACTGAAAAAAAAGACTAAGCAGTAGTGTTTTGGGTAACTTATGAGGTTGAAGTCTTATATTGAAAATTAACAAAAAAAAATATTTAATAACAGTGGGCCTTATGTTTCTAAACCCAGAAGGCCCATTGGAATAAACAGAGGGTATCGGGGGATTTTTTCAATATATTAAAGTCTTCCATAATTATGGATTGAAATTTAGTTTCCCAAAGGAAGTGGTCTCCCCTTTGTTAGTAACGCTAGCAGTATCTGAGATGGATGATAATCACGATTTTCGAGAATTTTGACTGTTCTCAATTTAGCCTAATAGACTGATGATTTTTCATATTATTGCAAAATTAATTTAAAATTCTAGTAGCTTCTCTTAAAATAAAAATCTAATTTTTATCGTTCTTAGAATAATCAAATTTTAGAAATACATTTACAATTTGTCGTGCATTTTTTTTTGTTCTTGAATTGAAGTGAATATTTAAATTTGTGTATTTTATAGTCAATAAATGTATGAAAATTTCAAAAGCTACAATCATAATAAAAATTTAACTATGAAAGTTTATATTTTATGCGATTGATTAAAATTTTAATTTTAATTTATTTAACCATAATACTTTACAGAAGAGTTACATACAAATAATAATATAAAATACAAAAACATTCCGCAAAGATCCCCAGAGACAAATCAAATTTGTCTGTGCGGCTAATGGTAATAGTAATGACAATAAAACTGATTAATAAAAAACAAAATAAATAATATAAAAAATAATACAATACATGGCTCAATTTAAACCAAACCGGGAAAAGATGCATGGTCAGGTGATCAAATCAGTTCCAAAGTATTTTTTTCTGAAAGTACTACTGAAAATAAGCCTACACGTCATTTTTTAGCTCATGAGGTCCAGTCTTCTTATAAAAAAAGTAAGAAAAGTGAGACATAATTTTTCTTATTCTTTCTGTAAAAACAACATTTTTTCCTCTTAGTTACGGATACGAAATTTTTTATTTAAATTGTACTAACAATAAATTAACCGTAATTAATCGTAAAATTCTTTCAGATTTCGCTGAAATAAAAGTTCTTAAAAACATAAAAATACTATGTAAAACGTTTCGCGGAATCCAAATTGTTTCCATAATTTTAGTTGTTCACGTGACTTGGCGAGAAATTTAAAATTTGTAAAAAATGAAATTCTATTTTTTGATCTAGAGCTCTCAAAACGCAATAACCCAGAATTTTCTCTTTTTCATCAAAAAATTTCGCATACGCAGCACAAAAAAAAGTTTTGGTCCAAGAAATAAATTCTGTGGAAAATTTCCTATCCGGACCTAAGTAGAGAAAATTTTTATGTTATTTTGAGTTTTTTACAAAAAGAATATGAAAAATTATCTTTCATTTTTGTTACTTTTTTTAAATAGGTCCAAAACACAAAAATGGCCGCCAAAAATTGAGGAATGAAAAAATGACATCTAGGCTTATTTTTAAAAGCATTTTCGGGAAAAAATACTTTGGAACCGATTTGAAGCCCCAATCATGCATCTTATCCCAGTTTGGTTTAAATTGAGCCACATATAGTTTTGAACTAAAAAAAACTATTTTAAGATATATTAACATTGCAAATAAAGTAGTATTTATATAAATGCAGTGAAAAATCTAAATTGAATATAACAGTTAACTATTATTATTAATTATCTAAACCATTTTTTGTTGCTTAAGATTATAAAAATTTGCGTTAAAAATAGTAATTACCATAATATTAATTAGCTTAATTTTATTTTATATAAAAATTTGCTAGTATTTTATAATAAAAGAACTATTGTAGCATTTAGTAAATTAATATTATTATTATTTATTAATTAGATTTAATCAAAAACTTTTCAAAAATAAATATGTCAAATAAATTAAAACATTATTTGTTAAAGTATTTAGAAGTAAGTAAAAAATCTATATCGAATGACATCGATTAAAATAATTGTGTAAGTACAAAAGTATAAAAAAACTAAAGTTCATAGTAAACCAAAATGCTTACATAAATAAAGGTAACTAAAATTATAAACAGTTAGGAATTAAATTTATTTATTTTAGTCTGGTAGTTATAAAAAAAATGTTTTAATTTTCAATTACCAGAATATGTAAATCAAAATTAATCTCATTATTAAAAGGGCAAAATAAATTACACAATATTTCAGCTGAATTAATTACATTAATAATAAATGAAAAGTGCATT
Organism: Anagrus nilaparvatae; assembly: GCA_022575985.1. Lineage (NCBI taxonomy): Eukaryota > Metazoa > Arthropoda > Insecta > Hymenoptera > Mymaridae > Anagrus > Anagrus nilaparvatae. Next base: position 1,713,631 of record JAKSXM010000239.1, read on the forward strand.
AAAATAATTTTTACAAAACCAAAAATTTGCTCCATAAAAGTCAATTTATTTTTTGGTAAATGTAATTAATGGTTAACAATTTTGGAAAATTTATTTTGTTTTTTTGTAAATAGCCTAAATTTCACTTGGTACTAAAAAATTAAAGCAATTTAATTTAGTTCCCAGGTATTTAGGTATAAGTGTGTTAGCTAAAAAAAAATTTTATTTGTTAACTGCTATTGGCCAATAAAAAAGCAATTTGCATAGTATATAATCGCCATGAATTAGTCATTCAATATTTTTCTGGTTCTATAGCACAGCACATAAAGATTAATTATATGTGTTAGCTTTGCTGCATTAAAAAATAAGCTTAATATGTATAAGACTATTGATTGCGGTTAGAATAATAACATATATTAATACTTAAACTAAAATATATTTTCTAAAAAAAAAAAGTTTTTATATTACTTATTATAAATAAAATATTCCGAAGGGTGCTTCCTTGACAAATTTTCTTTGCCTAGTTTTATTGATTTTTGGTGCTTAATCTTATGCACACAAAATATAAAATTTCTCCATTTGATTTTTACAGATTCAAATGAGACCTAAATTATGATTTTGGCATTTTAAAATTTTTGTAAGCCACTAGATCTAGAGTCAATTTATTAATTAATTTTTAACGGTGATCAGTCAAGCAGAATGGATTAATTGTTAATAAGTACTAAGCAGGAACTGGTCCAGGCACGGACTGAAAATTTTTATTTCTGAACTTCTGCAATTTGAAATTTGGTGAATGGATGCTGTCAATACTAGCGAGTTATAGTGCCAATCCATTTTTGTTTTAATGTTTTTCTTTTGTTTTATTACTTAGTTGATTTTCTAAGGCAAAGTTTCTTTTTTTACTTTTCTGCCTCAGTTGCTTTTTTTTTTATATTTAATTAGTGGCAGTTGTTAACATATTATATGAGCTGTATGAAACTTTAAGTATCTAAACAAAAAAATTCAAATTAGCAGTCTGATAATATAAAAGATAAAGTTTTATTTATGCAAATTCAGGCTATTTTGCTTGAACTGAATGAATATTCACAAAAATTTATTGAATAAAAATATTTATAATAGTAGGAATTGCAATTAAATTTAAGCTTTCTTGGTGAATACTTTTTAGACATTTTAACATGGAACATGTTTATAGGGAGAGGGTACTTCAGAACTTGAAAATTAAGGTGGGGGGTCAATTTTTTCCTTTTTAAGGGGGGGGGGTCAAATAAGACTTAGAATAATTAGGTAAGTATATATAAATAAATAAAATACTTTTAAAAGACTTTGAAAAATCTGGGCTTAAGGACTTAGGATAATACAGGTTTATGGACTTAGAATAATATCGGTTTAGGGACTTGGAATAATTCAGGTTCAGGGATTTGGAATAATGTGAGATGATAATTACAAATTATTAAAATAGAAAATTGTATTATAATGTTGAGTAACATTTGTATTATACCTAGTCCTCATCTGGAAGTAAACACGTTCCATGCATTTAGGTTGTGTTTACACAAACCGGTTATAAGTTTTTTTAGATTATATAGAGTCAGGGATGGGGTTTTGAACACTTTAAGGAAATTCGAGACTTTACTAATGAATAAAAATAAAAAATATAGTATTTTTTAACCTAATAACTCTTTAAATTGCAATAATGAACATAATTCTTGAGGAATAAGCGATTATTTGCCAGATACGATCAATAATTTAATTTTAATTAGAGCTCTAGTAGAGAAAACCTAGAATACCAGGGTTTTGGACACTAAGTACAGGGTTTTGGACATGAAATTTATGGGGTTTTGGACACCATTCTTAAAACTAACTACATAATACATTTTAATAAAATAATAACCAGAAAAATTATAAAAAGTGGGTATATAATGTAGTTGGAGTAGTTAGAGTTCTTCTCGTTAACCAGCATCACTGCATTACCAATTGGCATACAGTGGCAATAAATTTTTAAATTTCCTAAATTAGATTTTATGTAATACTTTTTAATTTTTGCTTTTCGATTTGACAAGATTTAACAAATAGATACTGTTAAGAATAGAAATTTTACTATTATCTTTAACTAAATAATCAAATGTCCAAAACTAAAATCCGTGTATGCTGTTTTGGACATTCGAATAAACTACATACATCTTAATTAAACGCATAAAAAAGGAGTAAAATAATTTTTTTTTCTTATAAATTCAATGTTTGATGATTACTTGATCAAATAAATGCCAAAAAGTTGTTATTGTTAAAAAAATATAAGCAAAATAGTGATTTTATGTATCTCGTATCCTTAGTATTTTTTTTTTTAAACGATACCATATTAAGTAGTCTATTTTGATTCAGCGTTTTATTATTAAAAGTAATTAGTAATTTCCAAACAAACTAGATAGAGAAGAAAGTAACCTTTTAAAGAACATTTTTAAGTATATATTATATGTGTAATTCTACATAAAATACATAGTATTTTTTGACCTTTTTAATACGGATGTATACACTTATAAAAAAATCCCTTTCTTAAAATATAACGATAATAAAATAATATTGTTTGTTTATACACTCGATAAAAATATAATTGATAAAAAAGAAGAAAACGATTTTTTGCGAGTGAATGTATTTATTATTTTTCAAAATTTAGACGTTTCGAAGCACATAGATTCCTTTTCAATACTAAAAATAATAGTGTCATATATAGCAACATATGTATACAAAAAGTATAAGTAATTGCAAACTTAAAATTAATACTTACAAAATAATTAAAGTTTGATACATAAAAATACAAAAAATGTATTAGTCAAAGAACATGTAACATAACCTAAAAATTTAAATTATATAAATAGATTAAAAATATATGATAACAATTTTAAAACATAATAATTTTTTAACATACGAATAAATTACTATTTATAAAAATAATATCCATTGAGAAAAAGTAGTAGAAAAATTTAATTATTGATTAAAAATTCAAAAAAACTATGAAAAAAAATATATGTGTCTGTACATGTTGAAAATATTTTTAGTATTGAAAAGGAAGCTATGTGCTTCGAAACGTCTAAATTTTGAAAAATAATAAATACATTCACTCGCAAAAAATCGTTTTCTTCTTTTTTATCGATAATAAAATAAGATGGAAAAGCAATTAAAAAAAGAAAAAAATAAAAAATAAAAAAATGTAAGGCTCAATATTCAAAATAAAACAGTGGCATATATCGCGACAAGAATTTAAACCCATTAGTAAAGTATAAATTTTATAGTTCTTAAAAATCTATGAATAAACACCCCCTCTTAATAAATCCTTTAAAATTTTAAAAAATAACCATTGCTCAGATATCAACAATATTATTACTTAGTCTAAAAAAAGTTTTAACAGTGTACAGACATATAATTTTTGAATTTTATGTTTAAAATAATGTTTTATACATTTAAGTAATTTTTAAAAAATAGGAACATAAGAATATTTAAATGTCAAGTTAAGTTTTTTAAATGGTATGTAAAATATATATGTAATTCAAACAATTCAATGTAATATTTTGTAAAATTAAAAAATCATTTCTTAAAAAAATAAAGGTCCTGAAGAGGTTCTCAGATTGAGAATGAAATATTGACAAGAGTAAAAATCAAAGTTTTTTGAATTTTTCCTTATAATTTGTCCAGCAAGGTCGTATTAAACTCAACAGAAATTTAAATTATCTGGACGTTCCAAATCCAATTTTCATAAAAAAAAAAAATAATATTATATCTTTTTTTTTATTTCTATCTTAGTTATTTGGTAAAATAACGCTGGGTGTTCAGAACCACATCGATGTCCACCACCCCATCCTTGACCCTACATAAAGTATACATTGTTAAAAAAAATTTAAACATGGGACATGTTCATAACGAAGGGTACTTGAAGAAGGCCCCGAAATCAGGGAACGGGGTCAAAAATTGAAGTTTATTGATGGACTTTGAATAATTTTGATTTAGAGACTTAGAATAATTTCAATCCAAAGACTTATAATAATTAGGGAGTATAAGTGAAAACTTTTATTAGTCAACATGCCCCATGCTCGTTGTTTGTGTTACCACACAAAACCATTATATATTGCTCAATATTGTTTAAATTTTTTATTTTCTGGCAGACAAACCCATCATAATGTCATGGTAATGATATTAAGTAAAGTTTTTACTTATAAAATACTAGAGTTTATATTTTTCTTATATACACTACGAAAAACATAATGGTTTGACTACGAAAGTTTTTGAAGAAAAATCTAAAAATTTGGTGCCCAAAAATTAAATTAAGAAAAATTTAGTTTATAAATAAACTTACTTTTACCGAAGATTCGTTTGAATATTCAATCAAAGGTCCACATGAAATTATTACAGGTTTTGAACAACGTAGCATCATAATTATTACTGTTTTTCTTGATTGAAGAGTTAACGATAGCCAATCCATAAAGTACAGATCATCTGCAATATCTTCGCTCTTGAAAAATGTATTATTTTTTTAAGTTATTTTATTTTCTTTTTATGTAATTTACATCAAATTATATTCACCTTAGATCGTACTTCATTTGCTGCCAAACCAAAACTAAATAGTTCAACTAAAAGAGAACCTGAATATGCTGCGACAAATAAAGTTTCAAATAAAGTCATTGTTTTAGTAGACAATTGAAAAACGTTAAGACTTAATAAAACTGCACTTGAAACAAATTGTAGGCCTAAAATTTCTTTAAAAACATTATTTAAGTCATCCACAAATCTGTAAAAAATACAATGATCACTTAGTTTTTAAGTGCAATATTAAAATATTGAAAAAAAAATGCAAAATAAAAAAATTTTAGAAATACATGGATTAGTATTTTTAAAGTTTTTTGGTCTTCTGATTAATTTTTTTTAAAAGTATGATTAAAAATTTTTTTTTTAATTTTTAGCATTCTATAACAATTCTACTTTTTTTGCATTTTAAAATTTATGAGTTTCAAAATTTTTTTTAATATTTAGTTTTTTTGCAAAAAAAAAATTTTTCTTTACTCTTCTGAGTGTAAAACTCGTGCGTAAAACTCTACGCCAAGGTTAGGCAAAAAATATTGTAAGCACGAAAAGTAAATGTTACCCAACCAAAAAATTACTCCACCAGAGGATTTTACACAAAAGCACGGGTTAAAAGTTTACCACAGTTTTTACTTAACACATGATTTTTTAATTAGTGTATAAAAATCATGAGTTAAATAAAAACTATGGTAAACTTTTAATCCATTTTTTGTGTAAAATTCTCTGGTGGAGTAATTTTTTGGTAGGGTAACATATTTTTTCCGTAAGCACGATGGGCGAGAAACCTTAGGCATTAGCATAAGCACATTTAACTGCTTGGCTTCGCCGAGAACTCGTGCTAGTGATCACGCTAGTATCGAAACTTTTCGCCCATGATATTTAATATATTATTTCATACATGGGGCGATTCCCATAGAATCCAAATTTGTCCTCAAGAATCTGATTTGTTTTTTTACAAAAAAAATGTTTTGGAATTGAATAGAAGACTCAATATTTAAAATTTTTACTCATTTTAAAGATTTTATTACTAGTACGTACTCAAAAACCATTTGATGCTGTTGAATAATGTTGACAAAAATTTTTTTTTCTGCATTTAATTTACTCTCTCCTTTATTATCATTCAAAAAAATTTTAACATTTTCTGGTATTTTTTGAATTCTGTATTGTATTAACTTTAACTGTAAATGTAATCTTACAAGGCAACCAAAAATTAAACAATCACTTCCTCCTGTCCAAGCTGCAATTAAATATAAAAAAATTGCTTGATGTAAATATAATATTATGTACATAAATTTATTTATTTCAAAAAAGTATTCTGCATCCATTGGAAATAAATATTTCTGGTTATCAGAAACTGATGAAATTATTGGCGCTAAAATTAAAAATAAACCTGTTCCAGCTCCACAAACAATTACAAACTTAATGAAATATCTATTTTAAAAAATGAATTCAATTAAATAATATTCAATAACTGTCAATAAATTTAAGGGGGATTATTGGGTAATTTTTTTTCCGAAATCGAAAATTTTTTTTTCATTTAATGTATTCGTATATGTTTCAAGAATATGGAAAAAAAAATTTGTTTTGAAATTCGCTTTATTTTTTATTCTATGAGGCATAATAGCACGCCCCGCAAGACGTATATTTTTAAAATTTGAACGCAGCTGCTGCTTGAATACCGTTAATAGGTCTAAAATTTTTTTTGTTATATTATCATATTATATTGATATTATACATATATACAAACACATATACTGTGTATTAGTGTTAAAAATATTCAAAATAAAGCATCAGACAGCATTTTAAGTACCGAGTTAGCTAAAAACCGGAAAATTGAATTAAAAGAAGAAAATGCTGCTCAAGAGATGGAATTTGAGGAAGTTGAAGGATTCCTGTATGGTCTCGGAATCGCAGAAGATTAGTAAGTTAAGTATTTAAGTAATTTTCAACTCATATTTTTGTTTTTTTCGACGTTTAAAATTTTTGCTCATTTTTTAAAAACGCGTTTTTCAATTTTTTGAATGAGATAACTCCACAACTACTGAACCGATTTTCAATTTTCTTATTTTATTCTCTTCCTAATAACTTATACCAACCGATTAATTTGCCTATTTCATAGTTGCTTAAAGAACATATTTAGTAACCTTTTTTTTTAGTGCCTCTCAATAATCTCTCATACACCGGCATGGACGTCATAGAAACAAAAAAAAAAAAATTATTTTTGTATTCTTAAATACATTATTAATAGATAAAAAAAATTTCATTAAATTACCTCCAACCGTTCTTTTTTTATATCCACTTAAAAATCACTCGAAATTCGAGCGCCGTACCCAATGATCCCCCTTAATATAATTTTTTTGCTTACTCTAAGAAGATTTCATATTTCCTTTCTTGATCTTCTTCCCAATCATTTGATGGTTTAAATAATTGTGTTTCAAAATATTTTGTCAGTTGAATAATTTTTTCTTTTTTAAAGTCTATATTTACATATTTAATCAATGCCAACATTTGAAGCGGATACAAATTAATTGCTTGATAGCCATCGTTGTAATTATGAGTTACTGTAATCATTTTATATAAAAAATTGGATGAAAATATTATGCCACAAAAATAAATTCCACCTAATAACCAAAGATAAAATTTATATGCAAAATTATTTATTTTCAAATTTTTAGTTGGAGCCCACATTCCAAACACCGTCATTAGTTTAAAAGAATATTTAATAACATTCATTTTTATTTTATTTTAAGATATTTTTTTGTAAAATTTTTTAACCCATATTTTTAATAAAATTAGTTGTTAATTGTATAACATAGACTCCTATTACTGTTTACAACACTGAGCTACTGAAGACAAGCTAATAGAATTTAATACTAACTTTAGAGGGCGGGTAAAGGCAGGCACCCCTCCAAGTAACGAGTGCACCTGAAAAAAGTGTGCTTGGCAGTATCCACTTCATCCGCATACAGCGTTTTGTTTTCACATTTTTTTCACTTGAACAATATGTCAAGGAAATATCCATGACCAGTTAATAACTGGGTGAGGTACTATATCCAACTCTCCATGCTGTCGCACTGTCCATGTCCCCAGATCCGGAATCAATATGTGCTTCCACCGCCCCTTTTTTCCATTTACCTACCGCCACTGCCATTTATCCATATGATGTGGGAACGGGCGCGAGTGTAAGCTAGTTCGCTCACCTACGTGCTATCGTAGATGGCTTTTTCCATTCCCAGGCTATCGGGTCGACTGGGATCGTACCGGCTACCACCTGAATAGTCAAGTTCGGTATAATTATGCTGCCGATCCTCAATACCGCCTGCTTTTGTACAATACTGATTTCGTGCCAATACATTTAACTTGGGCGGCCTATGCCCAAGTATCCAACCCGTACAGCAGAACAGAGTTTGCCACTGACATCAGGAGCCTTCGCTTAATCAGAAGGCCCATTGGAATAAACAGAGGGTATCGGGGGATTTTTTCAATATATTAAAGTCTTCCATAATTATGGATTGAAATTTAGTTTCCCAAAGGAAGTGGTCTCCCCTTTGTTAGTAACGCTAGCAGTATCTGAGATGGATGATAATCACGATTTTCGAGAATTTTGACTGTTCTCAATTTAGCCTAATAGACTGATGATTTTTCATATTATTGCAAAATTAATTTAAAATTCTAGTAGCTTCTCTTAAAATAAAAATCTAATTTTTATCGTTCTTAGAATAATCAAATTTTAGAAATACATTTACAATTTGTCGTGCATTTTTTTTGTTCTTGAATTGAAGTGAATTTTTAAATTTGTTTATTTTATAGTCAATAAATGTATGAAAATTTTAAAAGCTACAATCATTATAAAAATTTAACTATGAAAGTTTATATTTTATGCGATTGATTAAAATTTTAATTTTAATTTATTTAACCATAATACTTTACAGAAGAGTTACATACAAATAATATAAAATTCATAAACATTCCGCAAAGATCCCCAGAGACAAATTAAATTCGCCTGTGCGGCTAATGGTAATAGTAATTACAATAAAATTGATTAATAAAAAACAAAATAAATACTATAAGAAATAATACATCGCTCAATTTAAACCAAACCGGGATAAGATGCATGGTCAGGTGATCAAATCAGTTCCAAAGTATTTTTTTCTGAAAGTACTACTAAAAATAAGCCTACACGTCATTTTTTGGCTCATAAGGTTCAGTCCTCTTATAAAAAAAGTAAGAAAAATTAGAGATAATTTTTCTTATTCTTTCTGTAAAAAACAACATTTTTTCCTCTTACAAGGGGAGTTCAATACATTTGGAACACCAAACTACACCAAATTGTTATGGATGAGTTTGTTATGTTGAAAAAACATGCCGACTACATTCCAATGGGCCTTCTGGGCTTATAAACGAAGCGCGTTTGCAGTTATAAAATAGGAATTTTTGTAATTTTCAATGAAACGCCAAAACCTCGCTATTTAACCAAAACTTTTATGGTTGGTCTCATTTTTTCGGTTTAAGTATCACCTTTCATACGCCGTAAACCACAATTCATTATCACTAATTCTCTCATCACTATACCCAGTTAAACAAACAGTCATTTTTGGCTAAAAATGACCAATTTTTAAACTGCTGTCAAATTTGTAATTTTGACGTAAATGGATTTTACAGGTGCTTCAAGTTTTCAAAACTTTTTGACTTTACCTTTTTAAATTATTCGTTAACCAAATATGATAATTTGAAGTCAGAGTCCCAATTTTACGATTTTTTAAAAAAGCTCATTTTTAATGTTAACTTTGAAGAGCCATTTCTTAAAAACGAATCAAGAAAATAAGAAGAGTAAAAAATTTTTGGAAACTTAAAGCTTGTAAAAATTTTTTCAGACCTATAAAACTCATTTTCGTCAGAAATTACAAATTTGGTACCAATTTAAAAATTGGTCTTTTTTAGCAAAAAATGACCGTTTGGTTAATTGGCGATAGTGATGAGAGAATTAGTGATAATGAATTGCGGTTTACGGCGTATGAAAGGTGATACTTAAACCGAAAAAATGAGACCAACCAGAAAAGTTTTGATTAACTTGCGAGGTTTTGGCGTTGCATTGAAAATTAAGAAAAAATCCTATTTTTTAACATTGAGCCCTGCGTTTCTAGGCCCAAAAGGCCCATTGGAATGAACTGAGGGTAGTCGGCATGTTTTTTCAACATAACAAACTCATCCATAACCATTTGGTGTAATTTGGTGTTCCAAATGTATTGAACTCCCCTTGTTAGTTAAGGATACGAAATTTTTTATTTAAATTGTACTAACAATAAATTAACCGTAATTAATCGTAAAATTCTTTCAGATTTCGCTGCTTTAACATAAAAGCTCTTAAAAACTTAAAAATACTATGTAAAATGATTCGCAAATTATTTTCATATTTTTAGTTGTGTGACTTGGCGAGAAATTTGTAAAAAATGAAATTCTATTTTTTGCTCTAACGCAATAACCCAGAATTTTCTCTTTTTGATCAAAAAATTTCGCATGCGAAGCACAAAAAAAAGTTTTGGCCCAAGAAATGAATTCTGTGGAAAATTTCCTATCCAGACCTAAGAAGAGAAAATTTTTGTTATTTTGAGTTTTTTACAGAAAGAATACGAAAAATTATCTTTCATTTTTGTTACTTTTTTTATATAGGTCCAAAACACAAAAATGGCCGCCAAAAATTGAGGAATGAAAAAATGACATCTAGGCTTATTTTTAGAAGCATTTTCGGGAAAAAATACTTTGGAACCGATTTGAAGCCATAATCATGCATCTTATCCCAGTTTGGTTTAAATTGAGCCCCATATACTTTTGAACATAAACGCAACAAAATACTATTTTAAGATATATTAATATTGCAAATAAAGTAATACGCACCACACCTAAAAGAATTTTTTGTTACCTACCTAGATAAGAATTAATGTTTATTTAATTCTTTAGAGAGGAATTATTTTGAGGTTAATTTTTTTATAAAAATTATTTTCAATTTAATTCTTTTTGAACTGTATTAAAACAAAAATAATTTTTTTATAAAGAATTAACCTTAAAATAATTCCTCTCTAAACATTAATTCTTCTCTGAGTAACAAAAAATTCTTTCAGGTTTAGTGTGTATATAGTATTTATATAAATACAGTAAAAATCTAAATTACATAATTATAACAGTTTAATTATTTTCATTAATTATTTAAGTCATTTTTTGTTGCTTAAGAGTATAAAATTTTATATTAAAGATAGTAATTTACACAATATAATATACAGTATAATAAATAAATAAAATCAATAGATATAAGTAAGTATAATTTGCAGACATATAATGATGTATAAATAAAATCTTAAAAATATAATTTGTACATAAAAATTAAAATTAAATAAAAGAAAAGTTTTCAATAAATGTTTATAGAATACTGAAAGGTTTAATCAAAAGATCAACTATTATTAATATATTAATTAGCTTTATTTTATCTTCGAAAAATTGTAGTAATATGTGTAAAAATTTGCTAGTATTTTATAATAAAAGAAGTTATAGCATTTAGTAAATCAATATTATTATTATGTACTAAATAGATTTAATCAAAAACTTTTCAAAAATAAATATGCCAAATAAATTAAAACTATTATTTTTTAAAATATTTAGAAGTAAGTAAAAAATCTATATCGAATGACATCGATAAAAATTATTGTGTATGTACAAAAGTATTTAAAAACTAAAGTTCATAGTAAACCCAAATGCTTACATAAATAAAGGTAACTAAAATTATAAACAGTTAGAAATTAAATTTATTTATAAGTATATATATTAGTCTGGTAGTTATAACAAAAATGTTTTAATTTTCAATTACCAGAGTATGTAAATCAGTACTTAAAAGTTAACAATTTTGGAAAATTTATTTTGTTTTTTTGTAAATAGCACTCAATTTCACTGGGTAATAAAAAATTAAAGAAATTTAATTTAGTTCCCAGGTATTAATTTTATTTGTTAACTGCTATTAGTCAATAAAAAATCAGTTTGCATAGCACATGAATCGCCATGAATAGTCATTCAACATTTTTCTGGTTCTATAGCCCAGCAAATAAAATTAACTATAGGTGTTAGCTTTACTGCATTAAAATATAAGCTCAATATGTAAGACTATTGATTGTGGTTAGAATAATAATATATAATAATACTTAAACTAAAATTTATTTTCTAAAAAAAACAAGTTTTTATGTTACTTATTGTAAATAAAATATTCCGAAGGGTCTTTCCTTGACAAAATTTTCTTGCCTAATTTTATTGATTTTTGGTGCTCGATCTTGTGCACAGAAAATATAAATTTTTCAACATTTGATTTTCACAGATTCAAATGGGGTACCCTTCAAATGAGACCTAAATGATGATTTTGGTATTTTAAAATTTTTGTAAGCCACTAGATCTAGAGTCAATATTAATTTTTAACGGCGATCAATCAAGCAGAATGGTTTTCTAATAAGTTCTAAGCAGGACCTGGTTTAACTACGGCTTATAGTGCCAATCCATTTTTGTTTTAATGTTTGATGTTGATTTTCGAGGGCATAGTTTATTTTTTTACTTTTCTGTCTCAGTTACTTTTTTTTGATATTTAATTACTGGCTGTTGTTAATATATTATATGAGCTGTATGAAACTTTAATTATCTAAAAATAAAAACTCAAATTAGCAGTCTGATAATTTAAAAAATAAAGTTTTATTTATGCACATTAGAGTGGACCTAAAATTAGAGTTTTAAGTAAAACTTTGCTCCCCGGGTTTTTTCGTGAACTTTTGGTCATAAAAAGTCCCCAGCTTCAAGGATTTTGCTTTTGCTTTTCAAAAACACGTGTCTGTAAGCAGCTTAATTTTCTCATTTAAATAATATGGGAATTTTGATTTTTCAGCTTTCTAATTTTTTACAAAGCTTGCAAAATGTTTTGAAAAGCTGCTAGTCGATGGAAACTACTATTTAAATATATAAATAACGATACCCAACCTCAAGTAACCAAAAAAAATATTTTTAAAGTGATTTTACTGGTAATAAACTTTAAAAAAATCCCCATTAAAATAATATGGCTTCATGTAATTTAAATGGAGCATTTTTTTACTTTTATTACCGGTAAAATTACTTTAATAATATTTTTTTTGGCTACTTGAGGTTGGGTATCATTTTTTATATTTTTAAATAGTAGTTTCCATTGATTAGTAGCTTTTTAAAACACTTTTCAAGCTTTCTAAAAAATTTGAAAGCTGAAAAGTCAAAATTCCCATGTTATTTAAATGGGAAAATTGAAGGGCTTACAGGCACGTGTTTTTGAAAAGCAAAAGCAAAATCCTTGGAGCTGGGGACTTTTTATGATCAAAAGTTCATGAAAAAACCCGGGGAGAAAAGTTTTTCTTAAAACTCCAATTTTAGGTCCACTCTAATGCACATTCAGGCTATTCTGCTTGATGTGAATGAATATTCCCACTTTATTGAATAAAAAAATTTACAATAATATGAATTGCAATTAAATTTTAGCTTTTTTTGGTGAATATTTTTTAGACATTTATTAGTTAAATTGCTCTTCAAAAGGATTATATACATAAATTATACATTGTTAAAAATAATTTTGAACATAGGACATGTTCATAAGGAAAAAGTACTTGAAAAGGCCCTAAAATCAGGGAATGGAATCAAAAATTGAAATTTATTGATACTGGGGGGTCAAATGGACTTTGAATAATTTTAATTTAGAGACTTAGATTAATTTCAATTCAAAGACTTATAATAATTAGGGAGTATGTAAGTTAAAACTATTATTAGTCAACATGTCCCAGGCTTGTTGTTTGTGTTGCCACACAAAACAATAATATGTTTAAACTTATTATTTACTGGCAGGCAAACCCATCATAATGTCATGGTAATGATATTAAGTAAAGTTTTTACTTATAAAATACTAAAGTTTTTATCTTTCTTATATTCACACATTCACAGCGAATTATATGATGTTTTTGATAACCAAATTGACGATAAATTTAAGAGTTTGATGCCCAAAAAATTGTATTAAAAAAAATTTAGTTAATGAATAAACTTACTTTTACCGAAGATTCGTTTGAAAATTCAATCAAAGGTCCACATGAAATTATTACAGGGTTTGAACAACGTAGCATCATAATCATTACTGTTTTTCTTGATTGAAGAGTTAACGACAACCAATCCATAAAGTACAAATCATCTGCAATATCTTCGCTCTTGAAAAATGTATTATTTTTTTAAGTCATTTTATTTTGTTTTTATGTAAATTACATCAAATTAAATTCACCTTAGATCGTATTTCATTTGCTGTGAAACAGTAATTAAATATTTCAAGTAAAAGACAAAACGAATATGTTGCGACAAATAAAGTTTCAAATAAAGTCATTGTTTTAGTAGATAATTGAAAAACGTTAAGACTTATTAAAACTGCACTTAAAACAAATTGTAGGCCTAAAATTTCTTTAAAAACATTATTTATGTTATCCACAAATCTGGAAAAAATAAAATGATTACTTAGTTTTTTTTAGGTGCAATATTAAATTATTGAAAAAAAGGTGTTAATTAAAAAAATTTTAGAAATGTATAGGTTCGTATTTTTGAAGTTTTTTGGTTTTATGATTGGTTTTGTTCAAAAGTATAAAAAGAATTTTTTTTTTAATTTTTTGCCTCCTGCAACAATTCTTCTTTTTTTTTGCATTTTAAATTTTTTGAGTTTCAAAAATTTTTTTACATATTTAATTTTTTTTTAAACGCGTATTAACATAAAATTTTTCTTTACCCTCCCGAGTGTAAATTTCGTGCGTAAAACTCTACGCCAAGGTAGGCAAAAATTATTGTAAGCAAAAACGATGGACGAGAAGTTTTAGGCATTAGCCTAAGCACATTTAACTCGTTTCCAGCTTCGCCGAGCACTAGTATCGAAATTTTTCGCCCATGATATTTAATATATTATTTCATACATGGGGCGATTCCCATAGAATCCAAATTTGTCCTCAAGAATCTGATTTGTTTTTTTTACAAAAAAAATGTTTTGGAATTGATTAGAAGACTCGATAATTAAAATTTTTACTCATTTTAAAGATTTTATTACTAGTACGTACTCAAAAACCATTTGATGCTGTTGAATAATGTTGACGAAAATGTTTTTTTCTGCATTTAATTTACTCTCTCCTTTATTTTCATTCAAATAAATTTTAATATTTTCTGGTATTTTTTGAATTCTATATTGTAGTAACTTCAACTGTAAATGTAATCTTACAAGAAAACTAAAAACTAAAACATCGTTTCCTAATGTCCATGATGAACATAAATAAATAAAACTTATTTGATGTAAATAAAAAATTATGTACGTAAATTTATTTATATCAAAAAAGTAATCTGCATCCATAGGTAATAAATATTTCTGGTTATCAGAAACTGATGAAATTATTGGTGCAAAAATTATAAATGAACATGTTACAGATACACATACCAGTAAAAAATTCATGTAATATCTATTTTAAAAAAAGAATTCAATTAAATAAGAAGAATTAATTTTTAACTGTCATTAAATTTAATATAATTTTTTTGCTTACTTTAAGAAGATTTCATATTTCCTTTCTTGATCATTTTCCCAATCATTTGAAGGTTTAAATAATTTTGTTTCAAAATATTTTGTCAATTGAATTATTTTTTCTTTTTTATAGCCTAAATTTATATATTTAATTAATCCCAATATTTGAACTGGATACAAATTAATTGCTTGATAGCCATCGTTGTATTTATGAGTCACTGTAATCATTTTATATAAAAAATTGGATGAAAATATTATGCCACAACAATAAATTCCACCTAATAACCAACGATAAAATTTATAAGCAAAATTATTTTTCAAATTTTTAGTTATTGGAGCCCACATTCCAATCACCGTCAATACTTTAAAAGGATATTTAATAACATTCATTTTTATTTTATTTTAAGATATTTTTTGTTAAATTTTTTAACCCATATTATCAATAAAATTAGTTGTTAATTGTATAAAATAGACTGCTATAATTGTTTACAATACTGAGCTACTATGCACAAACTAATAGAATTTATTGCTAACTTTAGAGCTTTTTTTATTTCAAGCTTTTATTTAACTTGACTCGTCTGCAACCTTCATAAATATAAATTTATTTTTGGGACACTTCCGGTAAACTTTTTTGTTTTCTGATTGCAGATTTATTTTTACCTCCGATGACAATTGTATGATAAATAAAAAAAAATTGTTTATAACAATTATATATATTTTCATCTCTCTCTAACACATTGCTTCTGCTATTCACTTTTTTTTCATAATTACAGTTTTTTTTTAAATATTATAATTGTAAAACAGTAACATAATAAAAAAAATATTTATATGTATTTATATTGTATAATAATCAATGTATCTATGTATATAATATATGTTTATACGTGTGTGTATATATTATATAGATATACCTATAATACACACTCTATATTATAAATTATATAGAATACACATCATAATTATGTGGAATTTAATAGGAAAGTAAGTAAAAAAAAAGAATAAAAGAAAGAAAAAAAAAATTTATAACCGGTTTGTGTAACTACACAACCAACGAGCATGGAACATGTTCATTTATAACATTGATAATAAAGTATTTATTGTGTTCATAATATAAATATTTATATGCAAATATTTATATTTAGATTTTTATTATAGAAATCATGCTGCTTAGACATCAAAATGAACTAAATTAATTAAATTTTCAAATTATTATAGTTTTTTAAATAATATGAATATGAATTTATTTTTTATTAATTTTTATAATGAATTCTTAAAAATTCTGCACCAATGCTCCCTAGGTACTTCTGCACCAAAACTTCCTAGGTACTTCTGCACCAAAGGTCTTTAGCGACTTCTGCACCATAGGTCCCTAGGTACTTCTGCACCAATGCTCCCTAGGTACTTCTGCACCAAAGGTCTTTAGGGACTTCTGCACCAAAGGTCTTTAGGGACTTCTGCACCAATAGTCCCTAGGTACTTCTGCACCAATGCTCCCTAGGTACTTCTGCACCAAAGGTTCCTAGGTACTTCTGCACCAAAGGTCTTTAGGGACTTCTGCACCAATAGTCCCTAGGTACTTCTGCACCAAAGGTCCCTAGGTACTTCTGCACCATAGGTCCCTAGGTACTTCTGCACCAAGAGTCCCTGAATCGAAAATATTCTAAGTCCATTTGACCCCCCCCCTAAAAACGTCAATTTTTGACCCCCCCCCTAAAAGCGTCAATTTTTGACCCCCCCCCTAAAAACGTCAATTTTTGACCCCCCCCCCTAAAAGCGTCAATTTTTGACCCCCCCCTAAAAACGTCAATTTTTGTCCCCCCCCCTAAAAGCGTCAATTTTTGACCCCCCCCCCTAAAAGCGTCACTTTTTCACCCCCCCTGCCGAGCCGGACTTTTTCAAATACCCCATCCAATGAACATGTTCCATGTTAATACTATATTCTATAAAAAAAAAGGTGTTAATTAAATTTTAATGTCTTTTAAAATTTTTGTACATATATATGTTACGCCCGAGATGAGGTAAAGGGCTGGTTCCACGGAATGGGACATTAAACCAGCCGGTTCCGCGGAACGGGGCATCAAATTAAATAAATTAATATACATTAAAAATAAGAAAACTTTCAAAGAAAAATACATTTTTGAATGATACTGATGAATTATAAGATAATAAATTTGTTTGACTTATCAAATTTTATTCATACTTTATTAAACCAGCTGATGACTGTCCCATTCCGCGGAACCGGCCGTTACCTCGTTTCGGGCGTAACATATATATATTTTACCGTTAAAGCCTGCTCTCCCGATTAAACTTAACTTTAGGGAAACGTTTTCGTTAAAGTCCACGAAGACGATTAAAACAGTCGATATTAAATCTGGTAATTTTAAAAATTTATATAGTGTCACGTATTATAATAATTGAATTTTTTTAATTTAAAACTGAATTTTGTTAAAAATAGTCAGCTTAAATATCTAGAAACGTTCAGGTCCCAAAAATTTTATATGGGAAAATCCTTTTTATGAGCACCAAAAATGAAGAAAAAAAAATTTACGAGGCTGCGACTGCCACCATGATTTTCTGGTAGTTTGAACCCTATAGAATGCAAAAAAAGCGTGAACACGAAATCGGCGATGGATGCCAAAAAGATTTTGCCACTTTTATGTCAAAAACCGTGTTTTTCGTATCTGAGCTACCCCAAATTTTCAAAATAACTTTTTAGGTAAATAAAATTTTAAAAAATAGATAAAAAAATCTATTTTCCAGGGAAAAACTACTTCAGAAGAAAAAAAAACTTTTCTTTTTCCGATGAAATTTAGCCAAGTTATCGTCAATTTAAGATTTTGCTCAAATTCGTCTTAAAAAAGATTGAAGTTCTATATTGAAAAATGCCTGTTTCTGAACTTTAAACATGCATTACTCGCTTGATTTTCATCGTAAAATAATAATTTTTTTTTTTTAATCAATTAATTTTTCTGTGGTAATTCATTTCTTTATAAAAAAAAATCATTTTTATGTACCAAATTTCAATTTTTAGTTCAAAAGCCTTTGAAAATTGTAAGTAGCAAAATTTACTTAAAACAGTTTTTGACCTAAAAATTGAAATTTGGTCAATAAAAATGATTTCTTTCTTGAAGAAATGAATACTCGGGGAAAAATTAATTGATTTAAAAAAAAAATTATTATTTTACGATGACAATCAAGCGAGTAATGCATGTTTAAAGTTCAGAAACAGGCATTTTTCAATATCAAACTTCAATCTTTTTTAAGACAAATTTCTTCGTAAAATTACTAAAACTATGAAAAAGTATCCGAGAAAGTTTCAGGAATATTTGAATCTGAAGTTTGATTTTCCCGGGTATATTGTTTCTTTGGATAAAAAGAGATTATAAAACAAGAAATTGAAGCCTAATCAGATGAAAAGTGCGCCTGCACATTTTAAGATACTCAAACTCAAAGAAAAAACGCAAATAATGGTTTTCTCGCACATGCGCAGTTAAAAAAATTTATTAACTCCAAAATCGAATTCTTCGGAAAGTCTAATAATTCTTACCTAAAAGAAAATTACTTTTTACCTGAAAATATATGAAAATGTATTTTTAGCAAATATAAGTAAATTTCGTGCTGCCAAAACAAGGACTTAGTTTTATTTTACTTCTTTCCGCAAAAAATATTTTTGACTGATTTCCGTGACACTTCAATCCAGCTTTGTCCCAATTAGCATTAATTTCGTCACATATGCTTACATATTAATTTTAATAGTTTATCTTTATATTTCTAACACAAAAAGCGTTGATAAAATAGACAAAATAATACACTCGATGCTAAAAAAGCTAAAGGCCTCGATAACATAAGTGCTGATACCATAAAAGCCTAAGTAACTACATATCGAAACCCCTAAAGAAAATATATTAAATTTAATAGTTGAAACAGAAAATTTCCCAGAGTCTTAAAACTGCAATTATAACACCTGTATTCAAAGTAAATGATAGACATTTATGCAAAAATTACAGGTCCATTGCTTTACTCTCAATTTTATCGAAAATAATAGAAAAATTAATTAAGGTTAGGCTACTAAATTTTCTAAAATCAAAAAACCTTTTATCAGAAGGATTGTATGGTTTGAGGCAAGGACTCAACACAGACATTGCCATTATTGTATATTATTGTAAATTTAATTCAAGAATTCTAATAGCTTCTCTTAGAATAATTTTATTAAATTTTAGAAAAACATTTTAAATTTTAATTTTCTAGTTAATTTTAAATTAATTTTTATTTAACTTGTTTTACATTTTTTTTGTTCTTGGATTGAAGTGAATTTTTAAATTTGCGTATTTTATAGTTAATAAATGTTTGCAAATTTTAAAAGCTAAAATCATTATAAAAATTTAATTATGAATTTTAAAGTTTATATTTTATGCGATTAATTAAAATTTTAATTTAAATTTATTTAACCATAATACTTTACAGTGGAGTTACATACAAATAATAATCTAAAATACATAAACATTCCGCAAAGAACTCCAGAGACAAATCAAGTTTGTTTATTCGGGTATTGGTAATAATCATTACAATAAAATTGATTAATAAATAACAAAAACATAATATAAGAAATAATACATGGCTCAAGTTAAACCAAACCGGGATAAGCTGCATGGTCAGGTCTTCAAATCGGTTCTAAAGTTTTGTTTTTCCGAAAGTACAACAAAAAATAAGCCTGCAAATTTTTTAGCCCAGAAGGTACAGTCCTCGATTTCTGGCGGTCTTTTTTGTGTTTTGGACTCTTATAAAAAAGTAAGAAAAATGAGAGATAATTTTTCTTATTCTTTCTGTAAAAAATTCATATTAACATGACAAATTTTTCCTCCTAGGTCCGGATACGAAATTTTTTATTTTTTAAATTGTACTAACTTATTAATTGTAATTAATCGAAAAATTCTTTCAGATTTCGCTGCTTTAAAATAAAAGCTCTAAAAAACTTAAAAATACAAAACCTTATGTTAAATTTTACGCGAATTCCAAATTTTTTGTCAGATTTTTAGTTGGTCACGTGACTTGGCGCGAAATTTAAAATTTGTAAAAAATGAAATTCTATTTTCTTATCTAGAGCTCTAAAAACGCAATAACCCAGCATTTCTCTTTTTCATCAGAAAATTTCAAGTCTCAGAAGTATTTTGAGTTCTACTAGAGGATTTTTTATTTATATACTTTTGATAAATCGACTTTAAAAAAAAATGGCGTATTTCATAATTTTCTCGCGCCAGCGCTGTTTAAAAAAATTTTTACTCTAGAAATGAATTCTGGGGAAAGTTTCCTATTCGGACCTAAGAAGAGAAAATTTTTTTGTTAATGTGAGTTTTTTACAGAAAGAATTAGAAAAATTATTTCTCATTTTTCATAGTTTTTTTATAAGAGTCCAAAACACAAGAATGTCAAAAATCGAAGACTGAATTTAATGAGCTAAAAATTGACTTGTAGGCTTATTTTTTAATAAAAAATAAAAAAAAATACTTTGGAACCAATTTGAAGCCCCAACCATGCATCTTATCCCGGTTTGGTTTAAATTGAGCCACATATAGTTTCGAACAGAAAGGCAAAAAATATTTAAGATCTATTAATATTGCAAATAAAGTAATACAGTATTTATTATATAACAGTGAATTATTTTTATTAATTATTTAAACCATTTTTTATTGCTTTAGATTAGAAGAATTTATGTTAAAAATAGTAATTAACATAATATTAATTATGCTTAATTTTATTTTTGAAAATTTGTAGTAATTTATGTAAAAATTTGCTAGTATTTTATATAAATGTACTTCAATATTATTATTATGTATTAATTATATTTAATCAAAAACTTTTCAAAAATAAATATGCCAAATAAATTAAAACTATTATTTAGCATTATTTGTTAAAATATTTAGAAGTAAGTAAAAAATCTATATCGAATGACATCGATAAAAATTATTGTGTAAGTACAAAAGTATTAAAAAACTAAAGTTCATAGTAAACCCAAATGCTTAGTAAAATTATAAAAAGTTAGGAATTAAATTTATTTATAAGTTATATATTAGTCTGGTAGTTATAAAAAAAATGATTTAATTTGCAATTACCAGAATATGTAAATCAAAATTAATGTCATTATTAAAAAAGCAAAATAAATTACTCAATATTTCAGCTGAATTAAGCAAATTAATAATAAATAATAAGTGCATTAAAATAATTTTTACAAGACCAAAAATTTGCTCCATAAAAGTCAATGTATTTTTTGTTAAAAGTACTTAAAGGTTAACAATTTTGGAAAATTTATTTTATTTTTTGTAATAGCACTCAATTTCACTTGACAATAAAGAATTAAAGCAATCTAATTTAGTTCCCAGGTATTAATTTTATTTTTTAACTGCTATTAGACAATAAAAAAGCTATTTGCATAGCACATGAATCACCATGAATAGTCATTTAACCTTTTTCTGGTTCTATAGTCCAGCAAATAAATATTAAGTAAGCGTGTTAACGATTTTGCTACAATAAAATATAAGCTCAATATGTAAGATTATTGATTGCGGTTAGAATAATAACATATATTAATTGTTAAACTAAAATTTATATTCATAAAAATAACAATTAGTTTTTATGTTATTTATTATATTATATTTTGCCCATTTTTTGTTTTAAAGTTTTTTTTTGTTTAATACTTGATTTTCGAGGACATAGTTTATTTTTTACTTTTCTGCAGCAACTTCTTTTATTTTGAGATTTAGTTGGTGACTGATGTTAACATATTATATGAGCTGTATGAAACTTTAATTATCTAAAAATAAAAACTCAAATTAGCAGGCTCATATTATAAAAAATAAAGTTTTATTTATGCACATTCAGGCTTTTCTGCTTGAACTGAATAAATATTCCCACAAATTTATTGATTCAAAAAATTTACAATAATATGAATCTCAATTAAATTTAAGCTTTCTTGGTGAATATTTTTTACCGATTTTTTAGATTATATATGTCGCAGGCGTTTCGTCGCTTTCCGTCACTTTGTAAATAGCCTAGGCTATTTATGAAGTGACGAGGCCGGATTAGGCACTTTGTATTTTAGATAAAAATTACCATAAAAATAACGAAAGTACTAGTAATTTTGTAGCAAGTGAGAAAGATTATTTAAAGAGGATTAAAAAAATATAAAAGTACTAGGCGTTTTAGAATTTTGAAAAATTTATTATTTTATGCATCATTCAATCTCAATTCAATAATATAAATATAAATAATATTAAAAAATTATTAGCAATATTTTTCAAACGTATTTTTGTATTTTAATAAGAAGGTCAACCATGTTTTGTTTGCGCATGTTGATTTACCATGGCATCGTGAATTACATAAAAGTTTGTTTTTAAAACATGAGCATTTTAATCTTTTACACTGATTTTTTAAAGTTGCGCAAATGCATTTTTTAACACCCCGGTCACCAAAAATAGAAATTTTAGCAGCTGCTTCTTACAAAGAAATGCCTTCTTCTTGAAGAGGCTCGTTTATTTCGATTTTTGTTATTTCGATTTCTGTTGGCTGTAATTCATTCCTCAGGAACAAATTATTTAAGGTAACAACGGTCGTTGAAATTTGATAAAGTTCATTCCGAAAATCTACCACTTTGCCTAGAATATTATGGGCATCTAATGGTCCGCGGTCAACGTTAGGTACACCTACCAAAGCCGTTTCCCGAAGAAATTAGAAAGTGACTAGGCTATTTTAAATTTTCAATAAACGTAAATAAACAAATATGAGATTGATAAAGACAGAAATGATAAATTTTCAAAACTCTAAAACGCCTAGTACTTATATATTTTTTTAATCCTCTTAAAATAATCTTTTTCACTCGCTACAAAATGACTAGTACTTTCGTTATTTTTATGGTAATTTTTATCTAAAATACAAAGTGCCTAATCCGGCCTCGTCACTTCATAAATAGCCTAGGCTATTTACAAAGTGACGGAAAACAACAAAACGCCTGCGACATATACATAACTTATACATCGTTAAAAAACATTTTAACATGGGACATGTTCATAGGGAAAGGTACTTAAAAAAGACCTCAAAATCAGGGAACGGGGTCAAAAATCGAAGTTTATAGATAGGGGGTGAAATGGACTTTTGATTTAGACAGTTAGAATAATTTCAATTCAAAGACATATGTTATATATTTAAATTTATTATTTACTGGCAGACAAAACCATCATAATGTCATGGTAATGCTATTCAGTAAAATTTTTACTTATAAAATACTTTTTTTAAAATTAGATTGGAACGTCCAGATAATTTAAATTTCAATTGAGTTTAAAAACGACCTTGCTGGACAAATTATAAGGAAAAATTCAAAAAAACTGTGATTTTCACTTTTATCAATATATCATTCTCAATCTGAGAACCTCTTCAGGACCTTTATTTTTTAGAAATAATTTATTCAATTTACAAAATATTGACGTTTACACTTATACAAAATCCCTTTCTTAAAATTTAACGATAATAAAATAAAATGGAAAAATAATTAAAAAAAGAAAAAAATGTAAGATAATGAGTCATATATCGCGACAAGAATTTAAACCCATTAGTAAAGCATAAATTTTATGGTTCTTAAAAGTCTATGAATTAAAACCATCCTTTAAATTTAAAAAAAAAAATAACCATTGCTCAGATGTCAATAATATTATTACTTAGTCTAAAAACAATTTTTGAATTTTATGATATAAAATAATAATTTTTATACATTTAAGTAATTTTAAAAAATAGGAACATAAGAATATTTAAATGTCAAGTTAAGTTTTTTAAATGGTATGTTTTAAAATATATATATATGTAATTCAAACATTTCACTGTAATATTTTGTAAAATGAAAAAAATTATTTCTAAAAAATAAAGGTCCTGTAGAAGTTCTCAGATTGAGAATGAAATATTGACAAGAGTGAAAATCAAAATTTTTTGAATTTTTCCTTATAATTTGTCCAGCAAGGTCGTTTTGAATCTCAATTGAAATGTAAAATACTAAAATTTATATCGAATATAATTTATATCGTATATTTACATGATGATTTTGATTACCAAAGTTTTTGAAGATAAATCTAAAAGTTTGGCACCCAAAGAAATGAATTAAAAAAAATTTAGTTAATGAATAAACTTACTTTTACCGAAGATTCGTTTGAAAATTCAATCAAAGGTCCACATGAAATTACTACAGGTTTTAAACAACGTATCATCATAATTATTACTGTTTTTCTTGATTGAAGAGTTAACGACAGCCAATCCATAAAGTACAAATCATCTGCAATATCTTCGCTCTTGAAAAATGAATTATTATAATTATTTTATTTTGTATATTTATGTAATTTACATCAAATTATATTCACCTTAGATCGTAGTTCATTTGCTGTGAAGCAGTAAGTAAATAGTTCAATTAAAAGAGAACCTAAATATGTTACGACAAATAAAGTTTCAAATAAAGTCATTGTTTTAGTAGATAATTGAAAAATGTTAAGACTTATTAAAATTGCACTTAAAACAAATTGTAGGCCTAAAATTTCTTCAAAAACATCATTTAAGTCATCCACAAATCTGTAAAAAATACAATGATTACTTAGTTTTTTTTAGGTGCAATATTAATTTATTGGAAAAAAGATGTAAATTAAAAAAATTACAGAGATATATTGGTTCGCATTTTTGAAGTTTTTTTTCTGATTGATTTTGATCAAAAGTAGGTAGGATTAAAAAAAAAAAATTTTAATTTTTAGCCTTCCATAACAATTCTTCTTTTTTTGCATTTTAAAATTTTTTAGTTTCAAAAATTTTTTTTAGTTTTTTCTTTTTTTGCAAACGCGTATTAAAATAAAATTTTTCTTTACCCTCTCGAGTGTAAAACTCGTACGTAAAACTATACGCCAAGGTAGGCAAAAAATATTCTAAGCACGCTCGATGGACAAGAAACTTTAAGCATTAGCCTAAGCACAATTAACTCGTGCCCAGCTTCGCCGAAAACTCGTGTTAGTGATTACACTAGTATCGAAACTTTTCGTCCATAATATTTAATATATTATTTCATACATGGGGCAATTCCCATAGAATCCAAATTTGTCCTTAAGAATATGATTTGTTTTTTTACAAAAAAAATGTTTTGGAATTGATTTGAAGACTCGCTAATTAAAATGTTTACTCATTTTTATGATTTTATTACTAATACGTACTCAAAAATCATTTGATGCTGTTGAATAATGTTGACAAAAATGTTTTTTTCTGCATTTAATTTGCTCTCTCCTTTATTTTCATTCAAATAAATTTTAACATTTTCTGGTATTTTTTGAATTCTGTATTGTAGTATCTTTAACTGTAAATGTAATCTTACAAGAAAACCAAAAATTAAACCATCATTTCCTACTGTCCAAGCTCCATTTAAATATATAGAACTTGCTTGATGTAAAAATAATATTATGTACATAAATTTATTTATTTCAAAAAAGTAATCTGCATCTAATGGAAACAAATATTTCTGGTTATCAGAAACTGATGAAATTATTGGTGCTAAAATTAAAAATGAACATGTTACAGATGCACAAACAATTATAAACTTCATGAAATATCTATTTTAACAGAAGAATTCAATTAAATAATATTCAATAACTGTCATTAAATTAATATAAATTTTTTGCTTACTTTAAGAAGATTTCATATTTCATTTCTTGATCTTTTTCCCAATCATTTGATGGTTTAAATAATTCTGTTTCAAAATATTTTTTCAATTGAATTATTTTCTCTTTTTTAAAGCCTATATTTATATATTTAATTAATCCCAACATTTGAATCGGATACAAATTAATTGCTTGGTAGCCATCTTTGTATTTATGAGTTATTGTAATCATTTTAAATAAAAAATTTGTTATAAATATTAGCAATAAAAAAAAAATTCCACCTAATAACCAACGATAAAATTTATATGCAAAATTATTTATTTTCCAATTTTTAGTTGTTGGAGCCCACATTCCAATCACCGTCAATACTTTAAAAGGATATTTAAAAACATTCATTTTCATTTAATTTTAAGATATTTTTTTGTAAAATTATTACAAATATTTTTTTTATAAAATTTTTTAACCCATATTTATTAATAAAATTAGTTGTTAATTCTATAACATAGACTGCTATAATTGCTTACAATACTGAGCTACTAAGGCCACACTAATAGAATTTAATACTAACTTTAGAGCTTTTTATAAACTATACCTTATGTATGTAATTAGACGTGTTCGTATATACTTCTATAAGTAAGGAAAATTAATGAAAAAATTTTTCACCAAAAAATACGGAACTACATTTTTTTTAATTTTTGAATGTAATATCTAATTTTTTTATATGGAAGTACTTGTTTTGAGAAATGTAATTTTACTCGATTTCCCGGATCCGAGATCCTTAATTTACCATTGTTGTTCTAGTTCAAGGAAATATTTTCTTTAAAGAACTCCAGTTCCAATTGTTAGTATTTTATAGTAAAATTAATTCTTAAAAAAATTAAAATTAAGTGTATTTTATAAATAAGTTAAGTATATTTTCACCGAGATTTTCACTAAAAAAAAGTAAAAAGATAATTAAAGTTAAAATACAAGTATCAATAATTTATCGATAAATGATAAATTATTCACTTGTTTTTTACAAGGGAAAAGTGTGAATCTTTTTTCAGCCATGGAGTGGCTTTTAGTAAAGACCTTTAAGTAAAGATCACGGATTTTCATAACCACACGGTTGCACACAGGCGAGAAGAAATTCTGTGAGCACCGACTCATCTGAAAATGCAGCACACCCGGTAGACTGTTATCAGAGCTGGGCGTGCACGGCATTTTGGGCACGGAAAACTAACAGCCGTATATACGGCCAAGCAGTATAATGATCCGTGCATAGTCTGTCCATACTTTGTTTCTATAAGTATACGGATCAGTTATTAGTATGTTAAAGTTTGAATGCATACTGCCCACGGACCCGTCAGCATTATGAAAAACCCAAGTCTCATACGCATACGGACCCGTATGCATATAGGACCTGGGTATTTTCATAATGCCCACGGACCCGTATGCTTATAGGAGAGGATATTTTCATAATGCTCACGGGTCAGTATACGTATGAGACCTAGGTATTTTCATAATGCTGACGGGTCCGTGAACATTATGAAAATACCCAGGACCTATATGCATACGGGTCCGTATGCGTATAGGACTTGGGTATTTTCATACTGTGTACGTATCCGTGGGCATTATGAAAACACCCAAGTCTCATACGCATACGGACCCATGGGCATTATGAAAATACCCTCTTCTATACGCATACGGACCCTTGGGCATTACGAAAATACCCTCTACTATACGCATACGGGTCCGTGGGCATTATAAAATTACCCAGGCCCTATATACATACGGGCCCGTATTAGAAAAATATGGAGCCGTATATTCTTATGCCATACAAATAGGTGATTTTCGGGTGATTTTGTACTGATTTTTGTCGTACGATTTTTCATACGGCATAAATAAATACGGGAGCCGTAGGTAATATGCCGTATTAATGGACTATTTTATACGGCTCCCGTATTGGATTTTGCCGTATGGATTTTCATACGGCAAAAATCAATACGGGGGCCGTATAAAATGGTCCATTATTACGGCATATTTTATACGGTTCCCGTATTGTATTTTGCCGTATGGATTTTCATACGGCAAAAGTCAATACGGGAGCCGTATAAATTGGTCCATTAATACGGCATATTTTGTACGGTTCCCGTATTGACTTTTGCCGTATGAAAATCTATACGGCAAAATCTAATACGGGAGCCGTATAAAATAGTCCATTAATACGGCATATTTTGTACGGTTCCCGTATTGGATTTTGCCGTACGGATTTTCATACGGCAAAAGTCAATACGGGACCCGTATAAAATAGTCCATTAATACGGCATATTCTGTACGGCTCCCGTATTGACTTTTCCCGTATAGATTTTTATACGGCTGAAGTATATACGGGATCCGTTTGAAATTTGCCGTATTAATGGGCTAATTTATACGGCTACCGTATGCAGTTTGCCGTATATACGGCTGATTACATCTAGTACCCGTTTACCGTATGCCGTATATACGGATAACAGCGTGTCACAGTATCCCAGCTCTGACTGTTATGTAGACTAGGCCTAAGCGTTTGTATGCGAATACGCATAAAAATATTTGCATAGTGCCAACCTATGCTTATTTCAATAATACTTTTGCTGCTCCCTCTAGTGCGATAATTAAAGCACGAAAATTCAAAATTTAAATAAAAAACCTAAATGGTTAAAATTATTAAATTTTTAAAAAATTTATTTAAAAATAAACTTAAAATAAAGTAAAATTGTTTTATAAAGAATAATTTTTAAAAAATTAAACTATTTAACAAGTTTATTAACTTCCGTTTTATTTAAAATATGAATTTTCGCGCCATTCAACGCGGGAGTTCTCCAGGATATAATTATTTTTTTTCTTTGCATATAGGTTGACACTATGCAAATATTTGCATTCGTATACGTATACGAACGCTTACGTAGATTGCGCCTTAGGCCGAGTCTACATAACCGCAGCGCACGGCGTAGCCCAATGCTATTGATATAGGCTTGCGCTTGCAGCGTCACGTGACTCCTATATCAATAGCATTGGGTTGCGTAGTGCGGTGCGGTTATATAGACTCGGTCTTAGGCTGAGTCTACGTAAGCGTCCGTATATACGAATACGAATGAAAATATTATCCTTCTCTTATAACAACCTCTAGTGAGCAGCAAAAGCATTATTAAAAAAATTATAACCGGTTTGTGTAAACACAACCTAAATGCATGGAACATGTTTACTTCTAGCTAAGGACTAGGAATACCTATTATAATCCATAAATGTTACGCAATGTTACAACATCGTACAATTTTTTAATTTTATAATTTGTAATTATCACCTTACTAGCTGTTAAGATTCTAAACCCAAACTATTTTGATACCCTAAACGCGTATTATTCTAGGTCCCTAAATCAAAATTATTCTAGGTCCCTAAACCTGAATTATTATAAGTCCCTAAGACGATATTATTTTAAGTCCTTAAACCTGTATTATTCTAAGTTCCTAAGCCCAGATTTTTCAAAATCCCTAAATTGAAATTATTCTAAGTCTCATTTGACCCCCCCCCCCCCTTAAATCGGACAAATTTGACCCCCCCCCCTTAATTTTCAAATTCTGAACTACCCCCTTACTATAAACAGGTTCCATGTTAAAATAAGCATGTGTTGGCACTATACGAATATTTGCATGCGTATTCGTATACAAATGCTTACATAGATTGCGCCTTACCTTTTGCATCGCCTAACGCCTAAATCGTGTACCTTAATATAGAAAATCTTTCGGGTACCAATCGAAAAGGCAATTTTTTTTATATTTCAAAATCTATTAACCCATTAACGCCTAATCGACACATTCAAACCATTGAATTTTTTTAATGAAAAAATCGATATTCTGAGCTAAAAATGTTATCTAGTAGGTATATATTATCTGCTCTTTTCATTTCCGAAGTCCGTTTTAACGTGCAGCCCCTAGAAAGTGTTATATCATCCCCTAAAAGTGGGGTAATTTTTTTATCATTTTTAGACGTTATTTAAATTAATATAATGGGCACAAAAAATGCTTCATGGCATTAAAAACTTAATATGGGACTATCAGAAACATAAAAAAATGAATTTATGCTAATTTATTATCTTCATCCCCTTGAATGGAGTAAGGGGTGGATTTGTAGCATAAAAGAAAAAATGAATATTTTGGGTTAAAATTGTCATCCAGTAGGTATTTTTGCTCACTATTTTTATTTCTGAAGTTAGTTTTTACATACGACCCCTAGAAAATAAGATATCATCCCTTAAAGATAAGGTAAATATTACATTATTTTTTCAATGCAAAAGAGGGTGATATCTTATTTTCTAGGGGTCTTATGTAAAAACTGACTTCAGAAATGAAAATAGTAGGCAAAAATACCTACTGGATGACAATTTGAGCCCAAAATATTCATTTTTCTTTTATGTTACAAAACCGCCCCTTACCCCATTCAAGGGGTTGAAGATAAAAAATTGGCATAAATTCATTTTTTTATGTTCCTGATAGTTCCATATTGAGTTTTTAATGCCATGAAATATTTTTTGTGCCCATTATATTAATTTAAATAACGTCTAAAAATTATAAAAAAATTACCCCTCTTTTAGGGGATGATTTAACATTTTCTAGGGGTTGCGTGTTAAAATGGTCTTCGGAAATGAAAAGAGCAGGCCCGATTACTTACTACCTAGCTAACATTTCCAGCTCAAAATATCGATTTTTTCATTAAAAAAAATTCAAATGGCTTGAATGTGTCGATTAGGCGTTAATGGGTTAATGAAAAATTATAAAAACGATTCACCTTTATTCTGTCAATTACTAATAACTGCAGCATTCATCTTCTTGAAAATGGGACTTGGTCGGAATTAGACCTGTTACGAAAAAGAGGTGAGGCGAGGTTCAACAAAATTTAGCGAGAACAAGAACGAGGCGGTGTTCTATCTCGCCTCGCCTTGACCTCAGGCGAGGTAAGAAAACATTCACCTCGTTCTCGCCTCGCCTCGTTCTAGGCCGAGAATTCCTCGTTTCTAAACGAGGTGGTTACTAAAAAAAGTTCTTTTCTTTTTTTTCTTTTTTATTTCCATCAGCTTTCAGGTTATTATCATAAATTATATATATTTTTTGAAAACATTTCTTGCTATCTTTTTGTAGCTTTGCCTCCATTCCGTTTTTGAAAACTTTTTAACCTTGTGTCTAGGATCCAAGGGCTGTATCCGAGTTCCGCAAATTACTCCAGTCAAAATACGGGTTTGGGTGTAATTATTGTTGCGAATTTGAGATTTGCTCTAGTATCGGTTTTTTGGGTCGCTGAACACGAAAATCGGAGTCTTTTGGTAAAGAAAATGGGGCTTCACCCTTAAATTTGCAAAAACTACCTCCAAAAGGGGGTATTTTTGAAGTATTCGCGTTCTGAGTCGATAGATTTGTCAAAGAATTGGTTTCTAAGGGTTTTTTGGGTCGCTAATTAAGAATGTCGATGATTTTTTAAGGTAACATTAATATTTCACCCTTAAATTAGCTAAAACTACCCCCCAAAAGGGGTGTTTTCGCACTTTTTGCGACCAGATTAGGTCCACAAAAGTTTTTTGGGTCACTGAAAACGAATTTCATGGATTTTTTTATGAATAATTAATATAACACCCCTAAATTAGCTAAAACTACCCCTAAAATGAACGTTTTTGCTATTTCTGCATTTTGTACGCCCAGATTAGGTCCATAGGATTTTTTGGGTCGCTGAAAACGAATTTCATGGATTTTTTTATGAATAATTAATATATCACCTCTAAATTAGCTAAAACTACCCCTAAAATCTACGACCCAAAAAACCCTATGGACCTAATTTGGGTGTACAAAATGCAGAAATAGCAAAAACGCCCCTTTTAGGGGTAGTTTTAGGTAATTAAGGGATAAAAAAAAATTAAATTTTAATACATATTATGGCTTTAATCACTAAATAAAATTTTATGAATTCCGCAAATTAAAAAAAAAAATTATTTTTGAATATACTTACAAGAATGTTATGGCAGTACGTCATGGTTATAATAAGTGGACCTCGGAAGAATTTTAAAAGGATCAGGATCTTTATATTACTCATTCTTGAGGCCCCATCTACAGAAACCGTAAAACCGGGGTGCACCGCAAACGCAAGCGCAACGCAATGCGCAGAAACCCTTTTTGGGCTCATGCGAGAGAAAAACCATTTTGGGAAAGAAGTCTTATGCAACAGCGACTGCACGGGGAAAAATAACTGTTAAACATAACCGAAATCGCTGGTTATGTTTATATCATAAAGTTTTGTTATTTAAATAAATTTTTTAAATATTTTTGTTTAATATTATTACTAGCTGATTGGCCTCGCAGTAATTCTCATAACAATTAATTTTATTGGTAGCTAATATTAAATGGTAAATTTTTAAATTTATGAGTAAAAATAATTTTTCAGCTAAAAATTCTATACACTCCCAGACCAAAAGAATTTTTTCTTAACCAAAAAAGAATTTTGGAGCTATTTCGATCGTTTAAACGAATTTTTTACATAAAAAATTCTTTTGACGAAACATTATTTATGAAAACAATTTTTTAATGATTCTAACCAAAAATATTCTTACTAAATTTGGTTGTATATAATAACTAATTTAGATGTTTAATGCTTATTTTATATTATTTTAATACTATTTTAATATTATTATAATATTAAAATAAGCAAATATATAAATTAGTTATTAAATATAACAAAATTTAGTAAGAATATTTTTGGTTAGAATCATTAAAAAATTCTTTTCCTAAACAATATTTTGTCAAAAGAATTTTTTATGTAAAAAATTCGTTTAAACGATCGAAATAGCTCCAAAATTCTTTTTTGGTTAAGAAAAAATTCTTTTGGTCTGGGAGTGTATATATATAAAAATATTAGATGGTTTGAATATTATTTTTGTCTAATATAAGCACTTTTCAAGATAACGTTTCAGTAGAAATTGGAATAAAAATAATATAAAAATTATAAACTAGGAAGGTTGGCGCGCGAAGCGCGCAGGGGGCGGAGCCCCCTAGTACGTTATAACTATAAAAAGGCATTTTGGTTCCTCGTTAAGAGGGACCATTGTTATCGGTGAAATTTTGATTTTTTTGCATATTAGCACGTTTTGAGACCCCAGGAAGCTAAAAACCTGGTTTTTTAAAAAAAATTTTTGGAAAATTTTTGTCTCAAATCGTCTCACCATTGTTTTTTTTCATTATAAAATTTAAGTGCTAGTTTTAGAAATACAGGAAACCCTCCGTATTCGCGGGTAGTTGAGACCGGAAAAAGACCGCGAATAAGAAAATCCGCGAAAGACGCGGGACTGGGACCGTAGTATATATATATGTATATATGTACATAAAACTTTTCCGTATTTTTTCTTCACTAGCACGAACTGATCTTATAGTTGATTCATTCATATTGTATCGTTTTGCAAGAGCAGCTACTTTTTCACCTTGTCTTAAAAGATCTAAAATTTTCATTTTTTGAGCCAAGTCCATTACTTATTTTTTTCTTTTCTGTTTTGCGCACTCTTTTTCATTAGTTTTCTTAGGAGCCATGATTTTTAATTTATTTTAATTAGCCAAAAAAGAAATTTTTATAATGTTTATAACCAAAAATCTTGTGAAAGAAAAATTAATAAATGTTTTTATTTTATTTTAATTAGCTAAAAAAGAAATTTTTATAATGTTTTTAACCAAAAATGTGAACATTGCTACAAAACCGCGTAAAACCAAATTCAAATCAAAAGAATCCCGGTATATTTTGAAGAATCGCGTATATTTGAATCCGCGAATACGATTACCCGTGAATACGGAGAGTTTCCTGTAACGTTTTTACACGATTTCTCGAATCTGATACCTAATATTTTGAAAATATATATATAGATCTCAAAATTTTTTCCATCAAAATATACAAAAAAGATAATTATTGTTTTTATTTTTGGGACCGATATCTATTTTTATTATACATATATTATATATTGTTTGTTTCGATTTGTTGGATCTGATGGCAATTTTTTGGAAATTTTTTGGAAATTTAAAAAAAAAAATTTTTTGCATTAGAAAATAAAATAAAAACACCACTATATTTTTTTTTTGGACGTAGTTTTTAAAAAATTCAAATAGTATATCCTCCATCCCTGTTAGTAGCAAACAATTTCGGTGACTCATGCATGCGTGTGTAGTGTTACGTATATTAACATGGAACATGTTTATAGGGAGGGGGTACTTCAGAACTTGAAAATTAAAGGGGGGGGGTCAAATTTGTCCTTTTTAAGGGGGGTAAAATTTTTCCTATTTAAGGGGGGGGGGTCAAATAAGACTTAGAATAATTAGGTTATAAATAAATAAAAAATACTTTTAAAAGACTTTGAAAAATCTGGGCTTAAGGACTTAGGATAATACAGGTTTATGGACTTAGAATAATATCGATTTAGGGACTTGGAATAATTCAGGTTCAGGGATTTGGAATAATTCAGGTTTAGGGACTTGTAATAGTATCGATTAAGGGACTTAGAATAATTCAGGTTTAGGGAATCAAAAAAGTTTGGGTTTAGAATCTTAACAGTTAGTGAGGTGATAATTACAAATTATAAAAATAGAAAATTGTACTGTAATGTTGAGTAACATTTGTATTATACCTAGTCCTCATCTGGAAGTAAACATGTTCCATGTCTTCGCTACGAGTCACCTTTGCCCGGCGGAGGAGTCTGACTCTCCAGGACTACAAGACAAAAATATCAAGGAGAAGGGGGAAAGCAGAATTGCCAGGGGGAAAGCTGAATTGCCCGATTTTTTTGAGTGTATAGATAGTAATTTGTTTTCCCAAAGGTCGCTACCTTGATCACTACATCGTGGTCTGCCTTCGTAAAATTACTAAACCTATGAAAAAGTTTCCGAGAAAGTTTCAGAAATATTCGAATCTGAAGTTTGATTTTCCCGTGTATATTGATTTTTTGAATGTTAGTACCTAAAAGTAAAATACTTTTTACCTGAAAATAAGTATTTTTAGCAATTATAAGTAAATTTTGAGCTGCCAAAACAAGGACTTAGTTTTATTTTACTTCTTTCGGCAAAAAATATTTTTGAGTGATTTCCGTGACACTTCAATCTAGCTTTGTCCCAATTAGCATGAAATTAGTCATATGTATAAATTATGTATATATACTTACTAGAGTGGACCTATTTTTGGACTTTGTGGAAAAACTTTGCTCCCCGGGTTTTTTTGTGAAGTTTTGGTCATAAAAAGTTCCCAGTTCCAAGGATTTTGCTTTAGCCTTGCAAAAACACGTACCTGTAACTACATCAATTTTCCCATTTAAATAACATGGGAATTTTGACTTTTCAGCTTTCTAATTTTTTAACGTGCTGAAAAAATTTTTTTAAACACTACCAAACAGATAGAAAATGATGTTTAGACATATAAAAACTGATCCCTAAAGTTGTAGAAGTCCCGGAACACTTTGTTTTATCAAAATAAAATTTTTAAAAATCGCAATTTTCTCATTTAAAATACATTATAAATAAAAAACAATGTATTTTAAATGGGAAGATTGCGATTTTAAAAAATTTTATTTTGATAAAACAAAGTGTTCTGGTACTGCTATAATTTTGGGGATCAATTTTTATATGTCTAAACATCATTTTCTATCTGTTTGGTAGTGTTTAAAAAAATTTTTTCAGCACTTTAAAAAATTAGAAAGCTGAAAAGTCAAAATTCCCATGTTATTTAAATGGAAAATTTGAGGTGCTTACAGGCACGTGTTTTTGCAAAGCAAAATCAAAATCCTTGGAGATGGGGACTTTTTATGACCGAAACTTCACAAAAAAACCCGGGGAGCAAAGTTTTTCTCAAAACTCTAATTTTAGGTCCACTCTAATACTTACATATTAATTTTAATAGTTTATATTTAATATTAAAAAAGGAGACCAAATTTCAAATTATCTATTAAAAATAGAAAACTGTTTTATTTGCAGCAGATAAAGAAAAAATTTGAAGAAAATGTTTAAAATATTTTCATTAGATGGCCTTAGTAATATCTCAAAAAATCTTTATTGCGGGCATTTTATAATATTTAAATTATAATTTTTTTTTTTAATCCAACTAAGAATTTTGAAATGGTAAACATAAGATTTTTTTTTTAAATTACTCGTGCTCAAAAAAACGTCTCTTATAATTTTCTTATTTAATAATGGAGTGTATTTTATTTCTATTATAAAAGTACTAAATTAATAAGATAAGATACACAAATTTTTATGAAAAATACATAATCAAAGTATTTCTTATTAATTAGGGTACTTATAAAAAAAAGGGAAATTTTGCTTTATTTTAAGGGTCGTTTTACCTAAACTTTTTTTTGATAACCGAATTTTTTTTTTTTCTATTAATTGCTTTATATATGACTCAAGAGTATGTAAAAAAAATTTATTTTTAAATCCTCCCCTCTAAGTATATTTTTTTGCCTGTTTTGCCGGCGCCGTCAAACGTGTTTTTGATAAAATTTAACGATATGGCTCTAATATTTTTTTACATATCTTCTTACTACTGTTAAATAGTTAGAAATCATGTCGGAACTGGTCACTGATAGAAATTATGAGCAAATTTTGCTAATATTCACGATGGTTTATGACTCCAAATTTAGCCGTGCCAAAATGGTAAAAAATAGCAAATCGGCCCAGCAGCAGGGGTAAAATCAGCTACAAATTCAGTATGAAAACCAGAAGGATAGTTTTATGGCTCAAAAATCACTCATAACTTATAAGTCTACTTAAATATACAAAAAAAAAAATGTTTTGTTAAATTTTTAAGAAAAAAAAATATTTACTCTTATTTAGAAAACTATGTTTTTACACCTTCTAATTAAGATTTCTCTAAAACTATTTGACCGATTTTTATTTTTTTGGTCTAATTTTATTTGTTGTAAGTTCCTTTACGCAATAAAAAAAAAATAATAATAATTTAATGATTAAAAGTACCGAAAAAATTATTCCAAAACTTCAAAGTCGTTTTACTCAAAACAACGTCTGTAAAACCCTGTACTCGATTGCGCGATAACTTCTGCACCGATTTTCTTTAAATTTACTAAGCAACTTAATAAATGCACTAATTTCGGGATGACGTCGAGTTTTTTTTTTTTTATGTTCTGAAAAAATTTTTACAGCTGCTTTTGCCCGAAAATTATAGGCTTTTTTTTCATTTTAAATTTGCGTAGCCGCCATTTTGTTCGTAATTAATTTTTTTGAAAAAACTCGACGACATCCCGAAATTACGGGTTTTCAGTCTTACCAATTTTTTTTTCGTACGTTTTAGATTATGCTAAGTCAAGATATCAAGTACACGGTTTTGAATTTTTTTTTTTCAGAGACGCAAGTTCACCTCTCTCACGCAAAACTGACGTCACAAAAAACAAAAAAAAATTTTTTTTTTTAATTTTTAATATATTTGTAAACTATAAAAAAAATTTGATTCAAATATCTCTATCCGTTATTTCACAATCCTACCTTAAAAATCAGCTAAAATATCGACATATTTAGGTAAAACGACCCTTAATATAGAATATTTGTAGTCTTATTTAAAAAAAAAATGCCAAGAATTAATTTTTATTTTTATAAAACTTTAGTTCATTAATAATTTTCAGCAACATTCCAAAAAAAAAAAAGAGCACAAAAACTTTTCAATTAATGTTATAAATTTAAAAAAAAATAACAAAGACATATTTTTACTTGTCGAATTCCGTAGAATCAAATTTCAATATGTAATAAGGGTTAAAGAAGAAAAATTACTACAAATAAACCTGAGGGTTTCAGCATACAAATTTATATACCAAAGGGTTTAAACGTAAATGCAAAGAGTTATTAGGGGAAAAAAGAAATTTTTTAGCCCCTTAGAGTATATTTATATTTTTGATTAGAGTAAATTTTTTCAAGGGCTTCATATTTACACGTGATTTGACTTGAAAACAAAATTTTTTTTATAAGCTTTATCAATCCTTTTCATTTTTTTATTTAACTGATTTTTTTAATAGAACTGTAAGTAGGGATATGAATTGTACAGGTGAAACGA
Source organism: Anagrus nilaparvatae (assembly GCA_022575985.1). Taxonomy (NCBI): domain Eukaryota; kingdom Metazoa; phylum Arthropoda; class Insecta; order Hymenoptera; family Mymaridae; genus Anagrus; species Anagrus nilaparvatae. The sequence continues at coordinate 1,751,506 of JAKSXM010000239.1, forward strand.
GCTTAAATAATCAGCTTCAAGTATTTTTAATATTTACGAGAGAGATGACCATTAACAAATTAAAAAAATTTGTAAAATTTATTAAATTATTTTTTAAATTTTAAATAACAGACAGCATAATATTAAACGACGAATTTAAATAACAAATTTAGCCCCTTTAAATATAATTAAATTTTTATCTGAAAAGCACTCACACACAGACATACTTTTAAAAAATAGAAAAATAATAAAAATTCAAATATAAATCACATATTCATTCAAGTGCATATACGAATATATAAAATTTTCTATTATTCGTATGTGTTGGTATTAAATATTTTTTTTGGAAAATTATCCAATCATACTAGAGATAAAACATTTTTGGTAACCATAGATACTGTACACTCGAACATTCATGATTGACTTCCACATTTATACGTGTACATTGCCTTTAGCAGAATCATTGAATATTTACTGTGTACGCAATACATAGGGGTTGAATTTAAATACAGGGTGAATAGCCAATACAAGCATTGCTGTGTTATATTAATAGCAACAATTTTTTTCAACACTCTGTATTTATAAAAAAGTTTAATACGCGTGTGCGGAAAATTTTGTACGAAAAAAAACACAAAAAATATTTGCGAATATAAGCTTTTGATTCGTCGGTTATTTTTTTAATTTTTTTATACTAAAATTGTTGCGTAAGGGCATCCGTATATTATACATACAAATATTTTACGCATTTATATTTTATTTTTTACTTTGGATCTATACAAGGGTATAATAATTTTTTCTGGATCGATATTTTATTTTAACAGAAAATTTTATGTTTAACAATTTATTCAGATATTATAATTAAAACTTTTTAATAAAGGGTAGTTTAATTAATTTTTAAACTTGAATTAAAAAAATTTATGCTCAGTGCGTAATTTATTATTAGGAAGACTTTAGGTACATAAAATTTATACGGTTTTAAATATTGATTGTTTATTAGAATTTATTAAAAATTTTATTAAATAAGAAAACCAAAATTTTAGATAAAATTCTTTCTCCCAAATAGTTTGATATCCATACACACAGAGCCGTAAACCCGGAAATTTTAAAAACAAAACTCGGTTTTAGCGTTATTCTTGGTTTTAAAACTTAGTTCTAAGCGTAAAGAGAAATGAAAACCTGAATCATACTATTTCTCTTTACGCTTAGAACTAAGTCTTAGAACTAACCCCGAATAACGCTAAAACCAAGTTTTGTTTTTAAAATTTCCGGGTTTACGGCTCTGTGTGTAGAAGAAGGCTATTCCAAGGCCCATGTTAACTATTCTTAAGTACAACTGAGCCTAGGGAGATTTTTTTGGTTCAATTAATTTTCGTTCGGACTAATTTTCTTATTCTTGAGTATGATCTGATTTTAAGAAAAAAAATATTTGCTTAAAGAAGTTAGATATTAGGTCATTTTAACTTGGGGTGTGTGGTTATTCAACCCAAAGCTTTGGGTTTGTCTCAGGTTTTTCTGGTTGGGTCGGGTCGGTTTTTGGATATTTCCAAAAAGCTTTAAAAATGAAAATTTCATTGCAGTTAAAAAGCGCAGGTAAACGGCGGTAGAGGATTTTGAATTTTTGGGAATTAAAAAGTGGTTTCCCATCCAGAAGATTTTATAAAAAATTAAAAAATATAGTTTTTCTTCTCAAGACTATAAAAAAAATTTGATAATGATGGTATATTTTTTTTTATTTTCAAAAAACTGATTTTCTAAAAATTTAAAATTATATTTCGGGGTCTTAAAAGGGCCCTAAAGGACGAAAAAAATTTTTTCGTGAAAAGTGCTTGAATTTTAAATCTTATAACTTTTGAGCAGAGTATTATCTGTTTTTCAATCAAAGAAATTATATAAAATCTAGAAAAAAACCCAAAAAAATGGTTTCTTTAGGTTTTAGAGGGTCTGTCGGGGCCTAGAGGTCTAATTCCAACGGGAATTAGTGAGTTTTTTTATAACTTTTCAGATGCTACTACTTAGGTTGGTTTGAGGGGCCAAATTATTATACTTATCGTTTTATACGATTCCATGCATATATTTTTAATAACTTTTTGTTAATTATAGGTAATAAGTCATTAAAAGTCATTATTTTTTTAATTGTATAAATTATTTTTTCCTATATTTATTAATTTTTTTAAATTTATTTCTCCTCTTTGTTAAACGTAAACGAAAAATTTTCAAAATAAAAATATTCATAGAACCGTGATACCAGGGAAATTTCTGATTCAAAACTGTACCTGCAGAACTCTAAAGCTTATCGGATTTACCCTAAAATTGACCCGACCCAAATCAAAAAAAAAAATTCCAAACTTTCATGTCGGGTACCCGAAAAATCGAGTAACTAACCCCTAATTTTAACATATAAAACTTAATAATGTTTTTGAATTTTCTGTTAAATTTTTAAATTGTTCTTAAATTTTTTGTTTTTTTTTTTAATATTTTAAAAAATTTACTAAAATAGCGTGCTAATAGTAAGTGAATAAAGCTAAACTTAACTTAACATATTTTTCAGAAAATCTCCCCTCAAGTAACCTCTTAAACCATAATTTTATTTATTTTTATATTTTATTCAAGTATGTTTAATGATAAAATGTTTGCATTTCAGTTTATAACCCTTATTCAATTAATAGAAAATTTATTGTCTGACATAGGAAAAGCGTTATACTTAAAAAAAAAGAAAAGAACTCAACTTTATAATATGAATGGATTTGTGTGTAATAAATGGAGAATTAATCCTACCAAAAAAAAAAAAGAAGTCACCCCTGAATGTTTATCTAATGGTTTACTCGTGTTCAATATAAAACAATCAAGTATTTTATAAAATGAGTTTCATTCACTTTTTTTTTAAATTAACATAATGTGCTACTTGTTTCAATTAATAATAAAATTTTTTTATATTATTGTTGATTTAGATTTACCATTTTTAGGTATACTACTTTTTTTTTTTGCTAAATGAAAAATAAAATTTAGACATATTTTATTCAGAAATCTAATTTTATCAAAAGAATTAAATTAAATTTTTATCTTTTTATAGTCTAACTGATAGTTTGAATTATTTTTAGAGTCTGTAAATTTTTTTAAAATCAATAATTTCTTTATTTTTGGTAACAAGAATTAAATTTTAAATCCACTCTAATGAGGCCAAATGAAACATAAATAAATATCAATATCCAACATATTTATTTTTTTATTTCTGCATTAAGGTATTAACTGTTTTCAATAAAGTATAAATCAATATTAGAAAAACAAGGGATTACATGAAAAAAAAACGTGCTGATATTAAAATGTATTTTGTAAACAATAAATCAGGAAATTAAATACTACAGTGTTGTTGATTGACAAACAAAGTCACGTGATTTACAATAAAAAAATGAGATTATTTTTTTTTTCTATTGTTTTATTTTATGCATTACGTGTTTTTCTAGCAAAAATATTGTATCAAATAACCAATTTTATTAACATTATTTTTGAAGGATTCTATCCAATAAAGCAATACTTGATTTTATATTTGACCTTAGAAAATAAAATTATGACCTGATTACTAAAAGCTATTTTCATGTAAATTTGATCTATTTAATCCTAAATATTAATGGTACAATTTTTTAAAAATTAATCTGGAACTTTATAAAAAAAAATTTTTTATAGTTTTTGATTAGAGGAAGTTAATCTGAGATAAAACAATAAAAAGTTTATATGTGGAATCTATTAATGTTAACCCAAGATTACTGTAACCTTTTTAGATTTGCATCATTTTTACCTATGCTACATAAGCTCAAAGACTGAATTAATTTTATGTCAGTATATTTGATGCTACAACCCTTAGGCTATTACATGGGTTTCGTTAACCACAAGATGCTTTTGATAATTTAATTTACTTGCTTTTCTACTCTGATTATTTAACTGAAATAATTGATATTTGCATAATTTATAAGTCAAAATTTTGCATCAATCTTCAAAAATTCAGCTTACAATAAGTTACAAAAATTATAGAAATTATAAAAATATTAAATTCTATTTGATACAAAAAATATGTAAATATTTCGAGGTTTGGAATTCGGGCAAGGGTAAAAAATTGAGATTTTTACTCGATAAAGTAAGATGGCTATGGTATGAATTAACATTGTATATGCATATGAGCAATTATTTTAAAAGTGATACTTAATTCGAGCCTAGAATCGTAAATTTTTTTTTGAGGGCACATCGATATGACCCGTGTTTTCAGATAGTTTGAACCTTCAGAAAACCGAAAAAAAATCGTGAACAAGAAATCGGCGATAGGTGCCAAAAAGATTTTTTCACTTTTATGTCAAAAAACGTGTTTTTCGTATCTGAGCTACCCTAAATTTTTAAAATAACTTTTTAGGTAAAAAAACTTTTTTAAAATAGATAAGAAAATCTGATTGCCAGGGAAAAACCACTCCAGAAGAAAAAAAAACTTATCTTTTTACGATGAAATTCAGCCAAGTTATCGACAATTTAAAATTTTACCCAAATTCGTCTTAAAAAAGATTGAAATTTTATTGAAAAAAGCCTGTTTCTGAACTTTAAACATGCATTACTCGCTTGATTTTCATCGTAAAATAATAATTTTTTTTTAAAAATTGATTAATTTTTTCCTGGCAATTCATTTCTTTAAGAAAAAAAATCATTTTTATTGACCAAATTTCAATTTTTAGGTCAAAAGCCTTTGAAAACTGTAAGTAGCAAGATTTACTTAACATAGTTTTTGATCTAAAAATTAAAATTTTGTTAATAAAAATGATTTTTTTCTTAGAGAAATGAATTGCCAGGAAAAAATTAATCGATTTAAAAAAAAAAATTATTATTTTACGATGAAAATCAAGCGAGTAATGCATGTTTAAAGTTCAGAAACAGGCTTTTTTCAATAAAATTTCAATCTTTTTTAAGACGAATTTGAGCAAAATCTTAAATTGACGATAACTTGGCTAAATTTCATCGGAAAAAGAAAAGTTTTTTTTTCTTCTGGAGTGGTTTTTCCCTGGCAATCAGATTTTCTTATCTATTTTTTAAAATTTTATTTACCTAAAAAGTTATTTTAAAAATTTTGGGTAGCTCAGATACGAAAAACACGTTTTTTGACATTAAAGTGAAAAAATCTTTTTGGCACCTATCGCCGATTTCTTGTTCACGATTTTTTTCGGTTTTCTGAAGGTTCAAACTATCTGAAAACACTGGTCATATCGATGTGCCCTCAAAAAAAAATTTACGATTCCAGGCTCGAATTAAGTATCAATTTTAAAATAATTGTTCATAGGTATATGTATGTATATGTATTTCTATATGTATCTATGATGCATATAGACAAAAAATTAATATAAGTTTTTTTTTCAATGTAATGTCTTTATTAAAACTTCAAAGGGGTCGTTCATAAACCACGTAACGTTGCCAAGTTGGGTGCGTGTCAAAGAAAAATACTCATCTAGGGACTGTAAGTATTCAAATATAATGTTAGCTAACGAAAATAAATTTCATAATTTTTATTAAAAAAAAAAAAAAAAAAATATTTTTACTTTATTAAACCCGCTAGTATACCTGTTCTTTCACTTTTTTTATATTAACATGGAACATGTTTATAGGTAGGGGGTACTTCAGAACTTGCAAATTAAGGGGGGGGGGGGGGTCAAATTTGTCGTATTTAAGGGAGGGGGTTCAAAAGGAACTTAGAATAATTTCAATTTTGGGACTTAGAATAATCCGGGTTTAGGGACTTAAAATATTTTTGAATTAGGAAATTAGAATAGTTTAGGTTTAGAATCTTAACATGTAGTAACGGTGATAATTACAAATTATAAAAATAGGAAATTGTACACACACCGGTTATAAGTTATTTTAATCCATTTGTGTTTATTGTTACTTTTATTAATGTAACTTTTAGTAAATGAAGAAATCTAAGAAATTCGCTGTTTTTTAGGAATAGCTCAGAAGCCGTATATGTTAGATGCAAGCATTTTTAAAGTTTGTGCAAGGCTACTCATATGTGGTAGGTAAGTTTTAAAATTAAAAAAAAAATTGAAAATGTTTATTCGTTTCAATAAAAATAATATGTTAAATTTTTGATTCATAAAACCTAAGTTTCCAGCTCTTCTAGGGAGAGGATTTTGAGTATAAAAAACTTTAAATTTAATTAAATAAACTTTTTCAAAAACTCATCGCGTGCGAAACATTAATAATAAATTATAATTTATGCGAAATTTTAATAATAAACATTAATAATAAAACAATAATAAAAACAAATCTTAAAATGTGGGCGTGGTGAAAACTACTCAGTTTAATACAGCGCTTAAATTAGTCTTATTTCTCTATTTGAGAGGTAAACATTGAAGTGCTCTAAAACGGGAAAATTGTTTTTACTTATTTTGTGACGTATTTTACTGTAATATTTTTTGGTTTTAATTTTCCTAGTATATTTTTTTAAAAATAAATTATTTGTTACTTTAATTTAAATAAAAAACTTTTTTATAAACTGTGAAATTATTAAGTGGGTGTGCCGTGTACTTTACGCAGTTAACTACAGTGCTTAAATTTGCTCAGTGTTATTTTTCTATCCCAGTGGTCAACCTTAAAGAATTTTTAAGCGGGAATATCGTTTTTATTCTATTTGTCGGTCTTTTTTAAAAATATTTTTGTTAAATTTTTTTTTTTTCAAATATTTTATTACTTTTATTTTTATTTTTTTTAATTTTTCAATGCTCATCGCGTGTGTAACTACAATAGCAAAATAATATCTAGTAGCCATGTAAACAAGCGAGCAACATCCAAGAACTTTAAAACATAAATGTTTCTCTATTTATATTTTCTTTTATTAATAATTAATAATATTTTGATATTTTTTTTTTGGGTTTTTATTAGGTTTTTATTTACTATTTTTTTTTAGTAATATTTTTTGTTTAAATATTTTATTTTATATTTTTTGTGGGTCTAATATCACATTTCATAGTGTTACTACTCAACTCAAGTAGGTTTGGTACTAAAATAATTTTCAGCAGTCATATTAGTTAAATTTACTGGGCTGGGTACAAATAATTTTCAGTTGCCATATTACGCAATTAAAAAGTAGTGATGGTGAAGCAACGTATTACAGAAGGTATAAATTAATACGCCCAGCTGTGGTTAATACGGTTGCGAAGCTGCATTTAAGTCTGGAGGCTTTATTTACATTCAAATTTGTAAATCACCTCAAAAAGTATCTTGCGCACCAAATTTTAACTGAAAATAATGGTTACCTAAGTAACAAGAGATGCTTTTTTAGTAGTTTATGAAGTCAGATTTTTTATTCAACTTCCAATCAATAAATAGCATTTTTTGGTAAATCTTTTAGGTAATGTTTTATTTTAATTAAGAAACTTGATTTTATAATTTTATTATTTTACTAAAGACCATTATTTTCAGTTGTATTTTGGTGTACAGGATACTTTTTGAGGAAATTTACAAATTCGTCAATAAATAAGGCCTTAGGACTTAAACGGTTAGGTAACTATTTTACTTAACACGAGCTGGAACCTCACATCAGTGGATTTTAAAACAGGATAAAGTAACCATCACTATTTAAATTGGTAATAGCTTGGTGATGGCTAAAATTATTTACCAGAGTACCAAAAACAGCTCTTAAATTTGCTAATAGCTTGGCGCTAAAATTATACTAAACCACTTAGGTTGAATGGTATTACCACTACAATTAAGAACTTAAATTTAATGATTTAAAATATTAGATTTTATTTTGGGAAAGTTAAGTCGGCATTTAATCTTGGACATTGGCCAAACGCAAAGAAAAGTACTTTTTTTTAATTCTAAATTAAATTCTAATTTTTAATATTTTTTTAAATAAATTTTTTATACCATAGGAAGAAAAAAATACGAGTTCTAACACATAAATGCAAAAAAAATAATTGCGATTTTTTTTTTTGACCGAATATTTTGTATCAGATCCGAGAAATCGAGTGAAAACGATATTCCTAAAACTAGTAATTTAATATAAAAAACATAGATATTACTCCCAAGTAAAAAGGGAATATACTTTCAGCTTTTTTGTTTTAAAATACGAAATAATATTGTTATTATATTGTTAATATTTTATCAATATATTGAAAATATATTCCCTTTTTTATTTAAGTATGTCCAAAAAAAAAAAGTGTTTATTTTTTTACTCAAAAAATTTTCAGATAATTTAGGTTCAAATTGAGAAATTACAAGGAGTAACGATGGAAGCTGAAAAATAGAACAAAAAATAAATGAGTTGCTTTCAGAAATAAATAAAATTTACCAATTCTAACTTGGATTCAGCTGGCGTGGAAACCCTCATAATTTTAATAATTTATTTTTTATTAATTTTAGTTTTTTATGATATTTCTGGTCTTTAATTTAAGGCCCGCAAACACTTCATGGCTTATACAAGATTCACAAGGTTCCCTTGATAAAAAAAAAGGTGATAGTTACAAACTATAAAATTATAAAATTGTATTGTAATGTTGAGTAACATTTGTATTATACCTAGTCCTCAGCTGGAATTAAACATGTTCCATGCATTTAGGTTGTGTTTACACAAACCGGTTATAAGTTTTTTTATGTATGATTGTAAAATAGTTTTTAATAGTTTAAAAATATATTTTATAATTCCGGCGAAAATGACATGATTTTTTTAACATATTATTATAAAAAATGTAATTCATAATTTGTGTTAAAAATTTAATATCTTTTCACTTATAGAGCGCTAAGAAGGGCGAAGAGACAATATCCTAGCAGGCCTTGCTTTCTTCGCCTATCTTTGGCCTGCCGGCCGAAGCAAACGAAGAGCAAGGCCGGCTGGAACATTGTCTTCTCGCCTCTCTTAGCGACCTATATGTGAAAAGATATTATTTTTACCACTTATTATGAAACATTACATTTTTTAATTGATTTTAAGAATTTTTGTAATAATATTATGATTTTATATATAAAAGAAATTTAGAACTTGATCTTGAAAATGAGTTATTAAAAAAAAATGTTATAAAAAAAAAAGAAAGGTGTTAGATTACATTTCTCTCCAAAAATCAAACTGTTTATTCAAAAATTTCTACTTTTAAAAATATTTCTTTTAAATAATTGAAGCTTGCTTAAAACAGTTATAACTTATTAAACTATAAACTTTTTTTACGAAGCTCTAAAAAATTTGAGAAAAAAAAGTGACATAACGCTTTTTTAGGGTAGTCGGGTATCGCGAAAGAGGAAAAATTTGCAAAACGTGGTTTGTGAAAGAGCCCAAATATGTATACTATTTGTTATTTTTCCTATGTTATTCATGGGAAAAAAGTAGCCATGATTTATAAACAGCATGTATTAAGCTATAAAAAATCCTATAAAGTAAACAAAATTGATCAGAAGTAAATAAAATTTATCTATGTCGTACTCGATGTCGTATCAAATTACAAAGTATTTAATAAAAATAAAAAAATAAAAAATTTTTTTAGAACATATTATAAATAAATAATAAATATTACCTTCAAAGTATCAAAATAATATTTCATATAAATCAGCTGCGTAAAAGTAAAAGATTTAATCTGATCTATTATATGGCTTAATTTTCAAGAATAATTAATATCATAGCTCCACTAATAACTTTTTTTAAAAAATAAACTCAAAGGGAGCATTTTATCATCTGAATAGGTTTATTATAACATAATAATTTTTTGTAATTATACTGCCGTCCAAATTAACTAACCTTAACTGCTAAAGTTAGTTAAAGTTTATTTTATTTTGTAATTCGATTTCTATAGAAGTCGTCTTCATACAATTTCATCGTACAATTTTCTAAACAAAAAAATAAGATTGTAATTTTTTAGAAAAATTTAAATTTTTGATAACTGTTTAAAATATTCCAATTAATCTGCTCAAAAAGAACTTTAAATCGTGAAAATCCGTCAAAAATAGTCAATATAGAGGGTTAATAATAGCAGGGTAGGACTTTTTACTTTGCTGACATCACAGTCAATTTTTGGCCAATTTTGACGCTTCAAATTTAGTTCAAATTACAAATAAATCAGTTTTAAAAATAGAAAAAATTTGCTTTTGAAAATTTCAACTTTTAGATCAACTTGCAAAACAAAAATATTGAAATTTTCGTAATATTTAAGATCTGATAAACGATAGAAGTTTTTTATGCAATTTAAAGTTCTTTTTGAACAGATTAATGAGTATACTTCATACAGTAACTAAAGATTGGAATTATTTCTATGAAAGTATTAATTTTAGAAACATAGTTTTTCTTGAATTTCTTAGATCTGATACTTAATTTTTTAAGGCCTGGAGATTATTATTTCATAATTTTTATATTACCTTTCCTTAAGGATGGACAAAATTACCATAAATTCATTAATAAAATAACAAAACTCAAACTTTTTAGATGAGGAAGTGTAAATTACACAACTGCACAAAAAAAAATTCTGATCCTGTAACTAGACCTACCTACACGTAGTTTTTCGATGTCCTAAAACCAAATCTGAAGTCAGAATTTAGCCTACACCCTCAGATTTTGCCCCAGCTACCACCAACCGCCCTCTAAACCGCCCCAAAAAGCAAATATTTTACTATATCCAAAAGATAAAATTAAAAGTACCTTATTTACGTATTTTGATGTTCTAAAAACGAATTTCAAGTCAGAATTTACCTATCAGCCTTAGTTTTTGCCCCAGCTACCCCAAGCACCTTCAAAACCGCCCCAAAAAAGCAAATATTTTACTATGTCCAAAAGTTAGAAATAAAAGTACTTTAGTTACGTATTTTGATGTCCTAAAAACAAATTTTTAGTCAGAATTTACCTATCACCCTTATTTTTTGCCCTAGCTACCCCAATCACCCTGTAAACTGCTCCAGAGCCTGAATATTTTACTTTGTGCAAAAGTTATAAATTAAAGTACCTTAGTTACGTATTTTGCTTTTTGGGGCGGTTTAGAGGGTGGCTGGGGGTAGTTGGGGTAAAATCTGAGGGTGTAAGCTAAATTCTGACTTCAGATTCGGTTTTAGGACATCGAAAAACTTACCTATAGGTAGGTCTAGTTACAGGATCAGAACTTTTTTTTTTATGCAGCTATGTTATCAATAAATAATAAACGATTAAGACCCTTAAAGTCGTTTCTATTTCTAAATTTCTCAATTTTTTTTAAATTTTAGTGTTGGTTTTATTTTCTTCATTCAAAACTTTATTTTAACAAAGATTTTATCTAATTATAGTTATCATGAAACGTCCCCTTAAAAAATAAAACCTATACCACAGTCACAATTTCAAAATATAGAAGTAAGATCAAATCCCTTACATGTCTTTCCGCGTATGTTCAGCATTAAGTTTATCCCATTATCCCTTTCGTTCTAATTCTATCATTTTTTTTGTTATGTGAATATAGCCTGAGGACTTAGGTTCGTAAATATAGTGATAACTTAATGGTCTTATTTTGGATAATCTCCCTTTTGAGTATTAACATTTCGTTTAGGGGGAAAAAAGATTTTGGATTTTTTTTTTGATGTAAAAAAATCTTGTCACAATTTTTATTTGTTATATTGGATTTTTGGCTTCTTAGACTGATTAAAATTGAAACTAATACATTGCAATAATAATAATACACAAAAGGGAAAGTATTTTTTTTTATCTCGTGCATCTGAAGATAATCTTCTTTGATGTTATTGAATATTTAAGCCCTTTAAAAATGATAACGTCACATTTTATTGACAACTAATCTTTCAATAATTATTTTTACTGCTAATAAAATTAAAAATCAATAAATTTTTTTTATTGATACATCAAAAAATATAACATGAAGTAATAAATGGAAAACAAGTACAAAAAAAAAGCGAAAATGCAATAATACCGATAAACATCAGGTTTATGTACATAAAAAGTGAAAAACGTTAATTATTGAAATTGAACTCATATTGTGTATAATCTGCAAAATGAAAAAAAAAACGTTTAATAATAGGATGCATTAAAAAAAAAAAAGGGAATTTATACAAACGATTTATCGTGATGGGGGTCAGTGTATTAGGGGGTTCGTAAAAATATATATGGCTTTGATTGGAGTATATGCAATTTTTTTCTGTTGTAGAAATTTATGTACATGCTGGATGACACGGTTTTTTTTAAATGTATTTTTAAAGCTGAAAATGTGTAGTTTTTTATATGTGCATAATAACAATGGTAAATACAAATTACCCATTTAAATTCTATTGAACTAATTTTTTTATTTTTGTTTTTTTTTTTTTTGGTGAAAGTGAACTATCTCTTGAAGTGGTAAAAAAAGTTTCATTCATAAAATAAAAACTATTTATTCGAGTCAATTAAGCTTTTATTGAAACCTATAATTTATTTTTTTTTTTTTTTAATATTGTGTTAATTTAGTGTAGAGTTTATTATTTGATTTACGAATCATTAACGTTTGAACTGTCATCAAAAAATTTATGGATTTATAATATTCTTTCAAAATATCAGATTAAGAATTTAGTATGTTGTGATATTTTTTATGAGAATCGCTAGTGAAAATTTTTTGAGATACTTTTTCAGGAGATGTACACTGTAAAAAGTATCTTTCTTAAATTAACAAAAAAATTAGATCATTTTCGAAAAATAGTTGTGAATTTACACAACGTAAAATCACAAAAAAAAGTCGAGGATTCTCGAATTTTTCGATAATATACTAAATTTAGTAAATTTACGATTTTTATCGAATATTTACAAAATTTTTTGAAAATTCACTTATTTTTCGAAAAAATTTTGTAAATCTAAGAAAGTTACTTTTTACAGTGTATTTATTTTACCTCTCAATAAGTTTAAACTTTAGTTTTAAGATACTTTTTATTTTTTATAATTTACCAGTATTAGAGAATCGCAATTTTTCAGTTCTGATAACAAAAATTTTGAAAATTTTCTCATCTTTATAGCCAAATGGCCATTTTAGCCCCGTAATGACCTATTGTTAAATTGCTGTCAAAATTGCTGTTTTCAAAGAAAAAAGGTTTTATATAGGTCTCAAAAATTTTTTACAATCTTCAAGTTTCGAAAAATCCTTTATTCACGCAATAGTTTCTAACTAAAGATAATGACTTACCTTTCTCAATTTTTTTTTAAATTGGCTTTTAACATGGAACATGTTTAAAGGGAGGGGTACCCAGAAAATCCGAAAATCAAGGGGGGAATCAAATATAGTTGCTTGAGGGAGAATCAAATGTGTTCTAATTAAAGGGATGGGGGGTCAAATGGGACTAAGAATAATTTTAATTTTGGGACTTGGAATAATCCGGGCTTAGGGACTAAGAAAAATCCGTGTTTCTGGACTTGTAATCACTCGTATTGAGGGACTTAAAATAATGCGGGCTTAGGAAATCAGATGAATTTATTTAGAATCTTAAACATGTTTAAATCTTTGGTTTAAATAACCCAGTGAATGCAATGGATTTTTATATTTTAAAATGCAAGGCATAAATATTAATTTAGTTTTAAACAATTTATAAATAATTAAATATTGTTTAAACAATTAAAGCTATGAGAATTGAAAATTCAGATTCAGCAAGCAAATATAAAAAAAAATGTCAATCACTTTTTGAAATCACGAAAACTGTAAGAAAGCGGAATTCATGTTTTTGTCGAATTTTACCTATAACATTCTAGCTCATAAACAAATTAAAATTGTTTAAACAATTACTGGGGTTCATTTTTCTAAAAAAAAACTTGAAAATCGTGATCAGAGAGTCAAAAAATACATAAAAAAAGGTGTTACACGTAATTTTCAAAAAAAATTTGTTTAAACAATTAATCATAAAATAAGAAATTAGAAATTTGGATTCAGTGAGTCAAAATATGTATAATAAAATCAGGGACTTATCAAAATTTTGAATTGTTTTAGCTACAGGATATTAAACAATTAGATTTTTGGCCAATTTTACAATAAATTGTTAATAACAAATAGTTAACCACGAATTTTGCAAAATAGACCCCGGATTCGTGTTTAGGGGGTCAATAAACATAAATACCACAAATTTTTTTTCCATGAAGCTCTTATGGTAAATAGCATGGCTCGCGATAGGACTAAATAATTGAATTAAAAGTTCTAAAACTGATTTTTAGGGGAAACGAAAATAGTTTGCATCTGCTTTATAAGCTAACTACTAGTAGTCAGGAACAACATCATAAAATAAATTAATTGTGTATTGGTGAATAATGATTAATTACGCTCGGAAGTACAATCTCAAATTTTAAAGAGGTTAAGTATTGTAACTGAAAAAAAAGAAATAAGTAAAATTAATTTTGATAACACTTATGATATTAAAGAAAGGAAGTCGCCAGAACCTGAGAACCTAACGAATCCATATTTTAGTGAAACTGGCCAGATTGCCATATGGCCAGATGTAAATTTAATTTTATTTAAATTTACAAAATAAATAAAACTCACATGGCTCCCACATTTTAAAATTATTCGAATTGAATTTATACATATTTAATAATTAATAAATTTTATTACATAATAGACAGTTTGTAGTAATATGTTACTACTTATACTGTTAATATCATAAAAAGTTTCAATGAACAAACAAACTATAAAAAATATCCCCCTAACACTTAATGAAAAAAAAAAATGTGTGTCTACTTAGCGCATAAATACATAAGAAATTTCTAATACATTTCAATCATAGTAAAAATTTTAACCCCCAGAGAATTATGTTCAATAACTAAAAATTAAAATTTTATCTTCTGGCTTATGTCTCTTATTTTTTTATTTTATTTTTATTATTATTTCAAGAACTGTTTTATTTCATAATAATTTATAACATTTCATAATGCAAAACATACACTGTAATGCTGATTTGGTTCAATTTTCAGCTTTTTGGTTAAATTTTAAACTAATTGGATTAATTTTCAACCAAAGCAGTGTTACTGTGTGAATACAAAAAATTTAATGAATAAAATTTAATATAAATATTTTTAAATAATATGGAAACAAAATGCAATATATTCGTTATAAATCTTTGATAGAAATCCCGAAACAATGCATGCTAAATTATGAAGATTTTTTTAAAACCTATGAAAACGATTTTGTTTTTCTGTTATGTGGTTAAAGGATGCCAAAGAATAACAATTTTAGCGCAAAAAATTAAATAATTTTGCCACAATTATCAGCAGGGTGTATACATTATTAATAGTGTTCACCTAGCGGTTGATAGCTTATTATTTGGTTACATGGAGCCACTACATTCCCTAATTTTTTTCATTTTATATAACATAATTGTGGTTTTTAACCACTAGTAAATTAAGGCTGAAATAATTATGTTTTTCTACATGGTTTTTTAAATTAAACATTTATTTTATTTAAATATCATTATTTTTTACTTGCGCCTGTGCGAGTACTAATAGCCTTAAATTTACCGTATAAAAATTGCAATATATCTTACAGGCACGTATTCAGGGAGGGGTATAGGAGGCCTTGCCCCCCGACCCCCCCCCCCCCCGAAAATTAATTATCAATTTTTTTTGCGAATTCACAAAAAAAAATCGAGAGTACTCGAATTTTTTGTTAAAATACTAAATTTAGTAATTCTACGATTTTTTTCGAAAATGTTCTAATTTTTTTGTTAATATAAGAAAGTTACACTGTAAAAAAAACTCCGGTGATTTTTCGACAAAATTGGTAAATTTACTAAATTTTTAAAAATTTAGTAAATTTTCGAAAAAATTCGCAATTTTTCGAAAAAAATCGTAAAGAGCATCCCGGAATAAGAAGCGATTTCGGCCCCGGCATGAAATCAAAAAAACCTTTTTACACTTGAAAGTACTCATAAAAAAAACATTTTTCACGTTGGAATTTTCACGCCAGCTGCCCTCTGTTGGGCTAGGGGGGCAAAAGTGTTTTGATTTTTTTTTGAAAATTTTTTAATTTTCAAAAATTCATATCTCTGGATCCTGAAAACGAAACGTGGTCTACAAGGTCTCAAAAAATTCGGCTTTCTATGCACTTTAATTTTATATATGTAAAAAAATTTTTTGAGACACGTAAACCACCTTAAAATATAAAAAAACGAAAAACTTTAGTTAAAATTTTACCTTTGAAGTTAATTTTCTCTGCCACAAAGATTTACTCATCCCTAAAAAATTTATATGTTTTTTGTCACGCATGAAGTTGCAGAATGAAACCGGTTTTAACGAGATTCCAACGTACAATTTTTAAAAAAAGCCGATAAACCGATGATTTTTTCATTTTTTTACTGATTTTCTGGGTTTTTAAGCTTGAATTTTTATTTAACTCTAAACATATACTTTTATATGCAAATTTTATGATTGTAAATAATATAAAAACTTAAAAATTTTCTATTAGCACCGGTTTCAACAGGATCCGAATATATCAGAACTCAAAAATACAGATAAACTATTGATTTTTAGCATTCTTTTGCAGATGTCCATGGTTTCTAAGAAGAAATAACTTTCTTTATATAATGAGGACTTATATGCAAAAATTTTTTGCATTAACTTTACATAAAAATCAAAAATCTTTCAATTTAAACCGGTTTTAACAAGTTTTCAGCGTAAAAATCGATAAAAGATATAAAAAACCGCTAATTTTGTTACCTTTTTTTGCTAACATTTTTGAGATTTCTTAATAAGAATAAGGGTTTTCATGCAAGCATAAATTCATACTTCACACTTTAACCTGTCTGTTGAAATTTGGCTTGTAATAGGAGTAACCTGATAAGTGAACATACAAATTATATGGGTACAAAGATATTTGAACTATCTGGACAATTAGTTCTCATTGTTGATGGAACTTATGTTGAACATGAAAAGAGGCGCAATAATGATTACCAACAAAGATCATACAGTATGCATAAACATTACAATTTGGTAAAACCTTTTACAGTATGTACTACTGATGGTATTAGATGTACCGTGCTATTCAGGTTCTATAAATGATGCAGAAATTTTAAGAAACCTTTTAAAAGATAATCAAGGTTTATCCAGTATTTTACGGGAAGGTGACATTATTGTGATGGATCGGGGCTTTAGGGATGTTGTAGAGTATGTAAGGGAAAAAAGATATAAGGCCATACTCCCAGCTTTAAAAGGCTGATGAAGCAAATCTTAGTCGAGTTGTAACAAAAATAAGATTTGCTGTTGAAGTTGTACATGGTATGATTGGACAAAAATTTAAACTACTTCACAATCAATTCAAAAATAAGTCACTTGAAAAACTAGAAACTTATGTAAGAATAGCCAACTTTTTACATAATCAGTTTTCTAAGAGACTTAAATCAGATCCAGAAATGACAGATTTAATCGTTGAACGAATGAAATCTAGACTTGACTCAAAAAATACTTTAGCTGAAGAAGTTGAAAGAGGTTGTTATAATAGAAGGCCAAAGCTTTTTGGGAAATTGGTACCTTCTGCATTAGAAGATTTCCCAAAATTAGAATTAGACGAGTTAAAATTATTATTTTGTGGAACTTACCAATTATCGCAAGCTATATGCTATCTGGCAGAATTGCTAGATGAGGAAGATGAACTTTTTTGATAATGAATATTTTAAAGAAGAAAATATCTTACGTTTTCATGTGCACTCAAGGCACGTAAAAAGAAACGTCTATAAATGTTATATTGACTATAAGGCAAACCAAGACAATATAGATGGCATACCACGCTACTGCTGCGATTGTCCAAATGGTTTACGTACAGTAGGTTGCTGTTGCCATGTTGCAGCCATTATTTATTATTTGTCCTATACAAGATATTTAGAGGTGGTAATGAGACCAGCTAGTTTTTTAAATGAACTATTTTTAGAAAAACAGATAGTTCCTGTTATAAATCAAGACAGTGAAGAGGAAGATTGATTTATATTACTATAATATTTATATGACAATAAGTGACTGTATACATAAATAGCTAAATAAATAAAAAAAATTAATATTTCAATTTGAAGGCAAGTTTCTTCTTTAATTAAATTTTTCCAACAGTCAGGTTAAAGTGTGAAGTATGAGTATATGCTTGCATGCAAACCCTTATTCTTATTAAGAAATCTCAAAAATGTTAGCAAAAAAAGGTAACAAAATTAGCGGTTTTTTATATCTTTTATCGATTTTTACGCTGAAAACTTGTTAAAACCGGTTTAAATTGAAAGATTTTTGATTTTTATGTAAAGTTAATGCAAAAAATTTTTGCATATAAGTCCTCATTATATAAAGAAAGTTATTTCTTCTTAGAAACCCTGGACATCTGCAAAAGAATGCTAAAAATCAATAGTTTATCTGTATTTTTGAGTTCTGATATATTCGGATCCTGTTGAAACCGGTGCTAATAGAAAATTTTTAAGTTTTTATATTATTTACAATCATAAAATTTGCATATAAAAGTATATGTTTAGAGTTAAATAAAAATTCGAGCTTAAAAACCCAAAAAATCAGTAAAAAAATGAAAAAATCATCGGTTTATCGGCTTTTTTTAAAAATTGTACGTTGGAATCTCGTTAAAACCGGTTTCATTCTGCAACTTCATGCGTGACAAAAAACATATAAATTTTTTAGGGATGAGTAAATCTTTGTGGCAGAGAAAATTAACTTCAAAGATAAAATTTTAACTAAAGTTTTTCGTTTTTTTATATTTTAAGGTGGTTTACGTGTCTCAAAAAATTTTTTTACATATATAAAATTAAAGTGCATAGAAAGCCGAATTTTTTGAGACCTTGTAGACCACTTTTCGTTTTCAGGATCCAGAGATATGAATTTTTGAAAATTAAAAAATTTTCAAAAAAAAATCAAAACACTTTTGCCCCCCTAGCCCAACAGAGGGCAGCTGGCATGAAAATTCCAACGTGAAAAATGTTTTTTTTATGAGTACTTTCAAGTGTAAAAAGGTTTTTTTGATTTCATGCCGGGGCCGAAATCGCTTCTTATTCCGGGATGCTCTTTACTAATATTTGTAAATTTGCGAAAAAATAGTAAATTAACAATTTTTTTTTTCGTAAATTTTCGACAAAATCGTAATTTTACAACTGTGTCGTAATTTAACGATTTTTGTAGAAAAATTGCAAATTTTAATCGAAAATTTGCGACAAACAATTGTGACATTACAAGTCCTATTTTTCGTACCCAAAAACGCATAGCAAACCATTTGTTTTTTTATTTTATACCATACTTAAGGACGCTCCGTCATTTGAATTTCCGAATAAAGACATATTATACAGTTTGTTAGAGGAATGTCTCAGGAATCGAATGATATGGGCCATATAGTCGATAGTGATTGCCAGAGAAAAACTACTCAAAAACAAAAAAAAACTTTTCTTTTGACAATGAAATTTAGCCAAGTTATCGTCAATTTACGATTTTACTCAAATTTTTCTTAAAAAAGACATTAAAAAAAGTCTGTTTCTGAACTTAAAATATGCATTATTCCCTTGATTATTATGGTAAAATACTCATTTTTTTTTTAAATCGTTTACTTTTTCCCTGAGTATTTATTTCTTCAAGAAAATAATAATTTTTTATCACATTTCAACATTTAGGTCAAAAACCAATGAAAAACTGTGTTAAATAAATTTGGCTAATTACAGTTTTCAAAGGTTTCTGACCTAAAAATTAAAATTTTGTGAACAAAAATGATTTTTTTTGTTGAAAAAATGAATACTCAGGGAAAAATTAATCGATTTTTAAAAAAAAGTTATTATTTTACGATGAAAATCAAACAAGTCAGAAATAGGCATTTTTCAATATAAAACTTTGAGTAAAATCTTAAATTGACGACAACTCGGCTAAATTTCAACGTAAAAAGAAAAGTTTTTTCTTCTTCTGGAGTAGTTTTTCCCTGGAAATCAGATTTTGTCATCTATTATTTTAAATTTTAATTAACAAAAAAGTAATTTTTATCTTGATTAATGAAGTTATCGCCTATTTTATTTTTCTTAAATTATTTTGGGTTGCTCAGATACGAAAAACACGGTTTTTGACATAAAAGTGGCAAAATCTTTTTGGCATCCATCGCCGATTCCGTGATAACGTTTTTGTTGCATTCTATAGGTTGCGAACTATCAGAAAATCATGGTGGTAATCGTTGCCTCTAAAATTTTTTTTTTTCATTTTTAGTGCTCATAAAACGTATTTTCTCGTAGAAATGCACATAAATTAGGCATTATTTTTTTTTTACTACTTAACTTGGACAAAAAACTGAAGAAAAAAAAAATTTGAAGGCGCATCGATATAACCCGTTTTTTCAGATAGTTTGAACCTTCAGAAAACCGAAACAAAAAGTGAACAAGAAATCGGCGATAGATGCCAAAAAGATTTTTCCACTTTTATGTCAAAAACTGCCTTTTTTCGTAACTGATTTTCGAAAATTTTTATTTCAGGGGTTTTTTGCGGTATTTTTAGGGATATTTGTTTGTGACAAGTTAAAAAAAGTTCAAAACTAATACAAACAAGGTCTTAGCATCAGTTTTTAACAATATTTTGACATTTATAAGCTTGAAAACCTGTATTTATTTTTTGCTTTTTTTCAAATTTTGTTTTAATACTTTTGAGACTTTTTCTTGCACCTTAGGCTTGTCTATTTTAATATTTTATCTATTTTATTTTTATCTCATAAAATATATTTTTCCAAGCAAATAAAACTCCATTAATGATTATGGGCCCAAATATTTTTCATTTTTACACGTTTATTACCAATTTTTTCAATTTTATACAATACGTAATTTTTGACCGATTATGCATATTTTCAAGCTGTAGAATTAAATTAAAAGGGGAGTTCAATACATTTGGAACACCAAATTATAACAAATGGTAATGAATGAGTTTATTATGTTGAAAAAACATGCCGGCTACTCTCCGTTCATTCCAAAGGGCCATCTGAACCTAGAAACGCAGGGCTCAATGAAATAGGGTTTTTTGGTAATTTTCAATGAGACGCTAAAACCTTACAAGTTAACTTAAACTCTTTTACTCTTTTCTTTGGTTGGTTTCATTTTTTTGGTGTAAATACCACCTTTCAAACGCCGTAAACCGTAATTTATTATCATTAATCCTCTTTATTTATTATTATATTTAGTTAACATTTGTTGGTTTTTTATAAGTTTGATATACAGATTTAAATCTAGGGAATTATGAATATGTATGTAGTAGTGTAAATTGGAGGCGGTGTGAAAATATCTCATTTTTACCTAGGGAGAGGGTTACTCCGTTACAGCCCCCCCCTTATAAAAAATTCATCACTATAGCCAATTAACCAAATGGTCATTTTTGGTTAAAAATGACCTATTTTTAAATTGCTGCCAAATTTGTAATTTTTGACGAAAATGGGTTTTATAAGTCTCAAAATATTTCCACAAGCTTCAAATTTCCAAAAATTCTTTACTCTACTTTTTTGAATTATTTAATCATCAGATATATGATAATTAGAAGTCGGAGTCCCAATTATATGGTTTTATAAAAAGCTAATTTTTATTGTTAACTTAGAAGAGCCATTTCTTAAAAACGACTCAAGGAAATGAGACGAGAAAAAATTTTTGGAAACTTCAAGCTTGTAGGAATTTTTCAAGACATACAAAACCTTTTTTTATTAGAAATTACGAATTTGGCAGCAATTAAAAATAGGTAATTTGGTTAATTGGCTACATTAATAAAAAAATTAGTGATGGAAAATTGCGGTTTACGGCGTTTGAAAGGTGACACTTACACCAAAAAATTGAGACCAACCAGAAGTGTTTTGGTTAACTTGTGAGGTTTAAGCGTTTCATTGCCAAAAAACCCTATTTTATAACATTGAACCCTGTGTTTCTAGGCCCAGAAGACCCATTAGAATGAACGGAGAGTGGCCGTCATGTTTTTTCAACATAATAAACTCATTTATAACCATTTGTTATAATTTGGTGTTCCAAATGTATTGAACTCCCCTTTTAATTTAATTCTACAGCTTGAAAATATGCATAATCAGTCAAAAATTACGTATTGTATAAAATTGAAAAAATTGGTAATAAACGTGTAAAAATGAAAAATATTTGGGCACATAATCATTAATGGAGTTTTATTTGCTTGGAAAAATATATTTTATGAGATAAAAATAAAATAGACAAAATATTTAAGATGAAAAAGTATAATTACTTCATTTTAACAAGAATTAAAAAATTGAGACTCTAGGGATTCCATCATTGTAGCGCATTAAAATAATTATTTTCGGGCTTCTTGATGGTATGTAACAATCAATTTGGACTAAAAATTATCAATATTTACCATTATAACTTGTACGTAGATTAAAAACAGCCTAAGGTGCAAGAAAAAGTAATAAAACAAAATTTGAAAAAAAGCAAAAAATAAATAAAGGTTTTCAAGCTTATAAATGTCAAAATATTGTTAAAAATTGATGCTAAATCCTTGCTTGTATTAGTTTTGAACTTGTTTTAACTTGTCATAAAAAAAAAATCCCTAAAAATACCGCGAAAAACCCCTGAAATAAAAATTTTCGAAAATCGGTTAGCTCAGTTACGAAAAAAGGCAGTTTTTGAGATAAAAGTGAAAAAATCTTTTTGGCACCTATCGCTGATTTCTTGTTCACGATTTTTTTCGGTTTTCTGGAGGTTCAAACTACCTGAAAACATGGGTTATATCGATGTGCCTTCAAATTTTTTTTTTCAGTTTTTTGTCCAAGTTAAGTAGTAAAAAAAAAATAATGCCTCATATACTAAAAATTATTATCAAAATTAATTTTTTTTTTTAAAGTAAAAATGTCCCATTTAAATTATAATTGACTCATGCTGTTTTTACTTATAATAACTTGTTCGTCCAGATTATGCTTTTTTACGTAATTAAAAATATTTTTTATTCTTAAAATATTAATAATTATAATACCTATTTGATAAAAGAAATGTAGCGAAAAAAAATAAAAGTATTCATCTTTTCTCATGGTATAAAATCAAAAAACATTATTTTATGTCTCTAACTGGTTTGCTATGTGTTTTTAGGTACAAAAAATATGGCTTGTAATTTCACAACTGTTTGTCGCAAATTTTCGATTAAAAATTGCAATTTTTCTACAAAAATTGTAAAATTACGACATAGTTGTAAATTTACGATTTTGTCGAAAATTTACGAAAAAATAAATCGTAAATTTACTATTTTTTCGCAAATTTACAAATATTAGTAAATTTCCGATTTTTTTCGAAAAATTGCGAATTTTTTCGAAAATTTACTAAATTTTAGTAAATTTACCAATTTTGTCGAAAAATCACCGGAGTTTTTTTTAACAGTGTACTTTTTACAGTGTATTTAAACTGCATGAGTTTATTTCTTAAAAAAACAAAATTGCAGATAATATAATGATAATTATTAACAAATTTATATAACCTGATAAAAATGCATTTTAAATCGCAAAACTCCACTGAGAACTCGCGAAATTGGGTGAAATTAAAAAATATTGCAGTTTTTAATTTTCACCCCCATATCTTACTATAATTAAAAATTTATTTATGTGCCTGTGTGCGTGTGTGTGTTCCATCATCAGGGTCGACCCATGCTTGAAATTACATAAAACTGGTGACAAAATATAGAAAAAAAGTCTGCGGGTGGCATAGGCTATATAATTTTGCGACTCAGCTATCGTACTTTTGGAGATATTCAATTTTTACTATTTCTTGCAAACTCGCAAATTAACTAAAATCTTTCCATTTGGTCTCATTTCTCTGGATACGTTTTCTTAGTTTGATAGTCCATAACAGCCCACGTAAATGGATTAATCTTAATTTTGGGTAAGCTTATTGAAGTAAGCTTACTGGATTAAGCTTACTGAAGTAAGCTTACGGACTAACCTAAAAAGGCTTAATTTTTAAAATTAAGCTTACGGACTAACCTAAAAAGACTTAATTTTTAAAATTAATCTTTTTTAGGTTAGTCCGTAATCTTACTTCAGTAAGCTTAATCCAGTAAGCTTACTCCAGTAAGCTTACTTCAATAAGCTTACCCAAAATTCAGCTTAATCCTTTTACGTGGGAGGCATTCATAGACAACAAATTTAAAATATATGATCAGTTACATTTGAAAAAAAGGTTTCAAATGTTTACTTATTTAGGATACTCTTGCCATTGTATTGCCGAATAATTGTGTATATACTTTTTTAGAGGAAAGTCTCAGGAATCCAATGGTGTAGGTCTTTTAGTCGGTAATCATGCAAAATTTAGAGATATTTGCGTATAAAAGATGCAAAATTTAACAAGGGCTCTTATAGTAAGGTTAGTTCGATTTTTTATTTTGATCCCAGGTAGCGTTCTATATCCATCTAATTCAGTGATAACATGACTGTATTCCCCATAAGGGCCTATGTTAAATTTCGCTGTTTTGGATCCCAATATAAAAGATACACACCATTGGGGCATTGGATAACTGTATATACCATTATTCGAAAATTCGATGGCCAGAGCACCGTTAAGAATTTTCTCTTATATACTCCAAACTAATAAACAGATGTTGGTACAACAACTTCTCTAAAAATTTTCCTAGTATTAAAAAAGTTTTTTCGCATAAAATATTTTTTGCTTACGGTGAAGTAGCCTTTAAAGTGATCCATAAATGAGAACTATTCATATTATGGAAATAGTCTAAAATTTAAAGAGTAGTAAAATCTATATATTATAAAGTTATAAAGCACCAATTCCCGTGAGAGTCTTTTATGCCCCAGTGATTTTAACACCATCAAACATTAATATATTAACACGCACTTTTAATACTTTTAGATGGAAAGAAAATTTATAGACTCGTTTACCCTTACATTCTTATATTCTCATAATGGAACTCAATCTATATGTGCAGTATAATTCTCTATAATGTTTAATCAAAATCTCATGGGGTTAAAGTATACTACCCTGACTATATTGAACTTTTATTTTGCATAGTCGCTTTTCATTATTTTTAAATATTGTAAAGAATCGAAATTATAGGCGTACAGCATATCGAAAGATGGTAATTGTTGTCTCATTACTATTGTGCTTTATTAAAATATAGTATGTTAATAAACACGTGCACTTAGATAAATTAAGGTCAATTTTTAAATGATTAAACTTTTTTCACATAGTATGTAATATAAAAGGGAAGATAATATCAATTTTTAGGATGCATTTTATAGAAAACATTTTGCGCGGCCAAGGTAATCGACATTTCTCGCTACTGTCGCAGAAAAATTTTATACGCTCCTTGTCAATAAATAAAAAATGCCCCAAATCGCAGTTTACCATCCTCAGCTTCGCCTCGGAGCCTCGTAATTTACGTGCGATTTGGGCCATTCTTCACTTTTCTGGACACGAGCCGTAAATATACAATTTTGTCTTTTTATGTATTTCTTATTATCTTTTCAAGATTTCTTAACTTAAATCTCTTTCAGAGAATCGTTTTGAAATACGGCCAAGATTTTGATTTTTCGGGTATTAGACAGTGGTTCTTCCTCCTAGAGATTTAAAAAATTAAATAATATTGTTTTTCACCCTCTCAAGGCTATAAAAAAAAATGAAGGATGATATATTTATTTAATAATCAAAAAACCGATTTTCGGAAAATTTAAAATTATATTTCGGGGTCTTAAGGAGGCCCTAAAGGCCCCAAATAAAATTTTTCTTGGCGAGATGTAAAGTTTCCCACGTAAAAGGATTAAGCTTAGTTTTGGTTAAGCTTAATGAAATAAGCTTACTGGAGTAAGCTTACTGAAGTAAGCTTACGGACTAACCTAAAAAGGCTTAACTTTTAAAATTAAGCTTACGGACTAACCTAAAAAGACTTAATTTTTAAAATTAAGCTTTTTTAGGTTAGTCCGTAAGCTTACTTCAGTAAGCTTACTCCAGTAAGCTTAATTCATTAAGCTTAACCAAAATTAAGCTTAATCCTTTTACGTGGGTTTTCAGTCTATGAACAGAGTATTGACAGTTTACGGGTCGGAGAAATTAAATAAAATCTTTAAAAACTCCAAAAAACGGTTTTTTGGGTTTTCGGGGACCTGTCATGGCCTAGAGGTCTGATTTCAATGAGATTCAGTGAGTTTTTTGATAACTACTACTAAGTTTAGGTTTGGTTCCGGAGGCAAAATTACTGTACTTATGCATCAAAATAAAGAATAGGATAAATTCCGAAATTCTTTTTATGAAACCTTGTATTTCATGGTAATTTTTTGCTTTTTACAAATAATAACTTCTGATATTTTATCAAATATGCACTGATTTTTAGGAATTTTGACTTATCTGCCTTACAACCCTTCTAGTTTTTATTCTTCTGCATTAGAAAGTTTGTATACTTAATTTTCGGGATTCGGAAAACTGCCCCGGATGGACAACGACAATTATGACCAGTGAATGGCACCCACTCCAATTTGTATAGATTTCTTAAAAATATTTTTCTAAAATAAAAAAATTCTGGAAATAATTGGTTTGAAAAAAACGTTTCTGTTTTTTAAAATTCTGAATTTGGACCCGAATTGCCATCAGCGCCTCTGAACAATAAATGGCCGCCCAAATTTCAGAAAGTTTAATAAAATAGTTTATTCAATAAAAAAAATTGAATGAAAATTGGGGCAGGCCTGTTTGGGGGTCGCGATACAATGTTTAATAACAGAATAAAAATGCGTTCAGAATCACGATTTTCGCCTAACAAACCTAAAATTAAATAAGGTATTTGCGGTTTGAAATATACATTTATGGGCAAAAATTAACATGCTATACAATTTTATCTTCTCAAAGTAAAAAATAAAAATTATTTACACTTGTGTTTATCATTACGCATGACAATTTCACGTATAATACACATAAATCGATCCAATGTTTGGCGCAAGTGTAAATAATATGTGTCTAGCATAATATATAAACGCAGGAAGCATCAAAGTTCAAAGTCCTTATAAATTTATTTATTATGTAACATTAATACATTATTTTATTTTTTTTAAATAAAAAAAAAAGAAATATTTGAAAAAAGCAGACAGTAATTAACAAAAAACAAATAAAAAAATAAATCACATTTGCCATGCACGCTATTTCACTCTCATAATTATTTTATGGGTCTTTGGATAAAAGAGAGTTGATAATTTTTTTTTTTTTGCAAGTTTACTATATTTCATTTTTAATTAAATATCTAATTATAGTTTTTGTTATTTTTTTTTTGGCATTTTTTATTGTAAATTGATATTATAAAGTTTTAGATACTTTTACAAAAAAAATTTTTTTTGTTGGTTTTTTTCACTCTTTACATTACTGTGCATGTTCTACTTTAAAAAATATTTTTAGAATGATATAATATGAAAATAAAATAAAAGATGTATACATTAATAAAATATTATATTACGTCAATTTTGTGAATTTTAAAAATTTCTGTTGATAAAGAAAAGAAAAACATAAAAAATAATTTATATATATATTATGTTTTATGCTAAATAAAAAAAAATATATCATTTTTATTTGTTTATATTATAGAATACAGAAACGATTAAAAAAAATTTTTCAATCTGGAAATCATGATATAAACATTTTTTTACTTTCCGGGAATAAACCACATTAAAAATTTTTTTTCTTAAATAAAAGAGTAGCGAAAAAATAAAATTTACGTATAGTTTTCTGAGTAAAATGGTCATTTGCAACCAAGTTAGAGAATTAGTGGTCAAAAAAATAAATAACGCTTCAAATCCAATATACTGCAGCTACCCGGCGTATTTTGTCATGGCCAAGGGTCTGCATACAGTTTTTTTTCGGCGGGGCTTGAAAATTTATTTTCACAAAATACTTGCCCTCTGACCATTGACTAGAAATTTTTTTTTTATACTCTGTATAAAATTTAGCATAAATCACGTGATGCATTGAATTAATTAATTAGGCTTCAGGCCTGAAATGTAAAATGCATTCTATTGAATTGATTAATCCAATAATTACAAAATGTTATTTAAAATTAATTACATTATACAGAATTTTGTTAAATAATGTGTTATTGAACAATCAATTACAATAAAATAAGCTACATGTACACTGTAGTAAATTAGGTTTGGGGTTTAATGGTCTAATTTTTTACCTGAGTAGATGTAAGCTTTTAAGTATTTTGCAATTATTTGCAATTATTTTTATTATGCAAGTTAAGTAAATATTATAATATACCAACAACTTTTTTAAAATAGTATTTTTTTATTTAAAAAAAAAAAAAAAAAAAAAATTAAATATTTATAAAAATTTATTTAAATAAAAAATATAAAAATAATGTACTCAATCAAAAAAAAAAAAAAAAAAAAATTAAAAAAAAAATATCGATCCTGCCAGGATTCGAACCTGGAATCTTCTGATCCGTAGTCAGACGCGTTATCCGTTGCGCCACAGGACCCGTTGAAATTTCAAGCCAACATTAACATACTAGTGCCGAAAAATATTAAAAAACCGGTAAATTTAAATTTTTTAAACAAAAAGACTAATTTTTTTATTTAAAACCTAACCTCAAAATTAAGCTAATAAATGAATAAAACAGTAAATAAAACATAGAAAATAAAAATATGTATTTAAATTAATATTTGTTTTCAATTATATTTGCGAATCTCTTTCGCATATAGTTTTATGCTGGTTTTATGCTGACACTTGAATTGCGCATACTCGGTTCTAAATATAACCACAATGTATATTCAGTGTAAACAGAAGAAATATTAATTATCCATTTGATTTCCATTATTTTTCATAACGAGCAATTAACGTTTATTTATTCATTGGATTTATATTAAATACAAATATAACTTTTAGCTAAAATAGAGGCGGAAATCCAAATAAATAATTAATTTAATGCTTGTAAACATAATTTTGATAATTTTCCTCAATAATTTTTTTGTACATAGCAAAATTTCACATTATAAGCAATAAAATAATTTAACGATGCTTATTAAAACTCTATTGCACGCATAAAAAAAGCTATTAAACTTAAATATCTAATTTTACAAAATTTTATTCATTTATATTTGTATCTTTTTTAAGTATATAGAAAAAAAAATTATGTGCAATTAATAAAATCGATTTTTTACGACATTTAATTATAACATTATAAAATTTTCTGCACATTCTCTAATTTTATGTCTTCAATATTTCACATAAAAAAGTGAGATAGAAACGGAGTATAAAGCGTTAATTTTTGTAATCAAAAGTACTACAAAAGAAAATTACGTAACCCTTTATTTTAAAAAAAGGTATATTAATCCCACATGGAGCCATATCACAGATTTACAGTAACGTAACCCTTTTTCTTTTGTAGCTACTATTATCTAATCCTAAAATAGTATTTTATATTAGAATATTAAAAATGATTTTTGATGTTTGCTGTCAATGTCCATGACACCATGAAATTTATTAAAATTAATATCAATAAATCTAAGATTTTATAATATGGCAGACATATGGTTTTTGTAATAAAATTTTTTTATGCATTTTTTATTTCTTATTTTTCACTCTCTGGAGATATGCTTTTTTTAAATTTAATTTAATTTATTTTAATTTTATAAATGCGTATAAAAGTTTTTATTTAATTTTATATTCAGTGAAATTTTTATTTTTGTATAAGAAAATTTAATTAGGATCATTTTTCAATTTTTTTATTTAATTTTGAAATAAATGGTTTAATTAAAAAATTATTATTTTCTAACTTTTTTTTAAATATTATTGACTTTTAAATATTAAATTAACGTCTTGACTTCACAAAAATTAATTACAATATTTAAGCTACTTTTAATTTTGAAATATAGATAATTTTATAAATAGCCAAATATTTAATTTATTTTTTATCATTTTTCTCGCATTCTTGATTAGAGATTATTCTAACTTCAATAAATTACTATTAATATTAAATAAATTTTTTATTTATTTTTTCTAAATGGCGCATGATTTTTTTCTCTGGAGTTCCTGCATCTGGATTCTGGACATAAAATCTACAAATAAGAGTAAGTTTCGTAAAACTTTTTGATATTTTATCTGATTATCTTTCAAACTTAATGTGAGAATAATTTTTAGTAAAAAATGGTCAAGTCAGCTTCCATAACCATTTTATCACATTTATAAAGAATTTTACTAATTAAGAAATTTTGATATTTTAAGGTCTCGTAATTTTTTTTTACGATTTTTTTTTATTTTTCTTTAAAATAAAATATAACAACTAAAATTAGGTACCTAAAGTTTCGGGGATAGCTATATACTAAAAAATGCTTGTGAGTATGGCAAATCAGTAGGAGGCTTGCATGGGAGAAAATTTTAATAACTTTTTATATAAAATAAAACTATAATTATGAAAAAATATTAGACACGTGTTTTTTTTGTTTTTCAAAAAAATCAAAATTAAAATATTGATGACGTCACAATTATACATTTTAAAGATAGTAACTGCAGTCCTACTGGGTGCAACTATGTGGTCCCTTTTCTCCTTTGTAAACTATAGATTATAGCGAAACTTAAAAAAAAAATACAAGCACTTAATAATTTTTTTATCTATATAGTTTCAGATTATGCTTAAAATTATAAAAATTCCGACCAATTTAAGCCCTAATTTTTGAAAAAATATCCAAGATCAAAACATATTCATTCACCTTTTATTTTTTTGGATGCGAGTTCCGAAAAAAGTTATGGGTTCACAAAGCAATTTTTTGGAAATAAAGACAAAAATAAAAAGTGAAAGTATGACAAGGCCAAAAAATTCTGAGTTTTAAGTTGGAGATTTTTTGGTTTCTGGATTTTATAGGGGTGTTTCGGGACATTGAAGTTTATCACTAAATTTATCTGCGCCTAAAATCAGTATATTTTAGAATTAATTTATAATAAAGGCGTGGGTTACCGGATAAACTTCAAGGACCTGACTTATCCCTCTAAAATTTAGATATCGAAAAATTTTCATTATATTCATATTTATATACATTATGTTTTGACCTAGTCTATATAAAAATCTACACTGGAAAAAAAAATTCCGGATTTTTTTTCAGTGCATAATTATAATTGTTGAGGCGTCAAACTATTTTTTATTTTCCCCCATTTTTTTGAAGCCAAAGAATCTAAAAAAAAAATTCAGCTGTAAAACGTACACTTTTTACCTTAGCCATCCCAAAACTATATTTCTAAAACAAATTTTTTTATAAAATATTTTAAATAAGTTTAAATTCAAAAGAAAAATGAAAAATTCTGGATAAATAAATATTTATTTAAGAATTTTATCTTGATTTAATTTTATGTCCTGATAAAATTTAACTTAATAAAATAAGATAAAAAAAGTTTTTGCCTTTTTTATCTTTAGATGCATATCTAAAGAAATTTAAACAATAGGACCAATAAATCTTACTAAATTATCTCTGTGCCTACGGATCAATTTCATATTAAAAAGTATTTTTGATTTTTATCTAAAAATTATTCTTTTCAAATTTTGAATAAAAAATAAAAGTTGCACCTTTTCACGGATTGAAAATTTGGTTTTTCCAAAAAGATTAATTTTTAATTTTTTAAATATTAAATATTTTTTAATTTAAGCTCAAATATTTTATGAAGTCGTTTTGTCTTTGAGTAAACAAAAAAAAGGTCTTTTAAAATAAATTAAAGATGTAAAAGCATCCCTCTAAAATATTTTTATATACCTAAAAAAAAAAAAAAAAAGAAACTTTTGTTCATGGGTCATTTTGTCAAAAATGGGTTTCAAAACGGAATGAGTCATTTAAAATTTTTTTTTAATGTAATAAATTAAATCCGTGATTTCTTGAAATGGTACAATGTTATTACAAAGTAAAGGCTAAAATTTTTTTTCCTTATTTCAAAAAATCAAAAAAAAATTACTTTTTTTTGACCTGAAACATAATTTTTTTTTTGGAAGTTTAAAATTTTTTCTAAAAGGCTTTATTACTTGTTTTTATTCAAGTTTTTTTATTTATAATATTTCGAAATACAGAAATGGTTATTTGATAAAGTAAAAAAAAAAAAAAAATAATGTTTGTCCTCATTCTCAGTATCCGTCCTATTTAAATTTTTATAGAACTACTATTAATGTAAAAAGTTTTGTATGTCCAATTATAGGTATTCAACAAGAGGTGATAGCCTGTTCCCATGAAATCTATGCCAAAAATGCTTTTGCAAAACATATCATAGCTTACTGATTAAAAGTTAGTCCAGAACTTGGTCCAGAAGTCGTATATATTAGGTGTGTTTTTTAATTGTCCCTAAAATTTTAGGCAATATGATTTGAGATCGCTGAATATGAGTATTTAGGTCCCAGCCCCGAAAACTTTTTTCTTTTATGACATTTACGTGCATCTATCGGTCCGTTTTTTTTGCATTTTTCTACGTATTTTACATATTATATACTTATCTAATTATCATAAAAATGACTAATAAATTAAGGTTTTTGTGGTCACTGATTCCAAATTTTCAGGTCCTGGCCACAAAAAAAAAATTATTCCTAATACTGAAAAACCTTATGTTTTGGTCAATTTTGAAGTTCATTTTGACATATTTTAGAATGAAAGAAGAAACATTTCTAATTGTCCTCAAAATTATAGTTAATATTTTTAGAGGCCGGACCTAAATATTCTTTTCGAATTCAAAAAATTTTTGCCTATCATTTAAAAAAAAATTAATACATTTTCTTATGAAATATGTCATAATAACCTTCAAAATCGATAAAAAAATACAGTTATTTGGTATTAGAGCTACTTATTCGGGGTCAGGTCCTAAAAATATGAAATTTGCGTATCAAAAAACTTATCTATCGCATATAAGTTTAGTATGCTTGCACAAACTTTTAAAAAAAATAACATAAATCTAACATATACGGCTTCTGGATCTTTAACTTTTATGGAAATTTAGGCATAAAAAAAATAAAATGTTTTAAAAGAATGTATATTTTTTGTTTGTTTGATTTTTTAAGGGATGATTTTTAAAATAATTTGCACAAATAATTTTTTGTTTTATTAATGCACATTTCCAAATCAACTCAGCAGGTATTTTAATTCCATTTTGGTTGTAATTTTAGATTTTCAAACTAATTATAAAGGGTTGAGATGAAAAAAATTATTTCAAAATTTATAGTAGACGTTATTTTTGGCTGTATTCTGAAAATAATTTTTAAGCTAATTTTTAAAAAATATTGCCAAAATAAAAATGAAAAGAACATTTTGCTCCTATGATAGTTTAGCCAAAAAAAAAAAAAAAATACTAAGTAAACCGAGTTACGAGGTGCTGAGTTTTTTATATATAGTAAGAAATATAAAAGCTAATTAATAGAGTAGATAACAATTAATTTGGTAAAATTTTAACACAAAATTTACTATTTATTTTTCTGAATTTCTTTATTTTATTTCAGAACTCCATTATCACATTTTAATTTACTAATTTTTCTAATACGATAAATTACTTTTAGTACTTCAATTATTAACGAATTGGCAACTATTTTTATTACTTCAAAAAAAGATTGATAATATTCTTTATTCAGTACACATTCATGATATTTCATAAAGCTTATTTTTCTAAAACCAAAATTGGTAAAAAAAATTTTCTAAAATATTTTGGCAATATTTCAATATCTGTTTATCGACTCGTTTTTTAATATAGAAAAATAACAAAATAAAGTCGATAATATAAAAAAGGTATATGATAATTAATAGGTATAATATCCAATTAGTCAAATTATTTTATTATGCTAATAACACTTTGGATAATAAAAGAATATTTTCTAAAATATGTATCAACTTTTGACCTAAATCAAAATCATATATTAAAAAAAAAATTAAAATAAGTTTTCAGGAAATTTGAAAATTTACCAACAACGTTCGTAAAATGTCATAAAAAACAAAAATATATTCGATTTTTGAAGTCAAAATTATAATTTTTTTAAAAATTTATCACGAGCAACTTTTAATCGTAGGTAGAAGTCGAGGTTTGAGTTTTAAAAGTTTCAAACATATCGAGATCTTCGTTAGTAGAATCAATATATTTTTATTTTATTTTTTCTCCAAAATTAAGATTAAGATTGTTTAATGATGAATGAATAATTACAAAATAAAACCTAAAATTCGAAAAAATTGTGCTACTTGAGAAATGTGCTAACTAATACAAAATTTGAGCCCTAAAATTGTTTTTTGAAAAATTTGCTTGAATATTCTATTTGTCCGAATTTTAAAAAAATTTGCTTTTATTTAAGGTGGCTCCCTCGTCATAATAATAATAATCCCCGATTTATTTATGTAAAAAATTCAAAACATTAATAAAAAAACTTTATAAAACTAGTACGACTGTTTTTTATTAGAAAAATTTTTTTTTAAAACAAAAATTAATTGGGTAAATTCGCAAAAATCTTTGGATTTTGCATGGCTACAAGGATACAGCAAAAATTTATCTGAAGCTATAGTTTACTTTGGGTAGTTTAAAACGTCACCGGTTTTATTCCTGCACTCTTTGGTTTTCATCTTAAAAATCAAGTTAAAAATTTCTCCCATAAGAACGCATGTATATGTTTTTGAATTTTTGACCTTGTTTTTCTCAAAAATTTGAAATTTGCTTAAATTTTCAAGCAATTTTTTTTTGAATGTACAAGGCAATTCTTGAAACTTTAAACACAGCAAAATGGCAGTATAAAGAAAAAAAAACTTTTTTTAGCTTAGCTGTGAGTCTAAAAGCTCTATTCACTATACAGCTTTTAAGCTCACTGCTAACCTAGAAATATTTTTTCAAACTCATGAAAATAAAAATTTGCATAGCGTGTATTAAAGAGAATCTGAATTTGTTATAATATTTTCAGAATATTTTCTGTTAAGTATTTTTAGCAGTTTTGTGTATACATACAAGATTCGTTAAATCTCAAACATCATTTTTTGTGTATGATAATATTAGCAATCTCGTAGAAGCAAAATTTTCTCAAAATCACGTAACATTGCGGTAATCCAAGCATGCTTACATAAATTAAGTTAATTTAAAGTTTCGTTCATGAGGATACGTGAAGATACGTAAAATCTTGTTCCATGGTGTATTTATAGAATAATAAAGTCATTCAGAATTTTTGAAAATTTTATTAAAATTTAGTATTTTTTTCTGAAAAGTATCTGTTAACAAGTAATTAATATCGGAAAAACCCATGGATTTATTTTAAATTTTTCATCAAATGAACTCTAAAAAATGTTATTAATCTAAAGCTATTAATCTAAATTAAACCATAATCAAAATTGGGAGAAAAAATTTTACTTTAAAAAAATATTTACACAAACCCTTTAAT
The DNA here is from genome assembly GCA_022575985.1 of Anagrus nilaparvatae. NCBI lineage: Eukaryota > Metazoa > Arthropoda > Insecta > Hymenoptera > Mymaridae > Anagrus > Anagrus nilaparvatae. The sequence continues at coordinate 1,786,739 of JAKSXM010000239.1, forward strand.
CAAAATTACGATTTTTTAATGAAGAATAATTATATTTTAATTTATTTTCGTCTTTCATGATACAATTTTTAATATACTAAATTTTTATATCAGAATTACAAAGTTATTGAGTATTATATAAATAACTTTTATCAACACACACAAATTAAGATATGGATTATAAAACTGATATGAAAGCACCGATATATGATACGTACCGACATGTCTGCACTGCATTATAAATATGATTAAAAAAGGGAAAAAAAAGAATATTATATTGTTATAATATAAAATTGAGAAATATATAAAATGACACTAAAATTTTTATTTGCTTTAACTCATTAACGCCAGGGCGGAGTGTTATGGAAGTGAGCAAAAATACATTTATAGATAGATTTCAGGCTAGCCTGATAGATCAGAATATAAAATACCATGCCAACTAGCTGGCACTAAGGTTCCTCAAACAATGAGCTTAATACTTCAATATGCCACAGATATCACCGATTACAAGCATGCAATCATACATACATTTCTATTAACTTTTAAAGTTTTTTTTATTGATGAAAAATTGTGGAACAAATTTTCAAAAAATTAATTATCAGATTCGAGATGTCGAGTAAAAACTATTTTCAAATATAAGTACTTTCATGGAAATAAATGAAGTATTACACCGAAAAAAAAAAATATTGCAGTTTTTTTAATTTTTTTGTTTTTTTAATTTTGAAAAAAAAATTTTGAAAAATTTTGTATCAGATCCAAAAAATTTCTATAAACGAACTTTCTAAAACTAGTATACTCTCATAGAAATAAATTAGGTACTACGTCGAAAGAGAAAAGAAATTTGGTGTTTTTTGTATTTTTTTGTGACAAAAATTTTGGGAAAAAATTTTCAAAAAATTAATTATCAGATTCGAGATATCGAGTAAAAATCATACTTTCAAATATAAGTGCTTTCATGGAAATAAATGAGGTATTACCTCCAAATTAAAAAAAAAAAATAGTTTGAGTTTTTTAAATGAAAATATTTTTGAAAAAAAAATTAGGTCCATAATGGTTGTGAAATTTCACCGGTTACATACACACACACACACACACACACACACACACATACTTTTTTTAAAAACCGGTTTTTTAGCTTCCTGAAGTCCCAAAACGTGCTTATATGCCAAAAAATCAAAAATCAAAATTTGACCCATCACAATGGTTCCTCATTGAGGAACCAAAAGTCGGGTTCTCCGGATTTTATAGCGAAAAATGAATGTTCAACCTATAAGAAAATAGTACTTTTTTGGATTTAAATCTTTCATTTATCTTTTGTCGAGTTATTTGATAAAATGTGTCTCTCGGGGGAGGTAAAAATGAGCCAAAATTTGTCCTGCTTGGATCGGGCTGAAATTTTCTCCTAACAAAGAATATTTAATATGCTACTACGTATAGAAAAACAGTTCTTTTGTTCTTTTTCTGCTGAGTTGAGGTAACAAATAATATAGTTTTGTTACTTCAACACCATTTTTAGTTCAAGTAAAGCGCTAGCGTGCTTACGCATAGTATATAATTGTACTTGCTTTACCAAAAACAAAAGTGAGATGGGGAAATAAAGGTCGAAAATAACTCCATCTAGCGTCTATTTAACTATGATTCATGCAGAAAAAGAACAAAAGAACTGTTTTTCTATACGTAATATATTATATTCTTTGCTCCTAAGTAGACTATAATTATTATATGAAAAATTTTATTAATAATTTTATTCTAGGTCCCTAAACCTAAATTAATCTAAGTCCCTAACTCGATATTATTTTAAGTCCATAAACCTGTATTATTTTAAGTCCCTAAGCCCAGATTTTTCGAAGTCCCTAAATTGAAATAAAGTAATATAATAAAGTCTCATTTGACCTCCCCCCCTTTATTTTGAAGTTCTTTGGTACCCCCTCCCTATAAACATGTTCCATGTTAAAATTAGGTACTACGCCCAAAAATAAAAAATTACTAGCGTTTTTTATATATTTTGACGGATAAAATTTTCACAAATTTGGATATCCGCGAGGTATCCGATTCGAGTAATTGAGTAAAAATGAAGTTTAGTCTTTTAGGTACTACCTACGTCCTGAAATAAAATAAATAGTGTTTTTTGTATTTTTTTATACAAAAAATTTTTTAAAAATTAGGTTTTAGGTCCAAAAAATACATAGTTACCTACATATATTCATACACGCACACGCACACACGCACGCACAAACACACACGTGCGCGCGTATAAATAAATACTTTTTTTTAAAACAGGTTTTTTAGCTTTTTAGGGTTTAAATCGTATAACTTAGATGCAAAAAAATTAAAATTTCACCTATCACAATGGTTCCTCAATATAAGGAACTAATTGTTTATTTTTTACCCCACTTTATCTGTGAAAAAATAACGCCATAGGCTGCAAGGTATTAGATAGCAATAAAAATTTAATTCTGATTGGTCAGGATATTCCAAGGTTATTATCTTTTGTTATTTAAAAATAACGTATTCACACGCATGAACGCACACAAATATATTCCACTATTGAAATTTCGTTACAGCTGGCGTTAAAAAAAATGAAGTTCTGCGCAGGACCAAAAAACAGAACGCGTATCCCTACTACTTTTTTCTTCCCTCGAGTTACTGACATTCGCGCGCATTTCTTTACTTGAGAATAGTATATCAACATAGCTGTATAATATTGGATGTATATAGGTGTGCACATCGGCGATAGAGCAACAAAGAAAAAGAAAACAACGTGAAAAGAAATTTTCAAACGAAGTTTGCCGGTCTTAGAATCATATAAGAAAAAAGAAGTACATATTAGTGTAATAGCCTTAAGAAGTGCTGCAATTTAGAAATTTTGAAAAAATTTTTTTAAACTTTCATTGGTATCACATAAATAAATATAAAATAAATAAAAATTTTAAAACGTTATTTAAGAAGTTTACATTATAATAAAAGTTAACTTTTTTGTTAAAATCAATAACATAACATACAAAAAATCAGATTAAACTGATAAAAACAAATATTGAGAGTAGACTTTTTGATAATTCTTAGTAAATTTTAAGAATTTTCTATAAAAAAAAATAAATATAAATTTTTTTTCGTTTATTTTGTAAGTTATACTTTTATTTTTATGCGTATGTGTACGTGAATATTATTGTGAATTTTATACTTCTAAAGCATTGTGTTTATATTATGTTGCTTGTAAAATCCTGATTTCTTGTCGCGCAAATTTTATAATATACATTTTGCCGGTATAAAAAAATATTCTCAGTATTTACTTCCGCTGTTCCCTCTCATCTTCTGAAAAAAAATAAGTTCATCAAATATTGAAAAATTTTACATCTAAATGAAGAATAATAAATTGAAATATTTTTTAATAAAGTTTTAACAAAAGACTGCAAACAATTATTTTAGGTAAGTAAAATTTTACGTTTATTTTATATAAAATTTAGGAAGCCCTAAAATTTATTTTAATAAAAATGACAAATAAATATTTCGGTAGAAACAATAGTGTGTCAATTATTTGTTGAATTTTTTATCAAAAAATGATGATTTTACGATAAAAATAAAGGAGAAGGGGAATAAAATATGAAAGTAATTTGGGCCGGGTATAATATATTACATAAATTTAAATTTTTTTATTTAGTGCTCAGTTAATTTTTGATTAGTGAACAAGTTGATATAATTAATTGAAGATTGTTGATGTTAATTTATTAAAAGTTATATAACACGCGTTTATTTTTTTATTCGCATAATATTCATAACAATAAGATGGGTGAGAATAAACGTGAGAGAAAGAATATAAATAGAAAAATTCCAGGAAGGGACTGTTCAACAATGATGTCACGGCGGCAGACGGGGGGAGGGGTTAGCGATTTGTGACAAAATGTGACAGAGAGGGAGGAAGGAAAAAATTTGACTGTGATGTCACATATTTAAAAAAAAAAATATTTTAATACTATTAAAAATTGTCTATAAAAGAGAATCTACTCATACTGAGAACAGCTTTAAAAACCATGTTTACTATCATGTGACGTAATGGCCCATCTGCTATTAATTATAACTTAACGCTATAGCGTTACATAACACGAACGATTTTTTTCTTTTAATATTTAAATCAAAATTATTATTTGAAGATGTTTGAAAATAAATACGTCAAATCTGTTTTTCACGGAAGTACCCCCTACACGTATATCCTTAGATATTGAATAGGATACTATAGTATTAAACCGTATGTATTTATATTTTTAAATATTAAAAAAATTCATAAACTATGATTTCTAAAAAGAATCCATATGCATTAAAAATTTTATGGGCAATATTCAAAAATTTTTGAAGAAAAAGTTTTGTTTTTCCAAAGAATAACATTATATTAAATTTTTCATAATCATCATTTTTCATTTTTATAAAATAATAATTTTAAAAAAAAGAGCAAAACAGTTGCATATTTAATTGTCATATTTTTTTTTTTTGTATCACTAATTTCTAGTTCAAAGATTTAACAAAAACAAATATGCTTTGTTTATTTTTACAAAATTTTCTAGATAGTTTTTAAAATCCTGTAAATTGTATGCTGAAAGTGAATAAGTGCGCGTTTTCTAATTTAAATAATATAATAAATAAAAAAAATTTTTTTGGCTTTCAATTTAGCAGCGATATTTTTCAAAATGCAAAATAAATCTTTATACAATAAATTATATGCAGCTTATGAAAAAGCACCCAGAGTCAACGGGATTGATTATCCAAACTGCAGTAAACAGTCTTTGGAAAGATTTAAAAGATAAAAATAAATCTGAAAAAGCTACTGCTAAAAAAGCTAAAACTTTGTAATATTCAATCTACATATATTAAAAATATAATATTAATATAAAAAATAAAATATTTTATAATCGTAAAAACTTTAAAAAATGTGCATATAATTTGGTGAAAAAAAATTTTTCAATATGTATATTCCCATAAATTTTTAAGAGGGGTCTACAAAAGATTGCGTGACATCATTTTACAGGGAGGGGTTTGCCAAATGTGACAGAGTTTGATACGGAGGGACGGAGGGGTAAAAAACCTTTTAAAAAACGTGACATCATTGTTGAACAGTCCCGAACTACTTTAAAAAAATTTATTATTCTGTATATTATATGGGTGCTTTTCACAGAAACTGTATATATTTTTCTATCACTTACAGCATAACACTTATTATCTTTTTTTTCAAATTTTTTTGTATTTTTTGGTTTTCAAGATGCAAATACAAAAAATTTTTAAGGATACTGCTCAAAAAATGTAAAAATAAATTCTACGTGTTATTGCGATGGAATTATTCATTTATGTGGACGGTTATGACATTTTGAGTCTAATATTTAAATTGCTCTTGATTGAAGCCACCAAATTTTCTCAAACTTTGGGTTCATTATCTTTTTATCAAAACACGTGAGAAAACTACATGGACGCTTTTGAAACTTTTATTTTCTATAAGACAAACTTGAATATGACGATACGCTAACAGGAATTCATAATTTCCTTGAAAAAAAGTATTTTTGGGACCTAAAAACGTGATATGCAGCTTACAGAAAAATTCATTTGTTAACTTACCAATATATACGCAGTTGATTTGGACTTTCAAAATAGAAAAAAAAGTGCAAAAGAGCGTTTTGTTTTGGATAAATAATTTCCTATGAAAACCACCCATATACACTTTATTTTCATCTGCTTATTATACATTATTATACATATTATACGCGATGTCTTATAAAAATCTTATCTAATCTAAATCTAATGTATTCTAAAACCAACCCCTGAAGCTCAGTGGAGATGCGCAATATTGTTATACTCGACCTCCCGTCCATGAAGAAGTTTTTAGTTTTGGAAAATTTAACTTTTTTGAATAAAAAATATCAAAGCATTTATACAGGGTGCCATTTATACTTACAGTAGAGCCCATAGGCTACTATAGCGATACTTTTTCTAAATATCGCAGTATACTATTAGTCTGGCCACCCTGTGTATGTTATTTATACCTTATTTTATTTCGATTATTTTTCTTGGAAAGGATCTTTTTTATTTCTATCATTATATATTAGGCTGGACATTTTCAAAATCTAAAATTTACCTATTTTATGAATGCTAATAAATACATAAAAAACATGACAAAATATTTACCATAGTCAACATTATTTTAAATATTTTCGTATCTTTGGTGATATAGTAAATTGAAATTTGAAACTGATGAATGTTTATAATTACGATTATTATTGTTTTTCTATATTAGTCTGACCATTAACTTTGAAATAATTTTTAAAATAAAAAATTTAAGTTAATTTATTATATTAGTAAATATGAGATTTTATGAAAATATATACATAATTTTTTTCAAGGGTCGAAAGTTTTAAAAGAGCCTTTTTTATATTTTTAAAAATAAAACCGAATTTTTTTTTAATTTCTATAAGACACCCAGCCCTAGAAAAATAGAATATTCGCATTAATAATAAGCATTATTTGGGTATTTTATTATTAAAATATAAATATGAAAAAAAAGTATATGGCGGGGTCTTAAAATTGGCACCAAAATATTTATTTCTGAAAGTACTAGTATCTAAAAATTTAATTTAAAATTTAGTTACTGGCTACTTGCCGGGATATATTAGGCAAGTTTTCAGGAAAGAGACTGAAGGCACCTCTACCTAAATTCTGAAAAAATTGTAAGGGGCATTCAGACGAGAAAAAATTAAATTAACCCCCACCTTTGATATTTACCCCCTCTCGTCCCATTCTTGCATATTAAATAATAAAAAGTGGGAGTATATTTTGGAGGTGGTGGTTAAAATTTTTTCTCGTCTGAATGCTCCCTAACAGGCATGCATTGAAGGACATTCAGAAAAGATATTTCCTCCCACTTTGAATTATTTAACATGTGAGAATGGGATGAGAGGGAGTAAAAACCGAAAGTGGGGGTTGAAAATTTTTTCTCGTCTAAATGCTTCCTTAGCCCCACTTTCAATATTTACTCCCACTTTTTAATAATTTTTTTTGGCGTAAATTTTTCTCTTTCTTTTACTCCTCCCCTCCACTTAGGAGAGTTGAATAATTAAAAGTGGGAGCAAGTATTTAAGCTGGGAATTAAAAATTTTTTCTCCTAGTATATAATATTATATCCTCGAGTATATACTATTTTTCTTTCCTAAATTCTTCTTAAATTGTATTAAGTCGTGGGAAGTAAAAAGAAGAATATGAGAATTCAATTGAAAGGTAATTTCAGCCCCAGGGGCTCTTCAGAACAAGAATCCTATAGTTACCAAAGCATTGTCAGAAAACAATATTCTTAAAATCCATGGCTTGACCTCCTCCTTCAATATTTACTCCCATTTGGGACTATTTTCAATCGAAAAATAATCAGAAGAAGGGTCAATAGTACAAGTGGGGGGACGTTTAGTTGAAAATATTTACTCGAATTTATTTTTTTAACTTAATAAAAACGTATTATAAACTTCGTTGAACTTTCCGAATTGAGAAATCGAGTACAAAAATTCTTGTGAAATCTTCTTTTTTGACATTTCGTATAATTTAAAATTCATGCGTTTAAAAATTCTTTTAAATAACTTAAAAAACTGTAATAATAATATTAAATATAAATTAGTTATAAATTTTTTTTAATATTATTTGAATTTTTACATTACAGATTTCTTTGACGTTCGAAAACTGAAAAATGGCACCAGATAATAATGTAGGTTGTTATTTGCCTGAATCTAATAGACAATCACCCAGAATTTTAAAGAAAAAAACAAAAAAAGTAGATGTTTCTGAAGTAAATAATAAAATTGATTTTATGAGGTCGTTGAATTTGTTAAATAATATAAATGCGAAGCCAAATAAAAACAAGGATGTCGCTCGGCCAAAAGAACAATTAAAAGAGTCTTCAATGGTTGTTGAGTCCAACGATTATAATAAAAAATCTTTAGCTAATAATCAGTTTGGTACTGATCGCAATACTAACAAAATGAATGTTAATGAGTGCAGAGATTGTGTCAATGATCACTGCAACAAAGAAAATTTAGTCACAAGTTGTAGAAATGAATTAAGAAGACCAAGCAAAGATTTTGCAAAAGTAGTTATAAAGATCGGTGATGAAGTATGTTCAAACTTTTCTTTGAAAAAAAAATACATTAATAATTATGATGAAAATAGCAACGAACTCCGGCACACTAATGCAAATAATACAGCAACGACTGAAATTCACAAACCCAATAAAAAAAAAGATCCGGCTGCGCGTAAATTAGCAAAGCTACGCAAATGGGCATTTTATCTTACAGATAGTATCAGTGAAGACTACGAACGCCAAAAACAAATGAAACTTCCTGAAACACGTCAGAGACTAAATTCAGTTGGATCCGAAGTTGGATCATCCTCAAATTCAAGTTCTGATAATTGTGAAGATGAAGCCGTCGTTCCATCTTCGTTTACAAGAAGCCTTAGCAATTTAAGTATTGCTGAAGATGAAATACAAGAAGTATATTACGGCCCCAGTAATTCAAAATCGGATACCAAAGTTGATTTAATCACTATTGATGGTGATTCGGATGATGATTGTGTCATATTAGACGAAAATTTATCGTATCTACCTGAAAGTGAGACAAGTTATAATATACATGTTCAAAACTGTGAAAACAAAAAGAGAAAGCTTCCATTAATATTAGATAGTGATGGGTCAATTAAAAGACTAAAAATTGATAGTGAAAATCCCGCGCAAAATAGCTCCCCTACAAATTCAGAAGGGCCAATCATAAGACTAAGTCAACTTCCTCAACCTTTAAAAAGGCTAATCTAAAGTTTTTCTTACCTCCTTTTCTTAATAAACCTAAGTTCCAAAGACTGTCCTTTATAAGTATATATATTTACATAATTAAAGAAATGTATATATATATTTATAAATGTAAATAGTAAATTAAATATTTTAAATATAGGATAAACTTTTTTTAAGATTAAAAGTAAGAAAAAAAGTAAAGATTCTAATATTTATAAAGTTAAACATTATCTAATGTGTGTTAATTAAAATTTTAAAAATTCGTTCAATATATATAATTCTAAAGTTATATATGTAAATAAAAAATATTTTTTTAATTGATTTAAAAATATTTAATAGAATATTTTTATGTAAAATATTTAAAAAATTAAGGATAAAAATTATTTAAGTTTAAGAAAACAAAAAAAAACATAAGTAAAGATTTTCACACAAAAATTAAAAATTAATGTTAAAATCAGCTAATTTTATAGCTATTGTTATTTAATATTAAAGACATAAAGCAAAGATAAAAATCTTTGTCATATAAATTTTGTAAAATTTATTTAGAATACATTTTTTTGCATTAAAAAAACAAAACCATTTTTCAAAATTTTTTTATCATCACCTATCATACTTTATAGTTATTAATTCATTTTTTATTTCATTTAATTCATTTTTTTCATTTATGGCATGAAAATTCATTTTTTTTTTTTTATTTTTTGAAATAGCTATTTTTTGAACAAGGGACAAAATTTAGTTTTTACTTTGCATGCAGTTGTATGCACAAGCCCAGTGTGCAAAAGTCTAACCCCATATTTTGTCTCAGGATTTAAAATATAGTTTTTTGCATATAATGGGCAAAAATCCGTTTTTTTAGGGTAACTCTATTATTTTAATTGAGTAGTAAGAAATTTTTATTTTAAATAAACAATTTTTTAATTTGAAAAAATGCATGAAAAATGCACTAAATTTTCCAGAGACTCGACGATTATTTATTGGCAAATTAAAAGATGAAAGAAGTAAGTCATACAATAATAACTATCATACAGCTATTAAATAACTTAAATTTATTTTGGTTTAAAAAATTTCATGAATTAAATAAAAAAAATTAATGCAATTTAAGCAAATACCAAGTTTTGTTGAAAAATCATACTTTGATCATATTTGTAAAATTTTTGATAATATACAGTAAAGAAATATTTTATTTTATAAAACAAATAAATAATTTATTTATTATTTTCAAAAATATCTTATTATTATAAAAATAAGTTAATTTTTCATTTAAAAAAAAATGTTGAAATAAGTTTTTTTATTAATTGCCTAATTAATTATTTATTGTTTTGGAGGTACCAAAAAATTTGTTTTAAAATTAAGATTTCAAAAAGCTTTTTGCTTAAATTGCTAATTTCTATACATTACAATTTCATAATCAAATAATTTCAAGCACCCAAATCATAATATTTTTTATTTTACGAAAGGATAAAAAACTTAGATATGAACATAATTATATTTATAATAAATAATTTTTATTAATATATTTTTGTTTGTATAAAGTTTTTAAGTTTATTTTGACATTAATTTTATAAAATTCACGTGTGGAAATACTTATTGCATGCTTCGGTTCAGAAAAAATTAATTAAAAAGAAAACGTAGAAAGCCGAAGAATGAATTTTCATTAATATTCGAAAGTTTATTTGAAAAATTTTTACGTTTTGTTAATGTTTTTATTATTATTTTTTAAAAATAATTTTATACAAAGAAACGAAGAAATAAGTTTTTGCGAAAAATTACTTTGCATTTCAATTGTCATGTGTTTGTTCTTTTCTTGAGCAACTTATTGGAGACTCGATTTCAAAATCTTCGCATTAATTTTTTTTAAAAAATCATTCAAGCTCACAGAAACATTTTCTATGCAATAAACTATGTTTGAGATAAAAACTTGAGTACACTGTAAAAAGTAACTTGCTTAGATTGACAAAAAAAATAGAATTTTTTCGAAAAATTAGTGAATTTTCAAAAAATTTTGTAAATATTCGATAAAAAACGTAATTTTACTAAATTTAGTATATTCTCGAAAAATTCGAGAATTCTCGATTTTTTTTTGTGATTTTACGAAAAAAGTTGTAAATTCACAACTAAGTTGTAAATTCACAACTATTTTTCGGAAATTTAGAACTATTTTTTGTAAATTTTCGAAAAAAAATTGTAAATTATCAATTTTTCTTGCGAATTCACAAAAAAAAAATCGAAAATACTCGAATTTTTTGTTAATATACTAAATTTAGTAAATATACGATTTTTTTCGAATATTTGCTAATTTTTTCAAAAATTTACTAGTTTTTCGGAAATGTTCTAATTTTTTTGTTAATATAAGGAAGTTTTATTTTTTTACAGTGTAGTTTTTAAAAGTTTAGTAATTTTCCACACTGCAAGGTTGTTGTGCTTAAAGTGTATGAATTTGCTCACAAATTTAGTTGAAAATAGAAACAAAAGCTAGAAAATTCAAGCACAACAATCTGAAAGTGTAAATTTTTAATCCAAATTTTTAGCTTATTTTTATAATTATTTATAATTACTTTTACTATTATTAGCATTTTTTTTTAGTTTATTTTTTATTAGTACGTAGAAAATTGTTCTTCAATCAAATAGCAAGTTTTATTTTATTTCAATTTATTGTACTTTTTCTATTTTTTTGCTGTTCAAGTCGCTTAATTTATTTTGATTTAGTCTTTAATTTTTGGGTCTTAAGAAATAACGAAGATATTAATTTTTTTTATTTTTTTCACACTCAAACAGTTGCAACTGACTTCAAACGTAAAGCAAATTTATTTCGTTCTACTTAAAAATTTTTATTTTTAGCTCATCAAACTGTTGAGCGCATAATATGCTGACTAAGCGACATTTTTTTTTAATCTTCTTTGCGTCTCAAGTGATTTGCAATCGTTTGAGCGTGAAAAAAATTTCCGTTAGCAGCAAGTAATTTTTTTTTCAGTATGCAGGCCTTTTTATACTGTTCATAATTTATTTTGTTTCTTACAATTTTTGGCACCGTGGAGACTAGTTCTGGTTATTAAGAATTCTGCTAAAACAATCTAATAAAATACTAATTAAATGATCGTTAGTTATTTTAAAATTATTAATTTGGTTGTTCCTTTTTTTCCAAAAATTTCTGTCAAAGACTCTTTCAAAATATTAAAAATATTTAGGGTAAATTCGCTTCTAAATTTATAAAAAATAAATAAAAATTTCTTGCTAATACTTTTCAAATGTATTAAAATAATACAATAAACGTTTGCCAAAGAGTATGTTTTATTAAAGCTAAATAAAATAATTTATATTTCGAATTTATAAACGCAACTATTTTAGATATACTTTTCATCTTGAATATACCTCATTTCTTGATTCATTGATATTTACAATTTTGAGCATACCAAATATGCAACTTAAAGTAATTATAACAGTATTCATGCAATCTATACACAAAAATCTTATATTTTTCCTTCTTTTGTGAAAAAGCCCTTGGAAATATTTTTTTCGTAAAGTATTAGAGTTATTTTTTATTTACGACAAAGTAGGTAGTCATTACTTGGAGCTTGGAGGAGATTCTTCATAAGGATTTGAAAGTTTCGGTGCTATTTTAAAATTTATTTTTGGAAACATCTGCATGAAATATCATCAGAAAAATTTGCAAAAAAACCTATGTCAACATAGAAACAGGACACAACTTTTTTACAAAGGATGTTTTTCAGACTGCATAGCCAACACCAAATTTTTATGTTAATACCATCATTTATTAAGCTGTATGCAATTATAAATTATATATTATAATTAAATGCCATGCATTAATTCCATGAGTTACTAGGTTTGTGAGTTGGTATTCTGAAAACATAAAAAAAATTTAACTGATATTTTCATAAAAATCATCAACGGCAGATAATTTAATAATTAAAGTAGAAAACTGCTGTGATGTCTCAAAAAGTCATAGTTGTAATGAGGTTTATAAGGTCACACGTAATTTTTTTTATATTTTAACATACACTAAACCCACTAGATTTTTTTAATAATCTCAAATTTTTTTATTTTTTTATATTAACCCCCCCCCCCTTCTATCTGTCTCAACCCCTTTCTTCAGAAGAAAAATTAAATCTCTCGATAAACTTAGTTTTAAGCACAAGTTCGATTGAACTTACGAAATTAAACACATGAATTTAGAAAAAAAAATTTTAACAATAACTTTGGGCCTGAAAATTATTTTTCTGAATTTATGTGTTAAATTTCAGGTGTTGAAAATACTGTATACAATTTTTTTATGCTTAATTTTTTGTGTTCAATTTAAAAAAATCTGTTATAATTTTGGTGTTCAATTTCGTTGTGTTTAAAAAATTTTGTGCTTAAAACTAAGATTATGGGTCAAAATTTAGATAATTTTTGTGCATAATATGAAATTACATGAAAGAAAACCATAAAAAAATTTTTTTTTAAATTAACGGAGTTAAAGAGGTTTTAAAAATCAGAGGTTCGATAGAGATTTAAAAGGGGGGAGGCGTTAAAATGGACTTAGAATTTTTCGATTTTGGGACTTAGAATAATTTGAAGTGGGGATTAGGGCCTGATCAGGCGCTCGGCTTCGCCTCGAATTGCAATTTATGTGCGATCTATGCCAATTTTTTTATTTGTGGCCTAGGATAAAAATATACTATTTCGTTATTTTGTTAAATTAGATTTTTCTATCAGATTAAAGTAGTATATTCTTCATTAAATTTTTAATATTTTGGCACAAAAACTTTTTTAATTTAATTAATAATATATAAGGACATGAGTTGGACAGAAAAATTTTTTGTCGAAAAAAGTAAACTTAATATTTTTTTGGACATTACACATGTCCGATATTAATTAAATTAAAAAAGTATTTATGCCAAAATATTAAAAATTTAATAAAGAATTTCATGATCTGATGCAAAAAAAATTAAAGGAATGTTTAAAAACAACAAATAAATAAAAATTTTGAAAAAAATGACATGGGTGCAGGACTCTAAATTATAATTTTTAAGGTGGCAAATACAATTAAAAAAAAAAAAAGGTGTCTTTTTCTGGATAGGTTTTCGGGTAGAAATAATTGAGATAATTTTTTCAATATTGGCACTTTACTAGATTTTTTTTTTTCCAAAATGGCGCCGAGTACAGGTGCTCAAAGTTAGGCCTCACTTTTCATGGTGAGCACGATTGCAGTCTCCAACCTGTACTGAAACTTAACAAACAAAATTTTTTTTTTGTGAAACATTTTTCTTCTGGATTGATGGATTCAAATTTCAGAAAATGGAAAATTGTGAAAATTATTAAATTTTTTCAAATAGTACAATTTTTTGCACATGTTTTTTTGCAATAAAAAAAGATTGGTACATTTTTTTGAAAATCAATTTCATCAGTCCAGAAGAAAATTATATTTTAAACATGTAGCCAAAAAATTAGGAAGATATCTTAATTATTTTTTGAGTTATCGTGCACGCCATTTCGAAAAACGTTTCGAGATAAACGTGTTTAAAGTTTCGGTGTAACGTATTACTTCTGTAGCGGTGTGTTGCTTAATCTTCTATAACTTCCTTATTATTCAAGATATCATTATAAAATTTTTTTTCCATATTTTTAAGATGTTTTCGAACCCAAAAAAATAAAAAACAGAAATCGATTTTCAAAAAAATCTAATTGTATTTGCCACCTTAAATTCCGAAACGTTATGTAATCAAAAAATGCTGAAACGTTTTAAATAGATAATAATTTTAGTTATAGCTGCTTTGACAAAAAGTATGTATGTATTATAAATCTAGATTTATAAGTTGCATCAATTATAAGCTCAACACAGCTTGCCAAACGAACCATTGATAGTTAAATAATTCTAACATTATGTTCGTTGTATTTCCACTTTTTGGTATATTTATGTCTATATGGATTTTAAATTTGCATTATTTTATAATGAATTTAATATATTAATATACGTATAATATATGCATAAACTATAAGATATGCTCAGCGTAGAATTTGAAGTTAAAGTCCTTTCTCAACTACTTAAATAAAAATCAATACACGTCTGCTTTGACTATATCAAATGCTACAGTCAAAGCACACGTGTGTATTGATTTTTTTTAAACGAGCGAAGAAAGGGATAAATGGTTTAAAATTTAACTCAAAGCTTGTTTATGACCCATTATATTTTTAATATTTTAAGAAATAAATTAATATTTTGAATTAAATTTCTAAACAATTCAAGCAAATTTCAAGCAAAATCTGGAAAAATCAGGAGGCTACGTGTCTTTCAATTAATAGTGCCTTCCAAAAAGAAAAAAAAATTAAATTTTAAAAAGGCTTTAAATTATTTTAATGATAATTCTTTAGGCCCTCTCTACACCAGCACGTAATAATGTTTTATGATAATCATGTTTGTTGGATATTTTTTACCCAGCTACACTGTACTAAAAACATAACCTTAAAATTACATATTTGAAATGATTAAAAACTTATTAGTTACATAAATTTTGTATAATTTTTAAAATAAATAACTTAATAATTAGAAATTCCTTACTACATTTTTTTTTTTTTAATTGTTAAAAAAAAATATTTTGAACCTAGGATCAGAATCTGAAACTGTCTGGCAACATTGCATTGAAAGCAGTATCCTTATTTTCATTATTTGAATTCAAAAATATTGCCATAATTATAATAAGACTGAATTTTATAAGGACTGTCATAGCGCGACATACCTATTATAATCAGAGAGTGTAGTTAGACTGTGCGTCCACCGGCCGTTTTTGTCAATATTCCATCGTCTCTGCCATTCATAGTATTGGAGCGGACGCAAGTGGAAGCCATTTCGCGCTTATCTACACACTGTCGTAGTGTTTACGCTCTAACACTAGCAGGTCAATGGGAAAGACACTAGCTATTACCTGAATAGCCGCCAGCGATACCGTATAGTAAGCGTCGCCTGCCTTTGTACAGAGCAGATCTTATGTCTGTACTTCTTGATTTGGGCGGGTTCCGCTCAATTTTTCAATCCGCAAAGCAGAACAGAATTCACCACGGACATCAGGAGTCTTCGCTTCGCTGGTTTAGGCCCTCTACGTTGGCCATGAGTCTTGACAGGAAGGATGCGACTGTCGCGTCATTTTCACTCGTCCTTAGGAATTGTTCCCAGAAGTTCATTTTGTTACCAAACTGAACTCCCAGGTACTTCACCGATGTTCTGGTTTGGATCGAATGAGGATTCTCACTATCGACGGCACTTATGCCAAGCATGATGGGAACCCTTCGACGGGTCAGCAGTACAATCTCCGTTTTCGGGATCGCAAGCTGGAGCCCGTGTTTGCCCATCCAAAGGTTGATCTGTCTCATGACTTGGTTCAACCTCTCTTAGGCTATTTCCATATCCCTAACCTTTATAGTTCGGCGTATCCCCAACTGAATAAGATTGAAACACGAGTAAGTATACAAACATATTTAGTATTAATTATCAATAAAACTAAACTATCACACAAGATTTGAGGAACTAAGTTCCAAATTAAAGATTATAAGTATTAATACTAATTCTATTATCTCGAACAAAAAAATATCAGAACTTCTCATCTTTATGGAAAATCATAAACCATATACCATACTCATATCTGAAACTAAACTGAATCCAAAGCACTAAATAAGCTTCAAAGACTACAAAATCATCAGAAATGACAGGCACAACTCAACCCAAGGTGGTGGCACAGCAATACTAATAAAAAATAATATTAAATATGAAATCATCAACTCACTAAACTCAGTGGCTAATTAAATATTGGAATACACAATAATCAAGAAAATTAACAACTCACCAAACTCTCTCTACGTCATCAGTGCTTATGTCACCAATGACTCCAGGAATATCTTCAACTTGGAATTAGATAACCTCTTCAACATGCTCAAACTGAATAAAAATAACAACTTTTATAAACTCGCTGGAGACCTTAATTCCAGACATCCTAATTGGGGTGACAGCAACTGTAATCAAAAAGTTAGATATATCAATCAATGGAAAGGTAAAAATGAAATAAAATTTAAATGTCCGTGAAGCTGGCAGAAATAACCCAGCAGAAACATAAAGGTGTTCACACATCAGTTAGCGTAAATTCCAAAAATGAGATAAAAGCCCATGGTTATCATCCTATAGGTTTTTCAAGGTGCTAAAACCAATTTTCCTATCGGAAAAGTAAAATTTTAAGATGGCGCTTCGAAAATTGCCATAATTTCCACCTGCAAATTCAAAAACAATACTTTGCATCTTTCATTGGTAAAATTTTGTATCTGGGGGTTTTCGGGTTCGCTAAATTTAGTCCCGTTATCAGAAAAGAGAAAAATTATCATGCATTTTCCAACCGGAAAATTCGAAAATAAAACTTAAAACTTTGTATCGTAAAATTTTGTATACGGAGGTTTTCGGGGTCGCAAAATTTAGTCCCGTCATCAAAAAATAGAAAATTTATCATCAAGACTGGAAAACAGTTGCATTTTCCACCCGGAAAATTCGAAAATAAAACTTAGCAACATTCTAAAGTACAATTTTGTATACGGGGGTTTTAGGGGTCGCTAAATTCAACTATGACATCCAAAAAGAGAAAATACTTTATTGTACCTGGAAAATGGCAATATTTTCCACCCGGAAAATTTAAAAATGTTATTCTTCACACAGTAGGGTAAAATATCTATCTGGGAGTTTTTGGGCTCGCTAAATTTAGTCCCGTCATCAGAAAATAGAAAATTTATCATCGATTATTATTTATAAGATTTGGCCACTTAGATCACGTTACTCGGCAGGAAAAGGGCCATTTTGGCCTAAATGGCTGGTTTGAATTTTATGAAATTTTAAAGATTTCCACAAAAGTGCAAAATCTCTTCAGTCTGGCGGCCCAAGGGCCAAAATATTTCAATATGACTTCACTTTGTACATAATTATAATTAATGATTGGCCGGTTTGAACACGTTACTCGGCAGGAAAAGTGTCATTTTGGCCTAAATGGCAGGTTTGAATTGTACGAAATTTTAAAGATTTGCAGAAATGGCCATATCTGCTGAGTCTGGCAGCCCAAGGGACAAAATATTTTATTATGTAATTATTGTATACATATTTATATATACGATTCGGCCGCTTGGATCACGTTACTCGGCCTAAAAAGTATCAGTTTGGCCTATATGGCGAGTTTGAACATTACTAATTTCGAGAAATTTTATAAAAGAGCAAAATCTGTTAAGTCTGGCGGCCCAAGTGCCAAAATATTTCTATATGGCTTTACTGAATACATAAAGAAGTATAAGATTTTGCCACTTAGATCACGTTACTCGGCCGAAAAAGTGTCATTTTGACCTACATGACGGGTTTGAACATTACGAATTTCGATGATTTCTCTAAAACGGCAAAATCTATTAAGTCTGGCGGCCCAAGGGCCAAAATATTTCCTTAAAACTTTACTTTATACTTAATTATGTATAAGATTTGGCCACTTAGATCACGTTACTCGGCAAAAAGAGTGTCATTTTGGCCTAAATGGCAGGTTTGATTTGTACGAAATTTTAAAGATTTGCACAAAGGGCCAAATCTGCTGAGTCCGGCGGCCCAAGGGCGAAAATATTTCTATATGGCTTTACTTTATACATAATTATGTATAAGATTTGGCCACTTAGATCACGTTACTCGGCCGAAAAAGTGTAATTTTCGCCTATATGGCGGGTTTTAACATTACTAATTTCGAGGATTTCTATAAAAGGGCAAAATCTGTTATGCCTGGCGGCCCAAGGGCCAAAATATTTCATTATGAACTTACTTTGACCATAATTATAATTAAGGATTGGCCGGTTTGAACACATTACTCGGCAGGAAAAGTGTCATTTTGGCCTAAATGGCAGGTTTTAATTTTTTCGAAATTTTGAAAGATTTGCACAAAGGGCCAAAACTTTTGAGTCTGGCGGCCCAAGGGCCAAAATATTTCATTATGAACTTACTTTGTACATAATTATAATTAAGGATTGGCCGGTTTGAACACGTTACTCGGCAGTAAAAGTGTCATTTTTGCCTAAATGGCAGGTTTTAATTTTTTCGAAATTTTGAAAGATTTGCACAAAGGGCCAAATCTGCTGAGTCTGTCGGCCCAAGGGACAAAATATTTCATTATGTAATTATTGTATACATAATTATGTATACCATTTGGCCACTTAGATCACGTTACTCGGCCGAAAAAGTGTAATTTTCGCCTATATGGCGGGTTTTAACATTACTAATTTCGAGGATTTCTATAAAAGGGCAAAATCTGTTATGCCTGGCGGCCCAAGGGCCAAAATATTTCATTATGAACTTACTTTGTACATAATTATAATTAAGGATTAGCCAGTTTGAACACGTTACTCGGCAGGAAAAGTGTCATTTTGGCCTAAATGGCAGGTTTTAATTTTTTCGAAATTATGAAAGATTTGCACAAAGGGCCAAATCTGCTGAGTCTGGCGGCCCAAGGGACAAAATATTTCATTATGTAATTATTGTATACATAATTATGTATACCATTTGGCCACTTAGATCACGTTACTCGGCAGGAAAAGTGTCATATTGGCCTAAATGGCAGGTTTGAATTATACGAAATTTTAAAGATTTGCAAAAAGGGCCAAATCTGTTAAGTCTGGCGGCCCAAGGGCCAAAATATTTCCTTATGGCTTTACTTTATACATAATTATTCATAAGATTTGGCCACTTAGATCACGTTACTCGGCAGGAAAAGGGCCATTTTGGCCTAAATGGCTGGTTTGAATTTTATGAAATTTTAAAGATTTCCACAAAAGTGCAAAATCTCTTCAGTCTGGCGGCCCAAGGGCCAAAATATTTCAATATGACTTCACTTTATACATAATTATAATTAATGATTGGCCGGTTTGAACACGTTACTCGGCAGGAAAAGTGTCATTTTGGCCTAAATGGCAGGTTTGAATTGTACGAAATTTTAAAGATTTGCAGAAATGGCCAAATCTGCTGAGTCTGGCGGCCCAAGGGGCAAAATATTTCATTATGTAATTATTGTATACATAATTATGTATACGATTTGGCAACTTAGATCACGTTACTCAGCAAAAAGAGTGTCATTTTGGCCTAAATGGCAGGTTTGATTTGTACGAAATTTTAAAGATTTGCACAAAGGGCCAATTCTGCTGAGTCTGGCGGCCCAAGGGACAAAATATTTCATTATGTAATTATTGTATACATAATTATGTATACCATTTGGCCACTTAGATCACGTTACTCGGCAGGAAAAGTGTCATATTGGCCTAAATGGCAGGTTTGAATTATACGAAATTTTAAAGATTTGCAAAAAGGGCCAAATCTGTTAAGTCTGGCGGCCCAAGGGCCAAAATATTTCCGTATGGCTTTTAATTTATACATAATTATTTATAAGATTTGGCCACTTAGATCACGTTACTCGGCAGGAAAAGGGCCATTGTGGCCTAAATGGCTGGTTTGAATTTTATGAAATTTTAAAGATTTCCGCAAAAGTGCAAAATCTCTTCAGTCTGGCGGCCCAAGGGCCAAAATATTTCATTATGACCTTACTTTTTACATAATTATAATTAATTATTGGCCGGTTTGAACACGTTACTCGGCAGGAAAAGTGTCATTTTGGCCTAAATGGCAGGTTTGAATTGTACGAAATTTTAAAGATTTGCAGAAAGGGCCAAATCTGCTGAGCCTGGCGGCCCAAGGGGCAAAATATTTCATTATGTATTTATTGTATACATAATTATGTATAAGATTTGGCCACATAGATCACGTTACTCAGCAAAAAGAGTGTCATTTTGGCCTAAATGGCAGGTTTGAATTATACGAAATTTTAAAGATTTGCACGAAGGGCCAAATCTGCTGAGTCCGGCGGCCGAAGGGCGAAAATATTTCTTCATGGCTTTACTTTATACATAATTATTTATAAGATTTTTCCACTTAGATCACGTTACTCGGCCGAAAAAGTGTCATTTTCGCCTATATGGAGGGTTTTAACATTACTAATTTATGCAAATCTTTAAAATTTCGTAAAATTCGAACCTGGTATTTATGCAAAAATGGCACCTTTTCGGCCGAGTAACGTAATCTAAGTTGCCAAATCTTATACATAATTATGTATAAAATAATTATATAATGAAATATTTTGGCCCTTGGGCCGCCAGATTCAAAAGTTTTGACCCTTTGTGCAAATCTTTAAAATTTTGTAAAATTCAAACTTTCTGTTTAGGCCAAAATGACACTCTTACTGCCGAGTAACGTGTTCAAACCGGCCAATTCGTAATTATAATTATGTACAAAGTAAGGCTATAATGAAATATTTTGGTCCTTGTGCCGCCAGACTGAAGAGATTTTGCACTTTTGTGGAATTCTTTAAAATATCATAAAATTCAAACCTGCCATTTAGGCCAAAATGGCCCTTTTCCTGCCGAGTAACGTGATCCAAGTAGCCAAATCTTATACATAATTATGTATAAAGTAAAGCCATAAAGAAATATTTTTGCCCTTGGGCCGCCGGGCTCAGCAGATTTGGCCGTTTGTGCAAATCTTTCAAAATTTCGAAAAAATTAAAAGCTGCCATTTAGGCCAAAATGACACTTTTCCTGCCGAGTAACGTGTTCAAACCGGCCAATCCTTAATTATAATTATGTACAAAGTAAGTTCATAATGAAATATTTTGGTCCTTGGGCCACCAGACTTAACAGATTTTGCCGTTTTATAGAAATCATCAAAATTCGTAATGTTCAAACCCGCCATGTAGGCCAAAATGACACTTTTTCGGCCGAGTAACGTGATCTAAATGGCCAAATCTGATACATAATTATGTATACAATAATTACATAATGAAATATTTTGTCCCTTGGGCCGCCAGACTCAGCAGATTTGGCTCTTTTTGCAAATCTTTCAAAAAAATTAAAACCTGCCATTTAGGCCAAAATGACACTTTTTCGGCCGAGTAACGTGATCTAAGTGGCCAAATCTTATACGTAATTATGTATAAAGTAAAGCCATATAGAAATATTTTCGCCCTTGGACCGCCGGACGCAGCAGATTTGGCCCTTTGTGCAAATCTTTAAAATTTCGTATAATTCAAACCTGCCATTTAGGCCAATATGACACTTTTCCTGCCGAGAAACGTGATCTATGTAAGTGGCCAAATGGTATACATAATTATGTTTACAATAATTACATAATTAAATATTTTGTCCCTTGGGCCGCCAGACTCAGCAGATTTGGCCCTTTGTGCAAATCTTTAAAATTTCGTACAAATCAAACCTGCCATTTAGGCCAAAATGACACTCTTTTTGCTGAGTAACGTGATCTAAGTGGCCAAATCTTATACATAATTATGTATACAATAAATACATAATGAAATATTTTGCCCCTTGGGCCGCCAGACTCAGCAGATTTGGCCCTTTCTGCAAATCTTTAAAATTTCGTACAACTCAAACCTGCCATTTAGGCCAAAATGACACTTTTCCTGCCGAGTAACGTGTTCAAACCGGCCAATCATTAATTATAATTATGTACAAAGTAAGGTCATAATGAAATATTTTGGCCCTTGGGCCGCCAGAATGAAGAGATTTTGCACTTTTGTGGAAATCTTTAAAATTTCATAAAATTCAAACCTGCCATTTAGGCCAATATGACACTTTTCCTGCCGAGTAACGTGATCTAAGTGGCCATATCGTATACATAATCATGTATACAATAATAACATAATGAAATATTTTGGCTCTTGGACCGCCAGACTTGAGAACTTAGTTCTTTTTACATAAATCCTCAAAATCAGTAAAAAACAATATTTTTATTTTTTATAGTTATTAATTGACTTTAAATGGGCAAAAATGTTTTTAAATGGTTTTTTATGAATAATGGGTAATAAATTTAAAAGTAAGTTGATTTGAAACAATTATTGCTAAGTTTTATTTTCGAATTTTCCGGGTGGAAATGTAACTTTTTTCCAGACTCGATGATAAATTTTCTATTTTTTGATGACGGGACTAAATTTTGCGACCCTGAAAACCCCCGTATACAAAATTTTACGTTACAAAGTATATAAGTTATATTTTTGAATTTTCCGGGTGGAAATTGCAACTGCTCTCCAGTCTCGATGATAAATTTTCTATTTTTTGATGACGGGACTAAATTTAGCGAGCCCAAAAACTCCCAGATAGATATTTTACCCTACTGTGTGAAGAATAACATTTTTAAATTTTCCGGGTGGAAAATATTGCCATTTTCCAGGTACAATAAAGTATTTTCTCTTTTTGGATGTCATAGTTGAATTTAGCGACCCCTAAAACCCCCGTATACAAAATTGTACTTTAGAATGTTGCTAAGTTTTATTTTCGAATTTTCCGGGTGGAAAATGCAACTGTTTTCCAGTCTTGATGATAAATTTTCTATTTTTTGATGACGGGACTAAATTTTGCGACCCCGAAAACCTCCGTATACAAAATTTTACGTTACAAAGTTTTAAGTTTTATTTTCGAATTTTCCGGTTGGAAAATGCATGATAATTTTTCTCTTTTCTGATAACGGGACTAAATTTAGCGAACCCGAAAACCCCCAGATACAAAATTTTACCAATGAAAGATGCAAAGTATTGTTTTTGAATTTGCAGGTGGAAATTATGGCAATTTTCGAAGCGCCATCTTAAAATTTTACTTTTCCGATAGGAAAATTGGTTTTAGCACCTTGAAAAACCTATAGGATGATAACCATGGGCTTTTATCTCATTTTTGGAATTTACGCTAACTGATGTGTGAACACCTTTATGTTTCTGCTGGGTTATTTCTGCCAGCTTCACGGACATAAATTTAAGACAAAATTCTATTACCTAAGTTCTCCAACTTTATCAAATAAAGGTTCTTTTCTTGATATGGCATTGGTTGACAGTAGACTTAAAATAACAAACCTCCTCGAAAATAAGCTAAGAACTCTTGACTACGAAAGTGACCATAAAGAACTCCAAAAATCAGTCACTAAACGCTGGGCTAACGAAATTAAAAATATAAACCATAGGAATGCAGAAACTTTCTTCCCAAAAATAAATGCTTTATTCAAGCAAAAGATCAACCAAAAGTCAGTGATCTACAGGTGATATTCCAAAGAGTCAACTTGATAGAACGAATAAATCTAAATCCAGAAACTTTTGAACAAAAAGAAAACAATTATGTAATTAAAAACAACCTAGATAAGTTAAAAGTACTAGGAGCCCATTACAAAGAAGTTAACTCACCAAATAACTTAAACAACAATGCTCGATTAAAAGAAATAGTCGACAGAGAAGCTGGCAAAATAAAAAAACAAGCCGAAGAACTGGTGTTCTTACTAGCCTATCACTACATTCACAGATTCTAATTGAGCGGCCATCCACTGAAGGCACTCCTGTTAGCGAAGACTACTTTACTAATATCTGGGAAGTTAAGAAAATATTCGAAAAGCTACCAATTAAAGTTTCAACAGGCCTGGATGACATCCCACCAATAGTACTAAAACACCTTCCACCTAGCATAATAAAAGCCTAAGCAGTAATATTCAACAACCTTAAAAATATCATTCACTTCCTAGATGTATGAAAACTGCAAAAATTAGACCAACCCCTAAAAAAGGCAAATATACCAACGACCCAGCAGCATACAAGCCTACTCCCAAACATAAGCAAGGTATACAAGACCTAAATTAAGATACGAATAGACAAACATTACATTGACAACAAAATTATTCCAGACTACCAGTTGGGTTTTAAATACAATTAATCGACTACAAATGCCATCGTCAAAATTTTAAAAGACGTGAATGAATACTTAAATAAAAATAACATAGTTGCTGCTTGCCTCACCGATTTTGAGAAAGTTTCCATATAGTATGGCACAACGGACTCATCTACAAACTAAAAAGAAAAGGTTTTATGAGAAACTGATTTACCTTATCAATAACATGATTAGGAACAGAAAGTTTGTAATTGCAGAAGGTAAACTCACCCCTGAGGAAAAATATTTATTTTACTAAAATGCTTGCAGCAAGGATCAATCTGCTCATCAGTCTTATTCAACATCTTCGTTAAATCTATTTGACCTAAACAATAATACTGACACATACATTTGCAGATGACACAATCATATACGTAGCTGGTAAAAATTTTAAAAAGACACAAGGAACGCTACAAAAACTGGTGAATAATATAAATGCAACTCTTCAGATGTGGAACCTTAAAATCAATCCTGAAAAATGTGAGACAATAATCCTACGTATAATGACCCAAAAGTTGAATTTTTTTAAAAGTCTGATCGTATCGTCATTCATAGCCTAATTTAAAGCGTTTTAAAAAAAAATATTGTTTTAATCCTCTTACTAAGGATCATCCCCTAACGTTTTTTGTGTGACTTAGTTATTTTTTAATGAGTTTTTGTGCGTTTTCCATGGTTATGAATTTTCTCATGACTATATTTTTTGCTTTTTTGCTCTTATGTAATTACTGTGTATGTAGAGTAGGTCGTTTACTCCAGTCAAAATACGAGTTTGGTTGTATTTTCACTGGCGAACATGAGATTTGCCCTTCTGTAGTATTTTTGGGTCGCTAAACACGAAAATTAAGGTCATTTCGTAAAAAAATGGGGGGTTCACCCTTAAATTGGCAAAAACTACCCCAAAAAAGGGGTTTATTTTTACATATTCGCACTTTGAGCACTCAGATATGCACCGTACGAGTTTTTTGGGTCACTGATCAAGAATTTCGACTTCGTTTTCATAATTAATTAAAATTGAACCCCTAAATTAGCTAAAACTACTCCTAAAAGGGGTGTTTTTGCTATTTTCGCACTTTGAGCGTCCCGATTAGGTCCATATAGGTTTTTTGGGTCGCTAATCAAGAATTTCGACTCCTTTTTCATAAATATTCAATATTTCACCCTTAAAATAACTAAAACTACACCTAAAAGGGGTGTGTGTTTTTACTATTTTCGCAGTTTGAGCATCCCGATTAGGTCCATTCAGGTTTCCGGGTCGCTGATCAATAAAAATTTGTTATTTTTTTTATGAAAAATTAATACTTAACTCTAAACTTACCTGAAAAATATAAGGGTGAAATATTGATTATTTATGAAAAAGAAGTCGAAATTCTTAATCAGCGACCCAAAAAACCCGTATGGTGCAAATCTGAGCGCTCTAAGGGTGAATATGTAAAATAAAACCCTTTTGGGGGTAGTTTTTGCAAATTTAAGGGTGAATCCCCTATTTCTTTACGAAATGACCCCGATTTTCGTGTTCAGCGATCCAAAAAACCTATAGGAGAACAAATCTCGTGTTCGCCATAATATATAGCTCATTATTGAGCATATATAGCATAATGTTTAGCGAAAAATTTTCCACTAGTGATCTTCCCTTAAAATAAAATTGAATGATCTTTAATGTGAGCCAAGCAGAATATTGATCAAAAGTGCCCGAATCTGGAATATCAAGCATTTATGACCCAAAAATTACAAAAATTTAAAATGTATTTTCTGATGCTAAAAAGCATTGACTTATTAAAAAATTATTGTAAATGATTATGATTTAAATATTTCAATTTCCAAATGTGTTGCGTGAGAAGTATAGTTTTTAAGATTGTAATCTAAAAAAACTTTGTTACAGAAATTCTTAATGTTAATTTCAATTAATGAAACATACAGAAAATGTCAGGATACAATTTTCCGCAAGATTTTTTAGTTCCATGTCTTAGAAATTCAATTTTATTCCGAGTAAATATATTTTATTTTTAATGTTACTAATCTTGATCTTAAATACATTATTCTAATTAATATTAATCGGGCAAAATCATAATAGTTTTTTCTAAAAAACTTTAAAAATAGTTGAAATTTACTCAGAAGATTAAATAATTGCAAATTTTTAGAAATTCTGAGCAAATAAAATTAAAGCGTTACCTACAGAATATTTTTTCAATAATTTAAAAAATATTTTTCTATTCTTGATAATATTCACACGGCCTATTTATGCAGTCCTTATCTTAACTGATAAGAAACTGGCGTACAGTTAAGCATATAAGAAAAAAATATTTCCGGAAGTTTTTATTCATATATTTTTGAGTTTCTTTTTAAAAAAAAATATGTGGAATAAATTTTTTTTATAAATGCGTATAGGGTAGATTTACCAGTGAATGACCAATACCGGAATTTCCAATAGAAAACGAGTCATCATTTACTAGGTTATAACGGGTCATTCATTGCTCAATCTACCCTATAACAGTTAAATATCAGAATCAAGTATATTTTAATGATTTTATGTAAAAAAAAATTTTTTTTTAATTTGTAGTATAAAAATTCTTGTCAGGTATATAATATCAGGTAGTAAAATTAACTTCTGTAAGGCTCTTTGAATAAATAATTGAACAAGACTTTTCACAGTGTACATTAAAAAAAGTTTTTTTTTCAGATGACCTCCAAAACAAAAAAAATGCAGGTATAGTACCCCAGTATGTGATATAGGTACTTTCATTTTAATTTTTATTGAAAAAAAAATAAAAAAATTGAATTTTAATTTTATTTTTATTATTTCTTATAATAGCTATAATGTTAATTAAATATTTTAAAAAATTCCAATCTAAAAAAAAAAATCTCAAAGGTACCTAATAGTAATATTGGGAAATGTAAGTTTTTTTTCATTTCTTTTTAAAGCAATAAAAACCATACAAAAACTCATAAAACAAACTCAATTAAATAAGCTGTGATAGGCTATAGAGTAATGATATAATTTGATACCAATGCATTTTTTTTTAATTTTATAAACCACAGCATTTATTCAGTCAATAAACCATATAATATGCAGACACTCAGATATTTTCGTATCAATTATCGGATATTGAACATCAAACCGCATGCGAATATTATATATGGGATTTTTTTTTATATTCTGTTTATTTGACGAACTTTTATTCCGATATTTATTTTACGTTGACCAGCTGCTACTTTATTTCGTTAGTTTTAAATCAACACTATTTTTTATTTCTTGATGTTGAAACCCATTTATTTTTTGATTTGCGTTTTGTATTCATGGAAACGTAAGTAATGACTTCATAAAAATTATCGAATAAGCAAATAGCTTACGTGGCAAATATAAAATATTGATCAATGTTTGCATGAAGTTTATTTTATAATACGTGAAAAAAGACTAAAAAAAAGTAGCAAATGAAGAATTTTATATTATTTATAAATAAATAATTATGAGGAAATTTAAAAAATAAAAATTGAGCAAATATTATAAATAAAACATAAAAATTTATAATAAATAAAATAACTTATTTAAGATAAATGTGCAAAATCAGCACTTTTATTTAATTTTATTTATAAAAATACAAGGACGAAACTACAAGGACAAAAAATTTAAAGACTAGAACACAATTTCATACACATACATTTAAGTAAGACAAAAACATATACGATAAAGGCATAGCTTTAGGCTATTTTGTAAATAGTGAATTCCCATGATGATCTTTAGTTTTATTGCAATTTGGGGTTCGAGCCACTTTCTTACAGTACTATTAGTATATTTTTCTTTATGTGGAAAACCGGATTCTTCCCTCGTTACCCTGGATTTCTTTGGAGGATATTGTTAAAACTTTTAAAAGCACATTGGCATTTCTTCGATGCTGAAAAAAAAAAATATTTATTATATTAGTGTATATATAAATTACGTAGATTCAAGGGAAATTATACTAGGAAATAATATAATTCGAAAATAGTTTCTAATCTAATGAATCGAATCGTTAATTTTTAGCTTCTTAACTTTCAAATTTAAATTAGAAATTTCTTTCTTGAAATAAATTAACAAAATTATACTTTTTTTTCTAGCTATCAATAAAAAAGTATGATATTGAGTTACAGATCCAAGGTTTTGTAAACGATTTTTTTGTAAAAGATTTAAGACTTGGTATATCATTTGTATTAAATTTTTCTGACTAAAAACTTGTGACTTCAATGTAATATAACGGAATTTTTTAAAAGGTTGTAAAAAAAACTTATAACCGGTTTGCCTCAACATGAACTTAATGAATGAAACATGTTTAATTACAACTGAGGGTTAGATACAATGCATAAATGTTACATGGCATTACAATAAAATTTGCTATTATTATAATTTCTAAATATTACCTTAAATAGATATTAAGATTCTAAACCCAAACTTCTTTGATTCCCTAAATCCGTATTATTCTAAAACCCTAAATCTTAAATATTACCAAGTCCCTTAACACGAGTCCCTAAACACGCATTATTGTAAGTCCCTAAACTTAAATTATTCTAAGTTCCTAAAACTAAATTATTCTAAGTCCCTAAATCAAAATTATCCTTAGTCCCTAAACACTAATTTTTCCAAGTTCCTAAACCGAATTATTCCAATTCCCTAAATCGAAATTCTTTTAAGTCCCATTTGAGACTCCCCCCCTTTAATCGGACATCTTTGACCCTCCCTTGATTTTCATATTTCCTGGGGGGTGCCATTCACTGGTCATAATTGTCGTTGTCTATCCGGGGCAGTTTTCCGAATCCCGAAAATTAAGTATACAAACTTTCTAATGCAGAAGAATAAAAACTAGAAGGGTTGTAAGGCAGATAAGTCAAAATTCCTAAAAATCAGTGCATATTTGATAAAATATCAGAAGTTATTACTTGTAAAAAGCAAAAAATTACCATGAAATATAAGGTTTCATAAAAAGAATTTCGGAATCTATCCTATTCTTTATTTTGATGCATTCTGATTTTAAGAATTCGGAAACGAATTTTTCTACGAAATTCATTTATGGGTCTGTTTACGAAAAATCTAGATTTCAAGGTTCTGAGAAATGACCCGGATGGACAACGTCAGTTATGACCATTAAATGGCGGCCTTCCTGGGTACCCCCTCCATATAAACATGTTGCATGTTAAAAACGTCTTGCCTCAAAAAGGTAAAGTAACCCTGTAAAATCTTAGACATTTTATACGCTTTCTTATTGAGTATTTAGACCCAAAAGTTGAAACGAAATTTAGTACCGATTTTTATGAGAAACAAAAAAATTTTTAAATACTCCTGTCGCCAACAATTGTATTCACGTCCATAAATTTAATATTACCCATGGATAAAACAAGGTCGTATTTATGTTTTTTGACCCGCTGAACATGAATCCATAATCCGTTTTGTAGTAACAAAAAATCCGCTATTGAATTTTTAGATG
Organism: Anagrus nilaparvatae; assembly: GCA_022575985.1. NCBI lineage: Eukaryota > Metazoa > Arthropoda > Insecta > Hymenoptera > Mymaridae > Anagrus > Anagrus nilaparvatae. The sequence goes on from JAKSXM010000239.1 coordinate 1,816,763, forward strand.
TCGCATGGCTCACTTAACCTTCCAATAGTATTTATAAAATTATTGGTAAGTATAAATTAAGTACCATATTTGTATGCTTTGTTTCTAAATAAATAAAATAGTTTTTCTATGTTTTATAAAATTAAAACAGATACTCAAATAAACTATATTTATATTATAGGTATATTAGTTTATGTAATTTTTTTTTAATTAGCTAGGTTATGTTCAATTTTTTGTATAACAGGAAATTCCAGAATACGCTAGTTCAAATTCGGCCAGCTTAGGCGCCTCAATTAGATTTTTTCCATCTATAACTACCTGCCTAAAGTGAATATAAAAAGCACCATTTATTAATTTACAAATTCTTTAGATTAATAATAAATATATTATCAGAAATAGTTATAATAAACAGAATCAATAAGCATATTTATATTAATTCAGAGCAAAAATATTTATATCCTGATGTTATGCGAAAATTTGATAAATAATAATGGAATTTAAGCAATTTATCATAAATTTTCAATTTTAAACTTTTTAAAACAAAAAATTTATGTATGTAATTTATTTTACAGGCTGCCACATCAGCTTTGTATAATGAAATCATGGCCATTGAATTATTTTTAGAACGTATATGCAAACGAAAATGTAAAATGTTATCACATGCGACTACGAATTTCATGCAGATATATTTCAAAAAAAAGCTTGAAATATATAAATGTAACTTTTGTTAAAATTAAAAAGGTGTAGCCTACCATAAAAATATCATGAATATGATATTATAACGCCCTTATTATTTCTCTAGATTAACTATGCGGTTAAATAAAAAAATGTAAAAAAAACTTAATTGTATTAATAAATAGAATTTTTTGAAATTATTGACCAAATGGAATAAATAAAGTTTTCACTGAAATGATTTTTTAGATTGACGTAGCTATAATTTTGAGCAATCCTCTTTTGAAATAAATTCTCATAAATTGTATTTGGTTTTGTCAGTCCTTGAACTAGCACGTTTAATTTATACTCAGCCATTTCATCATAAAAAAGTTATAAATGGACCATCCATTATCATAAAGCCTGTTCTTCACCACGCTATAATCAGATTTTATGATAATCATATTTGCTTGAATTTTCTTTGAATTAGAAATTAAAATTAAATAGTTACACTAGCTAGTGATGATCGCAGGACAAGTTTATCATAAATGTTGATTAGCTTCTGGTGCAGAAAAGGACCGAGTATAATGCGCGATCAAATATATTATAGAGAAATGAGTTCAAGTAGGTTATATGTGCTATAGATCTAAAAATAGTTTAATGATAATAACGCCTGTAAAACCGTTGATGGTTATTATAATTTTTAAGGCGATTATCTTTAATTGCTCTAAAAATGTTTAGCAGACTTATTTATCATAAAAATGATTATCACACGATGTACAAAGAGCCGTAGGTTTTGATGCATTTTGTATGTTTAAATGCGTCATCTCTTGTTTAAAGGCGAATTTATATCTTGCTGTTCGTGCTCGTGTTCGTGTTCGTGTTCGTGTCTATTCCAATCGGAATTAATTCTTTAAAATAATTATTAACAGATTTATAAAGAGTAGATTATTTTGCGAATTGTAATGCAGCAATTCTGTAGAATCGGCCTTAGAGCCTTTCTACAACTATTGGCTATCAAACCCTTGAGATTCAACGCCATACCACCGCTTGGCTCTTAGGGCAGGGAGGCAACCCTTGAATGCAAGAATGTATGTGAATATAAGAATATCAGAGAGGGTAATATACTTTTTAGATTTTAAAAGTAACCTCCTTGCTTTTCACCAAAAAATATAAGTTTATATATTCTTTGGTTTCGCTGAGGCACATCCTTGAATCACTCTGATGGAAAATTGAAAAAAGTCCCTAAAAATTCCTAAATAGGTTAGTTCTAAAACTTTCGTAGTTGAAATACAGAACGTGTAGAACACGATTTGTGTCTACTGCGCAGCATTAATTATTCAGAAGCATCTGTGCATTGTTAACCGAATTGCCAAGCGAATTTAAATTAGATTTTTATTTAATATTAAAAAATAATAGTATATGTTACAATTTATAAAATACTTACTTTGAATGGGTAACTGGTTCAGATTTCAGACTGGAGAATAATAAGTTAATGCTGGAGGTAGCATTGGTAATACAATCAATTAATGGTGCATAAATATCATCAATATTAGATGCTTCAGCAGTTTCACATGCACGTTTCAAACATGATTTGAAGGACTCAAGTTGACTACATTTCCATCCATCAGTAAGAGCGATTACCCTTCGCAACAAATCCTGCATCTGTGGTTCAGTTAACTTATCGTAACTGCGTGAATTTTTCAAATGATTCGCACTTGACGCTCCAGAGACTCGTTGTCGTTTATGTAAGGGACCCTCGCCACAAGAGCTCCCAAGTTCTCTTTTACCCCCGTAGCCTGGATAAAGGTATAAATATGGTATATATATAATGTACATTAATAGAATAAAGAAAATCGAAGCGTTGCAAAAAGCTATTGTTATGTTGTACATACGCAATGTCTAGTAATGTAGGTTCGCGGAGAGAAATATCAAAGTATGTACACTAGTACTAACAAGCCCCTTTTGCTAGAGAATTTAAGGGGAGAGGGTGGAAACAAAAAAAATATATATATCAGTGAATTTATATACTATAGGGTTGTTATTATCAAAGAATATTCTTTGTTATTATCTGAAATTTTTCTGACAATTGTACTATATACCTATTTGCAAGTGTATACAAATGTGCAGTTTTCTATTTTCCTTTTGTTAACGTATACTTGTAAACTAATGTTAGCCTGCTAAATTTTATTCTTTTAATTTCAAATTATTAATGATACTTTTTTCAATTATTGAAAATAAGAACTAATTCGGTCATGGATAATATACATTTGTATTTCATAATATATTACACACTGTTTCAAGAACAGTATTTGGTCAAAAGTGTTTGTTGCCCATGTTTCTAAATGTTTAATAAAATCATTTTTATTTCGATTAGCACTTTTTATAGATTTAAAAGATAACAGATGTTTTGAGCAATTTTGTATAAGAAAAGATGAAAATTCTCAGATGGAAAAAGAGTGGTTGAAAAACGGTCTTTTTTTGAGGATGAAAAATATTATAAAGAAAATCAGAATTTAAATTTTTATTTCGTTTTCAAATATATAAAATACAAAATACATATTATATTTTTCATACATTTCTTAGAGAAATAAGACGATAGTTAGAATAAGGAGGAGCGGGGGGAGGCTGCAAGACCGATTTCAGAAAGAAAATTTTGTAGGCCAAAAAGTTTTAAATTATGTAAAAAATTAAATAATTTAAAAAAATGACTAACCCCATTGTAAAATAAAATTCTGGTTCTACTTTTGTAAGTAAGGGGCTATTAAAAAAAAAGTAACGCAAAACACGCATGCAGAGTTAACCAAAAATGTTACGGTTCTATCGAAACAATATTAAAGATACTAAAAATAGTGTTATTTTGCCACGCATGGATGGGTTTTTTCATAAAATTCGTGCTACGTATTTTTTGAACGTCCCCTAACGATGCTCAAATGGTCCTGTTTGGGTCATATTTAGGTGCGATGACTGAAAAATTTTGGTAAAAAAGAACGCTTTAAGGTTAGGGCGATAAGAGTTTGTAATAAGATGGAAGCTAATATTTTTGAAGAAAGTTCTTGCAACTTTTGTCGGTAAAATTAAGGGGGGTTATTCAAGATGATTTTTCACGACAAGATTATACACTCTAATGTTAAGTTTCTGATGTGATCAATCTTTACCTTAAATCCCCCGTTTCTAACTAGTCATAATCCAGTTTTATACGCACTTTTTCTAGTGGAGTGTCAAAGCATGTTTTTTTAGAGTGGGAGGGGGGGGTGAAATAGTTAGTATATTTAGTGTATTTTATATGGTTATCCAGAAATATTGGGGGATAACTACACTGAAAAAAAAAAATCCGCTTGTAGCTTGTGGAATTTTTTTTCTCATCAAACGATTGCAAATGACTTGAAACGGAAAGAAAATTAAAAAAAAAAAATTTTCCCGCTTACTTAGTTAGGGTATGCGTATATAGGTAGAATGAAATTTGAGAAAATTTTGGAAAAAGAAAAGAAAAAATGTTTATTTTTAATTTTCTTTACGTTTCAAGTCATTTGCAATTGTTTGCAAAGAAAAAAAAATTCCGCTAGCCACAAGCGGAATTCCGCTTGCGGCAAGCGGATTTTTTTTTCAGTGTATTTCCTTATGCTAAGTTATTTAAAAATACAACTTTTTGAAATTAAATTTAACTAATACTGTGAGATATGCAGTATATTTAGTATTTAAAGAGAAAAATATCCAATTGACTTTAAGTTAAATATATCTTTTCAGCAAAATATATTATTGAAGATTTAATAGACATTATAAGAAATGATATTATTGGATTATTGAAATTTACATAACATATGTGAAATTCCATCTGTTACACAAAAATTTTTATCAAATAACACAACATATTTTTTTTGCTAAAGAATTTTCGATATGTATGTAAATATAATTACATAATATCGAATGCAACAAGTTTAATTGTGCATTTATTTATTTTAAGTATTTTATCAGTTCTAATAATTTCGCAGAAAAAAGGAAGAGAAAATTTATTTTGAAATGCCTTCAAATAAAAAAATATTTTTTTTCAGACAGAAGCCATAAGGATGTTCCTGCTGAGCTTGATAGCTTAAAATATATCTCGCAGAGAGAGACTAAACACCTGGCGCTATAAAACTGCAGAATATTTTTTTAAAATTTTAAAACACCTGGTGTTATGTAACTACATCATTGTGTGAAAATAGTAGTTTTATAAAAAAAAATTATTTTAAATTATAAAATTCTTATACCTTGTTTTCTGGTTCTGTTATCTTTTCCTTTTTTTGGTGTCATACTTTCTGTTATATCTCCTATAAAATTTTAATTAAATTACAAAAAAATTCATTTTGTATTAAAATATCGATTTTAAATGTACACAAAGAAATGTATTGTCAATTGATTATAAAATAATGCATGCATTGTATTTATTTATAAACACACACTGACGTAAAAATGAATACATCTCTTTGCTAAGTATTGATAAAAGGAATATCTGGAGAAAAATATTCAATAGGTGTATCATGTATACGTGATATTATATTTAATATAAAAGAAGGGTCGAATAAAACTCAGTTGTATGTGGGTAAAATAGCTTCTGGTATTACTTTATTTTTTTAGCCAAGACTACTAATAAAAAAATTAAAAATAAAATTCCTAATTAAAATATCGAAAATCAATTTTTATCCCTTTTACTTAAATAAAAAGATAAAAAAAATTAGTTAAATGAATTTAGAGTTAATTAAAGTCGTATTTATAAAAGGGTTTCCATTTCATATTGATTATTTTTTTGGTTTAGAAAGTTCTTGAATGTAAAAAGATAAATTTTTTTTTAGCTTTTAGAAAGTTAATAACTGGAAAATAGGTACTAGAAAAAATGTAATAAAAAATTATTTTATACCCAATGATGATTTATTTGAAAGATTATCAGATCCTAAATTTATTCTTAAAAAGAATTCTTTGAAATAATTTTCACGTTCAATTTTTGTTGGTACTTGAATTTCAAAAATTTCATTTTGTTGTTCATTAAATATTTCAAGAATCTAAAGAAAAAAAATTTTTTATTTATTTTCATAAAAATAAAAAAATTTCATAATTTTTGGTTTTTAATTTTATACCTCTGATGGTAATTCTTTTTGATTACATTTTGCAGTAATTAATATAAGTATGTGAACATTATGATCAAGGCTTTTCATTAATGATGTGAAAACAACGCGAGCTGCTTCATCAACAAGATCCCACCATGATAAGATATCCGGAATGTATAATAATGATGGCAACGTATGTCTGGCAGTTCTGACTTTCTATAAATAAAATTTTTATATTACGAAAATATTTGTAAAATAATAAGCTGTTTTAAGTGAAAAAGCTATTTAAAATCGTGAGAAATAAAAATATTTCGAACAATTAAAAAATTGAATTTTAAATTCGTGGGAAAAAAATTTTTTAAAGATCATTAGGTTTTATATTTTATTTTAAGAATTACAGCAGGGGTTCTCATTTGGATAGATATTATATATATTTTTGAGAATATTATTTTAAACGCATACTCTTACAGTTTTAGATCTCTCAAGAAAAATTTGCTTCTCCCCTCCCCAGCATGTTTTTTAGTAAAAATAATAACAAAACTGGTTTTAGAGCCCGCGCGTTTTCCCCTTATTTTTACGTTCAGGTTCTTATTTTATAAATTTACGCAACATTGAACTCAAATGTAAATTCATATGTAATAAATTGAATGCCAGTATATTTTAATTATGTAATCTATCCGAGAATCTATCTCTATATAGAGCAGTTGTGATTACAATCTCTAAAATTTAGCAGCTGCCAGTATAATAAGAGAAATTGTTACGTTGCACTACAAACATTTACAAGCATTTATGGTTACATCCAAAATATGTCTCGTAAGCAGTACTGCCCATAAGGGTAGTTTTAGTTTAAGATAGAAAAAACTTCTATTAATAAACAAAATACTAATTACTAAAAATCTACCTAAGACGAGTTATTTATTATTTTTTCCCCTCATGCAATCATTGTTTTCGCTATTTATTTAATATCATGACGAGTTCAAAAGCAGAAAAAATATAGAATTATTGATCCATTCATACTAGACAGCCACGTTTGCTCACAAATTTAATTGTATGAAATGTAAAAAATTAATTTTTTATTTTCCATGTTTCGCAAATAGCTATTTATTATTGGTAGAAAACAATTATTCAACACTTGCCATCTTAAGGCTGGTTCTACAAACGCCGTAAAAAGAAACCGAAAGCGCAATCATAACGCATTAAGGGACATTCTACAATCAACCGTTTAACGCGTGCGGAGTTGCGCAGTAGGTAATGCGCAGCACGTAAGGCACGTAAGGCCTTAAGCAGTGAGACCGTAATTGGTTTCTGCGCATTGCGCTGCACTTGCGCTTGTGGTTGCGCCCCCCCCCCCCTTTGCGGTTTTTGTAGTTAGGACCTCACTGCTGATTTTGATTAATAATTTGATGACATAGTTACATGTCCCCAAGGGCTCAGAAACTGATTTTTAGTAAAAAATTAAAATTAGTGCAAATTCTTTAGTGTATTGGTGTAGGAAAATTTAAATAATTTTCATAGCCTGCCAAAGTATTTCTTCCATCTAAAAAAAGATGAGGTCTTTCATCGCATATATTTAAAATTATGCTTAAACTTTTTATACTAGGCTGTTTTTTCTTGATGCACTAAATTCTAAGGTAGCCAAGTTTCCTACTATCTTAGAGCTGCGGTTGCCGGATAAGTACGACTGAGGGCCCACTTTCGCACCCTGACCAGCCGCCTATACTGGGGTTATTTGCGTTGCAAATCCCCCCTGTATTGTAAACTTTTTCTTTTCTACTTTTGCCATGAAGGCATTAGTTTAATGGGTTAACCTAGGAGCTTAGCCGGTTAAACCATTATCCGCCTTCCCCACGGGGAGGTGTCCTAGTCGCAAAAGTAAATATGTAATAAATTCTATTTAAGAAAAATAAAATAAATTTCAGTATCTACTTATGATGAACAAAATTTTTATTTGAGTAAGTGGAAATAACAGAACTAAAAACGAAGGTGAATTAAAGTTTTATTTAAATAAAATATTTTTTCAGTAAATTTATTAAGGTAACCGATTCTCGATCCCAAGGGATGTTTTTACCGATACTCAGGGTAGTTTATGGCTTCTTTATAGATTAGAAACAGATTGTATAAGGATATTTAATTTTGCTACATAAAAACACCTAAAAGCAGGCAGTTATTTCAAATTTTTACAAGAATTCAGTATTCGGTAAGTTTAAAACAAGTAAGAATCGCAGAAATATTTCTTTATATGAGGAAAAATAAATCTTATTTTAATTTGCAGATTATTACTGGGATAGGAAACGTTTGTAATCCAAACAGCATTTGTAATCCATGCAGGGCAATGTTGTATCGTCAAAAATCTAATACCAAAACAAAGTATTTATGGAAACCCCAGCAATGTGGAATGAGCACAGCGCTAATACAGAATGCTATATTGGCATGACTACATTTAATAGTATGATAAGCTCTAAGAATGTTAAATTTTCAAATGCCATATCATTTACCCCACCAACTTATAAAAATAATGTTATTATTTCAAGTAATATTGAACATTCAAATGCAATTGTGGTTCAGGTTATGGATGACAGTAAACTGGATGTCAGTGAGGGTTTAGTAGCGAATGAGAGTGATATGAATGTTAGTGAGAATTCAACTCTTAATGAAAGTGAAATGGATCCACAAGATTCAGGGAGTTATATGGACGTTGATGTTAATTCTTAAGATTTGTGCAGTACGGGCAGTGATTCTGAAAGTGATGAAGAATATAAAAATAAAAAAAATAGAGACCTATAAGACCATGAAATCAAGAAAAAATTTATGACATTGCCTACGGAATATAAAGACTGGCGCCAAGAAGATTAAATTCATTTTAATCTTCTCAGAGAATCTGACTCAGCATAATTTTATATTTAAGGCATTGTCTATGAATACAATTACTTTGTTAAAGACATCTACAATAAATTAAAGCAGTATAATTGTTTTAAAGATAAAGATTAAAACTTTCGAAACTATTGGTGGATTTGTTAACATAGACACATCCTTTCTGTATCTTTGTTCGTTACAAACTAATCTTCGTCTCAAATAATAATATACAATGCATTAATTTTTCATAGGTTGTTATTCAAATTTCTTACTTAAATTAATTTCCTTAATAATACATTTGTATTTTTAACAATACTGTAAATATAAAATTATGCTGAGTCATGCTGGTTTTCCTAGATTCTCTCATAAGATTTAAAAAAAAATATAATCCTTCTATTGTCTTTTACACTTTTCTAAAACTAACTTAATCTTCTTGGCGCCACTCTTTATATTTCATAGTGTTAGACACTGAGACAAATTATCTCAGGTGATGATGATAACATGTTAAAATGAAGTTTAGGATGTAATGTGGAAATACTAATTAATGCAGACAATTGATTTTAAAATAATACAATTTAAAATTTTATCTTAAACTTATTTTTAGTTTTATCAATTAGGAACATAAGACTACTATGCTTTTTTTAAAACTATTACTTTAAGGCCCTTTCTACACCAGAACGTATACCCCTTCAATGGTAATCATATATGCTAGACATTTTAATCTATATTAATGTCTAGCAGACACGATTATCATAAAATATGATTACATGCTGATAGACTAGAAAGGGTCTCATAGGAAGTTTTTTTATATCCATGTACTTTGACTGTAGATCAAGTTATATAGCACACGGAACTCCTTTTAACATGGAACATGTTTATAGGGAGGGGGTACTTCAGAACTTGAAAATTAAGGGAGGGGGTCAAATTTGTCCTATTTAAGGGGGGTGGTCAAATTTGTCCTATTTAGGGGGGGAGTCAAATTTGTCCTATTTAGGGGGGGGGGTCAAATAAGACTTAGAATAATTTCAATTTAGGGACTTTGAAAAATCTGGGCTTAGGGACTTTGAATAATATAGGTTTAAGGATTTAGAATAATATCGATTTAGGGACTTAAAATAATTCAGGTTTAGGGACTTATAATTTTTATTTAGAGACCCAGAGTAATTTTTATTTAGAGGTTTAAAATAATTTGGGTTTAGAATCTTAAAATCTGGTAAGGTGATAATTACAAATTAAAAAATTAGAAAATTGTATTGTAATGTTGAGTAACATTTGTATTATACAGTGAAACCTCCTATAAAGACCACTCTAACTAGCGACCACCGCCCCATAAAGACCGCCAACGACCGGTCTGTTTCGATTCCCTATAATTTTACATAGACAAGAACCTCTATCTTGAGACCACTCCCGATAGCGACCGAGACCACTATTTTCATATTTAAAATATACAAAACACGTATAAAAATAACTCTCTATAAAGACCATATTTTTTTTCTTTACGTAAATAATTTTATTTAAAATTTTAATTTTCTATTGAAATAAAAATAAATAATAATCTTATAAATAATAATATAATAATCTTATAATAAATAATAATATAAATAATAATAATAATATTACCTAAGTAATACCTAAACAGGGAGTCCCGGTCCGGATTCTATGATATTGTCATAAATGCAGGAGGGTGGGGAGTTTAGTGGGTATTGTAATTCCTCCTCAGTTATACTGAGTATCTGGGCAACCATAAATTTGTGGTTGAGTCCCACATAACCATACAGCATGCGGTGTATGGTATGCGTAAAAGCATTCTCCTCGTCCTACGAAAAAGACCCCTTCTCTGAAGGGGCAAAAAAAAAAAATAAAAAATAATAAAAGAAAAAGAAAATGGTTAACGTTAGAACAAAAATTTTGTGTCATTGACGAATCAAAAAAGTTAATAAATGGAAAGAATAAAAGTCAAAGAGAGCTTGCAGAGCCGTTTGAAATAAGTAAGACTCAAGTTCAAAAAATTTTAAAAGCCCAACAATTAATTATAAATGATTGGAGAAGTAACGGCTTAAGACAGCATGCTAAAAAAAGATTCAAGGCAGTAACTTGTGAATTAGATTCTATTCTGTATGAGTGGTTTTGTGCAGTAAGACAACAACTAATCCCAGTAACGGGCCCAATATTACAAGCAAAAGAAATGCAAATAAGTAGACCGTTCCAAGTCTGCAAAAAAGTGAGGAAAACTTTTTTTTTTAACTTATGTTGCATCCCCACCCTTACTTCTATCTAAAGACCACCTCCCAATAGCAACCGCTGATTTCTGGTCTAAATGGTGGTCGCTAATGAGAGACTCTACTGTACCTAGTCCTTAGCTGGAATTAAACATGTTCCATGCATTTAGGTTGTGTTTACACAAACCGGTTATAAGTTTTTAAATAGAGCTTAATATAGGAATTGTATGTAGTGTATTTTGAACTGGTCAAAAACGTTAACACCTGATCACTTTTCTTTTTTCCATTTTACTCAAGAAAAGGTCCATTACCTTGCCTGAAACTTTAACTATTAGCTCTACAAATCATTGTAAATCGCCACGCTATGCGTAAAAGATAAATTGAGATATTATTTGGTGCTGGGCATCAAACGAAATTAGTGTTTTTACAATTCATAGTGTTTTTCATCAATGTAAATAAAAAATAAATTAAGTGGGCATGCTTGTACGATTTCTACAGAAGAAATCTATGGTTTGTACAATTGCATAACGTTTTTCAAATATGGATGACGTAAAGACGTTATACTTAGCCTCATCCCTTAAAATGATTACCGTTGACCACTAATAATATTTTTTTCAGATGTAAAAATGTATTTTTTTTATTTATAATCTTTAAATGCACTTTTACTCTCCGACATCACAACTTTCAGGCTGGTTCTACGGCATAGTCTACATAACCGTACCGTACGGCGCAGCCCAATGCTATTGATATAGGCTTACGCTTGTGGCGTCACGTGACTCCAATACCAATAGCATTGGGCTGTGCCATGTGGTGTGGTTATGTAGACTAGGCCTACAAACGCCGTTAATGATGGTCGCAACCGCAAGCGCAGACGCGATGCAATGCGCACAATACGATTCTTCGTCTCTGCGCATTGCGTTGTGGCTACGTTTGCGTTTTCGACCCCCATTTACGGAATTTGTAGAATCAGCATCAGGGTGCTTCTACAGACCTCCATAAATGCAAAACAAACAAAAATCGTGTGCGCATTGCGTTGCGGCTGTGGTTTGCGTTTATGGAGGTCTATAGAAGCACCCTCAGGATATCTTTACGCCCATATACTACTAAAAAAAATGCATGGAGAGCACACGTGTAACATTCATTGAGTTATACCAAATACCTTCTCTATATAGCTGTATAGGAACATAAAGATTGATGTTGCTTTTTCGAGCTAGCTGAACCCGACCTGAAAGCCGTGTTGTCGGAGAGTAAAACTGCATTTAAAGATGGTCGCTTTTTATCACTTGCATTAAACTTAAAACACCGTAAGGGCTAAGACATAAAAGTGTTTTTATAAAACTAATAAACTCTGCTACTAATTTATTTGTATGAGATATTTTTATCTTGACCCCTGTTTCCATCCTCTTCAAATACTTAGAAAATCAGTTTTAAATATTACCGATATCCGTTGTTTCAATACCGTGGTCCTGAGGGTGCTTCTCTAGACCTCCGTAAACGCAAACCGTAGCCGCAACGCAATGCGCACAACATAAAACGCATGCGCACAAACGAAAATCGTGTTATGCGCATTGCGTTGCGGCTTTGCGTTTACGGAGGTCTGTAGAAGCACCCTGATCATAAAAATGAGTAACCGTTATTTTTAAAACCGTTTTCTTCATGAACCCAACTTATTAAAAGTTTCATTCTAAAAGTACCGAATATAATTTTATACAAAATAAATTATTCATATTTAATTTTATATTTTAAGAAATGAGTCATTGTTAAAGAATTTATATTAAACAAGGTCATATAAACCGAAATACAACACTGTAAGTGTTATATTTTTATATTTACTGAGATGACTCATGGCTGAATAATTTTTTCTTAGAAATACGAAACAAGACTTTCTAAAAATGACGCAATAGCCGTTTTTATAACATATAAAAGTAATCACGTGATGAATATCGAAATTTTCGAAATTAAATTTCTCTGAAAAGTAAGACGTTGAAGGTTATTTCAAGGAGAAACACGTGTTATTTACACAGTATGAGTAAAAAAAACATTAAAAAAACCAGTTTTATCTGTCTTTTTTCTTTCATAATCTTATTTGTTTCCGTTAAAAATAAAATAATCTTATCGAAATAGCCTCGTATTTCTTTTGTTCCTTTTTAATCCTATTATTAAATATACAAATTCTAAGAAATGAATTGAGTTTTTAAACAATATTTGAACAGTTTTTTTTTTAAATCGTAGATTAAAAAAATATTTTTTCTTTTATCTTATCCAAACAATAAAATATATAGATAAAAATTTAACCAAGGCTTAAAATAAACATTTATAATGCCTGATACTATAATAACGGAAATTATTTCAACTTCATTTTTGTTTTAAATTTTGAAAAATTCGTCATGCTTTTATAATAATATATTACTGAAGCAGAACAATAATAAATTAAAGCTTACTAAATTATTATTATTGTTCAAGGTCATTAATTTAAATTTTATTTAATATTCTTTTTATATTTAATTTTTTTCAATTTTTTATAAAAATATTTTTTTGTAACATAAAAAAAATAAAATATAAAAAACTAGGCGTGGTACAAAAAAGTCTCATGTATTATTCCGTATTGTATACATATTTTTTTAAATATAATACGGGTATACAATTTCTTTATGTATGCTTTTCTATGAGAAACTTATCCTTGAGTTTCGAATTCTAATGAAATTACTCAGCGTAGAAAGTTTTACCTGATTTTTTTTTGTTTTTTTGTTTTAAGTAAAACATAGAACAAATTTTATAAAAAAATTATCAGAAAATTAAAGGTTGTTTCATTTTTTAGATACTTGTGGATTAAAAAATTTTTTGAGACTACATTATATATACTTATCGTGTATCTTGCTTTTTTTGTTTTCATAAATCAATACCTAAACCCTGCATGTAAAGGAATTACGGGAATATTCTCGCATGCGATTGGCGATAGCATATTTATTTCAAAAAAAGTTTCTCTCATGAAATTCTTTTTTTAAACGCAGGTATAACATTTTTATAAAGGTATATACATATTTTATATCAGGTATATAATTATTTTTATTCAGGATAAATTTAAAAAACTTAAATAACTTTTTTTTAGATTGGGCATAATTTTGAAGACACAAAAGTTGGCTTGATAAACATTTTCAGTTTTTGTTTAAAATTTAACTGGAATTGCGAAAATAACTTGACGGAATTTATAAATCTTTTAAAATTTCAACTTACGAGCAGCGGGCAGGCCCCCTGCGCGCTGAAGCGCGCCAACCCCCTCAGATCATATTCCATGTTTAATCGTAATAAAACTTTGAGCTAATTCATAAATAAAAAAATTGTACAATAAGATTGAAAATAATGAAATTTTTTCATAATTTTAAAAAACCATTATAAAAGAATAAATTATCAAAAACAACCCTTAAAAGAGTTGAAATATTAATTAGTCACAAAAAAATCGCTTAAACTATTGATCAACGACCCAAAAGACCCGTATGCACCTAATCTGGTCGCTCAAAGTACAAAAATATCAGACGACCCTTTTAAGGGTTGTTTTTGCTAATTTAAGGGCTAAATATTTATTTCCTACATTAAATAACAGCCATGTGATCAAAATCTGCTCATCAAATTATTCGTGTTTTGATTGGTCGCGCTGATTATGTCATGCGCATGATATATGATTCATATTTTTTATTGAGCGCTAGCGGTGAAAGAAACAAAAAATTCTTCGGTCCCATACTCCCGCGTGTTATTTAATTTTTATTATCTTTTAAAATACTTAATTATATTTATAAAATTTTGTGTATTTATAATTATCATTAAATAATTAAATATATTCAAAAATAGGAAAATAAGTAACAAATACAATATATTCTCATTTTATTATAAAATCTTCTAAAAATTTCGTCATTCATTTTATCTAAATGATGCTTGTTCATTGATGCTGTGCAGTATCGTTGTATAAAAATTACTAAGACAATTAAATGTAAATTGTTTAATTTATTATAATTTAAAAATAATTATAAATTTTAATAAAAATGTTTAAACTAACAGAACATTACATCAGTTATAGATGCGACCAATAATATATGACAACTCATTCGAGTATTTCGTCATCCTATTATAAAATTTAGCTCTTGTTTTCGCCTATCAGGACGAAAGAAAAATTTATTTTGAGGGATGGAAAGGGATCTGGCCCGAGGTGCGTAGCACCGAAACACAGTCATCAGTATTTGCATTTAGATGCAATATTAAATATTTTTTTCTTGAGGTAAATTTTGAAAATAAGAATAATATTTTATTAAAATCACGGAAAAAGTTCATTATTTGCAAATTGCATCTTACTTTATAACAGTTATTTATAATTAATTGAGCCAGTTTTATTGTGATTAAACATGAAATATGATTTGAGGGGGTTGGCGCGCTTTAGCACGCAGGAGGATTTTTTCATTAAAAAATCCCCCGAATTCTCGATCAGCGACTCAAAAAACCCAAGTGGTCCAAATTTAAACACTCAAAGTGCAAAAATAGCATACACCCCTTTTAGGGGTTGTTTTTGCTTATTTAAGGGTAATGTTAATTATTCAAAAAAAAAAATCTCACAAATTCTTGATCATTATCATCATCGACTCAAAAAACCCGTACGGACCTAATCTGGAAATTAAAAGTGCGAATGTATCAAAAACACTTGTTTTAGAGGTAATATTTGTTAATTTAAGGTTGAAAATTTTCATTAAAAAAGTCCTCCAAATTCTTGATCAGCGATCCAAAAAACTCATATGTGCATGTGGATTCAACAAGGGCCTATAGATTTTGTAAAAGAAAGGAACGTAAAGGCTCACACACAAATTCATGGGCACGAGAAAAAAGTACACGAGCACGAGCAAAAGTAGTATATATTGGGAGTTAGAATGGAGGGGCTAAAGAGGAGAAATTAAAAATATTAATCCCAATTTGTTCAATATTTCCCGTGCTCGTATGCTTTTTTGCTCGTGCCCATGAGTTTGTGTGTGAGCCTTAAGACTCCGGCCAGGGGTGGACTAAGATTATAAAGCCTCAAACACAAACTCATGGACACGAGCAAAAAAGCATACGAGCACGAGCAATATTGAACAAAGTGGGATTAATATTTTTAATTTCTTCTCTTTAGCCCCTCCATTCCAACTCCCACTATATACTACTTTTGCTCGAGCTCGTGTGCTTTTTGCTCGTGCCTATATGAGTTTGTGCGTGAGCCTTAATCCTACATAATATATTATGTCGCAACAAGACTGTTATTTAGGCTCCCTTTTTATTTTAAAATTTTAAAATTTTTTGTCTATGTTTATTTCTTGGATCTAATTTTTATTTTAAATAAAAAATAAATAATCTATATTCTGTTTTTTTCTTAACCTCACTCGCTACACTCGATTGCGCATACAAATTAATGCATGCAAAGTCCAATCCAATATTTCGTCCCTTGTTTAAAAAATAGCTATTACATTTCAAAAAATGTATGCTCACTTTACCATGTCACTTTACAATCATCCAGAATTCTCCTTGCGAATAAATCTGGTTTCAAACGCTTGCGGAGATATACGTATGGTAGGTACGTTCGGCGCATACCAGAAGATGTGCCTAGTGCGCATCGACGCGGCCATCCTACTGACTAATGCGCGTGAAATATTTTTGCCCGAGTATTGGTCTATTATAAATACTGTTATAAAAGACCAAGGGGTTCAAATTTTAAAACTTTATTATATTACGATTTATACCGCTTTTTCGGATAACGAGGATTTATTATATTTAGCAGTACACGTAAAAAATAATTTTTTTAAAAAAACTAAGAATCTTTGTTGAAATAATACTGACAATTGGTATAACAAATTAACTCGCAAATTAAAGTTTTTTCAAAAGGGTCGAACCAGCAAAAAAGTAGGCACTCGTGAAAATATGTTTTGAATAAAATTAAGTAAATTTTTGAGTTTCAAAGTTTAAGGGGAGGGAAGATCAATTGCTCGCTTCACCCCTTGTCGGATTTTCCGTTGGGATTCAGCCCTAATGAATAGTTTGACTGATTGACGTGCATTCTTATATTAATATTGGTCAAAATGGTTTTTTGCAGATTTTTCAACAATCCGATTTTTAAAAATAATCCGGATTTTTTTATTTCAGACTAGCTGATTCATGAAAAACATATTATTAAATTTCTATTTTTTCACCTGCATACAATTATGAAAACTTTTCCTTAACATAAAAAAAATGAAATGCAGAGTGTATTTTTTAGGCTTTGCGTGAATATGAGCCCTTAATCAATAAATATATGAATTCCTAAAATATAATGTCTAAAAAAAAAAAATTACTTGAATTATTGATTCTTCAGCAGCCCTTAATGTTTCTTCAAAAAGGCTTGTGACATCTAATATATGACATGGTAAATGTTCAAGTGTGTGCAAAATAGCTGGACCTAAATGTCGCGTATGACAATCATCAGTTCCACATAATAAAATTCTTGGACAATTTGATGAATGTGACGTTCTTTTATTAATTCTGAAAAAAATTTAATATACGTTTTTTACGATTATTGTAATTGTAATTATTATTATTTTTATATGCAGACACTTCAAAGCATTTAATATTCAAATCACGAGGGATTTCAGGAGTTATACAGGAAAATTTTATTCACTAAACGTGCTAATTTTTTTAAAATGCGTTGAAAGCTTTTAAGATTTTCTTTTCTATTTTTAAAACAAATAAATTACTAGTTACGTTCATTAAATTTTTTAGTTAAAATTTATTATTACATTTTTTTTTAAATATTAATTAACTAAATTAAATACTAATGAACGTTTTGTTAAAAATATTAATAATTTTATTTTATTTTGCTTAAGCAGCAAAATATAATATGTTTTGGCAGTTTTTGTAATCGATTTACATTATTTATTATTCAACAACGATATAATTACTAAAAGTTTAATTAAAATTTTCCCTTTTTTGTATTATATGCGTAACAACATAATTAACTTTTTATAATTAAAATGTTTTAAGGATTTAATTTTAAATTATTAAATAAATTTATCTGTTTAACACAAAGTATTGGAAAATTATTGATTTTATATGTTTTATATATTTTGCAAAAATTGTAATGTGAAAAGGAATTCAAAATTTTTAGTATTAAATTATTTTTTATATATAATAATAATAATAATAATAATTTAAAAATTTATTGTTTAATTTTGACACTGTTTTATTAAACCGAGTCTTCTGGAATATCAAAAAACTATGTAGTACATATCCTCTTTGGTAATATCAAATATAATCAAAGTGCGAGTTCTGTCCAAGTTACTGATAATGTTAACAACAAGATCAATTCCAAAAAATATTTTTCCAAGTTAAATGCCGCAAAAATCAAAAAAGTCTCCAAAACCGTTTTTAAAACCAAAAAAATCTACTACCCCTAGAGAATAAGATATTAGTCGTTGTTTAGGGGATGATACCTTATTTTTTAGGGGTTGTATGTGAAAACCAATTTCAGAAATGAATATAGTGGACAAAAATACCTACTAGATGACAATCTTAGCCCAAAATGTTCATTTTTTATTTTATGCTACAAATCTACCCCTTATCCCATTCAAAGGGTTGAAGATAATAAATCGGTATAAATTTATTTTTTTAGGTTCCTGTTTTTAATGCCATATATTTTTTGTGTGCATACTATTAATTTAAATAGGGGATGATTTAAAATTTTTTAGGGGTTGTACGTTAAAACAGACTTCGGAAATGAAAAGAGCAGCCCCGATTACCTACTAGGTAATATTTTTAGCCCAAAATATTGATTTTTTGATTAAAAATTAAAAAATTTGAATAAGAATAATATTTAGGAATTTTCTATCTTGTTTTAGACATATATTCAATATAAGACCATGGAGCAAATAGCAAATTTTCCGTAAAGCATCATGAAAAACTGCCAAATTCGATTATTCGTACAAAAAAGAAATTATTACCATGGAACATATTTGTAGGGGAGGGATACGTGTGCGTGTACGTGTGCGGGTTCGTGTACGAGTGGTTGTTTGTATGTGCTAGCGTGAGTGTGAAGTCGAAAATTGTCGGTAGAAATCTGCAATATTGCTTATGTCGCAATTAAACGAAAGTTTTAAGGCCGTGTTACCTACAAGTTTCTGTTAGGTAACTGGTCCATTTTGTGGGCAAGTGTGGTACATTCGATAAACTCGTATATCTTATTAACAAAAGTATAAATAATGAAAATGTTTTAAAAAAACTTCAAATTGTAATCAAACGTTATCTATTATGGGCAATTGGACCATTTTTGATAAAAACGGATATCGTATTCGTATTTAGCGACACCAACAAAATATTTATTCTAGAATTCAGAAGACCCACCAGCAGAAAAAAATGCTAACCGAATGAAACATGGGTTTACTTGTGGCAGTGAAGCTAAAAGTTTTAAGAACCAACTTAATAAACTCATACCGATATTGTCTGCTTAAAATAGAGGTTAACCATTTCAATATTATTATAAAATTACCTAAAAGAGTACGGTATCCAGCCCTACTTTATGGGCCATGCAAGTTTTAAGATAGGTTTTGCAGAGCAATTTCATGGTTTTTTTTTTTAATTTTTAAAATTTTCATTGATTTTAAGCTTGAGAAACACTAACCACCCCAATCTATTATATTACGATCGTTCTCCTCGTAAGACAATTTAGTATTTCAATTTTCTCGCAATTGTAATCAGTTGTACAAAATACGTAAAGAAACGTATCTTATCTAGATTCAAGATTATTCATTCTAGCTCAGTGCTTAGTGTGGCAGTTCCGTAAACACAGAATCCACGGTTTGCATTGTTATAACTGAAATTCTTTTTTTCTCAAGACGAAAAAGAAGGCTCTTAGAATCTTGATTCCAGCATAGAATTTAATAGAAAAAAAAGTATTAAATACAATATGAAGAAAATAAATTCGGCACAGGGGGTTGGGGTTTAAGAATTATGAAGGGTTCTAAAAGTAGAAATTAACTTCTATTCAAATTCTCTTATCGTTTATCATTTTTGCTCGCATAGGGGGTTTATCCTAAATATTCCTCGCAATCGTTTCAAGCCCTGGTTTCTTTTCTTCATTTCCATTATAGAGGTAGATAGGCATTGTGAGACTTCAACCAATTTCACTAGGTCACTTCTTTGTTTAATAGTATGATTCTTTATCATGTTTACAATTGTGTGTGTGTGTGTGTGTATGTGCGTGCGTGCGCGCATATGTGTGTGTGTGTGTAAGTGCGTGTTTGTGTATATGTACGTGTTCGTGTACGTGAGCGTGTACATGAGCTCGTGTGCGTATAGGTGCGGTTTCTTCTAAATATTCATCGCAATCGTTTTAAGCCTTGTTTCCTATCTTCACTTCCATTATATATAGGTAGGTAGGTAGGTGAGCATTGTGAAACGTCAACCAATTTTACTAGGAGGTCTCTTCTTTGCTCAATAGTGTGACTTTTTATCAAGTTTACAATTGTGTGTGTGCACGCGCGTGTTTGTGTAAGTGTGCGTGAGATTGCGTGTGTATGTTAGTTTGCGGGTGTGAGTGTGAACGTAAATATTTGTGTATTTTACGAAAATTTTCTTTGCGTGGTTACCTACAGGATAGAAGGTACGCTATCTCTCTCTCAAACCCCATGCCTTTTTAACTGCTCTGGAAGAACTTTGGACCGCGTTATCTAAAGGCTCACACACAAACTCATGGGCACGAGCAAAAAGCATATGAGCACGAGCAAAAGTAGTATATAGTGGGAGTTAGAATGGAGGGGCTAAAGAGGAGAAATTAAAAATATTAATCCCACTTTGTTCAATATTGCTCGTGCTCGTATGCTTTTTTGCTCGTGTCCATGAGTTTGTGTGTGAGCCTTAAATAATTATCAATTTTATCTCTTAATTTAACATTGTGCAGATGCCTTAAATCTGGAACCGAGCGAGCATGAATCTGATACCTGAACTATCACGGCTCTAATTTTATCATAGAGTGTAAACGCAATCCTATATAAAATTTTCTAATTCAAGACATCTCTGATACAATTGGCAGAAGAATTCGCGGTGAATCTCCAGTGGTCGTTCTTTACGAAAAAGAAATAGTGAGGGTTTTTTTTATACCCCAATAAAAAAAAAAGAAAAATGTATTCATGAAACAACTGATTGTGGTCCAGGAAGTAGCTCTCATACTCTGTAATCAAGGGTTTGACCCTCCATATAGCTAAAATATGTTCTTCGAGAAAAAAAAAAATAACATTAATTTACGGCTTTTCAGGATTCTATTTTCAGCTAACAGAAATTAATTAAAAAAATTAGGTGCCTTAAAGAAAAAAAAATAAGAGCCGTCACAAGGGGGTTAGTATTTATCCTGAAAGAAAAGTTCATTCTTCTACCCCTACGTAAAATTTAAATAATTTAAAGTTCAATTTGGATATTGAACCTTTAATACGTATTACCTTCATACTGAAGGAATGAATCGACTATAATTGACTTTAAAACTGAAATATCGATAAGGTTTTTATCCTAAAGCGGTTATTGGATTTAAAATGCTATGAAAAATAAATCTACCATGTATCAAGTTTTGTGCAGTCCGGTGAGATTGAGTTGAATCACACGATGAAAGGCACAATTTCCCGATGGAGTTATTATTATACATTAATCGAAATCTCTAAAATTTTTATGTTGAAAATATCTCACTTTACTACTGTGAGCAAATAAATTCCTCCCTCTCAAAAAAAAAAATAAGGCAAACTCCAATGTACATATTAATCATACAAAGCTAAAAATAGAAACTTATGCAGAAAAAACTATAATAAATAACTTAATAATTACGTGTCATCCGAGGAAGCGATCATTTCTGCTGGAGATATTAAATTTATCCTTGTGATAATAGTATTGAAATTATTTTGCAATAAAGGACTAACATCTGATGATAAACTTTTTACTGGCGCTACATAAATTCGATGCGATGCAGGTACAATATTTTTTCGTGCTTGTAAAAAATCTGAATTTTCAATCTAGAAAAATAATTTTTAAAATAAAATATTCGAAATTTTTAATTTATATTTTTATTAACTTACTTTTAACGATTTTTCATTAATATTTATTGGTTTTGATTTCGATGAATAAATATGTGGATAATTTCTTCTAACACAAACCATAACAGCTTCTGCACAAAGTGCCTGAAGATCACTACCACAAAATCCAATTGTTTTAGATGCTAATAACGATATAAATTTTTGTGTTGGTTTTTTATTCCAATTTTTTACGTGTACCTAAAAATCATTAAAATAAAAAGTTTTATTTAAAAAAAAAATTACAAATTTAAAACAAATTTAAATAGGTAATAAATAACTAAAGTGTTTTAGTTAACCAAAAAATATATTTTTTTAATATATTTTTTTCTGCATGTTAATTTGTAAAAGATTTCAAGGGTAAAAAAATAATAAATAAATATAATGATTTATCTGTATTAGCTATATATTTTATATTATTGGTATAATATCAAGTACATATTTTTTTCATCTATACTACCACATAAATGTAAAAAAATATTTGATTTATATGAGCTAACCCTGGAGCTAACCAACCTCGTATTTATTTTTAGTATTTTTTATATTGATTTACTCACTTATTTTTGTAAAACAAAATCAATTAAGTGATTAATACAAATTTTAATTTGTAGCTCTTTAGGCACTTGTTACAATATTTTTGACAATTATTTTGCAGAATAATGGAAAAACTTCCAGATCATTGCACATATTTAAGTTTACTTAGAATTTATTTTCAAGCAAGGCTTTTGATGTAAAGTGATTTTTCACGTGGCATTGATAAATTCGCGAATTTCAAGGTTTAAAAGCCTAAATTTGCATTATATGAAATCACAAGGGAATAGTTACAAATATACATTATTCTTATTATTATTATACAAGGATTTGATTCCTTTTTTTACTTGACTCTACTGTTTGAATACTTTTATTAAGGGCGGATCCAAAGGGGGGTCAATTTAGGCAATTGGGGAAATTAACCCCCCCCCCCAAATGATGAAAAAAATTATAATTAAAAAAAAATAATAGCATAATATATGGATTTATATTTTTTTTTCTTCATATTTATATATATAAAATTTTAGATTTACAAAGAAACCAAATCTTTTTGGTTTTATCAAGATAAGCATATTATTTATCAAAAATTGTTTATATTTTAAATAAATATCAAATTACATAGTATTTTTAACATTAGTCATAATAATCGCGAAAAATTTATACCAATTCATACACTGTAAAAAGTAACTTTCTTAGATTTACAAAAAAAATAGAATTTTTTCGAAAAATTAGTGAATTTTCAAAAAATTTTGTAAATATTCGATAAAAATAGTAAATTTACAAAATTTAGTATATTATCGAAAAATTCGAGAATTCTCGATTTTTTTTTGTGATTTTACAAAAAAAGTTGTAAATTCACAACTATTTTTCGGAAATTTACAACTATTTTTTATAAATTTTCGAAAAAAAATTGTAAATTATCAATTTTTCTTGCGAATTCACAAAAAAAAATCGAGATACTCGAATTTTTTGTTAATATACTAAATTTAGTAATTATACGATTTTTTTCGAATATTTACAAATTTTTTCGAAAATTTTCTAATTTTTTTTGTTAATATAAGAAAGTTACTTTTTACAGTGTAGATTTTATCGCATTAGGATACATATATTGTAAAAATAAAATATTTATAAACATAAACTTTTTGACTTAGAAATAAAAGAAACCGCTTGTTTTGACTCTTGAAATACGACAATAATTTTTTATTTGATTGATATATTTATATTTTAATTTTGCTAGAAATATTAATCAGCTGATTATGATTAAAAAAGTATCGTACAAAAATTTTTTTCATAACTTTGGCAGATAAAAACACTAAATTCACGTGTTGTAGTGATTGCATATAAATTATAGAATATCGTTTTATATTTCTATAAAATATCATTTTTTTAAAAGCATGAATAAAACAGCTAATTTTTCCGAATTCTAGATCTCATTCTTTCTTTTTTACAATTGTTTTAATTTTTAATTTGTAAAAATGTAAATTAACAACATATTTTTAGTTGCCGAAGAATCGACAACTTCTATTTACAAAGGATAGAAAATTTTAAGCTTCGAAAAATTGGTTAAATTAATAAGCTTTTTTAGGTTAATTAAGCTTATGAATAAGCTTACTATTAAGCTTAATCTTTTTACATGGGGAGGTTTTCTTTATTAGTTAAAATATACGTGTAGCCTGACCCCCCCCCCCCCTGAAAAGATTTCAGGATCCGCCCATGCTTTATGAGCCTTAGTACTATTTTTTATAAAAATTGATATAAAATTTGATAAAAAAAGTACAATGGGGTACGTTAAATTAATTTTTTATAATTAAAAAAAAATTTGTTATCATCATTATTAAACAATATTTTTTGCGCAGCTTTGATATTATAAACACAATTTTATTATTTTTTACAATATTTTGTCCGAAGATATTTTATATTATATTATAGATAAAGCTTATTTAATCGAACCGTAATGTAAATATAAATACATCATTTTTTTTCATACATTTTATTAAATGACTCAGCTTTGTTTATTTATAAATAAACATGTAACGAGAGAGTTTTAATATACTATAAAATTATTATGTCATGAGTAATTTTTTTTTCTATTGCGAATTTATTAAATTTTACGAGTATAGTATTTTTAAATTTCTTATAATTCTATTTTCTTGAATATTTTTTAATAAAGTATATATAGATATTTAAAATAGATATTTAAAATATATAGATATTTAAAAAAACAAGCAAGTGTTCAGGAGCTTGCAAGCTCAGCTGACTGTCGTACCAATTGGCTTAATTATTAGTATTAGAAAACCGTTAAGCCATTGAAATGTATACTAAGCTATTACCTATTGGTGCTTTTAAAAAAATTTTTTTTTAACGTAAAAAATGATCTATTTTACAAAATCTTCACTTTTCACCCAAAAAAAAATTAATTTTTTTTTTCCATCCAATATTGACGCTGTTAGCAGAAATTTCTGTAACTTAATAACTTTAAGTCGGAACTTAAATCTGCCAATGAGAAGAAGGTAAAGACTTCCATAGAGTAGGGGAGAATTGGACTAAATAGTAGATAAAAAAGGCCATAATTATTTATTGACTTAGGCCCTATCTACACCATCACATAATCATGTTTTATGATAATCGTGTTTATTAGATATTTTGTGGTGTAGCTGAGATATTCGAAATTAAAGTTATTACAAAATGATGCCACTAGTAGTATTAGTAAATATTTTCAATAAAAATTAAACAATAAAATGTAATTAAATGGTATTTCAATTATGTTAGTAAGATTATAAGTAACTTATATGCAACCCGCTTAACTCAATATTTTAACGTGGAACATGTTTAAAGGGAGGGGGTACCTCAAGAACATGAAAATTAAGGGGGGGGGTCAAATTTGTCTGGTTTAAGGGTCGGTCAAATATGTCTGATTTAAGGGGGGGGGGTCAAATGGGACTTAAAATAATTTTAATTTTGGGACTTAGAATAATTTGGATTTAGGAGTTTAGAATAATCTAGGTTTAGGGACTTTAAATAATCAGGTTTAGGGACTTAGAATAATTTCGATTTTGGGATTTAGAATAATTTTGATTTTGGGGCTTAGAATAATTCAGGTTTGGGGACTTAGAGAATAATTTTGATTTAGGAACTTGGAATAATCCGGGTTTAGGGACATAGAATATTTTTGATTCAGGGACCTAGAATAATAGTCCTTTAGGGAATCAGAATAGTTCCATGCGTTTCGATTGTGTTTACATAAGCCGGTTATAAGTTTTTTTTTATAAATAAAAATTTGTCTCTAAATTGTTTTAATTGTTGTAAATAATAAGTTCAAATATTACCCTGTAACATTATTTTAATGTTAAAAAAGGATGGTTGTTTAGAGGGATTCCAACGGGAATCAGTGAGTTTTTTGATAAGTTTTCGGATGCTACTGCTTAGGTTAGATATGGTTCCGGGGGCCGAATCTTTAAGACAATTTACCCTAGGATTCACCACATATTTTCAGAAAAAATAAGAAAATAAAAACAAAATTTCTAATAGAAAACACGTTGATGGAAAAAGGAGGAAAGAAGTGACATCTGCCTTTTCTCTGTATAATTTCCTAAAATTCAGCTTACATCGACATGCCCCTATCTCTAGGCATTTAAATATGCATCTCAGTGTATAAATATACTTCAACTTTAAACTAACATCCGAATTACTTTTTTCATAGAAAATTGAAATTGCTTAGACTCAAGACTTTAAAAATTAGAAATCTTATTTAACTTCTATTTAATTTTTGAGTAAAAAAATGAGTTTGCATTTAACATTCCTTAACGGTTACTTGCAGTATATACAACTTTTATAAATTTGACACATTTTTTAAGACACAAATTAATATATTTCAATTAGTTAGCAAAAAATAAAATGGGCTTAAAGTTTAGTAACTTGAATTCGTTTACAATATGTTTGCTTCCAGTAAAGACTTAATAAAGAATTAATTAATTGCATATTTTTAATGCCTTATGAATGTTCAAATCGATACACAGGTGCACATACCACATCCCTAAAAATATAAAAAGTTATTTGAAAATAAATTTAAGTTTTTTGGGAATTTTAAATCTCTGCTTCATTAAATTGCTACAATTGCTAAAAATACTGTGCAATTTACTCTTAAAATTTTCAAGTTTTCAGGCTTTGATTTGTCATAATCATGAAAATATTTCAAAACTTCTTCAACATTCCTCGATTTAATATAAGATTTTAAAAAAACTCTATAAATATCATTGAGCATACCTAAAAACATCCCTAATGCTTGAAGTTTTAAGTTCATAGGAAAAATTTTTGCTATAAGTTTTTAGGATAATCTAAAAAACCAATTTTCAGAAAAATTTTTTGTACTCAGTTCAACATGAGTATTTTTTTAAAACTCAGTCATACCTGAAGGATCAGCTCAGAAATAAAAAGGAAATTAATTTTATTAAATTCATTAGTATTATTTATAAAATTTAATTATTTTAATGAAATTTATCCTGAGTTATTGGAAATTTTATTCAGGTCATTACCACTCGTAGCAGCACCATGCAGTGTAATTAAATTGAAAAAGAGCCGTGATAAGAACTAATTATAATGTAATAAAATATAGATAGAATTTTCTTTCTATAATTTACAATATAGCAATTGATTGTATCTCTTCGTGAGAGAAAATAATCAATAGAATAAGGGTTAAAAAAGTTGACGTCAAAAATAATAATAAAAAAAAGGAACTTTACCTACAACAACGGCATAAAATCGATAAGGGTGTAAAAGAAAAAAATAAAAAAGTTAGAGTTACGAGTATTCGTCTTACCGAAAGTATTTCTTTCCTTGCAGAAAAACAGGGTAAAGGAAAATAAAGCTCCCTATCGAATCTCCCAGGTCTTCTTAAAGCTGGATCGATTGCATCTAGTCTATTTGTAGCTCCAATTACAATTATTTCAGAATTGTTATCTAACCCATCCATCAATGCTAGTAATGTTGAAACGATACTTGCATGGACAAAATCTTGACGACTCGATCTCACTGGTGCTAAACCATCAACTTCATCAAAAAATATGATACAGGGTTTTGATTGCTGTGCCTGTTAAATTTAATATTTTTATATAGTTTTCATATTATAATTGCTTTTTTTTATTATAAAAAAAATGATTTATTATAATTTTGACACCTAAGTTCGAAAAGAAAAAAAATTATGTAAATATTGAAGGATGATGTATTAGCTTTCAATAAAACAAAGTTATTTTAATTGACATATACAATAAGGGGTGGTTGATTCAATTTTATTCAAATGTGCTTCTCAGCCTTTTCTTACTTTGTATTTTGCAATTTTAAAGCTAAATTAAACTTTAAAAAATTTTTGATACGAAAAATATTCCCCGATTAGCTAAAGTGCTTAAATCGTATAATATCCCTTGTCCACAAAAAAAGAATGCCCCAAATCGCATAGTTTACCGGCTTCGCCTTGGATCCCCTGGTGGTAATTTTGGCCAATTATTATATATTATACCATCGTGCGATTTGGCCCGTTCTTTTTTTTCTGATCGTAATGTACAGTAAAAACTCCGAAAATTTTAAATATTGCGATAAATTAGCGACAAATTTTAATTTCAGCTTGATGGTGCATAAAGTTTCTGTTAATTTTAGGTTATAAAAAAAATAAAATTACCATTTGAAAAATTTTTTGCAACTTTTTTTCACTTTCTCCAACCCATTTACTCAAACAGTCCGAACCTTTACGTGATATGAAATGAACTTTCCGTTCGGAATTACTGCATTCTCCAGCTAAGGCACTTGCTACTAAAGTTTTACCAGTTCCTGAAAACCAGAAAAAAACGTTTAAAAACTTTTTTCCTAATACAGGCGCCAGCCATACTAATCACACCCAAAAATTAAATTTCTTTTTCCGAGGATAAAAATCGGTGGTATTTATGTTTTTTGACCCGCTAAACACGAATCCGGGGTCTATTTCGCAAAATTGACCACGAAATTCGCAAAACGGACCCCGGATTCGTGTTCAGCGGGTCGAAAAACATAAATACCACCTATTTTTATCCTCGGAAAAAGAAATTTAATTTTTTAATTTTTGGGCGTGATTAGTATGGCTGGCGCCTAGACTATTCCCTGAATTTAGCCTAAATTTTAAAATTATTTGTAAGCAAATTACCTGGTGGACCGTAAAACAGTAAGCCTCTAGGTGGTCGAAGATGAAATTTAGAATAAATTTCTCCATACATTAAAGGAAAAAGTACCATTTCTTTGACTATACGAATATGTTTATCTAAACCACCAATACACGAAAAATCCTTATGTTGATTTGTTGCCATTTTCTCGGAATAAATTTGTTTTCTATCACAATATATTAAAGATTTAATTTACAAAACTACTTAATATGATAAATTTTTATCTTGATAACCTTGCTTTCATTTTTTGCGAATTTTACACCTTTTTTTGGCTAATTAATTTTTATAACATATTAAATTTTTATTTATTTATTGATTGATCAAATATGACGACTTGGAATAATAATTATTAACGCACTTGACAAAAATTTTGTTATTTTAATAATTAAATAAATATAAACACGTAAAATTTTAATAAATTTATTATTTAAAAGATTTACTACAAAATTTTAATTTTTACTAAAATTTTTTTTAAAGTTAACCCAACTTTTAAACTAGCCTTGTTTTATTGTTTTTGACATTGAAGTTAGAAGAATCAAAAAATATCGAAAATCGATAATGGAAAATATTTAAAACTCGAACTTTAATTTTTTTTATATTTTTAGTGCAAATTGCAAAAGTTCATAATTTAAAAATGTGGGTTTTATTTATAATTTTATTTAGCTTTTATTTATTATAAATTTATCTTAAAAATTCCGAGATAGTTAATATTCCTATAATATTATATATTGATATATACCTATATTATTTGGAATATATATAGGTATACTACGGAATAACTTCCGTACGAAGATTCTTGATTAATTTCAAAAGCAATTTTATAAAATTTTTTCGAATTAGTTAAATTTTCAAAAAATTCCATAAAATGCAAGACTCATTTACTTAAAATAATATATAAAATTATTTCTAAAAATAATAATTTTGTGCTTTCTATTAAAACTTTAAAACGGGAAAAGGCAATCTTCGTTAGGTCTGCAAACGATAAGGATGGGGTAAACTGAATATTAATATTTTCTGATATTTTATTTGATATCTTAACAGACCTACCACGCACTATGTTAAATAAAACAAAAATAAAATAAAAAAATTATCCATGGATGGAAAACTATTATTTTTCATCAATAATCAAATAAAAATAAGGGAATAGTTTAATTAACTAATAATTAATAAATTATTAATTTTAATCAATTATTATTCCGTAAATAAATAAATTTTAAGAAGCACGGTTTCCCCTCCATGGATAATTTTTTAAGTTTTAGAAAAATTAAGATAAAAATTAGAAGAGGGAAAAAAATATTAGATAAATAATTAATAAAAAAAATTAAATTTATTATTTTATGCAGCATAAGTATATAATTATACAGATTATTATGGTTTTATTTTCTATGTAATAAGGCAGTATGTTATATAATATCTTAAGCTTTGAACCATTTCTTCAAAACTGTTTACACTTGGATTTAATACTAATTAACACTTGTTTTTTTTTTTACAATATTTATAAATATCTGTACATTCCCTGTTTTATAATATTAATACAAATAATTGAAGATTATTACTAATGAAAAATGAATTGTATACAAGAAGTTTAAAAAAAATTATTATTATATTTTCTTACAAAATGCATATAAAACTTTTGGCTTTTATTTTTAAAAAAATTTTGTTGCACCTTATTGCTTTAATTTTTAAATAATTTTAAATTTTATAATAAAAGGACTTAATATATATGGTTAAGTCTTGTACTTCTTTTTTTTATGTATTACAAATCTCGCTCCCATTAATTACCTACTTTAATCATAAAATTACAACCTATGTATATTTTTAATTTAATTAAAGTCTAACTTAACAATATAATTAATTAATAATTTTTTAAATAAAATATACATATATATTTTTTGTAATTATTATAGCTGCGCTTAAATTTAAAAACTAACAAAATTAATTTTATTATTTTTGATATTTATTTTATAAATTAAAGACAAATATATTTCTTAACACTAATAATTATTACTAAACAAAATAAAAGGAATGCAATTAAAAATATTTTTTAATAAAAAATATAATTTTAAGTACGGTATTATAATTAAATTATTGACGTTCACAAAATTTAATAATAGTAAAATCAGTGGTTTTTGTTTACTTTTAGTTCTTTAGCAAATACTTTTACTTATTTTGAACATACTATTATAATATAAGGTAACTTATGGGAGAAATGTCGCTCTTTACTTTTTACAATTTTTTTTGACATATAAAAATTACATTTTATAATATTTTAAGTTAACATAACAAATATTTTAGTATTAACAAGTTACATATTCAATGTTTAAAAAAAACTTGGCTTTATAACATTTACAAATTATTTTTTTTTGTAAAGTTAATTTCAACTTCTGACTCGTCATATGTTTCGCTTTTTCGTTGATTCGTTAATTTCAAAACGTTTAACTTCTTCGATTAATAACTGAAATTAAATTAATAATTAAAAATTTTTTAATATTGAATATATTATTATACAAAGAAAAAAATAATTATGTTAAGCATACCTTTGGCAGTGATTTTCTATCATATAAGCGTGCATAGCGATCAACGCATCTACTTAAATTTAAATAAACATCGGATAGTAATTCAATGCTAAAGTTTTCCGTATGTCTAACAGTATACAATAAAGCATTTTCAAGTTCACTTTTATCAATTAACACTTTATCACCGGTTGTTTCATTTGTAAGACTAGAATCACTATCGTTGACTAAAGAAAAGTCAGCAACTGTATTCTCGTTTCTAAATGATACTGGTGAAACATTATTCTTCCCATTCACTAAATTTTCTAAATTATTTTCATTCCCTAATTCTGATTCATGGCTAGTTTTTCTACTACTATTTTGTTTTTCTAAAAGATTTTCTTTACTTAAAATTTCTATATGCGATCCATTTTCGGAATCGCTATTATCATTGAAAGGTAAATGTCCATTAAGTGTTACGCTATTCATTTCTGTTTCAAATTCTTGGAATTTTTTCAAATCCATTCCATTAGGTGACTCTGCATTTTCAATAGACTTTATTCCCGATTCACATGCGCCATCGTAAGTTATTTTCTTCTTTTTTGTTGATCCTTTTTTCACAAAACCTCTCGCCCATGCTGGAACCTTACGTTTTCTAGAACTTGGTAGTCTTCTACCATTTAATGCAGTAACACTACCTGTGTCATTTATATCTTTACTTTTGCCTACTTTTTCAACATTTGAAACATTAGTTTTTGAGTTTGGAGTTTCTTTTGAATCATTTTCAATTTCGTCGTCTTTTTGACGATTTTTTGATATTTCTCTACATTTATCTTCAAAATCTGAATCTAATTCAGCTTTAATTAAAGCATACGCAGTATCTCGAAGAGAACAAGCTCTATGTCTTATAAGCTTATCAGCTGGGTCCCTGAAATTATAATCAGAATTTTGAAAAAAACAATAAATTATAATATATGCTTTTGCTGCTGTTTCTCAAAGCAAAATACAGAAAAGCAAAGTGGCCTTCAATTAAATTATGTATAGAATAGTTTTATTAGTATTTGAAAACCACTAAATTATATGAGCAACAATGCTACACAACATCTAATGGATAAACAAGAAAGATTCATCTACCTCTTTGTTAATCCAAGAGAAGACTTATCACGCAAGCTGACATGAAAATATACAAATAAATTTGAGGTAAATGAAAAGTAGAAAAGCTAAAACTGCATTTGAAAAAAGTATAATTTTAGTTGTTCTACTTATTATAAATGTATGAATAATGAAATATAGAAATCTTAAAATTTTTAAGTAAATAAAATTTTTTTTTAAAATTGTACTAACCTATCTGGATTATATTCTAAAGCATTTCGCCAAATTAAATCAACATCATCCAAGAAATCACGAGCACACAAGTAATAATGCATGTCTATTTTTGTCATCATTGATTCTAAATCCATAGGGTGCTGTATTATATCTTTATAATCTGGTACTTCTTCAGTATCAACAGGTTTTGTGAACATGAAAAATCTAAGATAAAAAATTTAAACGAATTAATACTAAAAAATAATTAAAAAATTTATGATTAAATCTTACTGTTTATTTCTTGCAAGTTTAGCACAAATTTCCCTCAAAAATATTCTTAATTCTCTCAAAGAAACTTCTTCTGTTTCATAAAGCTTTCTTTTTTCTTCTTCTGTTAATTTTTTAGGAGCAGGATCTGGAGCTAATGGGAGTTCTTCAAGTTTTTCATTATTTTTGGATTTTCTCTCTGGAGCTGTTAAACTTTGTACAAGGAAAATAGGCTTAAAGAAAATTGTTCTTTGTTCTTCAGTGACTTTATCAGGGATGTATACGGATCCCCTAAGTTTATTAAATAAATTTTGTAATTCAACAGGTAACTCATTATGTGTACCGTCACTAGTTGCAAGAATAAAAATAGGAGTAACCGGGTCAAGAGCTGCAGTACGACACATAAAAACTGCCTTTACAGTTTCAGGTACAAGAGACCACCACTTATCGACAGCACGAATGTAGATTATGGATGGCACATTTCTTGCTGCTTCATTGAATACCTAAAAAAAATATTTTTTTGTTAAATAACAATAAAAATTTTGGTTTTATAATTAATTACTTGAACACAAGTTTCTTCTGGTGATCTGGCACTTTCAGCAAATAGAGTGCTAATATCTAAAGTAATAACTGGAAGATGTTCCATATGATATATCAATGCCTGAGCTAATCTAGGACCTTGTCCTTTAAATATTTTATCAGCAGTGATTAATAATCTTGGTTGATGTACTCCTTTTATAATCTTATGTCTAAAATTAAAAAAAAAATTTAATACTACATAAAAAAAGTTATTTTAAATAAGAAATATGTAAATACTTTGCAAGTGCAGGGTTGACACCTTGTGGGAAAATTCCTTTAATAATTTTTAGTAATTCATTCAAACTAGGTGTTAATAGTGGTTCTAAAAATTGTGGTAATTTTTTTCCTGAATATGCTGTTACTCTTTGTGAAGAAGGAATAAGAAGCGAACCGGCTTGAGCAAAATCTATTTCTTTTACTTCAACACTCTCGGGTTTTAAGAGTAATCTTTTGTTTGTTTTATAAATTTGTGGATATGTTCTCTTCAAACTTTGAATAACTGCTTCTGTACAGAGAGCTTTTAAGTCTGAACCCGTATATCCAATAGCTTTTTCTGCTAAAGCTTCTAACATTTCATCAGAAGGTGGATTTTCCCATTTACTAACATGAATTTTTAATATTTCTAATCTTTCCTTCATAGCAGGCAAGGGAAAATATAGTTCTCTATCAAATCGACCTGGCCTTCTTAAGGCTGGATCAATAGCATCAATTCTATTTGTTGCTCCAATAACAATAACCTTATGATAGAATAAACATAAATTAATAAAAATTATTGCAAATATTTATTAGTTTTTTTACCTCTCCTCTGTCATTAAGACCATCCAATAAAGCAAGCAATGTTGAGACTATACTTGCATGAATTTGATCTTGTTTTGTACTGCGTACAGGAGCTAAACCATCGATTTCATCAAAAAATATAATTGAAGGTTTCATCTGTTGAGCCTGTTCAAATAATAATCTTAATTGTCTTTCTGATTCACCCACCCATTTTGATAAGCAATCTGCTCCTTTTCGCATAAAGAAAGAAACTTTTTTATTTCCTTGGTTACATTCATTAGCTAAAGCTCTTGCTATCAAAGTTTTACCAGTGCCTTAGAAAATTAAAATTAAAATTAAAAAAATTAAAATTAAATAATTCTAAATAATTTTAACTGCGATAATTTTTACCTGGAGAACCATGAAATAATACCCCTTTTGGAGGTGTAACTTTAAATCTATCAAAAACATCTGGGTACATCATTGGAAAAACTACCATTTCTTTTAAACAATGAACGTGAGATTCTAAGCCACCAACATTTTTAAAACTTATACTTGAATCAACAGAAATAGGACTAATATCTGCTTTTTTATCAGATGGCCCCCCTTGCGGAAGAGCTGTTTGCCTAAATTTTAATAATAATTAGAATTATTATTACAAAAATTTTTTTTTCAAATTATACCTTGATTTTTTATTTTTTTTCTTATCATATCTTTGAGGTTCAGAATCACTTGAATCACTACTACTGGAAGATTTATGCTTACGCCTCATTCTTATAGAAGATCTAAAAACATTTTTGAATGCCTTTAAGGACTTTTGAGGCTCTATCGTGGCTTGAAATCTATCAACAGTTGGCTTTTTTTGACGTAAACTATATTTACGAGGTCCTGGTGTATCGGTAGAATCACTATCACTATCAACTATTTAAAAATTTATTAAAAAAAAATTAAAAAATTAATTTCTCAATTTTCTGAGGTGTTACTAAATATTTTTTAAATAAATGAAATAATGGGTGGTATAGAAAACTTGAAAATTTTTTTAAATGTTCATATTATGTGTTACTTATAAATTATAAAGAAATAAATTTATTTCTGAAAACTAAGTAAAAACTAATTTAATCTAAAAAAAATTTTTTTGTTTTATAATCAAATTTAAACAATCTTTTTGGAACTTATACTTTTTAGTTACCCAATTTCAGGACAATTTTTTAAAATTTTAATCTCTGTATCTGAAAACAACAGCCAAACTAAGAAATAATTTTCAATAATATATTAATAAAGAAAGCACAATTAAAAATGAGGGAACATCGAACCAGATTCTCAGTATTATTAGTTGTATATATTTACAAATATTTTTATGCATTACTAAAAACCAATTCATTGTTTTTTTCAATTAAAAACTGTAAAGTAATAAAAAAAATATAGGCAAAAAAATCGCAATTTTTAAAATACCTGGTAATTTTCTGTTTGGTAATTTTCTTTGAGAAGCTCTTCTTGTTCTTTTTACTCTTGTGTACATATCTTGAAATCCCTAAAATTGAACAAATAAATTTTTAATTTTACATTCAAATAAACAATTATTACCAATTAACTTACTTGATTTCCATTCTCAGAATTATCATTGTTATCTGCTTTGTCACTTTCATCTTCAGAACTTTCTTCTTCATCAGCTTCTGGCTCAGATTTTACATTTTTAACATTTTTTGGAGGGAAATTATTACTTAATCTTGTCACAGGCCTTCCTCTTAATCTTTGTGGACTTTCTGGTTTTTTTGATCTTGTTATATGAAATAAATGTAAATAATAATTTATTGCTATAATAGTTTGTAAAAAATAAAAATTTGTATATTAATTTCTTACCCAGTTTCTTTGTCACTTGGTGTTCTTGATTCTGATTTTTCAGTATTTTGTACTTGGTCGTTAGTTTTTGATTCATTGACGGGTTGTTGTTGCTGTCTTCTTAAAGCTCTGAAACTTTGAAATGAAACCCGAGTTCTTTCTCTTAACTGTGGCCTGTTTCTTAATATATGACGATTTCGAAGTTCTCTTTCTGATCTGACAGTTCGGTCTGTATGATTATGATCATGATTTCTAAGGTGTCTGGATGAAGATTTATTTGGTGAATGATTTTCTTGTGACTTTCTTGATATTCTTCCTCTTCTTTGTTTTCTTACAGACTCATCGTTCATCATTTCCTTATCCGAAGATGAATCATTTCTGTTATTATACATTGGATAACCTTTCAATGTTTGTGTTCCTAAAAATTTTTTTTAAACGAGTCTAAATACCATGAATTTCAATATATAAATTTTAATAATTTACCGTAAATCCAACTTGAATTCAAGTTATCATATTTTTGTGATTTTGTACGTGTACTTCTCCTAACCATTGAATTATCCTGAACTTTAACTTGGTTAATTGAATTACGTGACCTTAAAGTCCGAGAATTTTGGTTACTGTGAGCAACATAAATATCTTCCTCAGTATCTTCTGTGTCTAAAGAATCCATACTATCTGACATCTGAGTAGAAATATTTAAAAATTATTATTTTTTTTTCAACATAAAAAATACAAGTTTCTACACTATTTATAATAAGATTACTTTTCTCGTCTCTAATCTCTGAAACCTAAAATTGATAAATTACATTTTATTTAGTATTTTTTAACTAAATTTTTTTTATTTAGTTAAAAAATCTAAAAATGTAATGTAATTAAAAAATTAAAATAATTTTTTATAATTTTAAAAAAGTTCAATGCGCGGTGTTTTACTTTAATCGATTTTAATTGCGGTTTTATACCCCTCTCTAACCGTAGTTGCATTTCAAAAATACACATATACACATCTTCTATATGCACACAAACATATAATTATAAAATAAATAAAAAATAAAATTTATTTTTAAAAAACTGCAACTAAAATTACATACCTTCATCTGTTTTTATATCCAAATTTCCTAAACTGGGGTTTCAGTGGTATTTATTTAATTTCTTAAAATATAAAATTACTTGGAGATGTATCCCTGGTTATTATATGGCCTTGCGCACGACACAAAACACATAACTCTATTAATTTAATAAACAATTTATATTTTTAATGAACATACACTTTCATAGGTTTTTAACAAATTATTTTTAAGAATTTTGTATATATAGGTGAGAACAATAAACACCTCATTTATTTTCCATATACAGTGGATTCGCTTTGTCACTTCGAATTCAACAAGCTATATACTGACTTGCCCATTCATAATGACTATTTATTTCAGAAAACAAATAAATAATTGGAAATATAACTTTAAATTATACAGTTCTTGTCGTGAAATCAGACTTATTTTTTAAAGAAAAAAATGAATAAAAAACTATGGATATGCAAGAAAGAACGGCCATAGTTAATTCGGACTTCGGAGCAAAAGAAACAGTGCTGTGCGCATGAATTAATCGCGCACCCTTGTCTTTCCCAAACGAGAATGTTTCACGTAGTTTAGTCGTTTTTTTCAACATGTAAAATCGCAACTGTAAACGTAAAACGTACGATCAAAATATTGCGTGAAACATTCTCGCCCGGGTTGCGTATTGGCGTTGGCGGCAGTTAATTTTTTATTATAAAAAAATTGTAAAAAAAATAAATCTTTTAATTTTGGAAAACAAATTTTAACATATTTTTCTCCTTTTAAAAGATAGGCACAAAGATAAATAAATTCTTTGCAGTTTTTGAATAATCATTGTTAAAAATCCTGAGAATTTAAATGCTATCATTCGAAATTTTATCTTTAAAAGGGAAGGGGAACACAAACACAAAATTAATCAAAGCGAGGGAAATATATTTTTTAGTACTGTGCCGAGAAGGCAATAAGCAAGATGGCGAATGTTAGAGATAGCGACACGTCTCTTTGGCTTCATAATAAATTAGGAACATCAAATGATAGCTGGACTGGTAGCTCAATTTGTTCACAATTAAATGCTGAAGTTCTTAGAAATATCAAAGATTGTTTTCCAGACCTTCAAACTCAAGTTAAACTTAAATTATTACTTTCATTTTTTCATATAACCAGGCGAAATGTTGAAGAGGTACAGGCATAAAAATAAACAATTAATGTTGAAATATTACAAATCATAAATATAATATTAATTATATATTGGGATCAAAAAGTAATTATTTGATTTAAAAATGAAACAAAAATTTATTTCTTAGTGGCCTTTAATTTTTTATTAAAAAATAAGAAAGATGTTTAAATTTAAAATTGTTTTGAAAATGTAAAATAAGAAAACTCCTTTGATTTTTAATTATATTATTTTTGCATTCAATTAACCAATGCATAACAATTAATGTACAAAAAAAATTTTGATTGCCTTATTAATTTTTTAAAAATTATTTCATAATAGTGAACTGCAAAATTATAAATTGATAACTGATATTCCACCCTTAAAATTTACTATTTATTTTTTTCGTTATTTTTTTTCTAGTGGAAAACTGAATTGGAAGAAATCATTGAAGTGGGTACATTGGACAGTGAATTATGGGTATCAATGTTATCTGAAGCGATGAAAACTTTTCCATCTACTGGATCATTAAATACGGATATTGCAGATTTGGATGAGCATCGACCCATTTTAGGTGATTTGGTAAATGATCTTCGAAAACTTTTAAGGAAACAAAATGATCCTGCAATGTTACCTCTAGAATGCACTTATTTAACAAAAGCTGCTTTACATGCTGCTGTTGGTCAATTGCCTTCAGCTGCCAAGCATTTTACACTAAAAAGAAAACCAAAAAGTGCCACACTTAGATCTGAATTATGCCAAAAAAGTCTTGATGCAGCAAATAATTTAAAGAAAAGTACTGCTCCAATAGTTTCTGTGAGGAGTAGAGGCATGCCCAGAAAGATGACAGATACAAGTAAATTTTTCTAATTAACAATTTAAAAAAAATTATCAAGAAATAAAATAAAACAAAAAGTGACAAATATGTTTTATTTTATTTCTGAATGGCCTAATAATATTAATTAAGTTTGTAAAACTCTTTAAAAAAAAATGTAATTTTGAAATTTATGAAAAAAAAATACTATTTTAATCAAATTTGCTCTTCAGGAAATGTACTTTTCTTTTATTGCTGATGTTTCTCAGAGTTTAAATTACGATTTATTTTTTAGCTCCATTAAAAGGGATACCAAGTCGAACACCTTCAAGTGGATTTCGATCTCCAACTCTCACTCCGACATCAATATCAAATCGACCATCACTTAGTAATCGTATAAGAAAAGATGGTGGTATTAAACTATTAGATATTAATGAACAACCATTAGGATATGCTCAAGCTAAAAAAAGAAAACGTCAATTGGAAATGGAAGAACAAAACAAAAAAGCTGCCGATGCTCAAGCAGCAGCGGCAACAGTACCAACAACATCATCACCTACTACTCAAACTTCAACTACACCAGAATATGCCCAAGGTTTGGCTCCTATTAATCCACCTTCTACGCCATCAACAACTGGAGTTATAACCCAAACTTATGCTGCTCCTGTAAATGCTACAAGTGTACCAAATTCTGTACCTTTAACAAAACGTAAGTTAAACTGTTTTAAGTTAATTTATTAACATTTTCACATCTATTAATGAAAAAAAAAAAAACTTCAAAAGAAATTCAAAACTACAAAACTAACTCAACAAAAATTTAAACTATTAAACTATTAAAAACTTTTTTTCAACTATTACTATTTTATAAATTGAATTTTCATATTATAAAATTAATTATTCAATTTAACTAATTGTATAACAATTAAAAAATATTTTAATTAGACTAAAATTAAAATTAATTTATGTAAAAAATTTAAAATACTAAACCAATGTTTAACTCAGTTTGCTTAAATTATTAAAAGATTCTCTTTAACTTATCTAGGTTTTGGATATCACGATTGAATATATTTATATTGAATAACACGTTTTTACTAACATGCTTAAATATTATAATTTAATTTTTAGCAACTACTATAATAACTCCGGCTGCAGTTAGTACTCCATCAGTAATTACAGCAAATGAAAATTCTTCAGTTTCCACAGTTCAACCTGTAAGGACTCCACAAGTAACACAAATTCAAATATCTACCACTGCACCACCTCAAGGAAATACAACAGCAAATACAAGAAAAGGATTATCTCTTACGGTAAGAAAAATTTTAATCTGGATTGAATTTAATTTTGACTGATTAATAAAAAAATAAAAAATAATTTTTTAGAGAGAACAAATGTTGGAAGCACAAGATATGTTTAGAACAGCAAATAAAGTTACTAGGCCAGAAAAGGCTCTTATATTAGGTTTTATGGCTGGATCTAGAGGTATGATTTATTTATTTTTTCTTAAAAATTTTAATTTTCATGTTTAATAATACTTATAAATTTTTAAATAAGATAACCCATGTCCAAAACTTGGTAATATCGTAACAGTAATGTTATCAGAAAATGTAGAAGAAGTCGTACAGCCTGACGGTACAACAGTATTGATGCAAGTTGAAACTCATTTCCAAATGAATTATACAAATGGTGAATGGAAAAGAATAAAGAAAAATAGAAAAATTGTTAATGACGAGACAACTGGTGCGATAACAAATCAAGTAGATCTTCCTACAAAATAAAATATATTCTAAATATTTTTTTATTTGATATCAGACTTCCATAATGACTAATAATTTTTTTAAAAGTCACTTATTGTCTGATGCACTTTAAATAATTTAGTTTGTTATTATGTAAATTTGTATAAATAATTTAGGGAGCTATTCAAATTTATTAAGTAAATTCAAATTTATGATTAAGAAACTTGTAAATACATTTACATATAATATTAGGTATAAGAAATCCTGCAATGAATTTCCATCTGGATAGTTTAAGTCCGGCTGGTATATATTATTATAACACATTACAATTATTTTCCTTCTTTGTGTAAAATAAAAATAAGTATTTCTAAAAGGAAAAATTTTAATTATTATAAATTTATCAATAATAAATTTAAAATTTTTGCAATTTATAAATGCAATTTTCTATAATACAATAATATTATATATTATATTTTATTAAGAGAAAAAAAATATTGTTTTTTTTTTTTTAATATAAAATTGTTATTAGAATAAATTATAATTATTATATTATATTCTTTATAAAAAATTTGTTTTATTAATATTTTCCTTCTTATAACACCATGGCGGCAGCACACATAAATCTATAACCTAATCTTTACATGGTTTATTCAGTTTAGTTTAGTGCTAACTGTTTCACGTTTATCATAATATTTTTCATTATATTTTTTTGTTATCTTCAAATTTTCCAACAAATTTTAGACGTTACTTAATATTTTTTAATTTCATTTCATAAGTTCATCCAGTATGTCAAGATTATTTATTAGTCTTTTACCACAAATTAGGAAATCAGTTAGTATAAATATTTCATCAATTGTTTTTCATATATTGCATGTCATTTTGATAAAAAAGTTATTGATTATTGTAAAAACAAAAATTAATTATTTACACGGATTTTCAATATATGTTTCCTGATTTTAGGTCACCTGTGCTTCTGCAAGTTTATTGAAGGTTAATAAATTGCAAAGTAATGAAAAATTTAGATTTTTCTCAATAGGTTCAAAACTTTTATCAGGTGCAACTTGGCCTGAAATTCAAAAGCCAGCTCCTGATTTTGCTGGAACCGCAGTTGTCAAGGGTGAATTTAAGGATATCAAACTTAGCGATTACAAAGGAAAATATGTAGTTTTATTTTTTTATCCATTAGATTTGTAAGTATATTGTTATAATTTAAATAAAATATAGTTATTAAAATAAATAAAATAAATAAATCTGTTTCAGTACTTTTGTTTGTCCAACTGAACTTGTAGCTTTCAGTGAAAAAATTAAAGATTTTGAGGATTTAAATGCTCAAGTAATAGGAGTATCAACAGATTCGCATTACAGTCATTTGGCATGGATTAATACTCCAAGAAAACAAGGAGGCTTAGGAGGTGATTTAGGTTATCCATTGTTGAGTGATTTTAATAAAAAAATATCAGCTAGGTATAATGTTCTTCTGGAACAAGATGGTATTGCTTTACGTGGACTTTTTATTATTGATAAAGAGGGTTTATTACGTCAAATAACAGTTAATGATCTACCTGTTGGTAGGAGTGTTGACGAAACATTAAGATTAATTAGAGCTTTTCAATTTGTTGAAAAACACGGTGAAGTTTGTCCAGCTAATTGGCAACCTGATTCTAAAACTATTAAGCCTACACCTAAAGAAAGTCAACAATATTTCCAAAGTGTTAATTAAGCATAAAGTACATTTCATAAAATAAATATAAGCCTATTGTGTATGTCATGAAGATTTTTTTGATATTGTTTTTTTAATAGTTTTATGAAATATTTTTCTAAATTTTTATTACGTCTTTATATGTAGAATACAGTACAAATCCTAATATCATAATTTAAATATAAACAATTAAGAATTTTGGTTAAATGTTTCTTTAAATATTATTTGATATTAAAATAAATTGAACATTTTTTATTTTATTTCACTTTAGTTATTCAATTATAAAAATAAATTTGGTCTGAAAGGATATTATCATTAAAAATATTTATAATTTTTAAATTCAAATTTAAAAAAAATATGACGTATGAAAATTATTAAACCTATTTTTGCCTTAATATATAAATATTGTACAACAACGGTTTTTTTAAACAAAATTTTAGTAAAAATGCTTATTACTTTTAGGAAAAATCATTTTACGTTGTTAATGTTTATGATTCTCATACATGATAAGTTTGCATCAAATTTCTTTGTTTGAGACAAATATTTTCCATCCCTTTTTGTGAAAAAAAATTAGTTAATTTGAAGTAAATAAAAAATTAATTTAATATTTGGGATTTTAAAGTACGGGTTCACTTGTCAGAAAACACTCTGAAAATATAAAATTTATAAAAAAATATTGAACATATAAACAGGGTGTCTACCAGTCCTTATTTTCAAAGCAAAAGAATTAAATAATGAAAAAATTTTTTTTCACAATCGAAATCATTTTCACCCCTAAAAAAATGATTATTTTATTAGTATATTTTCTACTTGTTAGAAAAGGAAAATCCTCTGATTCTTTACTCCCTGTTATCCCATAATAATTTTTGCTGAAATGTTGTTTCTGTTAATTATGAAAAGAACTACGGATTTAATGCGAATTTAGCTTGGATTTGAGGGCAATGCCAATAATGGATGTCTTTGAACAGGTGGAATGTCTTTATTTCGCGGATGAAAATAATTTAGGGTTTCAAGTGCATTTACTGAGTTTTATTTATAAGCCAAAAATTCTTTGCATTGGTTGGGCACTTTTACTGCAAAAAAACCGAACCGAAATTCTACGCCAATTTTTATAATTCTGTATTTATATAAATAAGTATTTTTACTCGTATTTTTAATTAAGTATATTGCAGGTCTTGAGATATTACGAAACGAAAACTACAATTACTATTTTTTGTCATATAATTTTACCAATATATTAAATTGAATGCGTTTTCTTTTTATGACAAAAAGATTTTTTTTAAGTGTAATTTGCAAAAAAAATATTTTTTATTCGATTTATTTGACTTTCTAA
This sequence comes from Anagrus nilaparvatae, assembly GCA_022575985.1. Lineage (NCBI taxonomy): Eukaryota > Metazoa > Arthropoda > Insecta > Hymenoptera > Mymaridae > Anagrus > Anagrus nilaparvatae. Next base: position 1,860,374 of record JAKSXM010000239.1, read on the forward strand.
CTTGAATTTTGTTATGGCAATCGTAAATTCAGTTTTATATTTTAAAAGCACAATATGGAAATAAATTGCAAAAAATTTTTCTTTGTGACGAAAAAAAAATAATTAAGATTATTTTCTTTTTGATGCAAAATGATTTTATTCTCATTTTACTTTAAAACATAATTTAACTAAATTCATAAAAAGACCAGAATATTGTTGAAAATGTTGAAATTAAAAGCTCCTTGAAATATATCTACCGGTATACATGTGAATTTTTTTTTAAAAAACCCGCCCTCTAAAAAATTAAACTATTTATTGATTGCCGATATTATCAATTTCTAATTACCCTGATTTTTTAAATGTTCTTTAAATGTACCAAGAATGAAGCGTGATGCTCTAATGCAACATAAATATAATAAAATTATTAAATTTTTTCAAAAAATTTAATTAATTAACATAAAATAAACAAATTAAAAATTTTCGGGTTTTGTATGTCCTGAGTCACCCTAATGTTACCGGCCCGGCTAGCTCAGTCGGTAGAGCATGAGACTCTTAATCTCAGGGTCGTGGGTTCGAGCCCCACGTTGGGCGTTTTTTTTTTTTTTATTTACTAAATTTTTTCACATTACAAATACCGTTCTAAATTTGAATTTTTTTATTAATTTTTTAAATCCAGGAGCACATAAAGAATTTGAATAATAATTTTTTTGAAAATAATGTTTTATTTTAAAATAAAATTCATAATTCAAAATATTCATGCATAAAAAAAGTACGACTTTTGCACATACATAAAAGTAAAACTTGTAATACAAGTTTAACATAAGTTGTAAAAAAATTTTTTTTTTTTACTAAATTTCAAAAGATTTTCTATAAATATTATAAAAGATATATCTCCCTTGTGTCGCACGTAGTGTGGTTTTAAATATTTTTATGAAAATGAGTAGAAAAAAGTTTTTATTTTAAAAACAAGAAAGGAAAAAAAATATATATTATAATGTGATGTGTGTCTTCTTGTTGAAAATATACTTTCTTAGTTCTTTTTATGGGTAAAAAGAAATGGTATATATTTAAAGTACATGGAAAAACTGTATAAGAAAAAATGCATTCGTTGATTCTTTTGTAAATTTTGATAAAAGAATGAATATATTTATGTGGGTGTTTGTGTGAAAATAAGATATAAAATGTAGTGTACTTTTAAAAGTATAAATAATGTTTTTTTGCATTTTAATAATTTTTGTCTTCTTTGTATTTACTATTCTACATATAAATCAGAAAAAATAAAATGAAATAATTTGAAATACAAGCTGAAATTGGATTTTATATAAAGAATTTTATATCATAATGAAAAGTTAAAAAATTTATGCATTTTTAAAATTTATATATGAAGTTCGGTCTGAAAATTTTCATTGCCTTCCCACTGCCTTTAATTGAGTGTTATAGTCAAAATAAAAAAAAATGTCGAAAATTGAAAGTTGAGCTACATACTGAAAATATTTAAGCAGTTTATTCGATACAGGGAATAATAAATTATGACCACACTGTATAAAGTAACTTCCTTATATTAACAAAAAAATTAGTACATTTTCGAAAAATTAGTAAATTTTCAAAAAAATTTGTAAACATTCGAAAAAAATCGTAAATTTACTAAATTTAGTATATTATCGAAAAATTCGAGTATTCTCGATCTTTTTTTGCGAATTTCCAAGAAAAATTGATAATTTACCATTTTTTTCCGAATATTTACAAAAAATAGTTGTAAATTTACGAAAAATAGTTGTGAATTTACAAATTTTTTCGTAAATTCACAAAAAAAATTGAATCCTCGAATTTTTCGATAATATACTGAAATTCGTAAATTTACGATATTTATCGAAAATTAACTAATTTTTTTGAAAATGTACTAATTTTTCAAAAAGATTATATTTTTTTGTTAATCTAAGGAAGTTATTTTTTACAGTGCATTATTTGAATATTCTAATCTAAAATTTGCCACAGAGGCTTTTTTAAACTAGAAAAATAATGCCCATAAATTTTCAGAATTTTTGGGCAACCTTCAAGGGGGTCTCATTTTAAGTCCCATGTTAAATAAATTTAATCATTTGCAGGTTACTGGGATGAGAGCAAAAATTCTCGGTGTTAAATTGCAATGTGCAAACTTCAATTATTTTTGAATATTTCAATAATGCTGTATAAATAAAAAAAATATTAATTGATAAAATTGATAAAATTAAAAAAATTAGCATAATTTCATTTATTATTTATTTGTATGTAAATTTCTTCTTCTTTTTTATACAGCATTACAGAAACGTTAAAAAATCCTCTAAATAGTTAGAATTTTGATTAGGTGACAGGAAAATTCGGAAAATTGAAAATTTGGGAAATCGGAAGGTTAAGAAACTTTTTTTAAAAAGATTTTGAGTACTCTAAAGGCAAAAAAATCCCTCAAAAACTATTTATCAATAAAAAGTACACATGCGGAAAAACACAACTTTTAAGTCTAATTATTTGGCTAATTAAAAAAAAAAATCCCTTTTTTTAAGAAATTCGTATTTGAAATTTTTTTTTCTTGTCACCGGACAGAAAGCACGTATTTCCTGACCGTGGAGTGAATCAAAAGTAATTGTTTTCTTGCCATTGTTTGCCCTTGGTCGTAAAAAAAAATGCCCCAGATCGCAGTTTGACTTCCTCGGCTTCCCCTAAGATGGCAATTTACGTAAGATATGGGGCATTATTTACTTTTGTGGCATAGGATAAAAATATACTATTAATTTTTCTGATTTTCTGGATTTTTATTAGGGGTTTTCCGAAAAAATCACGTCAGATTCGGATTCGGCGGGAAATTTTACCCTCTATTGTTGAAAATTATTTTTAGCTTTATGTAGAGCGCAAAAAAATTAAAATCGAAAAATTAGATGAGTTTTTTCCGCCAGGGAAAAAATTTTATATCCGAAAAACAGCTGCCATTTCGAAACCATTAAACCTAGAACCTTAAAAATGAGTTTGATATGATATTTTTACATACTTAGCCTAGTCCAATCGGGTTTTTTAAGATCCCAGACTTTTAACTGTTGTTTAGGTCAATTCTTCTAAGAATTAATCAATTAATAACAGAGTTATTTTGTCAAGAAGCATACATGAATTGCTACTCAAAAACGAAAAGCAATTACTTTTTAAATATTGAATTCGTAAAGAGCTAAATAAATATAATCAAAAATTGTCATTTTGTATTCCAAAAATGGTCATTTCATAAACAAATCGGTTATTGAGAAAAAAAATTTAAATAAAATTATGACTTACATTACAATTAAAAAATTATTATATTTGATAATATACCATCTAAAAAAAAACTAATTGGCATAAAAAAATTAATTGCAGTTGAATTACATATAAATACCATATTTTTTATTAAAAGCATATTTAAAATATATTCGTATATAATCATTATCTGATAAAAATCAAATTGAGCATAATATACATGTTTTGATATAAGTAATTTGCATTGAAGAGAAAATAAAAGGGTGATAGATGACAAAGATATATATTTTTTTTTATATAGAGTATTTTTATTATAAACTTATGTCACTTAAAGGGGGGTAAAAATCATTTTTATTAGGGTTGACGATGAGGAATAATTTATGGGTCAATTTTAATATTTTTAATTTATTTATTACTCATTATTAATGTTAAAATATCTAGTAAGTACTTTAGGAAAAAATTAATTTTTTTAAATGGTAAAATTTGGGTTCGAAGGATGATGAGTTCGAAATAGTAAAATGTACAAAAATTCCAGTTGCTGATTACGGAAATTGATTGCTGCAATTTGATTTTTGTTTTGTTTTGTGTAAACTGTTAAAAATGTTCAAAAAAAATGAAGAAGTTTCTTCAAAATGAGTCTCTTGATACCATGGCGCGCGGGTAACCAACTAAGTAAAATTTTTTAAAACTTTTCTTCATGTTTAAAAAAAATTTTTGACTTCATATTGGTTTTATATTTGGCGTATATTTTCATTAATCATAATACGTCTGTCAGTAAATTTTGTATCTAGGTGCCTCCGTTTCCTTTAGATTGAATAAAGTTTTTTCACCCAGATTTGAAGAAATTTGAAAATAGGTGAAGAATCTGGTAACAAATTTATAAATTACTGATTACAATTAATAAAATTACAATTTCTAATAAATAAAAATAGGTTTTCTAGGTTTTTAATTAAGTTAGAATTTACATAATTTAATTTTTTCCAAAATTTGCAACTTTTTGAAGATTGGGATGCATAAAATCCTATAAAATTCAGAATAACCTAATGTCTAACATTTGAAAAGTCTGTTATCTATACATAAATTTTTAAAGAAAACTCAAAGGGGGTTAATAAAAAAAAGGGAAGTTTTTCGCGAATGTTTAGTCATATATTTTATAGTTCATTCATCTATTATATATTTTCTTTCTCTTTCTATGAGCTCTTTATGGTTAGCTTTGATTACTTGTTTTAATCTTCTGACTGCCGAGCGGGCGAGCATCTGTCACTCAAAACCAGTAATTGCAAGCTACCGTACCTAAAAAACTCAAATTCTTCTTTTCAACTATGTTTAATATAGTACACCTACCCCTCCCCTCCCTCTCTCCAACCCTTATACTTTTTTTATTTATTTTTTTTATTTCCGTTATATTATTCGTCATTTATATTCATATTTGACATTTATTAATTCTTTACATTCTATAATTTTTTCTTTTTTTTATGAATTAGAGATGTGTGGTAGATATATATTTTTTTTTTGTTAATACATCAAGTCGTTTCATTAATATTTAATACATCATTTTTGAAAAACATTTTGTATTCATATTTTTTGTACGTACTACATTTTTTGATTTAATTTTTTAGGTAATTCTTAATTTTCTGTGTGTTTTTTTTTATTTCTTCTTTTTTCATTTTTTTTATTGACGACTGAGCTTTTTCTTATTCAAGAGTGGAAAAAAAAGAAATTATGAGAATTCAAATTCAGCCATTTGGAATGTTTGTTAAAATGATAGAGAAAAAAAAGCTGTTGCATCTCATAATGCATATGAATTAGACAGTAAAAAAAAAGGGGGCATGCAGTAGTAGTACTTAATGCATGAATTGGTTAAAAGATTGAGCATCAAGTGCTATGTTTTTTTTAATGTTTAATTTCTTCTTTTTTTTTCATGCTGCTAAAAAGCTGTGATTGATTACTTTTAAATAAGTGACTTTTTAATATATTAAAAACATACTTAACTTTTATTGTTTATGAATATTATTATTTTAGGCTGACATCATAATGAAACCTGATCAATAACTGTGAATCCTTTAGGGCAACTTTTCATTTTAACCTGCAATTGAAAGAAAATTTTTTTTCAAATTAATTTCTAAGAATAAGCTGTTTGTATAATATATTTCCCACCGAGTCAGGTTTGGTATGTGAAAAAAAGGTCCAACTTGTAAATACGACGAAAATAAATTTTAACATGGAACATGTTTATAGGGAGGAATACCCTGGGAATCCGAAAAACAAGGGGGGGGGTCAAAAAAGTGTCCGATTTAAAGAATGTGTTTGATTTAAGATAGGGGGGATAAAATTTTTTTGATTCAAGGGTGGGGGTCAAATTAGATTTAGAATAATTTCGATTTAAGAACTTAAAATAGTTTGAAGTGGGAGTCAGAACCTGATCAGGCCTTGATAAGAACAAGAACTTAGAATACTTAAGGTTTATGGACTTCGTATAATTTATATTTTAGGATTTATTATAATTTCGGTTTTAGGACTCTTTCATAACTTTTTTTGATGTTCTTGTTAGATGCTTAAGTTCTTTTTAAAATGATGGTTTCGCATTTTTTGGATTGATTTTCAGGTTCCATTTTTGTAGAGTGGAATTAAAATTATCAACAGGCTGTTGGAGTTTGATTTGTGTTCTTATTAGGTTTTTACCTGCTACAAATATTATCGTGTCGTCTGCAAATGCTATAGACTATGTGCCGTTGTCTTGATTTATTTCGAAGAGATTGATCATATCAAAAAATAGGTTAAATAGTACTGGTGAGCAGAATGATCCTTGTTGTAGTCCTTCTTGTAGTATAAAAGTCTCATCTGTTATCACGTTACTTTTTGCTACTACAAATTTTCTACCTTGGATCATGTTATTAACTAAGTGTATGAACTTTTCGTTGAAGCCTTTTTTTCAGTTTGTAAAGCAGCCCATTGTGCTATATTGTATCGAATGCTTTTTCAAGATCGATGAGGCATGCAGCTATTATATTGTTTTTATTTAGATGTGCAGTCACATCTTTTAAGAGCTTGTTTATAGCATTTGTTGTTGAGTGTCTATGCTTGAATCCAAACTGGTTGTCAGGAATTATTTTAGCTTCATATATGTATTCATCTATTCGATTCTTGACGATTGCTTCGAAGACTTTGCTAATATTTGGTAATAGATTTATTGGCCTATAAGCTGCAGGGTCGCTAAGATCCTTTCCTTTTTTTGGTATCGGTCTGATTTTAGCTGTTTTCTAAAACTCTGGATAGTGTCTGACATTGATTAGGTTATTAAAAAGTATGGTATAAGCTTTTATGATATTAGGAGGAAGGTGCTTAAGTACCACTGCTGGGATGTTATCAAGTCCAGTTGAAATTTTGTTTAGAAGCTTTTCGAATATTTTTTTTACTCCTTTTATACAAGTAAAATAGCTATTGACTCCAGGAAGACAGTCGTTGTTGGGGTTTAAAACGGAGTTGTTGTCTGAGAAGTGTGTGATAGGTTGGTTCAGCTCTGCTTGTTTTTTAATATCATTAATTAGCTGTATTATCGATGATCTCTTTGAGTCTTGTATTGTGGTTTAGAGCATTCAGTGAGTTGACTTCTTCGAAGAAGAAGTAGTGTGCTCCTAGCACTTTTAGTCTTGTTAGTTTATCTTTAATACTAAAGTTATTATCTTGAAAATCTAGGTCTGAAGAATTTATGTTGCGGCATTCAAGAAGATTAGTTATATTATTTGGAATTTTAATTTTACTGACTGAGGTGGGTCTTTTTGGTAAAAGATAGAATTTATTTTAGGAAAAAAATTATCAGCATTCTTATGATCTATTTTTTTGATTTCATTTTCCCATAGATTCGTAACTGCTTTTTGGAATTCATTTGTAATTTTTTCGTTGATGATTTTTATGAGTCTTGTCAGCAGGAAGGATTTTTGTTTTTTAGCCTTATTATACTTATATTAAGATATTTATCGGAGCTGTTGTCACTTTCTCTTTTAGGTACCACTTCTTGGATTGTTTTTGATATTATTTTATCTAGTTCCAGCAGATAGCTTTCAGTTTCGTGTTTTGATAGATTTCTATCATGAGGTATATTTAGGTTGTCGTTGTCCTTTGCTTTTTGAGTGAAATCATCCCAATTTGTTTTTTTTTTGTATATGAAAGTTGGCGTTGGGTCTTCAAATATGATAGGTGCAGGGCCTATGTTGTTGATGTTTAATTTTAGGCAAATTGCTCTGTGGTCACTTTAATAATCAAGAGTTTAGAGTTTGCTGCCTACTAGATTTAATATTTCTAATCTGCTATCTAGAATGGGCATGTTCAGGTAGGAATCTTTGCTAGGAAAGGTTGGATCTTTCGAGTAATATGTTTTTGCTTTGTATTTCATTTCATTGCTATTCCTCCATTGATTTAGGTTGGATTTAGGTATCAACCTTTTTGAATGAAAGTTTTGTCTCTCCAGCTAGAATGTTTTGCATTTAAGTCTCCAGCAAGTACATAGTAATTATCACTTTTGTCTAGTTTGAGGGTGTGAAAGAACTTTTCTAATTCATGGGTGAAAAGGTTTCTTGAATCATTTGTAGCATATGCACTTTATTATGTAAAAACCGATGAATTAGTGGTAATCTTTATTAAAGAATATTCTAATATTTGTTTAAGTTTGGAACTTGGCAATTCTATAATTTCATATTTAATGTTTTTTTTTGATAAATATAGCCATGCCTCCCCCTTGTGTGGCATTCTGCCAATCAGTTCTTATAATGTTATAGTTTTTGAAACTTATTTTATGATTTTTATTCAATTTAGTCTCCGATAGGAGTAAGATCTCTGGATTATGCTTTTTCATGAAAGTTAAAAGCTCGTTTTTTTTTGTTTGATATAATTGAGTTGGCGTTAACACTTATGATTTTTAATTTATTTGTGGAACTGAGTTCCTCTGTTCTTGTTTTATTTATTATGTTTTTATTTATCATTATCAATCTTGAGTTTGCTGCACAGTTGTACTATTATCTGGGTATTTTTTTCAATTTGAGTTTTTATAGGTTTTACTTCTAGTCTTATTTCTTGTCTGATTTCATATCTGATTTCTTGCCTAAAGTTCTGAGATATAGTTTCCATTTTTTGTATGGATTTGTTTATTCTTCTATGAGGTTGTCTTTTGGGTTAGGTTGGTTTCGATATTGGAATATATGTTGGTTATTAGCGTTTTTTGGTCTGGAATCTACTCTAAAATTCTATTTAGTTGCTTAAGCGTAAGAGTTTTTGTTGTGTGAAACCGAACTAGTTATCTGGTATGGTATTTTTTTCGCTGCAGTGTTTGTCAATTCTTATCTTGATTATTGTTTCGAATACCTTACTTATATTTGGTAGTAGACTGATTGGCCCGTATGCTGCTGGGTCGTTGAGATTTTTACCTTTTTTTGTGATTGGCCTTATTTTTGGAGTTTACCAAATATCTGGGAAGTGACTGATGTTTATGAGGTTGTTGAAAATTATTGTGCATGCTTTTAATATGTTGGGTGGTAGATGTTTTAAAACTATTGCTTTTAAGTTGTCTAGACCTGTTGAGATTTTATTGGGTAGTTTTTGGAATATCTTTTTAACTTCCCAGATATTGGTGAAGTAGTTTTCGTTTACAGGTGTACCTTCAGTGGATGGATTGTATGCTGAGTTAGAGTCTGTGAAAGTAGTTATAGGTTGGTGTTTTTCAGCGCTTGTTTTTTAATTTTATCAGCTTCTCTGTCTACTATTTCTTTTAGTCTGGTATTTTTATTTAAATTATTAGGTGAATTGACTTCTTCATAATGAGCTCCTAGTATTTTTAGCTTATCTATGTTATTTTTTATTAAATAATTGTTGTCTTTTTGTTCAAGTATTTCAGGCTTTAGGTTTATTCTTTCTAGCAGATTATCTCTTTGTGGAGTTATCTGTAGGTCACTGACCTTTGGTTGATCTTTTTGTCTAAATATGGCATTTATTTTTGGGAAAAAGGTTTCTGCACTTCTACGATATATCTTTTTAATCTTGTTGGTCCATTGGTTAGTGACTGATTTCTGGAATTCGTCTTTTATTTTGTTATTCAGTTCATTAATGGTTTGTTTAATCTGGATAATTCTATTTTCTGATATGTCAATTCTATCTCTTAGTAATCTTGTGACGAGGAAGGATTTTTGTTTTTTTAAGTTTTCAATTTTTGTATTAAGATACTTATCTGTACTGTTGAGACTTTCCCTTTTAGGTACTGCTTCATCAATTGTCTTGATGATTATGTTATCGATGTTCAGAATATGGGCTTCAATTTCTTCAATAGATAGGTTTCTGTTGCTAGGTATGTTGAGATTGAAGTTATCTTCTGCTCTTTGTATAAATTTAATTTGTTTTTTTGTATAGAAAAGGATAGCTGGGTTCTTCAAAAAGGATTGGTTCGCTGCAGATGTCTTTTATATCTGTTTCGAGGCATAGAGCTTTGTGGTCACTTTCGTAGTTAAGAGTTTGTAGTTTATTATCTAGGAGGTTAGTTATTTTAAGTCTATTGTCAACTAAAGCCATATTAAGATAGGATCCTATGCTTGGAAAAGTTGGTGAGCTAGGGTGATAGAATTTTGTCTTAAATTTTATTTAATTTGTCTTTTTCCATTGGTTAATATATCTTCCTTTTTGATTGCAGGTGCTGTCACCCCAGTTAGGATGTCGAGCATGTTTTGTTTTCTTTAATGTTTTTTTTTTCATTTTTTTTGCTCTCAAAAAGTTGTTCTGAGATAACCATATAGGGGCAGCCACAATATGAGACTGGGTGTCCTTTTTCTTTGCAATTAACACAGGACATTTCTTTTCGGGCTATGATTTTTGTTATCTTGCATTCAACGGGTTAATTTTCTTCTGTGCACTTAATGCATCTATATCCTAAGAAGCAATTAGATGCTGTATGTCTAAGCCTTTGGCATTTTTTACACTGCATAATTCTATTTTTGTATATTCTTTGCCAGGTGGCAGTTTGGTGAGCTAGAATTTTTATGTCAGTTAGCTCTTTTGTGCTCTTTTCAGGTGCCACCTGTACAATAAAGTGGTATTGTTCTCTGTTGTCTCTGTCAATGTAGAATTTTTCAATCTTTATGATTTGTGTTTCGGTAGTTGCTTTATTTCTTCTAGGATCTCTTCTGGGCTATAGTTTCCACGTATACCCTTGAGTATTAGCGAGGTTGGCTTAAGGTGTTTTGGTGTGAAGGTATGTATTTTTATGTTGTTGTTTTTCAGTATAGTTACCACTTTAGCATATTCTTCTTGAGTTTTAAGATATAGTGTTGGATTGTTGCTGTTCGTTAATGAATCTTTGAACCTGAACATCTTTGCATCAAATCCATTCTGCTCGAGTAAGGCTGTAATACTTTTTATGGTGCTTTCTGCTATATTAATTGGTGGAGGTTTCGTTTCTTTTTTATTTTCTTCCTTTTTATTTTGCGTTTGAGCAGTATTAGCTGCATTTATATCATTACTATTAGGGTTTGACGTGCTTGTGTTTGTGGTGCTTGGGGTCTCTTCTTGTGTATTATCACAAATCATGGACTTATCTGAGTCGTATTGGATTTCATTTTGATGGATAGTCTGTTTTTTTCCTGAGGATTTTTTCTTGGCTGTTTTCCATCCTTTTTCTGTTTCACTTTGGTCACTGTTATCAGTTGTTTTTTTAGCTTGTTCTCGTGTTCTTTTTCTGGGAGCTGTTAAATTAGGTATTATGACCTTTCCATCTGAAATTTTATATTTTGCATCCTTAGGAGCTTTTAGTATGGATCTTAGGTGCTTAGATGTTTAAATTCTTTTTTCCTTGGATTTTAGTAACTCGATGGCTTTATTATAATTTTCCATGTTCTGTATATAACGAGAGTGATTGTTTAGGTCCGATGATAGAATCCTACATTTTAATTCCATTTTCTGTTAACAATGTAGTTATTTCTTTACTTTCACATTGATAAATATTAATAGGGGGTAAATTAGGTATTTCTTATCAGCATTTTCATTTATAGCTTCTTTACTCAATTCTTCTTTCTTGTTCTCAGTTTGACTGGAACTTGATTCGTTAATGTTTTCTTCGAAGCTATTTTGCACTTCCATGTTTTCGTCATTATCTTCAACAGTCGTGCCGTTGACTTCTGATCGTAACTTTTTGGCTAGGGGTCCTTTTCTTTTTTACGTTTTCCAGCCTTCTTCTTCTTCTTCATTAACATTATTATTACTGCTGTTCTTCCCATCATGTATTCTTTTATTAGCTTACTTAGGATAGGTTACTTAGGCCAAATATGTAAAATAAAACTTTTTTGAAGTGAAATTAAGCGTTTTAAGTCATTTGAGAAAAATCAAAAGCATATCCTAAATATTGAAAACTTTGCTTGAAATATCAAAAAATATATACGGCTTAAAGTTTCAAGCAAAGCGATTCAACCTGCGTCCATAAACTTATTCCCATCCTCAACATAATGACAAAAATTCTGGAAAAAATACTTGACAAGCAGATACTTGCATTTCTTAACCTTTGCAATATTTTTGATTTTCTTCATTTGGATTTTCAAAAAACATAAAGCTAACTTCCTTCTCACCAATTTTACTCATGGATTTCACCTTGACCATATAAAAATTTTAATAATGCTAGATCTGTGAAGAGCTTTAGATAAAGAGATTCTCTTGGGGTTTTATGAGGTAGATTATCTTCCATCGGGTTTTCTCTTCAAGCTATACGCATTGACATATATTATGTGTTAAATTAGTGCTCCTTAGTGTAAAATAATAAAATAATTAACAAAAATCTGTAAATATAAAATAAAAAACATTAATTATAGTGACGTTATAAAAAACAAAAGCGGGAAGCCCCTCGTGGCTTCACCGTTAAGAGACAAAATGGCGGGTAAAAAAGAAAAATTTGTTAAATTACCAAAAATAAAAACATGCACAAGCATTGAAAAAAGCATGAATGAAATAATTTATAAGCTAAAAGATAAACCAAAAGACGTAAAAATTCAATTTAAACAAGATAAAATAATAATACCTAACCTAACCGTGGCAAATAAAAGGCCGCGAGAACAAACAGAAAGTGCGGGAACCTCGACTGGACCATCCAGCACTGAGACAAGTAAAAACACACACAACAATGTTAATGATAGCAAAAACACCGATGATGATAGTGAAGGAGAATGGAGGCAACAAAAAAGAAAAGGTGCTTTAGCTAAAAAAATAAAAAAAACTCAAGAAACAGACCAAAGTGATCTAAGTATGGAATGCCAAAATAGCTTTGAAACTCTTAGTGATATACAGAATCCTAATAATATTAATAGTGAAGAAAACCCAACTAATCAAAAAAATGATCAAAAAACCACAAACAAAAAAGTACAAAAACCACCACCAATAAATATATGTGACTGTACCAGTAGAGAGGTAGCAAATCTTCTGCTAGGTATAAGTATAGAAAAAAGTTCTTTTAGACTCTTATCAGCTGATGAAACAAATCATACTGTCTACCTAGACACTCATGACAATTACCAGAAAGCATTAAACCTTTTCAAAGAAAAAAATAAAAGAACATATACGTTTGCACCAAGATACATGAAACACAAATCAATCATTTTAAAAGGAATTATGGGTGACTTCACTGAAAATGAAATCCTAGAAGAGATTAAATCAATTGTGGATACTCCAATTTCCAAAATTGAAAAATTCCATTACGATAAAGAAGACAAAAATCTATATCACTTTCTAATCCAAGTACCACCTGAACATGACATAAAAGGATTATTAAATATCAAAACACTAGCTTATCAAAAAAAAATTGGCAAAAAGTGGCAAAAAGACGCATGATGCAGTGCAAAAAATCTCAAAGACTGGGACATACAGCTATCAATTGTAACCTAGGATACAGGTGCGTCAAATGCACTGAAGAACACAAGCCTGGAGAATGCAAAATAACTCAAGACATAAGTCGAGAAGAAATGAGCTGTGTAAACTGCAAAAAAAAAGGGCACCCAGCATCATTTAGGGGTTGTTCATACATAGTAATAGCAGAACAACTACTACAAAATAAAAAAGGTTAAATACAAGCAAACAAGAAGGTTAAAACAAGTCAAATAACTAGTAAAAACTCCTATTCACAAGTAGCAAGGAACTACAACGAGAATAGATCAACAAATTCTAGAAGTAATGACAGCCAACAAGTGGCTCGATACCAACCACAACCAGTATCAACAGGTAATTTAATCGAAGAAATCAATAGATCACTCAAACAAACAATACGAGATGAAATAGGACAAATTAAAAACCAAGTAAAAAGTAATACAGAATTAGTAGAAAAAAACACTAAAATAGCAGAAGAAAATGCTAAAATAGCAGAAAAAAACACAAAGATGATAGTACAATTGTACAGTAGGTTAAAAATTAATTATGAGGAATAACAACCCTCAACAAAATACAAGATCTGAAGAACACAGTTCTATAAATAAACTAAAAATTATAAGCATAAACACTAACTCCTTTATCTCCAATAAAAAAAGGGATGAGCTACTAACGTTTATAAACAAGCACAACCCAGAGATCCTACTCTTATCAGAGACCAAATTAAATAAAAACCATAGAATTACTTTCAAAGATTATAAAGTCATCAGAACAGACAGACATGAAGCCACGCAAGGTGTAGGTACTGCAATTCTAATTAAAAACAACATAAAATATGAAGTAATAAATACACCAAGTGCTAAATTCAATAAAATCTTAGAATATACCATTATAAAAATTAGTAGTAATACTCATAACTCCCTATACATTGTGAGTGCATATGCTACAAATGACTCAAGAAGTCCCTTTATCCAAGAACTTGAGCATCTCTTCAATACACTCAAATTAGAAAAAAGCAATAATTTTTATATAATAGCTGGAGATTTCAACGCCAAGCACCCAAATTGGGAAGATAAAACATTCAACCAAAAGGGGCGATACTTAAACCAGTGGAAAAAAAATAATGAAATCAAGTACAAGGCTAAAATATACCACCCGGACTCTCCTACCTACCCTAGCAAAGGCTCGTATCTTGACTTGGCCATGGTAGACAGCAGACTAGAGGTAACAAATCTATCAGGGGATAAGTTACCAACGATTAACTATGAAAGTGACCATAGAGCAATCTGTATTGAAATAAATATTGATAACATGGGTACAGAACCAATTATTTTAGAAGATACAAAACAACCTCTACTCTTAAAAAAAACTAGTTGGGAAAAATTTACAAAAAAAGCTGAAGAAAATTTTGATCTAAACATACCACATAACAAGAACCTAAAGAAAGAAGAAATTGAAGAGTATTTTCTAAAAATAGATAAAATAATAAGGAAAACCATCGATGAAGTAGTACCAAAAAGAGACAGTGCGAACAGTTCAGATAAATACTTGAATCCGAAGATAAAAAATCGAAAAGAACAAAAATCATTTCTACTAACAAGACTATTAAGAGACACTAATTTAGCAGCAAGTGAAAAAGAAGAAATCAAAATAACTATCAACATCATAAATGAAAAGATCAGAAATGAATTTCAAAAATCAGTGACTAATCTGTGGGAAAAAGAAATAAAAAAAATTGATCACAGGAACTCAGACAACTTCTTTCCAAAAATCAACTTCATCTTTTGACAAAAAGAACAACCAACAGTAAGCAAAATCAAAATCCCAGCTAGCAGATCAAATCTACTGGATCGTATTAACTTAGATGTAAATAACCTAGATTTTCATGAAAATAAATATATCATCAAAAATAAAATAAACAGACTAAAAGTACTGGGTGCCCATTATGAAGAAGTAAATTCACCGAACAAACTTAACAACAATAAAAGATTAAAAAATATAGTTGATACAGAAGCCGAAGAAATAAAAAAGCAAGCACAAATAAACCAGCCGATAACAGTTTTCAATGACTCAAATACAGCATTAAACCCAGATGAAAACTCATTTCCTGATAATAAAAACCATTTCACAGGTATAAGAGAAGTCAAGAAAATATTTGAGAAACTCCCAAACAAGGTCTCAACAGGACTCAATAATATTCCAGCAATAGTCTTGAAGCACATGCCACCCAATATCATTATTAAAGCGTATATAATTCTCTTCAATAATTTAATCAATATCAGCCATTATCCAGACATTTGGAAGACAGCGAAAATAAGGCCAATACCTAACAAAGGAAAAGATTTAAATGAACCTGCAGCATACAGACCAATAAGCCTACTGCCTAACATCTAACATCAGCAAAGTATTCGAAGCAATAATCAAAAATTGAATAAACGAACACATAATTAAAGAAAACATCATACCTGAGAACCAATTTGGCTTCAAACATAGGCATTCCACAACTCATTCCATCAATAAATTACTAAAAGATGTAAACGAGCACCTAAATAAAAATAATATAGTAGCTGCATGCCTTATCGACCTCGAGAAAGCTTTCGACACTGTCTGGCATAATGGAAAAAATACTTGACAAGCAGATTCTTGCATTTCTTAACCTTTGCAATATTTTTGACTTTCTTCATTTGGATTTTCAAAAAACATAAAACTAACTTCCTTCTCACCAATTTTACTCATGGATTTCACCTTGACCATATAACAATTTTAATAATGCTAGATCTGTGAAGAGCTTTCGATATAGAGATTCTCTTGGGATCTTATGAGGTAGATTATCTTCCATCGGGTTTTCTCTTCAAGCCATACGCATTGACATATATTATGTATATGTCAATGGCTATACGCTAGCTTTCTGATTATGTATCAAATCGTACTCAACCCATAGTTTTAGAAAATAAAACCTCATCTCCCATTCTGAAGATTATTACAGGGGTTTTATTGTTTTGATTTTCAACCGAAGCTTTTTTTTATTATTTAAAATTTTAAAAGCTCTGCAATAAAGTATCCTCTGTGAAGTAGTTTTTCGAACAAATATGAAATAAGTAAATGATACTTGTCAAAATATCATCATAATAAATCAGCTTAAAAATAAAATTTTTAATTCTGTTCATGCAAATTGTACCTTGTCTCTTTGAAATTATAATCGTGATGATAAAATTTTAACATGGAACATGTTTATTGGATATGATATTTGAAAAAATCTGGCTCGGCAGGGGGGGGGGTGAAATATTGATGTTTTTAGGAGGGGGTTGACGTTTTAGGGTAGGGAGAAAAAGTGACGTTTTAGGGGGGGGGGGTGAAATGGACTTGTCTGATTCAAGGGTGGGGGTCAAATTAGATTTAGAATATTTTCGATTTAGGGACTTAGAATAATTTGAAGTGGGAGTCAGGGCCTGATCAGGCCTTGATAAGAACAAGAATAAAGAATACTTTAGGTTTATGGACTTAGATAATTTATATTTCGGGATTTATTGTAATTTCAGTTTTTGGTTTTATATTACCTTTATGGGTAAACATGTTCCATGATCTTTGGTTGTGTGAACACACAAACCAGTTATAATTTGGTTTGATAACTGTTTTTTGGCATATATTTAAGTTTCTAATAATTTTTCGAAAGAGATAAGATAATTTAAAGTAAAAATTCCATCGTTTACTCGTTGATTTTATTAATTTAAAATTTCTATATTTCAATCATCATAAGATAATGCAAACAAATATCATAAATTTTGTTGGGAGTCATTTAATATGAATATCATTTATTTTAAAATGATCCTAAATAGTTTTTCTAGGCTTTCAGAAGTCTTTAAGAAATTAGTAAACTGACCAATCAGAGTATATAAAAGAATTTTATGTCTTATACTTTTTGGCTTCTGGATCTTTGACAATAATAAATCTCTTTTCAATATTTATTTTGTTTTTGATATTCATTGCAGTAAACAATTTTGTTCTTTCACGTATCGTGTAAAATCTTCATTTACTTTTTTAAATGTAAAAAAAAAAAATTAAAACAAGCATTTATTTTGATTAACGAAAGCTTATTTTTGCACTTAGATAATTGAAAAAAAAAGAAGTATTTTTTACAAAATTAGATGGTTAAAGAAAATAAAATGAAAAAATAAACATAAAATAAAGAACTTGAAAGTGCAGTCAACTATAAAATTTTCGTGTCCAAAGGGCAAAATTGAGACGCATCACATAACACTGAATAGCCTATCCACTTATAGAGTAAAATAACTAAGATAGTAGTATTTTCAAAATTTACTTACTTATACCAAATATATGTTATTATAACTAATAAATTTTTTTAAAATTTCAGTATGTAAGATATTAATTAACTTATTCAAAATTAAACACCTATAAATAACTACCTATTTTTTAAACAAGGGACAAAATATTGGTCCCGTGATTTAAAACATAGTTTTGCATATAAAAGGCAAAATAGCCGTCTCCCTAGGGTGGAAAATAGGCTTTTTTTGCCCAAGATATGTAAAAAATTTTTTATTCTTTTTGTATGACGCCTTGAGATATAAAAAGCTAACATAACTGGTGACAGTATGAAGATTGTGCAAGGCCAAAAGAAGGATTGTAAAATGGTTTAAGTTTCTTACCATGAAATAAGCTGCTGGTGTAAATTTCAGAAAAAAGAATTTACAATATTAAGAAAAAACTTGTAACTGGTTTGCGTAAACGCAACCTAAATTCATGGAACTATAATTCGTGCTAGGTATAATATATTATAAATGATACGCAACGAGTTTATAATTTGCTACTTTTATAATTCGTAATTACTACCGTTTTTAGATTTTAAGTACATAATAAGTTACTCAAAAAAAAAAGAACCAAAGTAAGTCCCAAAACCAGGTTTATTCTAAGTTCTATTTGACCACCCCCCTTAAACCAAATAGAAGAAAATTTTTAATTAGTTCAGTAGGCGTATGGCTACTTTAAAATTATCTTTTATTTGACTTCATAGTAACATGGACAAAATTTACTGTCAGACTGATCATATTCGTTAGCTGTAATAAAATCTGGCAAAGATATTGGGTATGAGTAGAATATTTTGGGGGTAGCATAGTAGTTACCACTAATAGAATTCCACTTGTTCATATGTCTGTTGGTTTTACTACAGGTTATTAGTCCTACTTACTTATTGTGATAGTTAATTTAGTTTTTTTCCTAGTCATATAAGGATTTATAATATTTGACGTTAATTTTTTTTGTTAAAACAAATGTGATTTTAAAAAAGTTCCAAATTTGTTTCATCACACCCGTCTTAACGAATTTAACAATGTTTACCCTCTTTAATATAATAATATTTCTACCAGCAATAAAAAAGAAAATTATATATTCCACATTTAATTAATAATATATAAGCGAAACCCCAAAGGTTCACGCAAGTTTAATCGCAAATCACTATTAAAAATTTTTGTCTAAACATACAGTTAACCTTTAGAAAATTTGGCAAAGAAAAAAAATACAATATTCAGTACATTATATCCCTACACATGAACATAATATGCTAGTACTGGGTATATATTCGCCTACAGCAAAATTTTCAAAGAGCCTCTTTTTTTTTTAATTAGAGAAAAACGATCTCTTTAGATTTCATCGCGCGCGGTGTGCGGCGGTCTCATCTCGTCAGCTTGGTGCTTTAATCAGGATATTAAAGTGAGCCGAGCGAGAAAGCGCCCACCAACAACTATAACTGAACCACCCACCCTATAAATACATACATACACATAAATACGAAAACTAATGTATAAATCTTTGGCGTTTTATAGTTGGCCGCCTCTTCGTCATTTCTCATGACAGCCTGTTTTCTCTTATAATACTTCAGCACAACCGCGCACTAATTGTCTCGTACACTATCAATCTCGATGAAGAACAGATGTAACTTACACACACAAATATATACGTATTCATCAAGCTATTATTCTCATTTTCTACAATTTTTTTTTAATGTACAATGTCTATGTGTGTACGTAAATAAATACGCCCTCGATGCTATCTTTTTGCTGTACTTATCGTTTGTTCTCTTTTTCTATTGTATAATCTCTATTATTTTCTATCGACTTTGTCAGTCTTTACCGCGGACTTTACTTTATTTATGACCTATCTTCTTCCTGTGTGTCTCTTGGGGTTATTTTCAGTCGATTATCTGTTCAAATCATATATTATGGGGTCAATAAGTATATATATAATAAAGATTTTGTATTATGTTTTGCGTGTGGTATTATAAAGAATCCATATTAAAGAGACTTGACATTCGGTTAAATAGAGGACTCTATTAAGTTGTAAAATGAGACAATTAATATACATTCAAATTTGTTCGTGGGTTAATATCTGTATTTGAATGTTTTAGGTTCTCTTGAATGAGTGACTGAGCAACTTATTATATGAGTAACCGAGTAAATAGTGCATGTGTTCGTTTACGTGTACGTGTTCGTTAATTAATTATGTGGAAAAATTGGGGTATTTGCTTATTAACAACTGCAATCAATCTATAATAAATTTTTAACGAGTTTCTTAAAAAATTATGGGGCCAAAGCCTATTTTTAATGTGAATTACCAACAGCTAAAGTTGAAACAATTGAACTCAAGTAATCTTGTTCAAATTTGCTTTATGAAATAAACTCCTATCAGATTATGTAAATTATAATTAGTGAAATTCTGAAACTTAAAAATTTTAATCTTTCTGGGCCACTTTATCTAAGAAATCTGATGGGATATTCACCTTAAACCTGATTCAGCATTCATATCACAGTGATAAACAACCATACCATCCACAATATGTGGTACTGTGCATGCGTAAACATAGCTATTTATTAAACAAGGGATAAAATATCGGTTTTGGCTTTGCATGCAGTTGTATGCACAAGCGAGCATAGCGAGCGATCGACTTTTGCAGACAGCATGCAAAATTCGGACCCCATATTTTGTCCCGTGTTCTAAAATATAGTTTTCATTATACGCTGCAAAAAAGATCTACTTTCTTACTTTCGGGCGATCTTTTTTTCGCTTTTAATGAAAAACTATGTGTTGAACACGGGAAAAAAAGTAGGAAATTTTACTTTCAATGCTGTCTGAACTCGTTCGCTACGCTCACTCGTGCATACAACTCCATTGAAAGCCAAATCCTACTTTTTTTCCCTTGTTGAACAAATAGATATTTACATATAATAGGCAAAAAAGCCGTCTCCCTAGGGCAAAAAATAGGCTTTTTTGCCTTAGATATGTAAATTTTTTTTAGAAATGGTAGTACTTTTCGCGATGCAGTTTGGTTATAAAAGTCATTTTATTAAAAGTTATAGTCTAGGCGTCAGCCATACTAATCACGCCCAAAAATTAAAAAATTAAACATATTTTTCCGAGGATAAAAATAGGTGGTACTTATGTTTTTCGACCCACTTAACACGAATCCGGGGTCCATTTTGCGAATACCTCGGTCAATTTTTTGCTATTAACATATTATTGCGAAATTGGCCAAATTGGAAAAACATATAATACCTATTTTATCCTCGAAAAAAGAAATTTAATTTTTTGGCGTGATTAGTATGGCTGGCGCCTAGACTGTTAGTTTTTCTAGAGAATGTATAATCTAGACCCTGGGAAGGGTAAAGGTTGCCAGTATATAGTTATTTGAATAATAATTCTCATTAGTTGAAGAAAACTCTTTTTTATATTTTGTAAAAAAATTAATTTTTAGCCGATATTACGTCCTTATATAGCCTGTAGTAATCATTTCACTTGCGAGAAAAATTTAAACTATTAAATTATCTTGAAATGGCATGGTATCTTGCAATAAATAGCTCTTTTTTGCAGTAAAAATTAAAATTGATTTAACACAGTATCTTTCAATCACAAATTTGTGAAAAAATATTTCTCGCAAGTAAAATGGTTTTTAAAGATTACAGAAGGAAAACAATAAAAATTTCATATAATGGGGAGGAAGCTTTTCCTATTTAAATTTTGAAAAAAAGCATTACTAAATGCTCTGCAAAACCCATACTAAAACTTGCATGGCCCCGGAACTCCTTTGAAGAAGCATGGTGAGGCCATATTGTCTCTAGGGATGCTTAAAAAATATTTTTTTAAACTTATTCGTAAAATATTGTATAAATACTAAGAAAATTAAAAAAATAAAAAAAAAACGAAAATTCACAGTAGAATAATCAAGAAATCACTCAATTGATGTAAGCCAACATAAAAAAAGTAATTTTTTTAAAAAAGAAATTTCATCTAAACGATATGCACGCATCAACTATAAAGATTACAGAAGATTAAAGTTGTTTGTTAAAAAGAAAAAAAAAAGAGGCAACAGAGAAAATTAATAGAAAAAAAAAGATAAAAGCAAAAAAAAAGAAAAGAAAAGCAATAGTCTTTCATTGATTTTGCACATATAGGGTATTGCGATCAGCTAACGCAAGCACCGATTGCAACTTCAATTCCCAAAGGTCTTATGTCTCTGATTGTCTGATTTACAATAATAAGTCTATAAGTATATATAGTATAATAGACTACACGGAAAAAAATTCTAAGTTGTATTGACAAATAACTTTGTTGAAATATGCCAACAAAGTATTTGTTGAATTGTCATAGTTACTTAGTTGATTCAAACAGAGTGAAAATTTTATTTAAAAAAAATTATTTTTTTATTTTTTTTTTATTTTTTTTTTTTTTTAAAATTAATTATTTTTTTTTTTATAATTATTTTTTTATATTTATTTAATATTTATTAATTTAAAATCTGTTAAAAAAAACCGAAGAAAAATTTTGACTGCTACTGGGATCGAACTGAGTATTGCGGCTTCCGAGACTGCGTGATTATCCATTCTGCTAACAGGACAGTTGTATTTAATAAAAAAATTTTAAGTACTATATGTTACAGATAATAATTTTAGAAATTATATGCAGAGTAAATTATACATACCCAGCGAAATGCATATTTAAAAATAATAGTTAAAACTATCATAAATAATTTTTAGGAAATCCCATTTCTTTATTATAATAATAATGAATAATAATATAAGCAAAAGTAAATTATGCATTTTATATTTAAAAATAATACTTAAAACTATCATTAAAAATTTTTTGGAAATTCCATTTCTTTTTTGAATAATAATATAAACAAAAGCGCGCTGCTGAAGAACAGGTTTCGACTTGTCGCCGGCCGCGGTGTTAAATATATAAAAGGATAGAAAGAGAAAGAATGAATAAATATTTTAATATAAAAGAAAAAGCATTGACCTAACTATTAAAATTATCATACTAATGTTGTAGGTTGTTGGTTTATCTAACACTATGTTGATTCAACAAAGATTTAAGTGGTTAATTTAACAATTTTAATTTTGCTTGAATCAACAAAGTATTTGTTGGTTTAATGTTTTTATTTGACAATTCAACGTTTAATCTTTCCATTCAACAAACTTACAATACTAATCATATTTCAGTTACGTAATACGTTTAGTTTGTCTTATATTTTTTTTACGTGTATATACGGGTGGTTTTTTATTTTTTTGAATTTTTTAGTTTAAAGATAATGAAATTTTTATTTATAAAAAAAAGGGATTTTGATTGGTATATTATGTTACTCAAACCTCAATAGGAGACGGCCAGTATAATGAATGGGCCAAATTGCTTTTTTTTTATCCACAATCACCCACTACGCGAGCAGAATTTTTTTTACTTAACTGTTTCGTTATGATAGTAGCTTTTAATCACTGACATGAATTCAAGGAAAATGTCATATCTGATAAAAAACTTTTGATTTCTTGTGAATGCGCAGTCTAAATCAACTTTTTGACCCCGGAATCGAATTTTAGAGGAAATTGTGTATAATGATCTAAAAAAAATATTTTTTAATGTAAAATCAGGATTTAGCAACATTAATATGAAACTTTTCAGTTAAATTTACAAAAAAGGCCAAAAACACGAAAATAGCAACAAAAAAATCGAGAATTGGATTTAAAAACCTAAAAATGGATAACAAGACTTATTTTTAGTTCGGTTTCAGAAAAAAATATTTTTTACCGATTTTCGTGACACTTCAGACCAACTTAGGTCCAGTTGGAGTGGAATTTCTCATATACTTGCTTCATAAATCAAAGGCCCGTTTCTATAGCTCCAGCTATATTGACTTTATTATCTAAGGATCTTCATGTTTATGAAATAAAAACCAATTACTATAGAATTGAGATTTGGAATTGATAGTTTTAATTAATTTTTAATAAATTGAGTTTCAAACAAAAAAAATAATTAGGAAAACCTCATTACATATAACTAATAAATCCAAAGTAAAAATATAATATTCAACTATAGTTTTATTTCACATTTATTTATTTCAAAAAATAAAATTTTTAGTCAAATATCTTTCATACTACAGCTTGCCATTTTTGCTATTTGAATGAATCTTGACATTTTATAATTTACGTTTATATTTACATGTACTATATGATGAGTCTAATCTCTAGAGATTCATTTAAAAGCGATTTATGAAACCATATATGCGAAGTAACTTTTTTATTTTTGTTCAGCTTTTCGTATTAAAGCTTACTCTATGTATATAATAATAAATATAGAAAATCCTTTAAGTTGCGCTATAAATAAATTGCATCTCTCTATGCAAATCAACAAAATTATTAAAAACTTTTAAGCGATTACATTTTTTTTTTAATTATGACAGTTTATGGTGCTAAAAAATTAAAAAAAAAAAAAAAATTAATTTCTAAATTTTTCTACAGTAGTACCATACAGGTAATCGAAATACCATATTTTAGATATTTTTGATATCATTAAATGAGAAAATAATAAATTATAATGCATAAATTTAACAAATGCTTGCCATTGTCTTCTTTAGGTTCTAAATGAAAATTATCTCTGTAAACTTTGCAACCACAGTTTATTTACAATGCAAAACCTAGTATCAGTTTTGAGTTGCAGCATTTTTATTATTCTTCTAGAATTTCAAAAATGTTATCAATTCTGTCGAGTTTTTTTACTATATGAACCGCATATGAAATTTATAAACCAAAAGATCCTTTACAGGTAGATGTCGCTTATACTCATAAAAGGATTTACTCACATGGAAAAATCTTTGATAGATCCAATAAAATTTTACTTATTTTAGATAAAAAATGAAAGAAATGGTTTCGCAATTTTAATTTTTGTAAAAACAGTTATTCCGACCGAAAGTTGTTTGATAAATAACTCAGTGGAAGTATTAATTAGAAGCTAATATTAAAGAAACCCTATTTTAGAACTTTGAACCTTATTATTTCAAGTCTAGGAAGTCCATTTGAATACTTATTAACATGGGACATGCTTATATAGGCAGGGGTACTTCAAGTATGTCATTTGGGGGGAGGAGTCAAATGTGTCATATTTCAAATAGACTTACAATTAGAATATTTTCGATTTAGGGACTTAGAATAATCAGGGTTCAGGGACTTAGAATAAGTTCGATTTAGGGGCTTAGAATAATTCAAGTTTAGGGACTTAGAATAATGTTGATTCAGGGACTTAAGTTTATGCGATATCCATACAGAGTTTACGTAATGAGTTTAGTAGTTTCATTTTTTCTGGAACTAAATAAAAATAATCCTTTTACCTACTAATAACATAAATAATTTTCAAAAGCTTTTAAAAACGTGTGTTATTAACATAAAAAGCAAAGTATTCTGTTAATTAATCTTTAAAAGAATATACCATAATACTCATAAATTTAAGCTGAAAACCTTTCTCCCTTTTCAAATTTCTACCAGTTTTCACAAATTCAAAAACAACCCTTTTTTGTAACTACTACTACTTTTATTTAACTAAATCCTTGTTGGTCCATCCATCCACTACCCGACAGCCCCTGGAACAAAATACTGGAGATTTGATATATATGAATAATATAGATTTTACATACGATTGGTAATTTTTTTTTTGCTTTCTACGAGACAATGGCTGACCGACGTCCGATCATAATTCGCTGAGAGTATACTCTCTATAAAATGAATATCTTTTTTTTATTCATATTTTGTTATATATATTCATATATATGCGTATAGAAAATACATACCGAAAATTCACTATTTGATCTTTTTTTTTTGGCGGTCTGTCTGTGGTACAAACAAATGGATTTGCAAAAAAAATATATATAAAAAAGACTTTATTATCAGGGGAAGTGGTAAAAGGGAAGAAATAAAAGTTCGAGAGAATGGAAATGTGACTGCTGAATACGTATGACTTGATTTGTTTTATAAAATGAACAAAATTTTTTTTTTTTTAGAAAAAGTATATATTTGAAATTTACGTATTTTTATATGAAAAGCTTTCACGCACTAATAATTGACATGTTGAAGTAATTAAAAATAAAAAAATAGACTTTTACGTACATATAAATAATTTAAAAAAATTTTTTTAACAAAAGTCAAATATTTTTTATAATTCAAAAAAAAATAATGCAAAATCTGTAAAAAATTTAAAATTAATGGATTAAATAAAATTTTGAGTAAAAATATAGTTTACGTATTTAGAAGTAATGGCAAACTTTAACCTAATTTATGTAATAATATTATGAATAGATAATTTTTAAATTGTCTCTAAGGACACGTTTAATGTTTATGTTAAATTTATGTTAATAGATACGTTAATTTTATATTGGACAAATAAATAGTAATTTAAACTTTTGAAATATTAATAGCGTTTTGTTTTAAAGTTATGTAGATATTGCTTCTATTAAAAATTACCAATCTTTAATTTATTTTTTAAGTTTCTATCCAAGGCTTTAACTGCAATGATTTCAAATCCGGTAACGCGTGTTTAGTTGAATTTTTAGTCAGTGCTGCAAGGTTTGGTTGCTTGGCTTGGAAAATGCTTGATATTTCAAGAAAATTTCGTAAGAATTATGCTCGTTTAAGCTTTGATATTTGCAGAGTATTTAATTTTGCATACTCTTCGGATTTTTTTTAGATAACTTAAACCACATAATATCAACCCAAAAAAATTTCTTTTACATATTTGGCCTGAATATTTTATCATCAATTAATATAGTAACTTTAAAATTTTTTATTTTTAAGCAAATTTTTGATATTTCTTGAAATTTCAAGCAGTCCAAGCAATTGGCTTGAAAAGAATTGCTTGAAATTTCAAAAAAAGCAACCTAATCGATTTTATTTCATATTTTAGTTTTTGAAAATTCAACCAATTTTTTGACTTTTCACCAAACAAGCGTTAGTTAGCGTATTTGAAGATAGTAATTGAGATTTTTCTTCCTTTCAGTACTACACAGGGCAATACAATAACTTTTATTAATTTTTGGTAATTCTGCGATTACTGATTGAATCGAATCTCGAATGAAATTTTATAATTTAAAAAAAAATCTACCACTATAACACAAAACGTTACCATAAATAGAAATTAAAAAAAATGTAATTATTAAAAAATCAAACCATAGAAATTTTCTATTGAAGCAATATTCCTGTAAAATAAAATCGCCGCATATGTGTAATCTCTTTTAAATAAAAAAAGAAAAAAAAGTGTAATAGAAATTTATTAATTTATTAGTCTCGAATTTTCATCATCAAATCTTTTCATTCAAAAATATAATATAGATATTACAATATTCATTTCCCCGCTTGTGTATACGCGTATAGTTTATTATACATACAAAAGGAAATCGTACAGCAATCGCATTTAGGCTCTGAAAAATCCGCGTTAAAAAGGAGATCAAATTGCTTTTTTTTTCTCTATTCATCCTGCAACATAGCGCATACATAAAAATTCACAATCATCAGTTCTTTACATTTATATATATGAAATGCCTTCGCGCGTGTGCTCTTTTACAATCGCGAATTGAACACATACCCTAGTGTAAATGCAACTACATAATATGCGAGGGTTAAAAAAATAAAACATTGTATATTTCAAATGAAAAAAGGATACATAAATTTATATTATATTTTTGTATGTGTGTGTGTGTTTTTAAAAAATGTAGTAAAGAAAATTGAATGGTGGCGCTAGTATATAGCACTTTCTGAGATTTTCAGGAAGAATAAGGGGATGAGACAAGTTTTGAATAAAAGAGCAAGTGAAGAGGGTGAGCTTTCTTCTTTTTTTTTAATCTTCCGATGATTTGCAATTCCCTGCACTCCTTTCATGAATTTCACATATAAGTATTTTTTTTTCGAATTTGTATTTCTATACATATAAATTCTTTCAAGTATGTATTTTTATATATGTTTGGTATATATATAAATTATTTCTTGACTTTTTATAAATCTGAGACCTATTTTAGTTTTTTTTCTTTTATCATATACTAAAAAACATGGTTAGTTTTTTTTTTTTATCCTTTTTGCTGATATTTCATCGATAAACTATTTTTATATTTGAATAAATCTTATCGAACTTTCAAATACGAGGAATTGGATTTTTTGACGTTTATAGTTTAGATTTACCAAATAACTTTTTTTTTTCTTCTTCAAATTTAATATTATTTGCTTGTACTGCATATTATTTTTTATACGGTAGATGATATGTACGTAAAGATTTATTGTTGTTTTTTTTTTCAATGTTTTTAATGTTTGAATTTTGTTAAATAATTTAATATAAATTTTTATGTGTCTAGCATTGTTACTCCAACAATGTTTGAAGCCTTTTTATATATTTTATTTATTACTCATCATCAAATTTTTGTGTCAAGTGTTTTAGGAATTTTTTTGGTAGACCAAAATCAGTGGGTTCAGTTTGTAAAAATATGATACCATACCAATTTTTAAGATTTCAGATTCAAAAGTTTTAAAATGGCAGAGATTTTTCTAAACTAATGAGAAATTTCAAATTTTTCACAAAGCGAAATTTTTTTCTTTTTATTGACCTTAAAAGATTTGTTTTTCCATGTACTTTTTGCTAGCAATCAGTTTTTTAGGGGTATTTGCCTCTTAAGTACTTAAAATCTCAAAAAATAGATTTTGATAACCTTCCATTTTCCGAAATTTTCCAATTTTTAAAATTTTCCAATTTCAAAATTTTTTAATATTTCTGTGAAGCTATGTGATAAACAGAAATTAAAAATTTATTTGAAAATTCAGTAAAATTTCCTGAGGAATCCGAAAATCAAATCAGAATTTTTATTCGTCGACAGGAAAACCCGGAAAATTGAAAGTTATCAAAATTTGATTTTGTAGTTTTTAAGTATGAAAATTTAAGTGCGTGAAAAAGATTGTCTATCAACAAAAAGTAAGATTTTTAAGACCAACTCGATTTTTGAAAAATTTGTCTTCGAAATTTCCCGTTAGTTTTTCCGATTTTCGAGGTTTTTCCAAATAAAAAGATAACAGGATCGACTTCAGCGGAAAATTTTACCAACCCCCTTTTGAATAGAAATAGTTTTTACTTGCTCGGATTTTAGTTGCGAATTTGAAAATTTTTAAACAAAATTTTCAAAAATTAAAAAACAGCTTCTATTTCGAAACTATTGAATTTAGAACCTTAAAAAATGGTAAGGTATCATATTTTTACATACTGAACCCAGTCTAATAGTTTTTTTTTTTCTAAATCCCAGACTTTCAACTATCTCTTAGGTCAGTTTCACATAAGAATGATTTATCTTCAAAAACTTTTGTTTATCACTAAAAAGACTAGAAAAGGTTCAAAAGACCCAGGGCACTTCCAAAATTTTATTTTTTATTTTATTGCTGGTTAACTATGAAAGTTCATCAGCACTGGTATACATTTTCAGGAGAATAACCATTTCGATTATCATCATGCTTGGAGCAATAATTGATGTTAAGGAATCCGATAATTCACTCGTTCCAATCCACCCAATTCACACAAGGAATTGATGACAAGGCTATCTACATAAATGCAAGAATCTTCTTTCTGAGACCCTCAGCTACATGATAATAAATTTCAATTTTCTTCTGCCTATAGCTTCATTGAACGCTGCCTTAAGATATTCAAAGGGAATGATTATATCGATAATGATGATCTCAAACAAATCTCCTACTTGTACTGCTCTGTTGGTTGTGTCTGTTACCTGGGTTGTTGTGCATTAACAAAACAATCTTGGAAATTGTTAAATTGTTTTTTTATATCTTCGGAGTGCACTTGACAGCGCCCAATCACATGAGGCAAGATCTCTTGCAGGTACTGCGGGTACGACATTGCTTGTCATATTGCTTTTCCTAATTTTTAGCCGCATTAATAACGTAGACAGTTAAGTTTAGCACAATCTAGTTTTTATGTAAGTAGATATTTTATAATATTCTCAATTAATCCTCAAAATTTTGCGGACTGCTGCGATTAGTATTCAACTATTTTCTGAGTTTTAGCGAGGCATTCAAATAAAGGATAGTTCAACCATCTAAGCAAGAAATTATATTAGTTTAACTAATATAACACGTTGATTTTATATTAAGATAATATTTATTTATTAATGAAAAGAGTTA
The DNA here is from genome assembly GCA_022575985.1 of Anagrus nilaparvatae. Taxonomy (NCBI): domain Eukaryota; kingdom Metazoa; phylum Arthropoda; class Insecta; order Hymenoptera; family Mymaridae; genus Anagrus; species Anagrus nilaparvatae. The sequence continues at coordinate 1,889,974 of JAKSXM010000239.1, forward strand.
CAAAAGGTTACAGTGTACATTAGTTAGTAAGAACGCCTTAACAAGTTCATGGTTCAAAAAATACTAAACTCTTATATATTTGGAGACACACCATACATTATACAGCACACACATTCTTACATAATTATAAAAATAGATGGTTTACATAAACTAACAAGATACATTAACAGCGTGATTTCTATATTCTCAACAAATTACAAGTGCAGTGTTTAATAATTACTATAGTCATTAAACAAAATTCAATTTTCATGAATTTAGATAAATTAGTACAGGCGCGCACACAGAAAGTTGCGCTGGGGTAGGCTAATAATGATAAATTTTTTAAAATATATGAAAAAAATTAAAATATTTGTGAAAAAGATGCCTTGAAAGGGTAGGCTACAGCCTAAGTAGCCTATAGCGTGTGTGCGCGCCTGTAGTATATTTATTTAACGGTAGTACAGGGCATGATAAGTTTGTTCTCTTGGTACTTCTTATGCAGTTTGTCCTCTATACCCGAAAAGAAACAGCACACATAGGCCTTGTCAAAGAAAAATTTATTTTAATTTTTAGAGATGAAAATGTAAAACGAATGTTTTTCATATTTTACTTTTTTATACATTAATTACGCGGAATTTTTAACAATTACCACCAAAGTAGAGGTATTTCATTAGTCATTATTATTTAAACTTCACACGTCATAAAATAAATGTTGCTGTGGGAATTGCAATGTTTAATCTGTATAAACTTTATTCTTTGAATATCTGCGCATGTGTTTTTTACACATTACATTTAAAGTCATAGTTTGTTTTTTCCAAATTATAATTTTTTGTCAGCTGAGCAAATGTTTTTTCTTGCTGTTGATAAAGTAAAATCATAACAACCCTTGACCATAAAAAATATCCCAAAAGTGGCAGATCTCAGCGTAATATTTTTAAATTTTCAATATGTCCATATTAATCGAGATATTAATAAATAAAATTTAAGTCTTTTTACTTTCGAGAAAAAGATTTAATTTAATTTATTAATACCCTTTTAACACAAAGCTTTCTTGACTTTTTTAATATCATATTCCAATAAATTAACGATTAAAGATCAAATATAATATAATAGAACCTTTTTAAAATTGAGGTAATAACTACTTAAAGTATATATCAAACAAAAGTATACTTATAGACAAAGACAGAAAATGAAAAAAAAGAAAATTGCAAAGACATATATTACGTTCAACATATACTACATAGATTTACTATTTACGTTAAGTAGTATATATAGAGGGGTTTATGTGTATAAAGGTAGATAGATCTTGAAATTGTTGCACTTTAGTATATAAAAGGGGGAATAGAGTCATATAAATAAACGAGCGCGTTCATTCGTGGTTAGGTTATATAATGGGCGTGGCTTTTTATTATTATTCTATGCGCGCGCAATCAAATTTTAGTACATTATTTTATTTCCAGTGTATGTGCAAATAATTTCCCCTCTTTTTTTTGTATATAGTAGTTATTGTACTATCGTGTCCTCTTATAATAAGTACATAGCATTTATAAGTTTACTGTATATGTGTATAAATAGTATGCTATTATACTATCACACGTATATACTTTTTTATATTATACTCAACCACTTTTATAATATACACTTCAGTATAGTTTCACGAAATGTTTTTTTTTATATATTCAATATTTTCACACAGAGAAATATTATATTTTGTTATCCCATTAAGGTAACTTTGTTAAATTGACTTTTTGTTTTGGTATTTTCAAAAGGGTAAAAGGGGATAGCTGTAATTGGACTGAATAAGTATAATTAATTCTCTGAATAGAAAATATTTCAATTTTTCAAGATTTTGCTTCCAGTTTCAAAGTTTAGTTGAATAATTTAATAATTTAATTATCTTCGTTGGTGGGGGGACGTTTTTGCTAAAAACAATTTTCCTAAACAATTTTTTTTCTAAACATTTATTTTCTACAATTTTTTTTTGCTAAAATACTTTTTCTAAAGATATTTTTACTAACAAAAAATTTCTAAAATTGCTTTTCATTTATTTAAATTTTTGGTTAATTTCGCATAAAAATTTTTTTCAGATTGCTTTTTATTTATTTACATTTTTGGTTAATTTTTGGCTAGATCTAATGACACGAAAAAAACAATTGTTTTTCGTGCCTTTACGAAAGTTCGTGCCTCTAATCTTCAATATTTTATCAAAAATTATATAAAAATGTATAAAATTTAAAAAATGCAAAGTGCAGAAAAAAAAAAATATAAATTATCTCGTAATTTAATTAGTTTCGGTTAAAATTAATTTATTTTTTATATGACATAACCCTAATCTCGTGGAAGATTTTTTCGTGCCATTAGACTTTGCGTTAATTTTTTATAACAAATTTTCATTAATAAAATTACCTTTGGTAGTTATGAACGATTTTGAGGTTGCAATTATTAATGCAGCAGAAAGTGTGATTGGAACGAATACAGTTCGTTGTTGTCTTTTTCACCTAGCGCAAGCAGTTTATCGACGTGTACAGTCTGAAGGATTACAAAAACAATATGCAGATCCAAAAGATTCCAGCATTAGAGATGCTGCACGATTACTTGTAGCTTTGGCTTATTTACCATCAGAAGATACTGAGAAAGAGCTACGAGCTTTATTAAAATTAAAAACTATTTATGACTATTTTGAAAGAACGTATGTTCGAAATCGAGTTAGAGGAGGACGTGGGAGACCTCGTAATATATCGTCCCTCGATATAGTCCACAACTATGGAGTCACTATGATTCCGAAATACGGGAAATTATTGGAACCAATAACATATCTGAGGGGTGGCACAACCATCTTCAAGTGGTAATAGGAAAAGACCATCCAAGTTTTTACAATTTTCTCGTTGAGCTATAAAAGTAACAAGCTGATGTAGAGAAAATTTTTTAGAAAAAAACAGGAACTTTTTTAGATAAAAGGTCTTTATAAAAAAAAATTTTTTAAAAAACATTATTTTTAGAAAATAAATTTTACCAAAAATGGATTAGCAACCTTGTACCCCAATCATCTGCATTATTATTATCAATAGACTTTTCATTATACACTGTAACAATGAATTTCAAATTCTATTTTTTTTCCTAGTTTAACAAACAGCTATTAAACATTTTTAATTGATCACCCACTCTGATTCCCGGTCATTTCCCGAATGATTGTCGGTAAAAATCATCTATTTTAATTTATTATCACCTACAGGATATTTTTGTCGCAATCAAAGAATTTAGAAAAGAGCAGAGAGATACTGAAAATGACCCTAAAGAAAACTGCAAAACCATCAAGTAACCCCCTTAAAATGTCAGAATTGTACCTTACTCTCGACCTTATTTTTATAAAGCGGTTCAAAACAAGTCAAAAACCCAAAACTTTTGATTGATATTTAAGAAATTAAAATCATAAATTTTAATATTATTAGGTTCTGGACTCCTTCGAAAATTTTTGGCTCCTCCTGATAAAAATATTTGAATACATGCCTGCAAACCCTTGTATCGATTAAAAAGCCCTCAATAACAAAAAAGGTGAAAATAATTCTATTAAAAATAATTAAGTAAGCTAATTTTTCATTAATTTCATCAGTCGATGTAACCTCCCGATATATATAAATAATAATTTCCATAAAATTTAAATACATGATAAATTATCTTGATAATCCTTTATTATATTAAAGCCTCTCTCTCTTTCTCTCTCTTTTTCTACTACACAATAAAGGTAAATAAAGATTATAATCAAAATTTACACGACTAATTTAAATGGGTGTCATCTGCGTATACTCATATAATATAATCGAGTCATCTGGCGTGTGCCACACCTAATAATATAATTTCCAAGTCGTTGACTTTTTAGAAAAAACATTTTTTTTTTTAATTTAAGCAATATTGATCAATTTTTGAAAAAAAAATTATACTAACATTTCAATTATATATAACAAAAATCTATATCTACATTTTCAATATATTTTATACAAATTTATTATTATTAATTTACAATATAATGCAAATTTATATTATATAAATGAATGTAAAATATCTGTATCAAAAAAGTAATTTATTAAAATGCATCAAATTACTATTCATGTAGTGCATTATATTATATAATTTACTACATATATATAATCATAATTATGTAGTTTGTATATTATTAAATTTTTATGTTTGTATAATATTTGTGCTAATATTTTTAAAATTTTTAATTTAAACAAATTTTATATATGGGCTGATGCTATATTTTATTGAAGTTGATTTTTATGGAGAATTTTTTTATGTTTGGGTTAAATATTGGTACTTTTTTCATGATTTTTAAAATAAATTATGGTGGCTTGGCATTTTAAATGAAGCATATAACCTTAGCTTATTTTGCAATTATTATATACTATTTTCAGAAGATTTCTTGTAAATAGATAAACTGCAATTTGGGTCATGAAAAAGTATCATCAATAAGAATTTTTTCAGGTATCTTGGAAACAAAGGTTAGGACCCAATGCTAAGTAAAAATTTTTTTAGTGTACTCTACTGTTATTATTTAGGAATCTTGCATAAAATCTTCAAAAAAAATTAGTCCAAAATATACTTATCCTAAAATTGCTCGGATTCACCCATATACAAATTAATACCCAACAATATATAAAAAAAATAAAAATTTAATTAAAAAATTTGATTATAATGGATTTATAAACATAAAAAATTTTTTTAATAAATTAAATTAACTTCATTAAATCTATTAAATTTTATTATCTGTAATTTTCCATCCTTTTTTTTCCAACATAAAAGGCAAAAAAGTTTAAGTCATGCGATTAGGCTATTAAGTTAACATTTAATTGTATACAGTCTGCCTGAATTTTAGTAATAGCTTTTGAAATTAAATAAGCAAAGAAAGCTTATCTCTTTTAGTATAATTGTATAGAATATTTCGTAGTGAAGCTTTTCTTTCAGTGTTAATTTAATTGTCTCTTATCTTTAAATATCTTATTTATGAAATATATCTTACTTAAATTAAGTAAAATTTACTCCCTAGTTTTTTTTTTTTTTTTTAGCACAAATAAGTTAAATGATGATATTTCATGTAAACACGACAACATTTTAGTTTTTTCGTTTTGAAAATTATCTTTTATTTCAATCGTTTGAATTGTACACGAAATTTGAATATTTCAATACTGTTAATTTTAAATTAGTTGTAATTATGACAACATGATTTATTAAAAAAATTTTTACTTAATTTATAATGATGTATTAATTTTATAAATTGGTTTTATGTATTTAATTTGAAAATAAAATTTAATTATCTTAAGTTTTTATATAATTTTAGTACTTTTTTTTTTTGATTAATTAGGTTTAATTCTGGTTATTTATTATGCTTGTAATTAAAAAGCCGAAAATAACGTGGCTTGTTTTGATAAAGGATTTGGTCAACATTTTAACTTTTGGGTCTATAACTAGGTATCCAAAAAAATTTTTATTTTTATTTATTAAAAAATAAAATGCGGTCACTGAAAAATTTCTCCATTTGCCGCAAATATATACTCCAGTCAAATCGCGGTTTTGGGTGTATTTTCACTGGCGAACATGAGATTTGCTTTTCTATGTGTTTCTTGGGTCGCTGATCACGAAAATCGGGGTCTTTTCCGGGAGATATTTTCGGAACACCCTTAAATTTGCAAAAACTACCCCCGAAAAAGGGTTTTTTTGATATATTAACAAACAGGGTTTCTAGATTTAGCTAAGAATTGGTCTAAGAGAATTTCTTGGGTCGCTGATCAAGAATTTGAGGTAATTTTTAATGAGTAATTAATATTTCTCCCTTAAATTAGCAAAAATTACCCCTAAATGGGGGTGTTTTTGCTATTTTCGCACTTAGTGCGATCAGATTAGGTCCATACGAGTTTTTTTGGGTCGCTAATCAAGAATTTGGGAGAATTTTTCATGAATAGTTAATATTTAACCCTTAAATTAGCAAAAATTACACCTGTGTTTTTGCTATTTTCGCACTTTCAGCGACCGAATTAGGTCCTTAAGGGTTTTTTGGGTCGCTGATCAAGAATTTGGGGGAATTGTTCATGAATAATTAATATTTCACCCTTCAATTAGCAAAAACAACCCTTAAAATGAGTGTCTGCTATAAATGCACCAGGGGTTGTTTTTGCTAATTTATGGTGAAATATTAATTATTTATAAAAAATTACCTCAAATTCTTGATCAGTGAGCCGAAAATTCTTGGCTAAATCTAGAAACTCAGTTTGCTAATATATCAAAAAAACCCCTTTTTGGGGGTAGTATTTATAAATTGAGTGTTCCGACAATATCTCCCGGAAAAGACCTCGATTTTCGTGATCAGCGACCCAAAAAACATATAGTAGAGCAAATCTCATGTCGGCCAGTGAAAATATACCCTCAACCCCCCCGCGATTTGACTGGAGTAATATGGCGTCAAGCGGATTTCTACTTACCGTAAGCGGAGTTTCGCGCATCTCCATTTTGACAAAAGTACCGGTTTTGGCTGCCGGAATTTTTTTTTTCGTTTTAAAAAAATTTTTAAAAAGATGTTCTATGAGGAAGGAAAAAAATGATTATCACTCATTTGAATTGTGAGCACCGCGACCGTGATATGATGAAGATTGAAAAATTGGACTAAAAAAAAAAATTATTTTATATAACTTTTGTATAAGGTTGATGACATTTGCAACTATTTAAAAGAAAGAAAAAAAAAATCCGGCTACCACAAACAGAATTTTGGATATTATATTATATTTCAGAATGTAAATTTTTTCTCCGCCCTTAGATTTAGTTTTTATTTTAATGTTTGATTTGTCTTAACAGCAGTTCTGATCACTTCGTATTTACGAAACAAGTATGCTGTCCCCTTGGTTGCGATAGTTCTTTTTAGCAATTTTTTAATTTCTTGTTATAACTCAAGTGACCTGAGGAAAATCTATCTTCAGATTCGGATTCTACAGGAAATTTTGTATCAATTTATGTATTTAGGGTTTCTCTTTTAAGTAATCATTTAAACAGATTATTTAATATACTTTGGGAAATCGAAAAAGTTCAAAATCTGGTTGATGCACACAATGGTTAATAAAATGCACATAGGGGGCTACTATTTTAAAAACTTTGAACCTTGTATTTGCTGAAAATTAATTTTCTAATTTTATAACCCTTGATTACATAAAAGTTATAGTTTTAGTAAAAAATTATGAGTTTAAAATAAGAAATCGTGTATATTTTATGCCACTTGCCATTATTTTTGTTCAACCCTCTGAACTTTGTCTTGATTTTGTGGTATTTATTTTATTTAAGTGCATAGTTAAATAAGTGTATGGAAAAGTTTCAGATTAGTTTTAAATTCTGACTTGAAAGGGAGTACTAAATATAAAAGAAAGAAATCTCGCCAACTGCGCCCATGATAGATGAGGGGTTCTTGGTCTCATTTCAGAATATTTTTTGATTTAGTATACCACAATATTCCAATCATTTTTTTCAAGAGCTGAACTTAAAAATAAATCTGCCTTATGCTAAAAGCGGAATTTTTCTGTTTGTTGCAAGCAGATTTTATTTCACCCAAAAAATAAAAATTATTTAAAAAATGTTCTTTATGTTTTAAGTAATTTGTGATCGTTTTATAATAATAAAAATAATTTCGCTTACCTAAATTTTGAACCACCTCCTGCGCATAAATAAAATTCCAATAAAATTATTGAAAATAATCCTATTAAATTTAAATTGCAATAACTTAAAAAAATTGAAAAAGCTTTATACACTAAAGAATTTTATAAACTTCATAAAAAACACACTTACAAAAAAAGCTTTATTATAAGAATTGTCACTTAATAAAAAAAGAGGGTGCGGCAAACACAAAATACACACACAGTAACACGATAATTTTTAATCATTCTATCTCACTCTCTAATATAAATTTATATAAAAAATATGTGACCTATTCATTTGTATTTATAGGTGGGAATTACAACTGCATGGGAGGTTTTAATATTAAAAAAAATATATAATATGGACCCCCTCTTTGATAAATAAATACACAAGCGTTAAATTACTATAAAGCTTATAATATTTTTGTATTTTTACCGCTTTTATTATTATTATTATTAAAATATTTTTTTACGCAACGGTTTGTATGAGTATTTAATATAGATTTTTATCTGAAATATAAAAAAATGCAATATGACTCTTCAGTAAATTCAATTTTTTGACACAATAAAAAAGGATCTTTAACATCTTCTAAATAGTTTAGTAATACGAATTGTATAATGCATAAATTGGCCTGTATAAATGGCGGACATTTTACAAACACTTGACGAAATCTGAGATTTATGTATTTTTTAAAGGTGTGGTGTAATTTATTTCATTTTTTCTCACTTTTAATATCATTCGATATTACCTACTTTTATGTGTTTATTTGAAGAAGCACTTTTTTTGGAGGTTATGTTTGTTGAAACTTTATTGAATGAATAGAAAGATGTATAGATTATCATATTTAATGTAACAAAAAAATTTTTTTTAATACTAAATTTTTTTTTTTTAATGTAAGAGACACACTTTGTAACAATGAAATTTACTTTTTTTGGAATATAATAAAATTTTATTGATTTAAAGTTTCATATTTTTTTTTTCAGGGTGGCCTGATTTTAAATTTTACAGGTGTGTATTTCTATTTAATTTAATGTATATGTTAATATATTTTTTTTGGTAAGAAATTTAAATTTATTTAAATGCTGATAGCGAATTATAGGCTAGAAAAATTTATGGCGATAGAAAATTTTGCAATTTAGTTTGTACCTAAGTATTTGGATGTTCATTAAGTAAAATATTATTTATTTTCTGAAAAAAATACGGTTAAAACTACTACTATAGGCTGTTTTTTATTACCAGTAACAAGTGACAAAAAAATTCGAGAAAAAATAATTCATCGACCCTATGATATTGAGGTGCTAGGCTATCAACAAAGAAATTTTAAATTACTCCAGTCAAAATACGGGGGGGGGGGGGGTTTCATCAAGAATTTAAGGGGTAGTTTTAGTTAGTTTAAGGGTGAAATATTGAATTTTTATTAAAAAGGAGCCGAAATTCTTAATTAGCGACCCAAAAACCTATATGGATGCTCGAAGTGCGAAAATAGCAAAACACCCTTTTTAGGGGTAGTTTTAGCTATTTTAAGGGTGAATTATGAATATTTATGAAAATGAAGTCGAAATTCTTGATCAGCGACCCAAAAAACTCGTTAAGTGCAAATCTGAGCGCGAATATGTAAAAAAAAACCTTTTTGGGGGTAGTTTTTGCAAATTTAAGGGTGAAGCCCCCATTTCTTTACAAAATGACCCCGATTTTCGTGTTCATCGACCCAAAAAACCTATAGTAGAGCAAATCTCGTGTTCGCCAGTGAAAATACAACCAAACCCGTATTTCGACTGGAGTAAATTATATTATACAATTTTATAAATAAGAGTAACTGAGAATTAATGCACTGCAAAAAATTGATAAAAAATCGTTTCTATTATTTGGTACAAAAAATTTTTCGCTGTTTTTAAATAAAATTGACTCTTTTAATAAATTACGGAAAAAATACCACCACTTGCCACACTTTTTGTCTGTTAAATTTTTTTAAAGTTATGTACTTTTGCAGATTTTTAAAAAATTTTTCTTAAACGTGATCATCATAATCAGGTTTACTACCTTGATTTTTGGAGTGAATTTTATGTAGAATCAATTAAATTAAATGCTGCTGTATTTTTTGTAAAACTAGTGTCCATATTGTTTGGAAAAATGGACAATAATCTGAAAAAAGAAATTCGAATAAAGCCTGAATAAAAAATAGCCTGAAGTTTTCAAAAAATCTGGGAAAATTAAAGACTAGAATGAATCGATTTTTTTACGTACATAAAATTAAAAAAAAATAATTCTTCACTCACTCTGAAAAACATTCTTTTGTCTTAGGGTCCACAAAAAAATCATTTTGAATTTTTATTACTACTGGATAATTAATTTTATTTGTGGGCAGCTTTATTACAGAATAATTATTAGATACCCAAATGTAATCAAACTATTGATTTTAACAGAAACTAAAATAATTTTTTATTTAAAACTAAATTACTAAAAAAAAAAGTAGCAAGCAAAGAAAAAAAGGTGTAAAGAAAAAAAAACAGATGATTGAAGTGCAAGTATGTTTACTTACAAATGAATGAGTGCATGTACTTTATATACAACCAAAGCTTTAATGCTTGAAAAGAGTGAAGCATATTTTTTTTTATATACACGTTTGCTTATCAAAGTATATAAATAAGAACAAAAGTTCATACATGTAAACTTAGGTTTTTAAGGTGCTAAAAAAAAGTTATATTTTTCAAAAAGGAACAAAATTATACGTTTTTTATAAAAGATTCTACAAGTACTGGGTTAGATTGAAAATATACCAACATATGAATTAAAAAAAAGTTCACATAAATAAAAACAAAGGAATAAAAATTATTTGAAAAGAAAAAGAAGAAAATATTTTTTTTAATTCAGTGCTTAACATTTATATCCCTTGTGGTTAATGTTGAAGTTTCTTGGTGGTGTGTGAACTTTAATGTTTTTAGAAATAGAGAAAAATTTAAGTTTAGTTTTATTTGGAAATGGGTCATTCTAAGGTAAATTTTGAACTGTTGAATGAAAAATTTTTTTAAAATGTGGGAAAATTTAGATGTTTCTCTTTTATTTAAATTTTGTTATTGTTCAAAATTGGATAGAGGCAAAAGGGTCCAATATTTTTGAATTTGAAATCAGTAAATCGTCTACTGATATCATCGGTTTAATTAATTTTACAGAAATCATTGCTTATAATATTAGAAAATTAAAAGAAATTAAAATTTTGTTACTATACATTCGATAAAATTATACTTTTGTCAGAAATTATTGTTTTACCTCGAGACCTACCTTAGAATTGCCCAAACAGTGTTTGATTTTCTGATTATTGTTTGTACATAAATGTACAAGTGTACGGGATGAATATACGTTTGCAGATAAAAAAACGTAGATAATCGTTTTCTCGTATCTTTATAAATAATGGAAAATATTTAAATATCAGTCAATATACATAAATAATCGTTTCCTTAGAGAATAAAAAAATCACGGAACTGTAAAACTTTTACAAAAAGAAGCAATGAAAATAAAAAATTTATTTTAGCACTTCAAAACAATTACTCACATATTGTTTGCTATTTTATGAACTTTTGGGAAACTTTGATTCGAAAAATGTTTTCTAGACTATGGATTGAAAAAAAAAATACAAATTATTTAATATACTTTCATTTTAAATACTTTATTTTTTTGTTTCTTGTTTTTATTTTTAAATAGGAAACTCTGTGCGAATCGTACAATTATATTTAATTATATTTTATCTATAAATTCCCATTTATACATTAAATTTTTCATTAAATGAATTTTTATTTTTTATCTTAATTAACAATTGGATCAATTTTTTTTTCTTTTAATACCATTCACAAATTTATATATGGGTAAAAATCTTAATTTTTTGAAATTTTTTAAAAAATAGTTCAATAAATTAAGATTTTTACCCATATATGCCAATATAAATTATTAAAATACGCATATTTTTAAAAATTTGTTTTTGTTTTACATTGAATTTTACACCACATTTATTAGAATTTATTATATTAAGGTAGTATATTACATTTATTTATTTATTTATATATGGGTAAAAATTTGAATAATTTATGTGTTATTTTTAAGAAAAAAATGTTGTATAATTTGAATTTTTTAATAGAAATTGTTGGATTCTTATTGGAAATGTTTAGATTTCTGATTATCGAAGATAAATTTTAGTTTGATCTTAACAGTTATAATTCACAACAAATCTGGATGAGCCTGGATCGAGAGATCCATAAATATACTCAAAACCTCCAGAAAGTTCTTGATGAGATCCATAAAGCATTTTTTTTTAAGCCCTTATGATTTGGAGCAATTTTTGAAAAACTCTCATAGAACTTTTAAATTAGTTAAAATTTAGATCCAAAACCTACCAGAATTTTACATCAATTATAACCACATTTTTTTCTCAAAAATATTAAAAAAATAATAAAAAATAAAAAATTCATATCCATTTATAAATAAATGACTCTATCATCTAAATATACATATAAAAAAATAATACAAATAATGTACATTGATATATTACAAGAATTTATTTTACACATAAATTTTTATTAAAAATTCTATGTTACCTAACCTAGAATGACACTTATTGCAAAAATACTCGTTCAAAATAACGACATTTTTAAAATAAGGGCCACCCTAATCTATACACTTTATAAATAAAAAAATTATTTATTATTATTATATTTTTATTAGACTAAGATAATTTATTTAAAAATAATATAATCAACAGTATAAAAAAGAAATAACAACATTTTTGAAGGAAATATTCTTTTCTTCAATTTTTTAAATTATACTACTATAGCTATCCGACGGCATATATGACTTTTTTAGTGTGTAAAAATTAAGAAAAAAAACGAAAAATAACAATTTTTTTGTATTTTTCTAGATAATATCACGATTTTATTAATTATTTTTATGATTATTTTAATTATGAGTTAGTTAAGTATTTACAAATTAGTTTATTTAGTTATTTTCAGTCAAATTAAGTTAATTTATTCGCAGTGTTTATTAGAACAATGTAAATGAAAATTTTGGGAATTATTTTTCGGTAAAAAATTGTGTAAATTTAACTTTTTATGTAAAATAAATTTTTTTTATGGGTAGATTATGAATTTTATCAATTTTATGAAATATTATTTTGCGTATTAATGGCTGCAGTTTGCACAAACTGAATTTACCAAAATAAGTAGTAAAATGTAGGGTCCTGTAACCAGTTTACCAAAGAAAGGAAACTTAAATTAGCATATTAATAGATTTTATTCTCCATCCTTTTTTTTTAAAGAGATCGAAAATTAAAAGACCCATTTTACCCTGATTACTCAAATTTTTAGACAAGGATCTGAAATAAAGTCGTGTCTTACTATTTTCCGCCGCATTTTTGTTAGGTTTCAGCACTAATTTTTAATCACGTCTTTTTACCAAGGTGTACTCTCCTATTTTAATTAATTTTTAATTAAATTTCTAAAAATTTAATTTCAACCAAAATTGCCAAATACTCCAAGCCAAATAGCCCATACAAAATGCATAATCCAATACCAAAATTTAACATAAAAAGTAAAAATTAAACAAAATTTTAAATACTTTTTAATACTTTTTACAAAGTTAAACGATTTAACGAAATTTTATTGTTAAATAAAGCATAATTTTAACTAAATGGATAAACTCGGATTTTAAAACAATATAAACTGAATGAATAAAAGTTTCTTTAAATCCCAAAATACGATTTAATGATTAAAAACACTTAAACTTTATATTTTTGCAAATCTCATTTAATTGTTCAACTTAGAGTTTTTTAATGCTTTATTTTTTGAAAAAGCAATTTAGTAATAATCGTTTGACTGAATTTCATATTTTATGTGTGGATTCTAATTCCATAAAAGTTTCAATGGACACTGATTACATATTAATTAAATTTTTTTTTTTAATTTTAAATGTTTATTTTTGTAAAAATTGTTTATCTAGATAAATGAACTTCACAAACACTAAAAATTTTCGCTGAAAAAGAATTCATTCGATAGATACAATAAAATTTTTATCCGAAAGATCTTTTAGAGCTTTTGTTCGTTATTGCGACGAAGTCAAAACTGTTTGAGAATTTGTTGGGGGTGGAGGTGGCGGTGGTGGGTGTTGTGTGTGATGAGATAAAAGTCCATGGGCTTGTACGTGTGCTGGATGATGATGATGGTGATGTGAATAAAATAACGATTGAGCAGTTGTTGGTACACAACCAGAGCCAACTCCAATTGAATGTGGATGGACCAAACCTGAGGAACTGACACTAGTTGGTACTGAAACTTGTGATATTCCAGAATTTATAGGTGCAGTACTAACACCTGGAACTACGTTACCGACTGAAGCTTCGTGATAAAGTATTGGAACTCGAACCAGTCTTTGAGCATGAACTATACTATTTGTTTCAAGTTCTGCAGCTAATTGACGTTTCCATTTGTTTCTTCGATTTTGAAACCAAATTTTCACTTGTGTTTCTGTTAATCTGAGTGAACTTGCTAATGCAGCACGTTCTGTTGATGATAAATAACGTTTCATATCAAACGTTGATTCTAATTGAAAAACTTGGGTACGTGAAAATACAGTACGAGTTTTCTTTTTACGTTTTATGCTACCTGAAGAATCACGACCACTACCACCAACGTTGATTGTTTGATTTGAACCATTACTACCACAATGTAAACTTGAATTACGATCGCCATCATTTTCTGGACCATCATCGACGTCACCTAACTCATCATTTGAATTATCGTCAACACTTAATGGACTTCGAGAATGTCGTGCACGGTCGTCTGTATTTGTATCATCATCTAAATCTTCTGTAACAAACAAATAAAAATTAAATGTTACAAATATTTATTTCATTGATTTTAAAATTTTTAAAAAATAAATATTTATGGAAAATTCATGTAAACCACATTTTTATCTCTCATTTTTTTTTATTTGACAAAGTGATTTATTACATTGATTTTAAAATTGCATTGTAAATATATATAAAATAACTAAATCAATTTTTTTTCAGGAGGGGAATTTAAATTGAGCTTTTACTGGATTTATATTTTGTTGACGTGATGACATATAATTGTTGATTTACTGAAAAACGATACACGTTATTTCCATTGATGACAATATAGATGCATTTTATAGTTTAATTCCTACCTTTTTTTTTCAATACTTTTTCATTTTATTTTAAAAATTTTTATCATTCAATAATTTAATGGGATAAAAATATTTTTATATGTAAAATTATTTTTAAATACGTATAGTTTAATCCAGATTTTATTTAAAAAGCTTGTTTATGGTGTTTATTTGGTATTTAACAAAAAAGTAATCAAATTTAAATAAACAAGATTAAAATTAAAAAAATAATTTTAGGATTGTTACCAATTTTAAGGACGCTCTGGCCATTGAATTTCCTAATAAAGTCATAATATACAGATTTTTCGAGAAAATTTTCGAGATTTAAAAGATGTGGGTCTTTTAGTCGGTAATCGTGCAAAATTTAGAGATATTTGCGTCCAAAAGAGCGAAATTTAAGACGGGCTCTTATGGGGAAAGCATTTTATCACCACATTAGAACGCTGCCTGTGATCAAAGTATAAAACTAAATTAAAGCTACCATAAGAGCCCATATGTTAAATTTTGCCCTTCTACACAAAAATTTCTAAATTTTGTACGATAACCAACTAAGAAACCCACATCATTGGTTTCTTGAGACTTTCCTCTAAGAATTTTTATGAGCTTTATTCAAGTTTTAATGGCCAGATCGTCGTTAACTGTTAATTTTTGTGAATTAACTTGTTAATATGAGTTTCTGATTTCAACATCTTGGGTTTGGGTCACAAAAATTTTTTCTCGCAAGAGAATTGCATTCTTTACAATATAAATACAGCTATTGGAAACCTCAAAACTCATAGATTTTATTAATTTATATTTAATAAAAATAATTTAGTAATAAAATAACAGATTTTTCAATAATCCACTAAAACAGTTTTTTTATTATTATGAATAAAACAAGCTTTAATTTCATAATGCATTAATTATTAAGCATATAACAATAAAATTTTTTTATTCATTTTTTTTTCGCTTTTATTATTCATTAATTTGATTTAAATGGTATTTTTATATTTTTAAATAAACGCATTAATAATTTTTAATGGAATGAATAATGCATTTTTATTCAAAAAAATTATATAGAAGCCTGGAAATTATTTTTAAAAATAACTTTCAAGGAGGGACCACAATCATTGGAAAACCAAATTACAATATGCAGTTAAAGGGATGAGTCGAGGGGCTATCGTCTTGGAAATCACAAATTTGTTTTTTTTTATTTTTTTTGATTTTTCATGATTTTTTGTGATTTTTTTTGGTAAACATCGCTAAATATTATATTGAATAGTAAAAAATAGATTTTTGAGGTCTAGGGTAAATTATAAGGCGAAAGAACGAAAAAAATCACTAAAAATCACAAAAAATCATTAAAAGACGGAAATAAACCATCTCAACTAGTATCGATTCATGATTGAGGTACAAATAAGCCAAAATCAGAAAAAAATCAACAAAAATTTTTTAAAATCAAATTCGCGATTTCCAAGACGGTAGCCCCTCGGGATGAGTTTAAAGCGTTGAAAAAACATCCAGGGCTTCCTGGCCTTAGAAACATAGGACTTTTTTAGTTAAGTCAGGATTAAGCATTTAAATAAATGGAAAATTTTACCCCTTTACTTTCAAAAATTAGGGGCTGCAACATAAAACATTTCTGGTTGGTCTCATTTTTTTCTTATAAGTGCTACCTATCAATCCTCATAAGCCGCAATTTTTTTATTAAAAATTCTCTTATCTCTATAGCAAATAAACCAAATGCCCATTTTTGGCCTAAAATGATCAATTTTTAAATTGCTGCCTAAATTGTAATTTTTTAGGAAAATGGGTTACATTGGACTAAAAAATTTTGTACAAGCTTCAAGTTCCAAAAATTCTTTACTCGTTTTTTTTGGTTATATGTTTCCTATGTAAGAAAATTTAAAGGTAGTGCCCTAATTTAAAGATTGGAATTAAAAGTAAATATAACCATTTTTGGAAAGTTATAACTCGATAAAAAAAAGGATTAAAAATGTTTGGAAAATTAAAGCTTGTACGCAGTTACCAATAAAACCTATACGTTATCTCAATAACTGCTATTTTAGAATAAAATAAAAATTGGTTATTTTGAGCCAAAAATGACCATTTGGTTTCTTGACAGTTAGAGAATAAGAAAAATAAAAAAAAATTTTATACCCAAGCTAATATATAAATTAAAAATTAACTAAAAATATTATCATCTAAAATAATAAATAATAAAATGTTATAATATAAAAAGCTTTTAATTAAATAAAAAAGCATAATTTAAAAAAAAAATAAAAACATGAAAATTCATTTTAATACGAGAGACACATAAATGATACAATAATTAGAAATATTTGATTATACATAAAAGCTATTTTAGTCATCAATAATAATTAAACGTGGAAAATCATATTCGATAAAGAATTTAATTTTGCATTATACAGAAATACAAATTAATACTAATTTTCAAATTTAAAATCATTTATATAATATATCTGTTGTATTATATTTAACTATTTTCAAATGATTAATTTTATTGATTTTGGGTGAGATGGTAGATTTCAAATAAATATGTTTTATTGTGTGTGTGTGTTAATGAAATCTATTCGATTGGATATTGTTTTGCAATTTTAAAATAAAACTTTTAGTCGATTGATATTTAATACTTCATCGTCGTGACCAGTTTTATTTGTGTGTGTGTGTGTGTGTGAGGAAAATTTTTTGTGTAAAAATTTACCGTATTTTTTACAAATATGTGTAATTGAACGATCATTCAAAAGTTTTGAGTTTTACAAAATTTAAAGATTCTTTTGGTTTTTAAATTAAAAAAATTCATTTTCATCATTTTTTGTTTGGGATGGATTTTATTGGTCAATAAATTAAGATTTATGAAAATTAAGATTTTTGTTCAATTTTAGCTTGAAACTTGGCGAAATTCGTTAGATAAAGCTCCTGGTAAACATTGTGGCTGTTGGGTATGACGCATAAAACAATAAAAAAACAATAATGTATTAATTAGGGGTGTGCGGTTACCCGAATTTTCGGGTACCCGCCCGAAAGACCGATTTTATTTTTTTCAGGTCGAGTCAGGTCGGTCTTCGGTTATACCCGAAAATGCGTTTTTTGAATTTTTATCGTTGAACCGCGTTCAAACCTGTCTAAAAAAATTTTTTTTAGGTGTATTTTATTATTATAAATTTTTTGAGACCTCTCGCATCCCGATGTAAAGTCACGATCTTCTTATAATAATTTCTAAGTGAAGTCCAAAAACTGACACGGGTTGTCAAGTGGAGGAGGGGATTACCGACCGATTAATTTGGGAATAGGTTTCATTATTTTTTATCATTAAAAACATAGCATATAAAATGTTTAAAAAAATGCAAATTTATTTATTTATTTATTTAATTTACATAAAAAAATAAATAATATTAAAGTTAATAAAAATTATCCTTTTTTTAGCAATTCATTTTTTGACCCTTTTATTCTCATTTTTAAGAGCGAATGGAAATTTTTCGCAAAAAGTATGATAGAATCGTAAAGTCAGGGAAATTTCCCACCTAAAAACTATACCTTCAGACCCCTGAAGCTTTTCGGGTATAACCGAAGACCGACCCGACCCAAAAAAATCCAAGACCGCCCGAAGCTTCTGGTTGGGTAACCGCACACCCCTAGTATTAATTAAATAAATAATGTGTAAATGTGTAAATATGTGTAAATATGTGTAAATATGTAAATGTATTAATTAAATAAATAAATAAATAATTTGGTTCTCTAGTTTTCCGTTCAGATTAAGCCCTTTCTAGACCTAATAATTTTTTTTTTAATTCCAAAGAGTTTTTTTAGTCAAAAATTGATTTAGTCAAAGCACATAAGATTCAAAAAAAATTAATTAGGTCTAGAAAGGACTTTACACTTCTTAAGAAAATGATTCCTAATGATTTTGGCAGTAATTAGAACACAAAAGAATAATTGATCTACACATAAACCCAAAAAGATAATTTTAGTATTAGAATTGATTAAAAAAAACTCAAAAAAAAAAGTTATATAAAACAAAATAAACAAGAAAAAACAAATACAAAAATCAAAAATAAACTTGTCAATTACACAGAAATTAATAGTTTGATACTGAAGCCTTAAAAAACAATGTATATAAGTGTATAAATCGTTCTAAGAAGTGTACAAATAGACTTAACTTTATCTAACAATTTAATATAATAAATTGGCACACAAAAATAACCAAATTTTAATAAATAAATATTCGCACCAAAAATAAAAAAAATAATAATTAAATAACAGAGTGTTAAAAACAGTAGCGATAATAAGTTGTAAATTTAATTGAAAAGTACTTGTAAATAATAAATTTAATAAGAAATATAAGGTGATAGAAGCAAAACGATCGACGGGTATATAAGGTGATCAACGTTGGTTTTATTATGAAGCCCTATTGAAGCCTTACAAATTCCACACTATTCGTATATTATCCTGGTCGTTATTTTAAAAATTTTTTAATATTTTAATTGGCTGAATTTTTGGTTACGAAATTTTAATCATACTTTTAATGCAATTTATATAAATTTTAAAAATTTCAGCTAAATTTATTTATTGTAGCCAATAATACGTTAAAAATCTATGTGTCATCAAATTTAAATGTATTTGTGTGTATGTATGCGATATAGATTAAATTTTATTTAATGCTAAGTGAAGCACGTCAACGTCCCGTCGTACAGTAATTCTATGTGTAGGTAATATCATGCTCGAATAATTTTATAGGATATAGTAGCATTATAATTATTATACACATAGAGAGCTATTTTATTGTCAATAATGATTTTGGTATTTTGAGTGTGTTTTGAATTTTAAGTGCATTTTTGAGTATTTCAGTATGTGTGTGTATTATAATAGGATTTATGAATTGCTGTTTTATTTAGCAATTATATAATTTTTAAAATGTGTTTTAGTTTTTGTATTTTTATTTCAATGGTTAAATATTTTATTATGGGTTTTTTTGGTTCATTTGGCGCAGTTTAAAGGAATGCTAGTTTGAACACCCAAGTGAAATAATTGATTCAAATAAGAACATTTTATCATGAAGTTACTTATTTTATTGACAAGATATTACAGTTTTCTAACAAGTTTTGAATAATGCTCTAGTAAAGTCAAGGTTTCGTCATATTATTTTTTGCAACCAAGAAAGGAAAAGATCTAGAAATGGTTTTTTGGCTCGCCGTTTACGAAAATTCAGGTTTTTCCCGGTCAAAATTTGCCTAAAATCTTTTATATTAAAAAACACTTTTTTTGAGGGGGTTTCTTCAATATTTACAAACCGTAATGAGATTTAGCTTCCTTAATTAGTTTTTAGGACTGTTAACAATAAATTTAGGGGCCCCAACTATGAAAAATGAACAGAACACTCTCAAATTGTTAAAAATCACCTTTTATGAAAGGCAAATTCGTAATATTTTCGCAATATTTATAATTTAAAACTAACTTTGGACTCCTGTACAATTTTTTGGTTGTCAACCATGAATTCTGAGGTAATCCTTGTGAAAAATTGTCTAACATTTTTACATTAGTAAAGAACACCCCTTCTTTGGGGTGATTTTCAATATTCGCAAATAGTAAGATTTAGCCTACTATTTTTTGGGGCGCTGATCACGAATTTTGGTCTTGCACATAAAAAATTTTTAAATGACCCTTTAAGTATTAAGAAAAACCAGTTTTGTAATAAAATCTGACCTGCTCTAAAATCAACCCTAAAAAAGAAAGTTTTTACTAGTTTGAAAGTTTTGTGAAAATTTTCCATATGTGCAGGGATGACAAAACTCATGACTAACGACTCAAAATCCGTTCACTAGGCTAAATTTTCTTATGGTTTGTAAATATTTCAAAAATACACTAAGTTAAGCTCCTAACTAAGGGTGTTTGACTCATTACTCGTGCACAAAACTCCCAGATTCGTAATTAGTAGGTTTAAGAACCTAAATGTAGTGATCTATATTTAGGGGTTATTTTTGCTAAATTAAGAGTGCCAGATAAATTTTGCTTGAGTAAAAATTCGATTTACGTAATAACTAGCTAATAACTTTTTCCCTTCCTTTTTCTCGTGATTT
Source organism: Anagrus nilaparvatae (assembly GCA_022575985.1). Lineage (NCBI taxonomy): Eukaryota > Metazoa > Arthropoda > Insecta > Hymenoptera > Mymaridae > Anagrus > Anagrus nilaparvatae. The sequence goes on from JAKSXM010000239.1 coordinate 1,910,868, forward strand.
GACTGGAGTATAAGAGACAAATAAAGAAAGTCGAATTTATCCCTGTTTAATTTAAATTAATGTTTTTAGTTAAAATTTATACCTCTGTGAGGGTAAGAGCTTGAACTAGGACTAGCTCTATTATGGGCTGCTCCAATATCACTAGACGTTTGATGATCCATACTTTGTAATCCTGGAGGTCTACTCCATGGAAATGGCCATGCTGCGTTACCAGGTAAAACAGCACGTATGCCATCCGGAGTATCTGAAATATCTGTTTGACCAGATATAACTGCATTATTTAATGCATTTGCAGCTAAACGAGAATGGTGTTGATGATGAAGCTGCTGTAGTGTCGATGGAAAAAATACATTCCCTACACCAATACCTACAGGATAACGACCTGCTATTAACGATGACATCAAACCCAGCCTGAAACAAAAAAATTTTATTTTGTTAGTAAGTTAAGTAATAATTACTTGGTATTCTTATTAATATTTTTTCTTCTTCAAAATTACAATTGAATATCAAAAAACTCTATTAAAATAAGCTGGATCAACCCACATACTAAAAAACACGAATAATGCATTAAAACAATCATAATATCAAATGTCAATTAGAAATAATTATCAATAGTAATAGAGAAACACGTTGAAATAAATTATAAGTAATTTAATATTTAATAAACTTATTCAGATATACTGTATTTTGATTAATCAGTATATTATTTTAAATAAAATTACCTAATTAATCAAATAATTTAATATTGCCTTTTAAATAAATTTGCTTATTTTTCTTTGTGAAAATTGATTTGAGAATGAAACTAAATAGACTTCTTTTGTTATTATTTTTTTTTCTTTTTAAAGACTAATCGATTGATCAGAGTATAGACTGAAAATTGAGAAGGCTTTTTTCTTTTATAATTTACTGTAGAGTGTATTGGTGAGTTATAAAAAAAGGGATACGTAATTGATGTATATGAGCAAATCTATCGAAATTATCCCTTTGTTATATTTAATTTTCTTTAAATTTCAGGTCATTTTCAATAATTTGAGCAAGAAATATTTCAGTTGAATTTTTTTTTCAGTGTAGATTTAAACTCAAATAAATAAATTATTCAAAAATTAATATTCATACCAATTTTATCCCAATATAAACACTGTCTTACGTTAAAAACAATTCAATTTATATTACAAAACGAAGAAAAAGAAAAAGAGGCTTCTTCTGAAGTCTTACAAAAATAATTTTTTTTTTACCTCATCGCACACATATTATCATATCATGTCTTTTTTTAAAAAAAAAAACGTATTCTCTTTCATATTTTACATAATTTTCATTTCCTCATGGTAGAAGTAAAAAAATAAAAAAATTTAACGCTTAATATTTTTCTTGGTATAATCGCTTTATTTCATTGTTTTTACTTTACTCATTTTTATTTAGAACGCAAGCATTGCATGATTTGTAAATATATTAGTTTTTTTTTCTTTAATAGGTTTAAAACATTTATTTATCTATGTAAATACAATTTTGTCACGAAGTTAGTTTAATTAATATGCATGATGTGTATTATTAGAAGACCTAACTATGTTAAACATGGTTCAAACTTCAATATTTTTTCTTTTTTTTTTAGTTTGAAGTTTTACTACGTTTTCTTTTAACACGTTAACTGTGAAAACATTCAGGTAAATAATACATTTTTTCACATTTAGTTTAGTGGTTTGAATAGGGAGTTTGATGGGATTCTTTTGAAAAATTTGAACTTTTTTACTGAATTTAGAGCTTCTTTACTTCATTCTGTTGACAGGGGTTTGTAGATTTTAATTTGGGTCCATTTTTTAGATTTATTACGGGCAGGTACTCAATATAGTATTCATAATTAGCTAGCTTAATAAGATATATGGCTTATATTAAAATGAAGCCTTAGAAAAATATTTACTCAGTTTTAATCGTCAGAAAGCTAAGAAACAATCAGTAATTGATTAACTTATACTCGATAAATCTAGTAAAGTTCGACTCTGACTTTTTTTTGAATAAATTAAAACTCTGTTAGCAAATTAAAAGCAGTATTATACGGATGTTTTGGAAATCTATATTTCCTCTAACAATTATTTGGAAGTAACACAGAATTTTGTAAAACAAAAGTTAAATGTTAGTGCAAATTAAAATAAAAATTAGTAAAATGACTAACAAAATCAATTAAATTTTTGCTTAAAAAAAACTATGCTTCAATTAAAATGCAATAATTGGTCTAAAATCGGCAATAGAGTCGAAGAAAGTTCTATTGTAGGTTTATTGGGTCACTGAATTGAATTCAAGGGTCCTAAGTGCCTGGAACATTTTTCCAGTCAAAATGTGGGTTAAGGATTGATATTCCTCACCAGTTGGAGCCTTTCGCTATCATAGATTTCTTTGGTCGCTCATTCGTAAGCTGATTCGTAAGATGTATAATAAAAATGTTAAAATATTCCATGTTCATTGGTTGTGAGTTCACAAACTACAATTTTATCAATGTATTTTTCGCTATTCAATTAAAAAAGTAAAAAGATTAGTATAGTAAAAAAATTATTCAACCTCATTTCTCATGCCCTAAAATGGTAAAAATTACCACTAAATAAAAAAAAATGAAATAAACGTAATTATTTCTAGAGGCTCGTCTACTCCAACCTAAAGGCCTAAATCTAATCTAACGTCATTAAATTTTATACTTCAAATTTTTCATTTTGCAACCGAAAAAGCAGCAAAATCTGTATTAAAAAAATTGTTCTATTCCCTAAAAACGTATAATAATTTCCAAGCTGGAATATTACTTGGTTTTTTAATAACGTTTTTAATTTTGCAGAAAATAAAGTAAAAAATCTTTTAAAAATTTACAGCCATGAAAAAAAGTGCACAATAAAGTATCACAAATATTTTGTTTTTTTTTTTTTCAAAGAAAATACAAAAAAGGAAGGTATAACATAAACGATTTAGATAACTAAAAGATTTCAGCACCCCTTATAATATACATAGTAATTTGTATACAATAAAAAAAAGAGAGAATAAATTTTTCATACAAAAAGATCTTAATAATGAAAAAGTGTAAGATAAAAAAAATTTGTTTTTTTTTTTTAAACAATAAAAATCTCTGTCTTTTTTTGTGTTCTAGCAGGTAAAATGTATTGATTTTTCGATGAAAATTATTTGATATAATAAAAATATTGTGTCATAAAATTATATTGGTTTAATTTTGTTCTTTTAACAGTTTTTGATAGTAATCAATTTTATATATGGATAAATCTTTAAAAAAAATTAAAATATTGCTGGTATTCGGGGAAAAAAATATTAAATAAGCAAATAAAGCACATGATAAAATATGTTTTTAACTGAAGAAATTGAGCTATTCAATTAGTGTTAGGTCAATCAATCAATCATTATAATGCCAGTCCAGTTCTGAAGTGAAAAAAACCTTTCAAAAAACCACAGGTAAAAATATACTCCTTAGTTACAGAAGGAGAATTTTGAACAATTTCTTTAGTACAAGTGATCTACCGAACAAAAGTCAACATTTGGCCCCTAAATCCGTATTTTAACTAAAAATTACTAACGATTAATCCATAAAAACAGCTTCATAAAATAAAAGAACAATTAAATACTAACATAAGTGCAAGTTCAAAATATTTATTTTTATCAAATATGAAAACTCTGAACATTTAACGTGAAAAAGCCCATATAAAATTTTATAAGGGTTATAAGATACTTTAAATAAAGATACACTCAAGTCTGTTAAAAAAGGTCTTTTATAAAAATACAAAAGCGAAAAAATTATTCATTAATTTAATTGTCCTAACTCATAAACATCAAAATATTTATTGGTGCAGAAAATATTGATTTTTAAAAACATTTTATTCAACGAAAGAAATAAAAAATTCAAAATTTTAATTAATTATCTTTTGTTAAAAACTTTTATTTTTTATAATACACACATAATTAAAATATACCCTTAAGCTTTTTTATGTAAGTGTGTGAGTGCGTAGAATCTTTTATTTGGTATAAAATTTTAATTAAATCTTTTTAAAGATATAAAGTATAGATAAAATTTTAATTAAATACTTGTTATCGTGATATATTTGAGGTATTACTGATTAAAATCAAATTTTAAATGTTTTTGTTTAATTTAAGATTATTTTTAATGTCAATTGCGAGGTCAATTGTTACGTATGGTAGGTCAAAATTGACATATCGAATATTAGTTATATCAATTTTGACCTACCATACGTAACACATCAATTGAAATTTTAGAAATTAGTTTTTATTTTTTGTTTCTCAAGAGAATTAGTTTGGGCGATTTTGTTTTTATTATAAACGTTTGTAGATTAGACTTTCAAAATTTAGTAATGGGTAACCAAAAAAATTTGATAGAGCTAATAAAAATAGGCTTCAAAATTTTCAATTTAATATACTAATAATTAATATTAAAAAATTTGTTAATATTTTTCTTTCAGTTGCATCAAAATTGAAATTATGTCTGTTTATATCTACATTTTTATCACTGGTTTAATTTAATGTCTAAATATTAAATGAGCGAACAAATTTTTTTTTACTTTACGTTTCAGTGTACGTTTGATAAAAATTGATTCAGCTAGTTAACTATGTTCCAAAACTATTTGAGCCAGTCCTCGTAATTCTGATAGGGAATTGATCTTACTGTATTAGGTTCGGAATTGATGATATCCATTTTAAGTGAATGCTTAATTTTAGGTGCAGATTTAATGAAGATGCTTACAGTGTCCTGATTAAAAGGAAGGTCAAATTCAAGAAGTGTTAATGAGTAAAATGCAGAAAATAGAGGTAAATATTTCAGTAGAACGATTAATTTTAAACGAAATACGTAGTAGCCTAAAATAAAAAAAATCTGTTTTTTGAATAATCAAATTACCCTTTAAATAAGACCAATTAAATAAATTAAAATGCATTGCCTAATACCCAAACTTCTTCAACAAATAAAGAGGCAAACTAGAATAATACTTTATAACATAAAGATATTAAATGATGCTTTTAAAGTTTTAAAATCAGATTTCATAGACACACATAAGGGCTACTGATCCGTTTGTATTTTCTAAACCATATTATAACTCTTATATACTTTAACGAACGCACGCTTTCAAGCAACTTGATACCCATTGTATTGTGCATCGTTACTTCAAGCACATATTATTATGCAATACATAAATATATTATAAGGGTGTGTATAAGAAAGAAAGTGGTCGATTACGTTCAGTGGTTTACGTATACGTCTTTGGTAATTGAAGCCTTAGGGTTGATATATCGAATATGTTAGTGCTAGTTTTATAAACAAGAAATAATGAAGTTAAAGGAAAAAGATACTTGAATTTTTTGTTTCTTTTTTTTTAATTTGAAATTTTTGAGTAGTTTAGAGATAAAATATTGATTTGAGATTGGATTGGATAATTATGGGAATATTTTTTAAGGGGTTTTTGTCGTGTGACTGGAAAAATTACTGTTTTAACGGAATGAAAAGAAATCCGCTTGTTGAATTTTATCAGTAACCAATTTGTAGCTGAATTTGTAAAAAAAATTTAATTTTCTGTACATTTGAACCCAAGTTTTATATCAACTTAGAAATCTATAAAAACTGACTTTTGATTTATTTGACTACCTATTTAGAAGAAAAAAAAATAAAAGATTATTATTAAAAAAAATTTTCTGCCTCGTGTACCTCGTAATTATTATTTCTTTTTAATGTCCAATTTAATTAAAAATATTTTACTAATCTAAAAAATGTAGTCTTGTAAAAATTTTGGATACTAAATTTCTTGATAACTTGCCAAATTAACTTTTAAAATATTTTAACATCATTTTGGTACCTAAAAAACTTGTTTTAAAAACTTTTTTCATAGTGCAATAAAACTAAAAAAAAAAATTCTATTATTGATCAATTTATTTTTTTCTGAAACCTTAAAAGAATTCGATGAATAATAGGGTAAACATTTTCATTAAGTTAAGAATCTAATAGAGCGTAAATATCAATTAAATATCGACATGTTAAAGGCTAATTTAATATTAAAGTCAGTTTTAAGTAAAAATCTAATTTAAAAAAAAAATTTGCAGAAACGACCCATTTAAAAAAAAACATAAATACGAAAGAGTTTTATTCAGCATTTTCATAATATCATGTTGCCCTTAGGGAATAGTCTCATTGTTTTCTCTTTTAAAATCAAGTTTATACCAGACGTTTCTTCCCTTTTTCACAAGACATTTACTACTATAAACATTTTTCTGTCTTTACTGATTTGTCTTTTAAATTTACCCTCTTAAAATTTTTTTTTTGTACGAGGGTGAAACTAAAAAAATTTTATATAACAGATCCATTTTTATTTTTATTCTGGAAGTGAAGATAAATAGGTAAAAAGCTTTTTATCTTTTGATTTTCTTAAGTATAATCTGTTTTACAAAATGTCGTATTATTTTAAAACATAAGGCAATAATAAAACAAAAAGATTTCGCGTTTTATTTATACTCGGGAAGAATTTGACTTTTTTTTAGGGTAGTTAGGTTAATTTTTGGCATGTTGTTTTATTTAAGGAATTTAATTAGGGTTAATTGTATTATTAAAATTTTACATATAACGGGCAAAAAAAGACTATTTTCTAACCTAGAATGGCATGTTTTTTCAAATTACGGGGTAAAATATGGGGTTTGAACTTTGCGGTCAAAACCAATATTTTGGCCCTTGTTTAAAAAATATATTAATTATAAAATAAGACTCAATTTTGTGAATTTCAGTAGCTGAAAAAAAATTTTAGAATAATTTTACGTAATGTCAGTCCAACCGTCGCACAATGAATATTTGAAATACTAAAAATTTTATTTTAAGTAATTTTGTCGCTTTAGAAGCAAAATTTATTTATTAACTCGGATTTGACACTTGAGCATAAAAACTTGGCCCTAGATTTTTCTGCATTTTTTGCACAACCTGGGAAGGCAAAAAATATCGTCGTTAGCACTATAGGCTTTAAAATTTAGAACCAAAATGACCGAAATTTTACGCCCTTGATGTTAATAACACTATGATAAAATTCAAAATTAAGTTACTATAATTACGCAAAATATTTTACATATCTAGGGCAAAAAAAGCCTATTTTCTGCCCTAGGGAGACGGCTTTTTTGCCCGTTATATGTAAAACTATTGTTTAGAACACGGGACAAAATATGGGGTTCGATTTTTGCATGCTGTCTGGACTCGCTCGCTACGCTCCCTCGTACATACAACTGCATGCAAAGCCAAAACCAATACTTTATCCCTTCTAATAAATAGCTATGAAAACTTCCAGAATCTCATAACAAAATTACATTATTAAATAAATATAGATAATGAAGAACTGAATTTTAACATGGAACATGTTCATTGGATTGGGTATTTGAAAAAGTCTGGCTCGACATGGGGGGGGGGGGGGTTCAAATGGACTTATATTAGAATATTATCGATTTAGGGACATAGAATAATTTTAAGTGGAAGTGATCAGGCCCTGATAAGAACAAAAACTTAGAATACTTTAGATTTACAGACTTAGGATAATTTATATTTCGGGATTTATTATAATTTTGGTTTTTGGATTTATTACTGTTATGAGTGAACGTGTTCCATGATCGTTGGTTGCGTGAACACACAAACCAGTTATAAGTTTTTTATATTGGCTCTTAAAATTTGAATTTTACAAAACTGCAATAAAAGCACTTTAAAAAAATCTATAATACTTTAATTTAAAAAATCGTAAAATTATTCATTTCAAAGAACCAATTTTATTTATTTTTACGAAGGCTTTTAAGTGTTTTTCAAAATCCAAAAATTAAAACTGTACTAAACCAGTTCACCAGTAAAAATAAAAATTTATATATATATTTTTAATTTTAAAACTCTAGCACTCAAAATAATAAATAATTCCTAAATAAGCCATCTAAAATACTAAAATTCTGATAAAACGTTCAATTACCAATTTATCGATAAAGTACATAAATTATTAAAATCTCTCAAGCCAAAATACTCCTTCAGTCTCCTATTTCTCAACAAAATGGTACTTTCTTAATAATAAGCTACTTCTAATAAATTTCAGAAAATCTTTTGTACTGTTTATAATAAATAAAAAATCTATATTTAGATAGAAAACGCTTGTACATTGATTGTACATATAAAGTTTCCCAAGAGAGGCAGTGAATAGAAAATGAAGAGATAATTTTCCTTAAAGGAGTATTATAATATTCTAAGGAGAAATTTATATATAACCCTCATTTTCTTTGATAGTTATGCTTTTATAATATTAATTTATAATTCAAATCTTAAATTAAAATAGTTTAAATTATTTATTAAATCCATTAAGAAAATTTTTTCTCAAAAATTTAAGAGGATTAAATTATGTAAAATTTCAGATAAATTATTTCACTTGTGTTAATATTTCGGATTAATAACGTCAATTTTCAGGCTGTTTAACAAACTATCAAATGTTTTTAGAGTTTATGCATTGAAAGTACTTTGTAATAATAATAATGGTAAAAGAAGATGCATGATTATAATAGTTGCATGTTATGGAAAAGTGGGAATTCGATCGTTTAAGTTTACGCTTCGGTGTGCTTTTATAATAAAATAACAAATTTTTTTTACTTTTGAATTTGTAAGGTATGTTTTTAGTTTTTATGGGTAATGGGTAATCGATCGATTTATAGTCTAGTTTATTTTTTGGGTTTGGAGATTTTCTAAACTAGTTATTTGATTTAGTAGTGTTTATTGGATTGATGGAAATTTTTCCCAAAATTAATTTGATAAAAAAATTTGGTTCTGATTATTATAAACGAGATTTTTATCAGATAGGCTAAAAAAAGTTTGTTGTTTGTTTATTTTTTACCACTTTAATGGGTTATTTTAGAGATATTTGAGATTTTCTGAAGTTTAAAAAATCAAAAAACAAAAATTCAGGCCTCCCAAAATTCTATAGAAGGTAGCAAACCTAAAATTGGCCAACAAGAAAAAAAACAAAAATTTTGACTTCGATGAAATAACCCGGATCTGAACCTATACATTAAAACTAGAGTATATTGATTTTCGAAGCATATAAAAATAAGATTAATACTTGCAATAATCTCATTCTAAATCCCTTAACAAATTAATCAATAAAAAAAGTATTTTCAAATAAATTAAATAAAATAAATATAAAATGACCAATTAAATAAATAAAATTAAAACCACCTAATTGAATTTTCTAAATTATACATCAAATAAAATATCAACTTGCAGACACAAACAATAACAATAATAACAAAATTAATACAAAATTATAGATGAAAACAAGTTTAAACATGGATAGATAATATTATGTAAAAGCAAAAAGCATTATTATCATTTCCATTTGTCAAACTGATATATAATTTAGTCTCATTTTAGGTATAATTTATCTAACCAGTAGGGAAACTTAATCAAATGGTAAATGCTTGGAAAATAAGCAATCTGAGCTTCTAAGTAAAGTAAAAATGAGCTAAATTTAATGTAATATATATAATAGACCAATACGTGAGGGGGAGAAAAAAAATGTTGATAAAAATCGTCTATATATATTTGATGTTAAAATGTACGAACCCCATCTCTATTTTTGAAGCTTTAATCTGAGATACTTGATTCTATATAGTATTTAATGTCGAGTATGTTTTCATGTATTAGCAAACGACGAAAAAAAAGGGGGATTCTTTATAGTAGAATCCTGGAGCGTAGATCTTGTTATTAAATGAGACAGCCTAATAGGACCATTACCCATCGTACTTTCAACGGTATAATTTAATAGAATTTTATATATAATATGTTATATACATTGTGGGTGGATCAAACATTATAGGAAATATGTGTGTTGTTTACTTTTTATTACGCCTTGTGATTTAACCTCTTTTTCACGCTATTTTGAATTGCTGAGATGTTATCGAGTGGATTTTATTAACGTCAACGCGTATTTCAACACTTAATAAAAATCATTTTGATTTTTTTTGTTTGTTTGCTTTTTTTCTTCATTCTTTTGTGTGATTTAAGTAGGATTATAAAATCGGATTTAAATAATAAAATGTTTATTTTTTTAAGCTTCATTCAGAATTAATGAAGGTACAAATAAAGGCTTTAATTTTAATATGCAGATGGCGCTTTTTCTCGAAAATGAAATGAGATCTTAATCCTATGTAAACAGCCCGCCACCAGGCCACGTTAAATTAAGGCGGCATCCGCCGGTTTGTTTTAGTATAGGGCTGTACTGATTTTAAATATTTTCTTCAATTTCTGGGTCTGGTTTCAGATAAGCTTGAAATATTTCAGAGATCTGCAGGTATAATTATTTTTCATAGAAAAAATTTTCATGGTATTATAAAACCGAGTGAATTTCCGATTAAAACCGTACCTGCAGACCTCTAAAACATTTCTGGCTTACCCGAAACCCTACCCAAAAAAAGTATCGAACTTTCGGATCGGGCGAAAATTCCAGTAATTACACACCCCTTATTTCTTTTTTTTAATTTTCTTAAGAAGATATTGATCATGAACTCTAAATTTGGGATAATATTTGGCTACTATGAATCCATGGTTAAAAGTAATTTGTCCAATCGGTTTTCATAAATTTATTAAAGTTTAATATTTTATTTTGCAATTTTTTAGCATTAAAATAATAAACAAGAGGCAGTTATTAATATTATTATTATAAATATTTATTGCCAGTCGAAGCCGACAGAACCTAAAGTTTGTACGAAAATTTGTCTGAGAAAGCAAACATTTAAAAAAATTTTTATATTTTAAAAATATCGCCAATTACTCAAAACTGACCTTCGGAAAATGGATGAAACTTTCAGAATGATTTTTAGTATTAAAAATATGTATAGGATGGTGAATTCATGTTTGAATATTAGTAGAGTAAAAATATTGAATTATTTGCCTCAGGCTTGTAATATTTTACATTTGGAAAAATAAATTTTCGTAAAACATACATAAAAATTTTAAAATGCTGGGCAACCGTAATCAACATGCAAATGCACCTAATACTTAGCCCCGTGGTTTAAAATTTTGTTTTTTGCTCAAAAAAATATTATTACCCTAGTACATCCTATAATCATCAATATAAGCTCTAAAAATAATCATCCCTCTAAATAAATTAAAATCCTAAAAATCGTATTACAAAAATAATTCTCCAAAGCTTAAAACAGGTAAATAAAATATAAAATGATAAATACAAAGTGTTTTAAATATTTACAAACAGAGGTTGATGATGTTGATCGATTATATTATTTAACAGAATAGAGAAAATGACAATTGAATTTAGTCGTTAGTATACTTTGAAACAGCTTTTCTCTGTAATCCTTTTGCCAAGTTATAAACATATTTATATGTTAGAATGTTAAATATATTTGACTTTGATAAAGCTTAAGAAACCTTAATAATAACCTGAAATAATTTCTTATTTATAGTTAGTTACTGTAACATGTAAATCTAGAGCAATTTAAATCCTATTATCAATAGATTAATTAGTTTTAGAAAAATATTCTATACGACTTTTTTTTCGATTAATTTTAACGCTTGTTTATACAGAATTTAAAAGCTCTATTGGACAATTTAACTGTAGTGTTTTATACTTTTGATTTTAATTTTAAGGTATTTTTTGTAGATTAGAGGATTTTTGAAATTTATTTTTACTTTTGTGTATCTAAAACACAAAATTCTTTGATATTTTACCATTTTTTTATATTTATTTATATATTTATATATATGTAATGTGGTTCAAATACTTATGCATGTGTATATTAGACTCTTGGTTTTTGTAGAATTTTATTGCTTTTAACTGACACTATTTTGGATACATTATTTTTGACCAATTATTATTGATTTATAATTTTTTTTACTCTGTAATCCAGGAACATGCAATTTGGTCTTTTTTATTGATTAAAAGGTACGAGAATTTTTTATTTTACATTGCACTCTGTAATATCAAGCATCATGAAATATCAAAACTAGTTTTTAGCTTAATCAATTCAAAATGCTCAAAACCTATTTTTCTAATAAATTCGAAGAATTTTATTGACTGAAAGTAGGAGTATCCAAAAAACCCCAAAATAATCAAAATTCTAATATTCAATCTACCTAATGTATGTGTGTGTATGAATATATGTGTATTAAATATAAAAGAAAATGAAAAGAATAAAGTAAAATCTCTCCTTTTACTATATTTATTTTATTTTTTTTCAAAGAGAAAATCTAAAAATGTTGAAGTTTTACGAATAAAAAGTAACAAAAATGAACATTAAAAAAGTTTTAGTCTATTTGATATAATAAAAATGAAGAGTTTTTCTGCAAAAAAAGTACATGCTAACTTATTTATGGTATATTTTTTATAAAATGAGCATAAATTAAATTTTAACTTGAATGGCAAAAAATGATTTTTTAAAGAAAATAATAAATATTTTATATTTGCTGTTAACTGTCGTTGAAAGTGATAAATTAAGAAATTATTTCGTACCAAAAAAAAATAAGCAGTTAAAGCTTGGTTTAATATTTAATGAAAATTTAATCACCAAAGCTTTTAATCCAAATTGCAGCTTTATCGAAGACTTATCAAGTATTATAGTTTTCATTAGGTACCCCTAAAAAACTTTATTTACAAAGCATGGACCTTTAGTTCAGATTAGGACAAAAAATATTTATTTTTAATTAACTATTGAACAAAATGATAATATAAAAAATTCATTTTGCCAGTTTACGGATTAATAAATAAATTAATATGAAATTTCTACAGATTTGCATTAATCGCTTTTTACAAATAGAAATTATTTAATATAAATCAATGGTATTAAATAGTTGTTATTTAATGCAGGCAATTACAATTTTAAAAACTTTAATTAGCGTTTAAATGAGAGTTTAATGACTAAATAATCTACTTTTTAAATTATTATCACTTTATTTATCTCTGCGGGATTCTCTAGTCACTCAGTTAAATTTATAGAAATATTAAAAATAAAAATATCGTAAAAGGCATACAATATTTTTTTTAAAATCTGTACTAAAAGTCAAAGATACTAATTAGGGGTGTGTGGTTACCCGACCCGAAAGTTTGGTTTTTTTAGGTCTGGTCGGGTTTCGGGTAAACCCAAAATGTTTCAGAGGTTGCAGGAACAGTTTTGAATCAATAACAAAAAGAAAATTTTCTTTCTCAGTGGGGAGAAAACGCGTTTTTTTCCCTCTCGTTGCGGGGCAAAAAAATTGTTTTAGACCCGCTAGGAATATAATATAAACATGTTTTGTAAACCATTTTTTCTCTTTTTAAGCGTAATAGAAAAATTAAAAAATAATTATTTACAGAATTCTAAAGCCAGGGAAATTTTGTTTCAAAACCGTTTCTTCAGACCTCTGAAACATTTTGGGTTACCCAAAAACTAACCCGAAAAACTGATCCGAAAAGTCAGGCAACCGTACACCCCTAAATTACTAATTATAACATATTTAAACAAAAATTTGTCTGTAAAAAAAATTTATAACTTTAAACTATTTTTATAGGGCTTAATAATTCACAAACAGTTAGTTATCAAATAAATTTACAAAAAAATAGCCAATTTTTTCCGTAGCAAAAAATGCACGTTTATTGTACGTTTTAGTTTTGTTGGAAAACAATTTTAAACAAAAAATCAATTTTAGTCATTTTGAATACCGTAATACTCTGCTGTTCCATGCTAGTCACAATTTATAAACATGAAAAATTTTTTAATTCCAAAAGATTATCATTTTTTTTTAAATTCTTTTGGATAAATTCTGCTGTAAAGGAATATACTTTAGTAAATTTCTCTTTTAATCTTTCAAACTACTTTAAAAGCTTTAAAAAGCTCTTGTGAATTTGGGATATATAAACAACGATTAAAAAGTGCCGAAACCTTTTAGTTTTATTAAATTTTTAAACTTTCCTGAATTCTTCAATTTAACTAAAGTATTTTTCATGCAGTTTTGAACAAAATTATTTCAAAATGTTAGCGAAATGTAAAAGAAATTATTTTTTTATTTAAATTTTGAATAAACTTATTTTTGTTCAATCCCGCTTCATAATTTGATCATAAATATCAGTTAAATTTTTGCGATCATTTTCATTTATAACAGATAAAACCATAGGCATTATTTATCATACTAACCTCGAAAGCATTGTGAGATCTGCCGACGCTTGATGACCAATTAATGGATTATTTGTATCATTCGCTGAAAAACTAACAGCCGAAACGGGGCTTGTAGATCCAGCATTGCACCCAACACTAACGGAATTCCCGTTCCCTTCAAGTCTTTTACTAACTAACCCAGGAGATACAATCCTTGTGTTAGGACTGTGACTCCTTTGACTTCTACTGTTATTGTTATTAGTATTGTTATTATTATTATTGTTATTGTGTCCAGTAGCCGACGGTGTCGATCGTCCGGCTGACGCACTGTCCGACGGTGGTGATTCTGGCCTCCCAAGAATACTCGATATACTAAACGAAGTATATTGAGGATTACAAACTGGCCTTAATGCTGCCTTACTCATATCAAAACTAAATGATTTTCCACTTTTTTCTTGATGATGCAATAACATTTCACTCGGTGGAGTATCGCGAGAATTTTCTAATTCGAGGTCCTCCTCCGATACGACTGAGACCTCGATTTCCGTCTCGCCGGACATAATTTCTAAACCTATGATTTTATTATTTTTTAACTTATCGTTTTTCAAAACTACCACTCATTTTAAGTTTTTATTAGTTAGTTAAATCACACGAAAATTTGATAAAAAATCATATTAAAATAGAATCAGAAATCAAGATGACAATTTCTGGTTAATTTTTATCCTTTCGTTATCATAACTTTTGGTCCTTGATTCTGCCATTTCGTAATCACATTTATTCAAAATCCTCGTCATTATATATTAATATCACACTTACTATTATTTGCACTTAGAAAATTTAAAAATAAAAAAAATAAATCACACTTAAAAAAATATTAACAGAAAAATTTTTTCAAGTTTTTCATTCTATGTTCTGATCAACAAAAAAACAAAAAATGTATATCACAATTGACACTACTATTTAAAAAAACAAAATAGTATATTATACAGTGGTGTTTCACTGTTGTCACGTGACGTACTGTGTAACAGCCTCGATTGTAAAAACCGCAGACGATAGAAACTCTCGCGTGCGTCAACTCACCAAGAGATCATCCCCTATCTTTTATTTTATTTTATTTTTTCAGTAGTACATATATATGTATGTGTATACATAAATATATATATATATATAGCTAACTATCGTTGAAACACTGTCTTTGTAGAAAATTATACACAATTTGTGTAGGTGGGAGATTCCAAAAATTCACTATTTACACATACACAAAAGCACACATGCGCACATTTATATAAAATAGATTTCACAAAATCACACTGACTATCATGTATAGTCAACTAGCTCTTGATCTGTCTTTTATGTATATAGCTTTTGGACTGAGTATTCAAAAGTCAAGCACATTTGTAGTAAACCTCGTGTTACACATATACATAGAAATATATAAATACATACATAAATACATATATATACATAAATTAAGCGAGCATAAGTTTGTTCGCTTTCAAGATCGTTTTGTAAAGACTGCCCTTATATAAATTTCTATGTATGTGTTTGTGCATTTAATGTATAAATTGGGCGTGGTTTAAAAAGGGGATGAAGAAGAAGAGTGAAATATCATTGGCTATTTTAAAGATCGATGGAAGCGAGGGGCGCTTAGTTAACTTTCTTCAACAGCCAATCATAGTTGTTATTTTACTACCTACCTATCGTTTTAACTCACTTTCTTCTAACTGTTTTTGACTTTCTCTACTCGCAAGATATAAATTTAAATGTAGATGTATACAATTGCGATTGTGCTAGAAAGATACAGGGGTGAGAAAACAGTATAATTTAAGTGGGGATACTATATGCACTTGAAGAGGTTATGTATGTATTTTTTTTTTAAGAGAGAAAGAAATATAAAAGAAGAGGGGTGGGAAAAATAGAATTGTATACCGGGAAACAGAAAATGTGACGTCTCCTCTCATCCCCGCGTGGCGCGCAGCGTGTTACTTATCCATTATAACACTCCAAGATCTTGATTTAAGCCTCGAGCCAGCGGTGAGCTTTTAACCAATTAGCCTTTATAGCTATATTATAGCCCACACCTAAACTATATATTTATATATAAGGTATGTTTGCGCGCTTGATTATGTATGTGTGTGTGTATAAAGGGAATAAGTTTATGTTATATATATATATGATGCAGTAAAATCTTTCTTTTTTAACTATATATGCTTTTGTTGGTTACTTGAGTATATTTACTCTCATAGAAATATATCTTTGTATATTACACAGCTCAAAATAATGTTATATCCTTTATATATATTATATTATCTGTTGTGTCTTTTCTTTTAGGATTAATGTAAGGGATGATACTTTATTATTACAGTTTTTTAAATTGGATAAAATGATGAAAGAACTATTCTAATAATTTTTTGTTTTGTTTTGTAATTTATACAGTAGAAGTACACTATAATAGGGTATATATATATATTTATAGAATGTCAGTATAGAGTTTATCGGAAAATAAAGTAAAAGGCTATGGCATATAATACTATATACTGAATGACGATAACTGCTTAATGGGATTTTGAGTTCGCTAATGAGTTTTGCAAAGAGAGTTATATATAAGGTATAAATTGTATACCTAGTATATATTATAAAGTTAGACTTGTGGTGAGGATGATGTCGCTTTTATGTTATAGAAAGTTATATACGTGTTGAAAATGAAATCATAATACTAGTGAAGATGATCTTTATTATGCATTTATTACATTATATATAAATTTATTTATGGAGGGTATAGTTTTATATATACATTATATTTATAAACATAGAAATTCATGCACACATCTACTAAAATATCGATATATAATGGGGCTCGAGGGTCAGTAACCTAATATAAGCCTATTTCTAGTTAACAAGGTTTTAAAAAACCTAACCTAAAATTGGATTACGGAATAAGTCCCATTACTCGTTTCAAAGTAAGTGTATTTTTGAGTGGTCTGAGAGTTTACCTAAAGAATTATAATCTATTTTTGAATTGGAAAACATCAAATGTAGTGGACCACAGTAGTGGCTACAGTGGATTTATAATTATTTTACCATCATTTATCTATCTTGATTTACGTATTAAAAATTATGCTACTTTTCCGGGCCTAACTTACTAGCATAACCGTTTAGGATTGTAAATACTCCAGTTTTCATTTCAAGCTAAAAGAATAAATTTTTAGGGGCGATCTTCTCATTTTTTTGCCAAAAATATCAAAAAGTTAGGGTGTGTGCTTTGCGATAATTTAAAAACATCTAATTTTTAGTTTTTTCCTAATAGTAAACAGCCCAACTTTATAGAATTTTTTTACATAAGCTCAAAATTAAAAAAAAATGAATTTTTAGGAATATAAATCTCCTATAGAAGATATTTAGAATCCAAAAAAACTGAATTAGCTCACAATCCTATCCTATATCCTATCCTATCCTATCCTATCTTATCTTACTACTATATATATTTGAAAATTTATTTGTGTGTCTGTGTGTGTGTGTGTATTATCATTAGGGTCAAACCAGTGAACGAAATTTAATAAAACCAGTGTCAAATTAAAGAAAAAAAGTCCGCGGGTGACATAGGCCATAGTTTTGCGACTCAGCTATCGTACTTTTGGAGATATTCAATTTTTAGTGTTTTTAAACTTGATAAAATTTTTAAAATTTTTTAACAAAAATTGAAATATCTTGAGACTATCGAAAAATTTTACTGTCACACTTTGTAGTATTCGATTCAACACCAATTCTTACGTATTCTCCTAAATTTTTATTCAAAATCGAGGTATCTTTAAAATTTTATAAAATATTTTTGAAACTGGTTTAAAAATTTAAAAAATTTTTTTTATTTTTTATGGTATTTTTAATCATCTATTTGAGGGTCTGTGTGTGCATGTGTTTCATCATCAGGGTCTAATCAATGAAAAGTCATAATTAAGTTTCAAAATGTAGAAAAAAAGTCTGCGTATGACATAGGCCATAGTTTTGCAAGGCAGCTACCGTACTTTTATAGATATTCAATTTTTACTATTTTTGGGAAAAATAAAATTTTTTTAAATAAAAAACCTTAAGAACTGAAAAAAGCCTTAAAAACTGAAATAACTTCAAAATATGATAAAATTTTACTTTCAAAATTGGTATTACTCGAATCGGCACTAATTTATACGTAATCTGATAAATTTACATAAAAAAAGGTCATTTCTTTAAAAATTTTTAAATAATTTCAGTAATTTGCGGCCTTAAATTCTCTAGATTAAAAAATACCGAAAAAATTGGATATCCAGTTAATAACAAAAAGTTTAAATTATGAAATTACTAGCCGACTAACATGATTCATAATAGGTCTTGAAGTCTCTAAATCTATAGTACCAAAATAGTACACGAGATACTAATACTACAATGCTAGATTCTGTTCGTGCGGGAGAAACACGTCGATTCCATAAGAAATAAATTATCTTTAGGATTAGACATAGCCTCTTTAATACCTTTTTAAATATGTTTCTGTAATTAATAATAATAACTTTACTGAGGACAGAACTAGGCTCCTCTCAAAACTCTGAATGTGTTTGCCTAATTATAAGTTTGCAGTGAAACACGGATTTCTTAAGCTACGGAAACAGAAGTAAATGCAATACAGGGGGGGCCGAGCCCCCCCTCCAACTTTTGCTAGTCCTGTATATATATAAATCTTTAATTATGTGTGTATGTCCGAAATGGATAAACTAGAAAACGATAAAAGCTACAGACATAGGGTTTACGGCAAAAGACGGCAAAAATTACGGGTCAAAACATAGGCTAGGTTTTTTTTCGATTGATAACGACAAAAAATTTTTATGTTGAAAAAACTGAATTTCCAAGAAAAAAATTTTTATCAAATTTTCAAAAAAAATTTAATCAAAAATTGAAATATCTCGATACTATCGAAAAATTTTGGTATCGCACTTCATAGTATTCAATTTAGCACTAATTTTTACGTATTCTCTGAAATTTTTATTCAAAACGGAGGTATCTTTAAAATTTTATAAAATATTTTTAAAATTTTTTACTATATCTTAATCTTAATACTATATATATTTGAAAATTTATTTGTTTGTTTGTCTGTTTGTCTGTTTGTCTGTACCCTAATGACTCAAGAACCACCGAACCGATTGGCATGAAACCGGGGTCAAAATGAAGAAAAAAAAAATGCGGGTGACATAGGCCCTATATTTTCTGATTAGCTATTGTAGTTTTTGAGATATTTAATTTTTAGTATTTTTGAACTTGATAACCTTTTTTAAAAATTTAATCAAAAATTGAAATATCTCGATACTATCGAAAAATTTTGGTATCGCACTTCATATTATTCAATTCAGAACTAATTTTTACGTATTCTCTGAAATTTTTATTCAAAACAAATGTATCTTTAAAATTATATAAAATATTTTTAAAATTTTTTACTATATATTATATATATTCAACTCAAATTTTAGGGTATAGTATATTATATTATTTGTTTGTTTTTATTATATTATTGTATATTATATATTTGTTTGTTTGTCTGTTAATCTGTTTGTCTGTACCCTAATGACTCAAGAACCGCCGAACCACTTGATATGAAACCAGTGTCATAATAAAGAATAAAAGTATTCGGATAACATAGGCTATAGTTTTCTGACTCAGATTTCTTACTTTTGGAGACATTCAATTTTTACTATTTTTAGGATATATAAAATTTTTTGTAAATTTGCTTAAAAAGTGAAATACCTAAAAAATATGATTAAATTTTACTGTCACAATTGGTATTACTTAATTTGGCACTAATTTATGCGTACTAAGTTAAATTTTTTTATTTTCTCTATTATAACTAGAGAATCAATCAGAACCTATAATTTTTCATTAATGATTCACCTACGCTGCTCTGAATAGTTTGAATGTGTTTGCATAATTATAAATTTGTAGAGAAACATGATTTTTTTAAGCAACAGAAAAGTATTGAAGTAAATGTGAACAGGAGGGACTGAGTCTCATTCGAAAAATCTGAATGTGTTTGCATAATTATAAATTTGCAATGAAAAATGATTTTTTGAAGCAACACACAACAGAAGGAAATGTGACACAGGGGGGGGCGGGCTCCCCCCCTCCAACTTTTGCTAGTCCTATCCTATCCTATATCCTATATATAAATCTTTAATTTTGTATGTTTGTTTGTTTGTTTGTCCGAAATGGGTAAACTTGAACGCGATATAAGTTAGAGACGCGGGGTTTACGGCAAAAGACGGCAAAAATTACGGATCAAAACATAGGCTAGGTTTCGTTTCGATTGATAACGACAAAAATTTTTTACGCTAAAAAAACTAAATTTTCAAAAAAAATTTTTATTAAATTTTTAAAAACAACCAAAAAAACAAAAAACCGAGGAAAAATTTTACTATCAAAAAGAATTTCATTCGATTCGGGTATATTTTTTACGTATCCACCTAAATTTTCAAGGCGATCGGTTCGATCTATCAAAAGATACAATAATTTTTCGAAAATTATAAAATTTTAGGACTAATCCTATATCCTATCCTATCCTATTCTATCCTATCCTATCCTATATATAAATCTTTAATTTTGTATGTTTGTTTGTTTGTTTGTTTGTTTGTCCGAAATGGGTAAACTTGAACGCGATATAAGTTAGAGACGCGGGGTTTACGGCAAAAGACGGCAAAAATTACAGATCAAAACATAGGCTGTAGGTAATCAAAATATATGGGTAAAATTTGAAAATACATTAGCTGTTATTTTCACATTTCAGACAATTTTAAGCCATCTGAGCCGTACTTTTGAAAAAATTTTTGTACCATTAATTTCTCCATCACCATGGGCCCTGGCTGTAGGTAATTAAAATATATGGGTAAAATTTGAAAATACATTAGCTGTTATTTTCACATTTCAGACAATTTTAAGCCATCTGAGCCATACTTTTGGAAAAATTTTTGTACCATTAATTTCTCCATCTGCATGGGCCCTGGCTGTAGGTAATTAAAATATATGGGTAAAATTTGAAAATACATTAGCTGTTATTTTCACATTTCACACAATTTTAAGCCATCTGAGCCATACTTTTGGAAAAATTTTTGTACCATTAATTTCTCCATCTCCATGGGCCCTGTCTGTAGTTGATAAAAATATAAGGGTAAAATTTGAAAATACATTAGCTGTTATTTTCACATTTCAGACAATTTTAAGCCATCTGAGCCGTACTTTTGAAAAAATTTTTGTACCATTAATTTCTCCATCTCCATGGGCCCTGGCTGTAGGTAATCAAAATATATGGGTAAAATTTGAAAATACATTAGCTGTTATTTTCACATTTCAGACAATTTTAAGCCATCTGAGCCGTACTTTTGAAAAAATTTTTGTACCATTAATTTCTCCATCTCCATGGGCCCTGGCTGTAGGTAATCAAAATATATGGGTAAAATTTGAAAATACATTAGCTGTTATTTTCACATTTCACACAATTTTAAGCCATCTGAGCCATACTTTCGGAAAAATTTTTGTACTGTATTTTGTTTTGTAAAATTTTTTACGCTGAAAACATAAAACAACATATTTTTGGAAAAATAAAGTCGCAGGGGTCCAGGGGGGCGCAGCCCCCATGGTGGCTGCCGGGGCGAGCGATGCGAGCCGGAGGCAGCTAGTATATATATAAATCTTTAATTTTGTATGTTTGTTTGTTTGTTTGTCCGAAATGGATAAACTAGAAAACGATAAAAGGTAGAGACACGGGGTTTACGGCAAAAGATGGCAAAAATTACGGGTCAAAACATAGGCTAGGTTTCGTTTCGATTGATAACGACAAAAAATTTTTATGTTGAAAAAACTGAATTTTCAAGAAAAAAATTTTTATCAAATTTTAAAAAAAACCAAAAAAACAAAAAAACGAAGAAAAATTTTACTATCAAAAAGAATTTCATTCGATTCGGGTATATTTTTTACGTATCCACCTAAATTTTCAAGGCGATCGGTTCGATCTGTCAAAAGATACAATAATTTTTCGAAAATTATAAAAGTTTAGGACTAATATTATATATATTTCTAATTTTTATCAGTCACTGATGTAGTAACTGAATATAGTAACTAAAAGAAACTTGAACAGCTTTTATCATCAAGCAGAACCCTAGAATGGATAGTCGAGGGATACAACGACTGCTTGTGGATCCTATGGAAGGGTAGTGAAGCTTTGTATTGCTGATCACTAATTATTAGTCTGGGTTCGAATGCCCGTAATTTTTATGATCCAGTAAATTTTAGATAATACTTCGGGTAAAAACAGGGTTATTTTACAAAATATTGAGTAACATAAAACAACATATTTTTGGAAAAATAAAGTCGCAGGGGTCCAGGGGGGCGCAGCCCCCATGGTGGCTGCCGGGGCGAGCGAAGCGAGCCGGAGGCAGCTAGTACATTTATATGTTCTAAACTTAACAACAAAATTAATATGCATATTGCGTGAAATGAGGCTTTAATGCAGAGATACCGTTCGGGGCATCATTTAAGAGAATTTAAGTTGATTTGTCTCAATTACACACATTTGGAAAACATACAAAAAGTTTTACTAACCCACAATTTTGATGCCATAATCGGTATTCCTGCTTTTAGGACTACTGCCTACTCCTCGTAGTGATCTTCATGGTTTCTCCACTGCTGGAGAAATTAGCTGATGTTTCTGAATTGATTGATTAAACATCTAATAATGGTTTTAGTTTTACGGTTACCCTGTATGATGTGAACATGGCATTAGCATATTTTACATCTCAAGCTACTGGCTCTGCTGGCATATACATAAACTGCACCTTTTCCTGGTTCATTTTTGTTAAAATTTTCAATAAATCTTTAACAAAAGGGGTTTTTCCTTTAGCTTGGAAAAATTGTTATTTATAGTCCTTAAAATGACCTCTATTCACTCACAAGCTGATTTTAGATTTCCTATTATTTTACATCTCATGTCAAAGGTTTTTGAGAAGCTGGTTCATAAAAATAAATTACTTACTATTTAAGTTAAATTGGATTTCGATTATTTATTAACACTGAAACGGCCCTATTAAGATTAACAGAGAATTTGGTATCAGCAAGAGTTTGATTATAGTGGATTTTTGTCACAGAAGATTAAAGGTACCTTTTCAATTATTAGTCTACTGAAGTATTATTTTTGGATTGTAATATTTTTGGCACAAAGAAGATTTTATTCTTCCCTTTTCCTAGAGAAAATCCTTTTATTTATATATATACACAGAGCCGTAAACCCAGAAATTTTAAAAACTTAGTTCTAAGCGTAAAGAGAAATGAAAACCTGAAACATACTATTTCTGTGTTTCAAAACTCGGAAGCAAGGTTATTTCGGGTTTGCGTTTATAATTCGTCTATAGATGCAAATGTTTTTAAAATTTCCGGGTTTACGGCCCTGTGTGTACGTATTTTTGCTAGCTGCATTTGTTCAAAATATTCGTAATTATATTATATTGCCATCGTTCCATCTCTCTCTCCCTCATTAAGTTAATTTGTAATTTACGGTAAATCACTTGGCCAGTGTTTTTACTAATTATTATTATTATTTAATTATAAAAAAATATTTAAACTCACGTCGCGTAATAATTTTGTAGCGACAATATTTCTTAAGTCGTGTAAGCGCCAGTATATTCGCGATTATTAGCTTTAAGATTTGTATAAATATCAGTCCTCACATTAAATTCAATATTTTTATTAATAAATTTTATGCTGGTGAGCGACACGTAATTAATTATTGTATTTTTATTTTTATAATTAATAGTCTACCTTACATTTGCTTACTTTAAATTATATATGGCTAAGTTTTTTTATAATTTAGTACTCATATTTTATTATTTTTATTTAATTTTAGTTTCTCGCGTTAATATCAGAACCTCCTGATACCCATTTAGTATAAGTGGAATATATTTGCACTATATTCCCTTATACGGACCCCCTCTGAAGCTTTTCGAGAAAAAGGAGTCTTAAATTATATTTAGTGAATCAATTGACCTTTTTCTTGGCAAGTCTCATATTCTAAAAATTCATTTATATAAGCTGGAAGAGGAAAATTTCCACATTATATATTGACCACAATATATTTCCACATTATTATTACAATTTGATTTCAGTGGGGCATTTGGCTCAAGTTAACCTTCAAAATTACCTAGGTATTTGAATGTTTTAACTCTGTTAATTTTTATGCCACTAACTTGTAAGTTGAGATCTTCCTAGGTCACGCTGTCAGCATAGCTTCCGAAGGTCAAGTACATAATTTCGCTGTTATTAACAGTTAGTTTATTATAATTAAACCATTGTGTAACCTGATTCAATCTTGTGTTCATCAGTTTTTTTGTTAAGTCCTAAGTATTATCAATACTTATTATTGCAGTGTCATCTGTATATGATATGACAAAGTTGTATTTATCAAGTAAGTCGTTGATGTAGAGTACGAATAGTATTAGACCAAGTATGGTACCTTGGGACACACTAGTTGTTATTGTGCTTGATTGACTTAAGTTTTCTTGATACTTCACTCTTTGAATTATGTTTCTTAGATAGTCTTGTAGCAGTTTAAGTATTCTACCTCTAAAGCCATACCTATTTAATTTTTATAGTACAATACCGTGATCTACGGTGTCAAATGCTTTATAGATAAATCAATAAAGGATAATATTGCTGCTTTGTTTTCATTTAATCCATTATATAGTGAGTTAGTAAGTTCAGTAAGTGCTGCTTTAGTATCTAACTGTTTAACAAAGCCATATTGCTTGTTTGCTATGATGTTATTTTCTATTATGAAGTCGATAAGCCTTTTGTAGATGATTTTTTCAAGAACCTTAGCCAAATTTGAGATTAGAGAAATAGGGTAATAGTATTTTCCCTTTTCTCAGGTTTGTAAATAGGAATAATTTCAGATTCTTACAAGCTTTGAGGCCATATATTCTTGTCTATGCAAAGATTTATTAAACGAGCAAGGGGATCCGAGAGATTTTTAACTTTTTAAACTTTTTTTATTATTTATATTAAAGTGTTACTGATTTAAATTAAGATTAATTAGTGTTACCATTTATTTATTACCAAAGAATATTAATTTGCAATAATTTACTTATTGATTTACCGATTGTGATGATATTTTGTCGTATACAAATGAATTGCTGATTGATTTTTCTCATTATTTCTTACGAAAAGTATACGCTACAATTATCTTTGTGTGTTATTGCGTGAAAATTCATGAAAAATAAAAATCTTTATTTATCACTTGTTTAACAATTAGTTATTTATAATAATAATAATAATAATAATTTATTTCCAATTCAAATAATATATACAATAATGTTACATATTATAGGCCTACAGTAGGTAATAACCTGTACATAGGAGGAATCAGTATATAATAAAAATAAAACTTAAAATTAATTATAATAATGAAACTAAAATTAGAAAAGGGTTAGAGCAACACATCTATAAATTAGTTAACAATATGATATATAAAATAGACTAGATTTTAGAATTGATTATCCAATTTTTGATATTATATTTAGAGCTTTTTTTGTTGATATCTAGCATTTTTAGATTACTTGGTAATTGATTATATAATTTTATTGCTTGATAGATGTATACTTTCTTACCAACCTCCAGCATACACCTTGGTATTTCAATTGATTTACTTCTTATTTTACTGTAACTTTTAGAAAATTTATCTTTTGAAATTTGATAATCCTGTATTAGTGATTTTAGTAAGTAAGTTAGTTGGATATTAATAGGAATCTTTAAAGTTTTATTACTTTTATATTCTTTATTATTAATAATTATGTTTACAATTTTACTTTGTAATTTATGTAGTAAATCAATTGAGTTACCATAGGCGTTTTCCCATGCTAAAATTCTATATGAGGCTATATGTACTATGAAAAAAGGCGTAATATACTGAAATTAGGTTATTGTAACTCAAGATATTATTTAGCCCAGCAATTATATAAATCAGATACCTAGCTTTTTTGAATGTATTCAGTATGTGATATTTCCATTTTAGATGTTGGTCGTATATTACTCCTAAATATTTTACACTTGTGACTCGATTTAATGATTCATTTTTTATTACTATATTCATTTTGTTAGGTAATGATTTAACTTTATTAGCGAATGTTACATAAACTGTTTTTTTAGTGTTAACAGATAGTTTATTGACATAATACCAACTATTCACAAGTGCTAAATATTTATTCATAGTTTTCTCAGCTTCTTTCCATGTTTTTTTTTGAACAGTAGATCATCAGCATATAAAGAGATGTTATCAATAAGATCTAGTAAGTCGTTTACATAAATGATAAAAAATAATGGACCCAATATCGATCCTTGAGGGACACCGATGTTTATAGACTTTTTTTTACTTAAAGTATCATTAACCTTTGCCATTTGAATTCTATTACTTAGGTAACTCTTTACTAGATCCAGTACAATGCCTCTTAATCCTAACAATTCAAGCTTACTTATTAACATACTGTGGTCCACGGTGTCAAAAGCTTTTGACAAATCTAAAAAAGTAGCAATAGTTGGAAGACTTTTGTCAAGATTGGCATGTAAAAAACCAGATAAATGAGCCAAAGCATCTGTAGCTGCTAGATTTTTTAAAAAACCAAATTGTTTTGTTGATATTAAATTAAATTTGTTTAAAAAAATTGTTATTCTAGAGTGCAGAATTTTTTCAAATATTTTTGACATTACCGGTAATAAAGAAATTGGTCTATAGTTACTAATATAATATTTTTCATTATCTTTATATATAGGAATAATTTATCAAAAAGTGTCGTGGAATCAGAATCATATTGAATAAAGAAAAATACGATTTTCAAGAACCTTGCAACTAATTGAATGCCTCAAAATTATATTTCTGTTCAAATTTCTGATTTTTTAAATTTAATTTTTACCTAATACGTTCTAAGAAGTATCCAAAAAAAATTTAATTGTAGTTTTGCCTTCAATATTAATGATGACCAATAGTTGAACTTTCAAGTGGTAAAAATCGGTAGATGCTCCTATTCAATATTTTTATTTATATCAATTTTCTCCTTCACAATTTTTATTTACCCAAACAATATATTAAAACTATTTTATATTTACAATTTGCTTCTAAGCTGATAATCATTAAATTCATTGCTCGAACAAAATAAAATACATTTCAACATAATAAAATGAGTATTCAGTAATAATCCACTCTTACCAGTAAAAACTAAATTTTTTAAAATTTCTTAAGAATCATAAATCCATTGAATAGAGTGATTTAAAGTACTTGTATAAATAGCTTATAATAATACTTATTTTTTTGCGCATCGATTGAAATCGATTTTATTTTTTTTTTTCAAGTATTCTTTTTCATCACCCTACTGGTCACCGCGATCAATTCTCTAGTGGTCATTCTATTATTATAAGTTTTTTTTTGCTTTTATCTTCTTCATTTTTTCATATATACGAGTAGATATTATAAATGTGAGACATTAGATTTTTACTAGTCCATATAAAATATTTTACTTTGTACTCACTCGGTGCGTATAAGAGGATTATTACCTTATAAGCTTTTTGCCTCTCGCCATATATAAAGATCTATATTTTGCTAGTTTTCATCCAGTCTTTTTCTCATGTACGTATTTTTATGAAAATTGGCGAGAGAAAAAGAAAATAAATTTTAGAATTATTATATAACGACTTTTATGGCTGAATATGTAAAATACTCTGGCACACTGTAAAAGTTATGATAATATAATTTCTGTACGTATTATTTCAAAAAAGTTAAGTAAAAACTATATGAGATTTTATAGAGGATTACTGATGTTAAATGAAGTGATAAAAGTGCCGGAAATATTATGACTTCCTTTATCAAGTAATTGAAACTTTTGTAATTTTTATTATTTTAAATTTTATATCAAGTTATTTTAGAGAAATTTATTTTATTTAGTTTGTAGATTTTTTTTTACTTTTTATTGTTGTAGAAAAATAATTTTCTGCCAAAATTTATATGATAGTTTTAAAACTTTTTATTTAAAATTACAAAGTTTTTATAACCAGAAATTTAATTCAAAAATATAAGGAGATTCTCTTGAACCATACTTTTAAAATTTTAATAAAATTTAATTTTCTGACTAAACATTGACTAACACTACTGAATTTCAATCTTTCCAAGACAAAACAATTAACTTTAAACTCACTAATTAATTTTAAAAATTGAACAAAAAAAAAAAAAATATATTCAAATTAACCACTAAAAAAATTTTTACTTTCATAATATCTCCTTTCAAAAAAAATTTCTGAATACAAAAGATACGAAAAAAATTTTTGTCTATTCACATGAGAAAGCATTTAAAATTATTACAACATAAAGAGTATCATCTCGCATAATAATAATAAATCTATAACATTAATTCATCAAAAAAGAAAATATATATA
Source organism: Anagrus nilaparvatae (assembly GCA_022575985.1). Classification (NCBI taxonomy): domain Eukaryota; kingdom Metazoa; phylum Arthropoda; class Insecta; order Hymenoptera; family Mymaridae; genus Anagrus; species Anagrus nilaparvatae. The sequence goes on from JAKSXM010000239.1 coordinate 1,939,467, forward strand.
TTAGGTATCAAAAATAAAATCCTATAACCTCTAGTAATATCATAGTATTATCTAATTGCTCAATTATCATATTCATTGTTAGCACAGCAGGGTCACCAAAAAAAAATCATTAAAAAAAAAAAAAAAGTCTGTAAGCCCCCTGAAAGGGGATACGTATCAGTAATATATGAGGGTTTATGAAATATAACATAACCTAAAAACTATAGCAGACGGTTATAATATGGAAACTAAATCTTCGCGATATTATACTTTTATTTTTTTTTAAACGCGAGTTATATACCTGTGCGGTAAAGTAAAAAAAATTAAAATGACCACGCGTTTTTATGTGTAGTTAAAAATGAAAAAAACAGTAGCTTTAGTACTATTACATAATAGAATGTGTGCGTGTATTTTTTATGTTATTACAATGATCTCATGTTCAAAGAAAAAGGATATAATCTCGTATGTTTTCATATTTCAAGGTACTTCGTTTATTTTATATATGGGCTGGTCTTGATAACTTCAAAAGAGTCAAAGTTTTTTATTTAGTTAAGTTTAATCTTGGTTTTCAGTAAGTATTTCAGTTTCCCTAAATATTAAAGAATTCGTAGGTCTCAGTGAGGAACAGTAAGAATCTTATAGCTAAAAGAATTGTTAAAAAATAAAGATTTTATGAATGTGCAGAAAGTCAGTTCACAATCCGATAATTTAGATTTGATCAGGTTTAATTTTTTCATTTAAAATTTTAATAAGAAGCCAGGTTTAAACTTGAATATATCTCTCTATTTTATAAAATTATAAACGCTGCCACAACTGCAGCCACGGACAGGAGTAACATTTTTAGGACACTTTTAGAGTTTTGGAACAAATTTAGATTTTTGTCCCCTAGTATATAACATTTATTTTCTTCAATCAATTAATTTAAATAATACAGTAATTCTAATTTTCAGGCTTGATTACCTTACATATTAAAGTAATTGAGTAATCAATACTTTAACTTAGAATGTTTTTCAAATTTATAATATCATATCTAAAAAATCCCAAAAACTTCTTATGAAAGTACAAAATTATTTAAAATATAGCTAGGTTTGATAAGATATAAAGTAATTGAGATATGATAAATTTTAAAATAAACTCAATAAAACTTATTTTATTAACATGGAATATGTTCATTGGATGAGGTATTTGAAAAAGTTTGGCTCGGCAGGGGGGAGGGGGTTAATTGGACTTAGAATATTTTCGATTTAGGGACTTAGAATAATTTGAAGTGGGAGTTAGGGACTGATCAGGCTCTGATAAGAACAAGAACTTAGAAAACTTAAAGTTTATGGATTTAGGATAATTTATATTTCAGGATTTATTGTAATTTCGGTTTTTGGATTTATTATTGTTATGAGTGAACATGTTCCATGATCGTTGGTTGTGTAGTTACATAAACCGGTTATAAATTTTTTTAAATCTAATTACTGAAAAGATTGTTTTATTGTTCAAAATCAAACTGTAAAGCAGTACCACATAAGATAAAAACTAAATTTTAAAAAATTACATGGTTCCTTAAACTCGTTTTAGATGTATTTCAATAATTCTCGTATCCATTAGATCGTGTCTGTTTCTTGATTTCTGTAAGAACTGTTAAATTTCGCCTCGCCTTGTTCTTATTACTGGTTCAGCTTCTGTAATTTTATAACACTTGGTTTAAATTTTTGCATAAAATATATATACCGTATCCATTTTGATGGATTATTAATTTTAGAATCATGGAAGAACGAGTCTACTAAATTGCGAAATTCAGAATCGACGAATGTGAATTTCTGTATAATTATAATCTGTTATTAGTAATAGCATCCATATGAAATGAAATGGTAGATAAGAACGAAAATTAAACGGTTGAATCCTAAAGATCAATAAAGCATCAAAATCCCATAAATTGAATCGAAAGAAAAATAAATCAAATCACCTCAAAAAAATTTTTTGAATAACCCCATATAGAATTCTCGCAAATAAAAAAAATAAGTTGAAAAGGGATCTCAATAGAATATAAGTGGTAATAGCGCATTTTACTTATTACAGGGTGATGCTATACAAAGTATTATTTTCTGTATTATTATATTATCTGATGTGATTAGCCGATGATGCAGGTAAATCTTCCACAGGGGGTCTTGCTATTATACCTAAATCTGTAAAAATTTTGTGCCTCATCATAATAATATTCAATTTCTTTTTATTTTCGGTATTATTATTATATTGCAACAAAAAATTCTTTTTTTTTCTTTAAATTCTAAATAGTTTGAAATTCTATTCAATGTTTATGTATTTTACTGAATTTTTTAACGTCGCGGCTTCTAGTCATTATTATTATGTCGGCGCGTGCTTGTTAAAATATTGGCGTCTTTGTATTTTTATTGTAATAAAATCGGTCAATTTTTATGAAAATATACAATTGTGTATTAGAAATTTATACATTTAATAATAAATTTTAGGTTTCATTTAAGGAAAGAATAAAATATAGATTTATTCTTTTATATTATCAATCATTTATTCTAGGTGAGTAAATTATAGATTTATGTTTTTTTCAGAGTATAATTTATTAAACATTTTTTTTTATTATGTATCTTTTATTAAAGTTAATTCATTGGTTTTATAGATTCTTACTTTTCAATGTTTGATTTCTTTATTTTTTATAAATTTCTTTTTCTTTTAAATTAAGGATATCTAGTTACCATATCTATATTTTTATTTCCAGAAAACCAGTGGATGAGATGAACTTACATAAAAGTTATGAAAAATTGATCTTATTAGACTTTTGGTTTCTTTTTACATTTTTTCATAATATCTCCATCAAGCATTAAGTTCTCGAACCTGAAAAAAATTTCTCTTAATTTTTTGTTCTCAGCGTACTTTTCACGTACTCTGCTACTTTGTACTAGTTTTTGGTACTTTTTGGACTTTTCATAACAACCCTTTTTCGTATATGCAGCAGAAAATACAGATGACCATTTGAGTATTAGACAAAGGCTATTTCCGGATAAGTATAGTGATTTAGCCCTCGAAACCATACCTAAAATAAGTAGTAGCGTCCAAAAGTTTATTAAAACACTTACTGATTCTATTGAAATGAATTCTTACGGAATCTATTGAAATAAAATAAATGTATATGTATATTTTTTATATAAAATATCAATACACATATACATAAATAGCTTATATTAAACTATGTTGGTTTAATAAAAAAGATTTTCTATACATAAAAGCTTTAGAAGTGAGGAACTAATTACGTCATCTCATTTCAAGTAAACGCAGATTAAAATGAACCTGTTTTCTGAGTTTATGTATAAGGGAAGAAAAGTTTTATGCCTTAAAGCTATACGGATACGGATAGTTATTTAACATTACTCTTAGCTTATACTTTTAATAATTTTTTTTTTATTCTCTATTTTTTATTTTTTTTTTTATTAAATATACTTGCTTTCATTCGTTCTGTACGCGAATTGTTTCAGTGGTAATTTTATTCATATTTATTTAAGTGGTTTTTTTTAAATTTCTTTATTTACGCTTAATTAATGATAATTCTTGTTTGTTTTTAAATTTAATTGAACCCTGAGAAATTCTATTAAGTTAGGTCAATATAAAAACCAAACAGTTTTATTAAATTTAAGAATTCAAATTGGTTTCAGTCCAATTTGCTAAATATATTCATGGTTTCTTACTAAGAAATCCATCAGTAAAATTTGTTTAATACCCATCTTTTTAAAGGTTTCTTATTGTTAGTCTAATCAGTATAAAAAACCCTTGGTGGATAAACGTAGAGATTTGGCTCCCGAAACCAAACCTAGCCTACAAGTAATAGTATCCAAAAAGTTTAAAAAAACTCTTTAATTTCTGTTGGAATTAGATCTTCCAAATAAACTTTTATTTTTATTAAGCTTTTTTAGGTTAGTCTTACTGAAGTAAGCTTACCCAAAATTAAGCTTAATCTTTTTACGTGAGTCTAGGCCACAACAGACCCCCCAAAAACCAAAAAAACCCTAAAAAAATGTTTTTTTTTAGGCTTTATTTAATTTCTTCGATCCATGAACAAATAGTGTTCTGAATATTAACTGAAAAACTTTAAATATCATCACTTTTAAAAAAAAAATTTTTTTTGGGCCTTCAGGACCCCTTTAAGACCCCGAAGTACAATTGAGCGGTCGGATGGAATAACAGGTTATATGATAAACGATTTATATGACATATAACCTGTTATTCCATCTGACGGTTCAATTTCGGAAAAGTTTAAAATTAAATTTCAGGTCCTAAATGGGTATAAAGGCCTCAAAAAATTTTTTTCTTGAAAAATGATGATATGATAAGTATTTGAGCAAATATGCAGAGTATTATTTGTTCAAGAGTCGGAAAACTTAATTTAAGCAAAAGAGTAACGTATTTCTGAGGTTTTTTTTTTAGGTTTTTGAGGGTCTGTCGTGGTCTAGATGTCTAATTTCAACAGGAATGGGTTTGGTTGAGGGGGTGAAATTACTATGCTTATTCGAAAATAGCTTTTGTTGAAAATTTTCGTAAATTATTTAGGAAACTTACCCTACTAAAAGTTTCTTAGTTTAACCAGTAAAATGTGCTGTAAATCCACCTTATCAAAGCGTAACTTATTCTAACCAGTAAAATTTCAATATAAATATTGATCACGTTTTTTCACACAGTACTGATAATAAATAATGATTACAAAAAAAAAAAAAAAAATTTAATTCATGTCGACCTGAAAAGAAAAGAAGACAATTTTCTTTAAAATAAATAATCAAGATAACTTACACTACTTGACGTTAAATTAAAAAAAGTAGGTATACATGAAGTGTAAAAAAAAGATGAATAACACAAAAAAATGACAAAAATCATTAAACAAAAAAAAAATTACTAAATTTTTCTTTAAAAAAAAAAAAAATAAGCTCAAAAGACCACAAAAAAGATTTCAAAAAAAAAATTATAAAAAAAAAGACGAAGTAGAAGAAACCTTATAAAAGAAAAAGATTATAAAAACAGCGAATAATAATAAATTTTTTTTAGGTATATTTTTGTAAAAACTATAGTAATAATATCTTTTACTTTTTTATTTCTTTTTACTTTAAAAAACTAGACAAATGAAACGACGCGTAAAATAAAGGACTAGAAAATTTATAGTTTTTATGCACTTTTTTTTTAGTAAATATAAGAATCGAGTCATTCGAGTAAAATTGTCGTCCGACACCTTCATGATTATGATTTACCATTATTTTTTATATATTAGAATTTACCTTATTTTAATAAAGTAAAGTACCAAAATCTTCAGAATCAAAGAATCGTATTCGACGGTACGATGTGACTGAATCTGATTTTCTAACATAAAATAATCAGAAACTCTTTTGCTAATATTTTTGCACAATATAATATATTATGACATTTATACATTTTTTATGAATAATTTTCATTTTTTATTTTTTCATTTTTCTCTATACACGTAAAAAACTTTACATACTAAAAAGCTCCAGAGGGGAAATAAAAAAAGAAGAAGAAGAAATAAATGGTAATGTAGACGCCTTTGTAAAATTGTAACCACCAGGGCGTTAAGTAGTATAAGTATAAGAGAAAAGAATCGATTTCAATTTTTATTTTTTTACTTTTTTATATATTTTTTTAACGTGTACTTTCATTTCCTTTTTATGTTATTTATTTTATTTTATACTGTATCATATTTTACAGAGCTTTTTTATTTCTTGCTTTATTCTTAAATTAGCTTTTGTAAGAAATTAGTTTTAGGTGCTAATAATTTATTAACAAATTTAGAATTATCTTTTGAGGTTTAATCATAATATAACAATTATTGTACCATATATTTTCTGAAATAATTAAAAAAAAACGAAAAAAATATAAAAAATTACTTTCCAAGAACAAAATGATTTATTAAAATTAATAACAACTATTTAGCAATGCAAAAAAAAAATCAAGCAAACTGAAATTTGACTTATCACATTGGTCAAATCGAATAATAATAAATTTCGTAAAACTCAAAATGCTTTGGAAAAAAATTAAGTATTATGAGTAAAATATGCTGCCACATTATTGGCACTACGGTTCTTCAAGCAATGACGAAAATTCATATTAGTTGAAAATTGTTATCCGTGCAAAAAATTAGGTATTATGTCAATAAAACAAAGAAAAAATTGCTGCCAAACAATTGGCTCTATGGTTCCTCATTAGCAATAACAAAATGTTTTTAATGGTCTATTTTACCTAACAAAGTATAATGTCATAAGAAAAACTTTATCTTTTCCTTTTATTGTCAGTTTAACAACTCATGGAAAAAATTAGATTTTTACAAAAAAGAAGATTTTTTTACACCAGTACATGGTATTCTTTTATGATAATTATGTCTGTTAGACAGTTTTTGGTGTAGTTGGCGTAGTTATATTAAATTTCTATAATTCGTACTTCCGAACTACATCCGTACTACATCCGAAAACAAAAAAAAAATTAGTGTTTTTTGTATTTTTTAAAGGGAAAAATTTTCAAAAAAGTATGTGTCAGATTGGAGATATTGAGTAAAAACAATAATTCTAGGTATTAGTAGTTTCATAGAAATAAATTAGATACTGCGTCCAAAAAGTAAAAAAAAATTAGTATTTTTTGTATTTTTTGGTGACAAAAATTTTGGGACAAAAGTTTTCAAAAAAATAAGTATTAGATTGAGGATATTGAGTAAAAACAATAATTTTTGATATTAGTACTTTCATGGAAAAAAATGAAGTACTAAGTCCAAGAAAAAAAAAAATATTGATGTGTCTTTTTATTTTTTAATAAAAAATTTTAAGAAAAAAATTTTCAAAAAACTACGTATAAACAATATTTGGGATTTTTCTATTTTTGGTGACAAAAATTTTGAAAAAAAAATTAGGTCTTAATACCACAATGGTTGTGAAATATCGCCGGTTACCCACATACATACATAATACATACATAAATACATACATGCAGACTTTTTTTAAAAACCGGTTTTTTAGCTTCCTGAGGTCTCAAAACGTGTTTATATGCCAAAAAATCAGGAATAAAAATTTCACCTAAAACAATGGATCCTCTGGTAACAAAATGAGAAAATAAAAATTTATAACCGGTTTGTGTATCTAGACAACCAACGAGCATGGAACATGTTTACTCATAATAGTAATAAATCCAAAAACCGAAATTACAATAAATCCTGAAATATATACTATCCTAAGTCCATAGTTTTTTAAGTTGTTGTTGTTAACAGGGCCTGGTCAGGTCCTGATCAGGTCCTGACCAGGTCCCGAGTCAGGTCCTGACTCCCACTTCAAATTATTCTAAGTCCCTAAATCGAAAATATTCTAAGTCTATTTCACCCCCCCCCCCCTAAAAGCGTCACTTTTTCACCCCCCCCCCCTGCCGAGCCAAACTTTTTCAAATACCCCATCCAATGAACATGTTCCATGTTAAAAAAAAATGTTTAACACCTACGCAATAGATTTAAGTGTTTTTTAATACCTTTCACTTTTAATTTATAAGTAAAATATGTAGATTAACTATTTTGATAAAAGAAAAACTTCATAATTTTTGAATTTTATTTATTTTTACTAATAAAATGATTAAATACAAGTTATTTAGAACTCATTATTTTGATAGTTCATTAACAATTTCTGATTCGTCATTTTCTATTTTGATTGGTACATATTCATATTCTATTTCTTGCTCAGCTTCATTAACAAGTTCAGATGCTGAATCATAATTTTCTTCTACAGCTAATTGCTCGCTTGTGCTTGGTTCATTAGCATGGGTTTTTAAATGTTGTTTCAAATCATTTTTCAAAGCAAACGATTTTTGACAGTATTCACAATTAAAAGTTTCTTCACCTAAATGTGTTCTTCTATGTACTGCAAGATTGGATTTTAGTCCGAAAGCTTTTCCACATTCATCACACTTGTAAGGTTTTTCTCCAGTATGTGTTCTTTTATGTCCTGCAAGAGCGGAATTTTGTATAAAAGCTTCTCCACATTCATCACATTTGTATGGCCTTTCTCCAGTATTTGTTTTTTTATGTTCTGTAAGAATGAAATTTCTTGTAAAAGCTTTTCCACATTCATCACACTTGTAAGGTTTTTCTCCAGTATGTGTTCTTTTATGTTCCACAAGAACGGAATTTTGTGTAAAAGCTTTTCCACATTCATCACATTTGTAAGGTTTTTCTCCAGTATGTGTTCTTTCATGTACTGCAAGATTAGATTTTACTAAAAAATCTTTTCCACATTCATCACACTTGTAAGGTTTTTCTCCAGTATGTAATCTTTTATGTGTTGTAAGATGGGTTTTTTGGTTATAAGCTTTTCCACATTCATCACACTTGTAAGGTTTTTCTCCAGTATGTGTTCTTTCATGTCTTGCAAGAAGGGATTTTTTTGCAAAAGCTTTTCCACATTCATCACATTTATGTTGAGACCCAGCCCTTGTTTCAGGATTTAATTGCTTGAAAATAATATAAAAATATAATTAATATTATAAGCAAAAATAAATAAATAAAAAAATTTTACTTGTATTCCGTCCGGATTTCCTTCCGTTGAATTATTGGATTTAGCATATTTGGTGATACAAATAATTAAAATAAATAAAATTATTTTCATATTATAAACTTTTTTAAAAAGACTTATTTTAGTCAAAAACCTCGACAAAAACTAAAAAAGTATAATAGTTTATTGTTGTTTTATTCTAAAAGCTAAAATAATAAGAATCGTGATAAATTATAAAACGTGTAAGAAATTTTCAAATGAATTTTTTATGTACTATGTACTTGTAACATTAAAATTAAATTATTATTTTTTTAGTATTATTTACAACACGAAAACAGTAGTTTTTTTTTGTCATGATCTTATAGATCATGTTTGTGTACACTAAAAAAAATTTCCGTTTGCGGCGACCGGAATTCCAGATACGAAAACTGAATTTTTTTTTGTCAATTCTCGATGATAAAAATATATGTTTTAAGAAGAATAATTTAAATTTTGTATACATTTTAAAAGTTGTGAATAAATTGACATTATTTATTACAAATAATTTGTTTAAACTAAATATTTGACTATTTTTATTTAATTCTGATTGTTAGCAAATATTTTATAGATAAATATCTTTCTCAATACACCTTAAGGGGCCAAAAATTAGGTGACAAAAGAAATGGTTGGAAAATTAGTTGCTTTTTCACCGAAAAGGGGGGAGGGGGTGAATATTCGGCGAAAACTGCTCTGGAGAGGATCGACTTGAGATTTTCAGGAAGTGGTGCTTTTTTGGTAACAAAAAATCTCCCGAAGTCGGTTTTTAATTTTTAGTATTGGTTTTGATGATATTGGCCAAAATGTGCCCCATTTAAATAACACTGAAAAAGTGGTTTTTTGAAAATAGCGCGAAAAAATAGGGGGGTTACACTTTTCTAACCTGTACTAATCGACTCAAATATCGATCAATTTCACTCTCCATATGATAAATTGAGGGGCAATTCATGTGTTCATACTTTTTAAAGCTGTTTTCTGAGCGGAATTTTACGTTTTATCATGCCAAATGGAAAAAGGTCTCAAAAATTTTGTCAAAGGGTTTAGTTTTTTGTGGTTTATTTATTTTTAACTTATCTCTGCATAACATAACCTAAAATTGCAAAAAACGGCGAATAACCTTAAAAAATGGCAGTTTTACAATTAAAATTTTTAGATATAAATTTTTTGAAAAAACAGGAGAAAACTACATGCAAAATTACAATTTTTTAGAAAAGGTTTTTCTTTTTTTTTGCTAAAAATTACTGCTTTATCGACAGCGCAAAGTAAAAAGTCTTCCTTTTTCTAACTTTGGGCTAACGCAGTTAAAAATTTTTAAATGGGACCCCCTAATTTTTTTTCTATAGAAATTACACATTTTTCATGTACTTTAAAAAATTTTTTTTTTGATTTGGGACATCCTAACCTCCAAAACTTTAATTTTCGTTAAAAATAAATGTTTTTTTTCGAGTTTTACTCCAGTCAAAATATGGGTTTGGTTGTATTTTCACTGGCGAACACGAGATTTGCTCTATTATAGGTTTTTTGGGTCGCTGAACAAGAATTTCGACTTCTATTTCATAAATAATCAATATTTCACCCGTAAAATAGCTAAAACTACCCCTAAAAGGGGTGTTTTTGCTATTTCCGTACTTTGAGCGTCCAGGAGATGCCCATATAGGTTTGTTGGGTCACTAATCAAGAATTTTGACTCCTTTTTTATGGTGAAATATTGATAATTTATTTACAAGATGTAAAAATTCTTGATTTACATATCTCACTTGCGTAAGACTCTAAATATAAAATAATCTCATAGTATGAATAGTATAAATTTTACAGTCTTTATAATTAAGATTCGCTATTGATGTTGATTTGCTTTTCTTGCCGGTAGAGATGTTGTATTCTTCATGATGTTGAGGCTGCTGATGTCGATCAGTTGTTCATACTGTTTTTCGTTGATACCCATGTTCTTTAGGGTATTTTTTGCCTTGCAAAACAGGTGTTTACTATTTCTCCTAGGGCCTGGAAGACCATAATAACCAGTTCCTTTGGCTTGTTGTGGAGCCTGCTGATTTGGTTGACTGTGTTAATTTCTCTAGCGAAGTCCTGATTTTTTGAGTTGTTGATCTTTTTCACTGAATTGGCTGCGTATCTGGTTCTTTTTATTTTTTCTTGTATACGTAAATTTTTCAAATGGGTGATGGAAACTTCTAATACATATATCTTTTTTGGATTGGAAAGCGCCACAACGATCTCCAGTTATTTGTGGTAAATTTCTTTATCTTTTATGATCTTGACTCCTGCCTTGATTTTGACCTGTCTGTTGTTCCACATATACACGATGACCAATGTGCCTTATCTATACTGTAGCTGTGCCAGTGTTCCTATTAGTATATAACTATATATCTTAGGTTCTAATACACGACTATATCATGTCTAACTGTTACACCCGATGTTGAACATGCTGACATGACTTGATATGAGATCTTATCATTATGTTTGGGTATTCCTCAGTAACTAGTCTTGCATAATGATGTGATGTTTTTCAATACAAAATCATGCTTTATTACTGTGCTCTTGTGCCAGTGATACTGCTTTCCTTATATATGAACCTAGGTCTTCTTTGGGATTTTTTTTCAAAGTTTAGTTGGGTATTCTTCAAAGACAATTTCGGCATTATTCAATGTCTATTCAATCTATTCAACCTGCAATGTCTAACTTCTTAAAGATATCTCTCACTTTTTGCATGTCTGCGTTGCCCATCTCAAAAACACAGCAAACTCTATTCGATGTATGCATTTTTATGTCGTCTGAAAAAATGGTGATTTCTTGATTTCGCCTTGCTGATTTGTTAATTTCCGGGCTCGTTTTTACAATAAAAATTTTTAACCCTTGTAAGAAAATCTTTTATCGCTCTCCCTGTGATGGCGACATTTATAATATTCTTCCTAGGTATAAATATTTTCTGAGTTAAAAAAAATAACTTACTTTTTCCCATAATTATCCCATATTTTGTGCATATATGTACGTTCGAAAAGATCTTCGATAAATTCATTTAGGAACTAGAATATTATTATTTGAAATTAAAAAAAAAACTATCGCTCAACATAATATTTTCATTGGATCTGCTCACATATATTTTTTCAATTAATATCAAATGAATAACTCAAAGCTTATTTTTAAAAATTTTCATTTACCTGCACATATACTTTATAAAAACATTATACTATACAAAACTAATAAATGTCAATGCACAGTAAACGTCACCTATCTTTCTCCTATCAGTATATTCATTACGATTACCCTAGATAAAACATTGAAATGAATTGAGATGAAACTAAAGCAAAAAGCTCTTTTCAGTCAATACAAGTATGAATAGAAAATTAATGATAAAACTTTGCAGTTTATATATGACATTTAAATAAATTGAAATTTAATATCAATTAATCCAGAATTTAAAAAAAAAGAAAATTAATGTATCATAAATAATTAACTTAAAATAACACTTCATCGACAAATAGTTCTAATGTGTTCATTTTGTAGTATAACAATCTCATTGTTTTCCTAAATCCCTCTATTATAACAAACTACTAGCTCTAAAAACTTGTAGGTATATTATATATATATATTAGAAACCATAAAATAGCAAATCGTAAACGCAAACAAACACGTTTTCATTCTTTCTATTCACATCAGTAAAAAAAAAAATAATATAAAAAAAGCAACAAAAAAAAAAAAGAAAAACGAAGGAAATAAAAAAAAGAAAAAAGACCAAGTTTTTACACAAGGCAAACAGGCTCTATAGTTTGTTGTATATATAGAAAAGCGTGACATCTAGCTAATCAGAAAATGTAGGAGTGCGGGAGACTAATAGAGAGTGAAAAGGCATCAAATAAACAAACAGTGGGCGTTGAGAATTGCAAAGCATCTGTACATGCCAAGGGGTTTATAAGAGATAGAAGTAGAAAATTTTGTTTTGCTTGATAAAGAGGAAAGAGTATAATATCAGTAGTAGTAACAGTAATAATAATAGTAATAATAATAGTTGTAAGTAGTGGTAGTAGTAGTAGAAGTATTTGTAGTTGTATAGTAACATTTATATAAAGAGGGTAAGAGAGTCAGAGTCTATTAGGGAATATAGGCAACGCCCCGGCTATTGGAGGGTTGTTAAATTCTCCCTTTTCCTAACTCAAGCCCCTCTGACTTGTATTTAGAATTACTACTGAAAGGACGATATACTCGCAGTGAAAAGCTTCATACATGTATATAATATTGCGTTCAATTCTATACATTCCTTTTCATAAAGGTGGTAGTTTCCTATATATATATAGATAAAAAGTTGAGACTAAAGTTGTCTCTTGTCAGTTCAAGTATAGTACTGTTTTTAAGTAACCATGGTAACCTTCCTTTTTATACCTTTTTTGCCAATAATTTAAAGATATATATACACATAAATGTAACACTAATAGATACCTTTGCACCTATAATAAAGAGATATATAACCAATCCCAAATGTCTTCCCTCTACTATTTTAACACTTTCTTAAATTTATAAGTTTCGATTCTTTTTACTCTATTCAGAACTGATTTTAGGGGAATTTTTAAATTTAGAGAGAATCGATTAAGATATTGATGATTATTAGTTGAATGTTTTGTGACTGTTGATCAATAGCTTAGGATTAAATGAGGCTTTTAAAGGCAATTAATATAGAATAGGCTAGCATTGAATAATTTATTTTCCTAAAATACAAAATATCTATATAAGCTGTTAGTAAATTGTCTATGTATTTTTGTTTAAACTTTCAAATTTTAAGCTTTGACAAATTTTGTTTTTATCTTTCCGGAAATCAATATAAGATATATAACGTTTTTTTCATGGAAATGACTAAAGGGATTAAGAGGCATGTAAAAAAATGGCTCGAAACGTTTTCGAACATTGAATACTTCGTTCTTTTACACTTCATTCCATCCAATTTTGACTATATTCCATGTTCTGAAGTGAAACTGTCGGATAAGAGAATCTATAGGATCGGTGATGCTTTATTGACATTATCATTTTTAGGGTATAATTTCTCCATATAGGATTTGGGAGTTAATCGTGATCCCAGGTCTGACTGTCTATAGGAGCTATGTTGACAATGCCGTCTTTGAAGCACAAAATTGTAAGTTCACACAGCTCTGTGCTTTAAAAGAGGCGGGAAAAACTAGAGACCCTAGATTACCATAGACGGCCAGAAGCGCACGTGGCCCCGTTTTGTCAACCATTCACAAAAATTTTGCTAGGTTAGATAGCGGCCAAGAGAAAATTGCCATATTTAAAGTTGTTGTTTGTAGGTATGATGACGGAACCAATCAAAAAGATTCCCGTTATCTGGCAGTTTCTGGTAATCTAGGGTCTCTAGGAAAAACCTATTAAAAATGCTCTCTATGCAAAACAAACAGTGGCGCCAGAACTTTCTATAGATCCTAGATTATCAGATACAGCCAAATAGGGGGCCTCTTTTTGATTGGTTCTAACCTAGCAACAATGTATTTTAAATAGGGCAATTTTATCTTGGCCACCATCTTACCTAGATTTATTTTGCAGTGTATAATCAGCCCAAGAGTAAATTATCAAAATTAGGCAAATTATTCACAACGGTATAAAATCACTCATTGAGTTTTAAGAAATGTTTAAAAGACGTCTTTTTTATAATAATCCAACATTCTCCCACGTCCAAAATTGTCACATTTAGAATATTTAGAGGTGCACCACTTACCCTTAAACTCTGGACTTCATTTATAAAATGCCCCTTTTTTCATTTTTTTAGCTAACATTTAATCGATTTTAATGACCTCACAACAATATTAAACTATCTAAAATAATAAAATATACTATATTTAAAATTAACAATCTTTTAGTTATTCAGTTAATAATTCATTATTGTATATATGTATGAAATAAATCTAGTTATTTACATTTTTCTAAAACCAAAACTATCATTTTATTTTATTATCCATATTCATTTATATATAATGGATATTTTCACGCCTTGTGGCTATACAGTGTAAACGTAGACTCGTAAAAATAAAAAAAATTTATAAATATATATTCATGGTGACATATTCGTATATAATACTTTCATTTTCCAGATATGCATTTTAGAAATTAGTTATTTCATGAGAAACAAAACAAAATAAAAAAAAAAACTAGTAAAACAAAGTGAGGTAATCAAAGCTCTGAACACGGATAGAAAATAGCTATCGGCGTTATTTATATATCAGAGTATATATAAACAAATGCATATAAATGTGCTTTAGGGGGTGAAAAAAAAATGGCAATGAAGAAGAAAATGTATATAGAAAAATGAAGAGATAAAAATGGTACGAGTGAGGGTGTGGATTATAAAATACGAGTTTTTTGTTAGAAGATCTATGTATATGCTTAAAATAAAAAATAAAAGAAGAAAATGAAAGTAATAAAGAATGTACAGGAGTTAAAATGGAAAAAAAATGGAGAACAAATATATATATACGAGAGTGGAATCAGAAATAAATCTGTAAAAGCAAAAAAAAAAACTTTTTTTTTTTAGTCAGATGTATGTGTTCATAAAAGTAATTTGAATAAATAGACTTATTCAAGTGAATAGTGAGAAATGAATCGATATATTTTATTATTAAGCTTTTTAAATGTAAAATATTGAAATTATAATAAAACAAAAAGAAAAAAAGCTTTTATACAGAAAAAAACTTTTTAAAAATTTAATAACTTTAAATGAGTTCTTTGGTTTTTTTAATTTATAACAGTTCATTAAATTATTTAAGCTTTTTTTTATATTTTAGTAATTATTTTGAATTGATCTTTAAAAAGATTTATTTAAAATTAAATATATTTATTTTGCCTAAATTGAATTCATTTAAAAAAACTAAACATTTCGAACAATCTGAAAATATTTAAAATTAGATCAAAGCAGTAAGTAGCAGTGCTGAATGGAAAATCAGATGTGTTTTTTGCTTTAACTCTTAATTTATAAGTAAAAACATTCTCATGCTTGGAATTATATTTGAGTAAATATCATCAAAATCAGACATCTTAAGACATACCTTAAGATGAGTGAAAAGTTTTTTATATAAAATTTTTGAGAGTTATAGTTAGGTAATAAATTAGGTAATTTTATCAAAAATTGTAATTTTAGTAAAAATTTAAAATTTGGTTTTTTGGACCAAAAATAGGTACTTGGTCTACGGAATATCATGGGTAAAAAGAGTGATACAAAGTTATGGTTACACGGTTTCTAAGATAAAAAAAAACAAACAACGGTCATGTTCACTTAAAACAGTTTTAATTTATACCCCATAATTAATATAAATCCTAGTACCAACATTATAATAAGTCCCTAAATATAAGTCCATAAACTTAAAGTATAATAAGTTCTTGTTATTGTCAGGCCCTTATCAGACCCTGACTCAAATAATTCTAAATCTATTTGACCTCCTTTCCTCTAAAAACTTCACTTTTCCACCTTCCATGCTACACGAGTTTTATTCGGGTACCCCTTTTTATGAACATGTTCCAAGTTAAGGATATTTTTAGCTATTTTAAGGGTGAAATATTGATTATTTATGAAAAAGAAGTTGAAATTCTTGATTTGCGGCCTAAAAAACGTATAAGAACGTACTTTGGACGCTCAAAGTGCAAAAATAGCAAAAACACCCCTTTTAGGGGTGGTTCTAGCTATTTTAAGGGTGAAATTTTAATTATTTATGAAAAAGGAGTCAACATTCTTGACTACTGACCCAAAAAACCTAAATGGGCATATCCTGGATACTAAAAATACGAAAATAGCAAAAACACCCCCTTTTTGGGGGTAGTTTTTGCAAATTTAAGGGTGAAGCCCCAATTTCTCTGCCAAATGACTCCAATTTTCGTGTTTAGGGAGCCAAAAAACCTACAGTAGAACAAATCTGGTGTTCGTCAGTGATAATACAACCAAACCCGTATTTTGACTGGAGGACCACCTCTATCCATATTTTAAGGGTTGTAAATAAATGCCAAAATGTATGAGACCTCCATGTATACGAAGTTTACTTAAATTTATATAAAAAACATTATTTTCAAACATTTTTCAATATAATTGGATACTTTTTTCATTGATTTTACCAAACATTTCCTTATAATGCCTGACCTACCCCTTTCACCCCAGGGTATTTTTAAGGTTTGAAGGTGTAAACTAATGTCAGATTCTGAAAGAGCATGAAATTTTACTAAGAGGATGAACTTTTTAGCCACTTATCTATACGGGAATATACTTATTTTTGCTCATTTCCAAAACTTAACGCCCCGGCGCGCCGTTAATGAGTTAAAAAATAGAACAAATGGAAGTTTCTTCCATTGTAAGGTGGCAGCATTATTTGGAAGACAACGTAAGCATCCCTATTTTTTCATATTAATTTGTGGTCTGGTAAGTGAAGTTTTATTCATGAGGTATTTGGTATGTATTTTTAAGCTATTAACGCCTAACCGACCTTTCTTGGACACTTGAATTTTTCGGTGGTGAAAACAGTATATTTTAGGCTAGAAAGCTAAATTAATAGATAATTGGGGTCGCTCTTTTTATTTCCGGAGTCGGTTTTCACCTACAACCCCTACACAAACAAACCCCTAATTGTTTGAGCAAAACAACATTCCGCCTGCCACAAATGGAATTAGTTCCACTAGTAAGCAGAATTTTTCCTATTGCTGTAATAGTATTTTTTTGCAGTTTAGTAAATTAGTAAATTAGCAAATTTATAATTTTTGTCGTAAATTTGCGAAAAATACTTGTAAAATCAGAAAAGAAATTGAAGAATTTTGATGTTCTTCGCAAAGAGTGATCAAAAATCCGTCCTATTTTTGCAACCTCACTAATTTTTTGTGGAAGAGAATTCAACCAACATTTTTTTGCAATATCTTTGTTAATATGTGCTTCTTCCTGAATTCATTTAAAAAAATGTTCTCTTACCTCAATTTACTTCAATCTACTTAATTACTAAATTAATCTTATACTTTTTTTCATTACTCTAGTCAACATGCGGTGAAAAGGGTCTGAAATTAACAACCGGGTTTAGAAAAGGTCTACTGCAGGTTTTTAGTGTTACTGAATTCCATTTTGGGGAACTAAGTGGCTAGAAAGTAGGGTACCCTTAACTCAGCAAAAACGACTCCTTTTAAGAGTTTTTTTTTGTAATATTTTGGAACTAATGATCAAATGAATGCCATTTTTTCAAAAGTAATTAACAAACTATTGGGCTTATTTAATAATGTATCAAAAGCGGAATATTAGAGCTAATAATTGTGGTTGGAAACTATCCCCAAATTAAGAAAAAATTGGAAAAAAAACAATGCAAATTTATTTTCTTAATTTTTTTTTGAACCTAATTTTGTTATATAATATCATTTATTATCATCTTTATATAGTTGTTTGATCCCACCCCAAAGGGTGAAAATGGGTAAGCACTACCCCTAATTAAAAAAAAAAATGAAAAAAACGCCACGAGTATTTATTTTTTTATATTTTTGTTTTGTTAGCCGTTAAAGTAACTTTTTTGCGTTATAAAAAATGGCCTCTTCTACATATTAGTTATTTAACAAATAAAAGGGAGGTGGGAAACAATTTTTTTTTATTGAATTTTGAAAAAGGCACATAATAACAAAGATTTTTAGGAACAAATTTTGTTTAAGTCCCCTTCTGCAAAAAAATGAACGAGGTTGCAATAAAGGGGTGGATTTTGTGGTCACTTTTTAAGATTTTTATTGAAATTTACAAATATTTTTGAAAATTTATTAATTTTTCGTAAAGGAACATTTTTATTTTCATTTTCTTAGAGGTCTTACTTTTAACAACGTCCTCAAATTACGAATCCAATACGAAGTTCTTGGAAAACTTAAAAAATTAATGTATTTGCTTGATATACATCAAAATCGAGACCCAAAAGCTTATAACCAATTTGTGTAAACACAACCTAAGTACATGGAACATTTTTACTTACAGCTTAGGGTGAGGTATAATGCATAAATGTTACGCAACATTACAATACAATTTGCTATTTTTAGTAATTATCACCTTTACTAGATGATAAGGTTCTAAACCCAAACTATTCTAAATAAGCCTGAATTATTCTAAGTCCTTTGACCTCCCTCCCCTTAAATCGAACATATTTGACCACCCCTTACCCTTGATTTCTAGATTCCCAGGGTACCACTTCCCTATAAACATGTTACATGTTAAAAATTAAAAAAATCTAAATCTAAGTTAACTAAAATTTTCTATCACGAAAATATATAACTTTTCACATTTACAATTTTCTGTTTTTTTCTTTTAATCAAAATAAAAGTGTAAAATTATAAAATTAATCTAAAATATTAAAAAACGCGATGAGAAACAACATCAGAATATTAACGAAACAGATAAAGTTTTTGAGTATTCAAGATACACATTTGTATTAATATTATTATATAACACAGTAAAACATAGAGTACGACAGCTCGTCTAAATGCTAATGGTCTTATCAAATTGTGTATATATACATATATAAAATTTGCTCAATACAAACTGAATTCATTAAAAAATATAAAAGACAAAGTTATGCATGTTTTGTAAATAAGCAATTTTTTAGTTTAGTAATAATCAAAAAGTTTTATTTAGTTTTTTTTAGATGTTTCGTAAACTTATAATTTATAATTCATTTTCATGCTATTAAAATAATAAATACTGGACAAGGAATGATTTTATGTAGAATTTGACTACAGAAAAAAAAATTTGGGTAGGATTAGTATTCGTGAATTCAATATTTTAATCACACGTGTTCTTAGATTAAATTATTATGTTGGTTCTTAAATACGTTTTTAGTCACTGATCAGGAGTTTTTTAATTTTGAAAAGATAACTGAAGAAATGCTATTTTATGTAAAACTTGAAGTGGTCCAATCAACAGGGTTATACTTATTGGTAAAATGAATATATTTTTTTGCAGCCTGAATTCTCTTCAATAGATTTTACAACTGTTAATTTAAAACCCTGTAACTGTACCTTTTTTGAAAATCAAAAATTAACTTTTTTTAGAAATTTTCCACACCCCTCTCCTTTTTTAAACATGAGATTATTTTTAAAATAAATTATTTTATAAATCAAACTCTTAAAAAAGATTAGTAAATATTTAAAAAGAATAAAATTCTTATCGTAAATTAATTAAAGCAAAAAACTAAAAAAGATAATTTTTTCTCTCGGTAAAATTTATATAAATAAGAGTTAGTAATTAAAATAAAAAATATTTTAACGATTAGACATGTTGCGACTGCAATTAATAATTTTATGTTCATTGTTTACTTTTGGAGTCTCACAAAGTATATTTTTTAATACATTAATATCTTTTATTTTATTTAAATAAAAATTTTTTTAGCTCCAGCAGTAGGATTGGCACCAATTAATCTTCCAGGATTTCTTCAAAATCAAGTTTTCAATCCGTTAAAAAGTATTCTAGGTGAATTAATAGATCAAAAAAATGTTATCAGAAATTTTAGAAGTTTTGATTCTTTTGCAGGGAATATTCCTAGACCTTTGGGTACTACTGGTTCGGGAAGTTTTACAAGTGGTTTTGGCAGTGATTATGTCAGTGGTATTAATGGTTGGCTTACATCATTAGCGAATCCTAATGGTGTTGCAAATACAGTTACTGGAATTTATGGAAATGTACCAAATTTCGCAACGACTTTTGGCCGCGCTTATCCAGTTAATCAAGGTGAGTTTTTTTTCGTTTTGTTCTTATCCAAATTATTCCTAAAGATATTCTTATGATAAGAGAGAGCCGAAGGCTCTAAAGTTTCGACTATTATTTATACATATTACAAGTTTATCGAATATTATCGTATTTTAAGTAAGTTGTTACTGAGTATTTTTTTTTTGGTGAATAGTATTTTTGAAAATGCCAAATCCTGATGAATTACTGCTACAGGTTTTGGCTAAAGAAAATATTTTTTCTTCTTTTACTCCAATTTTCACTATTAACTTAATCAATTTGGTTAGAATTATTAGAAGCGAAAAAAAACATTAAGAAAATTTTTTCACTCCCACCATCTTTGTGAACTTGAAATTAAATCATGAATAATACGATTACTAATATAAAAACAAGAATTTTGCCTAATCGAGAGTACTTAGCACAAAATTTGAATTCAATTGCATATTTCTAATAAAAATTCTATTTAGACTTAAAAAAATAAGCATTCAAATATAAAAATACAAATAAACTAATAAATATCACTCATTAATCAAATGATTTCAGGCTTTTAAGCATCTGTCATAATTTCATAAGTAAACGATACATTAAAATATACATATACACACACACATACAAATACAAACATATATGAAGCAGATTGGATGTTTACAAGTTAATCGATGATAAATGCCTTTAGATAGGGGTTAAAATATACAAATATATAAACTATATTATACATTTGAATCTCTCATATTATAGTCCTTCGGGATGGTACTTGGCGCTTGGACGAGTTTATTAGGGTGTTTCTCTGTATATATATAAATAAAGATAGAATGCATTTATAGGGCGGGAGTGTTGTACTTGTATTTAATATTTAATGTATATAAACTCTTCTTATGGACCCGTCGTTCTTGTTTTACGTATATATTGTACGACATGTGGGTTTACCGATGCGAAACCACATTTCTGTATTTGTAATATTACGACTCTTGATGGAAAGATCAAATCCAATGGAGTGAAAATAAATTTTAAGTTTATAGACGTTTTATTTATTTTTTTACTTTTTTTAAATATTTTTAACCAACATTTTATTTATTCGCTGCTTTGATTTGTAATTGTTCAAAGATTAACTGCATGTGTTATTTATTTTAAAAAAACTTATGACTTCTTTTTGGCCAAATATGTTCATTTGGTTTACTGTAAGGGAATTACTGATAAAAAAATTCGGTTTACGGGGGGTCAAAAGGTGATAAATGCTAAAAAAAAATGAAACTAACCGGAAGGTATTTGGTTTACTTACAAGGTAGCAGCGCCATTTCGAAGATAGCCTAAAAAGTCCTATCTTATATAGCATATAACCCTGCTATAGGGTCTAATTTCTAGGACCAGGAGGCCCATTCGGGTAAACTGAGGGTATGAAGGATGTTTTCTCAACTACCACAACCTGTTCTGAAAGTTAGAAGCAAATCGTATTCCCAAACAGTTGATAGTCCCCTTGGTATCTCTAAGAAACTCCATAAAAAATTTTGATTTTTTTGAAGTTTTGACGGTTTCCGCGGCTCAAATTTGCTCTAACTGGGCTCATTTTGAAGGACTTTAATAGATAAAAAATATATAAATTTTTCAGAGAGGTAATTTTTGATATAGCAAATAATTGAATTTTAAAGTAAAATTTGTAATGTTATTATTCAGTATTTTTGAATTTAAGGGTTCCTCAAGAAGGAAAAATTATTTTTTGACTTTTTTATGTGAAAAAAGTATCAAAGACAAATTTTTTAAGACCATGTAGACCTATTTTGGTACTAAGGAACCAAAGATATGAATTTTTGAAAAAAATACGTTTTTGCCCCCCCCCCCTGCCCCATGAAGCGCAGATGGGAGCAAAATTTCAATGAGGAACTTATTATTTTTTTATGTATAAACAATCTGTAAAAGGTTTTTTAGATATCATTCTGGTGCAGATTTTCCCCTAATAATCCGGGATACTCTTTTTCGTGCTACTGCTATTTTAAGACGAATCTCGTGCCAGTTTCTGTAGAAACGAGCTATGAGCATGCCAGTCCATGGAATATGTTTACTATAACTTAATGCTTGGTGCAATACGTAAAAGATATAAAATAACATTACAATTTCACTGTTAATAATTTTAGCAAACAGCTTTAATTGATATTATTCTACCTAATCCATGTCAACCTCCTATGCTTGAATTTGATATATTGAACCACCCGCCTCTTTAATCAAATACTTTTTACCTCCCTCACGTGAATTCCAGTTTTTTAGTACCCCTTCCTAAAAATATTTTGTATTTTTTAATGCAAAATGTAATCTTGTTAATTAAATGCTTTTTTTTTTTAATAAAACTTTTTAAAATACTTGCAAGATTGGTAAGTTTAATAGTAGTGGATTCTAATTATTATTATTATTATTGTTTTTTGTGGTGTTCATCATTTTTTGGTCATTTTTAAACATTAGCATTTTAGTAGAAGTTTCTTGTGTGGCAAGAAAATGTGCATCAAATTATATACGAATGGTTACTGTTAAAAAAACTGTTGATTAGGACTGAAATCCAAAACGATAAAAAACTACGTTAATATTTCCAAAAATGGTCTGTGAAGGAAAACGTAACCAATCATCGAAAAATGAGCCAAAAGTTTCTTAATCGCCAGACAAAAAAACAGCTAGAACTCATTTTTTCAAGAATAAATCAAAGTATAAAGAAGTATCATATAAAAAATATATTTATAAGTGATATTCAAAATAAAAAAAGTCTATTTATCTAAGAGTAATATACGTCAAAAAAGTAAATCTAAAAACAGTAGAATGTATCTCTAGAGGGAGTAATGCTTTTTTTTTTTATTTTGCCCTTTTAATGGAGTACCCTGGGGTTTTCTTTTAGTTAGTTAAAAGTGTTCTTTCATACTAAAAACTGGACATTATATATTTCTTTTTTTTTTAAGCAATGATCATTTGTGGTTATTACATAATCGATCATGCTTGGGCACATTTCCATTTATTTATGTGCTTGTTATTATTTTGTTCCCTTCTATCCATATACTTTTTTATTATTTTTATGATTTGCACAATGAAGAAATATTATATATGTATAGGGGTTTATTATCATTTTTTTATATTGCTAAAAGTCCTTTTGATTATTTATAAATGATTCTCAAAACTCAGATTTAAGTACTGCTTATACTTCGAATCCAAAAAAATAATTTAACCAAAACAAATTAATCAAAATATCGTTAGCAGTAAAATTTTTTTTAATATTTGTAATAATTATACTTAAATTAAGTGTTAAATTTAAATATAAGATAAATAAATTTATTCATATGTAAATAATTTAAATACATATGTAGTAATAATTGATTTATATTGCGAATTAAATTATTTACTTAAAAAAAGTTAAAAATTATAATTGAAAAAAATGTATATATGGGCATATCTCACCAAGTGGTTAGATTTCTAACTTTATAAAATAAATTTTATTTTTGAGAGCACAATAACGAAACTTGGACAGAAGTTTAATAAAACAATGAAAATTAAGATTTTCTTTGCGTAACTTAATTTTAAGCTTCGGCGTTTGATAAATGAACTTCTTAAATTAAAAAATATATTTAAGGTTATAATTACTAAATGATGAAATTAGCTCTCAAAAATACTGGAAAATATAGAGGTATACAACAATAAATATTATTTCTGTCCAAAAACCAATAATAAGAAGATAAATTTTCAATATTTTTATAAACAAAAAATTAAATTTTCTACAGACTGCACTATAGGTATAGCTAGGCTAAGCCCCCTGAATCTTTAACTCATTGCTCACGTAAAGCCTAAAATATAGTTAACGTCAAAGACTAAAATATAGTTAAAATATTAGTTATTAAAAAATTATTTTAAACAAATTTTTATTTTTGCAGTTTCATAAAATTTTAATTTGTAAGAAAAGTTCCTGATTGTTTCAAAAAATCACTCAAAGCATTCAAATTATTTGTCTTTAAGCCAGCGCTGCTTTAAACTTTCTATTACTAAATAATTGTTTTAAAAATTCTTTATCATTATATCTAATTTTTACTGCTAAAATCATGGGCGAATCAAAAGGGGGGTGGTAAAAGTGATTGCCTACCCTGAGCTCCAAAAAATGCATGTTTTTTTATCATAATTTTGTTTTTTTATACAAATTTCATAAGAAAACATACAAAATTTCGCTTAAGCACCCCACCCACTTAGGCCCTTTTCTGAATCCACCACTGGTTAAAATATGATCGCATTATATTATAATTTATTAAATCATTTAGTTGTGCCTTCTATGATTTTTGAAACATTTTTTTAGATTTTTTGATTTTTTTCAAAATGTATATTTGTTGAAATATAGATTTTAATGATCCACTAAGTATGACCTACAACTACATAATTTTATTTATTTTTTTAAAGCACTAAATTCAAATCAAAAACATCTTTTTTGAACTAAGAATGAAATATACGTAATTCTTACACGTTTGTTATTTTTAGGTTATTGGTAAACAACGCTTCCAAATTGTACGATTAATTTATATAAAACTGCGAGGTTGTTACATACAACGCATTGAATCAAGCTATGCCGTTTTTTTTAACTAAAATCTGATAAAATTTTACATAAATCACAAAAGATTTTGCGAAGATTTTTTAAAAATTGAACGAGTGCCATTAAAAAATGTGATTTTAGTATCAAAATTACGCATCGACAACAAAGTCTTTTGATGTCGATATCTACTAAATTATTGGAGGCACCAGTTTTTCTCAAATCACTTTCAAATTGTGAAACATTGTAGAGAATTTTTACAATAGTTAGAAGTAAAAGTTGTTCACGGCATTCATTTGTGGCTTAAAAAACTTTCTTCGGTCGTAATTATTGGAAAATATGGTTACCAATATTTCAGCTGGCAGAATTTTTTTTAGAAAAGGAGCACACTGTTTTAATTATGTGAAGAAATTAAATGTATTATTAATTTATCAAAATCTATTTATAAAAAGGCAAATAGTTTTACGGCATTCCCTCTGTAATGTTAAGAATTTAAAAAACTTAACAAGGTTACCAACAAAATATTAGGGTTTCGTATCATTCCAAGGCTGTTATTTCATAATAATTAAAGAAAATAGGCAAATAAATTTCTTGTGGCTTGAGAAGAAATATATTTAAATAAATTTCAATAATTTTTTTTTTTAACTGAAAGCTGGATTTTCATTAAAACCCTCAAATATGCAATATAACCACTTGGTGAGATATGCCCATATATGTATATGTATAGTATTTTATAAATGCAAATTATTTTTTAAATGCATTAAAAATTTTAAGGCCACAATTCACTTGTCATAACTGTCGTTGGCCATCCATATCAGTTTCTAGAATTTAAAAGACCAGATTTTATAAAAAATCTCCCATAAATAAATTTTGCAAAAAATTTGAAACCTGATTTGTGAAATCAGAGTATATCAAAGTATAAAATAGGATGAATCCCGAAATTTATTTTATAAAACCTTATACTTTATGTATATTTTTGTAATTTTATAAATAAATATTTCTAATATTTTATCAAATCTGCTCTAATATTAAGGTGGCTCAGGGAGTTTATGAAAAACGAACAATATGAAGTAAAATTTACTGGAGATGAAGATAATTAAAAAACAAACCCATTGATCCCAAAAAATACTCAGGTTCCCGATCAATTAAGAAAGAAATAAGTAACTGAAATTTTTTAAGGTTAACACCGCGTTCTTATGGGAGTTGATATTGTTTTACTTCGTACTAATTCAATAACGAATCTTTTTAGATAAAATTTTACACACGTGTTATTTAACAAAAATAGAAACTTTTCCAAGAAAAAAATACAATAGTTGCCGATCAAATTTATAAACACATAATTTTAGTCGCGGGTTTGTATTTAAAAAATTTTGTTTACACCGCACTTATTATATAAGAAAATGCATTATTATTAATAATATTTTCTAAATATTCACATATCTACAAAATAAATAATAAAATTTAATCAATTTGTTATGCCCCCCTCTGATGTCACCCTAAAATATACGGACCTAATACCGTGCGCCACCTTAAGGAATTTTTATGTTTCTGTTTTTCAACCTTTCTAGTTTTTATTATTCCGCATCAAAAAATGGATACTATGTTGGTAAGTCTAGGGCATGCACGTGGAGATTGTGGTCCAGGCAAATTTCTTATATTGCTTTCCATAAATGTTATTGGTACGGCTACCCCAGGCCATATGCTTTGCATTATAGCTAAAACCAAAGAATCGTCATTTGGAAAAATTTTAATTAAATCAGTTTTATCAAAGTCAGGATGACTGGGTAAAATATAAACAGATACAATTGTTTTTTCCGACGTTTTTTCCTTACCACGAGTTTTAATTTTTATAGCCGTTGTATTTACTAATGTAAGATTATTATTTATTATTTTAAATTGTGAAATGTTGGATTTATCTAGAATAGCTGTACCATTAGCTTGTTCATTACAATAGGTTTTGAATCTTAAGTACAGGTAACCCTCCGTATATATATATAATTACCAATTTCACGTCATTGCAAATTTACATGACCCTGATTACGAATATTTTTTTAGACATTTTTATTTTTATTAAATTAAATTAAAAATTTATTGAATTAATTAAAAATTTTTAAAGTTTATGAAGAACTTTATAAAGATTATGTTAGGACCATGCACCAATTAAAAATTACACATTTTTTTAAAGAATAAATAAATTTTTTTACAAAAAAAACTAGAGTTTTTGAAGTTTTTCTATTATTTTTCAACCTTTAGGAACCTAACCCCCTGTTTGCCACAATACTAAGGTTTCAGTATACGCGGTTTCCGTATTCGCGGGGCCTTTCCGGAACATAACCCCCGCGTATATGGAGGGTTACCTGTATTTTTATTACTAGAGAAAATTTTTTTAAAGGTTATATTATTCTTAAAATATGTACAACCTCTGTAATTAGCTATATGATCACCACCACAATCAGGGAATATTTTCTTTTCCTCGCGTGTTAATGTGCAAAACTTACTCATGTGGTCTTCTCCAAGCATTTTATTTTTATTTCGACAGTTGACTGCAACATGATTAAACTTTTGGCAGTAAAAACATTGAACTGAATGGGAGTTTTTACATAGTATTCAATTTTAATTATACTATGATTAAGTAAATTTAGTTGATAAAATTCGCGATTTTTTTCGGTATTATATAACGTTATCAAAAAGAAAAGGAAGATTTGATTTGGTCATACTCATGTAGTTGGGAGACATTAATAATGGGAAATTCAAGACTTTCCTGAGAGCAGGGTCATCATAGATAAAAAGATTTCTAATAACGAATTTTAAAGGAGTTTTTGAATAGGGATTTTTATATAAATGGAATTGAAAATGATTGGATTCAATTAAGGTTTGTAGTGCTTTAAAATCGTTTTCCTTTTGCACACGAATCGCGAATTCTTTAACGAATGGTTTATTGATTAAACTGTATTCAAAAGTAACTGTTTTTAACATTTCTTTAAGTTTATTATAAGAATCGCGATCGTTAATAATTATGTTAAATGGAAGTAATTTTTTCGTTGGTATTGTCGCTACTTGATTTTCCGTTCCGTCTTTGATTTCAGTAGTTAATGCATCGAATCTATGACTATACTCCAGTCAAAATATGGGAGGGGGTTGTATTTTCTCTGGCGAACACGAGATTTGCTCTACTATAGGTTTTTTGGGTCGCTGAACACGAAAATTGGGGTCATTTCGTAAAGAAATAGGGATTCACCCTGAAATTTGCAAAAACTACCCCCAAAGTTTTTTTTTTACATATTCACACTTTGAGCGCTCAGATTTGCACCATACGGATTTTTTGGGTCACTAATCAAGAATTTCGACTTCCTTTTTATAAATAATAAGTATTTCACTATATAATAACTAAAACTACCCCAGGGGTGTTTTTGTTATTTTGGCACTTTGAGCGTCCAGGATATGCCCATATAGGTTTTTTGGATCGCTATTAAAGAATTTCTGCTCCTTTTTTGTGGTGATTATTCATGAAAAAGAAGTCGAAATTCTTGATTAGTGACCCAAAAAACCTATTTGGGCATATCCTGGATGCTAAAAGTATGAAAATATCAAAAACACCCCCATTAAGGGTGAAATATTGATTATTTATGAAAAAGAAGTCGAAATTCCTGATCAGTGAGCCAAAAAACCCGTATGGTGCAAACCTGAGCGCTGAAATTGCGAATATATAAAAAAAAACCCTTTTTTGAGGTAGTTTTTGTAAATTTAAGGGTGAAGCCCCCACTTCTTTACCAAATGACCCCGATTTTCGTGTTTAGCGACCCAAAAAACCGATAGTAGAGCAAATCTCGTGTTCGCCAGTGAAAATACAACCAAACCCGTATTTTACCTGGAGTACTACGTGACTTACCTTTTCTTTTAGATGCTCTTTGAAAGCCGCTTTATCCACTGTAAACCCTGTTGACTTTGGAGGTAAATCTGAGCAGGTTGGAGGGCTACCTTGATTGTCGCCTGCAGCTTCCGTCATTGTCTGGTCTGGACCCGCAACGGTCTCTGGTGCAGAGGCATAGAGTACTTGGATAAGCATTACATATTGTGTATTTTACAATAATGCTTAGCAGCTACACGGCAAAAAAAATGGTCATCTTTTCAATAAATATAGAATAAAGAACAAACTATTTTCTTCAGTAACTACAGGATTGAGCCCATATTGTTTTTTTCTCAATTATATCGGGTAGTCGAAAATTTAGGTAACCGCACACCCCTATAAGAAGACACTTTATTTATTACAATCATTCAAATACAATGAGTATATTTTTACTTTGAAAGGCTTAGAATAATTATAGACAAAATTGGAAATATATTTCCAAGAGCAACTGTTTAAACACAATAATTAATGATAATTTTTTATGTATCATTCAAATGAAAATAATAATTTACTTTCTTAATTTCGCAATTTAAAATTAAAATTATAATTTATATTTATAAATTTTAAATTTTAACTTTACAAAATTAAAAAGTCATTTTTAATTGCTAATATTTATAAAGACTATAAATTATGAATTTTTTTTATCATAATATTTGCAAACAAAAGTATATTATAAAAACGTAATTACTAAAAGATAATATATTTTTTTTAAAGATATATAAGCATGAGATATTAAATTTTAAAAAAATCATTCATACTATTAGTCATGTCGCGAATACAATTGATTGTTTTTTCATTATTTATCTGTGGAGTTTCAAAAAGTAAATTAAAAGTTATAAAATTTGTTTATTTTCATTATTTTTTTACAAAAAAAACTTTGTTTCAGCTCTATCGATGACGCAAAATGGAATTTTCGAATCACTTCAAAATGAAGTTTTCAAACCATTAAATAATATGTTAGGTGAATTAAAAAGATTAACAGATTTTAACAGATATCCTAGAAGTTCTGATTCCTTTACAGGTTCTATTCCTAAACCTTCAGGAGGAGCAAGTGGTTCAGGAAGTTTTGCAAGTAGTTTTGGCAGTGGTTATGGTAGTGGAACTGGCAGTGGCAGTGGTTCGTATTCATCATCAGTCAGTTCTAATGGTGTTACTAATACACATACTGGAACTTATGGAAGTGGACCAGGTTCTGCTGCAGCTTATGGTAGCAGTTATCCAGCTAGACAAGGTAAGAATATTTAATTAAAATTAAATTATGATAAATTTTTTTCTCACAAAGTTAACCTTATTACATATATATTTAAAAAATTTTTAAGTTGGTCAATCAGGACCGTGGCGATATGATCATGGAAAAGAAATGTATTACAGTTGTTAGTAAGATTTGAATTTAATCAAAAAACAATAATTTACATAGTTAATAATAAAATATAATTTTTGCTAACATTTTAAATAAAATTTAGCTACAGCTACTGGAACATGGGAATATAATCCTAAAAATGGACAGTACAACTACATAAGTAAGAATCATAAAAATAATTCACGTTATTTTGAACAAAAATGGTAAAATTAATTTATTTTTAAATTTGCTAATAATTTTAGATAAAAGTTTTGGTTCCCCTTCTGGTTCATTTAGCTCATCTTCCTCTACTTCTGGTTTAGGTGGATCTCACAGTACTTCTGGTGGAGGGTAAGTAATAATCTTTTTGAAAAATATAATATTTCATTTAAATATAAAAAAAAAATTATTTTCTTTTTTAACATTTAAATTATGATTTCCTTTTTAGATACGTTGATAGTTTTGGTACTGCGCATCCTGTATCTTCAATTTCAACTCAGGGCAAATATGGTTCTCATGCAGGAACTTCAGCTTCTTTTAATGATTTTGGAGGACATGTATCACATACAGGTGGAAGTTTTCCATAAATTTAAATAAAAAAATATTAAATATTTTAAAATTTGAAGATAACAAAAGATAAAATAAAAATATTTTTTGAATAAATTACTTTTTTAATTCAAATAATTTAATATTATAATTGTTATTAACTAAAAAAAAATTATATTCACATTTTATTATATTATTTACAATTTGATAAAAAATAAATCTTTTATTATAATTTTAAACCTTTGTATGTAGAATAAAAGTAAATACAAACGCTTTTTTTTCTTTAATTTGTATTATTTAATGCGTCATAGAATTTTTTTAAAATTCATTATTCTTTATTTTTTATAAGATAATAAGTATACAACACATAAAAATAATTTAAAATATATAAGTAGTGATGCATAGTTGTTGTAAAAATTACAGTATATAAAATAGTTTAAAGTTAAATAAAGATAAAAATATTTACTTGTCGAATTAAAATTTATTGAAATTTATAATATAAATCAACAACATAAACAATGCAATGTTTTTAAAAAGTTATCAAACAACTTGTTGGGACTGAGCCCCTGGGGGGGGGGGGGCCTGAACCCTTGCAACAAAATTACGGGCTTAGGAATCCAGGCGGTTAATTAGTGCTCAGCGATACAAAACTTTGTGATCTTTCCCTAGGATTCACATGTACCCGTTGCTATCCTCGACTCCCCACACTAGGATTCTCTCTGATAATAGCTGCTCAAGCTTCTTTTAGTTACTATATTGCTCAATTTAAAGCAAATCGGAATAAGATGCATGGCCGCGTCTTCAAATCGGTTCCAAAGTATTTTTTCCCAAAAGTACTACTACAAATGAGCCTCCACGTCCAAAGTTACTGTTTACACAGTATGATGTATTCATAAGGCACATTAAAAGTTTTAATTAAAGTTTTAAGGCACATCAACCAGTTTAGTTTATTCGTCATTAAGGGGTTGTTTTAACCTGTTGAGGGGTGAAATAATTTTTTTTACCATAAATATAATTGTTTTGCCTGGTACTAAACGAAAATTTACAAAAATTATAATGCAATGACGTTTTTTAAAAATCCTTTTCATTAAGGGGTGGTTTTAACCCCAGAGGAGAATAAAATAATTTTTAATTCAACACATGTTTCTACTTTGACAGTTGCCAAAGTAAAACATTAAATAAAACACTTGGTCACGTTTTTAAAATTTTTTTTTAAATTTAGGGGTAGTTTTCCCCCTGAAGGGGGGGGGGTTAAGAAATTTTGGATAAAACATATGTTGTTACTCTGACAATTGCAAAATGAACAGTTAAAAAAAAAAAATTTTTATTTATTTTCATTTTTTAATGTTTTAGGTAGTACAAGTTTTGGGGTAGATTTCGATCATTTTCAGGCCCCTAGGGGGTAGATATTATTATATAATTACTAGAAATGGATAAAATATTCTTATCTACTTGATTAAAAAAAAAAGTAAGGAAAAAATCTTTCGTGATTTTTAAATTTTTTCTTATTTAAGGGGTAGTTTTTAGCCCCTGCAATTATCCCTAATACCCCAATTTTTGTGTAATATTAGTTAAACTCTATATTTTGTTAACGATTCTCAAAATATTGGCACTTATTTGACTATTATAGCGCTGGTTTCAAATTATTGCAAAAAACCCTTAAAAAGGGGTAGTTTTAACGTAAATATATAAAACAATAATAAAATTTTTTTTTGGAATACCTCATCTTTGATCTAATGCTATTAAAAGGAACAAATTTCCTCAAATTAAAAAGAATAATAAAAGAAACCGTTTGAAAAACATCAAAATATCTATTTTAAGTCTAATCAAATTTTATTCATTTCACGTCATTGATTTTCTTCTTTTTCATGCTTATATTACCAAAATTAACAATAGAAATAATTTCTTTAGATACACATAAAAAAAAAGAGATCTTTGAAAACTTTTTATTTAGCTTAAACATACTTTTTTTTGCATTATACAATAAATCCGTCGATTTTTGCCTAAACACCCTGTGGTGTTTAGGCTTTTTTATATAATATAATGTTCTTCAATTACATCGTTTTTTTACTGTTTATAAACCCTATAAATATTTTTTTGCATTAGAGAAATACGACACTATTGTGTCTATAAACACATTTTTTTAATATATACCCCATTTTGCAAAGTTACAGTCTATTAGGCTTGTATTTTCTGTTATGTCTATATGTATTATTTAAGTAGTTGCTATCAGAAAAAATCAGTGAATTAAATAAATTTAAAGGAAATTATTGTAATAATTTTATTTATATTATAAAAATTTATTGTAAATATACATTAATTACAAAATTAGTTTTGGTATACTTGTTTATGCAAAGTTTATTATCCTCGTATAGACTCTAGGTCACATGTGCATGAAGGTGACTGGCGCTTTATACTTGTTAAAGTTCTTTCAATTTAGATAGATTTTTATTTTTTGGAAAAGAATAAGTATTCCAGATTTTGTGGGTTCCTCAAACAAGAAACATTTGCATATATAGAAAATGTAAGCACTTTTTGTGACCCCCAGATGCTAAAAAACTGCGCGTATGTTTGTGTGTGGGTATAAATGGATGTAACCGACGATATCTGCAAATCATTGTTGAATTAAGACCTAATTATTTTCAAAATTTTTGTCACAGAAAAATCTTCAGGCTCTTTTATTTTTATTTGAATGTAATACTTAATTTTTTAAAATGAAATTGCTAGTTTTGGGAATTACTTAATTACTCAATTTTTCAAATTTGTATTCTAAAATTAAAAAAATTTTTTAAATTCTACAGTGCGAAATGGCGGCTCTATCTTGAAAAGAATTCTGACCAAAATAATTTTTAAAGTAGTAAAACTATTCAATTTTTTAATGAGTTTTGGTTTCTCAAAGAAGTAATAATGTGTGATAAGTAAAATCTGTTTCTTTTTGTTTTCCTGCAACTTTTCAAAAACCCCGGAAGCTAAAAAACCGGTTAATCTTGAATATTTTAATAAAAAAGCCGAGAAAAACTTATGCATACATCAATTACGAAAACCAGTAATTTAAAATGCTTCATCCTAGTCTAAAATTTTTGCCAAAAATTTAAAATAACAAAAAAAAAGTAAAAATTTATAAAAAAATCGTAAGAATTGAAATAAGACAGTAGCTGTTTCCTTATTGTCAATAGCTAATTACGCGTACATAAAAAGTGTTTTTTGAAGAAAACTTCCGTTCAATCAACAATATAATAAAAAAAGTACCGTTTTTTTTAATGTGTACTAAAATACCAAATATAATTTATGTATCAATATAAATGTTTTTCTTTTATACTCAATTTTTTAAAAATGAACAGAAGCACCGAAATATTTTTTTATGTAAATTTATTTTATTCAAAAGATAATTTTAAAGTATATTTGTTAAACTGACCATCGGCATTTTTTGTTCCATTTTCTAAAAAAAAATTGTAAAAAAATTATATACAAATAGATGCGCTTATAACGGAGATATAAACATAAGGTATGCAAATTCACAGTGGCAGGTCAATAATTGTCTAAGTTACAATACAAATGATATAAATTCTTTTTATTGTTATATTAATACATCCTCAATTTTAATTTTTTTGGGCTCTATTATGTTTTACTTAAACGTCTTGCTACTGTAGTTTCTTTCAATTTACGAATAATCTCTATTATTGTTAATGTCTTTTTTTCAAGTACTTTTCACTTGCTGTTTAATCTTTCTTTTTTAAATAGATATATAGGTACCTATTACTTTCTTTTTGTGTTTTTATATAATAAATATTTTAAACTGTTAAAAAGGATATGGTTTAAATTTTTGTAATTTTATTTTTGAAATAGTTTGATTTTGCAAGATCTTAAGCTAATAAGCGGCGTTGGATTAGGCTGAAGACGTTTTGTTCCATTTTCCTAACCAAAATACGTTGTTTCTGCGCTTTAATTTAAGCCCAAGGAGAATTTTTGAAAAAAAGGCTGTTTTTAGGAAAATGGAACAAAAACGTCTTCAGCCTAATTCAACGAACCAACCTGGAAGGTTTTGCTGATTTCACTTAGAATTGTTCGTAGATATTTTTATATTCTCTAATCATTCTAAAGAGCCTTCTGGGTCTCTATAGGCTCTAGCAACCAGCCAATATATTAAAATTAGGATTTTTAGGTTATCTTCCGAATAACATTGCACCTTGAAAATTAACCAAAACACTTGGTCTAATTTTTTTCCGTATAAAAACCATCTTTCAAACTCTGTAAACCGTAATTCTTTATTTGCAGCTTTTTCAACATAATGAACAAAAAACCTATAATATTCATTTTTGGTCCAAATTTGATGTCAAAATTAAATTTTTTTATAAAAAATTTTTACAAGCTACAATTTTTTAAAATATTTTTTATTTGTTTTTTTAATTAGTGAATCTCAAAATTGAGGGGTTAAATGTTTCCGATCCAAGGTGAGGGGGTGGGTAGAATGGGACTAAAAATTTCGTTGTAAGGGTTTAAAATAATTCGAGTTTAGAAAATTAGAATTATTTGGGTTTACAAGCTTAACATTATAATCATAAATTATAAAATTAGTAAATTGTAATGTTATTGCAAGCCATATTATACCCGTTAATTAGCTTGAAATTTAAAAAAAAAACTTTAAAGTAGGCTGCGACATTAAATTATCATATTTTGTACCTCATCATATTATAGAAAGTTCTAAGATCTGTTTATATTAACTTTTCAACAACAAAAAATCGGCCTATTTAAATAAGTTAAATTTTATTTATATAATCAACAAGCATTTTTTTACAAGTGTCTCTTTACATAAGCTCTTTAATTTATTTGCCAAAATTTAAAAGTGAACAATCACAACCATAAATAATTTACTTAAACATAATTATGATTGACATTGATTGAGTGTATTTATCCCCTAACATACAATATGAATTTTCATCTTAAAAACTCTCCTGCTTTACCCTCTTTTATATATAATCTCATTTCTGTTTGATTGTTTTTTAACTAAAATATAAACTTATGCTTTTAAATAACAAACAAACAATGAATTTTATATAAAAAGTAAGTATATCGACATAATTATAATATTAATAAGTATAATATCAAAGCCACAGGCGGTATTCAATATATATACTCTCTTCGAGTGCAAATATAACTGGACTAGAATGGATAACTGTCTATTATGTAATGAATGATGGCCTCAAGCAAAAGTAAATGATTGTCCTGGCTAAAAAGCTATACATACAACATTATGTTTGTATGCGAAAGGGGATCTGTAGTGGCAGCTTGAGGCTTTGTTATTTGTTAAACTTTAACTCAAACCTTTCTCATTTTTCTATTAGTGATGATACTGCCCAAGCTTTTTTAAACTTGTGTATTGTTTCTTTTTTTTTATTTTTAACTTTCAAACTATTAAGCTTTTTTTACCCTACGGATTATACTCACTTTTTGTGATTACTCTATTGTAATAACTTTTTATTTTTGATTTTTATCATTATAAGAATAATTAAAATGTTAATTATTAATTTTTGTTGATTACTTTTAAAATGTTTAAAATGAGTTAGAATTTTATGATACAATTAATAATAATTGGATGTTTTGATGAAAAAGAGTTGCTGTGTATTGTTATTGAAACTATAATTAATAATCAAAATATTTTATTGATTTCCCAAGTTGAACTGAAGGGTCACAGGAATTGGCCCAAACTATATTTTTCCGAAAATAAAACTAAAAATAAATACTCTCAGTCGATTGTAACTTTCCAGGTCAAATCCTTGATTTTTGGCAGCCAGATTGTGTTTTTCCATAACCTATTTTCATCCTTCAAAAAAAAATCCGTGGGATACCCTCATCTGAAAGCTCCAAATCAAAAAATGATATTACTACTGTTTAAATTTTTGAATTTTTAAATTTTTGACCGAAAATTTGGATTCCTTGGGAAATTTTACATAGTCTCATATAATTTTTGGTAAGGTTTGAAAGATATATGTAAAAATGGCGAAATTTTAAAGTTTAAAGAAAATATTTTTCACGGAAAAATAAGCATTTAGCAGCAAAATTAAAAATATTTTGAGACAATTTACAAGTAGGCTAAAAACCCAAAAATGTTTGCCAAAAATCAAGGATTTGATCTAGGAAGCTAAAATTGTCTGAAACTTCTCACTTTTAATTATATGCTTTCGTAAAAAAATAGTTTGGACCGGTTTTTGCGACCCTTCAGTTCAATACACAATACCATTCTGTAGCAATGGTCATCAAAAAAATATGGTAGAGGCTTTGTGTTATTGGTATATTGCATAGAAATAGCATTTTACTGCAGTCAAAATACGGGGGGGGGGGTTGTATTTTTACTGGCGAACACGAGATTTGCACGTTTTTTGGGTCGCTGAACACGAAAATTGGGGTTATTTGGTAAAGAAATAGGGGCTTCATCCTTAAATTTGCAAAAACTACCCCCAAAAAGGGTTTTTTTTACATATTCGCACTTTGAGCGCTCAGATTTGCACCATACGGGTTTCTTGGGCCACTGATCAAGAATTTCGACTTCTTTTTCATATATAATCAATATTTCACCCCAAAACACCCATTTAGGGGTAGTTTTAGCTAATTTCGAACTTTTAGCATCCAGGATATGTCCATATAGGTTTTTTGAGTCATTAATCAATAATTTCGACTTCTTTTTCATAAATAATAAATATTTCACCCTTAAATTAACTAAAACTACCCCTAAAAGAGGTGCATTTGTATTTTTTGTTTTGTTATTTTTGCACTTTGAGGGTCCAAGATATGCCCATATAGGTATTTTGGGTCGGTATTCAAGAATTTCTACTTTTTTTTTTGTGTTGAAATTTTGATTATTAATGAAAAAGAAGTCAAAATTCTTGATTAGCGACCGAAAAAACCTATATGGGCATATCCTGCTAAAAGATCGGAAAAAAAACTACCCCTAAAAGGGGTGTTTTTGCCATTTTAAGGGTGATTGATTATTTATGAAAAAGAAGTCGAAATTCTTGATCAGCGACCCAAAAAACCCGTAAAAATCTGGGCTTAGAGACTTAAAATAATACAGGATTAAGGACTTAGAATAATATCAATTTAAGGACCTAGAATAATACAATAATATGCATTTAGGGAATTAGAATAGTTTGGGTTTATTAACATCTAGTAAAGGTAATAATTAAAAAATTATAAAATTAGAAAATTGTATTGTAACTTTGCGTAAAATTTGCATTATACCTAGCCCTCAGCTGGAAGTAAATATGTTCCATGCATTTAGGTTGTATTTACACGAACCAGTTATAAGTTTTTTAGAACTGTGTCAAGATTGTAAAATGGCTGATTATGTAAATTTTTATTGTTTTTTAACTTTCTAGATTAGTGATGGAGAAAAATAGTATTTTTTAGGAAATGGAAATATGTAAGTTACATTATTTTAAAACAAATTTAGAAGAAAAATTTATAATTCTTGGGGCTTTTTTGCCAGGGTGGGGGGAGGCGATCCTCTGGAGCACCCGACTTCATTTAAAAGCTCTTAGCGCTAAATCCTATGGCTATAGTCAAGAATTTTTTCATATAGTAAGTTGATTTTTTTGTGTCAGAATGGTCTAGATATTTAAAACAATGACGAAATTTGCATATAAATAACTAAACAAAAGTGCTAAATTTTTTAGGACTTATTATCTGGCTAAAATTATGTTTAAGATATTTTGCTAAAACATATCTCTTGTATAATTATTATCCTTGCATAAAAAACGAATTATCAATTATCAGAAATAACCCAAATAGCCCCAAATTTTCCCAATATTTAATTCAATAGATTTATAATTTAATGTTTAATCCATTTATAAAAGTTTAATACAGTTCAATATCTATTATAATTCAGGTATAATCCATACAAAAATTCATATAATAAAAAGTTAACGAGATAAAACAGTAATCATTTTATTATTATTATTATTTTTTTTTTGAATACACAAAAAAAATCATTAATTAACTGCAATTAGTACATTTTCCAATTCTGTATATTTGTTTATCTAAATGCACGAGTATATACACTAATACAAAGATACTTTTTTTTCAAGCTTTCATTATTATTTGTAACTGATAACGTTTATTTATAAAGTTATAATACAGTTGCAAATTATCATTTAATAGAGAAAATGCAAAACTATGTGCTTTCGATAATAATATAAAGTAAGGTATATAATATTCATGTGCTTAATGAGCAGAGGAAAATTTTGTAACACGCACACACACATAGATATATTAAAAGTACCGCATTATGGTATTATAAGCATTCTATCTTTTTCTATATATATACTCTAATAGCCAATTAATCCAGCCGCCTTTTTGGCTTGAATAAAGTCTTGCGCTCCTTAGGGATTACTCTTAATGCTCTTTAGCGTGCAATTTTATCAGAGCACTCACGATTGCGCTTGTCGGTTTTTTTTTTTTAATAAATTTTTTTTTTTTTAACTTCTATTACTTTGACTATAATAGTTTTAACGATTAAAAAATAAATGTCAAATTTGATAAAGAACTATGAAGACGTTTATTATATTTATCATTTTTTTTTATTATTAAAAGAAAATTTATATTTAGTATTAGTATGAAATATTGAATCGATTTATTGTATGATTATTTACTAATTTTTTAATTATTCTCAAAATAAATAATAATTATATGGGTAGTATTAACTAATGTTTATACGGGGATACCACAAAGGGGCATATCCCAGATCTAGGTCCTGAGACTGTTGGAGACCCCACAGAGCCTAATCCACTACTCACTTACACTGGACCTCAGGTAACCAAGACGGGAAAAACCGTCTATCCACTGGCGATCCCTGTGGCACCTTTCCACCATGATGTTACTCATTAGTGGAAAAATCCTTCGGGTTTTACGGAGGGACACAATTTCTGCTAGACTCGCTCCCATTGAGCGCTCTACCTACACGCGGGGCACCGCTCGGCGGCATGGGCTCACAGACGCGCCTCATCTGTTTATTTAAAGACTTTTTAGCTGAAAGAAAATTTTTGATTAGTAAGAAAATGAAGAAAAGAAAATTTTAGCAAAGTTCTCTGATTGCTCCGGCAGGTCTCCTCACAAAGATGCATATTACGTGAGCCTGCCGGATCCGACAATCCTCACCCCGAGCAACCTTATGAGGCTATTTTCAACTGGGGTCTAGTCTCGGGCACTCCAACTTATGGCCTCGAGACTAGTTGCATTCGGAGAAGCATTATTCACAAGGTCCGATGTTCATAACTTCATCACAATAGTCGGAGAACACCTAGCATGTTTCCTTAGATTTGGACACTAGAAGACTTGGTGTTTGTTCCATCTTTGTCCTTGCGGTCTGTGAGAATAATATGACATATGTAATTAAATAATCATTTAATTATTAAAATATCAATTTGATTAAATTTAATACTTAATCAAAACGCGATTTTCAACCAATTTGTTAAAGAATATAACACTCTTGATAGTTCAACAAAATGAACTTGTACGAAATGACCAAAAATAAATTTTTTAATTTTCTTAGCATGATTAATGTTTGGTTAAAAGACCTATCTAAATTATCTAAAAATTCAAGAAACATAAGTTTTTTTATACAGTCAAGAAGGTTCTGTCACAGCCAAATTTTGTTGTAAAAATCATTCAATAAAGATAAATTGGTTAATTCAAAAAATCGAAATTTTTATTTTTCTGGTCATGAGTCGTAAATATACGACTTAATCCCCAAGCTCAAAAATCAAACAAAACTTTACAAAATTAAATAAATAAATTAACTATCAGATTTCCCCTTGCCTAAATTAACAAGAACATTAAAAACATTTTACTTTCAAAAAAAATTTAGAAACTTACACAAAAACGCAATGGTAAATTAGAAATTATTAAGATAATTATTTCTAAAAGCGTTAACATTAAACTAAAAAAATTCAAGTAAAATAATTTATATAAATAACAAAAAGTTACATTTACAAAGATTTAAACTATAATATCTTTAATCCAATGTCTTTTACTAAGAAATATCCTTAATAAAGTCAAGTTTATTTTAAAGAGGAAAATTATTCCCTTGACAGTAACTAAGGTCAAATTCAACAAAAAACTCCCGTTTTCTGTCAAATTTATATCTTTTGGACATGCTGTTACCATCAACCTCAAAATTAGAATAAATTGACTTTTTTCCCAGTGTAATACTGTGTAGAACCCTTGAAATCTTCGCACTTCCTTTTTTTATAATATTTCAAAAAATAAAATAGCATGGGTAAATTCATGTATACATGGGCGATTCTTTCTCAAGTTAGCCTTTCCCTTCTATACAAAAATGGAGGCAACTCGAAAGGATTTTGGTTTTTTCAAATTGACTCGAAAAACTCATAATTTGTAACAAATAATAGCTCAGTGGTTAAGAAACCAGTCTCCCAAGTTTTGCACCTAGATCTAGACCATTCATTTTTTCCTGAGTATGTATGTTAAAATTAAATCCAGTTTAGTGAGAAGCAGAAAAAAT
Organism: Anagrus nilaparvatae; assembly: GCA_022575985.1. NCBI lineage: Eukaryota > Metazoa > Arthropoda > Insecta > Hymenoptera > Mymaridae > Anagrus > Anagrus nilaparvatae. Next base: position 1,980,598 of record JAKSXM010000239.1, read on the forward strand.
ATTCCGCTTTCAGCTAGTGGAATCTTCCTAAGGCTAGCTAACTTTTTTTCTCTTAATGTAGTTATTTGCCAGGAAGGTTTTTTTTTTACTAGTGATTAGAGGATTTTTTTTGTTACTTTTGCTAGGTGCGGATATCATAAAAATACAACAAAATCAATCCAATCGTATTTAATTTTTTTGAAAATTACTTTTTCTCAAAATCAATTTAGAATTTTTCAACGTGTAAGTACAATAAAATTAAAAATTTCCAATTAAAAATTTGTTAATAATGATTTGTAATATAATATGCTTTGTATATTAAAAAATTTATATAAAATATTTATACACTTTCTTTTTTTATAATATTCCAAAAAATAAACTCCAAGTAAAATAACATGAGCTTTTATCTCTGGGTCTTTTTAAAAAAAACATGGGTGAATTCATATATATATATTTATATATGAAATTCGTGGTTATGCAAGCATATCTTGGAAAGTTAGAGGTTATATAAACTTTTTACGAATTTCTAGTGAGTATGCCTCTCTTGGGAGCTCTTTTCTTTTTACACTTAGATACACTTAGGGGAAATTAACCTTTGATCAGATGTTGAAAATATTTTGACTAACCTTCTCGATCATTCATTCAGTCATATTATTTTTTTTTATTTTGAATCTTTGTATTTTGAATCGTCATTTATCAGCTTCATATAGGTACAAAGGAGACTTGATAATTAATGCTGAAATTAATAGAAATGTTCAGGTCATTTAAATAACATATTATATCTAAACATCTATGGATTATTTAGCAATATGAAAAATTGTTCAAATAACACGCTGGCCGAAAAAAAAATTTCTATTTTAGATAAATCTAAGGATCTTGCCAGCCATTAATTTAACAATCACTTATGTTTAATTAAATACCTTTGCTTTTAAAAAGTCTTACAAAGATAAATTAATTTTTTTTTAATTTTTAGAAATTGCTCTAAATCCTTTTCAGACGAATGAAAATTTATTTTTCAAATTATAAATAGTTACATTAGTTTCGTTATTGGTACTTATTTTATAATTTGAAACTAATAACAAAAAATTTCTTAAACTAAATCGTTCAGTTGTGTACTACTCTCCCCTAAATATATTATGCTAAAAATAAAAAAGATCCTCGTGATCCTTTACGTTTTCTTTTTATATACTTATATTTTAGTTCTTTTTTGTAGAATAAACATTCGTTGAAACATACAATGCAAAAAGAATCTTATTGGACTAAATCCTAGTATATTTTTCGGATAAGAGGCCTATAAATTCGTTTAGGCTGTCGCCTAAAGTATTAAGAATCTTTTTACTTCAATCCAAAATTCAATGCTCATATTACTGCTTTTTTTTATATCATATGACATTTATATAAAATTTTTATCAGTGTATATGTAACTGTATTTATTTTTAAAGGAAAAATAGTAAGAAAATTGGTGTTATGTACAAATATATCTATATATATTTTATGCGAAAGATTACATCGAATAGAGTTCTTATGTCTATTTTCTTAAGTCTTTTTTTTATCAACATTTTGCAGGTAAAACCTTCTTTTTCGAGTTTGTTTTTTCTTTATGTCTATTATTTATTTATATTTATAGATTTTTCTTTATTATAATAGAATATATTTTACTTTTTTGATTTTTGATAAAGATTGATACATATATTTTTTTATCATTTTAAATTATATTTATTAAAACAGTGTTTGATTAAAAAATGGGTGTGTAGGTGGAGAAAAGTGCTTTTTCAGGAAGTCAACTAAAGAAACAATTATACATTTTTAATTAAACCATCAAAACAATTATACTGTCTAGATAAAAGTCTTAGTTTACTCTCAAAGAATAATGCTTAAAACAAAAGGCCCTGTTTTAAAAAAGAAAACTAAATAAAAAAAAAAAATGCTGCCAAAATTTGAATAAATACTTTCGCCAATATTTGGATCTGCATGTAGTAAAAAAAAATAATTAAAAACAAATAGAATAATTAAATTTTATAGTTTTAAAAACCATTTTGGTTAGAAGTCGTTTAGGAACAAAATATAATAAATTCTTGTGTCAGTACTTGGACCTAATTGTAAGAAATAATTAAAAAATGAAAAAAAAATCATTAATGGTTATTAAAATTAGGTTTTATACCATAATGGTTCGGAGGTATAACATAAATACAAAAAAAATTTTTAAACACTATTTCAAAAATAATATATCGTGTAAGAATAAATTATTTATATAAGTATCCTATAGATTATATTAAGAGGGAGAGAAAAGAAATGGCGGAAAATGGTATTAATGTTTTGATACATTTTTATATAACGCAGAAAAGGGGAGTGAATAAAATCTTGGTAAGTTTTAGATGCCATGATGTTTGAAGATGGTTATGTTTATATTAAAAGTTTTTTGTTATATATACTAAGGGAATATACTACTTTGTGGTTTTTTATTCAAAGACATAAGAATGTTGGATGGGACGATGAGTTACACTACTGGGAATATAGAAAGGAAAAATTTTTAGAAGAATAATTTTATGTACTTAGTTTAAGAAAATTTTAATATTGTAATTTATTTTGAGATAATATATTTTTCAGATAAATAAGATACAAAATTGGGGAATAGTTTCTGATAATTTGAATGTTTTAATTGTTTTAATTTCCACTGCTTATAACTTGGAAAAATAATTCAATAGTAATAAATTAAAAATGTGGAAATAGCTGTTTTTCAACATGGATGAAAAATTTTCAGGAAATTTATCGAAAATTTCTAAAGGTAAATAATTTCTAAATTTCTAATTTCTTTTGAATAACCAAATTCCAAAACTTTCAAGGGAAAATACTACTTGATATCTAGTAGCTTTAATTTTTATAAAATTTTGAATCTAATAATCAGTTTAGGAATAAAAAGTTATCATTGTTATAATTTTAATGTCAATTTTAACCTACAACCCGTCAGAAAATATATATTAAGAGTTGAAATTTAAAAAAAAAGCTATGTTAGGATGCAACGTGCCTTTTTTGATGAAAAACCTTATTATTCAAAAATGATCCAACAAACCAATTATCATGAGGTGTCAAAGTAAAGAAAAAAAGGGCGCAGGTGATAAAGGTCATATAATTCTGACTTAGCTATCGTAGTTTTTGAGATATCCTATTTTTAGTAAATTTTTGAAATACAAAAATTTTTTAAATTTTGTGGAAAAAAAATAAAATACCTAAAAATTATGGAAAAATTTTAGCATTGCAATTGGTATTATTTGATTCAACACTAATTTTTACGTATTCAGTTAAATTTTTATTTATAACGGACCTGTCTTTTAAAATCTGTAAAAGTTTTTCGGAGACAATTATAGTCCAGAAGCCGTAAAAAAAAGAAAAAAAAGTAACCTGCTAAAATCAAACATAATTAAAACTTGCTATTTTTTTATTCTATTTATTCGTTTAATTTTAGCAAGTTATTTTGTTTTTAAGGACTAACCTTCAATATTGATCGAAAACGGGACCTAAAAATTTGAAATCATCGTATCGAAAAACTTACCTATCACATAATTATGAGTAAATTTGCTAGAAATTAGAAAAAAACAGCCATGCATCTAACATATAAGGCATCTATTTTGCATTTGCGGGATAAAAGCAGGATGGTTTTTTTCAATGGTCACTGGGAACAGACTAGTGGGATCATAGGATATAACTTTGCTAGGAAAATGGCGAAAAATACTAATTGCAAAAAAGCTGTAGATCTTGCACATACATTTTTCAGGTATACAATTTTCCATCTACGAAAAAAATATCAAATAAGTAATAACCTTATTACACCCTTTTAACCTTTAAAATTTCACGTTAAATTTGGATTAAGCAGCCCAAAATACCTACTGAATCTCACAAAAAAAAAAAAAATGTGTTATTAAGAAACAATAAATTTTATAGGATACAAATAAGGGTGCTACACCAGTCTAATTTAATTTTTGACGTTAAAATCGAATTCAGCGGCCCAAAATACCTACTAGATCCCTTCAAAATGACTACAAAGGTTATTTTAAAATTTTTTAGTTAAAAGGGGGGATAATCGGGGGTATTTTTTTAATTTCAGGAATTTTTTTGGCCCTAATTTTTTTTCTTAGGTCTTCCTGAAAAAGTTCCACTAGGTTTCAGCTAAATAAATTCATTTTCGTAAAAACCTCAGCATTGACCTTTTTTTACACAGAAAACCCGATTATATATATGCACATGTCCTTCCATGTTGCATATAAACAACATATTATTCTAATTAAAATTTTAATCTTTATTTTAATAATTTTTGTTTAGAAAGAGATTTTTAATTATTTTTTGCAAAACTGTTACTGTATTTTTCTACAAATAATATAAATAAATATAGCAAAAAAGCTACCAGGAATCTTTAAAAATCTATAAAGCTTTATCGGAGACAAAAAATTTTTATTTTTATTGTTTTTTTTCAGTTTTTTTTTCAGTATGTGGGAAAAATATGAATCTGGGAAAAGTACACGAAAATTAATTGATTTTGCATAGGTGGAATAAAGTTAGTTAGTTAATTGTTTGAGAACTTCATTATCAGTAGAACATTATTTTGTTTAAGGAACTTCGGGAATGTACCAGAGGTACCAAACTCCCGTATAACTTTTCCAGAAAAATGGCGGAAAATACTAATTGCAAAAAATCAGTAGATCATGTACACGCTGGAAATAAATTCAAGATTATGTAATAAGTTTACTAAAATAGAAAAATAGTTTTTTTTTATGGAACACCGGGGACAGACCAGTGGGGGCAGAGCCCTCCTCTGATCTATGCTAGTATCTTATAAAATAGGGGTTGAAAAGAGTGAAAATTATTTTGGCTAATCTTCTATGCATAGGATTTTTATGTCTTAGATGAAATACTATACTCTGTTACGTTGAAACTTTAGTTTAGCAACCTTAAAACTTTTCAACTATAATGAGTAAAAAATAACAGTTTTTGAATGATAAGTTTTTTTCGAAGTGGCAAGTTTTATACCCCTAGAAATAGGCTTGTTTATGGAAATTCACCCTTAATGCATATTTTCTGGAGGATTGTAAAATTAAATTTACTGTAACTGATATTGGAAAATTCTGAGTAATTATTAGAACTTCGTGGGACCTTTGACACGTATATTAAAAACTAGCCTACACGGTTAGATTGCTATTCTTGAAATTTTAAGTAAGTGGTTGAATTTTTAAGCAGAATTGAAAATTTGCTAAAAATTAAAATTTTTTTGAGTTATATTGGTTATCAGTAAGTTATTCAGGCTCAATATGTAAAAAAAAATTTTTGAGTGATATTATGTAGTCAAAGTGCCCAAAAAGTTAAATACTCCGTTAAAAATTCAAGCAAAGCAACTTAACCGTGTATTTTATAAATTAAGGTTTAGTAAGAGAAGTAATTAGCAAGAAATTTTTTATTTTTTTGAACAATGCTATCACATATGCTACGATTTTTTTCTCTTCTATCCTAATTTTAAAGCTATAAATTTTGTAAGTAAAAAAAATTTTTGATTTATTTTAATTTCGAACCAGAAGCTTAAAATAACTATGATTTTAACTCAACACGTCCGTATACAATTTGAATACCAGTTTTTTAAAGATCAAAAGCTTTTTTGTTCAACATTATTCATATAAATTTTTGCTTTTATCAATAAGAATAATATAAATAATATATAATAGAAATTGAATGCATTTTCTATGTTTAGCCTTTTTCAGTTATTTTAAAGTACACTTTTATTTTGCTTTTGTACGTAATTTAAACTAAAAGTATATACAATAATTTATAAATTTACTATTTATTATATATTTATTCTAAAGCTCTTAATAATAAAATAAATGGTTTTCTATTAAAATATCATTTAGTTTTATTAAAAAAATATTCAAAAATTGATACTTATTTATTTTTAAATTTTACTGAAAATGTAAATGTTTAAATCATGAACTGATAAATGCAAAAATATCTTTTGATGGTAAACTGCTAATACTCTTGTATAATAAATTGGATTGTCTTTGTATCTACTGTGCGTTACATGGGTTGTATTACCCTATATTGCGCACCCTTGATATAAGGGTGTGCTTGAAGTATTGAAAACATCGTATGATACAAACAAATTCTGCATTATCCGTGCTCGCAAATTTTTAACTTTTAGCATTTATCATATAAGGCTTTTTTATATTTTTTATCGTGCAGTTTTATCAACTCGCAGTATTTATTTGTTTATTCTTGAAATAAATAATTTTTTATTTTTCAATTATTTTAAATATACGAATAAAATTTGAAAGCCTTTTCTAATGTGACAAAAAATCTTTGAGACAATTTGTTTGATGGTTTTCAGATAAAAAGGTAATAAAATAAACAATAAAAAATTTATAAGAATCTTAACTAACAAAATATTACGATTAAGTTAATAACTATATATTTACCAAAAAAATAGTATTCCCAAAATTTAAGAAAAATTCAACTAAAAGATTCATAACTGATATGGTTTCTTTTGGCGGTTTGACCTTATGAAAAATTTATTATTTTTTTACAGGTGGGACGTTTGATCATGTACGTAATTTAAATAAAAAAGGTTTAAAATTTAATACATGATTTGGCGTTCTATTGCCAATTTTTTAGAGCTATATTTTATACTAACATTTAAATTTTACCTTACATAATTTTAAAATAAAAATTTGAATTTATAAATACGTATTGGTTTCAATAAATATTTTTTTTAACATTAGAATAAGTTAATTCAATAAAAAAAGCTCATTCAATAAATTTTATTAATGAATTATATCCACGCGATATTTTTATGTCACGCTTTGATTAGTTATTCTTAAATAATTGGTAACACATAAATGAGAAGGTGAGAAGTTATTGTCATACTCATTAATAAAAAAAATGAATTAAATTAATGTAGATTTAATTCAATTAAATTAGTCGAATAGAGACAAAAAAAAATTTGTATGGGGCAAAATGGTTAAAAGCCAAATCGGAAGTAACTACCATTTCAGTACTTGTTAATATCTGGCTATAAAAATAAATATTAAGGGTTGACAATAACTTCTTCCTTTTAATTTGGAATTACTTATTTTTTTATAAGTCAATCTTCATTTGTTTAGTTATTTGTTTAACCTTTTAAAATTTGTTTATTAAACGTTTTTTCGTGTGTTAAAAAAAGCACTTTTATTTTTAATAATATTTTTTTTATTTTTTGTTTTTAATTTATTTTCTATTGGGTGCTTTTAAAAGCATTTGATTTATTTTTCTCACACCCGGCTCTTAAATAAGGTGTTATATGCTTCTTATTTCGCCATCAGCTTGCTCAGGACCAGTGCCGTAGTGTCTGCCTTCTTGGCTCTTTGAGACATATGCTCCCAATTTTTGAGCTTCGTATTTAAAGTAATACTCAGACATTTTATAAATCTCTTCGTTTAGATTATGTTATCCTCATCGATGCGTATTGGGATATCTTATGCGCTCCCTCGCAAACATCACAATTTCTGACTTAGCAGCTGCTAGACTTAATCTATACTCTTTCATCTATAAGCTTGTTTTTAACATATAGTTGCTTAAGCTGTCCTATTCCTTTTGCACGTTTCTGAAAACGATCATAAGGGCAATATCCAATATCGTCAGCGTAAACTATCATAAAACAGCCATCCTCTATCTCAAGTCTTAGGACAAACAGCCATCCTCTATCTCAAGTCTTAGGACACCTTCGTAGGAGTTGCTCCATATATCAGGTACCAATATCGAACCTTAAGCTTCACCAGCTGCCACGTTTTTTCTCCTTTTTCCTTGAAGGGTGTCGTACAATAATATCCGCCAGTAGTCAGCTCTTCATTACCCATATTAAATATTTTGGTTCTTTGAATCATTTAGTTTTTGCAGGAACTCTGCTCACCAAAGCATTTTTAAGATCCAAGGTAACTCAAAGAGTAATTTTACGTGAACGATGAGTATTCGTTTGGGCCCTAATTATTGCATCTAAATTTAAAATTAAAGTTATGAAAATAAAATTAAAATGTAGTAAATATTAGGCCCGCCTGTATGCTGTCATTTCCATCTAGTCATCGAAAAAGATAAATAAATATATATTTAAATAAATAAAAATAAATATCTTTGTACATCCTACTTTGTTCCCCCTTTGGTGCTGTGTGCCAGAACCACCTACCTCAACTGCTCTTTGACACGACTCCTAATTAGGGTGTCATCAATCGCTTCTTATTACGCAGAATGTATTCTTTGTTCTGAAGCATCTTCCAAAGATGTTGCTAGGCATGATGTCGCCCATTTCTGCCTCTAGCACCATCCTTTTGGCCATTCAGCTATCGCAGTCAAAAAACATGTGCTATGCATCGTCACGTTCACCGAGACACAAAATACATTCAGGGCATTGGAAAATCCATGCCTTTAAAGAACTGGGTTTAAAAGTAGTTCACTTTCCCATTTTCTCTTTTCCCGTCTTCCCAAAGTGCCTGTCACTCTAGAATCGCATTCTACCTAACATCCGCTTTGATCTGGTCACCGTCAGCGCCCCCCTCATTCTCCTTGTTGTATATGAGTTTAAATTCTTTGGCGAGGAGCTTAATTAGGATAATTTCAGCGATCACAAGAACTGTCGCTTCAGAGATAATTCTGTACGGCACCTTGCCTCTGTACTCTGATCATGTTTTTTGCATAAATATCCTTGTCTAGTACCTTCGCCCAAATTTTTGCTCCATCAATAGTTTTGAGTGGGTTATGGATATTAGTAATTACCGCTTGCTAGACTCGGGGTCGTTCAGCTTCACCATTAGTCTGCTTAGGCCTAGTAGCGTAGTGCCTACCTTCTTGACTCTTTGAAAGATATGCTTCCAGTAGTTGAACTTCCTATCCAAAGTAATAACCAGATATTTTTTTCGGGTCCCTTTGTTTAGATAGTTATATCCTCATTGATTCGTATCGGGATAATAGTACTTATTAGCTTCCTCGTGAACATCGCGATTTCTGCCTCAGCACTTATCTCTGAGAGACTGGATGGGTTCAGGTTTTTTTTATTTAAAGTAATTAAAATTTTTTTCAAGATTTAAAAATATGTAAAAACTAAATTTCCTTAAAAAAGTATTTAAATTAGTGTATTTAAAAGAAATCTGTAAATTTAATAAGACTATTAGCACATTGGTAATTACAAAAAGTTAAAATCAAAGGATCGCATAAAAATAATCTAATTAAAAAATAAGGTTAATTTGTTTTATCAATCGTTAACATTCTTTTCATTTCTTCTCTTAGTAATATCTTTTAACAAATCCACTTTACGAATAAAGAAGCTTTAAAGTTTGTATATATTTCCCCTAAACCAAAAAGATATTTGAAGAGTTTTTCATGTACACACTGGAATACGAATAACCCACTCATCGTTTTCTGACGTTCACTTAACTTTCTTTCTATCTTCGTCTTTCTCCCTATTTATATAATTTAAGCAAAGACAAGATATTTTCAATCCTGAAAGGGTTTTCCCTAGAATTTTGGGTGTAAAGCTGAGAATCCCTCGATATAAATGTCAAGTTCGCTACTCGGCTTTACGCTTGGTTCTATGTAACTTTTCTCTTTTTATGTTACTGAGGGAAAGTCATGCTAAAGGGCTGTGCTCCTCTTTCCTTTTTTACTAAAATATATATATAACAACGATTTTCACCCTCTCTTTTCTGATCTATAGTACTCGTTTTATACACTCTACGAATTTATATACACACATTTTATATATATATATATTTAGTTTCTTGACTTTGTTGAGAAAATTTTCTCGTCTTTGCTTTTGCAGAAAGTTCCCTCTTTTCGTTCATGTACTTGTCTTATATAGTTGATCACCGTAAAGTTCTAGCATCGTTTTCTTCTTGTAAGACATTGCTTGGCTATAAAGTTCTCTTGTTCGTGGAAAACAACAAACATTCTGAAGAGAGAAATGAGAAGATTACTATATATATCTGTATTTATTAATATAAAGAGAATAGTAGTAGACCGAAGTGATAATACAGTAAGTTTAACAACGATGGTATATAAATAAATGGATGTATATGAGTTGATTATATAAAATTAGATTATGTATTATCTTAAGTTTTATTGTTGAGTAAACCGCAAAAGTTTTAGTTATTAATTTAAGAAAATAATATGTTTATCATAACTTAAAAAGTGTTTTCCTTTTTAAGTTACAGTTGTAATGAAAGAAAATTTTGAAGTAGATTATGGTACAAAAATTAATTATTTTAAATGCTTTGTTTTTTTAAAAATTAAGCAAATTTTACCCACTCAAAATAAATTATATCAAAGTATGTAAATTCGAATTATGAATTGCGAGGGGAGTTCACTGAGTTTTGGAAACCAAATTACACCCATTTGGTAGGAATCAGTTTATTATGTTGAAAAAGTATGACATAATAGGATAGGCCTGGAGCATGGTTTTATTTGCGATTTTTTTTTGAAAGCATGTCCATGGAATTTTTTGACGGAAATTTTAGTTTTTGGGGTCGCTGATTCCAAATCCGAAGTCCGTTTTGACCTAACGTGGTCCAATTTTGCGTAATTGCTCATTTTAGGTCATTTTTAACGTTTTTTTGCCATTTTTTGTTAAATTTTTTAATATATTACCATTTTTCTCACACTGCACTAATGTTTTTTGGGTCTCTATACCTAATTATCATATCTACTAATACAAAAAAAAATGGTAGCCCATAATAGGGATTTTTAGGCTATTTTTCACGCTTTTTGGGCTAATTTTAGCTATTTTTATGAAATAATACCAATTTTTATCTACAGCTTCTGGTTTTTGAGTATTTTAAGATAGTTAAAATATGAATATTATTTTTAACTTATCTAAAAACGGTGCAGTAGCCTACAATAAGCACTTATAAGCTGTTTTTAACATTTTTGGGGTAATTTAAGTTATTTTTATGAACTAATACCAATTTTTTTCTACAGCTTATGGCTTTTGTGTCACTAAACGCAAATAACACATCTTTTTTTAACAAATAATGTCCAGTGGCCCAAAATAGGCGATTCAGAACCAGAAGCTGTAGATAAAAATTGGTATTATTTAAAAAATAGCTAAAATTAGCCCAAAAAGCGTGAAAAATAGCCTAAAAATCCCTACTATGGGCTACCATTTTTTTTTGTATGAGTAGATATGACAATTAGGTATAGAGACCTAAAAAACATTAGTTTACTGTGAGAAAAATGGTAATATATTAAAAAATTTAACAAAAAATGGCAAAAAAACGTTAAAAATGACCTAAAATGGGCAATTACGCAAAATTGGACCACTTAAGGTCAAAACGGACTTCGGATTTGGAATCAGCGACACCCAAAAACTAAAATTACCGTCGAAAAATTCCATGGACATTCAAAAAAAATTCGCAAATAAAACCATGCTCCAGGTCTATACTATAAATACTGTTTGTCCTAAAGGTTCTTTCGATCTTAGAACCATTAAATTACATGTCTAAAGATTAAGTTAGTTGGGTTATTTTCCAAATTTTTAAAAAATTTGGTCTCTTTTTTATTTCATAAATTCTATTTCTCAAGCCCTGTAAACCGTAATTTTTATTATTAATTCTATTATTGTGATAGTCAAAAATTAAAAGCAAAAATTGTAATTTTAATAATTTCAATTTTAACTTGGTCCAAAAAATTACAAAAGCTAAAAAAAAAAGCTTTTTTCACCTGCAGCAAAGTATAATTACAATGATGCAATTAGAAGGGTTCTAGGTCACTTAAAATAATAAATATAGTAGAAATACAAAAATCGTCGCACAAAAAATTTGTGCCTTGGAATTGGTTGCTGCTAATAATGATGTTTATCAATTATTAAATGAACTTTATTTTAGTAACAAATTATTTTGAAATAAACAAAGAAATACATCCAGGTACATTTATTCACAAAAAATTTCACAAACTTAGGTAGCAGATCCGAAAAATATAATGATGCCAAAATCCTAAAACTAGAATTCCCGTGGAAAAATGTATTACGTCTAAAAAGAAAAAAGAATCATATTTCTTTTTACTTTTTAAAGATGAACATTTTTAAAAACTTAGATATCAAATCTTAAAAATTAGGTATCACATCAAACTTAAAAAAAATTTAGTTCTCTATTTTCTTAGTATATTAAACATAAAAATTTTCAGAATACTAGAAAATTCTAGTTATACATTACACATAGACACATATCAGTAAAAATCAGTTTTATAGCATCTGGGGATCTCAAAATGTGCTTACACGCAAAGAAATCAAAATTTTCCTGACACCAAAGATTTGAGGAGCCAAAATAAATAATACAATAGATTTTAGTATTATATTATCACACAGGAATTGATATAATCGTCGAATCTTTGCTTGCAAAGTGCGAAGGCAATTCAGGCAAACCGCAGAAAAGTCCAATATATATAGAATAACGTAATGGCGGGCTTTAAAAGTGAGTATAGTTGAAAGAACACATACACATACATACTTTTATACATCCATACTATATAGTATATGCAAAAGTAGCAAGGGGGTAATTAACGACGGTATATTGCAAGCTGGTTAAGCGAGTAATACTGCTCGTTACGTTTACACCGTAATGAAACCACATCGTACAGATACGTCGAAAATCTCATTAAATATCATGGTATATTTTTTTTTCCTTCTTTTTTTTTTTGCTTTACCTTTTTTTTTTTACTATTTTTTAATCTTTTTTTTATACCTTTCTTTGTTAATTGATAGAAATTTATTATGTGAGAATATATATTAAGGGATATATTTTTAATTATAATTGAATTTTTTATCAACTATATTTAGAGGTTTTATTTTTATACTAATGAGAAATTTTGGAATTAATTATAATTTAGAATAAAAGGACAAATAATAATTTGCTTTTATTTAATGAATAATTTAATTATTTAAAAGATATTTATGCTTGCAAAAAATTTAGCAGATTAAAAAAAAACTTATCAGGAAGTAGTTTATTTTTGCAACTCTATTGTTTTTTTATTTGATTTTTTTAAGAACATTTTTTTTCATAGCCTGGAATTTAAAAATTATGCATTATTTTAATTTTCGGTAACTGAGTGAAATTAGCAAGAAGAGGCTTACTTACCGTAATTTACCTCAATAATGCGCCGAAATGGCACCTGACAAGTAGAACCCACGGTATATGAGTTCCCAAATCACAATAGGTTGTGAGATTAGGTTTAATATGTTGAAAAGGCACCATCCTCCTAGACTTATAATTTGATTGGATAAGCCAAAGAATTCTTTGTTAAACGTGTGCTTTTTGTAGCGTACTTTTGGTACAAACTTACTGTGCGCTGAGTGGACCGTTTCTTGGCAATTGTGCAACAATTACTTAAAAAATAAATTTCTAAAAATTTTAGCTAATTTATCCACTTGTAACTATGCATAGACTTCTTTTGAGCGAAATCAAGGTATAACAAGAAACTATTTAATTATCCATTTATTCAGAAATAATCCTGGAAATAGCAGAGATCAAATATGCTAAAATTTTGGGAATCCGACTTTTTCTAAGTTTACTTGCCATTTCGAAACTTAAGCAATTATTTTCAAACTGTCAGGCTGATTTTTTCAATATTTCGATAAAATTATTAATTTAATTTTAGGCTGATTCCATGTGAAACGTACGTTGACCTCCAGATGGGGTCTTCCTATTGGGCTGTAACTTTGCACAGGTGATTATATATATATAAAATGTCCTCACTCCCCAAATTGAAGCTCATAACTCAAAACCCGTCACTTCAAATAACTTCAAACTGGGAGTAGAGACAGGGTATTCCATATACTTTCACCTGGTATTAATATGGGTATGGGTATTTTCACATACGGAAAAGTTATAACGATAATTAGTTAAATTTTCCGATTTTGAAAATGCAAATTTAGCGAGAAAAGCTATATTTATATGCAAATTTAGGCAGAACCGATTTCATATGCAAAATTTATCATAAAATAAATTTTTTTTTAATGCCTTTAAGGACGCTCTGTCCACCAAAGGGTGTTTTTTGCGCAGCATATTTGTAACTAAAATATTTTAACCATATATTTATTTATAATAATTTTTTAATGAAAGAATCAATGCTTTTCAGTATTTAGTACAAGAATATAAAAAAAAAAAGTTAAAAATGTTAATTTGTTTAAACAAATACGACCTGTTAAATTTTTGAAATTTTTGGGTCATAAAAGCCTGAGTTCCCAGATCTGGGCTACTTGGATCAAAATTCTGCTTGGCTCATATTGAAGATCATTCAATTCTAGGTGGAGGTATCGTGGGAAATTTTTCGCTAAACCTCTTCAGTAATGAGTTACAGCTAATTGTTTATACAAAAAAAGTTAAAAATGCTCTAAAATTTATAAACAAATAGCTGTAACTCATTACTGAAGAGGTTTAGCGAAAAATTTCCCAAGATACCTCCACCTAGAATTGAATGATCTTCAATATGAGCCAAGCAGAATTTTGATCCAAGTAGCCCAGATCTGGGAACTCAGGCTTTTATGACCCAAAAATTTCAAAAATTTAACAGGTCGTATTTGTTTAAACAAATTAACATTTTTAACTTTTTTTTTTATATTCTTGTACTAAATACTGAAAAGTATTGATTCTTTCATTAAAAAATTATTATAAATAAATATATGGTTAAAATATTTTAGTTACAAATATGCTGCGCAAAAAACACCCTGTGGTGGACAGAGCGTCGTTAAACCTTTTTTATTGATATATAATTTCAGATTTTCCATTAGTTGTGTTTTTCTTTTTGAAAAAAAAAAACAGAAATCTCAGATTTTGCATTATTTGTGTTTTTTTTTTTTGAATAATTTGTGACCGAAATTTCAGATTTTCCATTAGTTGTGTTTTTTTTTTTGAAAAAAAAAACAGAAATCTTCGGTTTTCCATTATTTGTGTTTTTTTTTTTGAAAAAAAAAACAGAAGTCTCAGATTTTGCATTATTTGTGTTTTTTTTTTTTGAAAAAAATAACAGAAATCTCCGGTTTTCCATTATTTGTGTTTTTTTTGTTGAAAAAAATAACAGAAATCTCAGATTTTCCATTATTTGTGTTTTTTTTTTTGAAAAAAAAAACAGAAATCTCCGGTTTTCCAATATTTGTGTTTTTTTTTTTGAAAAAAAAAACAGAAGTCTCAGATTTTGCATTATTTGTGTTTTTTTTTTTGAAAAAAATAACAGAAATCTCCGGTTTTCCATTATTTGTGTTTTTTTTGTTGAAAAAAATAACAGAAATCTCAGATTTTCCATTATTTGTGTTTTTTTTTTTGAAAAAAAAAACAGAAATCTCCGGTTTTCCAATATTTGTGTTTTTTTTGTTGAAAAAAATAACAGAAATCTCAGATTTTCCATTAGTTGTGTTTTTTTTTTTGAAAAAAATAACAGAAATCTCCGGTTTTCCATTATTTGTGTTTTTTTTGTTGAAAAAAATAACAGAAATCTCAGATTTTCCATTAGTTGTGATTTTTTTTTTTGAAAAAAAA
Organism: Anagrus nilaparvatae; assembly: GCA_022575985.1. Taxonomy (NCBI): domain Eukaryota; kingdom Metazoa; phylum Arthropoda; class Insecta; order Hymenoptera; family Mymaridae; genus Anagrus; species Anagrus nilaparvatae. The sequence continues at coordinate 1,996,101 of JAKSXM010000239.1, forward strand.
AACAGAAATCTCCGGTTTTCCAATATTTGTGTTTTTTTTGTTGAAAAAAATAACAGAAATCTCAGATTTTCCATTAGTTGTGTTTTTTTTTTTGAAAAAAATAACAGAAATCTCCGGTTTTCCATTATTTGTGTTTTTTTTGTTGAAAAAAATAACAGAAATCTCCGGTTTTCCAATATTTGTGTTTTTTTTTTTGAAAAAAAAAACAGAAATCTCCGGTTTTCCAATATTTGTGTTTTTTTTGTTGAAAAAAATAACAGAAATCTCAGATTTTCCATTAGTTGTGTTTTTTTTTTTGAAAAAAATAACAGAAATCTCCGGTTTTCCATTATTTGTGTTTTTTTTGTTGAAAAAAATAACAGAAGTCTCAGATTTTGCATTATTTGTGTTTTTTTTTTTGAAAAAAATAACAGAAATCTCCGGTTTTCCATTATTTGTGTTTTTTTTGTTGAAAAAAATAACAGAAATCTCAGATTTTCCATTATTTGTGTTTTTTTTTTTGAAAAAAAAAACAGAAATCTCCGGTTTTCCAATATTTGTGTTTTTTTTGTTGAAAAAAATAACAGAAATCTCAGATTTTCCATTAGTTGTGTTTTTTTTTTTGAAAAAAATAACAGAAATCTCCGGTTTTCCATTATTTGTGTTTTTTTTTGTTGAAAAAAATAACAGAAGTCTCAGATTTTGCATTATTTGTGTTTTTTTTTTTGAAAAAAATAACAGAAATCTCCGGTTTTCCATTATTTGTGTTTTTTTTGTTGAAAAAAATAACAGAAATCTCAGATTTTCCATTATTTGTGTTTTTTTTTTTGAAAAAAAAAACAGAAATCTCCGGTTTTCCAATATTTGTGTTTTTTTTGTTGAAAAAAATAACAGAAATCTCAGATTTTCCATTAGTTGTGTTTTTTTTTTTGAAAAAAATAACAGAAATCTCCGGTTTTCCATTATTTGTGTTTTTTTTGTTGAAAAAAATAACAGAAATCTCAGATTTTCCATTAGTTGTGTTTTTTTTTTTGAAAAAAAAAAACAGAAATCTCCGGTTTTCCAATATTTGTGTTTTTTTTGTTGAAAAAAATAACAGAAATCTCAGATTTTCCATTAGTTGTGTTTTTTTTTTTGAAAAAAATAACAGAAATCTCCGGTTTTCCATTATTTGTGTTTTTTTTGTTGAAAAAAATAACAGAAATCTCAGATTTTCCATTAGTTGTGTTTTTTTTTTTGAAAAAAAAAACAGATATCTCCGGTTTTCCATTATTTGTGTTTTTTTTGTTGAAAAAAATAACAGAAATCTCAGATTTTCCATTATTTGTGTTTTTTTTTTTTGAAAAAAAAAACAGAAGTCTCAGATTTTGCATTATTTGTGTTTTTTTTTTTGAAAAAAATAACAGAAATCTCCGGTTTTCCATTATTTGTGTTTTTTTTGTTGAAAAAAATAACAGAAATCTCAGATTTTCCATTATTTGTGTTTTTTTTTTTGAAAAAAAAAACAGAAATCTCCGGTTTTCCAATATTTGTGTTTTTTTTTTTGAAAAAAAAAACAGAAGTCTCAGATTTTGCATTATTTGTGTTTTTTTTTTTGAAAAAAATAACAGAAATCTCCGGTTTTCCATTATTTGTGTTTTTTTTGTTGAAAAAAATAACAGAAATCTCAGATTTTCCATTATTTGTGTTTTTTTTTTTGAAAAAAATAACAGAAATCTCCGGTTTTCCATTATTTGTGTTTTTTTTGTTGAAAAAAATAACAGAAATCTCAGATTTTCCATTAGTTGTGTTTTTTTTTTTGAAAAAAAAAACAGAAATCTCCGGTTTTCCAATATTTGTGTTTTTTTTGTTGAAAAAAATAACAGAAATCTCAGATTTTCCATTATTTGTGTTTTTTTTTTTGAAAAAAATAACAGAAATCTCCGGTTTTCCATTATTTGTGTTTTTTTTGTTGAAAAAAATAACAGAAATCTCAGATTTTCCATTAGTTGTGTTTTTTTTTTTGAAAAAAATAACAGAAATCTCCGGTTTTCCAATATTTGTGTTTTTTTTTTTTGAAAAAAAAAACAGAAGTCTCAGATTTTGCATTATTTGTGTTTTTTTTTTTGAAAAAAATAACAGAAATCTCCGGTTTTCCATTATTTGTGTTTTTTTTGTTGAAAAAAATAACAGAAATCTCAGATTTTCCATTATTTGTGTTTTTTTTTTTGAAAAAAAAAACAGAAATCTCCGGTTTTCCAATATTTGTGTTTTTTTTGTTGAAAAAAATAACAGAAATCTCAGATTTTCCATTAGTTGTGTTTTTTTTTTTGAAAAAAATAACAGAAATCTCCGGTTTTCCATTATTTGTGTTTTTTTTGTTGAAAAAAATAACAGAAATCTCAGATTTTCCATTAGTTGTGTTTTTTTTTTTGAAAAAAAAAACAGAAATCTCCGGTTTTCCATTATTTGTGTTTTTTTTGTTGAAAAAAATAACAGAAATCTCAGATTTTCCATTAGTTGTGTTTTTTTTTTTGAAAAAAAAAACAGAAATCTCCGGTTTTCCAATATTTGTGTTTTTTTTGTTGAAAAAAATAACAGAAATCTCAGATTTTCCATTAGTTGTGTTTTTTTTTTTGAAAAAAATAACAGAAATCTCCGGTTTTCCATTATTTGTGTTTTTTTTGTTGAAAAAAATAACAGAAGTCTCAGATTTTGCATTATTTGTGTTTTTTTTTTTGAAAAAAATAACAGAAATCTCCGGTTTTCCATTATTTGTGTTTTTTTTGTTGAAAAAAATAACAGAAATCTCAGATTTTCCATTAGTTGTGTTTTTTTTTTTGAAAAAAAAAACAGAAATCTCCGGTTTTCCAATATTTGTGTTTTTTTTGTTGAAAAAAATAACAGAAATCTCAGATTTTCCATTAGTTGTGTTTTTTTTTTTGAAAAAAATAACAGAAATCTCCGGTTTTCCATTATTTGTGTTTTTTTTGTTGAAAAAAATAACAGAAATCTCAGATTTTCCATTATTTGTGTTTTTTTTTTTGAAAAAAAAAACAGAAATCTCCGGTTTTCCAATATTTGTGTTTTTTTTGTTGAAAAAAATAACAGAAATCTCAGATTTTCCATTAGTTGTGTTTTTTTTTTTGAAAAAAATAACAGAAATCTCCGGTTTTCCATTATTTGTGTTTTTTTTGTTGAAAAAAATAACAGAAATCTCAGATTTTCCATTAGTTGTGTTTTTTTTTTTGAAAAAAAAAAACAGAAATCTCCGGTTTTCCATTATTTGTGTTTTTTTTGTTGAAAAAAATAACAGAAATCTCAGATTTTCCATTAGTAGTGTTTTTTTTTTTGAAAAAAAAAACAGAAATCTCCGGTTTTCCAATATTTGTGTTTTTTTTGTTGAAAAAAATAACAGAAATCTCAGATTTTCCATTAGTTGTGTTTTTTTTTTTGAAAAAAATAACAGAAATCTCCGGTTTTCCATTATTTGTGTTTTTTTTGTTGAAAAAAATAACAGAAGTCTCAGATTTTGCATTATTTGTGTTTTTTTTTTTGAAAAAAATAACAGAAATCTCCGGTTTTCCATTATTTGTGTTTTTTTTGTTGAAAAAAATAACAGAAATCTCAGATTTTCCATTATTTGTGTTTTTTTTTTTGAAAAAAAAAACAGAAATCTCCGGTTTTCCAATATTTGTGTTTTTTTTGTTGAAAAAAATAACAGAAATCTCAGATTTTCCATTAGTTGTGTTTTTTTTTTTGAAAAAAATAACAGAAATCTCCGGTTTTCCATTATTTGTGTTTTTTTTGTTGAAAAAAATAACAGAAATCTCAGATTTTCCATTAGTTGTGTTTTTTTTTTTGAAAAAAATAACAGAAATCTCCGGTTTTCCATTATTTGTGTTTTTTTTGTTGAAAAAAATAACAGAAATCTCAGATTTTCCATTAGTTGTGTTTTTTTTTTTGAAAAAAAAAACAGATATCTCCGGTTTTCCATTATTTGTGTTTTTTTTGTTGAAAAAAATAACAGAAATCTCAGATTTTCCATTATTTGTGTTTTTTTTTTTTGAAAAAAAAAACAGAAGTCTCAGATTTTGCATTATTTGTGTTTTTTTTTTTGAAAAAAATAACAGAAATCTCCGGTTTTCCATTATTTGTGTTTTTTTTGTTGAAAAAAATAACAGAAATCTCAGATTTTCCATTATTTGTGTTTTTTTTTTTGAAAAAAAAAACAGAAATCTCCGGTTTTCCAATATTTGTGTTTTTTTTTTTGAAAAAAAAAACAGAAGTCTCAGATTTTGCATTATTTGTGTTTTTTTTTTTGAAAAAAATAACAGAAATCTCCGGTTTTCCATTATTTGTGTTTTTTTTGTTGAAAAAAATAACAGAAATCTCAGATTTTCCATTATTTGTGTTTTTTTTTTTGAAAAAAATAACAGAAATCTCCGGTTTTCCATTATTTGTGTTTTTTTTGTTGAAAAAAATAACAGAAATCTCAGATTTTCCATTAGTTGTGTTTTTTTTTTTGAAAAAAAAAACAGAAATCTCCGGTTTTCCAATATTTGTGTTTTTTTTGTTGAAAAAAATAACAGAAATCTCAGATTTTCCATTATTTGTGTTTTTTTTTTTGAAAAAAATAACAGAAATCTCCGGTTTTCCATTATTTGTGTTTTTTTTGTTGAAAAAAATAACAGAAATCTCAGATTTTCCATTAGTTGTGTTTTTTTTTTTGAAAAAAATAACAGAAATCTCCGGTTTTCCAATATTTGTGTTTTTTTTTTTTGAAAAAAAAAACAGAAGTCTCAGATTTTCCATTAGTTGTGTTTTTTTTTTTGAAAAAAATAACAGAAATCTCCGGTTTTCCATTATTTGTGTTTTTTTTGTTGAAAAAAATAACAGAAATCTCAGATTTTCCATTATTTGTGTTTTTTTTTTTGAAAAAAAAAACAGAAATCTCCGGTTTTCCAATATTTGTGTTTTTTTTGTTGAAAAAAATAACAGAAATCTCAGATTTTCCATTAGTTGTGTTTTTTTTTTTGAAAAAAAAAACAGATATCTCCGGTTTTCCATTATTTGTGTTTTTTTTTTTGAAAAAAAAAACAGAAGTCTCAGATTTTGCATTATTTGTGTTTTTTTTTTTGAAAAAAATAACATAAATCTCCGGTTTTCCATTATTTGTGTTTTTTTTGTTGAAAAAAATAACAGAAATCTCAGATTTTCCATTATTTGTGTTTTTTTTTTTGAAAAAAAAAACAGAAATCTCCGGTTTTCCAATATTTGTGTTTTTTTTTTTGAAAAAAAAAACAGAAGTCTCAGATTTTGCATTATTTGTGTTTTTTTTTTTGAAAAAAATAACAGAAATCTCCGGTTTTCCATTATTTGTGTTTTTTTTGTTGAAAAAAATAACAGAAATCTCAGATTTTCCATTAGTTGTGTTTTTTTTTTTGAAAAAAAAAACAGAAGTCTCAGATTTTGCATTATTTGTGTTTTTTTTTTTGAAAAAAAAAACAGAAGTCTCAGATTTTCCATTATTTGTGTTTTTTTTTTTTGAAAAAAAAAAAAGAAATCTCCGGTTTTCCATTATTTGTGTTTTTTTTGTTGAAAAAAATAACAGAAATCTCAGATTTTCCATTAGTTGTGTTTTTTTTTTTGAAAAAAAAAACAGAAGTCTCAGATTTTGCATTATTTGTGTTTTTTTTTTTGAAAAAAAAAACAGAAATCTCAGATTTTCCATTATTTGTGTTTTTTTTTTTTGAAAAAAATAACAGAAATCTCAGATTTTCCATTATTTGTGTTTTTTTTTTGAAAAAAAAAACAGAAATCTCAGATTTTCCATTATTTGTGTTTTTTTTTTTGAAAAAAATAACAGAAATCTCAGATTTTCCATTATTTGTGACCGAAATTTCAGATTTTCCATTATTTGTGTTTTTTTTTTTTGAAAAAAAAAACAGAAATCTCCGGTTTTCCAATATTTGTGTTTTTTTTTTTGAAAAAAAAAACAGAAATCTCAGATTTTCCATTATTTGTGTTTTTTTTTTTTGAAAAAAAAGCAGAAATCTTCGGTTTTCCATTATTATATTCATCTCGGATTATAGCAACAGCTAAAAACTAAATAAAGAAAGAAAATTATGACAGATTATTAATATTTCTTTTTTTTAGGACAGTAGTCACAAGAATTACTAATAAGTATTAGAAAAATTTAAATACATCATTTTGCTTGTCTGTTGCTCTCGAAGAAAAATTATAATTTTAATTGTTTCAAAATAAGGCTTTATATTTATGTATTAGGAAATACTAATATTTTGTTAAAAAAAATTCTTGTCTGACTAAACTTCATCTTTTCCACTTGTTTTTTTTTTTAATTTCATTTTTATGTTTTTAAATTTTTTTACATTTTTAATTTTACTTCTACATATCCAGTGATTTTATTCAGCTAATTTATCTGCGTGCAAAAAATACATACTGTATAAACTAAAAATTTTTTGCAATATTGCTAAAAATATAATTTACATACTTTTTACTCTAAAAATTACTATTCTGCAATAACTTTAAAAAAAAATCTATTTAGAATAATTAAATATTTTATAAGTAAATAAATTAAAAATCTTCCTTTTTTTAGAAATATATACAATAAAATTTTAATGGAGATAAAAAGAAAAAAAAAATACTCAACGTTATATAACCAAAAAACATTAGCACTATCCTACTTAACAACGCGTATAAAAGGAAAGATTAAAATCCGCTTATATACGCCTTTGGTGAAGTCACTAAAATGCCATTTGTCTCGTTTTACTTCTACACATATATAATTTTCTCAAATGTATATATACATAAAAGTCTTTTACATTTTCTCTAAACTATTCGTTTATATAATACTTTCTACATGTATATTCTACAAAATTGTGCATGTATTTTAAATTCACAACTGTATAAAATCATTCTTTTTATGTAAACGTATATATGAATCAAAATATAAAGTTTTTGGACTTTTATCTAAGAAACAAATTAAAGTTTTAAATGGAAAACACTATTTTGCTATTCAATTTTTTGCTTTATTTCTAGGGGCACTATTGTTAAAGCAATTAAACTTTAAGGCGTGATTTCATGGAGCATATTCTTACTAGATTTTTAGAGAACTTTAGTAACTATCACCAGAAATGATGACCTAAAAGGGAAAATTTCATAGAGCAGGATTCGCTAGATATCTAATGATAGTTACTAAAATTAAACGGGGTGATTTCATGGTGATTATGTTTACCAGATTTCTGTAGGGACGCTGAAATTCAAAAAATGATTTTTTAGTAACTATTATCAAAATTCTAGCGAAATTCTGCTCCAGGTAAACAAAGTCCATTTGATCCCCTCCCTAAAGCTTTTTTCACCCCCCCCCCCTCCTTGCTGAAAGAGACTTTTTCGGACACCCCTCTCTATGAACATGTTCCATGTTAAAAACGCCTGTTACGGATCATATTCTTACTATATAGTTAGAGAAACTAGTTTTAAAACAACTGAACCTCAGTCTCACTGAACCTTAATGTCCCTAGAAATCTGGTAAGAATATACTCCATGAAATCGCTCCAAAACTTTAGGCAAGGAGATTTATAGAAGATTCTGAGTTAATAACAGTAAATTATAGAACAGAAAGTAATAATGAAAGTTGGAGGAGTAATAATCAAGTTTAATAAAATTTAGCCATACGGCTAATATGGAAATCAGGTAAGCCGTTTATGGCAGAATGGTTTTTTAGTGGGTATCACTTTTTACATACATTTCTTATGGGAGCAACCCACTCTTACCATCATTGGTATCACTTGCTCTGATAAGAAAAACGCATGAAAAAAATTATACCAACTTAAACACCATCCTACCATAAACAGCTTCCCTGAATTAGGAATATAAGGGGTAAACTCTTCAATCAAACATAACCAAATCTTATGATTGAATCTTTAAATTACTATCAAATTATTTTGATAAAAAAAATATTTATAAACTTTTTTAATTTGAGCACTATATTTAAAAGTGAAGACTTTCAACAAATCAGCTATTACAAATTACTGATTTTTTTCAAATGCATAAAGAGAAATCTGGATTAAAAAATGGATTTTTTAATATTAAAATATTTTAATTATTTTTTAAAATTAATAAGAGGTTTAAAACTCATATAGAGATATATTCTCAATAATTTATGGGTTGAAACATTAGGGATTCAGGAAAATGCTGTTGTTTTTTCAAAATATTTGATGTAATGACACTTAGAAAGTTGTAGTTTCAATCAAAATTTCACTTTTTTTCCAATAAAATCTGGAAAATTCATATTTTGATTCATATACTTATTTTGCAACATGTATAAATTTCTCAACACATATACCTTTTTGATCCTGCTTTATATAATTCTCATACTTATAAATATATATGCTTTAGTATAACATACATGTATATTTAAGAGGGTGAAAAGCACAAGAGGGGCGTTAAAGAAAAATTAATGGTGGGGGGAGTTAAAAATACCACGCCTACAATATATAGAGTACATAGTTAAGATAGTGGAATCGAGAGTGCGCGATTATACTTATATAGACAACGTGTACTATAATATGCAGAATATAATATTGCGACGTGGTGGCTAGAGAGTTATTTTACCTTTTGGTGAATAATGCAAGCCGGGGTAATGGCGCTATCTCTGCGCATCTTTTATTAAGCATTTACTGTGTTGAGCTGAAACCATTATACCCGCGCGCGTATATGAACTGATCCATTTAATTTCACGAGAGCAATTTGCAGGGGCCAGTTTTAGGTCTTGGATTTGTTTTTTCATAGGAATTTGGAATTTGAAAAAAATATACTAAAATACTTGTAACCAATGATTTTTTAATTTTTATTTTTACTGGATAATAGGGGAGTGCTGTTACCCGAACTGAAGAAGTAAGATAAACCCGAAAAGCTTGAAGTAAACAAAAAGGATTGAAGGTACAGTTTTGAATTGAAAATTTCACTGGCTTTAAGATTTTATGAATATATTTTTTAATATATCGTTATTTAAGGGTAATAAATTATTATTTTTTTAATTCTAGTAGTTAATTTTTTACCATTCCTCCTCTTTTTTATACGTAAACGAAAATTTAAATGAAAATATTCATAGTATTGTTAAGCCAGGGAAATTCCCGATTCAAAATTGTATATTTGGACCTCTGAACCTTTCAAGTTTACTCAAAAAAAGATCAAAAGGGTCGAGTACCCGAAAATTTGGATAACCGCTCACCCCTACTGGATACCAAAAAAATTGTTTTTATTTTTGATCATTTTTGGTCTAGAGACGTAAATTTTAGAATTATATAAAAATAAAGTTATTAATTATTCTTCAGAAAGTTAATAGATAAACATTATTTTGATTTTCTACATTTTTTAAGATTTCATAATTACAGCCCATCTAATAGATAACCGAGGCAAAACTATTTTTTTCTATCATTAATTTTTGTAGCTGTTTTAATACAATTTCAAGACCTAAAATTAACCAATGTTAAAAAAAAATTTTGATACCTGTGAAATTATTTGGATCAGCCCATATATCTGTAAAGTTATTATTTGTATGTATATTTAACTGCAAGTAATCTTCTTTCTTGACTGTATATAATATATATACATATATATACATTTAGTACATTTTAGCGAATGCGTACCTTGCCTTGATATCACGTAATCTCATTTATATGGCGATTGTTAAATTTTCCTTGCAAATTAGTTAGTTACTGCAATTACGTAAATCATTTTTTGTAATATATTAATTCCTTTTATGAATATACAAATATTAAATTTTTAGGATTAATAAAATTTTATGAAAAATAATTAAATTGCTCTTTGCTCAGAGGAAAAATAGTTTAAAATGGTATGTTTCTTTAAGAAAATCAATAAAAATGATAAGATAATTAACAAATGACACAAAAACAATTTTAACCAATAGATATTAATTTTTGTTCGTTATTTCTTTGTCTTAAGGAGCATCTGACACCCGTAAAAAAAATTAATCTAAAAATTTCATTAAATAAAATTTTATGCTGAATGAACTAATTATTTTCTTCCTACACCAAAAATAATTATATTATTTAATTTTTTTGCATTCAAAAAATTATATTAATTAACACTTCATCGTTAAAACTTTTATTAAAAAACAAAAAATTTACTTTTATTATTCATTTAATGAATTAATGCAAGTAAAAATTGCGCAATATTTTATTAATTAAAATATAAAGCTTTTATAAAATAATAAAATTTTATATAATTTAAATGTTATTTATAAATTGTAACTATCAACTACTGATATAACAATAAAAATATTATTACATTTTTCTATAATTTATGTAAATTAGCTATTATGCAAAATAACGAAGTTTCAATTATTATTTAAATTTTTAACAAAGTTATAAAAAATGCTGCTATTACAATTTTACATAATTTTTATAAACAAAAATTTTAATAAAAAAAATTTAATGTAGCTACTTTTTCCTGGTAATCATTAAAAAATTTGTAATAAAGTTAAAAGTTTTTTTACTTACTTAGAATTTAAATGAATTATATGATATTATTAAATTTATTTTAATTATTATAAGGGTTTAAATTGGATTAGAGAAAATAGAATGAAGGGTTAAACTTGTAGAAATGTTGAAATCAATGAACCTGTCAGCGCTGTTTAAATTTAACTGAATTTCTCTTTTTAGTCAAGTGGATTCTATGTTTGATAGGTTTTTTTTTATAATTATACTAAAGCAATATTTATTTTTTTTTCGAATTTCAACTTTTTTTTAAAGTAAGTACTGTTACAAACTTTTTATTATGATTCAGTTTGTTTATTTATTTTTAATAAATGGTTAATTATTTCGGCGGTATAGTTTATAATTAATTAATTGGACTTTAAAATCAGACATGTTAGCAGTTGGGTTTTTTGGGAGGTATTTAGTTTTTTATTTATTTAAAAATTTCACCTCCAAGATCCTAACCTTCACCTCCAGATGGGGTGGTCAATAGAAAAATTTATAACTGGGTTATGTGTTATGTGATATGACTTACGCCACCAATAAACTACGTCACTGGAAATTTTTTCACAGAGATTACGACAAAAGTTGACCACTAAAAAATCTCGTAAAAAATTTTAACACATGAAAATTGCATATGGAATAAAATAAATAAATATTTTTTGGATAACATTTTATTTGAGCATAAGTGATTTTTACACGAATATTTTTAATATCAATTTTTAACACGAAAAATTTAACCAACTCTAAAAATTGACACCAAAAAGTTGATCACAAGAATATTTTTTTCTCAATTTAATCTTTGACACAAACTATTTTGTAAAAATTAATCTCACTCCAGAGTTTTATTAACTAAAAAAATAAAATAATTTTTTTTTAATATTCTTGTGGTCAAATTTTTGGTTTCAAATTTTATAAGTGGTTGAATTTTTTGTATTAAAAATCGACAATAAAATTCAAAAAAGCTAAATTATAATGTCTCTAAATTGAAAATATTCTACGTCTCTAAACCTGAATTGTTAATGTCAATTAATTGAAATTATTTTAAGCACATGTGGCTAGAAACCTGGACAGTTCTAAAAATCTAGCATGTTTGTCATTACTTAATTACCTGAGAAACTGCAATAAAAGCAGTATTTTTTTCAGTATAAGTTTCTGGCAAAAATCAATATTATTATTATTTCTTCTCATCCTAAATTCGACCTAAAAAACCGTGAAACCACTAGGCAGTTTCCTCAACTTTTCAAAAAAGTTAATAAATTTATCTAAAACCGTGTGAAATTAAAAAACGGACTTTCGGACGTTTTCTAGAACCAAAAAAGCACAATTTCTTAAAAATTATAATTTAATCGTATTTAAAGCAGATTTCACAGAATATTCACCTCCTCTTTAAAAAATTTAAAAATAAGAGCTTTAAAATAAGTTTTATTATTTCAATATTTTACACTTGCAATAATAAAAATGACATTTACACGTATAATATATACATGTAGTACTTGATGCGATAATGGATGTTCCATAACAAACGATTAACGTATATAAAATAGGGACACTGATAGAACTTTATTACCAATGTATTGAAATCCATTCTCTAAATAATAGATGTTGTATATTTTATATATACACATGTAAGGAAAAAAAAATAGGATAAGCATTTTAGGTCTTTGGCGTATAATGAAGTTACGAGTTTATATACGTATTTGAAATTTCCCCTATTAAATGGAAGTGCAAGTGTCGTGGGCTTGGGTTATTTCACGCGCCGATCGTTCCGTACTCGCACTATTATAAACGATACACTGTGTCGCTTCTCTTCATTCTCTTTTTTTTTATCTTGTGAAATTCACCCTAAGAATTAATTCGAGAGAATCACCGACCGACCACCCACTCGATCTCTTTTTTTTGTCTTTTAAGAGTACTTAGTTTTTATTTTATTCGTTGTAATATTTACGATTGATATGTAAATTTTATTTTAAATTCTTTTTTCAAACTTATAATTCATGTGTATTATTATGGCATTGTCGGTTTTAATTTATTTTTTTCTTTTTTCTAAAAATTTTTCATAAAAATTTTAAAAAATGAATTTTTTAGAATAAAACATTCTTTTCTTGTACAAAATTGCAAATTTTTGTTCATTAACAACCTTCAAGTTATATTATTATAAAGTTCACATTTTGTTAAATGGAAATTTATGTGGGTGTAAATGTAAATACGCAGTTATCTTACAATTTATCAAGGTGAAATTTAAATTGTAGGTGTAAGAATACTTATTACTTATTCTTTTTAAAAGTTTACCTTGCAAGAGAATATTGTTTACGCGTTTCAATGCATCCAAAATTTTTGATGAAATATAAACTCGACATCGTTTCTAACAAACTTGTGCTTTTTCCATAGAAGAATACTATTTGTGGAATTCACTATGTTATAGTACAGTAGAGATTGAAAATAAAATTTTTATTTTTGTTTTTCAACCAATCTGGTTGACCTTAGTTTTCAACCAATTTCAAAATCTCTAGGGTCCATATCTATACAGAATCCAAATGTATGAGTAAAATGTAAAAATATATTAGCTGTTATTTTCACGTTTCAGAGCTTCAGCCCATTATAAAAATACTGAGCCATACCCTTAGAAACATTTTTATGGATCTAAACTCTGCTATGATAAAAGAGAATCGAATTTCAAGGATGCAAAGAAAGTTTTAGCATTTAAAATTTTAGATCGTATTTATAACTTTTACTATATTAATAAATAGCTTTAACTTATTGCTCAAAGGTTTGACAAAAAAATGGTGAAAGATCCAAATTTGTTGCTCTTCAAGCACTAGTCAAGTAGAATTTTGTTCCAAACTTTCAGGATCTGAAATCTTAGGTATTTATTACTAAAATCTAAGCGTATAAAATTTAGCTAATAAACATTTTTTATTTTTTTGAGTACAGAGAATCTTTCTAAATTGCTGTTTTATAGTTCCATGACATTTTTACAATTTCATTCTAATTTTTTCAAATTGATTATATTTTAACTTTCTTTGCTAAAAATCGAAGATGATTTTTCTCTTGCATGTATCTGACGAAACAAAAATATTAAAATATATACTTTTATTAAACGTGTAGTTTATAAGGATCTTTATTTGATAAATTGATAATGCTTTATAAAATAAAATTTTTGCCTTTCAAAGTTCAAAAAACTCTGGTATTTACATACAAAAAGTTTATTGAAATTCTGCTTGAAGGTAGTTTTATGGAACCTGCTCAAGCAGAACTTTAATAAATATTGAGTCGTAATTAGTTATTTTTACTCTAGTGCACCTACAATCTAATATAAGAGCTCCCCATAAAATTGTCATTTAATAATATTGCTTAAAATGCTCCGGAAACATGAAAATAACTGCTAGTGGTTAGATAATGTTAGAAAAATTAAAATACCGTTGATTTCGAAAAGATGGAAAGCAGTTGCCAAACTTCGTGGACTCAAACAAAAAGCCTCCAATTAATGAATTTTTTATCTGTCAAGAAAGAAAATTCTAAATTGCTTATCAAGATTTTAAATAAATGTGGCAGTTATTTACATAAAGTTTCACTATTTTTTTATGAAAATGATTATGTAGATTTTCCAATAATATTAAAAGAATTGTCAAAATATGTCAGTAAAATAAAAGATTTTTCAGCTGTTATTGATTATGATGAAAGGTTCACTGATAAAAATTTAACTTTGTTGTGTAGTTAAGTTATTCTTAATATTTTATCATTAAAAGGATTATTTATCAAGGGCACTCTTTGCTAAATTTACAGGCTGGTTTTATAAAAGAAGTGTTCCAGCAAAGCATCTTTTTTGACAATTTGATTCATACTCCAGATTATCGAAATTTACATTCTTATGATCGTTTTAAAAATGTTAAAATGTTTAGATATAATTTAAAATCCATTACTAAACATTATTTGCAAAGTATATATGTATGCAGCTATTTATTCTAAAGAAATTTAAATTGGTTTTGAAAGAGATTTGTTCTTAGTCGAAAAACTGGCTAATCCTTTCAAAAATTGACAATATTTAAAAACTTTGGAAATATATAATCAGACTGGTCATTAACTTGGATATTTTAATGAAAGGTGTATTGCTTTGTAAAAGCTTGAAAAAATAAGTAGTAACTGATTGCTATTTCACTAATGCTGTATTAATGAATGATGATGTCATTCCAAATCATCATTTTCATTTTCATGGATAAACCAGAGGATAAATCCGGGTTATTCAATATTACATATATTAGAATTCAAAATTTTTTTAATTGACAAATATTCTCAAAAATATAATCTGTGTATAAATATAATCTCAAAAATAAAAACTGTGTAAAACTATTTTTAAAATCAAGGGACTAAATTTGGGGTTTGACTTTTGCATAATGTCTGAACTCGCTTGTTACGCTCTCTCGAGAATACAAATGCATGCAAAGTTAAAATTTAAAAAGGCTTAATTAAGATTTAAATTTCAATAATCAATATTTTTTATTTGATACAATAATTTTAATACAATAAAAAAAATTTAATCTTTACTGAATTAATAAAGTAAATATATTGAGAAAAGCAATTCAATGCCTAAATTTTTAAGTGATAAATTTCACTAATCTAACTTAAATTATTTACATTTTCGTACAAAAATCAGATGCTGTGTATATTTTTTTATATTTAACATTTTGTTAATATAGTATTTCAAATGTACATATTAATACACTTTTTACATATTCTTATAATTTTATAAATTATTTTTTATAAATTATTAAAATATAATTTTATAACATATTAATGTAAATACTTCTATAATGCAAACTTAAATATAAATATCATAAATTATTTCTAAAGAGAGTTTTGAAATTTATATAACTTAAACTTCCTTTATAAATCTTTTTTTGCCTAATTTTTCAAATCATTCATAATTATATTCTACAACAATTAATGGTTCATGTTTTGATTCATCAAAAATAAATTTAGAGCAGTGAACATCAAAAGATAATTTTAATTTGTGAGTATCTTCACGGGTAACTTTTATTTGACTAGCTTTTGTAATTAAATCGCTTGTTATATTTTTGCAACTCGAAAACCTTAGTTCTTTAAGGCTTATTGATTTACCAATAAATAGCAAAAAATCTTCATCAGAATTTTCAACGCGTTTTATTTCTAGTACACGTAAATTTGATAAACAGACAAGACTAATCAAACCAGTAGTTGAAAAATTGCATCTATTAATGTTAAAGAATTTCAAGTTTTTACAATAAGCTAAATTTTTAAAAATTTTATCTATATTTGATTCATCATAATCACCAGAAAGACTCAATGATTCGAGATTTTGCAATCTTGTAAACAATAAAACTTGATTTGTCGATGGCACGTATTTATTAAATTTAATATCTATTTTTTTTATATTTCTATTTATACATTCAGATATTCTATGCAAATGAATATCTTTTAATTCTTCGAAATGGGCTTTAAATGTTTTCAAATTATAAAAATGGCCAATGTACTTTGTAATACCATCCCATAGATCAATAATATCAATATCATCTTCAATAAAATTAATGTCTAATTCTTCAAGATAATCTGGGTTTACTGTTTTAATAAACTTTTCATCAATAAAAACATTAAACAATTTAAGTTTTTGAAGACACTTTTGATTTTTTAAAAATTTTGAAACTTTTAAGGGAATATCACCAAAACGCATTTCGTCAAAGGATATCTGAATTTCATTTAAATATTTTAATTCACTTCTAATTAAGATTGGATCAATCGAAAAGTTTTCTAATTCAAGGACTTGTAATTTTTTAATTTTTGACAAAAATTTTGTCATGTTTAAATGCTGCATTTCGTTAAGGTTTCTACCGTAAATCAAAATTAATTCCTTTAATGATGTTAAATGATTTTGTATTGAATCTTCAATACTAATAACAACATTTTCTATTTTTAATCTGGAAAGATTTGGAAGATTTTTAAAAAATAATGAAGTATCTAAAATAGATGAATATCCATATGATATTTCAATTACTTCAATACTATTTGGTAAATTGTTTAGTAAATCTTGGTCGATTTTAACGTTGCACAATTTAAGGTCCATCAGTGTTTGTTGTTTTGCCAAAAGAGAACTTAAATTTTCAAAAAATGAAAGCTCTGACGATTTTAAGCGGATTTTATTTAGATCTCGACAATTAATTATTAATCCATTCACGGATTCTTTAATTACAGCTGGCTGATCTAAAATTACAAATGTATTTAAATTTCTTACATTTTTTAAAAATTCATAAAAAGATCCATTTGAATTGATATCACAATCTTCAAGTAATAGCTCTTTAATGGTATCAACATTTAATTTGCGGTAACAATTGTCTTCAAAACGTACATTGTATAGAAGTATAGAACTAATGCTTTTATTATGCATGAAAATTTGCTCAAGGTAATAGTTTAAATCTATCTTCATATACATACAGGAAAAATTAAAGTCTAATTTATTTATATTTTTGCAGTATTCTGAAATTTTTTTTAAGAATTCATCAAGCAATATACGATTTGAGTTTAATCTTGAGCTTATAGTTAATGCTTCTACGTATTTTCCACATCTTTGCACAACTTTAATAAGAAAATTTATATTCTTGGAAATTATTGTTTCGTCGCGAGAATATCTATTATAATCATAACTACTATACGGCAGTATCTTATCTAAACTCAATTTTTTTTCATCGCTCCATGAAAGCTTGGCAACTCGGTTCCAATTACAGCATACCAATTCTGCTTTAATTCTGTCTTTCATTGGTAAGTATTTAAAAATTTTAATTAGACAGTCGTCATTTAAAGTATTTATGCAAATCTCTTCAACTTCTAACCTTTGGCCTTCAAATTGTTCAACCTTTTCAAGATCTGTATAAATTATAAAAGGCTGTTAGTATTTTTTATAAAAACTGTTACAAGTCATTTAAATTACCTGATGAACTCATTTTTCCTTTGTGGCATATAAAATAATAATAATAATCTAGGAGATCATACAACAAACAGCAACAGTAAAAAATATAAATCTTGTTGAGTTATATCTGAAAAAAAACAGCAAAATTATGCATTTGTCTTTATAAATTTATTGGTGAAATTCCTTAATTAAATTTTTAAATAATTTTGCAATTTTGTAAATACTTTAAAATTTTCTAGATTAATTTTTAGTAGTTTCAAAATAATTTTTTAGTAAACTACTTGGGTATCGAGGATTTAGGTTTAGAAAGTAATTATAATAATAGGTGCAGAAAGTAATTATAATAAGTTTTTTCAAGATACATAAATTTGAATGTTATTTATTCTCTTAAGAGTAAAACCCAAAACCTTACTAAAATATTAAGAAAATAAACGATTTTCTTATAACGTATTTAAAATTTCTTTTTTCTTTAATATTTGCTTAATTTTCTTATATAAAACTAACAAAAAATATTTAAAAAATCAAAATTGTAACGTTCGTTCAGGTACTGGTTGATTGTTCATGTATTGGTACGAGTACCTTAACTCGTTGTAATTTTATCGTAAAAAGAAATGTTTTGGATTATTATAGGATATTTTTCCATTGCTATTCGTTTATTTAAAAAAAAAATTAATTTAATCGATAAATTTTTATTTGTTAAAATTTATAATAATAAGAATCAGCCTTTAATATGTTACATTAGTTTTTGACTAATAAATATAGATAATATAGATTATAAAAACCAGTAATTGACCTTTTCTCGACCAGGTTACATTTATCTTTTTAAGAAGTGCAAATTAAAAAAAAAATAACAATATTATTTTGTTATCCTTTTTTATACAAATTTTTGAAAATATGTCTTTAAAATTGAAAAATATTAATATTTCAACTATACATGGCTCAATTTAAAAAAATTTCTAACTGGTTTGTGTTTTTATTTTTTCGGTGAACTATATTCGGTTCCCTGAGTCTGTAAATTAAAATTTCGAGTGAGAAATTACTTTCATCGACCCAAAAAGCTCCTAGTAATGTAAAAACCTGAATTTTTATTTTTCTTCATATTTTTCGAATAATCTTTTCGGGATCAGAGAATTGAAATTTCAGCGATCATTCATTTTTACCGACCCTTAAACCACTCCTTAGTATTAAAAAAACTGTCAAATTAAAATTGGCAAAAGAATTTTGTTCATGACAAATAGAAATCTATTTGAGTTCAAAATTAAGAAGAATTTCTATTTGACTTAAAAAGAATCGATTTGATTCAAATAGAAATTTTTTTCAGTCTAAATATACGTGAAACATGGTTTATAATTACACTGTAAAAAGTAACTTCCTTATATTCACAAAAAAAAATAGAAAATTTTCGAAAAATTAGTAAATTTTCGAAAATAATCGTAAATTTACTAAAAGTATATTAACAAAAAATTCGAGAATTCTCGATTTTTTCTTGTGAATTTACGAAAAAATTTGTAAATGCAAATATTTTTTGTTAATTTTCGAGAAAAAAATTGTACTTTATCAATTTTTCTCGTAAATTTACAAAAACAAATCGTAAATACTCAAATTTTTAGTTAATATACTAAATTTAGTAAATTGACGATTTTTTTCGAAAAATTACTAATTTGCGATAGACGAATTTATCCTTGAGCTGTGAGCAATTTATTAAATTATGCAGTATCTTGTAGGTAAAGATGATATCATTAACCCTGTGATGAGATTCAATAGTGTAAATATTAAATCTCAATGACGCGTTACTGTCGTTAATCGTGGTTAAAATAATTCATAGGAGATTTGGATTTTTTACATAAATATCTAATAAATAAGTGTTGAACTTTTTCTTATTTTGTTGTTGACTTAGATAAATAAGGAGACTATATTCCAGAAGCATACAAAAGATATGGAAAAACATAAGAATTATACAGAACTTTTAAAGCTCGTATACTGCTAAAACTATTGGTCTTTATTTTAATCCAGAAAAGAGATTTTTTGGCCATTGATGCTGCGTAATTTATATGTTGCTCAAAATTAAAGTTATTATCGAATATAACTCCTAAATCTTTGAATGAATCAACACTTTCAATATCAGTGTCATTTAAATAATAGTTAAAGACAACTGGACATTTTGATCTGGTTATACGTAAAACTTTACATTTGTCAATATTTAAAGGAATTAAGTTTTTAATACTCCAGTTTTCTAATACGAGTCGACGAGGATACTGTCTACTGTCATACGAAAAGGTTCATTAAATATCTGGGGATAACTCTTGACACGAAGCTGACTTATTGGGAGTATATCTCTCAAAGGGTCAAGAAACCAGGTACCACTAGCCCTGAGCAGGCTGATGTCAAATATGAACGGCCCAAAGTCCAGCAAGAGCAAGCTACTAATGTCCGTAACGCACTCCATCCTATTGTATGGAGCAGAAATTTGGGGGGAGGCGCTAGACAAGGATATGTATGCGAAAGGCATGATAAGAGTTCAGAGGCAAGGTGCTCTGAGGGTTTCTTGCGCGTACAGGACTGTCTCGGAAGCGGCAGTTCTTGTTATCGCCGGAATAATTCGATTATGCTCTTTGCCAGAGAAGGCAAACTCATACATGACAGGAAGTACGATGAAGACCTTGATCAGATCAAAGCGGATGTTAGGACAGCTACGATGGTGGAGTAGCAGACGCTCTGGAACAACCGCGCAGATAGCGCATGGACCAGGCGCCTCATAAAAGAAGTCATGCCATGGCTTGATAGAGAACACGGGGAAGTGAATTACTTCTTGACCCAGTTTCTCAGTGGACACGGGCTTTTCCAGTCCTACCTCTTTAGGATGGGTAAGACTGGAAGCCCGAACGCGATAATGCGTATCATATATTTTTTGAATGCGATCGCTGGGCAACCAAAAAGTTGGCGCTTGAAACAATAATAGGCGAAGTCACGCCTGATAATATTGTTGGAAAAATGATTGAAAGCGAGGATTTGTGGACCACTACGACAAAGTATGTGGAAGAAATTCTGTGAGAAAAATAGCTACTGACGACACCCTAACTAGGAGCCGGGTGTAGGAGCAGCCGCCTATAGGTGGTTTCTGCACGCGGCATCAAAGGGGGTACAATGGAGGACGCTTAAGGATATTTATTTATTTATTTATTCATAGATTATAGATTATTTATCTATTTATTTATTTATTTATTTATAGATTAATATATTTATCTAGTTGATGACACCGCGAGCTGACAAGAGGGAGAAAGAAGGGATCTCCAGGATGAAAGGATTTTGAAAGAAAGGATCTTCAACCGAAGAAGATACATGGCCTCAAGTCAACCCGATGTAATGTGATAAACAGTTCCGGGCTGACTTGTATAAGGTATGATGAGGGGTGAGTTTAGTCGGTAAACATGAGGCAAGGCATTCTTTGTAGAGTGCTTTGCCACCATGGAGTCCGACACTGTTCAGAACACTGGTTCTGTTCGTGCGTAACGCATTCTCACCTCTCTGCCGTATGCAAAAAAAAAAAAAAAATACTTTAGTTTTCTAGAGCTAAGAGATCGGTTTGAAGCTTCAGAGCATCAGACGAGGAAGTAATCTCTCTAATCAACTTTTTGAAATTTTTATTTTGTATGAGCGTTTTAAAAATTAAAAATTAAAAATTTTCCTTGTTAAACATTTTATTATAAAAATTTTCAGTTTTCCATGGTTCACATATAAGTAGTTAAGTAGGAAAAAAATACGACAGAGCTTTCAAGTCATAAATATAGACTGCGCACTATGAAAATGGTGGAAAGCTTAAAAACAGCTAAAATCGAGGGACAGATTTGAATACGCTAAGAAGACTGCATAAAAAATTTATTTCGTTGAAAAAAATGAATTTTTGGGATCTAAATACATTACATGTACCAAACAGAAAAATTTTAATTCAAATTTTAAGCCGTTAATACTCAAAGTTTATATAGTTAAGTAAAAGGACAACGGACGTTTTTGAGAACACATAAGCTCAAGAAAACTTTTACGTTAACTCACTAATATGCGCAGTTGATTTGGACTTGAAAAAATATTATTAATTAACTTTTTAAAAGAAAAAAAATTACAAAAGAGCTTTCGTTTCGGATATAAGTGGGGGACACTATGTATACTGTTCCTGTGAAAAGCACCCATATAATTTATTAATATCTCCATAGGATTAGAAAATGAGTTAATACTACTTGATTTACTACATCTAAAATAAACTAATATATTAATAAAGTAAATTAATTAATACTACCTCTAAATAAACAAACTTTTGAAAACTTAAATTACATTTTAACTAAAAATTTAAACTAAAATTACATTTTTTTTCAAACTATTCATTTGGCAACCAGAAAAATAACAAAATTTATAGTTTAAAAAATTGTACCACCCCTTAAAAGATATAGACAAAACCTTAAATACTTGTTTCTTTCAACAATGTAGGTTTGGTAACTTTTTTTGATTCTTTGATTTTAGATAATAATGTGTCACATGTTACAAAAGAATATATTTATAAAATAAAGTTAAACTTTTAACATTCGCGCGTTCTGCAAAAATGCTTGTCAGAATACCTCATTACTTTATTTTCCAATATTTGCGAAAAATTATTCATTTTTCAAAAAATAATAGTTGCGCGCTCGAGATTATTAAAAAAGAAAACTTCCTGTAAGAAGAAATTTCGATCCAACGTTTTTCCGCTGAGAAAACTTGGAAAGCAAAACAGTTTTTTTTTTACTAAAACATACCAGATTACCGGCGTATAGTAGAGCACACGGAATGCTTTTAATATAAAAATTTAATTTAACTATTGAAAAATTTTTACGTAGTAGTGTATTTTTTTATCACATATACACGACATATACATTTATATATTCTCAATATGTCTGATATATGCTTATACTTGCGCGGAGCGACTTAAAAGCGTTGATATTTTTTTCTCAAGCGACGCCACCTGTGAAAGTGTTACAATAAACTGGGATTTCTTTAATTAAAATACAATAGTTTTTTGATTTTTCAGTATAAGCAGAGGTATAAGCGTAGAATTTGTTCTGTTTGCACGTGTCCTGAAATTTTATATTAAAATCCTTGTGAAAGATAATTAATTAAAAAGCAAATATAATAATTAAGTAAAAAAAATTTTTTTAAAATTATTTTTGTAAGGCCCTTTCTACACCTGACGATATAATTTTATTTTATAAATATGTTTTCATTTAAAATGCAGAGAGAAATTTAATTAAAAAAAAAAAGATAATCTTGTTTGGTGTAGATGGTCTAATCAGAAAAATAAAGAAAAAAAAGTTTATTAGTTCATGGCGATAAAATTTTTTTAGTATACCCGAATTACGATATCTTAAAGTTTTATCTTCGTTTCACGAAAGCAAATAATTAATTTTTAAAATAGAAATAATTCTGATATATTAAAAAAGGTATTTAATATATTAATAAATATTTTTTTATTTAATTAATTACACACTAAAATTATCTTATATATTCCATCATGCAGTGAAATCTGAAAATGTTCCGAATTGTACTCATGTTGTACTGATTATTGTACCATATTGCAACTGTTAAAAGTCCTGATTAGCTCTTGATGCTAAACGAATTAATAAATTAATAAGATTTTATAACTCTGAAAATTCGTTTTATATTTTAGCCCAAAGATTTTAGGAATCTTAGTTCCTTTCTACACCAGACGATATAATTTTATTTTATGATTATGTTCCCATTTAAAATTTATAGAAATGCAATTTTAAAAAACTTATAACCGGTTTGTGTAAACACAACCTAAATGCATGGAACATGTTTACTTCCAGCTGAGGACTAGGTATAATACAAATGTTACTCAACATTACAATACAATTTTCTAATTTTATAGTTTGTAACTATCACCTTTTTTTTGTCAAGGGAACCTTGTGAATCTTGTATAAGCCATGAAGTGGTTGCGGGCCTTAAATACCCGCAAATTTCCATGACCATCCAGTTGTATAAGTATAACCGGAAAACTGCCGGCGAACGCGGTCACTGGTTTTGCCCCAGATTCTTACTTGATAAACAGACTATAAACCCCCCTGCACTTGTTTGCCCCAAAACGGAATTCCCTTTTCAGGAATAACTTCAGATTGTGGCGCGCAGCCTAGGCAACTGGCCGCTGCCTTCCCCCAGCTTAGGGACAGGAGAACTCTCTACGATAGAAAGCCCTCCTCCTTTTTCTTTCAGAACTCTTTAGCATTTCCGGAACCACTCGCTCTGGCCTCCAAGTTGGGAAGAGCGGGCGCCCCTCCGAGTAGCGCACATGTCCGAGGAATGTGTGCTCTACGGTATCTACCTCAATCGGACAGTGTAGGCACTGCCGTGTTGACACCTTGTGCCACTTCCTCAACATGTCACGGAAGTATCCGTGACCTGCTAAGAACTGGGTGAGATACAAATCCACCTCGCCATTTTCGCGTCCCGTCTAAGCCTCCAGGTCCAGAATTAGTTTGTGCGTACCTAAACTATCACCTTACTAGCTGTTAAGATTCTAAACCCAAACTATTTTGATTTTCGAAACCTTAATTATTCTAATCCATTAATCGATGTTATTCCAAGTCCCAAAACCTGAATTATCCTAAGTCCATAAGCTCAAATTTTTCAAAGTCTCCTAATTACTCTAAGTCTTATTTGACCCCCCCCCCCCCTTAATTTTCATACAAATACAGTTTTTTGGTATGAGGGCTGTTTTCTCGGGGTTAGGACCTAAAAATTTGAAATCAGGGTATTGAAAAACTTATCTATCACCGAGGGGCTATCGTCTTGGAAATCACAAATATGATTTTTTTTTATTTTTCATGATTTTTTGTGATATTTTTTGGTAAACATCGCTAAATATTATATTGAATAGTAAAAAATAGATTTCTGAGGTCTAGGGTGAATTATAAGGCTAAAGAACGCAAAAAATCGCGAAAAATCACCAAAAAAATCACTAAAAATCACAAAAAATCACAAAAAATCACGAAAAATCATTAAAATACGGAAATAAACCATCTCAACTAGTAACGATTCATGATTGAGGTACAAATAAGCCAAAATCAGAAAAAAATCAACAAAAATTTTTTAAAATCAAATTCGCGATTTCCAAGACGGTAGCCCCTCGTCTATCACAATATATGAGTAACCTTGCACAAAACTTGTATGCATCTAAAATAAGCAGCTTCTCGACTAAAGTCCCTGAATCGAAATGATTCTAAATCCTATTTGACCCTCCCTTGAATTTCAGATTTGCAGGGTACCCCTTATACCATGTTAAAAATAAAAAAGTATCAATACTTTTTTTTTTCGTTCATAACACTTAATTTTTTTTTTACATGAAAGTTTAAAGAAATTCATGATTTATTAATTTCACTGATAATAATTAAAAAATTGTGATTATTTTACTGATTTTAAAATTTTTTTCCATTTCCGCTTTTTTGATTCCTCCTATTTTTTGCATATACTTTTGTACGTTTTAAGACTTCCTGAAAGAAAAGATTTTTTTTTTAAGTTAGTGCATATGCGTATGTATTCATTTATGCATTGATCCAACTTAAGATCTATCACCATCATAAAATCTAAAATTCCTTTCTGTTTTTAATTTTTACGTTTTGCCTAATTTTTTTATTAAAAGTATTAATTTTAGTAAAATCATCATACTGCGGTTTTAGAAATATCGTTTTTATTCGCTTTCTTCGGTCTGATCCTTTACAAAAAATTTTGTTTACTTATTTTACGAAATTTTTTACCTTATAAAAATATTTTTATTTATAGCCACAATATCTAAATTTTTTATTACCCTAATTTTTTAGGACCAATCCTACATAAAAGAGGATAGAAAATAAATTCATTTAATCGACAGTTTAATAATTTTTAAAGTAAAATTTCATTATGAAACTTACTTAATGTAATAGAATTATCAATTTCATTTTATTAGGAATACATTTTTGAGTATTTTTATAGGCATAAGGTAAATACTCATTTATTTTTTGTTCTACTTTTCAGCTTCCATCGTTACTCCTTGTAATTTCTCAATTTGAACCTAAATTATCTGAAAATTTTTTGAGTAAAAAAATAAACACCTTTTTTTTTGGACATACTTAAATAAAAAAGGGAATATATTTTCAATATATTGATAAAATATTAACAATATAATAACAATATTATTTCGTATTTTAAAAGCAATATGCTGAAAGTATATTCCCTTTATGTTTTTTATATTAAATTACTAGTTTTAGGAATATCGTTTTCACTCGATTTCTTGGATCTGATACAAAATATTCGGTCAAAAAAAAAAATCGCAATTATTTTTTTTGCATTTATGTGTTAGAACTCGTATTTTTTTCTTCTTATGGTATAAAAAATTCATTTAAAAAAATATTAAAAATTAGAATTTAATTTAGAATTAAAAAAAAGTACTTTTCTTTGCGTTTGGCCAATGTCCAAGATTAAATGCCGACTTAACTTTCCCAAAATAAAATCTAATATTTTAAATCATTAAATTTAAGTTCTTAATTGTAGCGGTAATACCATTCAACCTAAGTGGTTTAGTATAATTTTAGCGCCAAGCTACTAGCAAATTTAAGAGCTGTTTTTGGTACTCTGGTAAATAATTTTAGCCATCACCAAGCTATTACCAATTTAAATAGTGATGGTTACTTTATCCTGTTTTAAAATCCACTGATGTGAGGTTCCAGCTCGTGTTAAGTAAAATAGTTACCTAACCGTTTAAGTCCTAAGGCCTTATTTATTGACGAATTTGTAAATTTCCTCAAAAAGTATCCTGTACACCAAAATACAACTGAAAATAATGGTCTTTAGTAAAATAATAAAATTATAATTTCAAATTTCTTAATTAAAATAAAACATTACCTAAAAGATTTACCAAAAAATGCTATTATTTGATTGGAAGTTGAATAAAAAATCTGACTTCATAAACTACTAAAAAAGCATCTCTTGTTACTTAGGTAACCATTATTTTCAGTTAAAATTTGGTGCGCAAGATACTTTTTGAGGTGATTTACAAATTTGAATGTAAATAAAGCCTCCAGACTTAAATGCAGCTTCGCAACAGTATTAACCACAGCTGGGCGTATTAATTAATACCTTCTGTAATACGTTGCTTCACCATCACTACTTTTTAATTGCGTAATATGGCAACTGAAAATTATTTGTACCCAGCCCAGTAAATTTAACTAATATGACTGCTGAAAATTATTTTAGTACCAAACCTACTTGAGTTGAGTAGTAACACTATGAAATGTAATATTAGACCCACAAAAAATATAAAATAAAATATTTAAATAAAAACCTAATAAAAACCCAAAAAAAAAATATCAAAATATTATTAATTATTAATAAAAGAAAATATAAATAGAGAAACATTTATGTTTTAAAGTTCTTGGATGTTGCTCGCTTGTTTACATGGCTACTAGATATTATTTTGCTATTGTAGTTACACACGCGATGAGCATTGAAAAATTAAAAAAAATAAAAATAAAAGTAATAAAATATTTGAAAAAAAAAAAATTTAACAAAAATATTTTTAAAAAAGACCGACAAATAGAATAAAAACGATATTCCCGCTTAAAAATTCTTTAAGGTTGACCACTGGGATAGAAAAATAACACTGAGCAAATTTAAGCACTGTAGTTAACTGCGTAAAGTACACGGCACACCCACTTAATAATTTCACAGTTTATAAAAAAGTTTTTTATTTAAATTAAAGTAACAAATAATTTATTTTTAAAAAAATATACTAGGAAAATCAAAACCAAAAAATATTACAGTTAAATACGTCACAAAATAAGTAAAAACAATTTTCCCGTTTTAGAGCACTTCAATGTTTACCTCTCAAATAGAGAAATAAGACTAATTTAAGCGCTGTATTAAACTGAGTAGTTTTCACCACGCCCACATTTTAAGATTTGTTTTTATTATTGTTTTATTATTAATGTTTATTATTAAAATTTCGCATAAATTATAATTTATTATTAATGTTTCGCACGCGATGAGTTTTTGAAAAAGTTTATTTAATTAAATTTAAAGTTTTTTATACTCAAAATCCTCTCCCTAGAAGAGCTGGAAACTTAGGGTTTATGAATCAAAAATTTAACATATTATTTTTATTGAAATGAATAAACATTTTCAATTTTTTTTTTAAATTTTATAGTACTATTTACCGAAGAGCATTGACCCATTTATTAAAAAATTTTTATATAATTAAATATATTGTTGGTCGAGACCTAACAATATGAAATCAGCGAATCAAAAAACTTACCTACCACATATGAGTAGCCTTGCACAAACTTTAAAAATGCTTGCATCTAACATATACGGCTTCTGAGCTATTCCTAAAAAGCAGCGAATTTCTTAGATTTCTTCATTTACTAAAAGTTACATTAATAAAAGTAACAATAAACACAAATGGATTAAAATAACTTATAACCGGTGTGTGTACAATTTCCTATTTTTATAATTTGTAATTATCACCGTTACTACATGTTAAGATTCTAAACCTCGAGCTAAACCTAAACTATTCTAATTTCCTAATTCAAAAATATTTTAAGTCCCTAAACCCGGATTATTCTAAGTCCCAAAATTGAAATTATTCTAAGTTCCTTTTGAACCCCCTCCCTTAAATACGACAAATTTGACACCCCCCTTAATTTGCAAGTTCTGAAGTACCCCCTCCCTATAAACATGTTCCGTGTTAAAAAGATAAATTTGTCTGATGTAGAGACGGTCTTATTAGTCAGAGAATGAAAATTTTTTTGTTCTTACTTAAAACTATTTGAGATTAACAAAAAGTTGATCAGACTCAAAAACTTTAAATAATTTTAAAATTAAAAAAAGTGTAATTGAAATAACACGAGTATTGATTGAAATTGAGTATTATCCACTAAAATTCATAACATTATTTTGTTTATTCTTTTAGGAAATTTCTTCGAATACGCTATTTAGAGATTTGCGCAAAAACGAAAGTTTTAATAATAAAGAAAAGATCCATAAAGTTAAAAATCCATTTGCAGCAAATCATTACATAAATAAATCTAGTTTATCTTTAAAAAATCTTTTAAAAAAATAGGCACACAGAAAATTCGCACAAATGAATATCAAAAGCAGAAAATTTTCTAAAACATATAAATTTGAAAAATGTGATCATGATTTTGCGACGTCACAAAGTTTAGAGATACACTTCAGAATTCATACAGGAGAAAAACCTTATAAATGTCGAGAATGTGGAAAAGCTTTTAGCCAATTAGTTAATCTAAAAATTCATGAAAGAACACATACTGGTGAAAAACCTTTTAAATGCGAAAATTGTGGAAATGATTTTAGCCAATCAGCTCATTTAAAAAATCATCAAAGAACACATACTGGTGAAAACCCTTTCAAGTGCAGAAATTGTGGAAAAGCTTTTGGCCAATTAGCTCCTTTAAAAATTCATGAAAGAAGACATACTGGTAAAAAACCTTACAAGTGTTAAGAATGTGGAAAAGCTTTTAGTATTTCAAGTAACTTAAAAATTCACGAAAGAACACATACTGGTGAAAAACCTTTTAAATGCGAAAATTGTGGAAAAGATTTTAGCCAATCAGCTAGTCTAAAAAATCACGAAAGAACACATACTGGTGAAAAACCTTTCAAGTGTCAAGAATGTGGAAAATCTTTTAGCCAATTAGTTAATCTAAAAATTCATGAAAGAACACATACTAGTGAAAAACCTTTCAAGTGCAAAAATTGTGGAAAAGCTTTCAGTCAATTATTTACTTTAAAATCTCACCAAAAAACACATATTGGAGAAAAACCTTTCAAATGTCAAAAGTGTGGAAAGTCTTTTAGTCACTCAAATAGTTTAAAATATCATGAAAGAACACATACTGATGAAGAACCTTTCAAGTGCAAAATTTGTGGAAAATCTTTTAGCCAATTATCTCATTTAAAAATTCATGAAAGAACACATACTGGAGAAAAACCTTTCAAGTGTCAAGAATGTGAAAAAGCTTTCAGTCGATTATTTACTTTAAAATGTCATCAAAAAACACATACTGGTGAAAAACCTTAGAAGTGCAAAAATTGTGGAAAAGCTTTTAGTTTCTCAAGTAATTTATAAAAGACATGAAAGAGCACACACTAGAGAGAAATCTTTTAAGTGTCAAGAATGTGGAAAAATCTTTAGCGAATTAGTTTAAAACGCCATGATAGAACACATACTGGTTAAAAACCTTACAAGAGCAAAATTTGTGTTTTGATATTTTAAGTTCAAAAACAAGATTTTTTCAATAGAATTTTAATCATTTTAAAAACATTTGGAACTTAGAAAATGCATTATTCGCTTAATTTTCATTATAAAATAATATTTTTTTTTTAAATCAATTAATTTTTCCCTGACAATTTATTTCTTTAAGAAGAAAATACCATTTTCATGAACTAAAATTTACTTTTCAAGTCAAAAACTATTTATAGCTTCAAATAGCAGGATTTATTTGAGACAGTTTTTATTAGTTTTTGACGTATAATTTGAATTTTAGTAGATAAAAATGATTTTTTTCTTGAAGAAATGAATACTCAGGAAAAAAATAATCGATTTAAAACAAAATATGTTATTTACGATGAAAATATTACATATTTTAAGTTCAGAAACAGGCTTTTATCAATAAAATTTCAAAATTTGTTAAGACAAATTGGAGCTAAATTTTATGGCAAAAAGAAAAGTTTTTTTTTCTTCAGGAGTGGTTTTTCCCTGGATATCCAAATTTTTCATCTAGTTAAATTTTATAAAGATTCATCCGTAAAAAATCAAATTTTCTGATTTTGATCTATCAGTTAGCCTTTCAGAAAAAATTTTTTAGATGAGCAGATTCAACTTATTTCTATGAAAATTCCAAAATAACAAATTATTTCCAAAAAGTTTGCAAGGTCAGATTTTGTCGTCATTTTTTTCGACTTTTCGCTCGTTCAAGTTAGGTGTGCACACTCATTTAAAAATTGGAATTGGAATTGTATATAATTGGAATTGTATAAAAATTTTTTATAAAAATGTAAAATATTGTAAAATTTTTAGCCTTGATAATGAAGACTGAAGGTCTTCGAAACGTGGGCAATTTATTGGAAAAATAAAGCAAATTATTGTTAGCTCAGAAATCAAATATTTTTATTTAATAATAAAAAATAAATGGTTTTTACTTGATTTTTATATTAATTAATTAGAATCGTTTAAAAATTGTAAAGCGCAAATAAATAAATTATTATTTAAATTAACGATTTTTAATTTTATTATTAACCAAACCTAATTTTTTTTGTTCAAAATTTAATAACCCAGACTTACATATTAGAACAAACTTTAACGATTCAAGATCTTTTTCTTTTTTCTTCGATAATTTTTTATTTTGGCATAAATATTTTATTTACTCAGGTAAAAATAAGTTTATTTACTTCAACGATATTCATGATCCGGTTTTATTAAATTATATCGCTATTTGTTGAAAAACCTTTTGAATCCGGAAAGCATATAAAAGCTTTTATTACATCCAGTAAATTAAGAAACCATGAAAAATTCCACTTGAACAATAAGCAGTATAAGTGCAATAATCTTAGGTATTTTAAAATTACATTAAAAAAATCATTTAAATGAGAAGCGTTATGCATGTGATGAGTGTCAAAAAATATTTACGGCAAAAAAATCTTTTATTCAACATTTTAATTTTCATGAAGAAAAAAAATATGCGCAAATATTGGAAATCAAGAAGTGTTTTATTTTATTAGACAGAATTTGTGAAAATAAATCCATAGCTTTTTCTGATGGTCATTCTGCTTTTTAAAAAAGTAAATTCTTTTTGCATTTTTTAATGCTCATTAAATTTTTAATTTAACTAATAATAATTAATACTTGCATTGTTAAAAACGTAAAAAGAATAATTTTTTTATAGTAAATTGTATTGATGTACAACTTTTGTAATTCTCTTTTATCTCTCTTCTTATATAAAATAATAAAATTTATCATATATATCAAAATAAATAAAATTTTTATTCAAATTTAGGCCCAATTTTTAATTTTATTACTAACCAAACTATTTTATTTTGAAATTATTTCAATTAATTCTAGATTTATTTAGTAGACCAAACTTTCACGGGTTTAATCGAGTGTTAAATTCATGATTAGAAACCTCGAAACCCCCGAGATGTGATTTTTGAGCAATTTAAAGGTTAAAGCTAAAATGTTAATGCATGAGGGTTTTGACAATAGATCACGTGACAAATTAAAATCTTATTTCTTGTTTTATATTATTATAATCTCAGTTTCAAAATTAGTTCACTTAATAATGCACCGAAGAATTTATACAGGTGAAAAGCCTTACTAATGCAAAGAATTTGGAAAAGCTTTTGCTTAAGCTGAACATCTAAAACTTCATGAAAGAAATCATACTGGAGAAAAACCCTACAAATGTGAAGATTTTGGTAAAACTTAAATCATGTCAACTGATAACTCACAAAAGAATTCATACCGGAGAAAAACCATACAAATGCAATGAATGTGGAGAAGCTTTTATTGTTTGAAGAAAGCTTAAGTATTGCGAAAGAATTCGTAAGGCTAAAAACCTTTTAAATGTAAGGAATTTAGTTAGGCATTCACTCAATCAAGCAACCTGATAACTCATCAAAGAATTCGCACAGGCAAAAATCCATTAAAGTGTAATAAATGTAGGAAAATTTTTAGTAATTCAAGTAATCACAAAAAACATGCCATAATTCATTTTGGAGAAAAATCATATTTGGCAGTCTCAAAAAATATACAAAAAGAATTCATACTAAATAGAAATGGCAAACATTTAAAATACATATTACAAAAAATGAAATAGGTTCTGTTATTTTTTAAGCGTGTTTTTACTTATTATAAAAAAATATTCAAAGTTATTTTCGCGTTTCAGACCATTTCGAATATGAGCCATATTTAAAAAATTTTTTAAACCAATAATTTCTATATCTCAAGAGCCCTGCGAGTTTAAGTATGTAGAATCAAAATATATGGGTAAAACATAAAAATATATTAGCTGTTATTTTCTCGTTTCAAACCGAACTTTTGTCATCGCTAACTCGTAAATCAAGAGAATATTTGTTAAATTAATTAATATTTATCAAATAAAAAATTTATAATTAAAAAATGATTTTTGATTGTCATATTTCAGAAAAATTTACAATATTAATAAAAATTTTTAATAGTTTCTCCAATGACTAACGAGTACACAACAGCCTCCATATAGTAAATTGCTTTCGAGATATCGTATCCACAGGAGGGGATTATTTTACGCTGTAAGGTAGAGCTTCGCTCTATAATAATTAATATGGTCAGCTATGTATAATTTGTAATTACATTCATTAATAATACTATTGAGATTAATAAATAATTTATTGATTATTAAATTTTATACAACAAAATCATATTAAATAATTATTAATATTTCGTGAGAACGTATTTAAATAAAAGTTTTTGAATAAAAAAATATTTTAATTAGCTATAGGTTCTAACAGACGTGACTATAATATGATTAGAATATTTTGTGTATTTACTTACTGCTTAATTGGACTGCGATAATTTACTTTTTATGCAACACAATTTAAAAATAGTAAAATTAGTCAATCAGTCTTTTTTAAATAATTTTACTATAAAACTATAACTATTAATGTTTTATTATTTTTTTACAATAATTAAATTACACTTTCCGTACAAATATTTTATTAAACTAATAAAACTATACTTGTAAAAATAATTAAACGTTAAACTTCTTATAAAAAGTATAGAGAAAACGTTGTATATATTACAGGTTAAAATACCTCTTGCAGAAGAATTGTAATAAACACGTGTAGCTATTATTTTATAGCATGTATACTCTATATTATAAAAACACTTCCCGAGGCTTTCCAGTTTCCTGTAATTTTTGTCACTTGTAAACAATAACAATTTCTTACTTCTTATGCTTCTTAGCGCAAAAATTCAAACTGATTTTATTCAATTCTCTTAATTTCATAATTTACATAACGAAAAATATTGATTTATTTAAATTAAGTTAATTAATCAAATAAATCATGCAAATTAATTTTTATATAAGTTTGAATGTAATTATTAGTATAATAGAAAAGAGTAGAAATTAAGGTTTATTTATTCAAGCAATCGTAAATAAACGATTTTACTTGTAATTTTTAGTAAAAAATAATGTTTTTATTGTTAATTAAGTTTAATCTTTGCAAAAATTCAATATTTAATAAAAACATTTAATATTGGGCTGTAGAATGTCGAAGAAAAAAAATTTGAATTTTTGCGCTAAGAAGCATAAGAAGTAAGAAGACATAAGAAGACCATCTAAACGCACCCTTAAGCCGAGGTTTTACAGATCGGGGGCGACGTCAAAAACAAACTTATAGTATGAGATAAAAAATTCTGTAAATGTTATAAGTCCAAACAAATTATTTATGAAAAAGAGATTTTTCATTACACGCTGCAAAAAAGATCTACTTTCTTACTTTCGGGCGATCTTTTTTTCGCTTTTAATGAAAAACTATGTGTTGAACACGGGAAAAAATGTAGGAAATTTTACTTTCAATGCTGTCTAAACTCGTTCGCTACGCTCACTCGTTCATACAACTGCATTGAAAGCCAAATCCTACTTTTTTTCCCTTGTTGAACAAATAGATATTTATTTTTTTTACTTTTTTTCCTAATGTGTATTTATTATTTCTTCAAAATTTTTTATTTATTAAGTGCATAATATTTTGAAATTAGACAGATTTACAATAAAAAATTATTAAATACTGAAAATATGATTTTTTATTCATATGCCCAAACAACTTTGTCTAGTTCAATAATTAATGTATGTGCTTTTAAATATACATATGTACACTGTAAAAAGTAACTTTCTTATATTAACAAAAAAATTACTATTAATATTCGAAAAAAATCGTATATTTACTAAATTTTTTTGTGAATTCACGAGAAAAATTGATAATTTACAATTTTTTTTCGAAAATTTACAAAAAATAGTTGTAAATTTCCGAAAAATAGTTGTGAATTTACAACTTTTTTCGTAAAATCACAAAAAAAAATCGAGAATTCTCGAATTTTTCGTTACAAAATTTTTTGAAAATTTGCTAATTTTTCGAAAAAATTCTATTTTTTTTGTAAATTTAAGAAAGTTACTTTTTACGTTGTTGTTGTCGAAAAGTTGTCGAATACATCTTATTATGTTGCTAAGGAAAATTAGATGAATATGTTTTCTAGCCCACCTGTCAATTTAAGGCCATTGTGTAGCTTTTACATGATTTTATTTATCTTTAAGAATAAATAAAGCTAATGAAAAGACTCTTATCTCTTATGGATTCTAATTTCATCCAGAAACTTTAGATCTTGATGAACACTTTTTTTAGCGGTCTACCAGTTTAAACAATATTCTTTGTTATTGATAATGATTTAAGTTTTTTATTATTGGCAGTCTTAATAATTTCTTAGAACCAGCATAAGCAAAGCTAAGACTTTGAAGAATGTATTTCTGCAGATTTATTTTTAGCCTATAACATATCTTCTGACTTTTGATTGAAATTTTACTAACGACTTAATTGAAAATATGTATGTTTTTTTCCCCATAAACCCACGGATAAGTTTTGAGAGTTCAATCGGCTCCAATAAATAATAAAAATAAAGTTATAAAACCTCACTTATTGTTAATTAATTTGGGGTTAACATTTTCGTCACTAGTCGAATCCCAAGTTGAGTAAATATCAAGTTATAGTAAACTAAAAATATTTAAAACAAGTGCCATAGTATATACTTGCAAGTCTTTTGTAAGATGGCAGTCGTATGGTGTACACGTTTTCAATGAAATAATTTGTTTAACTGTTAATAACTTTTTATTAGTCATCAATTTAGTGAATATTTTTTTACAGGCGTATTGCACAATTAATTGTACATTTATTTCACTAAAGCTTTTAATTGTGCATTGCATAATTCAGCAGAAAAATAAGTTTTTCAATTGAGGGGCAAAATTTTCAGCCCCCTGCCTGTTTTATACGTTTTGCAGAAAAGCACAATTTTGCACAAAAAAATAAATTAGATGTACATTTAGTACAATTAAAAAGGATTAATTTGAGCTATAAAAAATATAAATTAATTTTTTAGGGGGGCTTAGTTAACCGAGGTCTCTTTCGGTAACTCAAAACAGTACGAACTTAAAAAAAAAAAAAAAAAAAAATTAAAAAAAATAAAAGAACTATTGAGTATAATAATGTCAATTCAAATACTAAACTCGATTTTCTCATGTCTCTGATAACACGAATCCTCTACATATATGGTGTTTTACAGAGCGAAAAAAATAAAATTAGTATTGTGTATCGTATATATAAGGGGAGAGGAAAAAAAATAGTATAACGATAAGGGAATCAAGAAAAAAATAAAAAGAGACGCCTAATCTCCGTAAAGCAGAAGTGCTTCATCCCTATCAAGGGCTCTAACTGATCGTATCTTTTTTGAAATCCTCTTGATATCGCTTTTGCAATTCGAAACTCGTTATTTCTTTTAACCTTTTTTTTTCTCTCCTTTATTATTGTCATTTATATGTACGTATAAATAGATTTTTCTTCTTTTTTATTACTCTTATTCAATAATAGAATAGTTAAGCACCTGTTGACTGTATAAGTTAATTGAAAATAATAAATTAAAAATAATTATTTATTTAGCTAGTTTTCTTTTATTAAACTTATATAAACAAATTTATTTTTCCTCTCAGACTTTAAAATTGATACGAGAATCTAAAAATCGTGTAAATAAATAAAATCTCAATTTGTAAATAAACCTGGGTATTGTGAGAGAATCTTAAATTTCAGAAAATCAAATGATAGATACGTGATCAAAATTTAAATAAAAAAACAGATACAAGAGTGTATTCTTCTCCACATTTGCACAATATAAAGTCAAGAGTTTAGTATATTTCTAATTTCGTTCATCAAAGTGAATTTTAACAAATAATTTAATAGAAAATAGTTAAATCTTTGTTTAATGCAGTACAGAGCGTACAAAACACTTAAAATCTCTCTCTTTCTTGTATTTTATATCTTTGAATAAATGTAATATTCATTACAAACCGTCCGATTAATGACCGTTTCTTTGCTTCTTGTAAAATTTAAGAGGGAAATTTCTCTTTGCCAAAATTTCAAAAACCTTTTATATGTTTTAACCAACCTATACAAAGTTTTAAGATCATTAATTTATTTTAGAAAAAATTAATGATGCATTATTGCATTTATGCTCTGAAAATTTAAAATAAATAAAAAAATATTTTTAATTAATTAAAAAAATTTTTATTTATCAATTTCACATTATAGTTATATATATTTATTTATAGACTAAAATAAGTCTTGAATTTACATCGTTGTATTATATTATTTAATAAAAACATTTTTTTTTATCTATAATTGTAATAATATTAATAATAATACATGTTTAACAAGAATAATAAAATAATTTTATAAATCATAAAAAAAAAATTAATTTTTTAATGTGCACAACGATTATATTTACAGTATTTTATTTATTTATTATAATTGCACTGCTTGATAAGTTGAAGCTTTGTCTGACTGATATTTTACAGGTATACTTGAGCGTCAAAAATATTATATTGAATAATGTCCTATGAAAAAAATATTTGCAAAAATTAGGTTTAGTTGTGTTAGGAACTTTTATAGTCTTATCATTCCAAAGGCCAGATAAACTTAGTGATTTGGTCCCCGCAACCAAACTTACAATTAGTCTAAGTAGCTCTATTTCAAAAGTCGTCAAAAAATTTACGGATCCCCGTTTGAACTCTCCAAGCCACGAGTAAACCCTCAAAGACCTAAAAAACGAGTTTATGGGCTTTATTTAACTTTTCCTACACTGTAAAAAGTAACTTTCTTAGATTTACAAAAAAAATAGAATTTTTTCGGAAAATTAGTGAATTTTCAAAAAATTTTGTAAATATTCGATAAAAATTGTAAATTTA
Source organism: Anagrus nilaparvatae (assembly GCA_022575985.1). Taxonomy (NCBI): domain Eukaryota; kingdom Metazoa; phylum Arthropoda; class Insecta; order Hymenoptera; family Mymaridae; genus Anagrus; species Anagrus nilaparvatae. The sequence continues at coordinate 2,033,591 of JAKSXM010000239.1, forward strand.
CTAAATTTAGTATATTATCGAAAAATTCGAGAATTCTCGATTTTTTTTTGCGAATTTACGAAAAAAGTTGTAAATTCATAACTATTTTTTGTACATTTACAAATATTTTTTGTAAAATTTCGAAAAAAAATTGTTAATTATCAATTTTTCTTGCGAATTCACAAAAAAAAATCGAGAATACTCGAATTTTTTGTTAATATACCAAATTTAGTAAATATACGATTTTTTTCAAATATTTACAAATTTTTTCCAAAATTTACTAATTTTTCGAAAATGTTCTAATTTTTTCGCTAATATCAGAAAGTTGCTTTTTACGGTGTACTCATTAACGCCTTCGAGACCCCTTTAAGACTTTATTCAATCAACTGGGGTTTTCCTCCTCCTACAATTTATCCCTAGGTGAATTTTCTCTCTAGGACATTTCTTTTCAGGAAAAATTTTCCCCATTAACAATATGTAAAAATATACAAAAAGATAAAAAATAAATAAATTATATCCAATTTAATACACAGTAATATTGTCAAAGAACCTGAACCTGTCCTGGAGAAAATATCTTTGGCGAAAATTTACCAATGGCGAAATTTCAGGAGGGAGCAAAATCCCGGTAATTAAATTTGTTATAGTACAAACAGCGTGGGTAAACGACGATGGAGAAGTTTGTATTTTTAGGTATTATATACTGGCTAGGAAATCTAACTTTGAAATCTAACATTGTCCAGAAAAAGCATTTTCATGAAAAATTGTATTCTGACTTTTTCTTCATTTTTTGGAGGGGGGGGGGGGGCGTCACGAGATTTAGAGACATTTGATTTGTATATCTTCCTTCGAAATTTGAAAATTTGAAACATATTATTATATTTCACCCGGTCTATTAAAAAAAAAATTAACGACATGGTTTACTTTTTTTATTCTGAAAAAACTAATTTTTAAAAAAGGGGCCTCGAAGGCTCAAAAAAAATTATTTTTCTGAAAATTGATAATCTGTTAAGTTTATCAACAAATTTTCGGAATTTCGTCTGTTTATGAGTCGGATAAATTAAATAAAGCATAAAAAATCGTCATTTTTTGATTCTTAACTAAGTACTACTTAGGTTAAATTTAAAAATGAGGGCCAAATCAACATTCTTAACCAGCAATACCATTTGCCTCTGAAAATTAGAAAAGCCGTTAGTAATTCGCTTAAATGAAGTTATTTAGAATAAAAATCTTCAATTTTTAAATATGTCTGTAAAATAAGAGTCAAATTAAGTGTTTCAACCTGGCAATAAGTAAGGAGTACTGATTAGCTCAGTAAACCTTAATAGTTTCTTTCAAAAATATATTTACATGAAATTTATAATATATTTAAATATTTATCCTCACAAATATACTTATATTCATAAAGAAAAACTTCACATTACCCGACCAATGTAGGTAATAAATTTTAAGCTAAAAACTATAATCAGTCACAATACAGATTTATTTTACATATATTTTAGTTTTAATTACTTATATTATTTTTACAAAATAGATGCAAATATCACTAAGGCATTTTTATTTATTTTTGCCAGAACATTGCTTTTTTAATGCTAAAAATCACATAATTTCAATTATTTTAAGGTTTACAATAAATAGCAGATCCAACGTAATTTTGACTGATACTTGAGAATCAAAAAATTTTTCTAAAACTGTTAAAGTTGGATTTTAATTTCATTTTCAACATAATTTCTTACTGCATTGTGAACTCAAAAATTATATCACTTGAATTTTGATTTTGTTAAAAGACTATTTTTTTGCATCTTAGATTGCTTGGATTTTGCGAACCCAACACATTAATTCTTATGTCTATTTTTATTTACATGGCAATACAAATATTGCATAATATTTTACTTTATTAAATTGCACACTCAATAAATTATAAATTATTTTTTTAAGAAAAAAAATATTTATCATTATTTTTAATTTATCACTGTTCCGTACAAGAAAAAGCCTAAATATTGGACTAAAATTATACAGGTAATCTTAGTTTAAAAAGTCTAATATTTTTGAATATTTTCAATATTTTCTTATTTTTAGATATTTATATATTTTAAAATGCTAATATTTTTTGTTACTTTTATATTTTAAAAAACTATTAATCAACAATATTTAATATAAATGTACATTTTTCACAAAATCTATTTACTGTACACAAATTTTCAGTGCAAGTCGTTTTTTTTTGCAATTTTGAAATCTCAAATTACTTTTCAGTTGGAGATTCATTAGTCTTTGAAACGACTCGCACTGCCCGAAAACGCTACGCATGTGGTAGACCATGAGAATGGTTTGATGAAAGACTAAGTGAAGATGCTGTAGTTGTTGGCGTTGCTGCTACACTAACAGAAACTGCAGTACCACCTGTTAAATGATGTGCGAAAAATGATCCGTTATGTGTTGAAGGAACACCTCCAGTGGTACCATAAGGAGAAGGCCCAGCTGGATGATGATAATAACCAGGTGGTGGGGGGCCATGATGAACATGCGCGTGTGGGTGTGCATGAGGATGTGCATGACCATGAGGATGTGCCGCAAAAAGAAAAGCTGGTGCATATGGTGAATGATGATGTGGAGGAGTTGTAGGTACTGTAGGGCTATTTACGTCTAACCCAGGATTCTGTTTTTTCCACTTTGTTCTTCGATTTTGAAACCAGATTTTCACTTGCGTTTCGGTTAATGATAAAGAAAGTGCAAGATTTAGTCTTTCACAAACAGAAAGGTACCTAGTTGTTTTGAATTTATTTTCTAGTGCAACCAATTGTTCGTAAGTAAACGCCGTTCGAGCGCGCCTTGGTTTTCCACCAGAATTAGCACCATTACTTCCATTTTGGTTGTTACCCCCATTAGATTGAGAAGTTGAATTTTGATTTGAAGTCCCACATGAAGCAGAGGATAATGAAGACGATGCCCGTTTTTTAGTAGAATTACAAGGTGTGGAACCCAACATATCAGACTCAGGTATGTCTGAAGAATTTGTTCGTACGTCAATATCATCGTCATCATCTTCATCATCTTGATCATCATCGTTTTCCATTGGTTCTGGGGTATTTGAATCTTCATCGTGACCGCTTCCACTAGCAAATTCACCTCGAGAATCGCAGTCTGAAACAATAATTAAAAATAAAGATATGTAATATAAATTATTGCTCATTTTTTCGATGCTGTACAAAAACAATTTAATTTTTTATGTAATTGTTAAAAAAATAATATTTAAAAATTTTTCAATGATTCCTTAAACGCAATATTAGTCATTTCTGTAAAAATAAGTACCTGGGATGACTTATCAAGTTTATTTTCTATAAAATAGGTAACATCTCTCGGTTAGTTAAATATAATGGGAACATCACATATTTTAAGCTTTATCGCAAAGTGCAGTAATTGCCTTAAAAATGATTAATTAGATAAAATTATCAGATAATTGCAATCTATTTCATAGCTTTTAATCGGTTGACAATTAAGTATGTAGCGTGATTACTGCATTTACTCTCTACAAAAGCCTTTATAAAATTAATAAGAACGTGAAATCTGAATTATTGAACTCAAATAAGAAATGATAACTTAAAATAATTCTCATTGGCAAATACAGATCAAGCGGAGAGAAGAGTGAAGAGGAAAATCAACCCCCCCTCTGAAAATTTCCTTGCTTGAAAATAATTCTAATAATTAATACAGAACAAAATTTTATAAACCATTAAAAGAATAAATAAATAAATTGATCTACCAAAACAAACCTAAAAAAGAAACATTCAATTCAATAAAACTAACCAATATTCTCTTTTATTCTCTTTTGGTCAAAATCTCTTCTATACGATTGTCCAGAAACGAAACTGTTTGTGAGAAAAAAAAGGATACACGTATATTTTCAGAGATTCAATCAATGCGCAGATGTCCTAGGGACATTGATATGTATTCCCCTGTCACTTGCTCTTGAATATAGGGTATTTTTCAGATAAAGAAAAAGATACTTATTAATCTTTTAGACAGAAGCATATAAATAAATAAAAAAATGTCAAATTTATAATTAAAAAAATAATTGTTAATTAATTGCAAAAATAGTAGATTAAAATTTTTATATATATGCAATTTTTTTATTACAGTTAAGAGAAATTTTAGCCACCCTATTATAATGTCGTTTACCTAGTGTGAGCATCGATCGTTTTACGTCTAATTGAATTGCGTAATTTAAATTATCTACATTTCTCTTTTGGTTTCATTTCATGGTATTAATTTCTTTTATTTTTTTACTCGGTTTTATACCATTTACGTTATTTCATTAAAAATAATTTAATTTTATTTAATTGGTTATTAAAAAAAAAATATTATAGAATATAATGAATTTCATTAATATTTTATTAGCCATGATATCAAAAAAATGATTTATTGTACTTCTCACCTTACAATTATTATACATCCAGACTATATATTATTTAATGTCGTGATAAGATTTATATCTTGTTAAGATGAGCTGTTCTCGAGTAACACAGTATCTAGGGAATTTTAATATTATACCTTTTTTTTCTCTCCCCAATATGATTTTTCTCTCGACGTGTAATAATAATATCGTTATTATATTTAATAAGTATCATTGACACTTTTTGATTAAATTTTGAGATACAACAAAAAAATGTTCTTTTTTTTGTGATTCAATTTAATTGGATTTTATGAAATCTGATAATTTTAATTGAAATATTATAGTTTGAAGTAAAATTAATTATTTTTTTATTGGCCATTTCATTTTTTAAAAGTTAAGTAAATAGTTTATTGATTTAGGGAGTGAATTTAATGCTGGAATAAAGTTTTTAATTTGATTATTAAGTTTAATATGCAATGAATAATTTATAAAGTTGATTTATTTAAATTATTATTAAACAGTTAACAAAAATTGTCTTTTGCTTAATTTTAGTCAATTTTAAATGTAAAAAAATATACTAATATTTTAACTATAAGTTCGTAAAAATTTTTGCATTAATAGGATTTAAGATAATTTTTTCAATATTTCTCTATTCGCTGTTCAAGATATCGAGCTTTCGTTGATTCAGAAAGTTGTCCCTGGTTATGAAAATACGTTTCTAAAAATGTATGCAAACTACTTATTAAAATTAATAAAAGCAAACCGAATCGAAAAAATGAATCTCAAAAATCGCGCGTGGATTAAATTTGGATGAAAAAATATGGAAAACGTGTTACGTCTAAAATCAGCCTAAATGAAAAGAACATTTGCCGTTTTTTTTGTTTATTACACTGTAAAAAATAACTTTCTTATATTAACAAAAAAATTAGAAAATTTTCGAAAAAATTTGTAAATATTCGAAAAAAATCGTAAATTTACTAAATTTAGTATATTAACAAAAAAATCAAGTATTCTCGATTTTTTTTGTGAATTGCAAGAAAAATTGATAATTTACAATTTTTTTTCAAAAATTTAAAAAAAATAGTTGTAAATTTATGAAAAATAGTTGTGAATTTACAACTTTTTTCGTAAATTCACAAAAAAAAATCGAGAATTCTCGAATTTTTCGCTAATATACTAAATTTAGTAAATTTACGATTTTTATCGAATATTTAAAAAATTTTTTGAAAATTTACTAATTTTTCGAAAAAAATCTATTTTTTTTGTAAATCTAAGAAATTTACTTTTTACAGTGTACATAATAAAATAATGTGAATAAGATAGGTTGTTTAAAAATGTTTACGAATCCCTGGTCCTAAGTTATTGAAAATGAGTTTAAATACAAGCCAAATCCCAGGGGGCCAAGAATCTACATATCATTTTAGGGATTGATTTTACCTCTGTAATTCAGAATTTTCGGCAAGTTTGGACCCTCAAAATCTTATGCAGGATCTGTTTTCTCTACAGTTCCCGAAATCAGACCAATTAGACCTTTGTCTTAACTGGCATCTAAATCTACGTTAAAAATTTAAAATTAATTTTTTGAATACTCAGGGTGATTACACACAACAAATACAGAATACTAAAAATATTTCTAGAGTCGTTTTGTATCTTTCCTTCCACTACCCTCCCACATATCCTCTATTCCTAACCTATATTATTTAATAAAATAAATTTATCCAACAAAAAATATTATATGTAGAGCTTTTTTGTTGCAAAAACTTTACATATCACGGTCTGCATTTAAATTTTTATTTCGAAACGACAATTACTTAATCCTCTGAATTCATTCTATCAAAAATCATTTATACAACAACTGGCTTTTATATAAAATTTTTATCCATTGATGACAAAATGATGAAGATTTATTTTGTACTACTATTTGATTTTATATTTTATTTTATTGATTGAGTAGAACCTGTAAATACTACAATAAAAAGTGTACATATATTCTATGTACATTTTAACTACAAAAAACTTGACAGATAGAGAGTTAGGGATAAACCAAAAAAAAAATTTTAGCATTGAAATAATAAATTTTACTTTTTTTATTTTTAATTTAGTTTTTGTTTTCATATTCAACAAATTTGTGTACACTTGAATGAATTTTTATATAAATACACAAGTGTGTATGTGTGTTTATAAACATTAGTAAATAACTTTCGCTTTTAAATTTCTCTGTATTAAATTATATAATATTTGATAGACTATTAATTGAGGTATATTTGTGTTTGTGTTTGGTTAAAATAAAAAAAAAACTACTAAAAATAAGAATAGAAACTTGCTTTTATTTACTTGCGAGCGTGTTTTATACCCTAGAGAATTTATACATAAAGAGAGTAGTTGTTGCAAAGGTTTGGGAAACTTTATGAAGATGAAGCAAATAGCTAGGAGCATGTGGGTGGAGAATAATAAAAAGTTACTTTAATGCTACTTGTATTTATAAACACATTTTTTAAATTTATGCGAATTGGATAAATCAATTGAATAAATTTTAATAAATGTTAATAAAATTATAAACTTTTTTTTGATAGTTATATAATATTTTTGTGCTTAAATTGACGTTAAATTAGATTTTTTTAAAAGTTAATATGGATATGTTTTTATACATCATAAATCTTTTTTTTTGTGGGGTGTAAAGAATGAATTTAACAAATTTGGTCACGTGCAGAATAAACTGTTTCGAATTTTTTTTATGTATTAGTTTTTTTTTGTTTTGGTAATTATCACTATTGTTTTTGTGGCTAAAATTTAATTAAAAAAGTTAAATGAATAAATATTTGGTTTATAAAAATAATTTGTTTTGATTAGCATTGTTTAATTAACAATAATTAAGTGATTTCTATTAAAATATTTTTGTATACATTTTTTTAAATTATTGGTGAGTCATTCCATATAAGAAGCCATACAATTGAAATCTCTCAAATTGTTAGCCCTCGAGGTGCAAATCTGTTCAAAATAGACCCAGATTATGTTTTTTGTTCTTAGTTTCTGATATATAGTCTCGTCCGCATAGTAAAATTTTTCCCTAAATACGAATTTAAAATTAGTTTTTTTTTTCTTTTTTTTTTCTTAAATTCTAAGATTAATTAAACCTTATGTAAGGCTTAATAAATAAAGGTATTAATGACAATTATTATACAATTGATTATTTTTAGTAGGTTCATAAATTAAGATTTTTATATTCAGACTTGTCACAAAAATTCAAAAACTTTGAGGACCAAAATTACTTAGAAACTTTTATAAAGTTCAACTCAAATTTTTCTCCAAATAGGGCGTTTTGAAGAATTCTTTAAAAAAACAATCAAACCAACTAACGCATATTGAAATTGGTTTAAAAAAAATATTTGATAAAATCATAAACAGAAATTGAATAGAACAATATAAATAAAATTTCAATACATATAATATTATGAAAATTCAGTAAAGAAGCTTACGATTATATAATAAATGATATTTCAAATAAATAAATATAAAAGGCAAAGTTTGCATATAATTATTCTGTGTGGATGATCAGATTGTTTTTGATGTGATTAACAGAAGGAATTTTTAAAAGTGCCTTTAAGAATGAAAAAGCGACAAGGGAGAATTTAGAATCCGTTTTAATTTAATGCAAGGGTAGTAATAGTAGTAGTGTAAAAATAAATAAAGAAAAATATATATCAGCGTGACCAAAATAACACACTTTTCTAACTTGTATGTGACAAAAAATCATTGTTATTATGTATAAAAGTATAGATTTTTTTCCGAAGTAAAATACATGGAAACTGAATCCCAGAGAAAGATAGGGAAAGTCATTGTAATGCAGAGAGCCAATTTTCTGGGCGGCTTGGCGCGACTCGATGCGATCCACCGTACGATTATCATAACAACCGAGGATATTATTTCTATATATAGTGGGTGAGCGAGATGTCGTGTGATTTTGCTAGTGCTGTATATATACTACTGCGAAGTAGCAGTCGAAATTCAAAATGGATTTTCTCAGACTAAGAGTTTTTGAACTATATAATATGTATTTGAGAGAAAGAGATAAAATTATATATTAGCCTGGTTATTATTTTTTAATTTTTTATGCAAAATGTAATTATCAGTAAAAACCATGTAAGTCACACGAGATTTCATAAAAAGGTTTTTTTGTGAATGCGATTTAATTTAGTAAATGATTTCTTCTGGAATAAAATCGTCGCTAGAGTTGAAAACCAAAAATTCCTTTTTCTTAATATGAAAATCTTTTTTGCCACGAAAAACTAAAAAAAATCACATTTTTTACAATAATGTCCAAGCTAATATGTCAAAAAGACATATATACTGTAAAAAGACAAAACGAAAAGAGAGTATAGAAATTCATGTGGTACGGTATAGTGTGCATATAGGGGATGAATCCTATAGAACTCACTTCGACTGATGCAATTTTAATGGAAAGCTGCGGCTGCCTGATATGATTGATTGTTCGATGAACAAAATTCTGATTTTCTTTTATAGAATAATAAAATATATAGGAATTGTAATATATATAAAAAAAATTTATTTTATTTCTTTAATGCTTTACTGCATTATAAATGTCACTATTTTGTTTATAAATTTTATTTATTAAAATATGTAAAAATATAGAATGGAAATTTTATGAAAATAAAAATTTATAAAAAATTGTTCTTATTTCACCATTTTTTTCGACATACTTTATACTGGTTGAAATTATTCTTCTTTATATAAATTTTTGAAGTTTTTGAAGCGAAGGGCAAAAAGTATGGTTCCCAAAATGCAGCTATCACTAGAATTCTAGTTATGGCAGGCGAATTTTTTTTTACATTTAAGCGATTGCAAATGGCTTAAAACGTAAAGAATATTTAAAAAATTATTTTTACTCACTTAAATGCAATGCAAGCACCGCAGTATGATGAAGAAAAAAAATTTTTTTAAAACTTCTTTAAGTTTCATGTTACTTGCAACCATTTATAAAAGAATAGTATATTAAATATCAAGGGTGCAAAAATTTTAGCACTAATGTGAATACTAGCACGAGTGCTCGGCGAAGCCGGGCACGAATGATATACGTTCAGTCGTTCACACTAGTGTCTAAAGTTTTTCCCCCATAGTGGTTACAATATTTTTTGCCTACCTAGGCGTACAATGAGTGCAGAAAATTCCGTGACAAGTTTTACACACGAGTTTAAAGCCTGGTAGGGCAAAAATAGCTATTTTTTCCCGTGATTTAAAACATAGTTTTACATACAACGGGAAAAAAGCCCTCTCCCTAAGGTAGAAAATAGGTTTTTGCGCTAGATATGTAAAACAAAATTTTCTTTCTTGCAGGTAGAAGACACTTTTTTCATCCCGCGGCGTGATCGAAAAAAATTCATTTTCTCCCAGCTGAGAAAGAAAAATTTTATTTTGACCATGGGAGCAAAAAAAGAATGTTCCAGATCGCCAGAATGTCCAATATCTTGGCTTCGCCTCTGATGGTAATTTAAGTGCGATCTGGGCCATTTATTTTTTTTGGTATCTTGGTAAAAATTTACTATTGCATATAATGGGCAAAAAAGTCGCCTCCCTAGGGCCGAAAATAGGCTTTTTTGCCCAGTATATTTAAAACTATGTTTTAAATCACGGGAAAAAATATGGGGTTCGACTTTTGCATGCCGGATTTTTTTTATCTGCAATTTTTTTCTTTCATCCCAGGAAAAAAAATTATGCAAAATTTTGCATATTTTTTTAGAAAATTTGTATGCATGATTTTGTGAATTATGTTATGGTACGAGACTTTCTAAGATTTTGCCTCATTTTTTAATGTTCCAAAACAAATTGTGATCAATTATTCAAAAAAAAAAAAAATCAATTTAGATCTTTCAAAGAAAAATTATTTTGAAAAAAACAATTTTATGAAGCTTTTACGGTAATACTCAATTAAAAAAATATATATCTGCTCGCAGTGATTGGACTGTTTTGTTAGGATATTGATGTGATAGAAAATAAATTTTTTTAAAAAAAAAAGTTTTAAAAAAATTTCTATTTTAAACAAAGTATGTTAAAAAAAATTTTTTAATTTTAAATATTTTACAAATAATTTAGCAAACAGTAATAAAATTAAGAAAAGCATTTTAATACTAAATTTAATGGATAATCTAAATTAGACATTACTTTGGTCTAATTCTTAAATATAGACTAGTCATTGAATAAGTTAATTGTTTAGCGGGTAATAGAAAACACGTCGTCACATCTCTCTTAATAATACTGGTAAATATTAAACGGAAAATTTAAATACACCTACATATATATTTATAAGTCTGAACTTTGAAGAATATAGGTAATATATTTTAAATATGTTTAAAGATATTATTAAAGCAATTAAAACCAGTTTATTTATGTATATTAGACCTCGATTTATTTTAGCTTGTCTTTATTAAAAAAAAATTTTAATATTTTTAGATTTTTATTCAATTTTGAGAATTAGAAAAGGTTTAATGCACGATCAGACAGCATTCTGAATTTACTTTGTTACATTGATTTTTAATAAAATATAAATACTACAGGCAAGAAGATAAAAAATTTGAGGCTCGATAGAATTAATAAAGCAATCGTTTCCATTTTATCCAAAGTCTACCGAATTTCAATCTATACGAAAAGGTGTTAGAGTTTTCTGTTTGCCACTTATGGCAATAGAATTTTTTTTCTGACTGATTGCAAATGACTTATAAAGAAAATTAAATAATTTTTTTTTTTTTTTAATATTTGCTTTTTATTGCGCTGCTAAATAACCGAAAATTTTTTTTTTCAATTTTATTTAATTTTCAGGACATTTGCTATCTTTTAAGCAAGAAAAAGGAATCCACTACCCGCAAGCGGATTTTTTTTTCAATTTACTAAGTACCGTAAATTCCTTGTTACAAAAAAAATGGAAAAAAGTTGGACTAAAAATTGAAATTTCGAACATGGGTTGATTGATTAAGATCAACGGTGTTTTAAGGCATTAATAATTTTTTATGCACAAAAAGCAATAGTTTTTTGGAATTCCAATGAAAATTCAGAAACAAAAAGGGCAAAGTGTTATCTTCCATTTGCTCCCTTGCACATTATATGGGGGGTAATTTTAGACATACAGACGCCTCCGTTTACCCGCGCTTTCTGAAAATTGTCGCCAGATAAAAATCTTGATAAAAATCTCAAACTTCAATCTGGGGGTCAAAATTTGGTAGAAATTTTTTCTTAAAATTTTTAAAGTTAAAATAAAATTTGGACAAAACGGCAAATCGGTGTATAATTCTATAACAAAACTTTTTATTGCTTGTACTAATAAAATCATTAAATGATACAATTTATTCAAATTTGTTATTTCTGAATTTTGTAAGTAAATGAGCTTTTTTCATAAGAATGAAATAAATTTTAAGTAAAAAAATTAAAATCAAATTGAAATTTTTAAAAATCCAAAAAAACCCGAGGTCTAATCTGCAATATACTCATATTCTTTGCATTTAGGTTATAATAATTGGAAGTCTCCCAATGATGTGTCTGTTAAATTTTAGTTTTTAGTTTAGTTAGATCAAAAGCACTTTTTAAATAAATAATATTTTATTTATACATTAAAAGTATATTAAAATAATTAAATGAAAAATATAATATTAAAATAAAGCTTTAACCAATTAAACTGACATTAAATCGTATTAAATGACATTTTTATAAAAAAACTCAAATTTATAATTTAATTTCTCTCTATGTCTTGTTCTTGAGACTTTTGTACGGAAGTATAAATTTTTATATACAAAAAAAAAGGGTTACAACTGTGTATCTTCTTTTATTTTTTGGCAAGTGAGGGTGTGATAATTCCTAGAAACGATTAGAAATATATAAAGACACCGTATTTATTGTCAGATGTTTTAATTTTATTTTTTTTGTGTTAAATTCTTGATATATAATAATCGTTTTTTTATATATTTTAACCGTTTTAAAAAGATCAAAAGAAATTTACAAAAAATTTTTTTTGGTTACAAACGATAGAGAAAATACAAAACATTTTATTCATTAAGATGCAGAAACGATTTATTATTTTAAGAATTTTTTGTAATAAAAAAATTATTAAGAAATTTTAATTAAGCTTAAAATTTATTTAACGCTTTTTCGAATAAAAAAATTTGCAATAATTATATAATAAATTAAGTTAAATAAATAAAAATTTTTTTTTAAAATAACAAAAAAGTAAATAAAAATTTAAATCCAAAATAAATAAAAAAATACGTTTTATATAAAAATTAATGTTAAACTCATTTGTTGACAAATTTAAATATCCAAAATTTAATTTGCATAAAGTAAATCTCTCATCATGGCTATATCAAGCTTTGACAGTAAAAACATATATGATCATAATATCTTTACTCTTTAAGCCAAAGTATGTGTGTATAAAAAAAATTGTAACAAAAAAAAAAATTAAATGAATCTCGGTTAAATCTTCTTTAGTTAAACCAAAATAAAAACAGTTAAAAAAGCATGGATATATTCGTTTATAAGTTTTTTGTTTACTTTGGGTATATGGGTAATTCCATATAAATTTTAAGGGTAATTTATGTTTATTTTTTGGATCATAGTCATTTTTGTAAATGGCTGTTCTTAAGCAAGGGGTAAAAGTTCAATTTTTTAAATTTACCCTGTTTCTGCATTTTGTTTTCTTTCTTTCAAACAAAAGTTTTTTTGAATTGTATATTTTTCAAACGTTAAAAATTTCGGTATGAACATTGCTTAATTTAAAATTATGAAAATTTTCGTTTAAGTCTAACTGTAAAGGAAAGTATGCTTTTGTAGCATCTGACTAAACAAATAAGGCCCTCCGCGTTCTGTGTATTTAGATCCCGAAAGATCAAATTTGGATTTAATCAAGGTTTCAATTTATGAGTATCCTGGGCACCCCAGGTACCTAGATCCTTCTTTTTTCAGAAAATTAAACCAGGGTATCATAGAATAAGGCAGGATCTGGAAAAAGTTAGGGGTCCTCAAAGTTGGCCAGTTTTTCGCAAAAAAAAGACTAGAAGTATGACCCTGCGGAATAGTCTAAATTTTTAGATTAGGTCAAAACATGCTGAGTTTACATTTGACATTTTTCGCTATCCCTAGTCTGGAGGGGCATGTCGGACTATTGGAGTTCCACCGTTTTTTAAAATTATCTTTAGATAAAAATCGAAAATTCTCAATTTTTTATTGTAAATTTAAACAAAAATTGTGAATTATAAGTAAGAAACTACCTAAGGATATTATAAGGTTACCTCCAAATTTAAGAAACCGAAATTTTATAGCATTCATGATTTACCAGAACGGTTCTGGTATCTTGATATAATAATATCATCGTGCTACAACCTTTTTCACAACAGATAAATTAAAAAATTTCTCTATTATTTTCAACAAAAAAAAGTCTAAAAACTTGGTCCATATTTTACTTCAGAATTTCGTATCTTCAAAAAAAAATGATCTTCGGTGTATTGGATTAAGAAAAAACAACGAAGGCCTGTTGCGTCGGGTAAAAAAGAGACAATTGTTAATGCATGCGATGAAAATTTTTTTTAACTATTCAAATAAAGAATGATCTAATTTATATCAAGTTTTTCTTGACACATGGTTTTTTATAAAAAGCAAAAAATATAATCACTATTTTTTGCTTTTTATAAAAAACCATGTGTCAAGAAACGGGAAAAATAAGAAGAAAATCCAAAAATAGTACAATCTAATAAGTAAATTATTTAGTTTAATTTCATTTCTTCAAAATTACATTATACTCTAATTTGTTATTTATTCAAAATAGTTTATCTGAAAAGCTCTATATACACATATGCATTATATTTAGATGACGAAACTTTTAGTCATTTCACACATTGTGTACAAAGTGTAAACTTCAACGCGTAAATTAACTAATTTCCGGCTCTTTCCATTCACGTCTTATCAAAATAAAGTTTTTCTTAAAAAAAAAAAAAAGAAAAACTTATTAAGTCCAGTGAAGCTTATACGTGTTAATTTTATATTTGCGCATGCGTATTTATATTCACACATAATTTAATACACATCAAAAGATTTAGTAAAGAGTTTTAAAAATTATTGGATATAATTGTCGTATTTAGTCGCGTGGCACATTTCTCTCTTTTTTTATCTTCAGAAAAATTCCTATAATAAGTCTTGCTTTAAAGAGCTTTTTTAAAGAAAAACATCTGCATTAACACTGGATAATTTAAGTCGGGATTTTTTTTTTTTAAATCACACATTTTTTGCATTTATGAGTAAAAAGAAATATCAAAGTTGGTGATTGCTTTGAGAGAAAAAAAAGGATTGAAATCTCTTAAAAAAGGGGATGTTTTTTAAATAATCTTTGAAATAAGGAAATGAGCTTGAAAGATTTGGGTATAAAGAAATTGACGTATTTCTTTTGTACACTTTTTAATTAATGATTTTTAAAATAAACCAACTGTAAAATAGAATTACATTTACAAATAAATATTCTTACAATTCAATTATTTAAAAAATATTTTTTTTAATTAATAGCTAGCTTCAATTAAATTGTTAAACAAAATTAAATTTATAGATTTTTTTATGCTTTTAAATTTTCGGGCGTTACCCTCAAATTTTTTTTTATTTTACAGAGAATAGCTTCGATTGATATATACCACGGGAATTACATTGTTAACGTACGAACAATATTTTCAATGTATTTTTAAAGCTTGCAAGCTTTAATAAACATTATTTATATAAATATCCTGTTATTTGATATTTATTTTAGTAATTAGGGTTTATTAATTTTTACTGTCAAACTGAATGTTAATTTTTTTTAAATTAAATGCTACTTAGATGCTAATTGGATTAATTTAAAAAATAAAATTGTAAATTTACTCTATTTAATTTTTTTAAGGATTGTAGATATTTTAATAATTAAAATTTAATTAAAATTTTTATACGAATTAGAAGAAAATAAAAAATGTGAAAAAGCAGCCTCAACTTAAAATAAATATACTGTTTTCAAATAAATTTATAATAATTATTTGTTTATAAATAATAAAAATAATAAAAATAATGTAATAATAATTACCTTCATTAAAACCACCATCTCTCAGTCTCCGTCGATGTGAATGTCTGCTTGAAATTAATCTACCGCCGGTAAACTTATTAGGATCTAATATATTTTCAACAGAAAAAGCAAGTCCTCTTTTGTTAGTTTGCACATTTCCAGCAGTTGTTGTCGTTGTTGAAGTTATATTTCCAGTTGCAACAGAGCAACTTCTTCCAGGATTCCCAATAATATTTGGATTTAAGCCCACGTGGTAAAATCCACCTGGAGTAGTTGCTATTAATCCAGGAGTTGGACCATTTGATAGGCACGAAAATGCATGAATTCTTTGAGCATTTAATGGATGAGCAAACTGTTCTAATGTTTCAGGACACCTCGAAGATGCTGTTAAATCAACTGGACTACTTGGATTGCTTTGTTCATCAGGGTTTTGACAAACATCAACTTCAACGTCTACATCAATTTCTTCATCTTCTTGTTTAAATTTACCATTAACTTTTTCATTAGCAATATTAGCATCTTCTTCCTCTTCTTCCTCATCATCTTCATTTTCTTCTCTTCTAACACTAGTAGAATTTTCTGATCTTTTCATATCTTCTTCTTCAATATCTTCATCCTCTTCATCAACATCATCTGAATTTTTTTCAGATTTTATTTGTTTAACATCTTCATCCTCATCCAAACTAATTGTATTTATATTTGATTCTTGTAATCTTCTATGTAAATGTTCGTACCTAGCAAAAGCTCCTGTTGTTGCTGATCTTACTTGAAGTAAAACACGTGATTGTAATCTATCTGTATGATTATTATTATGTGATCTTATTGATATACTATCAATATTATTTTCAACATTTGAATCTTCTATTCTTAATACTGTACCTAATGGTGACATTTTTACTGATGATTTTATTTCTTGTTGCATTCTTTTCCACATAACAAGATAATTCAATAATAGTTTTATTTTATTTTTTTAGATCATTTAACAACGTGGATAATCATTTTCATATCCACGTGTTTGTTTGATCATTTAATTTTTAACAAATAATTTAGTCACTTTTTAATTTTCACATTTTAATAATCACTCTTTATTTACACCATAGGTTTTTTTATTAAACACAAATCACAAAATAAAACAACATAAAAGAACAATATTTATTTATATTTATTTAAATGTTTAAAATTAAATAAATACATGATTTTTTAATTAATTAATCTTTAGATAAACATTTAAAGAGATAAAAACGATACGCAGTCACTAGTATCCCGTATACGTATGTCGGCATTTTAGTTAAACAAGTATAATTTCATATAATAGTAGTAACAGACACACATACACATAGACGATTTTAAATGTAGAAAAATAAAATGAAAAAAAAGGCTTTTTTTGTTAGAGAAAAAAAAGGAAGATAATGTAAATATACAAGATAGAATAAGAGAGAAAATGTTTGTTACGCCTTAAATGTGGGTGGAGCTTAAAGCTTTTTGTGGGTTAAAGCTTTTATATATTAGCCAATCAGAATATAATATGAATTGCGCAGATGTAAATATATATATATAGTGTATGGGAGCTTTTATTTAACTTTTAAATGTATGTATGTGTGAAAATATCTAAGAATTGTAGATGATAAAGGAAGAAAGTAGGATAAGGGATTAATTTTTTTTTGTGTGATAAAAATGTATGGATATTAGGAATGTTAAAAAAGGATAGTAAATATTTATTGCATAAAAGGAAGGGATATGATATCATGCGCTTTTATATAATACGCAGCCCTTACTATAAATTTAGAGACATATTTAACGATCGTAGACGGTATCTGACTGGGTACAAAGTGGTTTGTCTTTGAATTAAACGGCACTTGCCAGTACTACTACTACTAAAAATACTTGTATCCTATTATAAGATCATAGTTGGGCAATCTAGGTGAATGATTTTATAAATACATGTATGTACTAACACATAGACGTATTTATAAAACTTGTGTATCTCTAAGTTGCCGCCTACTTGTAGTATAATATATTCGGGTGGTTGGAGGTGTAACAGTCAATTTAGTCAAAAAAATAAAGAGAAGGGTTGTAACTAACTTTATAACTTGTATATATGATGATAACCATGATGATTATATATATATATTGCAGTTATTTAAGAGTATATTAGAACTCAGGCTAGATGTTAACCAAGGGAAAAGCTTAAGATTATTATGAATGGTAATTGTAGTTGAAGATTTATGTATGTATATATTATGTTTAGCTATTTTCATAAAAATATCGTTATTTTTAGGGTATTTCATTATTAAATCTAAAAAATACACATTTTAATAATTTTTAAGTATACTAGAGAAAATCTCTTAACTAGATAAAGTATGTGTACATAAATATTATATTTTGTAAAATAGATTATATATATATATAACTGAGGTTATTTGCCTAGCCATACTAATATAAATGTATATATAGGCACACAAAGATATTGTTTACTCGGCCATTTAGATAATTGCTAGGTTATATCAAAATTTGAATGTATATTCCAATCGAAACAAAGTTTATTAAATATATATATATTTTGGTAAATGTGAAAGTATTGGTGAGGGTATTATATATACATATATTAATTAAATATATATTTATAGAGAATGAAAATCAAAGAGAGAGAGAAATAGAATTTGCGTAATGGAACATTAGCAACTCTGACGATTTACTGCATATGTATCGACGATTTTACGGTTCAAAAGATTCTGATAGCTGAAATGGTATATTCAAATTTTGAGTAATTTGCAGATTTAATGTGAATATATTTATACAGATACTTGTTATATTTGTAGGTATATTAAACTGGATGCTATTTCAAAAATTTTCTATTTTTATTAACAGTTCTCAAAATTTTCTCATTGAACAGAAAATTATTTTTGACAATTTTGGTTAATGTGCGACCATTTAAAAAATTTTTTTTAGCCCAAAAAGGTTCAAAAAATGTTTAAAAATGCTTTTGTTTGCTGAAATATCAAATTCAATGAAGTATTTTTTATTTTCGCATTTTACAAGCAAACGAGAAAAAATTTCGACAAAAATAAATGGCACCATTAGCCAGGAAAATTTTAGATTATAAAACTGAAGAGTACTTAAAAGTTATTTTATTCCAAACAGTTGACGAGAAAAAAATTTGTTTTAGCTCAATGTACATGATACATTCGGTATAAAGGAGGTAATGGCAGGATTCAGAAACTGAAAACTGCTCAAAAGCTTCCAGAAATTTTATTTTTTGTTGATAAAAAGGCCAAATTTTTAACAATTCGTGTCCAGCCTAATATACATCAATGTATATGCATATTAGTTTATTTTGGAAAATTGGGTGTGTATGTATGCATATATAATACATATTTGATTATGGAAATTTAATGCAATATTATACATGTATGTGTTTATTTAAAATTAAATTCTACATTTTAATAAAACAATTGATCTAAAAAAAAATTTTTTTTTGATTACAATATTTTTAATTTTTTGCTATTATTAACAAATGAAAATTTATGAATTTTATTTGTTAATTGAAAAAACTATGTTTCTTTAAATTTTTATTTAATATTTAGAAGATAGTATGGTTTTTAACATTGATGAAAGATATTATAATTCAAATAGTTAACAGTTTTCTTGGTGGATACTTTGTTTATACAAAGTAACTATCCGAAAATGTTTCGAAGTATAACTAACAAGAGAAGTATAAAGGATTTATTAAGTTTATTTGCCTCTGAATTTCAGGACAGGTCGTGGCAGTTGAAAAAGCACCCCTCGTACTTTCAGTTTACCTGAATGGGCCTCCTGGGCCTAGAAATTAGAGCCCCTAGCAGGGTTTTGAACTATAAGATAGGATTTTTTAGGCTTATTTTTATCTTATAGCATAGAAACCTGATAGGGTGTATTCTTTCTAGGATCAGGAGGCCCATTCAGGTAAATGCAAATCGGGTTCCCAAACAGTTGACACTTTCCTTGTAATAATTTATTTGATCAAATAATTCAAATCCAGTCATCTTGTAATATGCAATTCGCGACTACCTATTTTTATTTTTTGATAAAGACTGAAAGTTGTTGAAAAAGTGTCCCCAGCTAATGTACAAAGAACTTTTATAAATTTAAAATTAAGCGCATAAAAGTTTTATAACGTAAAAAACGAGTAAAAACGTGCTTCTATTTTAATACATTAGCAAGTCCACTATATGTTAACTTTTTCCCACTAATGAGGTAATTGTTACAAATATCGTGCTATAATTCGTAGCCTTCTAGATAAAATCCTTTCTTGCTTATAAACGTACATAAATACACATTATATTAAATATAAGAGCGAGGAAAACTTTGTATTCTCTCGAGTAGCGTTATGACAATTTTCACAGCTATTGTACCTTTTATATGAATACTCGACTTTTCTTTATATTATGTTATCTTTTAATTTTGATTTCAGTTTTATAACGCTAAGTTATTTGTTCTCATTTTATTGTTATTTCTTTTTCATTTTCACGTATTTTCTTAACGTTTTCTCTTTAAAAATTTATTTTAGCGCTATTAACTCTCCTTTTTTAATTATTTAATATTTTAAATATTATTTTATGATTTTTTTAGATGTATTTGTGTGGGTTCAAGCGTATGTCTATGAATCGTAAACTAAGATAAAAAAATATTACTGTAAATTCAGTTGCCAGTATTAATTTTTTATTTAGGCAAAAAATTGGTAAATATGATTTTTTGGTTCTCTGAAATTTTTGAGTTGTGTCTTCCGAATCCTCACTTCCAAATTATTATATTCACTGTAAAAAGTAACTTTCTTAGATTTACAAAAAAAATAGAATTTATTCGAAAAATTAGTGAATTTTCAAAAATTTTGTAAATATTTGATAAAAATCGTAAATTTACTAAATTTAGTATATTATCAAAAAACTCGAAAATTCTCGATTATTTTTTGTGATTTTACGAAAAAAGTTGTAAATTCACAACTATTTTTCGGAAATTTACAACTATTTTTTGTAAATTTTTGAAAAAAAATTGTAAATTATCAATTTTTCTTGCGAATTCACAAAAAAAAACTGAGAGTACTCGAATTTTTCGTTAATATTCTAAATTTAGTAAATATACGATTTTTTTTGAATGTTTACAAATTTTTTCGAAAATTTACTAATTTTTCGAAAATGTTCTAATTTTTTTGTTAATATAAGAAAGTTACTTTTTACAGTGTTGCTTTTACGTTACTAATTGTAAATTATAGCTAAAAAAGTTTAAATAGTATATTTTTATCCTAGGGTTAATTCTGGGGCATTATTTTTTTAGGTCCAAGGGCACCCGTAATTGTCAGTATCAAGAACACGCGTATTTTTGAATCGCGCCACGGTCGGAAAATAATTTGGGTTTAGGAACTTAGAATAATCCGAGGTTAGGGACTTGATTTGGTTTTACAAGTTACTTTCAGAAGCTAGAATGTTTGTAATAGATAGTTGATAAACAGAAACATGTTTCAAGTAAGTTGTTTGTGTACTTATACAAACTCGGTATAAGTTTTTTGGGGGATTATTTGTTATTCTTCAGATAGTAATATACGTGCAATATGGGCAATTATTTATTTTTCTTTATTTTTATGACCAAGGATTGTGGTTTTGTAGTGGTCGAAAAATATATGTTTTCTGGTAATTGACAAGAAAGCTTTTTTTAAACATGTGCACAAACGATGAAGGCATTTTTAAGATCTTAATATTTAAAAAATAAATAAAAAATTCCAAGAAAATATAAAATCAAAACCCAAACCTGCCAATAAAAAAAAAATTATTTTTAATTTTTTTGCTCCAGTGAAATTACCTAGCTCAGCTATACATACACATATATTTATTTTAATTTAATACCTTCACACAGATATATAAAATCTATAAAATTTCCATATATAGAGTAATTAGTGATTCCATTTGGTTTCGATCAGTTTATTTGCAACAAACCGTATCCATCAGTTATAACGATTATTCAATGTTTCTCTTTGCCAGAGTATTTATCGAATAATTGATATACAATATTGTTATATAATTGTTTTAATATTACTAAAAATAATTTTTAATTAAATATTTTTTTAATAGCTAATTAAAAATAAATTACATAATATTTTATAATTATATTAGAAGAAAAAATATTTTACTGAAAATTTATTTTGCGACAGGTGAGTACAAGCTTAAATCAATTATCTAGGTAACCAATGCCCTTGTTATCGGATACTTTATCTAATAGTTTACTGTAAACATTATTGTTTATGTATATATAAATACAAGTACAATTATTGGGCGCTTGTATAGGCAATAACTATATAGGGATCTCGGTATATATATAAGGTAGCAAGTAGAGAAAATCGAGATTCGGCCAGCCGTGACTCCCTATTTTGACTGTTCACTTATATATTATATTCGATCCCTGTATTAGCCACACGTTCAATGAATTTTGTCGATTATGCACAATTTCTTACGCACGAGTAATAAAAATAAAACCCCTTCATTATATGGCGTATTATTTTTTTTAGTTATTTTTTTTTAAATAAGACATTTGTCACACACGTATATTTTCTATTATATATTATATTCTCATTTTCTAATGTACAAGTATATAAATTGAGTTTAAGATTTATATTAAAGAGAGAAAAAGAAGTGAGAAATAAGGGTCGGGAAAATCGACGTCGATTATCCGGTTAAATTATAACGTACGTACCGGAACGAAATGATTTGCAAGCTTTGCACGTTTATATATATATAGCTGGTTTCTCTAAGAGTAAGAGAGTTTATTATACAATTACATTTATATGTAGAGAAATATATCCTTTTTAAGACACATCTGTTTTATGTGTAATCGAGCGTCTTTTATTTTAAGATATATACCCGTTTTATCATTTTTTTTTTCAAATTTATATAAATATATATCTATGTATAGGATCATGAAATAAGTATTATGCTAAAAATCTGCTCATTTTGCCAAAAGTGTCAAAAATTGTAGCAAAATGAGATTCTAAAATTTCAGCTCCTTATATTGAGTATTTCTAAAGACCTAGTGCCTCCAATTAAATGAGATTATGTAAGGAGCAATTTTTTTAAAATCTTATTTAATTTATTGAATCCTTCCAAATTTCCGAATAATACATATGAATAATTTAACCCAATCTGGGCCCAAATTGAATTTTACCAATTGAATTTTACCAAATTCAGTTTTACCAAAAATTTCAAAATTCCAGAATCAGCTACAAAGTCTAAACCATTAAATAATTGGCATTTGAAAATAATCACAATTATAAAGCTTATTTCGTACTTGAAAAAAAAAACTTATTAAAACTAAATATTTTCCATTATTTTATTCCATTTTATTTATTCACCCTTCGTGTAACCTTTCTGACAGATAAAAAAAAAGAAGGAATTTATTCATTTTTTTTAATGATTTTTTTTTTATTCAGTTATTTCATATTCATCAATTTCCAATAAAGATGTATGAGAAATCTCCAACGTGTATAAACTTTATAAAGTCGCAGGTGTATATAGAAATCGTAAACAATGACATAAAGTTATATATATAATATACCCTTGTTCAAAAACGAAACAAGTCAACCTTGTTGGATCATCTTCACGCTTGTCTGGTTGGGTAGCAATCGGCCACCACGATAATTGGCCAATTAAAATGCTCACCAAGTGATATATTCTATTTCTATATATAAACTATTGTGTTTAATATACATAGAAAACTATTTACCTGTCGTCCGATAATTATAATGGTTATATTTATAATAGTTTACTTCACTTTATATACGCGGTGTTCGTATTGATGAATTGTTTTCTATTAAATATACTCAAACTACGTATATACAAGAATTTTCTATTCAGATTTATTAAGACAATAGATGTTGAAATACAATTGAAATGTACAGTTTTTTATCAAATTTTTTTTTGTCACTTTAAAAAAAAATAAAAATTACACGCAAAAAAAAATAATATGGTTGAGTTAACAATTATAGATTTTATTTAGTTTTTTTAATCCTAACCTAAAAATAAAATTTTTCAAAAGGGGTGATAATTATTATCAAAGGATATTGATGGGAAGGAGGTTTAATAATAGGCAAGGATGTTAATGAGCATCCGATGATAATTATAAATGTAAGGGTTGGTAAAGGATAATGTAGAAGAGTTAATAATAGACGAAAGTTGGGATATAGGAAATAGAAATAAGTAGCTGTGATAAGATAAAATAATAAAATAATATGATAATTATTTCTCCTTGAGTGGCCTAATCTGCGTATCTCAATGGATCTTAAAAAGTCGATCCGCGTGATTCTCTGTTTAGGACGTTTAAGTTCTTATTCACATTTGAATTTCGAGTAGGGTGGGTTATTCATGATTTCTTGACTAGTTTCAAATACTGAAAAAAATTTGGTTACGTATTTTTTATGCAAAATGAGACCTTCACCCTTAAAATGACCTAAACTAGCCCTAAAAAGAGCGTTTTTGCTAAATTCACTCTAGCCCTCTAAAATTTGGTATACAGGGGTTTTTTGGGTCACTGATCACGAATATTAAGGTATTTTTTAATGCAAAATTAGACCTTCGCCCTTAAATTTGCCCAATTTAGCCCTAAAAAGGACATTTTTGCTTCATTCACTCTAGCCCCTCTTGTGATTTTTTGTTAATTTTTCAAAAATCCTGTTATGTTTTTAGATAAAAATTAATGAATTATTTATTTACAATATTAATAATCTAACAATAAGTTTAAATCTTTTCAGGGGTAGTTTTGGCTAATTTAAGGGTGAAGGTCTAATTTTTTATAAAAATTGAGGTATTTCAGTGACCCGATAACCCCCGTATACCAAATTTCAAAGGCCTAGAGTGAATACTGCGAAAATGCCCTTTTTAGGGGCAGTTTTGGCCAATTTAAGGGTGAAGGTATAATTTTGCATAAAAAATATCTGAATATTCGTGACCAGCGACCCAAAAAACCTCCGTATACCAAATTTCAAAGGCTTCGATTGAGTGTAGCAAAAATGCCCTTTTTAGGGGGTAGTTTTGGCCAATGTAAGGGTGAAGGTATACTTTTTCATTAAAATTACCTCAATATTCGTGATCAGCGACCCAAAAAACCCTCGTATACCAAATTTTAGAGGGCTAGAGTGAATGTAGCAAAAATGCCCTTTTTAGGGCTAGTTTGGGCCAATTTAAGGGCGAAAGTCTAATTTTGTATAAAAAATACCTTAATATTCGTGACCAGCGACCCCCGTAAACCAAATTTCAAAGGCTTAGATTAGAAAAGGCTTAGAAAAGACCCCGATTTTCGTGTTTAGCGACCCAAAAAACTTATAGTAGACCAAAGCTGATGGTGGTCAGAAACAATATAACCCCTCCCCCCCGTATTTTGACTGGAGTATAAAGACACGATAATAACAAAACTTTTTTTCTTCAAGTAAAATGTAACGCCATATGGCCAGAAAAATGAAGAATTACCAAGGTGAAGCTGTGGAAATTATTTTTTTAGCATTTGGATTTCTTTTTACTTGTCTTTACTGTAAGTAGTGAGGAACTGGATCTTTTCCTGGAATAGTAAACACTCATTCTGGCGACTAACAAAAAAATAATTTTTTTAGCCCTTATAAGTTTTATGTCATTTGCATTATTTTAAACGAAAAAGAAAAATTTGACTAGCCATAAACAGATCATTTTTAGACAGAGTATAGATAAAGTATAGACAAAGTTCTTTTTTGGAGTTTAAGCTCAGGAAATTTTTGATTTACTTTGTATACAAATTTTTTTTTTTATAAGTTAAAGTATATAAGGTATACCTACAGATTTTTTGTAAGGGATTTCAGGCTTTATTCGAAATTTGATCTGGCCCGATATGTAGAAAAAACCTGGATTTACGGATCGGGTATCACCTAAAAAGAAATTTATTTAGATTTTTTTTAAATTTTAGGTTTGTCAACGTCCTTGGATCTTGCGGTTAATAAGATAAGGGTCTTGGTTATATATTCCTGTAATTTCCAGAAACTTCTATAAACCTAAGGTATTAATTAATTTTTTCATATTATAAATGTCCAAAATAATGTAGAAATTTGAGCTTACGTCAGGATAAACCTAATAAATATTAATACTGAATATTATTTTTAAGTATATTTTATTATTGTATATATATATTATAATCAAGTGTCACAATATAATGAGAATAAGAACCAGGGTGAAAATCTGCTAACTATTATGGTATCAAGTATCGTCAATCTTCTAACCATAGAGATAATATAACAATATTTTGTATATTATATTATTCTCTCTTGAAAACAACGCCCTAAGGATATGATTATATGTACTTCTCGATTATTATGCATGTATGTGTGTACAAGTTTACACGTAAATATACATTTTCAACATCATGTCATATATACAACCAATACATACACCAAAACATGTATATATTTATATGAAGATGAACTATATATATCGTTTACGCGTTATTATTACAGCGATACGACACGTTTTGGTGTCAAAAGTCCCTTGGGCTCTACAAATGATATCGCTTCCATACTATTGTATATGATGTAACAACTGTCTCGAATGCAATATATATTTTATATACCATAAATGTTGGTAATTTTTCTTTTTTGTTTTTTTAATGGCTATTTGGGAGTATTTATAATAATTAAATTTTTGATAGCTTTTTTTTTGTAAAGCGTTTTATAAAAGTTTTGAAATATGAGCTTTTTAATGGTAATTTTGTTTAATATACATTGGCATTATAAATTAATGCTTAAATTTGTTTTTGTAAAATTTTTAACTATGAGTGTTTTTTAAATACTAGATACAAATTCAGGACTTGAATTTATAAATTTTAAAAATTTATTCTAGGTATTTATAAAATTCTTTCATTTGAACTTTAATTGACTTCAGTCATGCAGCGCCAATGCAGCACGCTTAACTATTCAGCAGCCAATAGGATCAGGAATAAAGCCTTCATAGTGGCGATATCTCTTTTTTATAAAGGGATATTTGGATATTATGTGTGTTTGTGTGTAACTTTTCCAACAAAAGTGCCTCAGATGTGCCTCACTTCCTTAAATTAGCAAAAAACCGAAAAATCAAAATTCAAAAAAATGAGATTTTAGGTATTTAGAAGGTCGAGCACCCCGTAGACTTGATTGGAAAAGTCGAAAAAAATTATTTTTTATCGATTAATACCTATTCATAAAAATTTAGGGAATGAAGATTTTTTTAAATTGAGAAAACCCGTTTTTTAGACTTTTTTGGAATGAAGTTTAGAAGGTTTTTGAGGATCCCAAAGTGGTCGTAGAGGTCAAAAAAAATTTTTGAGATGATGTGCAAAGTTTATGTGACAATCCTAGTAATTTTCACGATTTGATCTGTTGATGTGCCAGAGAAATAAAATAAAGTTTAAAACGAGATTTTTTAAATTTTCCACTCGGGTTGTAATAAGCTATTTTCGGGTCTGCCACTACTTATAATAGCTACGGGCTTGGGGCCCAAATCACTATAAGTATCCGGGAATAGCCTTTGTTTTTTGAGTTTTTAAGTACTTTAAAGGTTGATATCCCTCAAAAACTATTTACTGACAAAAAGCACATGGGGAAACACAACTTTTAAGATCATTTAGAAGAATAACAAAACCCCGCTTTTTGAGAATTTCATATTTAAAAGCTCCTTTTCGTTTTTACAATTTTCCGGCTTTGCTTAAGGTTTTTTTGAAAAACTGATGGCAGATTCGGATTCAGCGGGAAATTTTACATTTCCCCCGTAGTTAAACATAATTTTTTAGCAGTATTTAGAGCGGTGAAAAATTAAAATCGAAAAATTTTTTCAGATTTTTGCAAAAAATTTGAACAAAAAAAAAATCGATAAACAGTTGCCATTTCGAAACCATTGAACCTAGAACCTTAATCGAAAAACAGCTGCCATTTCGAAACCATTGAACTTAGAGCCTTAAAAATTGACAAGGTATCATATTCTCACATACTAAACCCAGACCAATAGGTTTTTATTAAGATCTCAGCCTTTGAGGTACCTTTTATGTTAGATACATAAAGAATTACCCATATTATTTTCATGTGCTCAGTGGTAATATTTAAAGGTGATTAAATAATCTACGCTTTTGAGAATCTTAATTATTAAATCTAAAATCCAAGCAACTTTTCAAAATAACGGCCAGGCTAAAACACTCTTGAACAGTTCTAGCATTCAAAACCTGCTTACACAAAATCAAAAATAGAAATTTCGAATATCAAAATGGTAGTATCAAATATTGATCAAGAATTCATAAAATAATTGAACAGATTATATAAAAATCAATAATAAATAACCGTGCTACTTCAAGCGAAGAAAACGCCAACGTGGTTTCTCCGCTATTAGCATCATACATTAAATGCAAATATAATTGATCCGTATCGTTAAAAAAAGAAAGTCCATAACTTATTCTATGATATAATAAATATAGACATTTAGATATAATCTTGTGATTCAAGTGTAAAAAATAAAAATAAAACTTTAAGCTGTGCTTTATGGCCCATCAAATTAAAAGATTCCCTTATATTCTCAAGTGTGATCCCTTTAAATATAAAAAAAAGGAGAATTTTTTATCTTTCCGTAACTTGACCTTTTATAAATTCGTTATGCCAATTAAAATGCATATAATCTTTAAAAAAAATCATTTTTTTAGGTTATGTATGATATTTTATTTTTGTAATATAATAACACTTATAAAATATGTGTTAGTTAACGAGCGAAATATAACGCGAATTTTCTTTATTATTCCCCTATCATCCTGTACATATTTATTTTTAAAAAGATAATATACATCTAATGATACGTTAATAATGAGAGAATTAAATGTTCGCAGATGGCGTGGTTTTTAGTTTTCCAAAAGTCTTCTTAATTTTTTTTTTCTCTTTATCTTTAGGGAATTCTATAAAAGTTAAACGAGCTTCAATCGCATGGGAGTATATATATATGCATTTTAGACCCTATATTATATGGAGGAACAGCTGAGGCGACATGATCGTTTGATAATAATATATATCTTTAGCTGTTTCTTATCTACCTATATTTATACATATTAAATTCAGATGGGTTCAGGATTTATGTGATTTAGCTGAGGCGTATCATATTATAACAACTGAGTTTTATAATTGAATGTTTTTTGACAATTTGGGCAGATTCTGACCAGAATTTCTGGGATCTTTTTCGGACATTGGATGACGTTTATGGAAAATTCTGATTTTCTTAAGCCAATATTTCCAGGTAAATTTTAAAAAATTTCTGAAAGACTGTACACTAGAAAACTTACATAAAATTTTGTCAGAAATCTGACAATAAAATCATAATTTTATGAAATTTTCATTCGGTGAAAGAAAATGGGGTCCAAAAAATCTGCCCAGGATCTGCGCAGGTCAGAAATTCTGTTTCTTTTAATTTTTAAGGCTTTTTTTTATTAAGCTATTACAAAATAAATTATACCAAAAACTGTGTTGAGCGCAGAGGGTGAAGACCAATTTAACAAAAAATAATTCAGGTGTGTTTAAGGATATCCAAAAATAAAGTTACTTGACTCCTAAATAATTTGTTTAAAACTCAAGTATCTAAATTTAGACTCATTGTAAAATAAAAATTTATTTAAAAGGATTTTTTATGCATTCAAGTATCATTCAAAAATTTTAATAAAAATATAAATGAATACGATTTTAGGCAAAAACTACTGAAGCACATACACCAACAAAATTATAATTATAATTAAATATTAATTAAAATAATTAAACAAATTTACTAATTTAATAATTATAGATAATAGTTAGTGGTAATAAATTAAATGCATTAAAGAGAGAATACAATTTCGCAGGTGTTTATATATGGTATATGAGTTTTAAACATCGAAATATATATGAAATAATGCTTCATGAAGCACGTAAATTTAATTTCTACGACTAATGATATTATGGTACAATTTTCTCAACTGGAAATTTTGTGATGACGTGCAAGAATTAACCTTGCTAACTAAATCCTAAATCTGTCAAAACTTTTAATTTATTGTTATTATTATTTATTTTATTGTACTTTTTTGACAATGGTATTTTTTGTTTTTATATCCTGATTAAAATTTTTAATATTTTTCAATAAATCAAGTTAAATAACTGTAAAGTTTTTTTCGTGAATTTTTTTAACTACATCCAATAACTTATGACATTTGTTAAAAAAACAAAGAATTAAGATTAAATGAATTTTATGTACGTTCCATTCTGCCACGTTTTTCACGCCCAGTCTAGCGATTCTCTTATTTAAACTTAAATATAAATAATAAGCTATTTAAAAATAATATTTTTATATTACATGCAACCCGAAAAAAAAGCAAACATTTCTATATTACGATGACTTATAAACCGGCTGTTTTGCATTTATTGCTTTTAAAATACGTCAAGTTAAATTTTAAAATCTGTTAGTTATAATTAAGAAAGTGAGAATATTTTGTCGGGGCTTTCAAGATATATTTAAAATATATATAATTTTAAAAGTTTTTAATAAACATGTATAATTGTAACTTTTCATTTGACTAATTTTATTAAAATTCCAAGTTAAGTATAAAAATTATTATGATTTTGCTTGAAATATTATGTTTTATTTAAAATTTATAATTTTAAACTTTTCATCTTTTATTTAACTTTTTTTAACTTACTGACAAATTATTTATGCTTTTAGGTATTTAAATATTTTAAATTAACGTTATTTTACTTTTAATTACAATTATTATTATTATTGAAAATTAATTTGAGTATTTTAACAGTTAAAAATATTATTCTCTTGAACATGATGAAAAAGATCAACAAAAAAATGCTATTCTATCTTGCAAAGTTTTTGTAAGCTCTTAAGTTTATCAGTGGGTTGACAATAATAGCATATCATTAGAACAGAAAATATTTAGGAATAAATGAAACGTGTCTTACCTCCTATTGAAATTAAGATAAGGAGTAGAAGTAAAAAAAACTTATAACTTGTTTGTGTGTTTACACAAACCAACGAACATGGAATATGTTCACTTTCGAACAGTTTTAACATATACTCTATAATTATTGTAAGTCTTAGAATCGAAATTATAATAAAGATTTATTATATATAATAATATAATATTTTAATACTTATAATCTCCTAAAGTGTTCTAAGTTCTTGATCTTATCAGGGCCTGATCAAGCCCTGACTCCCACTTCAAATTATTCTAAGTCCCTGAATCAAAAATATTCTTAGTCCATTTGACCCCCCCCCCATAAAAACGTCATTTTTTCACTACCCCCCCCCTTACTGCAAGGGAATTTTTCAGACACCACTCCCTATGAAGATGTTGCATGTTAATACCCAAAAGATGATAAAAATAGCTGATTTGAAGAAAAGGGTCAATATTTTATTGGTATATAATAAGTACAAGAGGTTCGAGTACTAGAATCATTGAACACAAAACAGTAAAAAAAATCTTAGGGAAACTGACCTAAAGGAAATATGAAAGTCTTAGATTAAACAAGTAAAAAAGCGATTGTATTGGGCTTCGTGACCAAAAATATAATACCAATCAAGCAAGCGGTTTTTGAAATGAAATTTTTTAGTAAAACCTAAGCTAAATTTACTATCATAATTTCCCTAAACTCTGAATGCTGAAAATAATATTTATGTTAAAGGATATGTAAAATTTCCTGCTAAAATCAATTTTAACATTAGTTTTTTGGAACAATCTCAAGGAAAATCGAAAAAAATGGAAAAATGAACAAGAACTTTAAATGCAAAATTTTCAAAAAGCTGCACTTTTTTTTCTTATATTGTTTGTAAAATTTTTGTTTTTCCATGAAACTTTTTATAGTAAACAGTTTTTGAGCGATATTTTCTTTTTAAATAAATGAAAACTAAAAAAAGTAATTTTCCATTTTTATGCTTTATTTTTCACAAAATGAAATTCCGACCTGATTTCCGGATTCCGCGACCCAAAGTTAATTGTTATTCTCGCAAAAAACTAGAAAATACGCCTTTGCTGGCTACTGACAGGGAAATTTTTTTGCATAAAACAGAAAAATTTTAGAAAATCGAATTACAAAACATACACAAAAACTGCACATACTCACACACATAAAAAAATACATGTTTAAGAAAATAAATAAATGTTATGTTATTATCTTTAAAAGCCAGACACTATTAAGTGACAGTAACAAATTAATATGTCAAAATTTTTAAAGAATCAAATTAACATATTTTTCTAAACATAAAATTAAAATATATTCCAAAAAATTAAATGTCTAAGTTAGTTTAAGAAAAATCAAAATTATTTTATCTAATATGTTAGACATGCAAACTTTTTTTTAAAATTTTCTTATTATTTTTCATTAAATTTTTAAACTTTACAAAACAAGCATAAAATACAAGTATATATATATCAAAATCTTTTTAGATGGATATATAATTTGTCAGAAAATCACCCAATTAGCCTTACGGTTATGCGACCCAACAGATTTATCCAATTAGTTTTGCTTATATATAAATATATATAACATAAATACACGCCTGGGGCACCCTAATACATTTTCAACGCATTGAACTAACTATATATATATTTTTTTTGTTTCTTTGTATTTTATTGTTTTTTTTGACGATTGACGAGGATCTTTTTAAGTTGCATTAATTTTTTTAACTATTTATTTGTTACTGATATTTAATTTTAATAACACTAAATTGTTTAAATAATTTATTTAGTGTTAAAATTTTAAATGCTCAGAGTGTAAAAATTTAAGTAAGAGAGCAATTTGTCTCCTTAATGAGATGTCACACTGTCCATGAAAACTTTATTTTACTCTGTCTTCTTATACAATATATATATTCAAGTATAAAAACTTACTGTATCACCCACACATTTATTTGAATGCAAAAAAAACAAAGCTGAAGAATTTTAACGCAAAGTGTGCGGTCCTTTTACTTATGGTTTACTATCTTTTCTTTCTTCTAATTTCTGACATTCATTTTTACATCCATGACGATACGTCTTTGTCAATTCTACATTGAAAAGTTTGGCTGTTTTTTTGCTTAAATGTACAAACAATACTTTATTATTGGTTCTCTAGTGATTTTATTTTTATCTAAGAATTTAACTGTTATACACGATTAAGATAAATAGAGATAAGGGGATGTGTACTCTAGATTCTATCAAATTTATTGATGAGGTTATCAATTTGTCGTTAATTTCTTTTATGTCTTACAAATAAGGGTGAAATTGTATTTTCTATTTGTAAACATGTAAGGTTTTATCAAAATAATATATTAAGGAGTTTTATTAATGTTTTATTAAATACTTATAAATGGTCCAGAATTTCTAAGAAACGCATGTTTTGACACATAACTTTAACGCCATCCTAAACCCCTATGTTTTTAACATTGAGTCGGTAAGGCAGAGTTCATTTTGAAAAAGGTCGCCAATTCATTTCTAATAAAATTTGTGGCTTCATATTGATTAATTCCCTTGGAAAAATCATTTTTTATAGCCTAAAATATTTTTTTTGTTTTTTCTACAGCTTAAAAAAGAAAGCCGACATTTAAGAAATTTTTACCGACACATTTGGGTTTAGGATGGCGTTAATTCTATAATTCAGTTTGACAAAAAATTAAATTGCACATAAATTTTTTATTTATGTTCTGAATTCCTCATGAAAATGGCTATTTATTATGCAAAATAAATAAATAACTTTTGGTAAATGAAATCAAAATTTGCTTATTCTTGCTGTCAAATGCTTATTTAACATTGAAAATTATTTTAATTACTTCTTGGAAATTTATCGTAGTCAAACACGAAAATTGCTGGCGAAAATCGAGAATTAGATTCAAAAGCTAAGAATTGGTATAGGAGGACTTATTTTCACCTATTTCCGCCACCTTTTAGGCGAACTCGAGCCCAGTTGGCGCAGAAGTGAGAGTATTAGTACTACCAAAAATAGGCCACCAGTCCAATTTTTAGCCTCTTAGAGTGAAATCCTGGCAGCCATTTTTGTGTTTTGGCTAAAAAAAGTAAGAAAAATATTAGATAATTTTTCTTATTGTTTCTGTAAAAAACTCACATTAATATAAAAAATTTTTTTCTTTTTTGGGTACAGATAGGAAATTTTTCGTAGAATCCGATTTTGGGGTCAAAAATCTTTTTTGAGATGCGCATGTGCGAGAAAACGCTAAAATAAGCTGTTTTTTTTTTTCAAATTTGAATTTATCAAATGCCTATTAATGAAAAATCTTTTAACTAGGCTTAAATTTTTTCTTGAACTTTATATTTTAATAAAAAAAATTTATAACCGGTTTGTGTAACTACACAACCAACGAGCATGGAACATGTTCACTCATAACCGTAATAAATCAAAAAACCGAAATTATTATTATTATTCAGTTTTGTTTGCCATGACAAAATTAGAAGAACTAGCAGACAACTTATCAGCAGAAAGAGAAGAAGTTAGGAAAGTTGGATTATGCAAAGAGTTTTGGTCATATTGCCGGTGAAGTTTCAACATTTTAGACCAGTATGGGATAACGTCAGTGCAGCTATCAAAAATTTAAGTACTTTATTTGATAGGCTCAGATTACAAGAAGATTGATTAACTGATAGTTAACCATTCAAATCTTTGCCTCAAAATGCACTTTTTGCAAAACATTTAAGCAAAACAGCAAATATAAATAGTAAGAGTATTGAATGTTATAAGTGTGGCAAAAAGGGTCATGTAATATCTGAATGCCGTAGAAAACCAAGTGAAAAATATTTTGAATATATTAAAAATAAATTTGGCTGTAAAATTTGCAAAGAAAAGAGTCACCTTGCGAGGGACTGTCCAGAAAAGAATACAGAATGTCAAAGTAGTGCTAGAAATTCTACAGATAAACGCGCTCTTATCACAGTAGAGTTTTTAGCAGCAAACTGTAGTAAGTTTTCAAGAGAAAACTATAAAAGTTTTTGGATACAAGATTCAGGTGCGACTCAACATATGAGTTGTGTAAAAGAGTGGTTTACAAATTATGAAGAGTTGGAGCAACCTAAAATGGTATTGATAGGAAATGGCTCAGAAATAGAAGGTATAGGAGTAGGTAATATTAATCTGGAAGCTTTTGACAGTAAGAGTTGGAAAAAAAAATAGTTTTGAAAAATGTCTTTTATGGCCCAAATAAGAAATTTAATTTATTTTCTGAGCTAACAGTATTAAAGAAGGATTATCATAAGTATGCTGAATTTGAAAAATCAATTCTTATGGATTGCGACGATAATATAGCAACAGTTGCAGTAAATGAATAAAATTTATTTAGACTTCAGTTTCGTCAGGAAGAATCAGGTTTCAAGGTTCATGTTATATTTATATTTTTATATTTCATGTTCCATGTACGTTGGTTGTGAGTTAACAAACCACCGGTTCTATATTTTCATGTTAATGTGAGTTTTTTACAGAAAAAATTATAAAAATTATCCTCATTTTTCTTACTTTTTTTATAAGAGGCCAAAACACAAAACTGGATGCCGAAAATCGAGATTTTGTTCTAGGAGGCTAAAAATTTGGCTGGTGACCTATTTTTGGAAGTAATTTAAGGAAATAATACTTTGAAGCAGTTTTGAAGACCCGACTATCAGTTTCACTCTTAATTCATTTAAATTTACCCAAATATGAATTATTAAATAATATTACAATTAAAAGTAAGATAACTTTGATTTCTCAAAGTTAAATAAAAACTATGTAATAAATAAACTAAGAATTTAAGTATCAAGGATGAATAAAAAAAAAAAAAAAACATAAAAAAGAAAATACTGTAAAGTAAAAGTAAAAGAAAACATAAACTGATCGACATTTGTATTTATCGACTTTTATGTATCCATCTTACTCTTTAAAAGTCGAAAATAAAATAAAAATGTCTTTAGTTATATAAAGTGACTTTAATCGAGGGTGAGAGCTTCAAGAGGTCCATCGATTAAGTAGGAGCTTTTTAAAAATAAAAAGATTTCTAGAGACAGAATTCTCAAATACACACACTTACACATTCAATACAAGAGTATAAGGTTGTTTTTTTAGTTCAGAGGGTGGGATTACTTTCTGAGTCGATCCTAATTGAATGGTCCTTATATTCTTCTTGCTTTCTCTTTTAGGATCATGTGCTATCAGGATTTACCTTTAGAGCTTCCCACTTTACTCTCAATCTCACGTTGCTACGCGATTTAACATCCCTAATATGAACAAAAAGGATATAAATTTATATATACGTTAGAAAATAAGATCTTTTAATGCTAAAAGGTATCAACTAAAATCATTATGTGATTCAATTAACGGCTTCAGGCTCTTTTACTTGAATTTTTAAGGATAAAAACGTTTTTTTTTTTTTTTTTTTATCGTTATAATGTATTTTTTTTTTTTTAATCTCCATTTTTAATTATACGAAAGAATAAAATGAAACTTTTATTTTAACACAGATGCACAAGCCTTTTTTTTTTAGTAAAAGTAAGTTTTTTATAAAGAATTTTTTTCTTCTTCTTGTATCCTTTTTTTTGTTTAATAAAGATATCGTTTGCATAAGAAATATCGCATAAATTTAATTGAAGATAAAATAAGTAATCAAATTATAAAACTTTAATTACAAAAAGTATTATTTTAAATAAAAGAAAATTAAAATTTTTTAGTTTTTTTGCAGATATTGTAAAAATAAATTCAGATTTTAATTATATTGTAAAAACAGATTTGTAAAAAAAAATTGTTTTCTTTTCAGTGGCCAGAAGGCACTTAAATATCCATTTTTGAAGAAAAAAAAATTCTACACGATTACACAGTTGCACAAAAAAAAAATTTATAACCAGTTTGTGTAACTACACAACCAATGAGCATGGAACATGTTCACTCATAACAGTAATAAATTCAAAAACCGAAATTACAATAAATCCTAGTTAATTACAAGTATTCTAAGTTGTTGTTGTTATCAGGGCCTGATCAGGTCCTGACTCCCACTTCAAATTATTCTAAGACCCTAAATCGAAAATATTCTAAGTCCATTTCACTCCCCCCCCTAAAAACGTCACTTTTTCACCCCCCCCCCCCTGCCGAGCCAAACTTTTTCAAATACCCCATCCAATGATCATGTTCATTTTTGATGTTCTAAAAATGAATTTTAAGTCAGAGTTTATCCATCATCCATAGTTTTTGTCCCAGCTAGCCTAGTTACCCTCTAAAGTCCACCAGAGGAAGGTTAAGTAATCGCTTTGAGAATAACTAGGGTAGCTAGGACAAAAACTAAGGGTTATAGGTAAATTCTGACTTGAAATTCGTTTTTAGAACATCAAAATACGTAACTAAGGTACTTTAATTTATAACTTTTGCAAAAAGTAAAATATTCACCCTCTGGGGCAGTTTAAAGGGTTATTGGGGTAGCTGGGGCAAAAACTAAGGGTGATAGGTAAATTCTGACTTGAAATTTGTTTATAGAACAAAATATGTAAATAAGGTACTTTTATTTTTAACTTTTGGACATAGTAAAATATTTGCTTTTTAGGGCGGTTTAGAGGGTGGTTGGGGGTAGCTGGGGCAAAATATGAGGGTGTAGGCTAAATCCTGACTTCAAATTCGGTTTAAGGGCATCAAAATACGTAACTAAAGTTCTTTTATTTTTAACTTTTGGACATAGTAAAATATTTGATTTTTGAGGTGGTTTAGAGGGTGGCTAGGGATAGCTGGGGCAAAATCTGAGAGTGTGATCTAAACTCTGACTTCAGATTCGGTTTTAGGACATCAAAATACGTAACTAGTGTACTTTTATTTTTAACTTTTGGACATAGTAAAATATTTGCTTTTTGGGGAGGTTTAGAGGATGGCTGGGGGTAGATGGGGCAAAATCTGAGGGTGTAGTCTAAAATCTGACTTCAGATTCATTTTTAGGATATCGAAAAACTTACCTGTAGGTAGGTCTAGTTCAGAACTTACAGGATCAGAACTTTTTTTTTGTGCAGCTGTGTTATTGGCCATAAAAAAATGAATATATTTGCTTGAGCAAATGTAGTTCCAATAATTTAGCAGCTTTTTAAATTAAATATCATGAAAAAAAAATGTCAACAATTAAATAAATTAATCATACAAAAAATATGAAAATATATAGAAATACTACTAAAACCATAAATTTGATATGTTTATTTAATCCAGTGCACAACAACCTGACCCTAATAAGTACTGAAAAATTTTTAATTTACAAAACAAAATAAAAATATAATCAAAAAACATTCATTTATTTGTTGTTTTCTACGATTATTATTCCATTAAATTAATTAATCAAAAATTTATATACACACACACTAAATTATTTTACATATTTACTTAAAATTTTTAAAACATACAAGGGTATAAATATTTCATCAAATTCTCAAATACAATCTGCTACCATATAATATTCTATGCGGTTAAAATTAAAGAAAAATTTCTCCCCTAAAATCAAATAAATAAAAGTTATGTGTACCTAAATTTTCTAAAAGAGCTATTAAATTAATGTAGTCATTTCGAATATTGAGATTAAACAAAGGGTAAAAATTTTTTACGACCCTTCTCTGTATTATTTTAAAAAAATTTTTATTATTAGTTGGGTACACACACTTACTTTTATTACGTATTTATTTGTACTTATATTTCAATATAAATGCTCAGTTTGCTCGTGTACAAATATGTGATTATTTACATTCTTATAAACTTTGTGATAATAAATTTAATGTTAAAAATAAGTACTTTTTTGCACATTTATCAAAAAAGTTATTAATTTTATACTACTGATTATATTTTTTGCAGTTATGTGTTATCGTTTTTGAGTTTGATGTATGTGAATAAAGATAAGAAAAAATTATTTTATAAATTTTGAAAGAATTTTAAGTTTGAAAAATCGAACTAATTATTTTTATTTTATATTTTAAACGCTCTAAAGAGTCCTAAGAAATATTTTTTTTTTTTGGTATACTGTAAATAAAATTATTTATTTACTTTGAGTTTTTCAAAAAATCTGAAAGAATCTCAAAAAACCAATTATTCTTTAAATTCAATTTTTTTCAAAATGTAAAATATTTCTTTTTTTGATACACATTCTAAGCCTAGTTTATTTTGTTAAAAGTGCAATTAAAAAAAAATTATTCAAATATTCTGCAGGTGAAATATTAAACCTATAGGTTTAATTTAGTCATGAGTTTATTGCAAACAAATAAATATATCATTGACTTTAGTTTAAAAAAAATATTTTTAATTTCATAAAATTAATTATACAAAATATTTCCAAACAAGTATTTCTAACTTATATAAATTATAAATTTTTTTATTCTTTGTAACTGCATAACTCAGATACATTCTTAAGATTTTCAATTTCATTTCTGAGTAATGGAATGATATTACTATTAAGAAAATTTTTAATACTTAAGTAACCATAAACAGATGCCTTCATGTTTCTTACAAATATTGCAATGTCAAATAATCCTAATACAACTTTTTTCTTATCTTGTGCTGCACCTCTCAATGCCTAAATTATAAAAACAGTGCAAAAAATTTTTATTTTCTTTATTAATTTAATTAATTTCATTAAATACTAACTTCAATTATATAATCATTTAATTTGTTTAATTCATCACGAGCTTTTATTTCACAAACAACTTTTTTGGCTTTTTCAGTTACTTTTGGAATTGATGATTGACATAATTTTTGAAAATCAGTAATTGCAAGTTTAACTTTTTTACTAAAACCTTTAACTGAATTTTTACCTAATTTTCTTAATGAATGCCTCGAAATATAATATTTTTTTAAACAATCACATGCTGTAGTACTGATTTCACAAGTTTTTTTATATTCTTCTTGGAAATTAAAAATCTGAAAAAAATTAATTCGTAATTTTATTTTTATAAAAGTTAAATTCTCAATTTTTACTTACTTCTTCGGTCAGAAGTTTGATTTCAATGAGATAATTATTTGTATTATTTTCAAACAAATTTGGACCTGCATTAACACACTAAAAATATATAAAATTTAATATTTAATAACAATATTTTAAACGAAATTCTTACCACTGCACAAAAAATAATAGTTAAAAAAAACGTAAATTTAACGTTCATGGCTATAAATAAATTGAGCTTCAAAATAATGAAAATTAAAAAGAAAATTTAATAAAATGCAAATTATTTATGGATTTTTCGTGAAATTCAAGAAAATAATTATATAAAATATAAATTTTTAATAGTTTTTTTACGAATAATTTGTGTGTACATTTTACATGAAAAATAAATAAAATAAATAAATAAATAATTTTTTTATAGTTTTTACACGAAACTTTAAAAAATTAAATTAATTAACTTTGATTATTGATTTATTTTGAGATAAATTTTAATCACCAAAACTTATTAACATTGAACTTATTTACTGACTGCTTATTTATTAAAAAAAATCAAGCTTCCTAAAGTACCTTACTGTTAAATAGAAAATTTGTCTCTAAGCCCGGATTATTTTAAGTCCTTAAATCAAAATTATTCTGAGTCTATTTTCCCATCCCCCTCGATTTCTAGCCCTGCTGGGATACTACGTAAACCCCTTATATGTTAAAATATTAAGTATAAAATCTTTTGCTTTTGTCATTTAGTCTCAGGTTGTTATGATTGCTGCCCGTTACTTTTTTTTGTTGGTTCCTGTAGATATTTTCTTTTTTGGGAATCCAGAGATTTTCAAAAAAAAACATATACCATATTCGTGTTCAAGGACCCACCTTGATGGTACATTTGGGTTCCTTAGACCATGTAAAGTGACGAAAAAGTGAGAAGCAAAAAAATTTTTTACTTACCTCATAATTTTTTTTGAGTTTTACGTCTTAGAAAAGCTCAAATTTTTTTTTTGCGTAGGAAGTTGGGAAATGCGTTAAGCATACTGTTTAGCATCCAAACTGAGAGTTATTTGGGACTCAGCTTACCTTGCCTTTACCTACTAAAACTCCACTCCCTTCCTACCTTATGCGAGCCTATCCCGGGAACGTTTTCACATTATACTTCAAAACAGGTTCAAGGCTATTTAGTTCTATTCGTGAACTCCATCATTTGACTTGAATCCAGTGACTCGCCAGTCTGGTTGAGGACTCATTCCTTCTTATTACAGTTTCATCTTTATGTGCTGTCATCTTCAATAAAATATATATTAGCTACAAAAATATGTCATTTCCCAGTATCGTCAAAAGGAAGCTCAATAAATAAATTCATAATAAATAAATAAATAAATAAATAAATAGATAAATAAAAAATAAATAAATATTACCCTACCATCTACGATTGATTGCGATATCATGAGTGAGTGCAGGAATGATTGTATGTTAGTGCAACCATACCTGCAGTCATCTGCTTTACCGCAATACGTCTCAATATTAGCCTATACCTTGAGTATCAGGTTTTTTGGTGCGGAGAATGTACTCCTTATGCTGGCTAATCTCGGTCCATACTTCTTCACTTTGGAGCATCAGGCTATTTGCAGGAGTGATTTGTCAGATTTTAGTTTCTAGTTGAAACTTTTTGACAGCCCATCTTTCGCATTCGAAGAATGTGTGTTACTGCGTATCTTATTTTTCAGGACATTATGTATATACAGCGTTATTCATCTTCTGGATTTGTAAAAGGTGGAGCAAAAAAGCCCACGTCGACTTAAAAATTAGATCAAAAAATAATTGATGCCCCTGTGCCCTCTAGTTATCCAAGTTGATATCTCTCCTATCAACTTTTTGGTCCATTTGCTCTCAGAGTAGTCGGTCCAACGGTCCTGCCACTTGATCAGGCTGATCTGGCCTGAAATAGCTTTTGCGCGGTCAAAGCCTTCCTTCTCTTTGTTCAGATAGATATTCTGTCTTTCAAAAGCCAGCAGATCTATCGGGATTACCCCGGCGATGACTAGAGATGCCTCCAACGACACTGTGCGATAGGCACAGGAGATTCGCAAGGCTCTTTGTCTCTGAACACTCGTCAGCTTAGATGAATAAGTGACCTTCTCCACGCAGTCAGCCCATACTTCTGCACCATATAGGAGCATAGAGTGAGTGACTGCGTAAGAAGCTTTCGCTTTTCAGTTTTAGGTCTATACATGTTACGCATCAGCCTGCTTAACGCATTAGTGATATTGCCAACCTTCTCTGTGATTCCCAGTACCTGTGCTATGAAGATCAACTTCGTGTCCAATATCACTCCCGAGTACTTTAACATACATTTCATTTCTATCCTATTCTCCTCTATACATATTGGGATGATGGTATCAATATATTTACGGGTGAATAGGACAATCTCGATCTTCGCCATCACAAGCTTTAGGCCGTAGTCATTCATCCAATAATTGACTCCATACATTGCCTGGTTCAGTTTATTCCCGGCAATTTTTACATCTTTTGCCGTGATTACTAGAATCAGATTGTCCACGTATCCGACAGTAAAAGTATCTTCGGGCCTTGGGTATCTAAGCACCTGGTTGTACATAATGTTCCATAGATCTGATCCGAGGACTAATCCTTGAACTGCTCCTGAAGTTACTCTCCACAATCTTGTTCCTTGCGCAATCTCGTAGATTGTTTCTCGATCGCTCAGATAACTGCTGATGATTCTTCTCAGATTTTTGGCACCTGGTAGTTCCTTAGCCCCTCCAAAAAATCACACCATCTTGCTGAGTTGAAGGTATTTTTCACATCAAGGATCACTAGTAAAGTGATTTTTCTTAAATAGTGATAGCCTTTCTGTGCATTCTCAATGGCCTGTACGATACTGCTTATGGCATCGATAGTTGACTTCCCTCGGCAAAACCCGTATTGTCGGGGAGAAAGATCTCCTGCAGTTTCTACAGTCCTCAATATCCTTGTTTGCAAAATCTCCTCATAGTTTTTTCCGGCTGTGTCCAGTAATTCAAGAGGACACTAAAAATTTGTTAGTCTGGGGTCCCCTTTGCCCTTACTGATAAGGACCAATCTGACTTTCTTCCAGTTTGCTGAAGATACCCGCTCGTACAAAAATATTGTAGATATACAGGATAAGTTGTGGACACTCGTGCGCGGCTATCTTCAGAATCTCAGTAGGTATTCTATCAGGTCCTGGTGCCTTTCCATTTTCCAGCGAATCTACTGCAGTTAGAAGCTCTTCTACGGTGAAAATCAGGGAAAACCTCCTCGTCATCTTCTTCTAAGTCATTTTCTTTCTCCCTCTCTGTGTGGGTTATACTTCTATACGTCTAAACTCCTCTTGGTTCATAACGCCACTTGCGGAAAGAGCACCAATTTTCTTGGTGACTATTTTGTAACCAAGGCCCCATGGGTCATTGTCTACCTCATTACGCAAAGCCATCTCGCATGCTTTCTTGCTTCTCCTAACAGCAAGTGTCAGGCTTTTCTTTACCTACTTATGCTCTGCCATCAATTCACCAGCGCCCGTTCTGGTTCCTGCACGTGTGGCTCTCATTTTCGTCGTTAAGCTTTCAATCCTTAGGCGGGCTATTTCTGCGTTCCACCAGTAGGCTGTTGATCTTCCTTCATGGGTTCTTTTTTTCGGCATGGCTTTGTTACATTCTATTTCAAGCAGCGTCATGATTTCCGTAAGTAGTATCTCGTCAATATTTCCTGGCCTTATTACCTTTCCCAGGATAGCAGTCTCTCCTTCTCTAAGAATTTTTACCAATATTTCGCGGTTTAGTCGCTTAGTGTTCCATCCACAACATTTCTTTGCTTCGTCTCTTCGTCTCTGTCGCTGCTCGTCATGCACCTCAAAAGAAATATATTGATGGTCACTCGCTGATAAGTCCTCCAGAAATTGGAAATTTATAATCCTAGCAGCTAAATCTTTTGTTGCGAGAGATATACCCGGGATGGTCTGTCTATACCCAGGTCTTTTGAATGTTATGTAGTGTTACCTACATTTTGCACAACTTAGTTGAGCCTGGCAGCCAGATCGAGTATATCCTCTTCTCTTTTATCCATTTCGGGCATACTCCACTCTACAGATCTCGCGCTGAAATCGTCTGCTATGTGAATTTCACCAATTATTTACTGAATATCCTAAATTCCTTTTAGTTCAATTCTTAACTAAAACCTTTCTGCAATAATTCAAGTGGTATTGTTTGATATTGTTATTGCTTTTATTTAAATAAAAGCTGATAATTTCTTGAATAAATAATGTCTTTAAGATGTAAATATTACATTTAAACATTCTAAATTAAAAAAATTAAAAATTGTCTTCTTAGCTACCCTCTAAGCCACCCACAGCCAATCAAAGTGAAATTATCTATCTAGACGTACATTTTAGTATCTAATAGTGAAATATTTTACCTCAGAGATAAATTTTGCAAGGAAAGAATGGTTTGGTACTGTATTTTAT
Organism: Anagrus nilaparvatae; assembly: GCA_022575985.1. Classification (NCBI taxonomy): domain Eukaryota; kingdom Metazoa; phylum Arthropoda; class Insecta; order Hymenoptera; family Mymaridae; genus Anagrus; species Anagrus nilaparvatae. The sequence goes on from JAKSXM010000239.1 coordinate 2,077,426, forward strand.
ACGATTATATAAGAACAAAATTTTAAAATAAAGTGAAATTGAAAAATACCTAAAAAATACGGTTTTTTACCTGAAAAAAAACGGCTATAGCGATGATTTTCATTTTTACGGCATCAAACTTGGAAAAATATTTCAAGTTGATCCCATTTTTAACATTTTCAGTAACTCGCACTTCGATTTAAAATTATTTCAAGCCCACCGTGACCGATCATGTCCCTTACTACATATATACTGTCCCTTACTACAACTTTTACAACAAATATTTAAACTTAGAAAATTTCTAACAGGTTCAAATAGTACTATAAACTGAATTTAAAGGCGTATTCTTTAGTAATTTTCCTGCACAATCCAAATTTACTATTTATTTTAACATTTAACTATGCTTTATATAAGAAAAATTCATTTTTTCCTTTTTTAAGGTCCCAATTTTCAGGAAACTATTTTTTTTTACTGATAAATTGTTCCGTATTTCAAGGAATACTTTAGACAAATACTCTCAAATTCTTGAAATTATTTCTTAAATTATTCAATAAAATTTTTTTTAATCCTAAATTTTTGATACTGAATTTTTAAATAACTTTAGCAACATTTTACAAGTACAACCGGGAGACTTTGGCGAAGAACCCAGTCGTTGACTTTGTCCCAGATTCTTACTGGGTAAACACACTTTAAACCCCCTTGCGCTTCTTTGTCCCAAACCGGAACTCCCTATTCAGGTATAACTTCAGTTTAGGGCGCGCAGCCTAGGCAACTGACCGCTGCCTTCCCTCCTTACAAGACCGGGAGCGCTCTCTACGATAGAATGAATCTCTTCTTGTTTCGACAACAGGGTGGCCCTCATGTACTCTGCTACTTTATTCCAGTTTTCAGGACTTCGTAATGTATTATTTTTATTGGGGATACACTTAATTTTATTACGTATTTATTAGAACTTATATTTCAATATAAATGCTCAGTTTGCTCGTGTACAAATATGTGATTATCTACATTCTTACAAACTTTGTGATAATAAATTTCCTGTAAAATTAAGTACTTTGTATAAAAACTGCATGCTTATGAATTTCTATATTTATATTAAAAAGCAAATTTATCAAAAAAGTTATTAATTTTGTACTGATTATATTTTTTGCAGCTATGTGTTATCGTTTTTGAGTTTGATGAATGTGAATAAAGATAAATAAATATACCAAGAAAAAATTATTTTATAAATATTGAAAGAAATTGATATTTATGTTTGAAAAATCGAGCTAATTTTTTTTTATTTTATTTTTTGAACTCTCTAAAGAATCCTAAGAAATATTTTTGGTATACTATAATAAAAATGATGTTCTTTTTTGGTGACATATTCTAAGCCAAGTTTATTTTGTTACAAGTGAAATTAAAAAAAAAATTATTTAAATATCCTGCAGGTGAAATATTAAACCTAGATTTAATTTAGTCAAGATATCTCCTCTATGAATTTTTTGCAAATAAATAAATACATCATTGACTTTAGATTTAAAAAAATATTTTTAATATCATAAAATTAATTATACAAAATATTTCCAAACAAATATTTCTAACTTATCTAAATAATAATTTTTTTGTTTAACGAGTAAATTTTTTTCGAGATTTTTTATTTCTTGTATCTGCATATCTCAGCTTCATTTTTAAGATTTTCAAATTCATTTTTGAGTAATGGAATGATATTATCATCAAGATATTTTTTAATGCTAAATGAATCAGAAACAGATGCCTTCATATTGCTTACAAATATTGCAATGTCAAATAATCCTAATACAATTTTTTTCTTATCTTGTGCTGCCCCTTTCAATGCCTAAATTATAAAAAAAGGATAAAAAATATTTATTTTGTTTATTAATTTAATTAATTTAATTACTAACCGCAATTATATAATCATTTAATTTTTTTAATTCATCACGAGCTTTCAAATCACAAACAAATTTTGTGGCTTTTTCAGTTACTTTTGGAATTGATGATTGACATAATTTTTGAAAATCAATAATTGCATGTTTAACTTTTTTACTGAAACCTTTGATCGTATTTTTACCTAATTTACTTAATGAATGTATCGAAATGTAACATTTTTTTAAACAATCACATGCTGCGGCACTGATTTCACAAGTTTTTTTATATTCTTCTTGGAAATTAAAAATCTGAAATAAATTAATTTTAATTTTTAATAAAAATAATTGATTTTTGAGCTAACAATTTTTTATTTATGCGATGAATTTTCCAAATTTCGAAAACTTTCGGTCTTCATTATCAAGACTAAAAATTTTATTTTTATAAAAATTATATTTTCATTGTTTACTTACCTCTTCAATCAGAAGTTTGATTTCATTAAGAGAACTTTTTTTATTCTTTTCGAAAAAATTCGAACCTGCATTTACACACTAAAAATATATAAAATTTAATATTTAATAACAATATTTTAAACAAAATTCTTACCACTGCACAAAAAATAATAGTTAAAAAAAATGTAAATTTAACTTTCATGGCTATAAACAAATTGAGCTTCAATATAATCACTTTTGGTGATTTTTTTCTTTCTAAGAATGCCACTGGAGAATATACTGTATTTAAAATACAACTCAAGGCTTGTTAAACATCAGCTTATATCATGTAGATAAACTCTTATAAGAAAATAATTAATTGCTAAAATTATTTATAAGAATGTATGTTCAATATAATTTTTTAAGAACATGGAAATATTATCAACTGCAATAATTATTGATAAATTTAATTTAAAATTATTTATTAGTTTAGCCAAATTATAGCTGATTTAAAATTCAATTACATTTTTTGGTGAATTATAAAGATTGAATAGTAATTGCAGGTGTAGGATTTCAAGTCTGAAAACTAACGAATCTAACGAACTATATTTTATATACAGTAATTTGAAATAAAGTTTAACCCCCCCTCCCTCCAGTTACTTTAAAAAAGTATATATTCTATGGAATAGGGAAATTGTTTTCTGATATTTCATATTCCCTTGTGGATCATACTTCAAATACAACCTACGAATGAAATGATATCCAACAATTTGACAATATAAAAAAAAAAATAAAGAACTGTAGGTCAAACTTCTCTAAGCAAGCTATAACTATAAGCAGGTTATAACCTTCAGAATTTTGCACACAAAAAAAACTAATAAATGTATATCTGCAATTATTTTAAAAGTGCTACTTAATTCGAGCCTGGAATCGTAATTCTTTTTTTTGAGGGCAAATCGGAACGACCCTTGTTTTCGTGAAGTTTGAACCCTCAGGAAGTCAAAAAAAGTCGTGAACAAGGATTCCGTGATAGGTGCCAAAAAGATTTTTTCACTTTTGTGTCAAAAACCGTGTTTTTCGTATCTGAGCTACCCCAAATTGAAAAAAGCCTGTTTCTGAACTTTATATATGCATTACTCACTTGATTTTCATCGTAAAATATTAATTTTTTTTTTAAATCGATTAATTTTTCCCTGGCAATTCATTTCTTTAAGAATTTCTTTAAGCCTTTGAAAACTGTAAGTAGCAAGTTAGTTTACTTAACACAGTTTTTGACCTAAAAATTAAAATTTGGTCAATAAAAATGATTTTTTTCTTAAAGAAATGAATGGCCAGGGAAAAATTAATTGATTTAAAAAAAAAAAATTATTATTTTACGACCAAAATCAAGCGAGTAATGCATGCTTAAAGTTCAGAAACAGGCTTATTTCAATAAAATTTCAATCTTTTTTAAGACGAATTTGAGCAAAATCTAAAGTTGTCGATAACTTGGCTAATTTTCATCGTAAAAAGATAAGTTTTTTTTTTCTGGAGTGGTTTTTCCCTGGCAATCATATTTTCTTATCTATTTTTTAAAATTTTATTTACCTAAAAAGTTATTTTGAAAATTTGTGATAGCTAAGATACGAAAAACACGGTTTCTGACATAAAAATGAAAAAATCTTTTCGGCAAAAAAAAATTACGATTACAGGCTCAAATTAAGTAGCACTTTTAAAATAATTGCTCATATATACTTACCAAAGTACAACTACAAAAAATAATGACAAAAGATAAAACAAAAATTAAATTCACGCTGATTAAATTTACTAGCGAAGATCTCAAGTATTTCTTGGTATTACAGCAAGACCAAAAGAGGAAAATTTTAAATTTAGGAGTTTGTAGTTATATATACTAAAATTTGAATAAAATAAATGAAAAATAACAAGAATATCAAAATATTTCGCAATCCTTCTGCAAAATATTTTGATAACAAGCCACAGAGGAAATTAAAAATTCATATATTTATTTACGTAAATCTGATAAATAACTGAGAAATGCATTAGTTTACCTTACTTGGTTTTTTTTCGGAAGTTTTCTAATTATGCTAACCCAATTCAAAATCAGAAAATATTTTCAATATAAATGGATTTTTTTTTTTAATGTTTCAATTTTTTCACAAGGTTATATTAAAAAAGAGAACATTATTTTGCATACTCATTATTACAAGAATAATAATAGTTCTTGTAAAAAGTTCCATTATTTTCTATGTAATTATATTCCAAAATTATAATCTATATAAATCTTATTCAGAAAAATTAAAAACAGAAATAAAAATACATATTCAGGCTAGTGTAAATGAAAATAATAATGTACAAACTACTGCTACACAAAAAATAATGATTAAAGACGTTAAAAAAATTATACTCATATTAATTTAATTAACTTTGAGGATCTCTTATTTATTTCTTGGTATTACAGTGAGGCTAAAAGAGAATTTTTTATTTTAACATTTATGAGTATGTTGTAGTTACTCATCAAATTTTTGATAAAAGAAATCAAAAATAACAAGAACACCAAAATATTTCGCAATCAACAGTAGCAGAAAGTGTTGATAAGTAGACCGGAGATGAAATTAAAAGATGCTTATACAATTTATAACTAATTTTATTTATAAGAGGAGACTACCTAACAGGGTTGCTTAAATTTTGTGGCAAATTTGGTAGCCACGTTTGAGGTAAGGTTTATACTGTAAAAGGTACCAAATTCAGTATTTTTTCCTTGTAAATATAATGTGTAAATGAAAATACCCTGCCAACTAGCTGGCACTAAGGTTCCTCAAACAATGAGCTAAATACTTCAATATGCCACAGATATCACCGATTACAAGCATGCAATCATACATACATTTCTATTAACTTTTAAAAGTTTTTTTTATTGATCAAAAATTTAGGAACAAATTTTCAAAAAATTAATTATCAGATTCGAGATGTCGAATAAAAACCATATTTTCAAATATAAGTACTTTCATGGAACTAAATGAAGTATTACACCAAAAAAAAAAAATATTGCAGTTTTTTTAATTTTAAGAAAAAAATTTTGGAAAAATTCGGTATTAGATTCAAAAAATTACCTTATAAGAGAACTTTCTAAAACTAGTACTCTCATAAAAATAAATTAGGTACTACGTCCAAAGAGAAAAAAAAGTTGGTGTTTTTTGTATTTTTTTGTGATGAAAATTTTGGGGAAAAAATTTTCAAAAAATTAATTATCAGATTCGAGATATCGAGTAAAAATCATAATTTCAAATATAAGTACTTTCATGGAAATAAATGAGGTATTACATCCAAATCAAAAAAAAAAAAAAAAGTACCCAAAACTTTTTTGGTGAAAAAATTAAAAAAAAAAAAAATTAGGTCTTAATTTCGTAACGGTTGTGAAACATCACCGGTTGCAATATTTTCAGATATTAGTACTTTTATGGAATTAAATGAGGTATTACACCCAGAAGAAAAAAAAATATTGCAGGTTTTTTAATTTTTTTGTTTTTTTAATTTTGAGGTAAAAGTTTTGAAACGTCCAAAGACAAAAAAAGTTGGTGTTTTTTGTATTTTTTCGTGAAAAAAATTTTGGGAAAATAATTTTCAAAAAATTAAGTATCAGATTCGAGATATCGAGTAAAAATCATACTTTCAAATATAAGTACTTTCGTGGAAATGAATGAGGTTAATACCTCATTCAAATTAAAAAAAAATGTACCTCGAGCTTTTTTGATAAAAAAATTTTTGAAAAAAAAATTAGGTCTGAACTCCGTAATGTTTGTGAAATATCACCAATTACATACATAACACACATACACACACACACAAACACACATACAGATTTTTTTTAAAAACCGGTTTTTTAGCTTCCTGGGTCTCAAAACGTGCTTATATGCCAAAAAATCAAAAATCGAAATTTGACCTATCACAATGGTTCCTCTTTGAGTTACCAAAAAACTTTTATTTATTTTGAATGCTTCAGTTAAAAAATGTGAAATGTAAATAATGTCACTCCAGTCCAAGATTTATCTTTGTAGACTTTAAAAGCTCCAAGTATTACGCCTAAAAATTAAATTACTGACAAGTGACGGATATTTTCATAATTTTTATCTCAACTAGCTGTCTTCTAAATTACCATAAATCTATTATATTTTATAAAATTTTATTAAAAATTGTTAAAAATTCTCTAAGCTACATAAACCAATAAACATTATGTTTATGATTATGGCCATCAAAATTCGTTTATTTCTATATCTTTATAAATCTAATTTGAAGGTCGTTTACTGAACTTTTGATAAAATATAAAATTATTTTGTAAATAAAATCATATGAACATTTTTAATTAATTGTATATAAAAAATAGAATTTTCAGATTTTTTAAAATTCACAAACTGAAAAAATAAAGCAAATAATTGTTAGATCAGAAATCAAATATTTTTATTTCGTGATTGATTAATAATAAATAAGTAATAATTACAAAAGAATTTAATTAACCATTTTTTTAGTCATTATTTTTCTATTTCTTAAATAATTTGAAAAATTTTCAATTGGTGTTTTATTTTTAATACATAAATTAATTTCATTTTTTAATTTTGTTAAATTATTTTCTAAAGATTTAATTGATATATTTGATAAATAATCTAAAATGTCAAAATCATCAAGAAAAATATCAATTATATTTTTTAATGAACCTAATTTTGTTAAAAAACCTAATGCTATTGATTTTTTTTTATTTGAAAGAATTTTTCTCATTGCCTGAAAATGAAAAAGAATTTTTAGTAAATAAAAATAAAAATTTGATTTTTAATTGATATTTACCATTAGTAAAATTTTTAAATCTTTTTTTAATTTTCTTCTACTTAATTGATGGCAGATATTTTTAACGTAACTGCAACTGCTTTTTAAAGTTTTGTAAATTACTTTAATGTTATGAATTCCATATTTAATTTTTGAAGTCGCATCGTTGAGTACTTCACGACTTAAAGTGTTTAAAAATCCTAAAAAAACATGCGATTTTTTTCTACATTCACAAACCGTAGGGTTAATTACGCAGTGATCATGACAATTTTCATCAAACGTAAAGTACTGTAAATAAAATTAAATTGAATGTTAATTAATTTCCAGCTTAATTATTATTTTTAATTTACTTACATCTTGTAAAATATTTCTAAAAGCTAAGAAACTGTTTCCTTCTATATCTTTGTTAGGTCTTTTTGATTTTGATCGCGGACTTGCTTTAATGCTCTGAAAAATTAAATTTTTAATAAGTGCCAAGGAAATGAGGTATAACATGGAGCTATTTCACCTCTAGTAAATGAATGTATTAACACAAAACTCAACTTTTATCACCGAAATCGGATCAAAAGATAAAATGAAATAGCTAAAGGAAAAACAATACAAAAACAGTTGGGATGGATCGTTTTTACCCGATAAGTTTTAAAGGGCTGCAGGTTCTAATTTTTAATAAGAAACGCTGGTTTTACGATATGAAAAAACAAAAAAACAAAAAAAATATTCCCGATAATTAACGAAAAATTTTCGTAAATTCGGATATATACCCCACTACACCCTATGATAAACATTGCATAAAAGACGTTAGTAATATATTTTTTGAATATCAACTTTGTTTCTAGGACCCATCCAATGTCTGTGAGTAAAAAGTAAATAATTGTTTTGGCTAATGATGAAAAATATAGAACGTGAGAAACATATTTTTGACGAAACTAATTCTTACCACTGCACAAAAGATAACACTCAAACTCAGAATAAAAATTATATTCATTTTTTTTAGGTGCAAATTATTCAAAAATTTAAAAAAAACACTAATTCCTGTTTAGCTATAATCTGTCTAAACTAAAAAAACTTCTGATGAATTAAATTTTTAGTAAAAAAAAAACTGTAAAATTAAATAAATATTATGTTTAAAACTGTAGATAATGAAAAAAGTAATCAAAAATTTAAGATTTTGGTAATAATTTTTTAAAAATATAAATAAATTCTAAGATTTCTTTCATAGTATTTATTAAATCTAATTTTTAATTTTATCATTTTATACTATTTTGAAATTTTATAATTATATTATTTTTCTAATTGCTAGAAGAATATGAAATATTTTTATTATTACTTCAGGGAATTCCAATTTCATACGACTAAATTTTTGGTTTTTATTATTAATGAAAATCTCGCAATTAATGGATAAGACAACTTGCAATTTGTATTTTCTTCGGGCGAACGACTTACCTTTGTGCCCAAATTTTGAAACTTATCTTCGTACTCTCAGTACAAGGTTCGTGTTTACAGGATTGATAATTTGTAATACCACTCTATTTTTTCTATATTTCAAAAAATAAGTAGATAAGATAGACCAGAAAAAAATTTATTTCGTAGTAATAATTGTACTACACTTTTATTAACTTAATGATAAGAATACACTTCAGTGGCGTAATTTTATTGTCAGTATCATAGCATTCGAGATTATTCATTTGAACTTAAGTGGTGAAATTGTATACTTAATAAAACCAGTGTTAAAATTGAATTTCTTTAACTGTTTCCAATTTCATACCAGCTTTACTTTAGTGCACTAGCAGGAGATAAACTAATTACAAATTAAATAAATTTATAAAAGTAATTGTTTCTTTAATTCAATTAAGTATTTACAAATTTTATTTTTTAAATGCCCCGTGTTTTAATAGGCCATAGTTTAATATTATTTAAATCAAACGTTGGAATTTTTTGTTTTGTGTATTTCTTAGCAAATTTCACAGCATCTTCTGCTTTTTGTTTTGAATAATCCTTAGTAAATTTTAAAGCATTCATTGTAGCTCGAGCAATTTTTCTAAGTTTACCGAATTTGGGTTTTGAGTTTTCAATACATTTTTCAATTTTAATCTTTGTTCTTTCAAATTCGTTTCTTAAAACTTGTATGAAATTATTTGAAATATATCCTGGAATGTCAATTATTTCAGATAACGAAGTTACTAAGTTTAACAGTTGACCTAAGTTATCAAACGTGTTAACAACGATTGCTTGTCCATTTTGTCTAAACATTGATTTTGATTTCTGAAAAAAGTAATAATTTCATTACTTTCTATGGTTCTGGTTTGATTGTTTGAAAAACTTACATTGACTAAATTTTTCGCTAAACTTTTGACTTGTTTTAAATTTCTAGGGCATTTCATTTTCAAATAATTGTAACAATTTTTGATATTTCTACATTGTTCTTTTAACTGATCTGCTACTTTGGTAGCTTTTGAAGAAATAATACTCGCTAAATCAGTGCCAATGTTTTTTAGAGAATTTCTAGCTTTGAATGATTTATTCAAACAATCACAAGTTTCTGGATATTTTTTGCAGGTCTCTATTTGCTTATTATAAAGTTCAAAAATCTGAAATTTTTTAGTTATAAATAAAATTTGTAATTTCTTACATTAAATTAATTTTCTTACATCTTTGAATAACTCTTTTGATTCATCAAAAACATTTATTCTAGAATTTTCTTCGTATTTAATTGGCCTGCCTTCAGTCCTCTAAGAATAAAAATTATTTCACTTCGTAACAATCACACAATAAAATAAATTTCTTGAATTACTCACCAGAAAAAAAAATATGAGGCTTATAAACAAATATAAAATTAAAATCATTTCTTAAATTATACAACCAAAACGTACGTCTCTGTAATCAGAATTGTGGTATCTCAGCTTTTAAAAACTTTGTAAAAATAAGTAATAATAACAATTGTAATAAATTTTATTTAAGATTTAATAAAAATTAAGTAAATAAAGATAATAAAACAAAAAAATCATAAATCGAAACTCTAGATTTTGTGTTGGCATTACTTACACTATTAACATGGAACATGTTTATAGGGAGGGGTACTCTTGATACCTAAAAATCAAGGGGGGAGTCAAATATGTCCGATTCAAGGGGGGGGGGGTCAAATGGGACTTAAAATAATTTCAATTTAGGGACTTAGAAAATATCTGGGGTTAGGGACTTAGAATAAAACAGGTTTGTGGACTTCGAATAATATAGATTTAGGGACCCAGAATAATACGCTTTTAGAGAATCAGAATGGGTTAGATTTAGAATCTTAATATCTAGTAAAGGTGATAATTACAAATTATAAAAATAAAAAATTGTATTGTAATGGTCTGGAGGTGAGTTTTTTCGATAAGTTTACGAATGCTACTACTTAGGTTAGGTTTGGTTCCGGGGGCTAAATCATTCTACTTATCCGGAAGTAGCCTTGGTTTCTTTTCAAGATTAACACATTATTTGTTAGTCCATAAAATTATTTTGTAAACAAAATTATATCAAAATTTTTAATTATCTGTACATAAAAAAAAGTAAATGATTTTTTAAGATTCATAAAAATTTTTTATTGATTTCTTTATTGATTATTAAAAATATTAAGTAATTAATTACTGGTCAGTAAATTCAATTTATTTTATAACAAAAGAATTTAATAAATTATTTTTATTTCGCTGATTTTCTAATTCTTGAGTAATCTGAAAAATTTTCAATTGGCATTTTATTTTTAATACATAAATTAATTTCAGTTTTTAAATTTATTAAATTATTTTCTAACGATTTAATTGATACATTTGATAAATAACCAAAATCAAAATTATCAAGACAAATATCAAGTAATATATTTTAATGAACCTAATTTTGTTAAAAAACCTAATGCTATTGATTTTTTTTTATTTAAAAGAATATTTTTTATATCCTAAAAATAAAAAAAGAAGTATAAATAAACGATTAAAAAAAATTAAATTTGAAAATATTAAAAATTACCAATAATACAGTTTCTAACTGTTTTTTTAATTTAATCATTGTTAAATCTGTATTTTTAAGTTTACCGCAACTATTTTTAAAATTTTGATAAAATTTTTCAATATTATCAATTCCATCTTCAAGTTTTGAAGTTGCGTCGTTTAGTAATTCTTGACTCAAAGTATTTAAAAGTCCTAAAAAAACATTTGATTTATTTCTACATTCACAAATTGTAGGATTAACAACGCAGTGATCATGAATATTTTCGTCAAATTTAAAGTACTGCAAAAAAAAAATTAAATTTAATGTAGATTGATTATCAGCTTAATTATTAGTTTAATTTGATTTTAATTATTATATAAAATTTACTTACTTCTTCTAAAACATCTCTAAAAGCCCAAAAACTATTTGTAACTTCATTTATTTTGGATTTTTCTGAACCTGCTCTAGTGATCTGAAAAAAAGTAAGCTTTATTCATTTCAAAATAATTTTTCCTAATATTATTACCTTTCTCTAAAATTAATTCCAAAAATTAGTTCTCTTATTTAAAGCCAATTTCGAAGCTAATTTATTTTTTTTTAAGTTTTACTATTTGGAGTGCCAATTTCGTACAAAAAATTTTATTAGAATTGAAATGAGTTTTTGATGTTTGATAAAAAGAGGCTCAAGGTGTCAAATTCACAATAATTAAGGAAAGCCTTCGTAATTGATTTAATAGAGATTAAACTAATCCCTAGTACCATCGAGATAATTATAGTACCTGTAGAGAGCACTCCTATCTCAGTGCGTGTTAAAATATTTGCAGATGATGAGTACCCAGCAAATCTAGGCGCGAGTGATCATGTTAAAAATTTAATTTTTTCGCTTATTAAGTCGACGATATTTTTTGCCCACTTAGGTGCACAAAGAGTCTAAAATAAGTGCAGAAAATACCAATTTTACGTATGAATTTTACATCAGTGAAAAATTCAAAGTTCATGTTGAGTTTAAAAATTACGTGTTAAAAATTAAAGTATTAAAAAAAAATTAAAATTGTATCCTCACCAATATATTTGATGTTATAAACAAAAATAAAATTTTTATAAAATTCATAATTTATTGAATTTTTGTCAATTTTTTAAAATATTAAAGTAACGATAACTTTAAATTCTTTACACTACTTAATTTTACAATAAAATAATTAAATAAAATAAAATAATTCTTATATATAGGCTTAAAATTAATGCGTTAAGGAGGCTCTGTAGTGTACTCGCTAGTCAATTGAAAAGCTATTAAAAATTTTTATTAATGTTTATTTTTCTTAATTTATGAGAAATATGACTATGAAAAATCTTATTTTAATTAATATTAATAAAATAACAAATATTCTCTTCATTTACGAATTAGCGATGACAAAAAGTTTACTTTGTATTAGGAATTAACGTGAGTAAAGCAACATCTAGAAAGTCAATGTTAATTTTGTTATTACATTCATATTCATATCTAATGACATGAATTTGGTGCTTTGAATGTAATTTGAATTTGTTGCCATACAATGGTCCATGTTATAAACATGGAGCATCAACACTTGATGCTGATATAGCCGGGAATCGAACCGCGAACCTTCAGGTCCGAAGTCCAACGCCCGAACCACAGAGCTACCGAGACTCTATAAGGGGAGTATAAAGTAACCCAGCAGGGCTGGAAATCGAGAGGGATGGGAAAATAGAATCAGAATAATTTTGATTTAAGGGCTTGTTTCGAGACTTATTTTCAATTTAACAATAAGGTACTTTAGGAAGCTTGAATTTTTCAAATAAATAAGCAGTCAGTAATTAAGTTCAATGTTTCTAGTTTTTTGAGTACATATATTTAAACTCGTTATTAGTTTTGGTGGTTATCTCAAAATAAAAGAATAATAAAAATTTATTTTACATTTTAAAGTTTTGTGTAAAAACTATGAAAAATTTATTTATATATTTATTTTATTTATTTTTCGTGTAAAATCTATACACACAAATTATTCCTAAAAATACGATTAAAAATTAATATTTTATATAATTAGTTTTTTGAATTTCACGAAAAATCTATAAATAATTTGCATTTTATTAAATTGTGTTTTTAATTTTCATGAAACATGTATAAAAGAATTAACGATCAATAATATTTATTTTTTAATTTCGTGGAAAAAATACAAAATTTGATTTATCTGTAATTCTTGGCATTTTTTTTAAAATTTGTATTTAGTAAAAAAAATTATTAATCTTATTCTTTGATTTTCATGAGAAAACTGTTAAAAAATTTTATATTTGGTTTATCACATTTTTCATTACATTCATAAAATATGACCTTTAAAATTTTATTCTTATATTACAAGAAAATACGCAAATACTATTTTCTTTTATATTTTTCTATTCTCTACCTTATTGTAAAACGGTAGTCAACCTTCTTCTTCGTGATCATTAGCTAAAATAAGAAAAACTATATTTCTCTATTAGCCCACTTTTGCATTTTTTCTACGTATTTTATAAAATGTTAATACACATGGAGATTGCTTTCATATTTTCAAGTTCTGATCCCAAAAACCTAACTCGAATATCAAAAAAATGCATTTTCAGTTGCTCGTGGAATGTTTAATAAGAAGCTTTCTTAATTGTCCTCAAATTGATAGAGCATATTTTTTTGATATTGCTGCTTTTTTTAATTGTCATCCCGAAAAATTAGTTCTATACTACCATTTAAAAGATTTTCACGGTTTATTTGAAGGTTTTCTCTATAGGGTAATTCCTTGGATAAATAGCACAAAAAACACAGAATTTGAGGTCCCAAAAATTTATTTTTTTTCTCGATAAAACAACTTTAAAATATATGATTTCCCAAATCTGAAAGATTTCTGTAAATTATTAAGTTTTTTAACTGCACTCCTCAGCTACCATTTTTGTGAGATTCATAAAAAAGCTCTAGAAAACGGTAAAGAAAAACAAAATAGATTTTCGATGTGATATTTGATGATTAACTCGAATTTTTATTCATATGTTTCCCTTTCTGTGTCGATTCGCGGGAAAATTTATATTTGTGCCCAACTTAAAGTGAAGTAAGCTGAAAAGTTTCTCACTAAAAAAAAGTTTTTTTCTATAAATATTCAAAATTATCATATATTTCACTGGAAAAAAATTCCCGAGGGTAATTTTTGTTATAAGCGCGTAATACCGATTTTCGCAATTTTTCCACTTTTTTCAATTTTGATTTGTTAGTTATTTTGATGATTTCCTGCTTAATCACGCGACCAAATAAAAATTTGATCAAAAATTTGAATGCGGCGGAAAATTTGATATTTTTTTTCAAAAATACTTGTCTTCTTGCCAATGACGAAAAAAAACTATGTTTCGCCCTCTCGGACGAAAAAAAATAATGTACTAGGCCATTCTTTATTTTTGCGTTCTAGGATATAAAAATATACTATTTATTGATTTTAACATGGAACATGTTTATAGGGAGGGGGTACTTCAAAACTGGAAAATTAGGGGGGGGGGGTCAAATATGTCCTTTTTAAGGGGGGGTCAAATTTGTCCTTTTTAAGGGGGGGGGGGGTCAAATTTGTCATTTTTAAGGGGGGGGGTCAAATGGGACTTAGAATATTTTCGATTTAGGGACCTTTGGTGCAGAAGTACTTAGGGAGCATTGGTGCAGAAGTACCTAGGGACCTATGGTGAAGAAGCCCCTAAAGACCTTTGGTACAGAAGTACATAGAGAGCATTGGTGCAGGAGTCCCTAAAGACCTTTGGTGCAGAAGTACCTATGGTGCAGAAGTCCCTAAAGACCTTTGGTGCAGAAGTACTTAGGGAGCATTGCTGCAGAAGTCCCTAAAGACCTTTGGTGCAAAAGCACCTAAAGACCTTTGGTGCAGAAGTACTTAGGGAGCATTGCTGCAGAAGTCCCTAAAGACCTTTGGAGCAGAAGTACTTAGGAAGCATTGGTGTAGAAGTACCTAGGGACCTATGGTGAAGAAGCCCCTAAAGACCTTTGGTACAGAAGTACTTAGAGAGCATTGGTGCAGGAGTCGCTAAAGACCTTTGGTGCAGAAGTACCTAGGGACCTATGGTGCAGAAGTCTCTAAAGACCTTTGGTGCAGAAGTACTAAGGAAGCATTGGTGTAGAAGTACCTAGGGACCTATGGTGCAGAAGTCCCTATAGACCTTTGGTGCAGAAGTACTTAGGGAGCATTGGTGCAGAAGTCCCTAAAGACCTTTGGTGCAGAAGTACCTAAAAACTTTTGGTGCAGAAGTACTTAGGAAGCATTGGTGTAGAAGTACCTAGGGACCTATGGTGCAGAAGTCCCTAAAGACCTTTGGTGCAGAAGTACCTAGGGTGCAGAAGTCTCTAAAGACCTTTGGTGCAGAAGTACTTAGGAAGCATTGGTGTAGAAGTACCTAGGGAACTATGGTGCAGAAGTCCCTAAAGACCTTTGGTGCAGAAGTACTTAGGGAGCATTGCTGCAGAAGTCCCTAAAGACCTTTGGTGCAGAAGTACTTAGGGAGCATTGCTGCAGAAGTCCCTAAAGACCTTTGGTGCAGAAGTACCTAAAGACCTTTGGTGCAGAAGTACCTAAAAACCTTTGGTGCAGAAGTACTTAGGAAGCATTGTTGTAGAAGTACCTAGGGACCTATGGTGCAGAAGTCCCTAAAGACCTTTAGTGCAGAAGTACTTAGGGAGCATTGGTGCAGAAGTCCCTAAAGACCTTTGGGGCAGAAGTACCTAGGGTGCAGAAGTCTCTAAAGACCTTTGGTGTAGAAGTACCTAGGGAGCATTGGTTCAGAAGTACCTAGGGACCTATGGTACAGAAGTCCCTAAAGACCTTTGGGGCAGAAGTACCTAGGGTGCAGAAGTCTCTAAAGACCTTTGGTGCAGAAGTACCTAGGGAGCATTGGTTCAGAAGTACCTAGGGACCTATGGTGCAGAAGTACTTAGGGACCATTGGTGCAGAAGTCTCTAAAGAACTTTAGTGCAGAAATACTTGGATATAAATATTGATATTATGAACAGAATAGATACTTTATTATCAGTGTTAGTTATTAGTGAACATGTTCCATGCTCGTTGGTTGTGTAGTTACACAAACCGGTCATAAGTTATTTGTGTACCTTTTTAACTATTTATAGACATTTCGTTGAAAAATAATCTCTAAACTTAAAAAAAAACTTAATTTTTATTAATAACGATATTATTAATTAAAAATAATATCAATGAAAACCTCAAGAAATTTGTCAACAAGTTCTCTTTTATCATAATAAAGATAATATCAGAATGTATACGCCTGGTAAAAATATTTTCCTTTCAATTAGTTTGAAAATAAAAAAGTAAATTTTTTTTTCTTATGATTTTAGTGTTAAAATCATTCATTATTTAGAGTAAAATAGTAATTAAAAAGATGATTTAAATACAAAAAAGTTAACTGATGAAAAATTAAAAATGAAGGATTTATTTATAAAAAAAGTCTGAATCGCACAATTAAAAACTAAATTAGAAGCTACAAAAAGAGAATTAAAAAATCGAAATGCCTAAAATGATGTTTCAAAAAGAGAATTAAAAAATCAAAATGCGCAAATTGATCGTTTAATTAAAGAAAAAACAATCTCATTCAAAAAAAACTTTCAAAATGTAGATGCGTTTTTGGATTTTAACGATTGCCTTGAACTACTGGCCCGAAATATGGTTATTATAGTTGATATAGACTAAGTTTACAGGCGCTGCAGTTTAGGTAAAGTTAGTTAAGATAAGTCAGTTTATTAACTTAACTTCGCTTTAAACTAACTGCGTTTACATGGACGGCGAAGTTAGCTGAAAATGCCTATGACGTTAAACCTATCGTTCTCATACAAATTTACTGAAAAAAAAGATAAATACAAAAAAAAAAAATAATTTAGTTGGCTCTAATTTAAAAATACAAAATTTTGGATATTTTATATAAAAATACATAGCATGATTTTTCTTATAATAAATTTTTTACCCATCTTGTTTATTTATACACTTAATTTTGAGGTTAATTGTCAGATCATGCATAAGAAATTTATTTAAAGAGAAATTAATATAAATCATGCTATGTATTTTTATATAAAATATCCAAAATTTTGTATTTTTAAAATTAGAACCAACTAAAGAATTTTTTTTTTTGTATTTATCTTTCTTTCAGTAAATTTTTATGAGAACGATAGGTTTAACGTCATAGGCATTATTAGCTAACTTCGCCGTCCGTGTAAACGCAGTTAGTTTAAGACAAAGTTAAGTTAATAAACTGATTTATCTTAAGTAACTTTACCTAAACTGCAGCGCCTGTAAACTTAGTCATTGTTAATTATAGTTGCGCAACACACATATAATATCCAGAAGAATTAAAAGATATCGCTAAAATGATATACTACTTCACTTCAGTCACGGGATATAATTGTTTTAAAGAAAAAGGTTTGAGGATTTCCGCGATTTCTACATGCTGCGAGTGGAATGCAAAATACTGCATTGAACCTGGATTACTAGATAGTGTAATTACTGAGCTTCATTCGGTAACAAAAGGTTTTCCTCAAGAAGATATTCCAACAAATTTTCCTTAAGCAAATTGCTGCGGGTAAATTGAATATGAAACAGGTTTGAAAAGTTACGAAAAGTATTCCAAGAAATACGACATGATTGAAGGATTAAACGATCTTGGGTTATAGAAAAAATTATAGACAATATCTTAACCAAATTAAAGGACATAGATATTAAAATTAAACTGCTTGTTTGTGATCAGGGAAGTAACAACCGTGGGTTATATGAAGACCTGTCAATAAATTTTAAAAATGTTACTTTTACTTATGATAATGAAAAGTACTACGCCTTGTACGAGTTTCCGCACCTAATTAAAATATTACTTTACCAATTGCGAGCATATAAACATATATATAAACATAGAAAAATAATCTGCTCATTATAATAATATGACATGCTAATAACTTTGTATTATGATTCATCGAGATCAAAATCCAACTTATTATCGCATTTATCCCATACCCAGTTTTTTCCAAGTAAAATCGAATCAATCAATGTTTTGAGGACTTTTTAAATGTTTGGAAACCGGATAGCAGAACTATGAAACTTGCAGCATCTACTGGAGAACTAGTAAGTTCAACATGGAAGAAAACTAAAGAGTTAATTTTAAAATTAACTGACATTATAGATTATTGTAACTCATCAAAACAATATAATTATAATTTAAAAAAAACCTTTATCATCTGACAATACCCACATCTCAAAGGAAATGAAAGAATTTTGTCTGGATGCACGGAAATGGAGAGTTTGTATCATGAATAGCAATTTGAATCGTACATGCTTAAAAGGGAAAGCGCTAACTGTAAAATGTTTAAATTTTTTATATTCTAATTTAGATAAAAAGTATCCTGGATTTAAATTAGCCACGAGATTGTGTAATCAGGACAATGTAGAGCATACTTTCTCATGGTATTGAGGAAAAGGTGGATTATGTATTAATCTAACAGCAAGATGTATTAGGATGACTACAAGACTTAGGTTTGCTATTGAATCCTTAAGTTCATAAAAAAAAAAGAAATATAGAGGTGCTAAAAGATAAGCCGACTCTTTTAGACAAATATCAGCAGCAATCATCTGATTCCGAAAGCGGTGCCAGTACTTTTACAACATTGATAACAACAATGCAACGGATTTAAATGAAAATTAGCAACTAGAAGAATTAGAAATCCAAAATACATGTGAAGATTAAGATGAGCATTTATGCGAAGAAAATTTAATTATTTATTAATTTAATTACTTTTTTTTGCTGGTTACTTAGCTTTGTGCGTATTAAAAAGATGTGAAAAATGCCGTGGTGATTGGACTAAGACCCCATTTTAAAAAATTAGAAAAAAACGAATTTTACATAATTTGACAGGAATATGATCATCCAGATGATACTATCAATCAGCAGTCTTATACCTCAACCACTCTACTGACAAATTTGAAGATATTATTTTACAGATTTGCAAAAGGTATTAGAAATATCTGTTTTTTTATCTTACAGCTTATTCCTGTGCGTTCTTCTTTGTCTTACAAAAAGGGATCTTTTTGATGTTTCTTATACTATAGGTGCTCCATAATAGTCAAAATCTTAAATACAATATTATTCAAATATTTTTCTCTTACTGACACCAGTGTTCAGCTACGTGCCGGTAGTTGGCGTTTTTTCTTCAACTTAAGTCTGTTGTATTTTAAACAAAGGAATCGAAGAACTCTTAAGATAATCTGTGCTGCTAATACTTATTTTTTACAGTCTATGTTATGTAAACTTCCAATTTACAGAATAGATGAAATACTTTTTTAACATTTACATTTAAAAATCACACTACGAATATGAACTGTCATGCGGGTTGTAATAACACAGGTTATGAGGTTTATATTGATTAAAAATTAAAAAAAGCAAAATTCGCAAATTGGAATATGTCTGCACCGTTTTATCTTTTACCTGTTCCTGCTTTAACAGTTTGTACTCTATTAATGGTGGCTACTAATAAGAATCAGTTTAATAACTACGCTTTTGTATTTTTGGCACAGCAATAAATTGTTTAAAATAAAAATTTCATAGCAGCAAAAAAGCGCTGGTAAACGAAGAAGATTTTAAATTTTCGGGTATTAGAAAGTGGTGCCCCCTCCAGAGGATTTTCTTAAAATTAAAAAATATGGTTTTCCAACCTATCAGGACTATAAAAAATAAAATTAAAGGTTGGTATATTTTTTTTATGTTCGAAAAAAGTTTTTCGAAAAATTTAAAATAACATTTCGGAGTCTAGGGGACCCTAAAGAACCACAAAAAAATTTTTCCAATCAGTGAGCAGAATATTATTGGTTTACGGATCGGAGAATCTATATAATATCTAAAAAATAACAAAAAAAATTTTTTTTAGGTATTTGGGAGCCTGTTTCAGCCTAGAGGTCTATTTCCAACGGGAATCAGTGAGTTGTTTGATTACTTTATGGATAATACTATTTAGGTTAGGTTTGGTCTTGGGGGCCAATTCACTGAGCTTATCACTGAGCTTATCATTTTTTTCTTTTTTTAAAAACCTAATTTCAAGATCAATACATACTGAACTTTTGATAAGTCATAAAATTATTTCCTAAACAAAATTATATAAAAAAAAAAGACTTTAAAAAGTAAAAAATCGCGGTTTATTTCTAATTTGCTTAAAAATATCTTTTTAAAAAAAGGAACTGACATCAAATTTAAAAAAGGGGTTCTATTCCATCAGGAATGTTTATGTATGCTGTCTTTTAATTACTGACTGATTCTTTATCCTTTTATTGATTCTTTATGCTTTATTCTTTATACTTTTATTTTTATCAATGACAACAATGTTGTCGTTGATAAAAAAATTATACAGCTCTATGATTCAACAATAATAAATTTATCTTTATGGATAAAAGATTAATTTAAATAGAGCCAGCGGTTTCTTAAGTTTGGATGAAAAATTATCACCGCTGGCCTATTTATTTATTTCAGAACATATTTGATTAGATCAACTTTGTGCAATTTTTAAATATTGACAGGAATATCAAAAATTTTTATTTAAACAGCAAGGGAAATTTGACATGCTACCAGACAAGATTTTGCAATAGTATTGCTATTAAATATAATACTCTAGCCATCACTTTAGTAGTGATATTTTTTTATTTTGATTTCATTTCATTTTTGCCCAGTGAGCAAAAAAATTCAAAAAAAAATTAAAAAAGACAAACTCTAAATTGTGTAAAATCGTGCATTGACTCTTCCATACCCCTCTTTGTCTATGAAATTTATAATTAAGGGATTGATACTTTGAATTATCACTCTTTTTTTCTATTTATTAAACTATAAGTAGATAAGATAAACTAATTTCGTAGTAATGATTGTAATACTATTTTATTAACTTAATGATAACAAAATATTTTAGTTATGTAATTTTTATTGTCAGCTTTTTTAGTATTCGAGATTATTCATTTGAATTTAAATTCAGTGCTTATCATAAGTAGTGACAATGATAGAATAAGTTTAAAATTTCAATTACTCAAATTAGGACAGAATTTACTTTAAGAGTACTGGGTAGACTCCATTTTGTTTTTAAAAGAATTAATTTATTTTTCATTTTCAAATATTTTTTTCGATCTGGCTAAAATTTTCTCGCTTTCTTCATTAAATTTAGAATATTTTGATATAAACAATTTTTAAAACATACAGCCTCTTATCCCAAGTTATTTTAAATTCAATGAAGAAAATGAGACAACTTTGGCCAGATCGAAAAAAAATGTTAAGCCCATATAAATAAAAAAATAAACTAATTTTTTTTTACACAATATGGCGGATACCCTGTACTCTTAAACATTTTAGTATACTAGTGAAAGATAAATTAATTATAACAAAAATAAATTTTTTAATAAAACAAAGTATTTACAAATTTTATTTTTTAAATGCCTCGTGTTTTAATAGGCCATATTTTAAAATTATTTAAATCAAACGTTGGAATTTTTTGTTTTGTGTAATTCTTAGCAAATTTCACAGCATCTGTTGCTTTTTGTTTTGAATAATCCTTAGTAAATATTAAAGCATTCACTGTGGCTCGAGCAATTTTTCTTAGTTTACCAAATTTGGGTTTTGAATTTTCAATGCATTTTTCAATTTTAATCTTTGTTCTTTGAAATTCGTTTCTTAAAACTTGTATGAAATTATTTGAAATATACCCTGGAATATCAATTATTTCAGATAACGAAGTTACTAAGTTTGATAATTGACCTAAGTTATCAAACGTTTCAATAATGATTTTTTGTCCATTTTGTCTGAACACTGATTTTGATTTCTGAAAAAAGTAATAATTTGAATACTTTCTATGATTCTGGTTTGATTGTTTGAAAAACTTACATTGACTAAATTTTTCGCTAAACTTTTGACTTGTTTTAAATTTCTAGGGCATTTCATTTTCAAATAATTGTAACCATTTTTGATATTTCTACATTGTTCTTTTAACTCATCTGCTACTTTGGTAGCTTTTGAAGAAATAATACTTGCTAAATCAGTGCCAATGTTTTTTAGAGAATTTCTAGTTTTGAATGATTTATTCAAACAATCACAAGTTTCTGGATATTTTTTGCAAGTTTCTATTTGCTTATTATAAAGTTCAAAAATCTGAAATCGATTAATGAAATTTTTTAATTGAGAGTAAAATTTACAATTTCTTACGTTAAATTGATTTTCTTACATCTTTGAATAATTCTTTTGATTCATCGAAAACATTTATTCTAGAATTTTCTTCGTATTTAATTGGTCTGCCTTCAGTCCTCTAAGAATAAAAATTATTTCTTTTTGTAACAATCACACAATAAAATGAATTTCATAAATTACTCACCAGAGAAAAAAATATGAGACTTATAAACAAATATAAAATTAAAATCATTTTTTTAAAAATACAACCAAAACGTACGTCTCTGTAATCATAATTGTAGTATCACAGCTTTTAAAACCTTAGTAAAAAAAGTTATAATAACAATAGTAATAAATTTTATTTAAGATTTAATAAAAATTAAGTAAATAAAGATAATAAAACAAAAAAATCGTTAATGGAACCTCTAGTTTTTAGTTGGTATTACTTACACTATTATTTGTTTTTAAAATTTTTTTAAATTTTGATTAATCAAGTTTTAGATAAATCATAATTTTGAATAACATTTGATAAAGATAAAATAGTTTACTGTTGCTCTAGAAAATACTAGTATTTTTTAATAACAACTTTTTACAAGTAAATATAGATTATCTTTTTGATAAAAGCTTAGAAAAATTAGTTGGAAATACAAAAAAAAATTGAGTAATAAGGAAACAAAAGTAATAGATACATAATATGTAGCATAGCCCGCCTGAGATATTGAAAGTGTATAACATAATTATTTACTTCAGTTTTATTAATATTTTTATTAATATTACAAAGTAAAAAACAAGTAATGATTTTTTTTTATTACATGTAATTGACATTTTTTTGCTTTACAAATATTTTAGTAGAAAAAAGTTATTCACTGTCCACCATATTAGATTTTCCTAAAATTTTCCATTTTTCTTGTTTAATTTTTAATTAGCAACCGTGGAATACTAACGGGTAAGATTTAGAAATAGTTCCGATGAACCAAAGTGCTTCTACACAAAGTTCTATAATTAGGGATTTCTCGGGATGGGGGGCTTTATGAGGAATGGGTATTTTACTCTTTTTTAGCTAATTAATCCATTATTTGTTAGACAAATGTGAATATCTGTCGTTTAAAAAATTTTGTTTTGACATGGAATATGTTTATAGGCAGAGGGAGTATTTCAAGCACGTTATGGGGGGAGACGGTGAAAGAGACTTAGAATAATATTTGAGTAAAATATTTTTTATTTAGGGAGATAGAATAATTTCGTTTAAGGGGTATAAAATAACAAGGATTATAGGAGCTTAAAATTATTTTAACATGGAACATGTTTATAAGGAGGGGTTACTTCAAAACTTGAAAATTAAGGAAAGGGGGGTAAAATTTGCCTATTTAAGGGGGGGGGGTTATTTATTTATTTTTTTTTTATAATAATCTTTGGGGTTTCTAAATTATTCATCTAGAATATAAAAAAAGGAGTCGTTTTGTCCATGTGTGACCCTTGGGGATTAAAGTTTTTTCTAATACCTCACTAGATCTTTAATAAACTATTTTTGGGTTTTCAGGAGCCTACATCAGGGAAGAAGACTTATTTAAACGAGGATCAGCGAGTTTTTATGTATATTTTTGAATGCCACTTCTTATAATAACTACGGACTTTGGGGCCAAATCATTATATTATATATCCGGAAACAGCCTCTTGAAGGTATGATTTTAAAATTTTTGTCACTTATTAAAACAGGTATAATATTTTTTATTTTTATAAATTATAGGTAAACACAGGTATTTATTTCTTCCTACAAATAATTTATTATCGCTTTCTAATAATTAACTTAATGATAACACACTATGTTTTCAACCTTAATTTAATTAACAAATATTTGAATCAATTAACACTCTTACAAAATATTAAAATAATTAATAATGATTATATTAAAAATGTCAAAAATATCTTAAATATAAAATAAATTAGTATAAATTCTAAACAATAATTATCTTTTTTCATTTATACAACATTCCACGTGATTTTTTAAATTTAAATATTCTTGCTTCAATGTTTTAACGAAATTATTACCAATGCACACAGGAATATTTGGTAATTCAGCAATTGATAAACCTACTTGAGCACCATCGGTCGTTGTATTTACAACTGCCATTATTAGCTCTTTAGGATTAAACATGAAGTTTCTAAGTTTGATCTAAAAAATTAAATAAATTAAATTTTTATTTAAGACGCATTAACATTTAATCATAAAAAAATTTACCTTTCTAAAACAAGAAACAGTACTTTTTATTTCTTGATGAATTTCTTCATCTTCAGCAAATGCTAAGCAATTATTTGTTTCGTGTCTAATATACTTTACGAAACCTTTAGCGTATCCGTAAATGTTCGTAAAAAACTTAGTCAATTTACTGAATTTTGAGGTTACACAATTTGCAGCATTTACATAAATATAATTCAATGATTCACTTATATTTTTTGTTACGTGTAAACATTTTTGAATTTCTGTACTATTTTTATTACTGCTTAAATATTTTCTTGTTAGGTCCAAACTCTAAAAAAGAATTATATTTAATTATTTTAAATTCAGTAGCAAAATACGAATAAAAGATACAATTTTCATATGGAAAATTTGAGACAAAATTCGAATAGAAAACCTAACTTTGCCAAATTTTATTGTAAAATCATTGCAAATCTTTCATTCAAGAAAATTATTTTTTCTGAATATTGAAAAACGAGATTGAAAATGAATGTACTTACATCTATTATTACTTCTTTTATTTCATGTAAAATATTCTCCTTAAATTCGGTGTAAACTAAATCGGTGTTTTTTGCACTTATAATCTGAAAAAAATAAAAATAATGCGCTTTACTTAACTGCCAAAGTTTTGATTGTTTTGACTATTTAATTAATTAATTTTTTAAAATAAATTTAATAAAAACTTCATTTAGAGTTTAAAATTTTAAATTAAAATGAGAAATTCGATTTTGTACTTTTTGATTGGAAAATAAGGGCTCCTTCACAATGAGCATTCTTTTGAACCAAAGGGTTTGAAAGAGTAGTTACTTAAATGAATAACGTGTTTTGAAGACAGTTGTACTTACTTCAAAATAATGAGTGTAATCACTCTTTCGAAACACGCTTTGGAAACAATGCTCACTGTGAACGCCCCAGTGTTCAATTTAGTTGTGAATTTTTATATCAATTACTCTCATCACCAGTTACTATTAAATTATATTCCTTGACTTTGTTTAAAAATTAAAGCAAAAATAGCTATTTTTCCCGTGATTTAAAATATAGTTTTGCATTTAATGGGCGAAAAAGCTGTTTCCCTAGTGTAGAAAATAGGCTTTTTTTGCCTTAGATAAGTAAAAGTGTTTTTTGACCCATTAGTAAGAAAAGTATTTAAGCATCAAGGGCACGTATATTTTGAAAAATGTTTGATGATAAGTACCTAGCAAATCTACGTGCAAGTGTGATCACGTTAAAATTTTAATTTTTTCGCTATTAAGTGCACAACGAGTCCACAACTAGTGCCAAAAATCCAATTTTTACGTATGAATTTTACACCAGTCAAAAATTCAAAGTTCATTTTGAGTTTGTATATTTTAAGAAGGTAAAAATTAAAGTATTAATAAAAAGTTAAAAAATTATCCTCACCAATATATTTGATGTTATAAACAATAATAAAATACTTATCAAATTCATAATTGTTTTAAATTTCGTCAATTTTTTAAAATATTAAAGTAACGATAATTTTAAATTCTTTACACTACTTAATTTTGAATTAAAATGATTAAAATGTCAATGAAAATAATTATTATATATAGGCTTAAAATTAATGTGTTAAAATAAATAAAAAAAATTTTTATATGGGTATTTATTTTTAAAAATTTGATATGAGTAATTTACATAAAAACTCAAATATTTTTAAATCGAAAGATATAATATTGATTGTTGCATCATTTTAGAGACGTTTTTTTAATAAATGCGTAAAATTTTTTTAATTACATAGAAAAAAAAATCATTTTTTTATTTATAAAAAGTACTTTATAGATTAAATTATTATTTTCACTTAATTTAATTTTTTAAACTACACAGTTAACGAAATAATTTTACTATGGTGGTTAATTAATATGTAATCATTTTTATAAATAATATTTCAAACTAGTGAATATTTGTTTTAAAAATTAGGTCAAGATTTTGCGTATTATAAAATTTTTTTCCTATTCGATTTTATGATCAAAATTTATTACTCAATTGTCGCAAGAAAAAATTAAATTTTTAGCTAATTTATTGACATAATTTTGCAAAAAAATTTTTCGCGAGTTTTTCATAAACTAGGCTATTAGACGGTTTTTTTTACATCGGGAACCCGAATCTATTTTATTTACCTCTCAAAAATTATCTTTTGAAGCAGAACTTCTCTTTAATTTCTATTTTAACTTTAGGAATTTTAGAAAATAATTTTTAACATAGAAATATATTTATTGGGCTCGGATCAATTTTGTGTTATCCATTTGTATTCTAAGACATCAAGTTTTGCAATTTGTTCTATTTTAATAATCAAAAAGGTATAACGGCCCATTTTTTTGCCGGGGCTAGTTCTTAACTCACTAGTCTATTTTACTTACTGAAGTACTACTTTCTAGTTTCGAACTTTATTTTGGCCGCTAATTGAGCCATTTTCGCAGCAGAATATTACTCTAGTCTAAGGGGGCTATTTTGACCCTAAAGCGAATTTTTTCCCCACTAATCTATTTTTCCAAAGGATTAAAATTTGCGAAAGGATTTCATTCTAGCCTCATAGAACTGATTTTTCTCTTAGGGGCCAATTTCATGCCGTGAGTCTAATTTACTTACCCAGGATCAATGCTGTAAACGTAAATATAACCATAATTCGCCCTCCATAAAGTTTTCTTGAAGTTAAAATTTTAATTATCGGGAAAGAAAACTCTGGGATGTGCAAAATGTACATTACAGAGTAGAAATTAGCGACATTGTGAATATTAAATAAATGGCTTCTTGTTAAATAATTAATAAAACAACTTTAATGAGAAAAAAAATTAGTTTTTATTTATCTTTTTCAGACATTTTGATAAATCTAATGCTAATCGAGTAATATAATTTAGTTGAATTGCATTACAGTTAAAAAAAAACTAAATGAATGTTAACATTTTTTTTATTATCAAGTTACAATTTTTAAGAGTAAACACAATGGATCTTGATAAATTACTAAACTTTTTACACTTTTAAATCTGCAGATTGGAAGAACTTTTTTAATAATTTATTTAAAAAAATATTTTTAATGCATAAATTATCATCCTTAAAATCCAGATCTGTTAAAATCAATAAGTTTATTCAAATTGTTCAATCAGAGTTCGAAGATAATTATCATGTCATGATGAAATCTGTTTATCAATAAAATTCATCCTGCAAACCTTCTTTTAATTTGACTTTTTTTTTTGTTTGCTTTTTTCTTATTTAAAAATTTGTTTTTTGTAAATTTTTTCTGATTCATAACTTTATCTATACATTTGTGTCCTTTTTTAATCATTTCGTCGTATTCCTTTTTAAAAGTTGCAAATGCATTGTCAGTTAAACAAATAGGTATCTGAGTAGGAGCAGAAAAACCAATTCGATAAGCAACTTCACCAGTTTGTACGACTGCTTTAAATATATTATTCTTATTTTTCATTGCATCTCTAATAGTAACCTTCAAAAATAAATGAATTAATTAAATTATCATAATTAATTATGATCACACACACTTACATTTGCTAAACATTTAATTCCATTTTTAGCTTTTTGGTAAATATCTTTGTCATCAGAAATAGCTAAACATTTATATGATTCTTCCTTTATAAAACGACAAAAATTCGTTATTCAATTTTGCTTTTATACAATTAACAGCATTATTTCGAAAATACGTTAATGCTTCATATGCATTTTTTCTTAAATCAATGCACTTAAATACTTTTGTTTTCAATTCTGCGTCTACTATTTTATTGTATCTGTTATTCAAATTTGTGTACTGAAAAAAAATTAATTTATCATGTGATTCAAAGTTAAATTTGCAAATTAAAATAAAAAAATATAATTGTTTACTTTATTGTACACATTTATTATTCCATTTGTAACGTTATCTTCGTCGTCTGCAGTTACATGGGTTTTCTAAAAAAAAAATTAGATAATTTTGTAATTTATTAAAAATTTGAATTTTTTACTTTTACTTACAAAAATGACAAAAATCAATAATAAAGAAATTAAAGTTCTTAAATTCATTTTACACCAAAATTAATCTTTTTAAAATGATACTTTAGAACAATTAAATATTAATTCAGTGCCGAATTATTCACTACTAAATAAAAAAAATTTATTATTTTATACTACAATCAAATAATAAACAAAAGAAGTAATAAAAATTTTTATCTTTTTTTATATTCAACATAGATAATTTTTTGTTTTTAATTATGAATCAAAATTTTTGTTTTTTAAAATAATAGAATAGAAATTACATAATTTTTGGTTTAGTTTTTCAGTTAATTTTTTAATTTATTTTATTGCATCATTCAAAAAAAAAAAACAATTTTAAAGAAATTTTTTAATTTTGAAACAGTTTTTGTGATTGAGTGTGTGTTAGTGTATGTGCGATATTTGTTTATCATAAATTTCAACTAAATTTCAATAATAAATGTAGATAGAAAACTAAGCAAATAGAATCAGGCGATTAGTGTTTTATGTACTTAACACTTTTTTTTAAATTAAATTAGTAAACAGAACGAAATTTAAATTTTTTATGTTTTATTTAAATTTTATTTTTAAAAACTGGCGTTTTCAAAAAATTCTTTTCAGAAACTACTTAGGTTGGAACATACTAGATTTTTTCCAAAAATTAATTATATTGGCGATCTATGGAGACCGATGATGAAGATACTCCCAAGCATGAATTAATAATTCCAAACTAAAACGACTAGACTTATTAAGAAATTGCTCATGTTTAGTCCAAAGTATTTTCTCCTAAAAGTACAGTTAGAATGAATAACTTTCCCTAATTTCCAAATTCCACTTTTAACCCTTTAATACCTGATTTTTTTTATTAGCTCGAAATGCTCCAAAAAATCTAAAAACGTTTTTCTTTGTAAAAATATGCAATTTTATATGCATAAAAATTAAAAAATTTCTTTTTTATTTTCTGCATTTTACAGATATTTGAAAAGGAACTCTAATAAATAAATGGCACCATCGTGTAGTCAGGGAAATTTCAGACCTTAAAACAGTACTCAAAAGTTATTTTATCTTAAATAGTCGGGTCAAGGATGGGGTGGTGGACACTTTAAGGAAATTCGCGACTTATTTTGCTTTTTTCAATATTAGTAACAGCTATTTCAGTAATCAAGAATAATAATTAACATTATTTTTTCTTTGATTAAAAATCGATCATATAATAAACTTTTACATGCAGTTTATGAATATTTAATGAAAACATAAAACAATAAAATTTATACGTCTATTTTATGAGATAAAATATGATCTTGCAATAAGTACCTAACTGTTGGGAATTTCCTTTCGTCAAAAACAAATAAATTTTAATGTTGAAAATAAAAATTCAGAATTATTTTCTTAAAGTTGAAACTCATTTTTTATCAAACAAATAAAAATCTTCATATTACTGGTAATTCAGTAATTTTATCATTATTGAAAAACATTAAAAAAATATATTAATAATTAAAAGCACGAATCTTTAGTTAGATAAAACACGCTTATAAAATTGGTAAAATAATTTTTTAAATAAAATAATTTAACTTATCACAAAACATTTGCTGTTATTTTAACTTAATTTCATAGATTCATGGGATTTTCTTCAATCGCCCCGACTGCAAGAATCTTACAAGCAAGGGCGCAAAAGTTTAGACACTAGCGTGAGCACTAGCACTAGATATGTGTTCAAACTAGTGTCTAAAGTACTTCGCCCATGGTGCTTACACAATTGTGTAAGCCCTACTGGGCTTAAAACGTGAGCTGAAATTTCACAAAAAATTTTACGCCTGCATTTTCCGCCCGAGTAGGCAAAAAATAAATATATGTACATGTTTATTTCAATTTATCATTTATTTCAGCTGGTACCACTACCTTATGAAGTGGACAACCGCAAGAATTTACCAAATAATTGTAGAATGTCCCTCATTTCACTTTAAAAAATAATCATGTGCCGCAAGTCGAAACATTCCACTTGCGGTTAGCGGAATTTCACTTGTAGCTAGCGTAATTCCGCCTAGGGCTATCGAAATTTTTTTTAACATGTAACATGTTTATAGGGAGGGGGTACTTCAGAACTTGAAAATTAAGGGGGGGGGGTCAAATGTGTCCTATTTAAGAGGGGGTCAAATTTGTTCTATTTAAGGAGGGGGGTCAAATAAGACTTAGAATAATTAGGAGAATTTGAAAAATCTGGGCTTAAGGGCTTAGGATAATACAGGTTTATGGACTTAGAATAATATCGATTTAACTTGGAATAATTCAGGTTCAGGGACTTATAATAATTCAGGTTTAGGGAATCAAAATAGTTTGGGTTTAGAATCTTAACAACTAGTAAGGTGATAATTACAAATTACAACAATAGAAAATTGTATTGTAATATTGAGTAACATTTGTATTATACCTAATCCTCAGCTGGAAGTAAACATGTCCCATGCATTTAGGTTGTGTTTGCACAAACCGGTTTTTTTTGCTCAAATGGTTACAAGGGACTTACCGTGAAAATTTTTTTTTTTAATTTTCTTCTTTGTTTTTAAAAAATTTTTTTTTAAAATATATTTTTGTGGTTTTCTGATCACTTGGATAGTAGGTCAAAGCTCCGAATTCTTAGCTTGCTTCAGTCCAATTTTTGGGGCATATAGTCCCAAATTTGAGAATTCTGTAACAAGAAATTAGGTTCACGACTCTAAATGTTTATACTTATTTTGAAAATTTTTTGAATTTAAGGTTATAAAAAAAGTAAAAAAAAGAAAATGATTACTTAAGGGAAATTAGCAATTATTTTCTAACTTTCCTCCCTGAAATTAGGCTTCATGATCATTGATCAATAAATAGTTAGTAACGTTAGCGACTTAATACAATTGGTCATTAAATAATAAAGATCTTCAGTATGTTGCTCGAGCTAATTTATATACCCTTTTTTAGTATGCTGAACTGCTGATATTAGCATAATTGTTGCAAATTAAATGTTTTAAATATGTAATTTGGTCATCAAAAAATCATGGATTCTCTTTATAAAATTATTTTTTATTTATTAAATTATTAATAATAATAATAAACATTTATATAAATTAAATATTAAATTAATTTTAATAAACAATAATAAATAATAAAATAAATAAAATTTTTAAAACGTGCATAAAATTAATAAAATTAATAAAGAAAACAAAAAATTATCATAAATAATATTTATTTTAAGATTACGAAAATTTTTTATTACTCTTAATCAAAATTTTTGATTCTATAATCAAAAATGCATGCTTTATCATTCAATACGTGATTTTTAATTAATATTGACCATCATAACGTATCTCAAATTCGAGTATATAAATGTAACTTGAAAATAATTTTTTTATTCATTCAATATATTTGTTATTTATTTAATTAATTATTTATTTAATACGTTAAAAATGAAAATTTTATTTTTTGCATTGACAATATTTTTGTCATTATTGCCTGAAAAAGGATTGTCACAACGTAAGTACTAATTCAATGTATATTTATTATTAATTATTGAAAAATTCATGTCTTTTGTTTTTTAGATGGTTTAAATCCAGGTTTAAATTTAATTCACCGATGTTATCAACCTAAAAATCCTGGTCATGGCTTCAGGCCAGTAACACTATTTTACTACAATTACAAGAATAAGAAGTGTGAACCTTTTTCTTTTTATGGTGGTTTTGGTAATTACAATCGTTTCCAAAGTAAGCAAGATTGTTATAAAGCATGTTACCCTGAAGGAATAAGTAAGTAAACAGTTTAATAACTGACCTAATTTTTTGATTAACCTAGAACTAAATTAATCTCATTTAAAATTTACAGGATGTTACACGTGTACTGAACCACTTGACGTAGGAATTGGAAATAAGCGGATACTTTCATACTTTTATAATACTTTGACTAATCAGTGCGAAAGATTTTATTATCGTGGTAGTGGAGGTAATGATAACAGATACGATAGTTTAACACATTGTCAAAAACAATGTCAGAAAAGGATTCCTCCTACTCCTCCTCGTAAGTTCCTAATTATTCAATAATTATTAAAATTGTACTTAACTTTAATTTATTTTCTTCTTTTTTTTTTAAGGTCAATATTCATGTGAAGGACCAGCTGATCCTGGAACTGGTGACCAATCAATTATCCAGTATTATTACAATGACGTTCACAATTTTTGCGCAAGATTTGTTTACAAAGGTATAGGAGGAAATTCAAACAGATATGACTCTAAAAAACATTGCGAACAAAAGTGTGTTATAAATCAACGTAAGTAATTTATTTATTAACGTAAATCTTGAATTCATTAATATTTCGTTCGGTTCTGCAGATTTTAATATTAAAAAATTAACGTTTTAATTTACAGCAACAAATCCATGTATTCTAATGCCAGATAGTGGATATGGTCCTCGTTATGATGTTTATTATTATTATAATAGAAATTATAGAACTTGTGAGAAATTCCCTTATCGTGGTTTTGGTGGTAATGCCAATAGATTTGCTACAATTTGGGATTGCAAAAGAACTTGTAGAGGGTAATTTATTTTTTTATTATTTTTTTACCTATAAAATTAATTAGAATTTTTATGGTATAATTTTAAAATTTTTTTATTTAGAATAATCTAAGCAAAATGAAGGTGAAAGAGGCTCAGTATGGACAGAAAGAAATAGAAATTCAAAAGATGATTTTGTAACTTCATAATTTTTAGTTTTTTAATTTTTTATTATACTAACATTACTTTCGTAAATTTTATAATATAATTTTTTTTTGTACCTGAAAAATGACACTTGTAACAATTATTTAATAAAATTATAATAATATTCGTCAATTGAACTTTTTTATTATTTGATGAATATATTTTAAAAATAGTCATTGTTATAAAATTAGGGGATTTTCACCAAAAAGGCAATGTTCCCATCATTATGATTTTTGTATTTGTATTATTTTTTTTTTTGGTATATAATAGGTTCTCTTATTTTCTTTAATAATCTTTTATAACAAGGAAAAATTTTTTTGGAACTTTTTAGAATAAGACGTTTTTACTTTTTTTTATTTTTGAAAAGATTTTTGGAAACATGCAAATAATTATTCAGTCGTGTAAAACCTATGTATCTATAAAAACTGTCATTTTAGAAATTTAAAAATTTGTCGTTTTTAGCTGAAGAAAATAGATTTTGATTATTGGCCCGAACAGTCAGAGAATATAGGAAAAGTACCACAGTTTATGGGACTTAAAAGCCAGTCCTTACGTAAAAAAGTAGATCAACCAAAAGTTTTTTTATGACACAACGAGTTTGCATTTACAAATGATATCCAAAAAAAAGAAAATTTGAAATCGTATATTTACAAGTTATAAAACTTTTCTATTTTCCAAAAGAGCCTGTATAAAATCTTTGCTTTAGGGCTCAATAATTCAAAAACCAAGCAAACAAAATTCTCCAGATTTTGCATGGCGATATACTTTTTTTAATCTGTAGCCAACGTCCTTGACATATTTTTATGTTTTATTTACACATTATTTTTGAACTCAATCTCATCAAAAATTTAAAAACCCCAAAATTAAATTATTATTGAAACTTTTTTCTATTATAATCAGCTTCGCTCTACCCGACATTGACGGTATCTAGTAGCCTTATGTTTCTAATCCCAGGAGGCCAATAAACAGAGAATATCGGGAATGTTTTTTTAAATAATAGTCTGTCTTATAATAATTGGATGCAATTTGGCAAACAAACTTTTTTGGTGTTCAAGTTTGATATTAAATTTTCATAAAAACTTTGAAGAATACACGAGGCAGAAAGTTTGACCTAAAATTATCTTTTTCTAGAGCGTGAGAAGACAGAAGACAGAATTCAAATATTCATATGAGCAGCTCCAATTTGCAGAAAGATGAGACATTAAAAATCCCCGTTATTTCGCTTTAGTTATTAAAAAATAAATACGTCTTGCAAGAATTCTTTATTTAAAAAAAAAAAATCTTGGGATAAGATAAAAACGTGATCCATCTTTCGTCTCGCGAAAGGTCTCGGCCTCGGTCTCGGTCATTTATACCAAACCTTGCCTCACCTCAGCCTCGGTGAAGGTCTAGTTTTAAATAAATTTATCAGCTTTAAATAACCCAGGATGTACTGAGTCTAATTATCCTGCTAAGAAATATTTTTTTTTCTTCAAAAAAGTGTAAAGAGGCTAAGTTCCTCTGAAACGTAGATAATTGAATAAAAATTTATTTTATAATAAAACCAAAAAAATCTATTTCTAAAATTGATTTCTCTTGACTGGGTTATGGAATTATATAATTACTATTAATATATTTGTAAATTTAATTATATCTTTTTAATAATATTGTAAAATATAAGGCATTGACGAAAACATTAATAAACAAACAAGCCTCACATAAATGAAATAAAGAATAAAATAGTCTTTGGCCCCGATACATTATAAAATATAATGATATTACCACTTTTTTCTTATCTATTAAGTTCAAAAAGAGTAGTAGGGTAATTAAATAAACATTTTTAGATATATAATTTTTATTTTTGCAAATTAGGCGATGGATTAACTAAAAAAACCCCAGTTATAATGTAATTTAATTTTATTTGAAATTAAAACAAACAATTCTCATCTCGCCAATTAATTACCAAAAACCTGAATCCATGATCAGATGAATTTCTATTTAGTGACAACTATTTTATTTTCTTGTATTTAAATAAAAACCTTCATATTTTGTTAAAAATTAGTCAAAACATGAAAATAAAGGAGCATTTGGTGAGCTAGGGTATTTGATGTAATTGATCCCTTGTAAATTTTTTTTTTCTGCACAGTACAGCCACGAAAGTACGATTTCCTGGCCGCTGCGTGGCCAAGGAAATCGAATTTTCTCGCTACTGTCGCAGAAAAATTTTATACGACCCTTGTCCATAAATAAAGGATGCCCCAAATCGCAGTTTACCATCCTCGGCTTCGCCTCGGAAGGTAATTTACGTGCGATTTTGGCCATTCTTTACTTTTCTGGACACGAGCCGTAAATATACTATTTTTTTAAATTGATGTTTGAGATACTGTCCCCACTCTATTTCTTGAAAAAAAAAATACTGGCTGTGGCAACTGGTATTATTTTTCTTTTGAATGGTTGCAAGTAACATAAAATGTAAAGAAAAGTTTTAAAAAAATTTCTTTTTTCTTCAAAATGTTTTTTTTAAGTCTCCATTATACTGCGGTGCTCCCATTTCAAATGACAAAAAATGGCTTAAACAAAAAAAAAAAAAAAAATTCATGAATTTTAGTCGACACGAACGGCAAGTTTTTACAGTGTATGTACATAGAATAAAGTTAATAATACCAAAATTTATACTTTTTTCCTATAACTAACAGTTCTTTTTGACAATCATACAAAGAAAATTTTTCACATTGCTGTCTCTCTGTGTTATAATAATAAGCTGGTATATTTTTGTAACTAGTTCCAGGATCAGACCATCCAGTACAAGAATATGTCCCTGAATAAAATTTGATAAATGAAAAAAATTTGAAAAAATTGTTAAATAAACAAAAATATATTACTTGGTGTCTTAACACGCGTCCTTTGGCATTCAGTTAAAGTCTTAAAACGATTGCTATTACCACCTACAATGGTATAACTAAAAACTTCACACCACGGCTTGACACGTATTTGTAAGTTCGTTTTAATAATAAAATGGAGTGTTTATGAATAAATCATATATAGGATTACTTGCTGTTAAAAAATAACAAATTTATACAAAATATTATAATTTTTATTTTGATTTTAGGCTTCTTACCAGATATTAAATATTCTTGATGTAAAAAATTAAATTAAAACAGATAATTGAAAATAAAAACATTGATTTTTAGTAAAAAAACATTAATAATAAAAAATGAAACAAATTCAACATTATATATATATTTTTTTTTTAATTGTAATTAGCTAAGGGCTCAAGTACAGATTTTATGTCTCTCTTGCATTCTGAGTTCATAATTTGTAATGTACACCTTACTGTAATAAATAAATGTAAAATAAAATAAAAATTTTTTATTTTCAAATATACAAATAATCTAAAATCTTCATTTTTTATAAAAATGGACAAAAAAAATTATTTATGAGTAAAAAAAATATAATAATTTATTTGTAAAATACAAAATGTAAAATATTACACTTAGGTCAGCAAAATAAGAGTATCTCACTTTCAAAACAAATAAATTGTTTATATACATTGGTATTTATAAAGAAGTGAAATTTTTTTAATGATTGTAGCTATAATTGAAAATGTAAATAGTCTTTTATTTTTTCATTACAAAATCTGATTATACATTAAAGTTTTATTTTTATATTTAGGAGATTTTAAATTTTGAAATTGGTTTTTTAACAAGTTTTATCAACGTCATGGACCTAAAAGACACTTGTTCAATTTAAATTTATTTTGGATGAATTTTGAAATTTCCTGAAGTACGTCATGGTCAAATTTATATAATTAACAGATTTAAATCAAAGAATAAGTACACTGTTAAAAATATTTCAGTAATTCGACTTTTACGAATTTGTATTATTGTATCGTAACCACATCGTATAATAAGATATTTTGGCTTAAAGAAATTTCGGTTTATGTTTATTTATGCACTGAGAAATTTTATGCAATAATTTACTTATGACGTCGTGTGGTTTTGATTTTATACGTTTTTCACATTTTATTCTTATGTGTTCTGATGTCGTGAAGACCTTAGCTACTATTTGGGAGCCACTTTTTCCGTCATTGTTCATAACAGCGTTTTTAAATTTGCGGAAAAATTAATAAATTTTCAAAAAAATCGCAAATTTGTGAAAAAACCGAAGAAAAAAAATCAGGTTGCAGAATTTTTTTTGCCTTTACATTGCAAGTCATTTTCAATCGCCAACCGAAATCTTTTTCAGTGTAATATTTTTTGTAAATTTAAAACTATTGTTCATAAACTTGTTAAAAATAAAAAATTGCAAATTAAAAATTTTCAGAATTTTCGATTTATCCTTACAGTTACGAAAAGTTTTTAAAATTTACCAATAATTCGCAAATATGAAATATTTTACTTGTCAATGTATAGGATTTACTTTTAAATAACTGGTTTATTAATTAATTACTACTCTATTACTTTTTTTAAAACAACAAAATTATGCAACTAATGCATCTAACTCAAACTTTAACATTAATATTACGTGTATTACAAAACGTGCCTAAAAATTTTTAACAGTGTAATAGGTACATAAATTAAATATTCCTGAATCTAATTATAAATATTCGTCATCGGCTATTTAAACTATTACCATTATTTAGCATGATAATAAAATTTTAGACTTTCTCTTAAATTTCTTGTTTATAGATAAAAATAGAGATGTGACTAGAATATTAAATTAGAAAAAGATGACAAATATTTTTGTTTTGGAAGTTTGGTCCTCTCTATACTAAAATATTTTTATTTTAACAGTTAGTATCCTCTAAGATTTTGTAAAGGTGACTTGAAAACGTGTTTCTAGTATATTTAAAATGTTATTTATTAATAAATTAATTTAATTTAAAACATCGTCAATTTTTTTAAATAAATAAATAAAATTTTGTTTACTAAAAATTATATTAGTTTAATAAAAAAAAAACAATAAAATGTTGTTATTTTCTGTTATCTGTTTTAATTTAATATTTTTACATCAAGGATACTTAATATCCGGTAAGAAGTCAAAAATTACAAATAAAAATTAAAATTTTTTAAATAAATTTATTATTTTTTAACAGCAAGTAATCCAGCGTGTACTGAACTTCGTAATCCTGGCTATGGTTTATTCATAAACACTCCATTTTTTTACTACAATGAAAATACAAATACATGCGAAATTTTTAGTTACACCGGTGTAGGTGGTAATAGCAATCGTTTTAAGACTTTAGCTGAATGCCAAAGGACGTGTGTTAAGACACCAAGTAATATA
Source organism: Anagrus nilaparvatae (assembly GCA_022575985.1). NCBI lineage: Eukaryota > Metazoa > Arthropoda > Insecta > Hymenoptera > Mymaridae > Anagrus > Anagrus nilaparvatae. The sequence continues at coordinate 2,115,880 of JAKSXM010000239.1, forward strand.
TTTTTGTTTATTTAACAATTTTTTCAAATTTTTTTAATTTATCAAATTTTATTCAGGGACATATTCTTGTACTGGATGGTCTGATCCTGGAACTAGTTACAAAAATATACCAGCTTATTATTATAACTCAGAGAGACAGCAATGTGAACAATTTACTTATACTGGTGAAGGTGGCAATTCTAACAGATATGATACTTTGTATGATTGTCAAAAGAACTGTCAAATGACAAAAAGAAGTAGGTATTATTTTGTTATTATTTTTTGGTGAAAAACATTTTTTTTTATTTTAAAGATTGCAATGCTTTTAAGGGGGCGTTCATAAATTACGTAAGACAAATTAGGGAGCGGGGGGGTCAATCAATTTCTTACGATTTCTTACGATGGGGGAAGGCATGGGTATTTTTGAATCTTACATAAAGAATCAGTATAAAAAAATTTTTTTATTGTTCATAAAAATATTTTTATCAAAAAATATTTCTCATGTTTCAAATTTCAAAATTTTAATTTCAATTAAAATTTACCTATATTAATTATTATTATGACTATAATCTGTAAAAATTATTTTTAAATATAAAATTTATTTGGAAGGGAGAAGGATATTTGAATTTCTAAATCTAAGTCTCAGGGGGCGGGAGGGACAAATCTTACAATATCTTACAGTGGGGTACGAGGGGGTAAAAAAATGTTTAAAAATGTCTTACGTAATTTATGAACGCCCCTAAATGTAAAGAAAATAAAATTTAATAAAAATAGTTTTACTCAATTAAAATGCAAGCGCACCGCGGCATAATGGGGCTTGAAAAAAGAATTTTTTGAACCAAAAAGAAAAAAATCCGGTTTCAAAAAATAATAAATTTTGTAACTTCAAAACAATATTTAAATAATTAGTAATTTTTTTTTCTTAGGAGTATATTCATGCACTGGATTGTACGATGTAGGAACTAGTTACAAAAGTATATCTGCATACTATTATAATACAGAAAGCCAAACGTGTGAAGAATTTACCTATTCCGGTGAAGGTGGTAACGCCAACAGATATGATACTTTACATCATTGTCAAATGAATTGTATGCCAAGAAATAATCACAATAATAATAGTAAGTCTTTTTATTTACGATTATTTTTATGTATATTTACAGTAGCAAGCAACGAACCTGAAAATATTATTAAAACTTAAGGGCATTGCATGTTTAATGCTCCAGGATCCTGTGCCAGATGTTTTAATAATTATTGAGTTAACGCGAAAAATATCAAATTTACTAATACATACAGATTAATTATACGAATTTAAAAAATGAAACACTGTATAAGTAAATGTTGGGTTTATTTTAAATTAAAAATTTTGGACAAAAGTAACCATTTTTAAATCCTAAATATCGACTAATTAGATTATCCAAAATTACCATAGATATAAAAATACTTTCAAATTAAAAAAAGTTTTTTTTTTCTCGAAAAATAAGGTTTTCGAAGGTTAACTTGGTAGTTAAATTTCAAAAAAGTTTTTAAAATTGAATCTTGAAATTAATAATTAAAATAACTTTTTTTTAAAATAACGAAGGTGCCGTTTTTTTGCAAAGTAAATTCGCGAGAAAATATTATGTAAATTCACAATTTGTTTTATGAATTCGCAAAAAATAGTAGAAAATTTAAAAAATATAATTTGTAAGATAGGTACAACTTTGTTTGCAAAATTTTATTTCAGAAAAAAAGTAATTTCGCTAATGAGGAACCAAATTGGAAAATTTTTTATTTTAACATGGAACATGTTTATAGATAGGGGATATATTTCAAGCATGTCATTTAGGGGTGAGGGTTTGAAATGTGCCATATTGGGAGGGGGGGTCAATGGACTTAAAATATCTCGGGTTTAGGGACTTAGAAATAAGGAGTTATTTACGGATTTTAGGATCCAAAAATTTTATTTTTTGGCTATATATTAATTAATTTAAACATGTTCCATGTTCGTTAGATGTGAGTTCACAAACCGGTTGTAAATTTTTTTCGTAACTACTAAGTTTAGCAAATTTGATTTTTGACAAATCTTAAGCTTAAATTTGGGCAAATAAATTATTTTTTGACCAATTTTATTTGTAGAAATTATTTGCAATTTAATTTTCACCACACTGTACTTCATCTTCTAAAAGTGCAGGAATAAAAGCCAGTATTTGATAAATTTTTAATAGTTAGGGAGATGGCTATGGTAAACATCGCGTGTGAGTATGACAGCTGAATTTCTTTTCAGAGATAGCCAAGACCAAAACATACTCACTTTCTGTGGAAAATTTTTTTGGCCAAGGGTTCTGGAAAAAGTTACAGGTCCACAAAGTTGGCCAATTTTTCGGAAAAAAAAAGTGAAAGTATGACAGCCCGGAATAGCCTAGATTTTTAGATTAAGCCAAAACATACTCACTTTAATTATGAGATTTTTCGGTATCTGGGTTCTGGACGAGTATGTCGGGTCATCAAAGTTCCGCCGTTTACCCGCGCTTTTTTTAAATTAGTTTGAAATAAAAAAATTTACAAAGTATAAGTAAGAAAGCCCGAAATAGCCTAGATTTTTAGATTAGGCCAAAATATACTCAGTTTATTTAAGAGATTTTTCGATATCTGGGTTCTGGACGAGTATGTCGGGCCATCTAAGTTCCGCCGTTTACCCGCGCTTTTTTAATTAGTTTGAAACTCGGTTTGAAATAAAAAAATTTACAAGGGATCAATTTTACAGTCAGAATCTTATGGTAGCGAGAAATATATATTTTTCCTCCGTAATATTAACGCTAAAATTAAGAGATTCTGACTATAAAATTGATCCCTTGTAAATTTTTTTATTTAAAACTAATTTAAAAATGCGCGGGTAAACGGCGGAACTTTGATGGCCCGACATACTCGTCCAGAACCCAGATACCGAAAAATCTCATAATTAAAGTGAGTATGTTTTGGCTTAATCTAAAAATCTAGGCTATTCCGGGCTGTCATACTTTCACTTTTTTTTTCCGAAAAATTGGCCAACTTTGTGGACCTGTAACTTTTTCCAGAACCCTCGGCCAAAAAAACCAGGATACGAAAGTGAGTATGTTTTGGTCTTGGCTATCTCTGAAAAGAAATTCAGCTGTCATACTCACACGCGATGTTTACCATAGCCATCTCCCTAACTATAAAGCGAATAGTAAAACAAGATTAAAACTGTTTCTCTTTAAGATCGTCATATTGAATAATAAAACACAAAAAATTTAAAATTGACCCATTTTATGGTGATAAGTAATATTTCTTCTCGTAATATAAATAAAATTAGTTTAAGAATAATTAAACATTTAAAAAATATTTTTTGAACATATTGCTTAGTTAAAGAAAATTTTTTATATTTAAATTAATATGGATTTATAGGACTTTATTCATGCAGTGGATTATACGATGTAGGAACTAGTTACAAAAGTATCCCTGCATACTATTACAATACACAAAGCCAAACTTGTGAAGAATTTACCTATTCTGGTGAAGGTGGTAATGCTAACAGATATGATACTTTACACGAGTGTCAAAAGAACTGCGCTCCAAAGAAAAGAAGTAAGTCTTTTTATTTATGACACTTATTTAAATATCGATGCACATCTATCAAGTTTTTTTAGGGAAAGGGTTGAACTTATAATTATAATATTTAACATATTTTCTGAAAAAGTTTCGAAATATTTATTTATGGAATTTTTTTTTAATTTTATTTTTTCCTTATTCTGAAAGTACATTCATATTTAATAAATATTTCTTTTTTTAAATAATACTCACAGATTAAATACCGGTTCTTAAATAGAATTTTATAAAAATGTAGTTGTTTTTTTGGCATCCAAGTAGTATTAAATTAGTTTGAGTATATAATTAAAATTATAATTAACGATTCTTCAATATAGGTAAAAATAAATTTAATTAACATAATTTTTTTTTCAGCAATATATACATGCACTGGTCTAGCTGACCCTGGTATTGGCTACGATCAAATCGTTGCTTATTATTACAACGAAGACAGAGGTCAATGTGAAGATTTTATTTATTCTGGTAAAGGTGGTAATCCCAATAATTATGAAAGTTTATACGAGTGTCAGAGCAAATGCGAAAGGCCAATAAGTAATTAAATTATTTATGTAAAATATTTTTTTTCAGAATAAATTTAAAAATTGAATTTTTCAACAGGGAATCCATGCAATGAACCAGCAGATAGAGGAATGGGTTTTCAATCCATAACAGCTTATTATTACAGTCAGTATGATTCAAAATGTAAAAAATTCACTTACAGAGGTCACGGTGGTAACAGTAATCGTTTTAGCAGTGTGTTCGAATGCAAGAAACAATGCGCTCCCTATAAAAGTAATTTTACTATTTTTTTACAGTATCTCAAATAATTTGTAAATTAATTTTTATAAATAATTATTTTGCTTTAATTACAAATAGAACCACATTCATGCTCTGAGCCAAAAGATTCTGGATTTGGCAATTTCGGAGACAATAGAGACACTTTTTATTATTATAACCGAAATTCTCAAAGATGTGAAGAATTCATGTATTTAGGTAACGGTGGCAATACCAACAGATACGTGTCTTTGCTTGAATGTCAACTTTATTGTGATCCTGGCTCAGCAAGTAATTATGATTTGTTTTATTAAATTATTAATTATTTATTTTATTTAATATTATTAATTTTAATTATTTTTACTTAAAAATAGGACGATACTCTTGTGATGAACCAGGCGATTCTGGTTTTGGCAATGAAAGGATTCAAGCATACTTTTATAACCAATATACTGAACGATGCGAAGCTTTTATGTATACCAATCGTGGAGGAAATTCGAATCGTTTTGATAAATTTATTGATTGCCAAATTTTATGTGAAAGTAAGTTTTTTTTATTTTTAATACTAAAATCTTGATATTTTGAAAATTTTACTTTGATCAGGGTACTAAAAGTTATCAATATTTATTAAAAATTTGTATTTTTTGAATTTATGCATACATTTAAAAGTCGAAAAGATCACAGGCACGTAGAGCCAAGCCTCCCCCCCCCTGAATTGAAAATTATTTGTAAAAATTAAAAATAGTAATTGCTTTATTATCAAAATTTTTTAATTCTACTTCAAAAAATATTACTTTTAAACAATTTACAATAAGAAACAATTAAATTTTGGTTCTTACTGAATAAATTTTAACCATATTTATTATTATTATTAGGTTTCTTCCCTCCCAAATTTGTTTAGCCCCCCTTCGAAAAATTTCTAGATACGTGCCTGTACCAATTCGGTTTTTCACGAAAATTTATTTTTTCATGATTAATTTAGAAATACTAATTTAAATTTCCAAACAATATTCAATCTTTCAAACATTTTAATAAATATTCATAAAAAGCGAAAGTAAAATTCGAAAAATTTACAAAATATTAAGATAAAAATTATTTCAAAATTCATGAAAATATTTTTTAATTAAATTTTCTTATTAATTTCAGGTTAAATTTAGAACTCTGACAATTGAAGAATTTAGATAAAAACAAGATTTTAATTTATTAAATTAATTTATTAAATAAGGGAAAGTGAATCTAATTATTTGGGATGCAGAATTTGGACTTATTATGATATTAAAAAAAGGTGGAGTTTTTCACAAAAAAAAAATTTTAGAATTGTTTAATATTAAGGATACTTTTAAATTATAATTATTATATTTTTTTATTATTTATGTAATTAATGCAAGGAAAAAATTCAGTAATAAACACAAATATGACTAAAAATGCAAATTATTTACATTTTTTCAGAAGAAAAGGTTTCAAAATTTAAAAAAGTGCAAAATTTTAGTTAGCCTTAGTTTTTAATGAGTTGAAAAACTTTAAAAAATTATTTTTAATAAATCTTGCAAAAATATATCCTGATTTTCCCCCCACTCTAACTTAACAGCATATTATTTTTTCTTTTAAATCAAAATCACACTAAATAATATTTTCTGTAATAACCAAATAACAAAAACAAATGAAAAATTTATTTATTTATTTTTATTTTATATTACTCTACACACATAGTAAATAGTCTACTCGTTGAATGTGGTTTAATATTAATGGAAGTTGATGATAAGCAACATAAATAAGTATCAAGCTGATCCCAAGAGAATTTCGCCTTATGTTACCTTTACGTTCTTTAGTACAAATATATATTTAGAGAAAGATAAAATGATCATTTCTAAAACTCCCATATTATTATATGATCTTTCTTTAGAAACAGTGTAATATTAATTATGTAATTTTGGGGGGTTTTTTGTGTAATAACAATTTTGTATCTAGTGATTCATATTTTTTTTATTTACTTGTTACGTTATAAAATATTTAAACAGAATTTGAGATTTTGACGAACTTAACTTGAATAATCTGGTTTTAAGCAAGATTATACATCGGGTTATTCAGTTTTGAAAATACTGTAAAAGTAAATAAACAAAATATTTTAATGTGTGTGGGGGAGAAAGGGGCATTAAATAGTAAAAATAATCAATTATTTATCATTATTTTAGAAAACGGTAAATATAATATAATAAGAAATTTGGCCAAATTTTTTCAGGCTAAATATTTTTATTAACCACTTAAAGATTTTTTTATCTTAATACTCCCTTCTTAAAACATTTATTTTTAATCGTGCCTTAAAACATTTGCTCCCCAACTCAGAGTTGAGATCATCTGAGACACTAACAAATGAATAAAAATTCAAAAACTATTTAGTTACACAAATTGAACAATAAAAAAAACCGATAAAAATTGAAGAGGGTATAATAATATGTTTAATTGAAGTTAGGGTTTTTTATTATTTGTATATTCTTAAGGGATGTTTTATTTACTATTTACACAAATGTTCATCTGTACAATTTTTTTACTGGGTACTCTACTTTACCCTTCTTGTCTTTTATTATTATATTTCAAATCACATCAGTCAATAATCACGTGAAATAAAGTCGACAAGTGAATATTCTTAAAACGTTTTAAAATTTTAATATTGAAATAAAATGAAATCATTTTTATATGATTAAAAAATATGTCTAAATTTTGATGGGTTAAGTAATATTCATTCTATTAAGTAATTAGTCAAAAAGTCAATATTGGTATAGTATTACACATTGAATAAACAACTATGAAATTCTACAATTCATTAAAATAAAAAAAATAAAAAAATACAGAAACTTTTTAACGAATTTTTAAAATAAATTTTGTTTATAAACAAAAGAACGTTGCAAATTCGTTAAAGAACTGAGGCCTCAAAATTAGTTTCAAAGCTTCTAATAAAATATGTTTAAAAAAAAAGGATGTCCTGGGATAAAATAGATGAAATGCCTTAATACTTGGATTTTTTGGAGGGGGTGGGGGTCTATTTATTTAATTTACCAGCTACAAAGCCACCAAATTGTCTCAGAGATTGGGCAAGGATGAGCCTTTTGCATATAATTTTCAAGTAAAAATATTTTCAAGGTCATTTGATGGTCAATTAAAAATTAGTTTTTCTGGTAAAAAAAATGATTTTTGGTAAGCTTAATAACAAATCCTTTGCTTTAATTCCTCAATCAAAAACTTGAACAATTTTTTAATTAATACCAAATCTTGACAAAATTTAATGTTCGAATTCACCTATATTTGCATTACAATTTTCATATCTAAAAAACTTACATTGATATTCCCAAATGTCTGAATTTATTTTTGATTAAACATGTATGTGTTTTTAAAGCATTAAATCACTAACAAAAATTCGCATCCTTTGAGAAATCTCCGAGTACCAATACGTTTAACACAGTTTTTATCTATTCAATTTTTGCACTTTGTATAAAAAAATAATGAAATAAATGTAAACATTCTCAAATCAGTTTGAGTGCAATATATTTCAATCTAGTGTATTATATAAAACATGTGGTTAAAAGGAATGAACAGCCTGAGAGCATTTATATACACAATCCTAAAAGTACACAAAGTGAATCTAAAATACAAAAAAAAAATAAATAAAACTTAAAACTTTTTTAGCATACAATCAATATAATATAAAATGAATACATAAAATACAAGTCAGTAGGAAAAAAAAGCAAAATTTCTCTAGTGTTTGTTTGACAAATTAGAAAATGATTGAATATATTCAGAGTGTACTTTACAAATAGTACTTTTTTTTTTAGAAAATTAATTTGTTCCTTGCATAAAAACAGTAAAATATATTTGATTTAGTACACTATACGTGATATAACCTCATTTTATCCTAAAAAAAATAATAAAAAGAACCTTTATTTCTTGTCTTTTAGTTTAATAGAATTTCTTTTAAATTTGGACATGTTAAAAAAATTCTTTAATGTTTACATTAAATCTACTTAAAAACTTTTTTATCTTTTTATAGTTAAAAAAATTTTACTTACTTATTGCAAATTTTTTTCAATTGCACTTATAGGTTTCTATTTCAATTATCCTGTAAATATTCCTACAGTAAGTATATAAAATTATTTATTTCTGTTTTATTTATAGTCTAAAAACAGTAATTGTTAGGTTCATAAATTTATTTCCGAAAGTTTGAGCAAGAATACTTACACGTGTCAGATAAATTTTTTGATACGTTGATTTTTAATTTTTAGGTCATTTTAGTACGAAAATTTTAGTCCTAATACCGAAAAACAATATTTTACTGCCAATTTGGAAAGTTAATTTGACATATTTCTTAATGAACTTATTTACTTGCTTTCAAAATGATAGATAGTAAGTTTGTGAGGTCACTGAAAAAAACGATTTGGGTCAATCGATCCTGCAAACTTTCTTCTAATACAAATATGGTTCTATGAATTTCATAAGATAATAACTCAAATCTTATAAATAAGACTGAATTTAGGTTTTTTGGATCACTGTTTTTAAATTTTTAGGTCCAGGCCCCAAAAACTTAACCCTGTTTACAAAAATATTATTTTTTGGTTAAATTTGAAGATCAGTTTATGAAATTCAATTTACGAAAACATAATTTCTAGTACCACACTGGTAGGGGTATGAGTCATATATATTTCTGTTTTTGACGAAGATATGTAATGAATTTAGTTTTGGTGTTTTTTACTCCCAAAAAAGTTAATGGCCCTTTTTTTATGATATGGTATTTAGTTTTTACTAATATTCAAAAGCAAATGGTCCCTCGTTAATGTGGTTGTATAAAACGGAATCAATTAGATAACAGAGTAACTTTGTTGGGTAGCGATTTTCATAAAACTTTAATATCAGCGTAAAACTATTCTCAGTTTCACCTTTGAGCTACAAATTGAACATTGATTGTTCCGCCAAATAATTACCGAAAATCATCAATTTTTATTGAATCGTCATAATTACGTAAAGTCAGTATAATATATTCATTTTACGTACATCCAACGACCAAAATGTTTACCAGGGTAAAATAAAAAAAATATCACTTTTTTAAAATGAATGTATACATTTCTTAAAAAACAAAAAGAGGGAAAAAAGATAATATATTTTTTTACTTTTCTTTTAAGTAAACTTCAGAAGCATTACGTAAAATAAGTATATTGTATTATTCAAGAATTTAAGCCAAAACAAAAAAAAAAATACAATGCAAAGTATAAAAAAAAAATTTCGCGCATTTGTATCTTAAAAAAAAAAAAAAATAAATGGAAGAAAAACTTAGGTATATATGTAAATTGAGCAAAGTATAAAAATAAGAGTAGATCTCGTTGATTCTCGTGAGAGAAAAATGATAAGAAAAAAAAAACTTTTTGTAATATAACCATCTTGTCGTAGTGGTAAAAAGGTGTGGCAAGGGAATGAAAAATACAGTGTATTAAAGAAGAGTAAAAAAAAATGAATTCATGTACATACATATAGCATGTTTATAAGACTATGGTGAAAAAGAGATGAAGAAAAGGAGAATGGAGGAAAGCTCATATCGTATTAATAGGCAATCCGAGCAACCAAGGGGTGTCATAAACTCAAAACCCTTAATACGAGGTTAAACTACCTTTTGGTTTAATAATGAAATTTTCTATATATATTATTCTTCTCACTCTAGCTATCTCTCTTGTTCTTTTCCTGTTTATACTTTTTTAAGAAAATAATGTTGTACTTAAACAAAATTTTATTACATTCTCTTGTATCAGTAAAAATTTTTTTTTTTTAAATTGTTTGTATTATTTGTTAATTTTATAGAATTTATGAAAGTTTTTGATCCTACAAACATTTTAATAGTGGATATCAATTTTGAATGAAACTGGCCTAAACTTTAGTTGAAGCTGTCTGAATTTAAAAAAAAGAATTTCTGTTTGTAAGCGTGTATCAAAATACTAATTTTCAAAGTCCTGAAGTTCAAAAGTTACAAAATAGCAGCTGTTTTTTAAATTTTTAATGTTTTTAAATGTCTGAGCCATCATTTTATTTTTTTAACTTTTTAAGTAAGGAATAAGGATACAAATGTTTTTTAGGAATAAGGCAGGGGGCTGCAGGGAGAGATTTATACCCATTTAAAACGTAGAGGTTTGCAGTTACCCGAAGTTTTAAGTTGGGTAATCGAAAGTTCAGGCTTTTTTCAGTTAGGATTGGATCAGATCTAGTTATGGATAAGGCCCAAAATTTTTCTAAAAAGGAAATATACAGCGAGGGATGGAAATTTCTCTGCATGAAAATCCGAAAAACCCAAAAAGTATTTTCGGATCTGGTATCTAACATTTCGGGTGACCGCACTCCCATAACAAATATTATTTTTTGTGGTAGATGGGAGTAGATTGCTTTCCTCATTTTAGGTATCCAAAGTTGTAAGTATATAAGGAAACTAACAAAATAGAAGGTAGCCTAAAAACCCTATCTTATTACATAGAGGCTCGCATTTCTTGGCCATAAGCGGGTCTGAAACGTTCACTGTAAAAAGTAACTATCTTAGATTAACAAAAAAAATAGAATGCTTTCGAAAAATTTGTAAATTTTCAAAAAAATTTGTAAATATTCGAAAAAAATCGTAAATTGACTAAATTTAGTATATTAACGAAAAATTCGAGAATAAAATGTCGATTTTTTTTTGTAAATTTACGAAAAAAGTTGTAAATTCACAACTATTTTTCATAAATCTACATTTATTTTTTGTAAATTTTTGAAAAAAAATTGTAAATTATCAATTTTTCTTGCGAATTCACAAAAAAAAAACTGAGAGTACTCGAATTTTTCGTTAATATCCTAAATTTAGTAAATTTACGATTTTTTTCGAATATTTACAAATTTTTTCGAAAATTTACTAATTTTTCGTAAATGTTCTAATTTTTTTGTTAATATAAAGAAGTTACTTTTTACAGTGTTTAAATTAAAATATATTCGATGTTTTTTCAACAGAAGAGAATGCTATGCGATGTTTACCCAAATACTCCAGTCAAAATACGGGTTTGGATGTACTTACGGTTGCGAATACGAGATTTTTTCTAGTATAGGTTTTTTGGGTCGTTGAGCACGAAAATCGGGGTCTTTTGGTAAAGAAAATGGGGCTTCACCCTTAAATTTGCAAAAACTATCACCAAAAGGGGGTATTTTTGAAGTATTCGCGTTCTGAGTCGATAAATTTGTCCAAGAATTGGTTTCTAAGGGTTTTTTGGGTCGCCAATTAAGAATCTCGATGATTTTTTAAGGTAACATTAATATTTCACCCTTAAATTAGCTAAAACTACCCCCCAACAGGGGTGTTTTCGCTATTTTCACAATTTTTGCGAACAGATTAGGTCCACAAGGGTTTTTTGAGCCGCTGAAAACGAATTTCATGGACTTTTTTATGAATAATTAATATATCACTCCTAAATTAGCTAAAACTACCCCTAAAATCTACGACATAAAAAACCCTATAGACCTAATCTGGGCGTACAAAATGCAGAAATAGCGAAAACGTCCATTTTAGGGTATATTAATTATTCATAAAAAAATCCATAAAATTCGTTTTCAGCGACCCAAAAAACCCTTGTGGACCTAATCTGGTCGCGAAAAGTGCGAAAAGAGCAAAAACACCTCTTTTGGGGTTTCCTTAAAAATCATCGAGATTCTTAATTAGCGACCCAAAAAACCCTTAGAAACCAATTCTTGGGCAAATCTATCGACTCAGAATGCGAATATATCAAAAATACATCGTTTTGGTAGATTAGAATTCAAGCTCTCTCTTTATAAGCAAAAAATGAGAACCTTTTTATGAGAAACAGTTAATTCCATAAAACTGAGACTATTTTTTGGTAACTGGCTTCGAGGATATGCATCAAAAATTATACTATTTTGATATTGAGATAATATAGTGTTAGCTATAGTTAGCTCAATTAAACTAAAAATTATAGCAATTAAAATATTTACTTAAAGAAGAAGTCATCGTCTTATAAAACCATGTAATTTAAATCAGCAACGATTAATATATTTTCTCACTTAAACTGACATTTATTTAATTTATATAAAAGAAATTTTATATTTTCATAAAGCTATATTAATAATAAAGGCGTCATCAGTGTCTTCTAATTTGTATGCTATTCCACAAGATATGCAAGAGGTCTGAAGTCAATTTGTCGGAGAATGTGTTTGCTAAAAACATACGTGATTTTTTTTATTTTTTATTTTATCTTTCTTTTCATACATACGTGCATTAGTATTAGTAAGTACTTTTTATTTTTTTCGTCTCTCGTTGAGTGTTACTATATTATGTACGTATATTTTTAAACTAAACAGTAGTAAAATAAAAAAAGCTCAACGTACATTATCATCATAGTTTTATGCACATAAGTAAACTTGTAAAAAGAGTATTTTTACTCTTGAGATATCACCACAAAGTTTTCTCCTGTATAAAATCTCATTTTTCTTTTATATACTTTTATTTTTTTAAACTTTTTTTTTAAGCACCCTACGATGAGTAATATAAGAATTGCGACTGAAAAAGCAATCTTGTTAAAAAATGATTATAGTAATTAGTTTTGACTTTTTTATTTAGATAATAATTTTAAAAATTTTAATTAGGTAAATATTTTAGTTAAGAAAAATAAATAAAAATTATGTAAGATTTAATTTAAAATTTTTTTTTAATTTTATAAAATTTCTTAAGGGTTTTATGTCAAATGATACTTTACCGAAAATTTTTTGGGCAATTATTTTATTTTTCTTTTAACGTCTTAAAATCACTATAGCTTCAAATTTTATAATTTTATTCCCAAATGCGTTTATGAATTCGTTTTAGTTTTAAAAAATGCAAAAATTAACTGTTATCTTGGGCTTAAATATCTCAAAAATCTCTAAATTGTTTTCTTCTAAATGAACTTCAATATTTTGTTTTTGAACCTATTTCTATGAAATAGAATATTAAGTATCAAGGGCGCAATAGTTTGCCTAGCAAGAGTGATATGTATTCTAATGTCTAAAGTTTTAGGTGTTTAGAATATTTTTTGCCTTCCCGCAGGCGTAGAATGAGTTCAGAAAATTTCCAAAATTTATGCACGAGTTTTACGCCCAGGAGCGCAAAAATATTATTTTGTAGTACGCTTAATTGAAGAATGCCACACTGAAAATCCTTTTGGTTTTCGGATCAATTGTTGAGTGCGTCGCTACGATTTTTCGGGGAATATAGTCCCAAATTTTATAATTCTGAAACACAAAATTAGGTTCACGACTAGATTATATTATTTTGAAAAATTTTTGAATTGTTTATAAAATTAGTTATAAAAAATTATAAAAAAAGTAAAAACAAAAACAAATTATTATGTAACCTATTAATGACCAAACGACATTTCTTGAACACTTAAATTTTTCGGTACTAAAAACTTTATGTTTTAGGTTGAAAAATTCACCTACTAGGTAATTTGGGTCGCTCTTTTCATTTCCGGAACCCGTTTTTACCTACAATGTCTACCAAATGAAATATCCACCCCTAAATTGGGGTAAATGTTACTAAATGCAAAAAAATTTTTATTTGCCAACGAAAATAATTGCTAGGTCACCCAAGATATAGTAAAAAATCAAATACGCGTGTATTTGACCTTACAACCCTTCCTGGGGGTGTCATTAGTAAGCAAGGGTTTGAGTTTCATAAATAAATGAAAGATTAAATATTTTGGGCCAAAAAACTCACTTAGTAGGGTCGCTCTTTTCATTTCTGGAGACTGTTGTAAAAATTATATAAAAATATAGCCCACTTTAGGGGTGGATATCTCATTTGGTAGGGGTTGTAGGTCAAATGAAAGAGCTTCGGAAATTTCAAGAACGACCCAAATTACCTACTAGGTGAGTTTTTCAGTCTAAAATATACAATTTTTAGTACCGAAAAATTCAAGTATCACATTACCAAATAAAAATATTATTCATTAAATCTGCTGGAAAGTTTGATCAAGGTAGAGAATTATGATGTTTAGAAGGTTTTATATGAAAATTTAAGCTCAAAAGTTGTAATTTAACATTTTTTAACAAATTTTTTCCTTAATATTTAAAGGTTAGTTGAAGCCAAAGTTATTTTCTCATAACAAGCATTTACTACAAAAAGTTTTACTTCCTTGACATGTAATGTTCTATATTATAATAATATTTTGATTTCTGGAATTCCGGATGTTCTGCTATGCAGCCCAAAAAAAACAAACAAAAAATCATGAATATCTGTCTTTAATATAGGACACTCATAATCGTTTTATATTAGGTCTATTTCATATGTAAATTTTTTAGTGAACAAATATTTTAAGCTCAACTTCCGTAAAATTTTTTGCACAGATATTTATCACAAAGCATTTCATTTAGAAGTTTAAAAAACAAAAAAAAAACATTTGCATTTATGTTAGACTGCTCGTCTCTTTTATAAATCTTTGGATTACAATATGTTTTTTTAATTAGAAAAGATTTCTTTTTTAATGCCGCATATTTTTTTAAAATATAAGTTAAAGATGCATACACGGATATGAAAAAAAATTCAAATTTTTTTTGTTGACTCGGCTGTTCTATATTTAAAAAGTGTGTCGCGTGCGGTATTTAATGAAAAAAAATTAAAATATATATCATTTTAAGCTTTGAAATTAACCGCAATTTTTTTAAGATAAATTATAAAACATGATTTAGAATTTCGAAGAAATTAAGGGAAAAAATCTTAGACAGTCTGTCTCGTAAATGTATTAGTAAATTTTGCATTAAAACTCCATATTTTATGCAAGTATTTTTTTTTTCTATAACTACTAGTAAGAAAATGTATTAAAGAAAGTATTTCAATTTACAATGAAAAAATAACTTTAGTAAGAGAAAAAATTGGAAAATTTAACGACAAGTTATTGTAAAATTAGGAGTGTCATATTTATAAGCATATTTTAGTTTATTTCAAAAAATTTATTTCAATCAATTACACAATAAATTGTAAAAAGATTAGCATATCTTCTACATCTGTAATATTGAATCGCCTAAAAGATCCTTGTGAACAATTCGTTATTTTGTTTTACAAGAAAAATCTTTATCTGCTTATGCTGTTAATGTACTAAACCCTTCTTATTAAGTATATTCTTTCCTAGGGGCATTCCAAATTCTTCAAATTCAACTTGTGTGTAATAAAAAGGGTAAAGAAATAGATATTTACTATAAGTACTTTGTATTAGTACGTATTATAGGTGTTGGCCTGGGAAAGAAAGCACGTGCCAAGCTTAAGGACTCAAGAGAACTGTATTTAAAACTTCAATGTATTTTTTCTCATCCCCTGACTCTTTAAGTTCGATAATTCGCTAAGTGCTTTATTTTATCATTATATAGATTTTATTTTATTTTGATTTTTTATCATTTTAAGGAAACATAAATTAATTTTAGTTATCAAAAATTATTTATTTATAGCTAGTTAAATTTTTGTTTATTTTTGTTAATTTTTAAACTTACACGGGAAGCTACCAAATCAGCTCTTATTTGTAAAACAGTTTTGCATCTATCAGTTTTCTAGTCTACAATAACAATACAAATATTCCAGTTATGATCTGGTAATTGGTACGGAATCACGTTTCAATCTGAGAAAGAGTCTATTACAGATATTTTGGGTCCCTGAATCCGAATCCGGGGCCAATGTGGTTGAAAATTAAGGAAATACTCTTTAATTATCAAAAACTATTCTTTTTTAAGGGTTTTTAAGTAATATTTTGTAACTACAGCTAAAATGATGTTTTATTTTTTCAAGATTATTTAACAAATTATAGGGTTTACTAGTTAATGTGTCATATTTGGGTTACTGGAGAAAATTTTAGGGCGTGAAAACTACCTCTAAGATAAGAAAAAATCTGGTAAACACGTGGTAAGCGTATTTTTTATACTTTTTTGTGAATCCAAGTATTCTTAAAAATTTATTAATTGCTGACCATTATTTACCTTATTCACCTCTCTCCAGGTGGATGAAAATGTATTAAAACTACCCCCAATGTTGAAATACTGAAAAAAAAAATTGTAAAACTTTTTTTTCTTCAAAATTTTCGATTTTTAACCGAAAAAGTAGTAACGTTCATATTACAAAAAAATGTTTCACCCCCCAGGGGCTAAATGTAAAAATATTTAAAAAAACATCTTAAAAATTTTTTGTTAAAACATTTTGATTCATAACAAAAAAAGTAAAAACATTTATATTACAAAAAAAATTTTCACTTCCCAAACCTACCAGTAAACGTTAATAATATATATTGAAAAAAACATCGTAAATAATTTTAACAGATTCTTACTTAAAAGTACAAAATAATTTTTTTTACTGTAAAATGACCATTACCAAGACCAATTTTTTTATTCAATAAAAATCTAAAAAGTGTTTTGATATACCCTTATTTACACACTTATCTTATATACGTATAGTCGTATAATGTATATGTATAAAAATGGGAGTCCATAAAAATCCCTGAAAGCTAAAGAAAAAAAAGCATTGTCGTGGTTAAGACCCCATACCTTCAGGGCTAAGCTTTTAAATTGAGCTTTTGCACTTTTTGCATCTCATTCTTTTCGTTTTTCTGCCCTTACTTTATTTTCACATGTATAATACACAAATACATGCTTATAAGATTATGCTTACATACGTATTCGTAAAGATTGTTTCTCTTGTCTCCTATCATCTAAAATTGAAAGAATGAATAAGTGCTATCCGAGAAAAAAGGGATAAAAATAAAGGTATATACAAAAAAAAATTAGAATCGGTTGTTGTCAATGGTGCCTTTTTACCCTGGGGATAAGAAAGTTTCGCCGCTTACCAGTGAAAGACCGTACGACAATCGAAAGATTTTAGGGTGGATAATGTTCAATGGCTAGATCAAATAAAACTACAGAGAAATTCGCATTATAAAATTATTGGATTCATTTCTGTGTAAACTTGAAGATCTTTAGCTACATTGTTATTTTAATAGAAATTAAATACTCTAATATTAAAATTACTAATATTGATATTATAAAAAATTTAAGTAATATTATCATTTTAATTCTTAAAATATTTATAATTTAGTTTAGTTCTTTTAACAATTTTCCATAATAAAGTGATGTATGGTTTTGTAGATAAAGTCGCTTATAACTACGAGCAAGAAATTTCGAAAAAGTTGATTTGGTAAATTTAAAATGTGCTCTTACGGTAGGTCATGTTAGTTCAGTTTTATACTTTGATAACAGACGCATCGCTAGATCCACCTGATTTCAAGATACAATTTATCCCCTGTAGTCAAGGTGCCATCATTTTTGCGAATTGTTTTTTTTCAATTTCGTCCAATAGCGAGTTAGATAATTAAGCAACGTTTTAACTTCTTTCTTATTTTTTGATTTTAGACTCAGAAACAGAGATAAACAGCCAACCGTATTAGATTCAAAGAAAAATAAGCACAGTTACCGCCATCTGTTTATTTGTAAATTTTAAATATTTTAAATTAAAAAAAAAATAAAACTTTTCATTAATCCATGTTTTTTATTTCCTGAGAAAAAAAGATCCAAAAATGCCTGATTTAATAAGTTTTCATAGTGAGATAACCCCTTAAATAATTGAAGACATACAAATTTTTCTATTCTAAAGTTTTATAAAAATATATATAGGTATATAAAAATTTGCATATATCAAATATAATAATCATATTAAAAAGTTTTTACTTTTCTTGCCATTTCATACATAGTTTAAGGAAAAAAGAGAAAAATTTTTGTTTTAACTTCAAAATATATAAAAGCATTAAAATTTCTTAAAATACTTGAGAAAAAATGAAATTTAAAAAAAAAATCTTCTTAATTTGAGTGGTTTGAAACTTTTTATTTTTTACCGACACTCAATGATATATATAACTTTTTTTTATATTTAAAGAAATCAAAGAAAATAAAATAAAAAGTAGATATAAAAATGAAAAAGTATAAAATAAAGTATAACCTGAAGCAAAAAGTTAAAAAAAATTTTGCAAATATAAAAAAAAAAAATGCTCCAGGTTTTATTTTTTCCTGCTTATTTCCACTTATATTCTCGCGAACTCCCTCTTTTTTACCCCAAACGTTATGCTTCGCGAAATTTTTATACATACAATGCTATTGGTCGTTTTTCTCCAGATCTGCAAGCGATATATATTACCACATTTTATCTATACACGTTTGAAAAAAAAAATTTTCATATATTTTCACCCCACCAATAAAAATTTTCTATACTGCTATTTTCCCTTCCAATATATATATATGTACCAAAAGCTTTTTATCGACCATATATATATATATAAATATATATTCACAAATGATTATACATATATTTTTTCACACGTAAAGATGAGAGATATGATATACCTCTCTCTTCTGGAGAATAAAATAAAAAAAGCTTTAAAATATAATATAAATAGGTACCTATAATACATTTTTATGTGCACAGTTTTTAAAGCTTCTAAAAGTCAACTTTATTTGTGTGTATATTATATATATTTTATGGATTTAGAGTA
This sequence comes from Anagrus nilaparvatae, assembly GCA_022575985.1. Lineage (NCBI taxonomy): Eukaryota > Metazoa > Arthropoda > Insecta > Hymenoptera > Mymaridae > Anagrus > Anagrus nilaparvatae. Next base: position 2,134,773 of record JAKSXM010000239.1, read on the forward strand.
TATATATATATTGGAATAATACATCAGGGAGATTATCCTTGTGGTAAATTCTGAGTATCATTTTTAATTGAGTTTTGGATAAAAAAATCTTTTGTTTTTTAAATTATTGATGCGAATATAAAATTACCAAAGAATAATAATAAATATTTTGTATATATATATATACACATAGGCAGATCCAATTAAAAATGGTGTAACGAAGCAAAAATAATTTGAATATTTTCTTTTTGTAATTTTATGATACATCTATTATTAAATTTTGAATGGGAATTTTATAAATAAAATTAATTTGCATATTAAAAAAAAAACTTGTAGGTAACTGTTTTGTGTAAGCAACCAAAATGCTTGGAACATGTCAATTACAGCCAAATGCTTGGTATATGTGCATTTCTACGAGAAAATACGTTTTATGAGCACCAAAAATAAAAAAACCTGGTTTACGCGTCGCGGGACGCCCTATAGAAGTGAAAACTTAAAGTCTGAATATTGTAGTAACTATTATATTATTATATTCTTTTTTTACGCAGCATTTCAAATAAAACAAACCACAATTTTTTTTTGTCTTTATCTATGTTTATACATAGTAAAAATTGTTTGTATTTTATTATATGGAAAGTAAAAGACAGAAGGCTATAAAAAAATATTTTAAAAATAATTTTCAAGTTTTATTAGAATGGAAAAAAAGAATAAAAAAGTAAGAATAAATATAGTAGTAACAAAATAGTTTTATTGAAATATTAAAATACATATGGGCACGTCCAGGGAAGAACGACCAGCCGAAAAATAAAAAATGAAAAAAAAATTTTTTTGTGTCACTTTTTACCTGAGATTTGTGAAACCGCTCCTATTTTAGACTTCCTGATGCATTATTTTGATATACGGCTGCTCCAAAGTTGGATTTTTTCATTTTTTTGATTTCAGCTGCCCAGTTCAACCTAAAATAACTCTGAACCATTTAACTTTTTATATATACATATGATTGGGAAAAAGTTTTATTTTTACCTGGACTACCAAAAAAAAAAAAAAAATTTCCATTTTGACTTATTCCACTTTTTTTTCTCCTCAACGGTAGCTTTCAAACATCCAGAAAATTTGTTTCGCCATGATTTTTTTCAACTTTTTTCTTCTCAAAATTCACTTCAAAGGGTCTAATTTACATCCTGAAAGTCCTGAGATGTGATAGGCAATGATCGGTCCACAATCTTAAAACTTGGTTCTTCCGTTTCCCTAAAAATCCATAAAAATGTTAAATATTAAAGCGTAAAATCATTAAAATACTAAATTTAACCTTACCAAATGATTTCTTCTGTTAAATCTTCACTATCAGGACCACATAAACTTGTTGTAACATATCAATAGGATCTTCTAACATTTTTGATGCTAAAACACCCAAGATCAGCCTCGCATCAGCATCCAAAAATAGAAAAAAACTGAAAAAAAAATGATTCTGGTTAAAAATAACTACAAAAATAATTATAAACTATTAAAAAATACTGAAAAATATTCAAATTAACTTACCAAATATGTTTATAAGCAAATTAGAGCTTTAGAACTCCATGCTGACAAAATCTGGAACCTGGAAAAAAAGTTAAACAAAGAGATTAATTCTTAAATTTTTAAAAAAAGTTTCATGAAAAAATTTTATACTTATCTGATCTCTATTTTCCTGGTGCAACTTCATCTTCTTGATATAAATTAGTACCTGAAAAAAATAATTAACAATAATTAACAACAATATGTGTACATATTATACCAGTTTTTTATAAAATTGAAATTAGCAGAAGACAAAATATTGCAATCTCCTCATGCAGGAATGCATAAAAAAAAATATGAAACCAACAAATGATAAAGTAGTTTCTTTTTGGTTTCTTTTAATTCCCATGAGTAGGAGACTTTGATTGCAATATTTTGTCTTCTGCTAATTTCAATTTTATAAAAAACTGGTATAATATGTACACATATTGTTGTTAATTATTGTTAATTATTTTTTTCAGGTACTAATTTATATCAAGAAGATGAAGTTGCACCAGGAAAATAGAGATCAGATAAGTATAAAATTTTTTTATGAAACTTTTTTTAAAAATTTAAGAATTAATCTCTTTGTTTAACTTTTTTTCCAGGTTCCAGATTTTGTCAGCATGGAGTTCTAAAGTTCTAATTTGCTTATAAACATATTTGGTAAGTTAATTTGAATATTTTTCAGTCTTTTTTAATAGTTTATAATTATTTTTGTAGTTATTTTTAAACAGAATCATTTTTTTTTCAGTTTTTTTCTATTTTTGGATGCTGACGCGAGGCTGATCTTGGGTGTTTTAGCATCAGAAATGTTAGATGATCCTATTGATATGTTACAACAAGTTTATGTGGTCCTGATAGTGAAGATTTAACAGAAGAAATCATTTGGTAAGGTTAAATTTAGTATTTTAATGATTTTACGCTTTAATATTTAACATTTTTATGGATTTTTAGGGAAACGGAAGAACCAAGTTTTAAGATTGTGGACCGATCATTGCCTATCACATCTCAGGACTTTCAGGATGTAAATTAGACCCTTTGAAGTGAATTTTGAGAAGAAAAAAGTTGAAAAAAATCATGGCGAAACAAATTTTCTGGATGTTTGAAAGCTACCGTTGAGGAGAAAAAAAAGTGGAATAAGTCAAAATGGAAATTTTTTTTTTTTTTTTTGGTAGTCCAGGTAAAAATAAAACTTTTTCCCAATCATATGTATATATAAAAAGTTAAATGGTTCAGAGTTATTTTAGGTTGAACTGGGCAGCTGAAATCAAAAAAATGAAAAAATCCAACTTTGGAGCAGCCGTATATCAAAATAATGCATCAGGAAGTCTAAAATAGGAGCGGTTTCACAAATCTCAGGTAAAAAGTGACACAAAAAAAAATTTTTTTTCATTTTTTATTTTTCGGCTGGTCGTTCTTCCCTGGACGTGCCCATATATAGATTTATAATAATAATAAATAAAAAATTAAAGTTATGGGAATATTAATTTTGGATCCTATTTTATACAAAAGTTTCAACTGCTAATGCGTTAGTATTAGATTTTGGAACGTCAGAAATAATTGGCTTGTGATAACTAAAATATGTAGCAAATACTTGAGAAGCCATGTTATTAAGATTTCTAGAAAAAACTGCATCAATGGTTGTACCATATCTTGTTGTCCCAACGTTTGGGTTATTATTCATACGCAAACCAAGCTGAGTTTCAAAATAATTTATTATCTGTGCCCCTTTATCAGAATTGAATTCAGTGTTGAAACTTCCGGCTATAATCATAGGCCTTTGATAAAAATCAACTTCTAACCCTTCAGATCCTTTTATTGTATAAGCCCAAAGAATTCTTTTAAGAAATATTAATATGTCTTTAATTGGCTTATTCGGAGAGAGATATATAGCGACTATAATAATAATTTGTCCGTTATCCATTTTGCAATCTGCAGTGCAGATGTCACCAACTGATGATCTTGCAGCATTAATAAATTCTGTGTTGGAAACTGAAATATTCATATGAGGTGTGATAATATTTGATGTATCTCTGTCATTTTGAAAAATAGCCACGCCAGCTGATCTTGAATCTGGTCTTTTAAATTGTACAATGCAATGAAACCCAGGAATGCGAACATCTTTATTGCCATTCTGAATACAAGTTTCCGAAAGTGTTAAAACATTAATGTTTTGCAGATAGTTACTTGTGTGATCTAGTGCATGCTTCCTAAGACTTTGACTATTGTGCGTTAAGAGAGATAATTGTAAATTATTACTAAAATTTAATATAATTCTGTCCATAGTTAGTAATCTTCGAATGGCAAGCCTGTTTAATTCAGCTCTAATAGGTTCGGTACTTGGACAAATTACTTGATTATGTAAAAATTTTTTCGATTCTTCTGTAGGTACTACCATAAAAAGGCCTGAAGGGTTTGTGACTCTCGATGTATTGTAAATGTAATTTTTTCTAACAGCAATATGATCATTGTAACTGGTGTAAGGAACGACAGTTTGGGATGGTAGAAAGACCTCTTCTTCAGCACCAGGATAATCCGTAAGTGTTAATAGTTCTGAATCACTATTATCATTTGTATTATCTGAGAGAGCATCATCACTGTACGCTGGTTCCCATTGTGACTGTGTATTTTGGGTTTGGTTAGAAGTATTGTTATTAACTGCATTATCGGTTGGAGCCCTTGGTAATTGTATATTTTGGAATTGACCTGGATTATGAATATTATTGTTGATAAACGGTGGATTAATATGTGAGGACCCAGCTATCTGAGAACAGTTAATTGTCGGGTTAGCTGTTTGTTTAGAATTTTTTACTTCAAATGCTCGACCAGCTGCAACCTAAATATATGAAAAAAAATTGTAGTATAAGAATGGAACCAATGAATGATAAATGAAAAGTACAATTGCTACAAAGAAATAGTAAATGAAAAGTACCATTATAGGATTAATACATTCATTTGCCACCTTGTTGCAAACTAATGAGGCACCAAATCGCAATTGATCGGCAAGTTTTTTAGTTCTTTTTCGTTGCCTAAGTTTCCTACTTCGCTCTGCAGGCTTCTTTGGTGTTTTATGCTGAATTGTTTGCGATTCATTTATAGAGGACTGTGAAGAAGCAGCGTCAGTTAAAAGAAGTTTGTGACGTTGCCTGAATTCCCTACTTCGCTGTGAAGACGTCTTTGGTTTTTTATGCTGAATATCTTGCGATTCATTCTGAGAGGACTGTGAAGAAGCAACACCAGCTAATAAAAGTTTTTGATGTTGTCTAAATTGTCTAACTCGCTCTGCAGACGTTTTTGGTTTTTTTGTATCAATAATTTGTGATAATTGACTTTCAGAAGATTGTGAATCATTAATTGTGGATTGAGAATTATTCTTAAAACGAACGCGATATTCTCTCGTGTTTTCAGCAAGATAATCATTAGTGTAATTATCTAATCCTGTTTTCTGCTTTTTACTGAAAAAATGAAATAAAGTGACTGCAATGGGAAAAAATGCTTTGAGTAATTTAAATATATTAATAAAAATTAAAAAATATTTTGAAATTACAAAAATTTGAGACTAACAAAATTTATTGAGGGTTTTCGCTTGTGTAGTAATATAATCTGTATTTTAAAATTAAAACCTTTAAAAGATATTTTTTGCAATAATAAATTATTAATTTTTTGAAGGCAAACCTAAACCTTAAATTCAGATACTAATGTTAATAAATTTAATTTGCAATAACTATTTTATGAAAAGAATATCAGTATTTTAACAAATAAGAGTGCCCCAAATGACCCGCTGATCCAATCAACCAGCTTCTCCCCTACAGCTTTGGATAAAAAAATTGTAACATATAAAAAAAAGTATCGTTATGTATACTATTATTTCTGAAAATTATGCTACTTGATTAAATTTTTTTTTTTTTGAAATGTAGATAATAACGTTAATAACTTTAATTAATAACCTTATTGGCATAAGGTGGCAACAGAGGAGTGCTTGCACTGCCCAGGCGAGTAGGATACAGTAGAGCACACATTCTTCGAATGTGTTCGCTACTCGGGGGGGCGCCCGCCCTTCCCGATTTGGAGGCCGGAGACGGTGGTCCCGGAAATGCTACGGAGTTCCGAAAACTGGAACAAAGTAGCAGAGTACGTAAGGGCCACCTTGTTGAAGAAAAAGGAGGAGGGCTTTCTATCGTAGATTGCTCTCCTGTCACTAGGCAGGGGGAAGGCAGCGGCCAGTTGCCTAGGCTGCGCGTCCCAAACTGAAGTTATACCTGAAAAGGGAGTTCCGGTTTGGGACAAACAAGCGCAGGGGGTTTAAAGTGTGTTTATCCAGTAAGAATCTGGGGCGTAGCCGGCGACCGCGTTCGTCGGTGGTCTCCCAGTTGTGCACTTTGTGCAACTGGGCGGTCATGGAAATTTGCGGGTCTTTAAGGCCCGCAAACACTCCATGGCTGATGTAAGATTCACATATTTCCCATAAAAAAAAAAAAAAAAAAAAAAAAAAAAAACTTTAATTAATAACTATTTTATGAAAAAAATATGATTATTTTAATAAATAACGGTTCACCAAACGACCCTATTTTAATAAAAAATAAGGGTGCGCCAAACAACCCGTTGCACCAATCAACCCGCTTCTCCCCTACAGCTTTGGATAAATAAATTGTAACATATATATAAAAAAAAATACCGTTATGTTTATTAATGTTTCTGAAAATATTATTTTTATACTACACGATAAAATATTTTTTTTTTGAAATGTTGATAATAATTTTAATAACTTAAATTTGCAATAATTATTTCATGAAAGAAATATAATTATTTTAATAAATAAGGATAAGCCAAACGACCCACTGATGCTACCCGATTAACTGTTTTTATTTTCAATGTTGATAATAGTTAATAACTTTAATTTGCAGAATGTAATAATATAATATTAAACAACTAGGTGGAAATTATGTATATAACCGAGGTGTGTGAAGCTCTTGCATGTCATCAGAAGAATTCGTATAAATTATTTGTTTATTTTTTGTAGAATCACGTTTAATTTTTTTTGACGTCGATAATGGACCTTTGAATTTCTTCATCCTCACTACTTACTAGTATCCATAATGGATATTATATTTTTTATGTATTTAATATTTATTTATTATTTAAATTTACTTTTATTATTTAAAAAAAATATCAATAAAATTTACGAACAAAGCAAAATAAAAACCACTAAAAATTAACTTTTAATACAAGAAAAATAAATAAAAGAAATAAACACTCTAAAAAAGAAGCATTAAAAATAACGTGGTCGTTGTTATTGAAATGCCGGTGTATACACAAATTTGTATACTCTGCGTGTCTATATTATATATGTGTAAGAAGAAGAAGAAGAATGAGAGAGAATTGGAGACAATATATTCGTTCCCTGCGAGAGGCGTGGTTCAGTAGGTCACGTGGTGTTCTTAAGTTTTTCGGGCATAATTATACGTGTAGCATAGGAAAGTTCAGGAAAAACATTAATTATTTAATTTAAAGAAGTTTATTTCACAATTTAATCATTGAAAAACCTGTTAAATATATTAAGTAAATTGTGGAAGCAATTGAAGAAAAATATGTATTTAATTTTTTGTAAATAATAAGCTATTTTTTATGTTAATAAGGTTATGTGTTTTGTTGTGTATACATTTAATTTAAAATAATAATTTTTAAAATTTGATAGGAAAATTAAAAATTTTACTTTTTTTCATTTAAATATATTTTTTTTATTAATTTTTTGTCATTTATTTCATTTTTTTTCAATTATTAAATTTTATTTCACTAATTTCTTTGATTTTCTCTCTTCTTTGTGTTAGGAAAATACATTAATTTTATTCCGGAGTTTTTATTAAATCTATTTTTACAATTTACAATACAATAATCTATCACAAATTTTTTAATATTAAAATAATTAATACTTTTTATAAATTTTGCATGCTATTATAAACAAATATGCCCGAAAAATAATTGTTTAACCTGCACCGAGGGCGCATGAATCGAATCTCAATTCTCCCCTCTACCTCGACGCAGGGAGCGAATAAACCGCTTTCTCTTTTTTCTATGTTTGTTAATTTTATATATTATTTTATTAATTTTCAAGTTCTGAAGTACCCCCTCCCTATAAACATTTTCCATGTTAAAAATTACTTTAATAATAGTTAACACACCAGCCAGATGTATCCAAAATTTTTAAATAAAGTAAAATGGATACATCCTAGTATTCCCAGTGGATCCTGTGTTACTACAAACGATTTTAAAAGTTTCATCCATTTTCCAATGGCCAGTTTTAATTAATTAATGATACTCTAAACGATTGCAAATGGCTTGAAACATAAAGAACACTTTTTCCAAAATAAGTAAAAAATTTACAAAAAAAAATCTTAAAGAATATTGCTAATACTCCATTCAAAATACGGGTTTGGTTGTATAGTTTCTGGCAACCACCAGATTTGGTCTACTATAGGTTTTTTGGGTCGCTGAACACAAAAATCGGGGTCTTTTCTATGAGAAATTGGGGCTTGACCCTTAAATTGGGTAAAACTTGCCCTAAAAAGGGCATTTTTGACGAATTCACTCTAAGCCTTTGAAACTTGGTGTACGGGGGTTTTCGGGTCGCTAATTACGAATATTCAGGTATTTTTAATGAAAAATTATACCTTTACCCTTAAATTGGCCCAAACTAGCCCTAAAAAGGGCATTTTTGATACAGTCACTGCAGCCCTTTAAAATTTGGTATACGGGAGTTTTTTGGATCGCTTATCACGAATATTCATGTATTTTTAATGAAAAATTATACTTTTAACCTTAAATTGGCCCAAACTAGCCCTAAAAAGGGCATTTTTGCTACATTCACTGCAGCCCTCTAAAATTTGGTATACGGGGGTTTTCGAGGTCGCTGAACACGAATATTCAATTATTTTTAATGAAAAATTATATGTTTGCCCTTAAATTGGCCAAAACTATCCTTAAAAAGGGCATTTCTGCTACATTCACTCTAAGCCTTTTAAATTTGGTATACGGAGGTTTCTTGGGTCGCTGATCGCGAAAATTGGGGTCTTTTCTATGAATAATTGAGATTCTGTTCATTAAAAATAATTAAATATTCGTGATCAGAGACCCAAAAAATCCCCGTATACCAAATTTTAGAGGGCTGGAGTGAATGTAGCAAGAATGCCCTTTTTAGGGCTAGTTTGGGCCAATTTAAGGGCAATGGTACACGGAGAAAAATAACTGTTAAAAATAACCAAAATTGATGGTTATGTTTACATTATAAAGTTTTGTTATTTTCTGTTTAAATATTTTGTAAATATAACCATGTTTATAGTTAGAATTACAATATTCTGACTTCATATTTGTAAAATTTACAAATTTTTTTTGTAATTAAAACTAACCCCGTTTTACTAAAATTAACCTTGTAAAATATACAAAATATTTTTCTCCGTGTATATTTTTTCATTAAATAAAAATACCTGAATATTCGTAATTAGCGACCCAAAAAACCCCCGTATACCAAATTTCAAAAGCTCAGAGTGAATTTGTCAAAAATGCCCTTTTCAGGGCAAATTTTGCCTAATTTAAGGGTCAAGCCCCAATTTCTCGTAGAAAAGACCCCGATTTTCGTGTTCATCAACCCCAAAAAACCTATAGTAGACCAAATCTGGTGATGGACAGAAACAATACAACCCCCCCCCCCCGTATTTTGGACTGGAGTATAATCACAATCCTGAAATTTTAAAAATTTAAAATGACAAACTTAAAACTAGGGTTGTGCGGTTACCTGACTCGAAGCTTTGGGCGGTCTTGGATTTTTTCGGGTCGGGTTGGGTCGGTCTTCGGTTATACCCGAAAAGTACAGTTTTTAGGTGGGAAACTTCCCTGGCATTACGATCCTATCATCCTTTTTGCGAAAAACTTCCATTTACTCTTAACGCGCCAAACCTGTCAAAAAAATTTTTTTTAGGTGTATTTTTTTATTATAAATTTTTTGAGACCTCCCGCACCCCGATTGAAAGTCACTTTCTTCGTATAATAATTTCTAAGTGAAGTCTAAAAACCGACGTGGGTTGGAAAGTCAAAGGGGGAAGCGGGTTACCGACCCTTGAAATCTAATTTCTTATGAAAATACTACTTGCTGAACCTCGGTAATTTTAAAAACAAAACTTGGTTTTAGCGTTATTCCGGGTTTTGAAACTTAATTCTCACCGTAAAGGGAAATGAAAACCTGAATCAGACTATTTCTATGATTCAAAACCCGGAAGCAAGGTTATTCCGGGTTTGCGTCTATAGACGAATTATATTATTAAATTATTCATTTCTCTTTATGATGAAAAATAAGTTTCAAAACCAGGAATAACGCTAAAACCGGGTTTTGTTTTTAAAATTTACGGGTTTACGGCTCTGTGTGTATATGGTTTTTAAAAGTAAATTAAGTATTAATATACTTTCAAAAATAGATTTTTAAGATTTTTTTATACGAATTGTTTTAGTTTTTATTATTAAATTTCTGCATTAATTTGGAAATAGGTTTTATTATTTTTTATCGTTAATAAAAATAGCATAATGTAAGTAAGTATTAATTTAAAAAAAAATGCAAATTTATTTATTTTTTTGTTTAATTTATATACATAAAAAAATACTTAATAACTTAAGTTAATAAAAATTATCCTATTTAGCAAGTCATTTTTTGATCCTTTAATTCTCATTTTTAAGAACGAAATTTTTCGCAAAAAGAATGATAGAATCGTAATGCTAGGGAAATTTCCCACCTACAAACTGTATCTTCAGACCTCTGAAGCTTTTTGGGTATAACCGGGTATAACCGAAGACCGACCCGATCCGACCCGAAAAAAATAAGACCGAACTTTTGGGCGGGTGCTCGAAAATTCGGGTAACCGCACACCCCTACTTAAAACGATGGATTTTAGCATCTAAATCGTTAATTTAAAATTTTCAATCATTTTAAAATTGATTTACTAATTTTTTAGATTATACTGATCATGGGCGCCAGTCAAAACTCAGAACTGCTGTTTAGCATTATCGGTACCTTTTAGATAAATTTTTTTAAAGAATTACGAATGTTAAAAAAAACTGAATGATTTAATATTAGTTTTAAAAATAATTAGGTGTATTTTATATTGAAAACTTCTTTATGTATTTCGAAATTCGGCCTCGTAAATAAACTTGTAAATCTCCGTTAAAAATACGTTAGAATAAATTAAATCAGCTCGAAATAACTTAAATTACCAATTACGAGATCCAGAAACTGCAATTATGCGACCTCGAAAACCTAAATAGTGTACCGTACTTTGATTCAAGTATCTTTTAAGTTTTAGTATTTACTGCAAATATTTTGCTTATTTTCGGCAGAATATTCTTAATTACTCAAATCTACTATTCTATCTAATTACTCAAAAATACGTAGTATCTATCAAGATGGATCTGTTTTGTATATTTAAAATTTTTGGATGCATTTAATATTGTTGGAATCTTGACTATAAATATACAAATTTAAAAAATTCTTATTAACTAAAAAAATTTAGCTTTGCTGCAATTAAAATTAATGCAATAATAAATGATAGATGAAAATAATAACAAGTTTATTGTTTAATTAGTGTGTAACCTGTATCAAGTTTTTGAACCGAAAAGTTAAACTAAAAGCTAGTTGAAAGTAGTGTAATATAATAAGACATCATCCAAGCTTACAAGAAACGTGAAAAGCTTCTCCAAGGTATTTTTTTCTTTTTATGCTAGTAATTTTCTACTGGATATCTACAGTTATATACCTACTGTCGTTCTATTACTTAAATAAACGAGCAACATGAGAACATCTAAGAAAGTAATATACCTAATTCGTTAAGTATATATTAGCTTGGACAACGTTTTATTTTTACTTATCTTGGTTCCAAAATCTTTATGAAAAACAGCATTAGATTTCATAATTTTTATATTAAAATATCATAATTTTAAATTGTATACAGGGGCGGATCTAGAAAATTTTTTGGGGGGGTCATTTGAATCAAATTACAAAAAATTTGCTAAAAAAGGTCCTTAAAATTTTTTTGGGGGGGTCAAAATGAAACTTCTCGTTAGTTATATAACGTAAAATTAGCTAAAAAAAGGTAAAACTGATCGCTGAGGGTGGGTCAATTGACCCCTTTGACCCCCCCCTGTATCCGCCACTGGTATACAACCCAAATAATTTTTAAAAAAGTAGCAACTTTGAAGCATATTGTCAATAATTAGCCAGTTTTAACTACGGGATTTTTGTTTTCTCATGGATAAGACCGAAAAATTTAATTATGTTTTTTGAAATAATTTTTATATTACCTTTTAAAACTGTTATGTGGCTTAAAATCTCCAGAATATCATTGGTGATTCCTCAATAAATGGTGGTTCCTAATACAAAAAAAAATTAATTTAATGTCATGGCTAATGTACACATTTACTATATTCATGAAAGGAAGAATCTAGCAAAGTACCATGCGGATACAAGAGAAAGAGGGATGATTCTAAGGAAACATAAAGCAAGGTGGCTAAAATGGCGGACAATTTACCACTCGACTTCCCTTATACCACCCACACTTTATAGTAAACTACTTCGACACAATTTCCCCACCTTTTATAGACGCTTGGGATTTTCTTTCCTACACTACTACATCAGAGGTTTGGGTAATTGATGTTTCTAAGGAATATGATTGTATATATATGTATGAGAATTAAGTTAAGTTTATATGTATATGCAAACTATATTGCAAATATTTCCACACGTAATTCACTCCCTACCAATTTATATAGAAAATAGAAGGGCGTTTACTTTTATATATATAAATTTGAATATTATATTATGTAGTCTGTAAGTTTATTTTATTAATGTTGAGGGATGAAAATTTAACGAAGATTATAATTACCCTAAACTTTGAAATACAAGTAAATATTATAAGTATTTTTACTGTTTTACAAATAAAAAATATTTTTAAAAAAATACGAATAATTAAAAATAATAATTAATTAAATCAGTATTTTAATTTATACAATGAAAAAGTTTTATAAATCCTTAATTATAGAATAAAAATAATTCATGCATACCTAAATACTCTTAGAAATTTTATGATAAGAATGACTTTTCTCTATTAAATATTCCTTTAGCTATCTTCTCACTTAATAAAACAATTACCCATGAACTAATTAACTGGCTTTTCTATTTCATGTATTTCTAGTATATATATATATATTACCCTTTTTCTCAGATATCAGTAATACCAAAGGATTTTCGCGGATAAATTTAGAGGAGGATCAAAACAAAAGCGAGAAAATATATACTACTGTATAGATTATTATGTTATTGAAGAAAATTTTAGCTATGAAGATAAATTAATATATTTTGCAGCATTTTTTAAATGCATATGTTATTCGAATAGTCTAAATTATTTTTTTGTGTTGAATGTAAATAAAGAAAAAAAGTAGCGATTTTTTGCTGAAGTTTCGAAAGAAAGCCACCAAAATATGCTTTGGTTTAAAACAAATCTAGCTTTTTGCGGTCTAAAATAGCAGTTTTTTGAAAAAATTAATTTAAATTTTTTTTGCTTCGTACAATTTTACTCCAAATTTATGTGTATTGGCACTTGGCCTGAAAAATTTTAGAAAGCAAAATTTTAATTTTCGGTCGTATTTTATAGTATTTAATCTGCTATGAATGAAAAAAACTAAGAAATTTCCGTATATTAAAAAATGAATTATTTTAACTAAAAACTTTCTACTTAAAAAAATGTCAAACATACATTTAAAAAATATTTGTTCTACCATTTTGGAAAAACTAAAAAATTTTTCGGATGTATTATAAAATTTATTTTCAAAATAAATTCGTTTTAATCGCAACTTTGTGTAAGGATGATCCTGTGTAAATTTGGTACTTTTATTAGGACATTATTTTTTTTTTTTCTATTTTGGGAAAAACTAAAAAAAAGTTGTCCAAAATAACCTGAAACCTGCAGATTTCTAATTAATTTTAAATAAAAATTATTTTTATTTAAGATTAAAAATGTTTCAGAAATGTTTATGACAGGGATTTTATTATCCAATCTTAAATTTTTCATTAAAAACATTTTAAAAAAAATTATAATAAAAAAAACAGATTAGTCAGCTTTAAGGAAATTGCTTTAAATTTTATATAGCAAATTAATTCAGTATGTTTATTAAGCACTTCATTTTTAAAAAAAATTTATTTTTTGTTGAGGCTGGTTAAATATAAAATACAATTGCGAATTTGCTTGCAAAGGTTTAAATAACCAGCCTTAATTTTAAAATTTTGCGCCTTACCAACAGAAACATTAAGCTTAGTTGAAAAGGCAGATTCCTTCTTTTAAGTTTAAAGTTATAAACGAAAACTGCGTGCCCGATTGTCAGCTCTGATCTGAATTCTGATCAGCTGTTTCAGATTCGGAGTCGTCGCCGCTCGATTGACTTCTATTTTCTATATGAAATTTGGCACTTGTAAAAATGTCGCGTGTTGGAGCAGTGCTTCAAACTTTTTTGGGTTCAAAAAGTTTAATTAATTTCACCCGAAATATTGAGCCAAAAATTCACCAATTTCAACAAATTAGAAATGTTTGGCATCCTGTTCCAGTACCAAAACCTGGAGTAAAAGGAAAGTCTTATAGAAGAATTGTTCATTATGAAAAAGAATACACAGTTAAACCATTGGATGTCACAAATCTTGCAGGAAGAGATCCAGCGACTGGTTAGTCATTGTTAAAACTTTTTCAATTTTATTATTTTTGAATATTATTTGAAAATTTACTTTAAGTTACAATAATGCAATAAGTAATTAAAAATAATTTATTATCTTCTAGGAAGAAAAGTAGTAATTGGTGTTGGTGGTGGAATAAAACATAAGTTCCATCAAATTAAGTGGGATCGCGATGGACCATCAGACCTTAATATACCACCAAAAGAAGAAAAAGTATTAGATATTATTGAAGATGGTTGTAGGACAAGTCACGTAGCCTTGGTGGGTACAGGTAAAGAAGTTAAATGGATTCTTGCAACGGTAAACATGAAAAAAGGAGATATTTTAAAAACTCATAAAGGAATACCTAGAATTCCTGTGTTAGCTAATGAAGGTGATGCATATCCGCTAGGTGCGTTACAAGTTGGAACAAAAGTTTGTTGTGTAGAAAAATATGCTGGCTTACATGCTTCTTTAGTACATGCAGCTGGTACTTGTGCTACCATACTTCGAAAAGAAGGTGATGATGTTGTATTGAAAATGCCCAGCAAAAAAGAATTCATTTTGAACAAACATTGTATGGCAACAGTGGGTCGTATATCAAATCCTGATCATGGCTCAACTCCTATAGGTAGTGCTCAAAGATTAAGAGAACTTGGTAACCGACCAAGAAGTGGTCTTTGGCATCGGAAGACTGGTAAACATGGCCGTAAAATAAGACCACCAAAACCTCCTAAATTACATGTATTTAAACCAAAAAGTGATCGAATTGAACAAAGGCAACTCAGGTTACCTGGATATCCAATATATACAAGAGTTAAAGTAGATGGTTATATGAAAAGAATTTACTAAATAAATATTTGTTTTAAAATATTTGTTATTGAATCAAGTTACATGTCATATAATGAACAGACTTTACAGTTCCATAGGATTTTTATTGAGGTACTATAAATTTTTGTTACCTTTTTGAGGATAATATATAAAAATAAACAGTTTGTATGATATGCAAAATACATTATATGTATACATTATATTAGTATATTAAGAATTTAAATATAAATGTTTTTTATAAAAATTAATTATTATAATTAGGTAAGTTTGTTTTTGAAGTCTTTTACACAGCAGAACTAGAGAAAGAGGTTGGTGGGTGATTTAAATTTTAAATGTGTTTTGTTTTAACTAATGTTTCCCATTTTTTTTTAAATTTGACCTGAAAAATAATAATTTATCAAATATTTCTGTAAAATAATTAAAAAAGAGAAAAATTTTCAAAAAACTTACTCAACTCCTTGCCTATCTGAATAAAATTGTTAATGATTTAAATTTTCATTTATAATTTGGCCCTCATATTACTCTTAAAAAGATAAATAAAAGAGACTTATTAAGTATCTGCACTAGGCCTAATCTGCACATAATTCATTAACTCTTTATTTTTATGATATAAAGTTACAGTTACTAGTTTTATTAATTATTAAATTAATAATTTATGTAAAAAAAAAAATTTTAATTTTAGTAAAAATAAATTTAAGTTATCTGTTAAAAAAGATTTCTCGATTTCATATATTTCTTCCGAACACATGAAAATGAAAAAAACTGAATATAATATAATTTCAATTATTAATTACTTATTTTTTTTTTATATAATCTGATTGGCAAGTGTTTTTAAAATTCATAATTTTAATAGTATATTCAGTTTCAAGGGAGTAAATATTTTGTAATTAACGTTTTCTATATGGTACCTTTTAATCTGCATATTTAGGTATATTAAAAATTATAACTGAATCATATAACATTATTGATTTTTGATTTATTTGTGAATAAATAATGTTGGTTATTTAACCTACATTATTCGTAAATAAATGAATAAATAAATAATGCATGAGTTAATAATGCACATAATTTAATGCTTTTACATACTACAAATCCTTGATATTATTCGACATGTCTTATTAGTGTAACATTTTAAGGTCAGAAAATCGAGTTAAACACCAAACAAACTAAAAAAAATTTTCCTGTAAACTAGAAATTTCAATGCATTAAAAAATAGCAAACCTCAAAAATTGCTACATATTTTCTATAATCGATGGCTGTCCACTATCGTATCTTATACCTAAGCAAAAAGACCATTGATTATAAATTATGCAGATAAAAAATAGTAAAAATAATTATTTAGAGTCAATTTTATTATTTATTTCTCTTATTTATAATTCATGTACAAGGTTCAACAAATATTGAAAGAAGCATAGTTTCTATTATTTTTTAAAAAATTAGCTTTTTATATTTCAAAAAATTGATACACAGATCTTTTTAGTATCAAAATTGCATGAATTATATTTTTAATTTCTGTAATTTTAAATTAAAAAAAATATTAATTGAAAATATAAATAGCATTTTACAAAAATATTCTAAATTCTGTTTAAAAAAATTATATTATAACAGCTTACATAAAATAGTCTTTTAAAAGTAAAAATAAAAATCTTCTTAAAATTAGAACAACATTTTGTATAGCTATAAAAAAAAAAACTTTAAAAAATAAGTAGATATATATGGAGCACTCTTTAAATTTTACAATACAGTAACAATCTGGTTTTTCAAAATACATTTAACAACAATTATTAACGATATAAAATTTGTAATAACTTTTATAAAACATACTATAAATAGAATAAAATTTAAAACAATTTTTTAGCTTCAATTGAACATATAATGATACAAAGATATTAATTTTTGCTTTTTTAACTAAAATGGTACAGCATTCTGAAAGATTTGGTACTGGTCCATATGCAGACCAAATTGAGACCTTAAATCTCTTATAAGTAAAGTAGCATCAGTAAATTTTAATTTTATAGAATATTGAATTTTAGCTTTACCCTTATTGACACGACTCTGTACTCATGAAGCTAAAAATTAATTAATTTGATAATGCAAGTATGTTTTGTTCTAATAGGCGCTTAAAATTTCATTATTAAATTAAAAAATTTAATCTGCTGTACAATTTTAGTAGATTAGATAGGTATTTCTTACACAAGTGTAAAATCAATTTAATTTTTCATTCATATAGCAGAATTATCATTATTCAAGTATTTTTGCACCGTGTGAAACAGCACTAATTTTTTATCATACTTATTGATAAATTTTTTGTAAAATGTTCTATTAATTAAAAAAATTATTGTATTTAAGTATATATAATTGTGTCGAGTCTTATATTTATAATTAAAGCACCTGAGTAAATTTATTATATAGAACATCAAGTATACATATTACATATAGGTAATGATATTATTCTATCTAAGACACACATTTTTTAAGTATTGTCAATAAAATATTTTTTAAATGCAATAGAGATATTTTAACGATTTATATATATAGTAACATTATTTTATGTACACTGTAAGAAATTTACAGTGTTGAATTATTCATTCTATAATAGACATATTTTGAAATCTTATAGGCTTTTAAGTTTAACGCTTAAATGATATTAGTGTTCACAGCAACTTGTTTGTTTAATTATCATTAATTATTTTAAAATATGTTTTATTTATTGTCGTGTATAATCACGCGATCAACGCTTTCTATATGTTAATAAAGTCTCAAAAATATATATAAATTATAGGCCCTTATTGTAATAAACAGCTTCTGCCTTAGGTAGTTTAGAACGTATTTCTTTTTGTACATCTTCTTCTAAATCATCAACTTTAACACGAACTTTTTGAGCAAATATTGCACAGGCCAAGGGTGTTGCAAATGTTAAACATATTCCACATATTGCAACTTGAATTGGAGCTGATGCCCATTTAGCATTTTTTAATAGATTTCGACGTTCCAGAATGTTCATTATTATTGGTGAAATTACTGTAATTATGAATAAATTTTTTGTTAATCAAAATCCAAAGGATTCATTTTAAAAGGCATTGAAAAAACTTATAACCGGGTTGTGTAAAAAAACCTAAATGCTTGGAACATGTTTACTTCTAGCTAAGGACTAGGTATACTTATTGTAATGCATAAATGTTATTACGCAACGCTACAACATCATACAATTTGTTATTTTTATAATTTTTAATTATCACCTTACTAGCTGTTAAGATTCTAAACCCAAACTATTTTGATTCCCTAAACGCGTATTATTCTAGGTCCCTAAATCAAAATTATTCCAAGTCCCTAAACCTGAATTGTTTCCTAAGCCCAGATTTTTCAAAGTCCCTAAATTGAAATTATTCTAAGTCTCATTTGACCCCCTCCCCTTAAATCGGACAAATTTACCCCCCCCCCTTAACAGGACAAATTTGCCCCCCCTTAACCGGACAACTTTGACCCCCCCCCCGTAAATCGGACAAATTTGACTCCCCATGATTTTCAAATTCTGAAGTACCCCCTCCCTATAAACATGTTCCATGTTAATATCTCTAAGCCAAAAAAGTCATGTTTTTGAAAAATCAAGATAAAATATTTTTAATTTTTAAGGGGGGGGGGGGTCAAATTTGTTCTATTTAAGGGAGGGGGGGTCAAATAAGACTTAGAATAATTAGGTAAGTATATATAAATAAATAAAATACTTTTAAAAGTCTTTGAAAAATCTGGGCTTAGAGACTTAGAATAATATCGATTTAGGGACTTGGAATAATTCAGTTTCAGGGATTTGGAATAATTCAGGTTTAGGGACTTGGAATAATATCGATTAAGGGACTTAGAATAATTCAGGTTTAGGGAATCAAAATAGTTTAGGTTTAGAATCTTAACAGCTAGTGAGGTGATAATTACAAATTATAAAAATAGAAAATTGTATTATAATGTTGAGTAACATTTGTATTATACCTAGTCCTCATCTGGAAGTAAACATGTTCCATGCATTTAGGTTGTGTTTACACAAACCGGTTATTTATTACCCCCCCCCCCCCTTAAATAGGACAAATTTGACCCCCCCCCCCCTTAATTTTCAAGTTTTGAAGTACCCCCTCCCTATAAACATGTTCCATGTTAAAATATTTACTGAAATCTTTAAAGATTTATATTCACTAATTAGTATGTATAAAAATACCACGAACAAAATTCAAATTTTGTAAAAGATACAATTTACCTCCTACTTTTATGTTTTTCAGCAAAAGTATATGCATCTTTTACAAAAAAAATAATTAGTACTATTTTTAAATAATAGATGGGACATGTTTATAGGAAAGTGTACTTTAAAAAGGCCACCCAATATACAGGGAGGGGTTGGAGGGGGTAAAAATGGATGTTTCAGAGGTTGAGATAAAATGGGTTTCAAATAATTTTGATTTTGGAACTTAAAATATTTTGGGTTTAGGAACTTAATAATATCAATTCAAGGATTTATTTTGGGAATATAAGCTAAAACTGAAATAGGTCAACATGTCCCATGCTCGTTAATTGTGTTAATACCCAAATAATCCAGTCAAAATACGGGGGGGGGGTTGTATTTTCACTGGCGTACACGAGATTTGCTCTATACTATAGGTTTTTTGGGTCGCTGAACACGAAAATTGGAATTCCGATTGCGATAATCAGATTATTTTTTCAGTGCAAATATTTATTTTTTACAAAATAATATATCAGTGCAAATCCAAGTATCTTACTAACACTAAAACTTTATGATAAAAAAAAAATTATAAATATTTCCACAGTTATTTAAAATAACAAAAAAAAATTATTTTTTTTGTTAACACTCAATTTGAAGCAGGTGACTATTTACGCTCTAAAGATTTTGAAAAAACAATTATGAAGGTCGAAACGATAATATTAACATTTCAATAAAATTAATAAAAATTATTAAATATTTTGTACATTGTTCATATACGAAAAAAAAAATGTTAAAAAATTTGCTACAAACGAACCATAAATTGCAGGTTGAAAAATAATAATTATTTAAATAATAGAGTTTAAAATTTCAAAAATTTCAGTTTAGTTAATTTGAAAATTTAATTTAATTAATAATTTTTATTTAAGTACACTTTACTCTCGTGGTCTTATAAGGCTGCATTCAGTTAATTGAAATAAGCTGGATTATTGTGTTTAACAAATAAACTTACCCATGCTTGGTGAAGCCATTAAAACTCTTGATAAAATAACTGATGAAATAGCTTGTTTAGCTGCTAATTTGCTTCTACCAACTTGATTTCCATTTTCATCTTGTAATTCAATACCATCTCTTAATTCTGTATACCTCATTAATGGAATGTTAACACAATTTGCAGCAGCAATAGCTGCGAGTGGAACAAGACGTCCAACTAATGGTGGTGCAGTTTTTGCAAGTTTATTTAAACCTAATGCTGTAACAACTGCACCAGTTGTTGCACCTGCATAACTTATACCTAATATTGATAAAGGAATCGGACTTGAGCCACTGCGGTTTGTATAATTGACAACTGCATTAAAAGATTGATTACACCATTGCCAAAATAATACAGCTGGAGTCGTTCTAAAAAAATTTTTATATTCCAATAATAAATTATTCCTTTGCGTTTAAGAACTGCATGTTTATTTTGCATAAAATTTTTTTGAATTTAAACTATAAGTTTGTCTCGCTTAATACACTCCAGATTTAAACGAAGATCCCGACATTTCGCATACTTTATGCATTAAGATATCGTAGTATTTGTTAGGAAAGTTAAATCTGGGTTTTTTGATGAAATAAAGTGGTTTTGAAGGATGTTTGGTTTTAAATCAGATAATTTTTCATTGTTCGCATTACAAATATTCTGGTTTCAATAATTCTGCGATAAAATTAAATATTTGTAGAGCTTGCATGCTTGCTAGAAGTTTTTAATGCTTACGCGTTTCAAGGCGGTCATAAAAGTAATTACCATAAAAATGACCTGTAATTTAATTTTTTTGCAAATTTTAAAACCGCAAAAATTTTCTGTGCCAGTTTTTGAATTGATTAAGTTATATAATAAATTTTTTTTTCAATTTAAAATTATTAAGTAAAAATACCTAAAAATTAAAGACATTGGACCAAAAACTGATAATAAATTTATTAAGAAAAAAAGATTGAATAACTCATTAGTCATTGTACATACTATGTATTTTCATTTTTTCGTGTTATTTTAATTATCTTATCAGTAGGTATATGTCATTAACATACTAAAAAAAAATTTTTATTTTGAAAAAAAAACACGCATAAATATAACAAAAAATTAAAAAACTAATATTCACTGAAACGACTGTTACAATTCCATTTAAACAATTAATATTGTTAACGATAATATTATAAACAGGCTAAGGGTCACGGCATTATTACGAATTATCATTTATTTATCAATTAAATTAACATGTTTATCTATTAAAAATTTTAAAAAAATTATTTTTTTTCAATCACATATAATTAAAACTAATTTTATTTTTTATCTTATACATACTTGTAAAATGTCATCATGCAACCTGTAATCATCATATTCATAGGTACTTGTGCAGACATTCTACCAATCATAAGCATTTTTTCCTGTGTGTCTGGGTGATATGCACTATCGTATAAATATTTTGCATTCCATAAATCATCTTCTTTTATACCTAGTTCTCCTAATGAACTTCCTTTTCTGTTAAAATATTATTTTTTATTCAAAGAGAGATAGTTTCTTATCTGTTTTTTAAGAAAAAATTCCATATTTTTTTACCTGTATTTTGTTAAAATATCTTTAGCTTTTTCAAGTTCTGTATTTGTTGCAAATATATTTAATGGATTTGTTACTTTTAAAAAATGTCTTGCTCTGCCTTCGTATGTGCTTTGATCCCATCTTGGCTTATCGATATCAATTTGCGACATTTTTTATTAATTTTTAAATTTCCCTAATTAAATTTAAAAAAAAATTTATTATTAAAATATTTTTAAAAAATTTTTATTAATATTTAAATATTTTAATTAAATGAAAAATATACGTCAAAATTTAAATTTATGCACTTGAATCTATATTTAAAAAACAATGAATACTTTATATTTAATTTTTTATTAAAAAATACAAATTTAATATTCTCACACACACGAAAACAAAACAAACTGTCTAGCTAAATTCATCTGTTACTACTTAAAAAATTATAAATACAGATAGAAAAAAGTATGAATGAAACTCACTTTCAATAGAACAAATAAAATTAACACTAATTGTAAAAAAAAATTTTAATTTTTATTCATGATGAGCAACAAATTACGACTGGTTCATTTTTTAAATATTTTTTTATATAAAATGATTTCGTGGCTCTCAGCCAGCTCTCAGCTGATATCCCAGATACTTTCTATAAATGAGAAAGATAGAATATGTTATTTTGTTTTTCTCTACATTCGATAAAATTCAATGCGCGCGCAACTAAAATTTTATCAATGTACACTGCAAATATCTCAGCGAATATACAGGCTATTATTATATGAATGAAATTAAGGAGGATCGATGATTTAAAAAAAAGTACAAAATCTTTGCTAAAATCAGTGGCGTATCCAGAAAAGTGACTCAGGGAGGGCGCTTAAGCAAAATTTTGTATGTTTTCTTATGAAAATCGTAAAAAAATTAAGAAAAAACAACTTATGGGGGGGGGGGGGGGGCGATCACTTACCGCTTCCCTCTGAATCCGCCCTTACCATATAACTAATTATTTTTGCATACAATTTTATGAATAGCCTAATTTATTAAATTGAAAAATAATTTGCTGGTAATTTATCGAAATTTCATTGAAAAATATAACTATGGAAATCTCCTTGTAATCGTGGTTATTTTTAAATAACTGAATGAAAAATGCAAATATTGTGGAAAAAATTAAAAAGTTATTTATTTCAATTTTTAAGAAAACTACTAAAATAAATACATAAAAGTCTAGTCTTGTATATATTTAAGAAAACATTAATAATTAAATACAGAGTTATGCTTAAGAAATTTACCCCTTTTTTACCCCCACTCTGTCATTTTAGAACTGCAAAATTTGTGCAATTCATATATACTGAGCTTACGTATGTATATAAAGGTATAACAAAGTTAATATAGCTCTTGAAATTTTAAATATATGGAAGATATGTGTGGAGACGCCCTGGCCCCTCAGTGCACCCCTTTAAATCATCGTTTCCCCTTAAAATAATTTTACTGCTTAAAAATGTTTTTCCGTCAATATGATTTTTATCCCCCATTTTTAACCTATGACTCCCAAATTTTTGTCTATTATCTTTATAACATAAACTGGTTACAGAAAAGGAGGACGCAGGATCAGTTTCAATCTGTGGGTGTCAATATAATTTTTTATTGGTATAATTACCCAAAAAGGGCCAAAAAGTAATTTATAAGATGATTGGGAACAAAAAAACGCTGCCCACTAATTGGCAATATGGTTCCTCATTAACAATAACAAAATATTTTTAATGGTCTATTTTACCTAGTAAAAATGATAATTCTAGATATTAGTACATTCGTAGAAAAAAAATTAAGTACTACGTTCCAAAAGAAAAAAAAATTTGTTTTTTTTTTTAATTTTTTATTTAAAAAGTTTAGTAAAAACAGTTTTCGAAAAATTAGGTATCAGATTGGAGATATCGGGTAAAAACGATAATTCTAGATTTAGTACTTTCATAGAAAAAAATTAAGTACTACGTCCAAAAAGAAAAAAAATTATGCTATTTTTTTAATTTTTTTATGCAAAAAATTTCAACAAAAAAATTACACGTATCAGATGGAAAAATCCTTTAAAACCGATAATTCTAGATATTCGTACTTTCATAGAAAGAAATTAAGTACTACGTCCTAAAAAAAAAAACTGGGGTTTTTTGTATTCTTTGGCAGCAAAAATTTTGATACAAAAATTTTCAAAAAATTACGCATCGGATCCAAAATTTGACTATAAAAACGATATTTCTAAAACTAGTACTCCCATAGAAAAAAATTAAGTACTAGGTCCAAAAAGAAAAAAAAAATTGGTATTTTTTGTATTTTTTGGTGAAAAAAATTTTCAAAAAATAAATTATAAGATTCAAGATATCGAGTAAAAACGATACTTCTAGATATTAGTACTATCATGGAAAAAAAGAGGTACTCATGACATCCAAATTAAAAAAAAAAAGTATATCAAGATTTTTTGGTAAAAAAAATTTTGAAAACAAAATTAGGGCTTATACCATAATGGTTGTTAAATATCACCGGTTACAGTCATACGTACATACATACATACACACACACAGACTTTTTTTTAAAACCGGTTTTTTAGCTTCCTGAGTTATTATTATTCAAAACGTGCTTATATGCCAAAAAATCAGAAATCAAAATTTGACCCAAAACAATTTTTCCTCTGAGGAACCAAAATTTTACCCCCTTAGTTAATTTTGGCAAACTTAAATAATGATTGTGGGCGAAAATTTGAGTGTCACATCTCAAAAACTTTTTTTGTAGTGACCTTACATTTAGGCCAACATTCTGGGCAAATTTGAGGAAATTTAATGATGGAAAACTTAATTTCCAGCCAATTTGAAATATTGAAATCACTCTAAATAAAACTAAATAGTCTAAAGTAGTCACAGGGTGTCTACTGATCCTTGAAATCCTTAAAATCCTTGAATGTAAATTATCTCCTTGAAATCCTTGAAATATCATTATTTTTTCCAATTATTTTATTGATATCCTTGAAAATAATCAAAAAAATACTTTTATTATTTCTTACATTTCTTAGAAATAAAAAAAATTTATTTATGATCCAAAAATATTTTTTTAAACAAGACTCTAAGGATACTGTTTTTAAAATAGTTATCATTGTTTATACTTCTCCACACTGTATCAAATCACAGTTTCTTTTAATAGACTTGTGTTTTAAAATGTATTTGTGCACCGCCGTTTACCCGCGCTTTTTTAATTTGTTTGAAATAAAAAAATTTATAAGGCATCAATTTTACAATCAGAATCTTTTAATTTCAGCGTTAACAATGCGGAGAAAAAATATATATTTCTTGCAACCTTGGTAACATTTTAAAACTTGGCCATAAAAAAATCAAAAAATGGTTTTTTGCTATTTAAGGGTTTTCTGTTGTTTTTAGAACAAAAGTAGTTCAGATGAAAAATCTTTTCGAGAAAATTTCCGATCCAATTGCATTTTTTAAAATATACAATTATGATTATTTTCACCGCTAGAGGGCATTTGCTGGGCTAGAATGAATGATTACAGAATGAGTGATTGTTTATTGAGTGATTTATTTTTCTGTTATTTTGTTAAGCCCCTAAATCGAATTTATTTTAAATTGAAATTACTTTTAGTTCTTAAATCGAAATTATTCTAATTATAAGTCCCTAAACTTAGATTAGTCTAGCTCCCTAAATTAAACTTATTCTAAATCCCGCCCCCTCCCCCTTAATTAGGTCTCATTTTACCCCTCATCCCTTGATTTTATGATTACCAAAGTACTCCTACCAATTAATCACGTTCCATATTAAAAATAAGTCTCTTTTCTAGTAAAATGATTATAAAAACCCGAATTCGTTTCCCGCAAGTACAAGATCTACAGTATCCTTCGACATTTCCCTATAGGAAAAATTTACTAATTTTTCGAAAATATTCTATTTTTTTTGTGAATCTAAGAAAGTTACTTTTTACAGTGTAGTTTTGGTAACAAATTAACTTAATAATATAAACTTTGCAAAAATCTATTTTGTTGCTTTCTAAATTTTTTTGAGATTCTTCATATTTACTAAGTCATAATTGATTAATATATTCAAGTAACCTTCACATTTTATATTTTCAAAAATAATTCAAAAAGAAAAATTGAAAAAAGATTAGGAAAATTTTCGTTGTTTAGTTGACTCCTGAAATACTTAATTCTGATATACGATTTTTCTACAGCATGAATTTATTGAATTTCCAGTTTTTCCAGTATACTTAAAAAAAAAAATTAATGATAGATTCATATTGCTAAGGAAATTTTACTAAAATCGTACTTTTTTATAATTTTAAGAAGGATAGGCAGCTGAAAAATGCTAAATTTACCTTGGCCTTAGTTTTAAATATTTGCGAATTTTTACTGAAGTCAAAGAGATTGACTTATAAACAAAGTTATGAATTACAATTCATGTAATAAAGTTAATATTTTGAGTAAAAAAATTTATGAAAATTAAAAAAGGTTACGTTTAATTATTTAAAATCTATTTTCATATATCATATTTACATGTAATTATATGTAATATAAATCTTCATCTGATTTTATACCGGACATTGTTACCATGAAAAATATATAAAGAAAGAAAAAAAAAAAAATACATAAGTGTAAGTGCTTTAAGTCATATAAATAGGGGAATCACAATTTTACTAAATATTACCAACAAAACAGATTAAATTTAATATTGCAAACCTTGTACCATAAAATTATTCAACAATTTTATGCAAACTATAATGTAAATTGTATATAATTTGCAGCATCTCTTTATGAATTATATTATCAATGGTCGGGAGTTGGTTAGTAAATCTTGAGAAACTTTTTTTTTTATACTTTATTTATTCTGTTAATGCGTATTAGTAAAGTTCTAATTGAAGTATTATTTTTAAGGAATTTAAGTAAAAATTAAAATTGTTATAATAAAAATGGTTTGGATTCCAGCAAACTATAATTCATCGTGTTTACAAAATACTGCTACTTTGAACTGTCAATTATCATTTTTAACTTTTTTAACTTATATTACAAACAAATTTAACCATTCGGTGGATGATAAGATTAAAAAAACTGATAATTTGGTAAATAATGACTATTACGATTTTATTATTGTGGGTGCTGGAAGCGCTGGATGCATTCTTGCATCCAGATTAAGTGAAGTGACAAAATGGAAGGTAAATTTTATTTAATTTTTATATTGTTATTCAATTATTTAATGAGAATTTAAATTCCACTTTCAATTTAAATAAATTAAGAACAGGTTTTAAATTTTTTGCAAAAAGTTTATTTATATGATAATTATTCTAAAATTTTAATTGATGATACTATACATTAACGAAGATATTAAGAACTTTTACTCGCAATTTCGAATTATTTAAAAATGAGTCATTGTCACTCGAAACTTATTTACCATGTATGCAAAATATATTTATACGCTGCGTCTATTTATAAAAGGTAGCCGAAAAAAATTGATTTTAAAAATTAAAGATAAAAATATCTTTTTTAAAGAAAGTAAGGCCACTTCTAAAGATGGTTGCAGCAATTTTTCTTAAAGGACGCTCTATAACCACCACGGGTGTTTCCGTTGCAGCATAATTCGAAATTGAGATTTTTTAAACATACTAGGGGGCAAGCCCCCAGCGCGCTGAAGTGCGCTAACCCTATCAGATCATATTGCATGTTTAATTACAGTAAAACTGTGGCTTAATTCATAAATAAAAATCATTATTATTTTAATTTTCAAAATTTATCTCAAGAAAAAAGTTTTTATTAACGCATCTGAATGCAAATGCTAATTACTGTCCCTCAAAATAATTTTTTTTTGTCCTGGACTATCAAAATTTTACAATAGGATGACGAAATATTCGAATGAGTTTTCAAATATTATCATAAATAAAAGCCATTATTATTATTATTTTCAAAATTTAACGGTTAAAAAATTATATCAAGGCATCCACTAAAAGTGAATTAATTTTATAATATATTATACTTATAGATTTTTTATGTACTTCTTCACTTGACTCTGAAGGTAATGACTAATTAAAAAGGTTATCTACATAGAATAATAAAGCGAAGAACTCTTAATATATCTATTATAAAATATTAAAATTTCACCCCTAATCATTGATATTTTTAATAACTGGTATACTCCTAGCAACCACCAGATTTGGTCTAGAATAGGTTTTTTGGGTCACTGATCATTTTGAGAATAAAATTTTCAAAAAATTAGCTATCAATATCAATAGCTATCAAATAATTAGCTATCATATCTATCTGGATCCAAAAAATCGAGTTCAAACGATATTTTTAAAACTAATACTTATTCCATATAATGAAATTAGGTATTGCACCCAAAAATAAAAACAATAATGATCTAATTGTGTTTGTTAATTTTTGCTACGTAACGCTTTCTGTTAAATACCTACACACCCCAATTTGGGTAAGTAACACTTTTCATTAACACCCACCCACCTTATAAGCGTTACGTTTTTTTTGAACGACCCCTCAAGAAAAAAGTTTTAAGATTCAACCTTAATACAGACAAATAAATAATATTTAATAAAAAATATAGTATATTTTTAACCAAGAGAGCAAAAAAACCGAATAGCCCAGATTGCTGGTTAATTACCTAGTAAATTGTGATCTGACGCATTCTTTTTTTGCTCCCATGGATAAAATACAATTTTTCTTTCTCAGTGGGAAGAAAACGCATTTTTTCGAAAAAACGTTTTTAATTTGTTTCAATGAAATTAGCTTTTTCTGCATAACCTTTATTAAAACAATTAAATGATATCCATTAGTAAATATTAATTATTTATCTTTAGATACTCTTACTGGAAGCAGGTGACGAAGAACCTTTGGTAACTGGAGTACCAGGTTTTACGCCTTATTTATTTTTAGACAGTAGCTTAGATTGGGGCTACAAAACATTACCAGAACCATCGGCTTGTAAAATAAACAAGGATAATAAGTGCCACTGCCCCAGAGGAAAAGTTATGGGTGGAAGCAGCTCTATAAATTTAATGCTTCATTCACGAGGTGTTCAAAATGATTACAACGAATGGGCTAGTCTTGGTAATGAAAATTGGGATTATAAAAATATTTTGCCGTATTTTCAAAAATTAGAAGGAATTCACCCAGATTTTAAGGTAATAGAATTATTTTTAAAATTTTATTAATATTTTTTTATTTAATATTTAGAAGAAAGTAAATAAAATTCTTCAAATTTTATCTTTTTTTTAGACGAAACAAAACAGTTCTGAAAATTCATCTGCTTCTTATTTTAAGATGCAGTATTTGCCATATAAGGACAATAATTATGAGATTTTCATGAATGCTTTTCAAGATTTAGGATTTAATGAAATTAATGAATATTCTCCAGATCAAATAGGAAGAATACGTCGAAAAACAACATCTTTCCATGGAGCACGTCAAAGTGTGAACGATGCTTACATTAGGTCTGTTAGAAATAGAAGAAAAAATTTGGTTATTGAAACCAATGCAATTGTTAAAAGAGTTCTTATTGAAAAACAAAGTAAACGTGCTTTTGGAGTGGAATACACTTCATCAAAAACAAATCGCAATTTCAAAGTTTATGCTAAAAAAGAAGTCATTTTATCAGCAGGAGTTATAGATTCACCAAAACTATTAATGCTATCTGGGATTGGACCAGCTGATGAATTAAAAGAAGCCAAAATAGATTTAATTCACAATTTACCATCAGTTGGAATGAATTTGCAAGATCATGTATTTATTTCAGCTTATTCATTTTTGTTAACAAATCAAACATCACAATTAAAAAATGTTGAAGATATGTTTGAGGACATAGATTATTGGATAAAATATAAAAATGGTCCACTTTCATCAATCGGTATGAAAGATTTGGCGGTTTATGCGCAATCTAAATTTGAAAACAGAACTGGGCTACCTGATATTCAATATGGCTTCAGAAATATAATACACGAGAATATTAACAATAAATCAAGTGGATCTCATTTTAGGTATTACCCACAATCGTATTACAATGCAATAACTATAACAGTAAGTTTATTGCGCCCAAAAAGTAGAGGATGGATTAAACTAAATAAAACAGACCCTTCGGGGAGTCCGCCACTGATAAAAGCAAATTACTATAACGAAGCTGAGGATATGGATACAATTATAGATGGAGCTCTAAAAATTAAATCTATTTTTAAAACTGATACTTTTAAAAAATTTGGTTTGAAGGAAAATACGAAACCATTAAAAGCTTGTGAAAACTTAGCATTTGATAGTTATGAATATTTTAAATGTGTAGCGACTTTTTATACTATTTCGTCATCACATCCAGTAGGAACGTGTAAAATGGGTCCTAAAAATGATTCTGAAGCTGTTGTTGATCAAAATCTAAAAGTTCATGGTATTCAAGGATTAAGAGTCATCGACGCATCTATTATGCCATTAATTCCAAGAGGTAATACAAATTCGCCCACTATGATGATAGCTGAGAAAGCTAGTGAATCAATTAAAATACAGTGGCTCGATCAAGACAACGGTTTTATGGAGACCTAACCTTTTCAAAGTGTCATTAAGTAGCATTGGATAATGTAAATATGACATATGCTTCAAGAGTCTTTATTTCCAAAAATATGGTCCAAATTTCGATTTAGAACATTTAGGGCCCAAGAAAACTGTTTTTATTAATAAAAAACTACCGAAAATCCTTGAAAAGTAGGGATAAATATACTTTTCTTTGTCCCTGAAAAGGCAAAATATTAATCATAACAATTATTGATAAGTATAACTTTGATAAGTGTAATTTATATTTAGAAATTGATGCGATTTTTAGCTTAAAAAAATGAAATTGTCAATTTTTCTAAAACTCGCATCAAGGAAGTGTACTTTAAAAATAAATTAATGTATGATATGACATTTAACGTTCAATAAATTTTTAATTATAGTGCAACCTTCTTTGTTACGTGTTTTCCTTTTATTGACAAGTCTGTATAATATTTCCTGACAAGAAAAATGCGGGTTAATTGGATGCTACTTGAAATCCTGAAAGATCTAAAAATAATCAATAAAAAAAATTTAATAAAAAATTTAAATTAGACAGTTTTTAGTAACTAACTTCCTGTAAAAAAATGGGAACAGCGAAACAACTTTCATTGATATGATATATTTCGACAATACATTTTTTTCCAGCTTGAAAATCTTATAAAATTTTCTGTGAAATATATAATTTCAAATTTAACCCAGTTAAAGTCATAAGAGTTTAATGTTTATTTTTCTTGTTATCTGCGACTACAAAAGGACTTACCTATTCCGTTTAAATTAAAAACTGGTTTTAAGTCTGTGCCATAAAATCTCAAGCTTTTTAAATAGAATCCAATAATATTTAATCATGAACCAAAATAAATTAAGTGACTAAAAAATTTTTTTTTAATTATTAAATTAAAATCAAGAATAGACACCTAAATTGAAAAAACTGAAAATTAGTAATAAAAGGGATAGTATAAAAAAAATAATTTATCCCTGTAAATATGCAACAATTTTTAAAATATTGTATAAAGAAAACCATGATTAAAGGAGATAGGAACAGTTTGACACAGAAAAATTCTTGCTACATTTTAGTCGTTTTATTTACAAATTTACAATTCAAATCCTAATTTTATTTTTTTTTCACTTGTAGAAATAGTACTAAATTTACTTGTTATTCTATAAAATATTTATTAAATTTTAAAGTGTCTTTGAACAAATTAAAGCTTCGAATTCGCGAGTTATAGTCCTTTATTGTAATAAACGTTTTCAATTTTTGGATATTTAGAACGTATTTCTTTTTGTACATCTTCTTCTAATTCATCAACACGAACACGAACTTTTTGAGAAAATACTGCACAGGCCAAGGGTGTTGCGAATGTTAAGCAAACTCCACAAATTACAAGTTGAATTGGAGCTGCTATCCATTTTGCGTTTTTAAGTAGGTTTCGTCGATCCAGATAGTTCATTATTATAGGTGACAATACTATAATAGTAAAATTTATTCAAATTTTTTAGTTATATAACAGGAATTTGTGGTTCCATTATATAAAATTAAACTTACCCATGCTAGGCGAAGCCATTAAGACCCTTGAAAAAATAACTGAAGAAATAGCATGTTTAGCAGCTAATTTACTTCTACCAACTTGTTTTCCATTTTCATCTTGTAATTCAATGCCATCTCTCAGCTCAGTATTCCTCATTAATGGTATATTGACACAATTCCCTGCTGCAATAGCAGTAAATGGTACAAGTCGCCCTATCAATGGTGGTGCAGAATTTGCCAATTTATTTAAGCTTAATGCTGTCACAAGTGAACCAGTCGTTGCACCAACATAACTTGTACCTAATGTTGACAAAGGAATTGGACTTGAACCGCTTCGGTTTGTATAGTTAACAACTGCATTGAAAGACTGGTTAAACCATTGCCAAAATAAGACTGCTGGAGTTGACCTAAAAAATAAATTTTTTAATGCTCCTTTCATCCTACTGTTAAATCTACACTGTAAAAAGTAACTTCCTTAGACTAACAAAAAAAAATAGAATTTTTTCGAAAAATTAGTAAATTTTCAAAAAAATTTATAAATATTCGATAAAAATCGTAAATTTACTTAAATTTACTAACTCGTAAAGTTAGTATATTAACGAAAAATAACAGCATTCTCGATTTTTTTTTGTGAAATTACGAAAAAAGTTTTAAATTCACAACTATTTTTCGTAAATTTACAACTATTTTTTGTAAACAAAAAAATTTTGTAAATTATCAATTTTGCTTGCGAATTCACAAACAATAATCGACAATAATCGAATTTTTTGCTAATATACTAAATTTAGTAAGATTTAGTAAAATTTAGATTTTTTTTTTCGAATATTTACAAATTTTTTCGAAAATTTTCTAATTTTTTTGTTAATAAAAGAATGTTACTTTTTACAGTGTATAAATAAGAACTATTATTAAAAATAAAATTTAATTAATGAACATTTAATAGATAATTTTATTAACATGCAACCTGGGGTACCTCAGAACTTGAAAATTAAGGGGTGGGGGTTAAATGAGACTTAGAATAATTTCAATTTAGGGACTTTGAAAAATCTGGGCTTAGGGACTTAGAATAATACAGGCTTAGGAACTTGGAATAATTTTGATTTAGGGACCTAGAATAATACGCACGGCCAGACTGCTTTGCTTGAAAATTCAAGCAGTTGCTTCGTTATCACATTATTTCTCGAATATGAAACTTATTAAATTTTTCTTTTTATAATATGTGTATTAAAAATATTTTAAAATTGCCTGAGGAACCGTAGTGCCAATAATTTGTCAATAATTGTCTAAAGTATATCGCCCATGTTGCTTACAATATTTTTTGCCTACCTAGGCGTAGCAGAAAATTCTTTATGCACGAGTTTTACGCCCGGGAGGGCAAAAATTAAATTTACCTACTTCAGGTTCTATAATCATATAAATTATCAGTCTTTAAATTTGTTAATTTAATTTTTAACGAGCAAGATTTTAACATTGAATTATCTAAAAAGAATTATCAAATTATTTTTTTATGAGCTTCAACCGAAATCACAAACACTTCCGGAAATTAAATAAGCGAAGTATATCCATACCCTATGCGAAAAATCTTTGATCTGCGCAGATCTGTAATTTTCATTTTTCATATCTGTACAGATCTGTAAAATTAAAAAATTGGCTATTCACGGTACATAGGCAATTCAGAGAACGCAGTCTTTTAACCTATTACCGCCGGCGCGGCCAAAACGAGCCACTTTAATAGAATTCCGAAACTTCTTATTATTATAAGCTCTAAATTTATATCTGGGGTTTTTGAGGTTGCTGAATTCAAATATCAACTCAAAAAAGATTCTGGACCAGAAACCATTTTTTTTTTTTTTGTTTACAATATTTTGACCCGAAAAAATTCAAGTGGCTCGTTTTGGCCGCGCCGGCGGTAATCGGTTAAAACTATGGTTTACCATAAAGGGTTTTATGAATTTCCACCCTGAAAAAAATTTTCCGAGCATTTAGTAACATATTTTAAAAACACCTAATTCGATTATTTTTAATATTTCATCACAGTATATAGTATTACTTAATTATATACACATAAAAAGTATTCAATATTTAAAAAAATACCCAAATTATACAAAAAAATTACTTATTAGAACTGAATTATTTAACCCATTAAGGCCCAAGCGTACATAGCTGGACTTTTGATTACCAAACTGTTAAAAATCATTTTTTTTTTATTCTAAAAAGTTTTCTAGGGGTAAAAACGATTGCTTGTTTCAATTTTTTCATTAGTTTTTACGTACAACCCCTCCAAAAGGGGTAAAAATAGGGTTAAACACGAATTTTTGGCTTTTTTTAATTTGCTCTGGACTTTTAGCTATAAAACCTTTATAAATTACTCTTATTATTACCTAGACCACTTTTTACAGTTAAAAGTGTAATGCGCATGTGGACTGACCATAATTTTTAAATTCTAAACCTTTAGGGGTTGGCTACCCCTATATAAAGGGTAAAAAAGTCAAAAATACAAAATCAAAAAATTTCTTCTTTTAACTGTAAAAAGTGGTCTAGGTAATAATAAGAGTAATTTATAAAGGTTTTATAGCTAAAAGTCCAGAGCAAATTAAAAAAAAAGCCAAAAATTCATGTTTAACCCTATTTTTACCCCTTTTGGAAGGGTTGTACGTAAAAACTAATGAAAAAATTGAAACAAGCAATCGTTTTTACCCCTAGAAAACTTTTTAGAATAAAAAAAAAAGGTTTTTTAACAGTTTTGTAATCAAAAGTCCAGCTATGTACGCTTGGGCCTTAATGGGTTAAAAAAACATCTTTAATAATATTTGGTGAATCATAGTCAATAAATCAATATTTTTTCAAAATTTTAAAATTTAATAAATTTAAGGTACACACCAAACCTAAAAGAATTTTTTGTTACCCAAAAACGAATGAATGTTTATTTAATTTTTTTAAAAGGAATTTTTTTGAGTTTAATTCTTTTAAAACATATGATTTTCATCTTAATTCTTTTCGGAATTTATTTTGACCACAAAACCTCAAAAAGAATTTCTTTTAAAAAAATAACTTTCAAAAGGTTTAGTTGGAATTAAAATTGAAAGAAAATCATTGAGAAATTAATTTACTTATAACCATTTTAAAATAGGTTATAAACAACGAGTTTTTATTTGAATTATAATTATTGCTTAAATGTTAGCAAAAAAAGAAGTTTTGGATCTTAATTAATATAATTATTGTTATTAAAATAACGTATTTAGTGGACGTTGTGTTTCTAAAAAAAATTAATTAAAATAAAAAATCTTATGGGATTAACATTTGGAGATGTAGTTTGGGAAATACTTATCCCATTTCGGTAAGCATATTACTTTTAGTTTTTAATATTCAAAACGATTTATTATATGCTTAAAAAATTAAACAGTTTACAGTTAATTAGGCTAATTTATACAGCTATACATAAAAAATAGTTACACGATTATATGTATTATTAAAATTACAAGAAATAAAAAATCATTTTAATAAAAAATTCCTGATAGGTTATTCTCATTTCTTTTATGAAACGTTTTTTCAAATTATTTTATTGAATTTAAGATAGGTATTGTGATAGGTAATGCTACAGTGAATATGTTAATAAAAGGTTAAATAAATACTACATGAATAATTATTTATATTTTAATGAGGCAAAGTTACATATTTTTTATTATAAAAATCAGATAATTTTCTTTAAGAAAATATTTTAACACAGTATTTAATATCAAATGGCCATGTAGATTCAAATATAATTGATACGAAATTTTCACCTAAACCACCAGATTCAACGCGAATATTACCATGACCATTTTGAGAGCAAACAACGATTTTTTCAATTTTTGAATAAAATTTTGCATAAAAAGTTTCCTGTTTTTTAAGAAATATATTTGATAATTTTGAATGTTCTTCAATATAATCTATATACCCTTTTATTATTTGTGGTTCACTAATTTTTCCTGCTACTAAATCATTCTTTCTTGGTTTGTCTTCACAACTAAAATCGCAAGATTTAACTAGACCTCGAACTAGACTGATGCTAACAAAAATTACAACAATGAATAAAATATTCATTATTTTCAGAATCGTTTGCCTAAAACAAAATTTTTAATCCAAATTATTTAAAATTCAAAGCCACCAGTATAAAAATTTTAACTTACTTATTTGTAAAAAACTGTTGAACACTGTGTTAAATAATAAATAATATTACTATACACGTTTCTTAACTTATAAAAGATTAACACTGAAACTGAAACTTGAATAGAATTGGTAAAACTGAAGATAAAAGTAATCTAATATTTTCCACCAATTCCTTTAAAATTTTGAAATATTACTTAATAGTTTTATCGGTTCTTGATAATTAAATTTATTTTTCTATTTTAATTAATATAATATATTACTAATAAAATTCATGTGTGCATGTTGATAATAATTTTGAAGATAAAAATAAAGTAACTATTGTAAAAGAATATTTTTTTTTTATACTTACTTTATGATAACAGCTAGGGGACAAGCCCAATGTGCGCTAAAGCGCGACAACCCCCCAGGTAATATTTTATGTTTAATCGCAAAACCAATTTCACAGTAAGATGTTGATATTTTCCACAATTTTGAAAAACTATTAGTATTTTTATTTTCGAAAAATCTCAAAAAAAAAGTATTCAATATCGCATCGGGATGCATTACTGATTACTGTCCCTAGGTGCTACGCACCTCGGGTCTCAACCCTTTCATCCTTCAAAATAAATTTTTTTTTTTCTGTAAGACGAAATTTTATAATAGGATGACGGTATTAAATGAAGCATCTACAGATGTAATGTTGTATTCACTTAAACACGTTTTATTAAAATTTAGAATTATTTCAACATGAAACATTTTTATACGGAGAGGGTGCCTCAGAACTTGAAAATTAAGGGGGGGGGGGGTCAAAATTTTCCGGTTTAAGGGAGGATGATCAAATTTGTCCAGTTTAAGGTGGAGGGTCAAATGAGACTTAGAATAATTTCAATTTAGGGACTTTGAAAAATTTGGGCTTAGGGACTTAGAATAATTCAGGTTTAGGGACTTGGAATAATTTTGATTTAAGGAATTAAAATAATACGCGTTTAGGAAATCAGAATAGTTTGGATTTAGAATCTTAACGTCTAGTAAGATGATAATTAGAAATTATAAAAATAGAAAATTGTAATTGTAATGCTGCGTAACTTTTGCATTATACCTAGCCCTCAGCTGGATATAAATATGTTCCATGCATTTAGGTTGTAGTTAGGTTATAAGTTTTTTAATTACTTTTCAAAATGTGAATTTATATTTCAGCTGACGTACTTGTAAAATGTCATCATGAAACCTGTAATCGCCATATTCATAGGTACTTGAGCAGACATTCTCCCGACTAAAACCATTTTTTCTTGTGTGTCTGGATGATATGCACTATCGTATAAATATTTTGCATTCCATAATTCATCTTCATTTATTCCTAATTGAGATAATGAAGTACCTCTTCTAAAAATATAAATTTTGGACACAGATTTGTTTGCAAAGAAATAATAATTTATAAAAATCGTGGCAACTAAATTTTGAAGGAGGGAAAATATTAATTTTTAATACTGGGTCATACTTAACCATACGATATTTGTAAAATTAACCTTCTTGAGGGAAATTCTAATCTACTTCAAGGGGTATTTTTGGACTTATTTAAATATTTAAGGGGCCGGTAAGGTAGAACAGTTACCGACATTAGTTTTTTGGCAATAATTAATTTTGTTGTAAGAATAAAAATTTTAATTTTATTTCATCCACCCCATAATTAAATTCTGCTTCGATTAAAAAAAAAGATAACTAAATAGCTCAAAAATTACTAGGAAAAAAGTTGGATTTTCTAAAATTTCTTAAAAATTGCTGATCAAATCCGGAAATCCAATTTTTTTGCTAGTAATTTTTGAGCTATTTAGTTTTTTTTTTTTTTTTTTTAATCGACGCAGAGTTTCATTACGGAGTGGATAAAATAAAATTAAAATTTTTACATTAACAAAAAAATTAATTACTTCCCAAAAACTAATGTCAGTAACTGTTTTACATTACCAACCCGTAGTAAATAATAAAAATATTGTGCTCGTAAGTAAATATTAACAAATAACCAAATACCTATATTTAGTAACGATTTCCTTGGCCCTTTCAAGTTCATCATCTGATGCAAATAAATTTAATGGATTAGTAACTTTTAAAAAATGTCTAGCTCTTCCTTCAAATGTATCTTGGTCCCATCTTGGCTTATCAATATCAATTTCCGACATATTTTTATAATTTTTTAAATCCTTGAATTTTCTTAATACCTGGAAAATAAAATTTTGAGCCTTGTAATTAATTTATGAAATAAATGAATTGTTCTGATTTAATATATGATTTTGCATTATTTAAAATAGTGTCAATCTAAATATTTGCATGTAACTGTATTAACCTTTTGTTTTTATTATTATTTTCTACATTGTTGTCTAAAGATAAATAAAGATAAAATATGAGACATTTTATTTTTTTAATTTTCAATGTCATGTAATAAGAAAAGAAAAATGATATAATCTAAAAATATGAAAATAAAACACTTTCATAATTTTGTAAATTCTTTTGCATGGAATAATTTATTGTAAAAAATTATAAAACACACATTGTGTGTGTGTTATTTGAGTGTTATTTGCCTTACTTTCAGGATCATAATGTTGTTTACGTACACATCATTTTTGTAATAACTGAACTAGAATTTTTTTTTCTTCTAAATGTATTAATAAATAATAATTTTATTTTGTGTTATAAATAAAAAAAAAATTTGAAGGCTGTGTATAAATTAATCTAGAATTTAAAAAATAAAAATAAAAAACTTGTTGAAATGTTATATTTTAATAGTTTTATTTTAAATAAAATGATCAAACGTTCTATAAATCATAGAAATTTTCCTCATGACAGAAATTAAAAGAGCACTCATCTTAATGATTACTTTCTAATACACACTCATACATGTAAATAAATGTGCAATAATTCGCTGTTTATATTTGTACTATGTAACATGATCAGCGTCACGTGCAAGTTTACCAGGTAAGTGTTATAGATTTAGATCATTTGAAGAAATTCGCACGTAATTATTAATAATAATATTTATGTTTGACCAATATTTTATTGCTATCATTAATAAAATTAATAGTTTATTTTTTTGTTGAAAATTTAATTCGAAACCTGAGAAATTGATTAGAAAAAATGGCCTAAATCATACGTAAATTGGCAACCGTAGCTAAGCCGAAGATAGTAAACTACACTGAAAAAAAAATCCACTTACGCCAAGCGAGATTACGCTTGTGGGAAGCAAAATTTTTTACATTATTATCTAGTACAAAAAAAGTGTATTTTCTACTCTAGGGAGACGACTTTTTTGCCCGTTATATGTAAAACTATGTTTTAAATCACGGGACAAAATATTATGGGGTTCGACTTTTGCATGCTGCCTGTACTCGCTCGTGCATACAACACTGCAAAGTCATAACTAATATTTTGTCTCTTGTTTAAAAAATAGCTATTTTTGACGTGCTCAAACGATTGCAAATGAATTTTTCGCTCATTTAGGATATGCTCGTAGACTGCAGTGGTACGATTTTTTGTTTTTATTTTCTTTACATTTAAGGTCATTTGTAATTGTATGAGCAATAAAAAAATTCTGCTAGCAGTTCCGCTAAACGCAATCAAAATTTTTCCTCTTGCGGAAAACAGATTTATTTTTCAATGTACAATAAGGATTATTTTTTATTTTTTTAACCACAGGTAGTATAGTGTACTATATTTTAATATTTTACAAGTTTTTAACAAAAAACTCACCAGAATTGCACGATTGGGACTCCAGAATGGCGGCTATTGATAAAAATCAGTTTAATAACTATGCTTTTACATTATTGGCACAATCATAAATTGTTTAAAATAAAAATTTCATAACAGAAGAAGATTTTTAATTTTTTAGTATCAGAAAAGGGTTTCTCCTACAGGGGATTTTCTAAAAAATTAAAAAATATAGTTTTTTAACTTACCAAGACTATAAAAAAAATTTAAAGATGGTGTATTTTTTATAGTAAAAACACCGTATGATTTTTTTATACTTAACCAATAAATTGGTTGATTTTCCAACATAATGGTCACGTTTGTCGAAAAATTCAAAATCACATTTCAAGGTCCCAAAAAGATCATAAAGGCTAAAAAAAAAAAATTTCTTGAAAAATAGTGTAATGTTAAGTTTTTCAGTTTACCTAAAATTACCAAGTTGCAAATAATATTCGGTTAGTTTTTGAGATCTCTTATACATTTTCTATTCGCATTAGGCCATTTTGACCAAACTAACTAAAATAAAAACACTGCTAATAAGATGGCAAATCCGTTCCTCTTTCAAACAAAATAAAATTTTAAAATTTTAGCATTTAATATGTACTTTTCGGGGAAAAAAATATATAATTAATTATTTACCCTTTTAAAATTGAGAATTCAAACAACGTTTCTAAAATAACTCAGGCTAAAAATTAATAATTTATTAACTTTTATTTTTTTTAAATAGTTTCCGTTGATGTATAATTTACATTAGTCATAAATAATTTAATACCCTTTTCCTGCTATATAAAAATTTTCACAGAAGAACATTTTTTACAGTGTGCATAAAGTAAGATATTTTTAATTACTTTTTATGTCTTTAAATTCTACTTATTCCAATTTATTAATAATCAATCAATCATTAATTTACTCGCATCAGTATGCCCTTAATTATCACGTTTTATGCAGGTGCGTCAAATATCAAACATTTATCATTAAATTACTTCCTTAAAAAAAAAAGTTGAAATCAGCACACCAGGAAAATTAGGATTAAATCTAAAAAATTATTATTTTTATTTGTAACGAGTCTACCCGGAAACTACATGTGTCGACCTTGCACATCTACTTTCTTACACATTTTCTTGCACGAATAAAATATTACACATTAAATTAATTAACAAAATAAATCTTGCACTAGTGTAGGGAAAATAATAATTAAATATTTTGTATATTTTAATTGTGAAACAATATGAAAATTGGGGTGTCATTCACTGGTCATAACTTTCTTTGTCCATCCAGGTCAAATCACAGAACCTTAAAATCTAGATTTTTTTGAAACAGACCCATAAATGAATTTTGCAGAAACATTTAATTTCAGATTCGTAAAATTAGAATACATCAAAATTTAGAATGGGATAATTTCCGAAAATGATTATGACCAGTGAATGGAGGAGCCCTTGAAAATTATAAAAATATGTAAAATATTTAGTTATTAATTTTTCTACACTTATGTAAAATTAATTTTGTTAATTAATGTAATGTGTAATATTTTTTTCGTGTAAGAAAATAAATAAAAAAAATCGGGCGCCAGTCGAAACTCAGAACTGCTGTTTAGCAGAATCGGCATCAGGCAGAAATTTCGAAATGCAGAAAGAAGTTTTCATTATAAAATACACCTAATTATTTTTAAAATTAATATTACACAATATGCAATTTTTTCTTTATATTGATTATTCTTTAAAAAAATTTATCTAAAAGGTGCCGATTCTGCTAAACAGCAGTTCTGAGTTTTGACTGGCACCCAAAAAATCGAAATGTGTAGGTTCCGGGTAGTCTTTTTATATCCTTTATCGTAAATTACATAAATTTACAACGAAACATTAAAAAAATTATAATTATTAACTTTTACCTTTTTTTTTAAATTAATATTTACCTAAAACTATTAAAATAAAAAATTACATAAATAATGGAAATAAAAATGTGTGAAAAAAAAATCATGTGAAATGATCTACGATTCGCAAGGTTAAGGATAAATTTTTTACCTAATAACCCTGATACTGTACTTGAAACATTAAAGTATCCTTTTATTTACATTCAACGAACTCAAGTGACCTCAATATTTTTACATATAAAATGCAACATGCTTATAAAATAACGAAAGTTAAAAGATTAAATTAACAAAAAAAAAATATTTATTTTTGACCTTTTTCATTTTGAAATATTAGTTTGCTTATGTGTTATGATCATTGATAAATTTGTAATATAATTTTCTTGTCGAATAGAAAAAAAAGTGTCTGTTTCTAAAAGGAGTCTTTTCCTTGTATTTTTTAAAAATATAAATAACTTGTCATGTTTAGAATTCGTTTTTATTCTTGTTATTTTATAAAAGTATGTTTTTACATTTTTTGATGTAATATATTATAAAGTAATTACAGAATTATTAGATGTAAGAAAAAAGGTAGTTTTAAATAGTTACAAGTTAATAAACGTCAAATTTTTATTTATGCGTTTATTAAAAAACTTAATTGTAAATGAAAAATATTTTTTTTATTTTAATGAATCTTGTAATAAATTTCATTGATTTTCGCGCTTAGATTCTCAGATTTAATGCTGAGATTTTAGTATTTTATTAGACTAAAAAAAACTGTTACCTACTTTGTAGTTCTGTAACTCATTCTAGAGAGGCAAATTTATTTCAAATAGTTTTACCTGTTTGAATAATGCAGAGCCCACAAAAAAGTTTACAAACATGATTTCTGGAGAAATTTAACTTCAGAAAATTTTAGAATCTTTAATATCCTGATATTGAAGTCTGGGGTTGGATAAACAACAAAAACCAATAGGAAAAACAAGAAAGATAAGCAGAAAATTTTAATTTTGTTTCGTTTTTACCTTTGATATTCGAAAAATGCACTGAAAAAGAAAGCAAAATTCCGCTTGTAGCTAGCAAAATCTTTTTATCTCGTCAAATTGCAAATGACTAGTCACAAGCGGAATTTTTTTTCAGTGTGCGAGAAATTCAGAGTCTAAGATTTATAGACTTTCAAGCAATAAATTTTCATTTTCATTCTAATATTTAAAACTTATTATTTAGCACATCTACCAAATTTTTTGAAAAAAATTCAAATATTTGTACAAATTATGGTTATTATATACAGGAATTAATTTTCCGAAAGTCATTTTTGAGGTCTATGATACGAATTTGGATCCAATTTTTTCAAATTAAATCCAATACCAATCCGTAACTTATTAAACAATAACTCCAGTATTGACGATAAGGTTACGATCTAAAATTTTCGAATTTATCAAATAAAAAACACCAAAAGTTACTTGCATGTTTTTAGACATTATTAAAGTATTTAGAACGTTCCTGAAATAATTAAATGACATTCCAATAATAAAATGTTCTTGAAAATTTCCAATTTGTCAAAACTGCGTTTCTAAATTAATGTCCTTAATCTCCAGCAAAAAAAAAATCAAAAAAAATAACGGTATCAAAAAATTTTTTATGTTTTTATTTTATCCTCATCTTTAATCCAGTTTTATTGATATTGAAAGTGTATATCAAGGAAATTATAAGAAAAATATATATCAAGTTTCAAAGATATAAAATTTTTATTATAAACATTAAAATTTAAGTCAACGTACCATGTATTAAAAATTATTCCACATATTTAATATAGGTTAACTTGATAAATAAATTTATATTTAATTCTTGATTTAATTTTTTATTTTTAATTTGTATTCATTTTGTGTAAAATATATTTTTTTGATTTTCTGAATTTTTAAATTTAATGTATGTTAATATTTGAGCTGCATTTTTGAATTATAAAAATTATCCTATAGTAGTCCAGGAGGGCCCATAAGGCTTGTGAGCATGGTGGATTCAAAATTAAGCGACCAATTTGAGTTTTTTTGGTGTTGATTACGAATTTTTAGATTCTTTTTCAAAACAATTGTTACGTTTCCCATTAAGGTCCAATTTAGGTCATTTTGACCTTTTGCTAATATTTTGGGTTGTTGTAAAAAAATAACCTAAGCACTGGCAATCATATTTTTGGTGCGTAGATAAAGAGGATAATGGTGATTTTCTGCTGTAGCCAATCTCAGGGTATTTTTGTCCATTCTGTTTGTGTTTCTAGTTCTAGTAAGAAAAAAAAAAATCCTAACTATCGGCCACTAAGTTTTTTGATGCGTAGATTACGAAAATGCTGATCTTCTTGACAAGATAATATGATCCGTAAATTAGTTAAATTTTCCGCTACATCCTATTTCAAAGCTTGGGAAATTAAAAGAATAGCTTAAATGTCCTAAAATAGATAGAAGTATAAGAACTAATAATTTTCTGGAAAAAAGACCAAAAGTCTATTTATTTATTTTGTTACCAGAGCTCAAAAAGCTAAAAGAATAGCTAAAATGCCTGCCCTAAAATGGACAACAGCGGAAAAACTGATCATTTTCTGAAAAAATTTTCATACTCTAAGTACCTAACTTTTATTCAGAAAAAAGACCAAAAAATTTTTAATTAACAAACACCAAAAAACTTAAATTGCAATTAATCTCTTCCTTTTAAATTCACCATGCACAAGGACTTATGACCCTCGTATAGACTATACCCACATAAAAAGATTAAGCTTACCAGTAATCTTAATTTTAGGTAAGCTTACTCGTAAACTTAATTAAGCTAATAATTAACTTAATAAAATTAACCTAATTAAGTTAATTAATTAACCTAAAGAAGCTTACGAGTAAGTTTACCTAAAATTAATATTACTGTTAAGCTTAATCTTTTTACGTGGGTAGTCTTTAATTCTACTCCAAAATATTTTTACCTCATTCTATATAAGTAAATAAAAATATTTTCCAAAATATTTCCTCAAACCAAATCTTTGCTTATTCAAACGAAATTTCGTTGTGCTTTTTAGAAAATTTATTTAGAATAAATTGGCATAATCACATGTAAGTGATTCGATTATCCAAAATTTTAAACGAATAATTTTAGGTCAAA
The DNA here is from genome assembly GCA_022575985.1 of Anagrus nilaparvatae. Lineage (NCBI taxonomy): Eukaryota > Metazoa > Arthropoda > Insecta > Hymenoptera > Mymaridae > Anagrus > Anagrus nilaparvatae. The sequence goes on from JAKSXM010000239.1 coordinate 2,179,555, forward strand.
TATTTAAAAGTAAATATAATAAAAGAATTTTACATATTTTTCACGTCGTATTTTTTGATAACAGTATAGTTTTAGATCATTAGAATTTTACTATGCTCGATATATTGAAAACCATTAAAAAAAAGGGACCTAAAAATAAAAAATGTTGTATAATTCAACCAATAATCATCATTTTATTAATAATAAATAACATAAAACCTTCTCAATTCCAAATAAAATGTAATTCAACCTGTCAAAAAACAACCGCGCAAAAAAGCTGCATACATCAATAAATGAATATAGAAATCAAACGTCTACATGAATAATTTACACCTGAATAAAAAATCACGCATGAATTAATGATATTATCAATATTTTTTATTTAATTAATAAAGAAATTGACAAGTTTTAAATTTTACATCTGATTAAAATAGTCTTTTTATATCCTGATGTAAAAAAAAATTAATTTATATGAGGTAACGTAACCCATAGCCCTAGATTAATATAAAAAGAAAATGCATTAAGCCATAACATTATTACAAACTGCCGGTATACATATTTAAAAAAAAAAAGCAACATATTCACGTTTCGTCGTCTCCTTACTGACTTTAATAGTAAAGTTGTCCTCTTCTTCGGTCTCTAAACCAAGATAACAGGTTCGAAAATTGTTTTTCTTTTAATAAAAAAATAAATACTATCTCTTCTATACACATATTTCTATCTCTTTCTATTTTTAAGTCACATGTTATATGATTGTATATGAAAATCCTGCATGTGTTAAGTCCCCCACCGACCTACATGTTATATATGCCATTATGGGTATAAATGGACTAAGATATCTGTTAATCCAAGTTAGTTTAAATCCAGGATTTGGTATAAGAAATGTTATTTTATAATGGCTAAAAATTAATTTATTTAATAATTAAGAAATGTGTGTTTATTATTTAAAAAAATTTTATTCATCAAATTTTAATAATAAAAATGTGATTAATTTATTAAGTGTTTTATTATTATGGATTATTAATGTTAATAGTGAATATTTAAATAATAATAATACAAAATTATTTTTAAATCAATGTAAAGAAGAATGTGCCATTAAAAAAAGTTTTTATTTTTGTACCAAATATAAAACTTTTAATTGGTTAAATAATGTTAGAGATGAAAAGGTAAATTAATTTACTTGGTTTGGTGTTTTTGGTGTTTTTGGTTATATTTGGGAGGTTTTAAAAAGGAAACATTTTGAGGGAATTTTTTAAGAATTTGTGCGAGATTTGCAAAATTTATTATTTTACTACCAGTTATGTTAGATTTATTAACAAATTTCAATAATTTTAGCTAAGGTTTAAAGTTCCTAAATCGAAAAATTTTTTTTAGTTATTAATACCAAAAATTTATTTTAAGATTTTCTATTAAAATCTGTCGGAAATTACCTTTTAACAAAAATAAGTATAAGTTTTGCTAATTTCGTAATTTTTTTAAATTCTCATACATACGAACCTGTATTTAACAAAATATCCTTTGGCAGGGTAAATTTTTCCAATTTTTACCCCAAAATTAAGTCTTTAACTCATAAGTTTTTGCTTTGCAAATATTTTCTTCGATAAATTTACCAAATTACAATTTTAAATAAAAAACGGTTCATATGCCTAAAATTTCACGGATTTCGATCACCCTCACTTTACAGTTATACAGTTACAAAATTTATCGTACAAATAGTAAAAATTTCTATCAATTTTATTTTAATTATAAATATTAAATATTAACTTGTATACGCTTTTGATTTAATAGATGCTAAAAAAATGTAATAATTAATTAGTTACTTCCACTTTTTTTAAAAACGTATAATTTCGATAAAAAATATGATACTCTAAATGTAGGTTATGTCTTTTAATTTTTTTTTCGTATTCACTAATTAAATACATATTTTTTTCAACAAAAAATAACAGTTTAAGAATTAAAAGTATTCAATTTTTTTATTTACACTTAAACAATTTTATAATAATTATTGTTTTTTGAAATTCTAGGAATTTAATTATGGACCATTCAAGATAATCAAGATTCCATCGATACAAAAAGAAAATTTTTTACCAGAATTACCAAGGAAAGCAAAATTAAATAGTATTACTAATACGTTACATTTTGTTAGAGATGCTTTTGAAGAATTGATAACCAAACGTGCACTTGTGTATACGATTCAAGAACCTCAAGGGGCTAGGAGTATTAATAATGGAATGATGGTTGTAGATGATGATCAACTTGGTGAAATGCAAAAAGCTCGTACTTTTGATGGTAATTTCGTTTTAGATTTTAGCATTGTGAAAATTTTAAATATCTCAGACATTCATACCCTTTTTGTTTATTTATTAACTATAATATTTGGAGGACTGGAGGGATATTTTGAAAATAGAAATTTTAATTTTGAAAGAAGGGCTATGGTAGATGGATTTCAAAATTGCTTCTTAAAAAAAAATTGAAAATCTTGTTTAAAATTTAATGAATAAAAAATTTTCCAGATCTGGATGAAAAATATCTTGGTTCCTATAAATACCATTCGATTCTAGGGAAATAAAACTAAATAAACATTTTCGAATTTTATTTTTTTATTTTCTGACTCCTAATCATTAGCTTTTTTATTGAAAAATTATTGAAAATAAATAAGGTTAAAATTTAAAATATATTAATTTTAAAACGTACCACATGACTATACACTGTATGCTCAAAAATGAAAAACTGTAGTCGCATTTAGAATAATAAATATAACATGAGTTTTAGAATGTTTTTTTTCACTACAAAAGGCAATACTGTCGAAATTCGAATGAGTAAATTATTGCCTAACCTTACCTTCTATAAAAGCGTCAGAAATTAAAGGGTTATTGCATTTTGGGAGCTTTAGACCTAATATTAACCGCTTTTACAAATTCATTTTTTACAAATATTAAATTTCCCGCCAATTTACGTGATAATTAAAGAATCCGAGTTTACGATCAAGCCAAGTAAAAAGTCCGACCAAAGACTTTTTATATTTTTAGAAGATTTTATGTTAAAACAGCAAAACTTAAAATTACATTAAATATTTTGCTTTTTTTAACAAAACTTCTGAAAACTTTTGAACCCAAGAATCATGTTATTTCCCTGAAAAATTTTCTAGATTCTCAACAGTAAGTTTACGAGAAAAAAAAAAAAAAAAAAAAAAAAAAAAATTAGCCCTATTTATTTTTTTAAATGGCCAAAAAACAAAAACGACTGCCAAAAATAGAGAACTGAACCATAAAGAATAAAAAATTGCAATGAGACTTTTTTTAGTAGTACTTTCGAAAAAAAAACTTTTGAACTGATTAGATCATTAGATCAATTTGGTTTAAAAATAACCATATAATAATTCAAAGAATTTTCAATTTTTAATCACTATTGAATAATCTATATTATTTCATTCCTGATTTCCAAAGCATATGAGTTGCTATTATACTGTTATATTACATTATTTCCATATCTTATCTGTATCAAAAAATTATATCATAATACCAATCTCATTATAATATTCTTGTTTATTTAACTTTGGTATCTCTTTAATATTTTCAACAACAAAAAATCTTCAGCTTTATTTCTTTTTTATATTTATCCAACACTAAAATTGCCTCAAGCTTTTGAATAAAACCTCCCTTTTAAACCCCCCCAACATTTTGGTAGTATAGGTTTATTACCGCGCCAAAATTGTAATATTATTTACGTTAAACCACAGAATTTGTATTACGAATAGGTTTTAACCCTTTTCAACTTAAATTTTTCAACCCAAAATAATTGCGATGTGTCTAAAAATTTTTGTTGTTGTTGCAAAAATAAGAAATATAATGTATAAAAAAAAAAATATTTTCTTTTTTCGCATTTTAGTAGCAATAATTATGACACCGTCGTAAACCCAAGGAAATTTGAAATTTCAGATCCTAAAACCGTACTAAAAGTTATTTTGTGTTGAACAGATGATGAGAAATTTATAAAATATGATATAGCTCAATGATACATTCGGCCAGTATTACGCTTATCACCTGACATAATGTTTATCATTTCTAATTTATCTCGTATTATGTCAACTTCCAATATTCTCTTTTTAATTTTCTTTTTAATTTTCTTCCATATCTATCTCAAAATCATCTTCTATTAAAATTCATCTGAAATAAATTTTATCTGCTTTGTCAAATGTTATGATTTTTTCATAGTCACCTTGCATATATTTCAAATCAATGTAAGCTCGATTGAATTATTATAGATTATAAAATGCTTCTCTTCACCTCATAACCTAATTTTAACTGCTACTTTATTACTGATGGTTGTGGCTTTTTGAAACTTATGACCTAGTCTTAAAACTTAATGTATTCAAAAAAGTCGTAAACTTTAAATTTTCTGTTGAATTTAGCCTAAAATTTAAATTTTATTAAAATTGGTATAAAATTTTTGGAAAATTTATAAAAACAAACAAACTTGTACAGAAAAAATTTATAAAAAATCAGATATAACCAAATTTTAAACAAAATAAATTCTTAAATTTTACTTTCAATTAAAGTCTCAACTAAAAAAGAATTAAACTAAATAAATTAGATACTTAAATCATCTAAAATGTTATGATATTTTTTATATACATATAAATATATTATATAAAATACATACTTAAATGTATGCTGAATATGTAACTGTATTTTAATCTCAATTTACATACGTTTTGATTTCCGGTTAATTTTCCTCAATCTGTCTTTCCTTTTTTTTATAATATATAATAAAAAAAAAATTATATTTATATGTCAAATCGAATATAATCATAAATAAATAAACCAAAAACTGCTTCTTAATCATCTACGCCAGAAAATCTAATTGGGCATAAGGGGGTTAAAATGACATATTTATGCTCTAATTATAAGAAATTTTAAAACAATGAAATATTTATATAAACTCATGATTTTTATTATTTTTTTTATTTTTAGTTGATTCATCACCAGAAAGTTTCAGAATATTTAAAAAGAAAAAGCATATTTTAATACCACTTTTAATATTATTAAATCTTGTTAAAATAAAAGTGTTAATGTTACCAGTATTACTTGGGATTCATATGATTAAAAAATTATTAGTATTAGGATCTATTTTATTACCAACGATATTATCACATTTCAAAATATGTAAGATACCATATCATCATAATCATTATTTACCATGGGCACCACCAGCAGCACCAGATTTTCCAGATTATCATGGTAAGTTTATTTATTTATTTTAAATGATTTGTTTTTTGTATTTTATGTTTTTTTTTCATTTTTTTTTTAGGTTATGGACATGAAGATTATTGGGATAATAGGAATGATATTTCACAAAATCCTTATCATAATTACTATTCAGCTGGTGGTTATAGTCCATTTAGCTTATTTAATAGTCACTAAAAAAAATTTGCTTTATTTTTTTAAAATTATTCAGTATCAAATGTTAAATTTTTGGGGTGCTTATAGCTGTATAGCTACAAATCCAAGGTCAAAAAAATAAAAAAATGACCCTAATCACATTTAAACTGTAAACCGAAGCATTATTTTTTCAATTGTTTTCCATCAGTGAAATTACATTGATAGAAAAATTGTATATCAACAAATTAAATATATGTTAAAATCTACTGGAAATAAGAAACAAGAAATTTTTTATTTTCAGTAGATTATTTATACATTAAATAAGTGGGTTGGGTACTTAAAAGCATTACAACAATTAAATTATCATCAAAAAATGGATTTTTTCAGGCCTAATTTTCAGAAAAATTTTTAAGTTAAGGAATCCACTATGTTGAATAAAGGTCATTATGTTAAAACTATATTTTTAATAATTTAAAATTTTTTTTACATTAAGCAAAAAGGCTTAATATAAAATTTTTTAAGGTAAAGTTTGAAACAACAAATTACACCAAATGGTTATTGGTCAGTTTATTATGTTGCAAAAACATCTCGACCACCCTCCATTCATGACAATGGGTCTTTCGGGCCTAGAAACACAGGACTCAATACTATAAGTGCTTTTGTTGTAATCTAAAGATTACTGCACTGAAAAGCGGAATTTTTTTATCTCGTCAAACGATTGAAAATGACTTGAAACGTAAAGAAAATTTTTAAAAAATGTTTCTTCTGCTTACTTGGGATATATCCCAAGCATATATTATGCGTGTATCGGTATGATGAAACTGGACAAGTTTTTTTAAAATAGAAAAGAAAAATATTTAAAAAAATTTCTTTTTTGTTTCAAGTCATTTGCAATCGTTTGGCGAGATAAAAAAATTCCAATTACATCTAATTAGTCTCATTTTTTTGGGTAATTGTTACCTTGCAAGCCTCGTAAACCGAAATTTTTTAACACTAATTCTATTACCGTTATAACCAGTAAATCAAATGCCCATTTGCAGTCTAAAATTGTAATTTTTGTTTAATTGGCTATATCTGTAAGAGAATTAGTGATAAAAATGTGCTTTATAGGTCTTGAAAGGTGACATTTACATGAAAAAATAAGACCAACCAGAAGTGTTTTTTTTAACTTGCAAGGTTGCAGCGTTATAATAAAAATTACTGCGTTTCTAGAACCACAATGCCCATTGGTACAAACGGCGGGGGGTTGGCAGGTTGTTTCAACACAATAAAATGATCCGGAATCATTTTTTGCAATTTGGTGTTGGACTGAAAAAAATTCATTTTTACATTGAAAAATGTTGATATTCTAATAATTTTGCGGTCACTGCAAAAAATAAATTTTCAATTTAAAAAATTTTTTTATTGCAGTGTTTGAATCGGTAAAACAATAACATTTTTAGTAATATAGTTATTTATTTATTTATTTATTTGCATTTTAAGGCTTAAAAAAACTGTAGACTGTTTAGGATTAAATTTTATTAATAATTATAATTTGCAATAAAATAAAATATTTTTTTTTATCAATATTAAATTAACTTTTATTTTTATTACGTATTAATTTGTACGATAAAAATAATTTTTTAATATTTATTTAATTATGTTTATAAAATAAGTACCTATTAAAGTATAGTATAGTTTATGTAATTTAAATATAAATAAATTATTTTTTAATTAAAATTTTACTTATATTCATCAGTAAAACCATACCTACATTTTATACAACTACATTTACCACAACTGAATAAATTATTCTTATCTTGGTCACTGATAGTTTTTCTCAATTAGAAGATTTTAAAGCTTTAAGTCGATACCTACTGATTATCCCTGCTACTTTTTTATACCACCGAAAATATTACTCGATTAATTTTAATAAAATTAATTAATTTACGAAAACAGATTATAGCAAGTTTGTAAGTATGAAAAAGAATGTGAGTATGACATCGTTTTACTGTTCATTAGTAATATAATAAACTAGCTGTAAATTTAATATTCTTTTAAAAAGCTTTAAAACGGCCCTTGTAAATATTAACACGGAATATGTTCATACGGAGAGGTATTTGAAAAAAAACCCGAACCCAGGGGGGGGGTTAATTGGGATCAGAAAATTTTATTTAGGGATGTTTAAAAAGGCCCCAAATTCAGGGTTGAGAGTGAATAAGTGACGTTTTTAAGGAGGGGGGTGTCAAATGAGCTTAAAATATTTTAACATTTTCATTGAGAGAGAGGGGGGTGCCATTCATTGGTCATTACTGTCGAAGTCAATCCGTGGCATCAATTTTCAGAACTCTGAAAATTACAGGAATATTATAAGATAAAAATTTTCCGTTGCAGAATAATAAAAACTAGAAGGGTTGGAAAACAGAATCGTTAAAATTCTTAAATACCAGTGCAGTTATGACAAAATATCAGAAATAATTATTTTTAAAATAACAAAAATTTACATCTAATACAAGGTTTTATAGAATGAATTTCAGTATTCATACTATTTGGTACTTCGATGAATTCTGATTTTACAAATTCGAAATAGAATTTTTTCTACAAAATTTATTTAAGGGTCTGTTTTCAAAAAATCTAGTCTTCTGGAAGCCGAAAACTGACACGAATGGACAATAACAGTATTGACCAATTATTGGTGGCCGGAAGGGGTATTTACAAAAGGTCCAAAATTCAGGGTGGGTTATTGTGTAAAAATTACTTTTTTAGGGGTAAGGGTCAACAGATTTAGAAAACTTTAGGTTTATGAGCTAAGAATAATTTTATTTTAGCAACTTATTTCGGGGTATACCTATTTCGGTTTCAGGAACTATAATAATTATACTCCAATCAAATTCTGGGGCCACTAGCTGTCATGAGCTTTGGTCTACAGTAGGTTTTTTGGGTCACTGATCACGCATTTCAAGGATTTTTTATGACAAATTAATATTTCATCCTAGTTAGCATTGTTAGCAAAAACTATCTCTAACAAAGGTATTTTATTTTTGCTATTTTTGCTCTTTCAGTGTTCATATTTGGTCCACATGGGTTTTTAAAGTTCGAATGCATAAATAATAATTCTCTATAAGGGGAGTTTCTGCAAAATTAAGGGTGTTCCATCCATATTAGCTTCTGGATCTAATAATAATGCATTATTAATAATAACGTTTATTGTTATAAGCTATAATGTTTATTATTCTTTATTAAAAATGCAATGTAATTCTTTGGTAGCTAATAAATCAAAACTCAAATTTTTATAAAATTATTTTTTCAATATTTACATTTTCAATATTTACTTAAAATCTATTTATAGGTACTCAGTTAGGTGAGTACATTGTAAAAAATTTTTCTTCCTAGCGGGCCGAAAACACTTTTTTCGCCCCGCAGCGAAATCGAAAAAAACGCGTTTTCACCCCGCTGAGGAAGAAAAATTTCGTTTTGTCCATGGGAACAAAAAAAAATACCCCAGATCGCAGTTTACCATCCTCGGCTTTGCCTCGGATGCTAATTAACGTGCGATCTGGGCCATTCTTTTTTTTTGCTCCCTTGGTTAAAAATGTACTATTGCATTAAAAATTGCTAATGCTAAATTAAATCAGAATTTTGATTCGTCGACAGAAAAAATCTGAAAATAAAAAAAATTATGTAAATTAAAAAAAAAAAAAAAATGTTTTTTGAATTTTTAAGTACTTAAAATCTAAATACCTTTAAAAAATTGTTTACCAGCAAAAAGTACATGTAAAATACCATCTTTTAAGGCCAATTGGAAGAAAAATACATATAGAAATCCCTCACTTTTGAAGAAATTCGGATTTGAAATTTCCACTAGTTTTCCCGATTATTCGATTTTTTTCGAGATTTTTCCGAAAAACTAATCGCAGAATCGTTTTTAGTGGGAAAGGCTATTCCCGGATAATTATAGTGATTTTGCCCCCAGAACCAAATCTAGCCTAAGTAGTAGCATCGAGAAAGTGTATCCTCAATATCTCAAAACCTACTTGATGAATCAAAAATCCCAAATAGACCAAATTTTTTGAAATCAGATCTAGTTGCAGAGTTCTCAACTTCAAGTGATTTCATCAAGTCCTTGCAGAGAAATGTCCAAAAAACTTATTTCAGATATAAAAAAAAATCATGAAAAAATGATAAAAGTTGTGAAAAATGAATTGGTTTTGAATTTAATACATCCAAAATGACCTAAAATAACTAAATTAATTGGAATTTATTTTTTAGGTACGATCACCCTGTGTATGCAACACATAGATGATTAGGTACTATCACCTTATGTATGCAATACATAAATGAAATCGTGCCTTAAAAGTTCATTAGGTTAAAAAACGAAAAAGTTAATTCAATTTATGGAAGAATTTGGTACCTAGGTCATTCCGATGCCTCTACATGCTTATATTGCCTTGGTGTGTGATTATAAATCATAGTTTTCAATTTATGAGGTAAAGGTGTGATTCCATCAATGTTTTTAAAGAGAAAATACTCAATAAATATGTGATCGTGCCTGAAATAAAAAAGCCTTAGCTTTTTTATAGTTCTTTGCTTTTTTTTTACATTGTTATTAACAATTAAATTTTATAAAAGATAAAAAAAAAATTATCATAATTAGTTCCATTTGGCAGATGAGTAGAGGCCTGAAAAATTATATTGGCTCATGGCAGACAGATGATCTTGAAAACGACAAGTCGGAAAAAAAAGTTAAAATTAACCATATTTAGAAAAAACATTATAAAATAAAAAAATGGGAGTGCCTGAAAAAAAAGTACGATAATAATGCCTGTTATTTACCCTTCAACATCCCCTAAAGTATGCAAAAAAATTTTTAAATGAAAAAGCGGTTAAGTTGTATGTAATATATCTAGACTAATAAAACCCACCAACTTTTTTTGAAATCAGACTAGCTAATTCTAAGATCAACTGTCCGTCGTTCGAAAAAAAATGGTTTCGAGAAAAACGCATTTTAAGTTTATTTTTTGCCGTATTACACATTCGAGGCGCGCTCGGCAAAACTCGTTTTTTACCGTTAAAATGATCAAATTTTATTATTTATATTTTAATAGGTGATTTTTAAGCGTATCAGAAAATAAAAATAAAATTAAAAAAAAAAAATCATTTTTTTTTTTTTGCAATCAGATCTCCTACCTTAATTTTAAAGAAACGCCCAAAATCATCCGGGCTTTGCATTATTAGCTAGACTTTGAACAGAATGATAATTAAATTTCACTAAGTACTCTGTACGATAATTAAAATAAAAAATTGAAGGTCAAGTAATTTTTAAAAAACATATTTCATCCAAAGAGGTTATAATTGTAGCCTACCATATAACCTCTTTGATTTCATCGTTCACCCACATTTACATACAGTCATAAAGAATTATTATTAAAAGAAGCCAATATGTTACAGTGTTTAATTTAACAGTAAAAATTGTTAATTATATTTTTTATATTCTAATAAAAAATGTTTTTTCTTTTCTTTTTATCTTTTCAATGAAATATAATTATAGTTTACAATGAAAGGTCTAATATAAAAGAAGCACGGTTAAAAAAATTTATTCAAAATTACTTGACTGACATTACCTAAAAATGAAAAAAATAAAATTCAACTCGAAATTTATTAAGCAACCTCGTATTCTTTTTCCGACATACAGCAATAGATCAATAATTGTTACAATTGTTTACCTCCGTGTTTACAAGGGTCATCTTGATAAAAACAAAAGACACCAATTAATTAAAAATATACCAATTACACAGATATTCGGTCGAAATTTCAGATTTGTAAAATAAAATGAAGAATTTTTTTTAGGTTATGTCTGGTCAACTTCTTTTAATTACCCACTAATTTGTGCTAGAAATTAAGGTCTTTGTGATGACATTGTTGAATTCTTATAAAAATATCTCCACAGTTCCCGTTTTAATGACAGTTTAAAATTTATGTATTGCCTGTATATTATTTTGAATGACTTAATTTTTTGATAAAAATATTTCTTTTATTTATTGTTAAAAAATATTAGAAAAAATAAATAAATAATTTCATTTTTAATAACAGGTAATTAACGTAGCTCAAAAAAAATGTGTTTTAAAATTATTATTATTTATTGTAAAGAGTGAATAAGGAATTTGCTATTTATAATATAAGTGATTTTAATGAATCATGTGGACTACTTTTACGCGTTATGGGATTACCCACTAAATATGATTTTGCAATTTTTTATTTATTTATTTTTTATTTTTTATTTTTGTGTCAATCCATAAACGGATACGAGTGCTGTGATAAGTTTGAGGAAGTTTTGAAAAATAATTTTTTAATTTTCTTTAATCGATAAATTTATTTACATTAATTACTTAATAGTTATGGAGAAACTTTAAATGTAACAAAAATTTTAGATATAGGCTGATGGATCCACCTCAGAGGAACTTTTCTTGAACTTTTTGTGAAGGTTTCATCCATACTTTGTTGGCTAATTTTAAGTATTTGATATTATAATAGGCAAAAAATTTGGAAAATCCCAGGAAAAAAAACATAAAAACGAATGTATACTTATGAAGAATAAGATATTGAAAAAACTCCTACTGGCTAATTTAAAAAAAAGTACAAAATTGGAAAATAGTCGTATATATTATATAATTTGCTTACCTCATAAATAAAAAGTGTATAAGACTGGCAGATGAGCCATTAATTCAAAACTATTATATATACTTTGAATGATTGTTGAGAGAAATTTTAGTAAATAATTTTTTTGGACTTTGTAAATTAACGATTGTTCTAATAACATTTTACCAATTACAAGTTATTTTTGACCACACAGATAATAAGGCGAGAAAAATAAAGAATGATCCAAATCGCACGGAAATTACCCTCCAAGGTGAAGCTGAGGATGGTAAACTGCGCTTTGGGGCATTCTTTTTTTATTGCAAAGGTTCATGTACTATTTTTCTCCGTTACTGGCAAGCAAACACGTATTTGCCGGATATGTAGCATTCGGGAAATGTGCATTTTCGCCTCTGACGAGAAAAAATATTTTAAATAATGAGTTAAGCTATTATATGAGAAAGATTTATTACGTTTAATTGCAGAATTGTTAACTTCTCAAGAAAGAATCGAATAAATTTTTCCATATGATTTTCTTTAACATAGGTTTGCAGTTAATTTTTAGTGGTTTACAAATAAGTACATCACTTTTCTGAAATATAGGAATTTAGCTACTAGTTGTAAATGTAACCAGAAATTTCGCTGATAGCCGGCATTTGTTTTTCTTTTAAATGATTGCAAATAACATAGAACCTAAAAAAAAACTAAAAAATTTTGGGTTGCCTTAAACGAAATTTTTTTTTCAGTGTAATAGGGCAGAGAAGGGGTTTTCACCAATTTTCGCCACTCTCGTTACTTCAACTTCAAACCACCCCTTCTACCCTAGTATTTTATAAGCTACATGAAATACAAAATGGATTATCTACAAAATTTTATTCACAAATAATAATAAATAACTTACAGCAATGATAAAATCGATTTCACTATATTTGACAAACAAAAAACAAAAAAAAACTAATCCTTTTCTCTTAAAGTTTTTATTAATACATTTGTTGGAGAAACCAGTCATAAAAAAATTAATCTCTCTTTTTTTTTAAATCTCTTATTGTTTATTCATTAAGTTATTGAAAGCATTCTAGTAAAAATATTTATCATAAAAAAATTGAAACATAAAAATTGTTTATTGTTCTTTCAGAATTGAAAAACATCCAAAATACAATTAATTAATAAAGTCCTTTTTCTAAAAAAACAGCACAAACTAAGATAGTCATGTTTTACGACTTGAAAAAAAACTGGTATTAATTATCATGTTTCATTAATCATGAAATAAATAAATAAAAAAAAAAAATCGTATTAATCGAAATAGAAAATAATTTTCTTCTTATACTTTTTCCTCTAAAAAAAAAAACTGGTGTGTTTGAATAAAAAATAATTTATTGAATTTATCACGTTTTAAAATTTTATAGGTAATGATAAAGTTCTAATTTTTTTTTTATTATCGTTCAATGATTTTAAAAAATTTTATACGTGATCATGAAAACGTAGTGAAACGTGACAAGAAAATGTGTGTATAATTGGACTAAAAAGTCAAAAACAATTTGGGTGATTGATAAAATGATTTATTTTGGCAGGGAAAATTCTCAAAATAAATTTAGAAATTGATGGTACGAAAAATTGGAGAAAAGAAGATAAAGACAAAAAATAAGGAAGATATTTAAGGAAATGTGTAATATAATAAGAAAAATATTTAAAAGCAAGCGAGCGAGACGATGTAATATACGTAAGAGAGCCGGGACTGATGGCCGGGTAACCCAGATTGGTTTGTAGTTTCAAATGATTCGCCAGTGCGGCGCTTACTTTGCTTAAGTTTAATCATTACCGGTCAGTTTTATATCGTCAGTTGTTTCGTAAATGTGTTGAAAACAAAAAAAAAATTGAAAAATTTCCTTTTTTTTCTTATTTGAATTTTCCAAGATAACAACATGTGATATTAATTATTAGTTAACTGATAAGAGAAGGTGGTTTAAATAATTGAGATAGAAAAAAAAAATTATTTTTTCTAAATTATTAATGCATATTTTATCATCGGTAAGTTATAAATAAATAAAAATTTTATATTTCATTCGCCGGTTTTATAAGAACGCACGCTACCGGAAGTAAATTGTATAAATTTTTCCATTAATTTAAAAGTTTTTCCAACCATATGATCACGTTGTTTTCTATTTTTATTAATATTCTAATATAAAATAAAGAGAAAAGATACTCAAATTTAGAGCTTGATAAAACATGTGTAACATGCGTAATTTAACGATATTTTAGTAATTTTTTTTTAAATAAACAAAATATTATCTAGTGTACACTTATTTCGAATTTTTATAAAATATTTTTTTAGAATTTTAACGGTTGTTTTTGATTGAACTTTCTTTTTTTTTTCAAGATCGATAATCATTGGTAAGATAAATTTTTTTTAATGTTTTAATTATATGTAATTAACATTATTCGGATTATATTTGCAAATATAAAAATTATTTTTTAAGGTTAAGAGTGTAAATTTCAATGGTTTTTAGTACTCTTTGAGGCTTTGATGTTCATGCTCAATTTATAAATTTGAAATGATTCTAAGCTTATTTGTTTTTATTATTTATCATGCCTGAAATCAAAATTTATGATTTTTTGTACGAAAATTAGGGGTATAAGAACTTGGCGCTATAGTTAATTGTTTTGGATTACATCTTTAAATTAATTTTTATTCAGCAAAGCAGTTAAGCTAAATAATAATATTGTCTAATCTTCAATCAACTGAAAACTCCACAAGGACTTGCAACATGAGTTACACAGATCTGCAATGGGATAGCAAAACTCTTTGCAACTCTTTGTGGAATTTTCAGTTAGTTGATGATTGACATTGTCACATTTCTTGATGATTTTGTAGTTAGGGTCCAGGTATCTAAATACAACAAATAGTACTTTTTAATACAAAGTAAAAGATGTTAGATTTGAGCCTAAATTTCATAACCGTTCAGATTTATGCTTTTTATCACACACATCTAGCTTGCCCTAATAAAATTCAGCTAAAAGTAACCAAAACATTATTACATTAACCAAAAAGGAACCACCTGTCGTTGTAATAATACAATTTTTAACAAGAAAAAAAAAATAACAAAATTAATCACGTATAATAAAAAAGTAATAATAAAAAATTTTTAATATTTGTTATAATAAACGGTAAAACAGTATAAAATATACTTAAAGAAATTAGCTACTCACTTAATGAAATATTAAATTACAGAGAAGACTAATGTCCTTATTTTATTGTAGTAAATTAAAGTTTAATGATAGTTCATAAGAAAATTAGCTTATTAACTTTTTATTTTCATGTACACTCTAAGAATAAAATAATCAATTAATGAAAATATTTTGATAATCGTTAAAAGAAGAATTTTAGAAAGTGAGAATATATTTATTGAGATGATATTGTATTACGAACCGTAATGTATTAATTTTATAGGTCAAACAAAATTATTCTACCACCAGTAATAAACACCTGTTTTTATTATACTAATATACTACTTATTTTTTATTACCAACAAAAAAAATGGGGTATTTTTGTTAAAATAATAATTAATAACAAGCTATAAAATATGATTTATTAAATACAAATTTTGCAGCTTGAAAAAATAAAATGTCATAAATTTTTTTAAGTAATACGTTTTTTTTACTACTGTAAAATTAAGTATTCAAAACACGTATGTAATACGTAAGTGTTGGTTAGAATCTTGAATGAATATCATAGTGTCAATAAATAATCTAACGTTTGACACAAATAAAACAAAAAAAATTTAATGGTCAGGTGAGAGTTTATGTAAACAGGTAATGGCCCACTAAAATTTACACTACTGACCAAAAAAGATTATTTTTATGTACGAAATAACCGGTTTTTTTGAATATTTTTTTTAAATTTCTTTGAACTTGTCCTACATCCCTTTTTTTATTTACTTAAAAATTGTAAATTTGATTTTTTTTTGAGGTTTCAATTTTTTTTAATTATAATATTGTAATTTTTATTTTTTTTTTTTTTTGAGGTTATGTTAATAAATTTTTTTTTATTTTTTATAAACAATTAAATGTTTATTTATTTTTAATTTAATTTGATATATGTAAATTATTAATAATGAAATATTTAAGCATTTAATGTGTCGGTAAATTTGAAAGAAAAAAAATGTTAATAATAACAATTTAATATTTTTGGTTTTTGAGGTTCTTTTTTTAATTTATTGCATGCATGGATACGAAATTATTTAGAAAGTTGTAATTAAAGGACGTAATTATAATATTTTAAATAATTTATTTTTTTTTTAAATTAAATCATGCGAAATTACATATGAAAAACAGTGTACTCCTAATTTATTTTCAGACAGGTATTATTAAATTCACTTACGACCCACCGCAGGAATTTCCCTTTTCCGGTAACATTTTTTTTTTAATTTTGGTTCCCTTCTTTAATTACTCTGATTGTATCAACGCAATGTTTTTCTAATACCTCAAAATCATTGGCAAGAATTTTTATTACCCAAAATTTTCTTTGTTTCATTCCAATTTTCAAACTTTTGGGAATTTTGGATTTCCAAAATAGGTCACTCTGCTAGGTAATTTCGCACTTATGCATTAAAAGCTTGGTAGCACAAAATTGTATGGTTTCAACATTATTAATTACAATCAGTACATTATCAGGTTTAAGATATTTTGTAGAGATTATTAGAATCTGATTAAAATCACTTATTTCTCTCAAAAATTCATTTTAATTTTATTAGTAAAGTACATTTACAAAAGTTGGCGATGGGTGTGTAAGGGACAGGTTGAAATTGAATGAATTTTTTTCCCCTGAAATAGTCTTAAAGAACTAATATGAGCTTTAAGATTTAAAATTTTCAACACTGAATTTTCGAGTATTTAAATTAGGAATTTACGGTTAACCGAAATTGGAATCGGGTATCAAAAAATTCGAGCTTTTTTCAGATAGGGATGGGTTGGATCAAGTTTTGGGTAATGTTCAAAGTTTTTTGAAAAGGGACTGCAGGCGCGGAGTGAAACGAAAATTTTGTTGGTTAAAAATCCAAAAAAAACCCAAAAAAAATCAGGTTTTTGGGTCAAGTAAACAAGATTGGACATACCCCCTAGTTAAAATATTATTAATTCCCAGATTAATTTAAGTTTAAAAGGTTCAATAAACTCCTTAGAAAACAAATTTTTTTTTCTCACAAAAATATTTTCAATTATGCTTATGAATTATTAATGATTTCTGAAAAAGCTTTTGCAGTCATTAGTTTTTATTACTCTTTTACGTCTTCAAAAACAGCTAGCTACTTTTTCTAATTCATATTTAAAAATATACTAATGTTATGAATATCAATGACTACACAAAAAAATATTTAATTTTTACTTACACTCGAGCCCTCAAATATGATGAGGGTTACTTAGGTCCTAAAAATCTTAAAATATGACTAATTACAAAAAAATTCTACATGACAGTTAATGATTACCCTTTTCACGGAATCCAATTTAGCGGAATTATTAATTTAGCATAAAAACAGTAAAAGTTTTTTTTTGGTATAAAACAGAAAATATTAGTAACTATACCGTTAGCTAGGTTACTTAGACAATAAATATATATGTATATGTGTTGTTTTAAGCCTATAATCAATGTCGAATATATTAATATTTTATATTAGAAAGTCATTTGTTCTAAAGAATTCACGATATTACAAAGTAGATGGTAAAGATATATAAAAATAAGTGCGAGACTGAACTTGACATTTGTGTTTTAAAGACGTGTATCTAATAATATGAAATATTCTTGAGGACATGTAATTAATAAGATTAATTTCTTGACATCTTTATTACAGCAATTATTAAAATGTCAATTATAACAGTATTCATCAAATCATGTCACAAAAAATTAAACTGTATTTTCTAGTAAAATTCTACAATCATGACAGAAACATCCCTATAAAGTGCGAAATATAATTCTTAAATATCATCAACACCCTCCCCCCTCCTAGTTGTATTATATTCTAAATTTTTCTCGTGGAAAGTTTTAATTTATTGTAATTTTATGTGAAATATGAATTAAAGTTATTTACGATTATTAAGTTAATCCTATAGGGCAAGGGTTCAAATCCCACTAAGACTGTGAAGACTAATTTTTTAAATATAAATTTTTTGCGAATTTTTTAAGTATTCAAAATAATATTCAAAATAAATTCATTTTACCTTATTACCTATCTATAAATAAATTATTTATTTTATAAATTAAAATTTATTAATATTTAACATTGATTTTTTTTTATTGAAAGAATGTTTAATATTTACCATAAACGTATAAATGTAACTTCGATATAGTACTCTGCGTTACGTTTCAATAATTTTTACACATAAACTTTGATTCTATTCATTTATTCCGTTATATCCTTATACCCTTTTATATATATTTTTAGTTCAAAAATCCTATTATTAACATAATGGGTTATCTTTTTCTTACATCTTACTAAATATTAAATTTTTTAGAAAAAATATTTTTATTTATTGTTCAGAAAAGGTGTAATGGGCCAGCAATGTTATATCTGGTTAAATGGATCCAAAAATTTTAAATGGAGTGAAATGGATCCAATCCAGTGGATCATACGTATTTTTGGTTGCTAAAAACTATTTTAAAGGTTTCATTCATTTTTTAATGGCCAATTATGAGTAATTAACGCTATATCACCCAGATAACAAAAAAATACAAAATTTTGAATGATATTGCTGATTGAGCCAAATTTTGGTATATGACTTAGGTTTTCGGGGTCACTGAGGTGGATTTTAAAATCAGATTTTTTAAACTCAAATGGTGGACGCTAAATTCCACATTTCTGAGTATTATCTGTGATCTGGACTGTGGGAGCACAACTACTGTTCTGTCCCCTGTCGTGTTGCATTCTAAAGAGTATTCTTGGTGGTGTACACTGTACACTACAGTGCCATTTCAATCCAAGTCGAGTAATCTGCCTACGGACAGCATTTCTTGACCTGTACCAGAATGAATCTGTCTGTGTTCACACCATCATGTCATCATCAAGGCTGCTCGACAGAAATCTTGCGCAATCTACCTCAGAAGCCGCTTTTTTCATCCTTATAAAGGTGGCCTTTCTGAGTTACGACATAGCCAATTCACTCACAGTCGCATCTTTGCAGTTTAAAATTTCAAATGCATGTGCGACTGTCAGAAAATCGACCATTTCGTCCAGATGAAGTAGGCCTTCTCCGCCCCTGTTCGGGGTGAGAAAGACAACCTCCGCACTAGCTCTCTGAGGAAGGCTCATCCAATTTTTCGCCACCTTTTTAATTGCTTTATCAGTTTTTTTAAGAGATTTTTTCTCCGCGTTGGTACCTTGGAGTAAAAAATCTAAACGAGGTAATATATAAGTTAATATAGCGTCGAGCTTTTGCCAAAGAGCCAACAAGGAGTCATTGATTTTAGGTCCTGCCTGACATCATCGATGGATGACACAGGAGTTTGAAGCACTTCATACCCAGTAGGGATGTCTAAATGTTGATAAGGGTCACCCGATTGTAATGTCTGGATACACTTTCCTTCGATGGTAAATATCGTTGGAAACACCGCATTATCCCCACGACCTTTTAGGTGTAGAGATGCACACGTTTATAACAGAATCTAAATAACAATATATGTACCAGAGCAGAAACGAATTCATAAAATGTTCCTAGCAAGGACTAGATAAAGTTTGATAAAATTTGGATCTTTTTACAACCTTCTAAACCATTAGTTGGGTTTGAAATAAGTTTCGGCTACACGAAATTTGGAAGATCCGGAAGCTCCTAAATTTATTTAAAAAACATTACCAATCAAGTAATTACAAAAAAAAGTTTTCATTTATTAATTAAAAAACCAAAAAAATTATACTTTCATTAACAGTGAAAATTTATGAGAAAGTAATTATTTTATAACTATGCGATAATTCTATTGTAATTTTTATGTAATTTTAATTATATATAAAAATTAAAATTATATCTTTGAAAAAAGAAAAAAAAAATAAACAAGTAAACACTAAGTCATTATAACAAAAATTACAATGAAAAAACCGGATGTTCGTGCGAATTTTTCTTTAAAGTCTGTGTAGCATATACTTACTCTTTTTTTTGTAATTTGCAAAATTTGTTATTTATGTATTTCAGTTTTTTTTTTAAGCATGAAACAACTAAAAATTTTACAGAAACAAAATTTTTTAGAAATCTTTTCAGCTATAGGGTTTGAGTAAGCCTATAGACACCATTTTCGTAATAACTTTTTCACCCTGATAGGTCCATAAAATACCCCAACATTATTTGGGTTGCTGGATACGAAAGTGAAAATCGTTTTTACCAAAAGTGGTTCAGTTTCCCATAACTTCCAATTTCAGGTTATTTTTTGCGGTTTCTTATATATATATATATTGAGATACTATAATGTATTTTAAGTTAGAACAGGTATCGCATTCGTATTAAAAGCCCTAAAAAACATAAGTAAAAAATAAAAATATTAAAAACCCGCAAAAATATAATAGTTTAGACCGGAACCCCTAGTTCGTAGTCACTTCTTTTGCTGACAAATCCATAAAATTTTCAATAAGTATTTATTTTTTTGGGTCCCTAAAAACGAATATAATATCTGTTTTTACCAAAAGTTTTAGGTCATTTTTTTGGTTTTTAACATCTTCTTTTTTAGTAGGCAACTAGAGTATTTTAGGTATAAACCAAGTAAAAGCAGATATCATATTCGTGTTCAGTGATCCAAAATTACAAGTAAAAGATAAAAATTAAACAAAACACGCTATAAACAAAACTTCAAATTTTAATGTGGGCAACTGGAGAAGTCCCAACATATCATAATAATAAATTAATTTTACTAACACTCTAATTTAAAAACTGTTATTACTTCAAGCAAAAAAAAACTGACAAAAATATAATTGCACACTACTAAACTTTATGTCTTTAAATTAATTTAATAATTATCATTAAAAATTAATAAACTTTCATTATCCCATCAAGAATGCAAACAATAATTTATTCTTTCAAGGCACAATTTACATAAACGAAAGTTTTTTTATGCAATTCTCACCGCATCATAGTTTATTCCCCCTTTTATTAAAAATAATTGCACTCGTACCCTTAAGCATAATATTAAATAATAATAATAATAATTTTTAGCTTAAAAAAAACCCTTCGTAATTAAGTAAAAAAATTACATATTTTTATAATTTTTTTTCTAGAAAAGCAGGAAACTGAAAGGTTCATCGAGGCATATTAAAAAATACATAGATGCATTTTATATATTATGAATTGTAACTTTAAGCTACCAAGTCAGTCATCAGTAATTTTTTTAACAGTATAGAAGAAAGAAAAAAAAAACAACCGCAAGATACATGATTTTTTTTTAGAAAAAAAGAAAAATTCAAAAAAATAATTTCAATGTTAAAATAATAAAAAAAACAAAAAATGAAGTTAAAAAATGAAAATTCAATAAAAATAATAATAATAATAAATTTATTATTATTTTTAAAATTAACAAATTGTAACAACGAATTAGAATCAATAAACGAAATAAAAAGTAACTGGAACAATTCGTCAACAGAAAATAATGACAAGCCAACAAAATTCGATTTAGACGTCACACAAATTATTCGAACAGATAACAAAGAATTGTACAAAATCGAAAATAATAATAAAATAGAAAATAGTAAAAATAAATGTGTATCACTCGAGTGTCTCGAAAGGAGATTCAAAGAATTATTAAAAAGTGATTATTTTAATTATTTTGATAAAATAAAAATATTTAAAAAAAATAGTGATTTTAATATTAATAGGACGGATTCTTTAAATAATAGTAATAGTGAAATTAGTAATGTAAATAAAAAAATTAGTTTATTTAGTAAGGATTTAGTTAAGAAAGAAGAATCAAGAACTTTTTTTGGTTGTAAGTTAATTTTTAATTTATCAATTTTTTTTTAAGAACGCAGTGTTAAATTACTTAAAAAGTACCAAATTTAAGTAATTTATCAGTGTTAAAATATTACACTGTGTTTATATTAAAATATCTAATAAATTATTGATAAAAAATTGCGGTTTTTTTTAGTAAAAAATTACGGTAAAAAAAAAAAAGAATCCAAGTTTTTTTACTGTTATTTTCTATTGAAGTTTTATTGATAATAATACATTTTCGATGGTAATAATACATCATTTTATTTTATGCTGCTACTTAAGCTCTTCGTTTAATGGTGAAATAAAAGTAAACATTTTTTTATTTTAAATACAATTAATTTTTAAAAATACATTTTATTTGTAAAATCGTTAAAAAAAAAACGGTATTTAATTACGAAAATTTTTTTTTTAGATTATTAATTAATTTTTTTTTAAAGTGAAAAACACAGTGTAATTTAATTATTACATTGAAAATTAGATTAGATAATATTTGTTAATTTTTTATAAGTACAAATAGTGCATGAAAAAATAAAAAATTAGTTGTCATTTTTAATTATCTACCGTAGAATAAGCATGTTATTTAAATGCTATTTATAAGCATGAATGAAATACTAGCATTTTTTTTAGATTTTATTAACTTGCATTGGTTTTTAGTAAATTTAATTTAATTATTTTTGGGTTTCATTCATATATTTTTTACTTTTTATTCAGAGACAATGATGCATTCTCTATAAGTGTAGAGATCTAATCTTTAATTAATCTGTAAGTATTATGAGTGTGTGTAGAAACTTTACCCAGATACGTTGTGGATTGATAAATTATTTTCAAAATCAGAAATATTCTGTATTGGATAGCCCAGTAAAAAAATAACCTAAAAGCAACAGAATTTTTCTAGACAGATTCTGGTTAGAATTTCTGGGACCCGGTTTTCTGTCGCCGGATGAAAATTCCGGTAAATTCTGACTGAATTTTCATATTTTTCGGGAAATTTGAAAAGATAAAAAGAAACTATTTGAAAAATACAAAATTAAAAAATTTATGATAGGTAAATGACATTTTTGTAAAAATGCTTATGAAATTTTCTTATATTTTAATTTTTTTTTTTACTACGTATCGGAAGTATCTTAAATTCGCCTAAAAAAGGAGACAAGAGTAAAATTTACCAAGGAATCAAAAAATCGAGTCAGAATTCCCCAAAATTCTCATCCACACTTTAAATAGTAACTTTCTTAGATTTACAAAAAAAAATAGAATTTTTTCGAAAAATTAGTGAATTTTCAAAAAATTTTGTATATATTCGAAAAAAATCATATAATTACTAAATTTAGTATATTATCGAAAAATTCGAGAATTCTCGATTAAACAACTATTTTTTTAAAATTTTCGAAAAAAATTGTAAATTATCAATTTTTCTTGCGAATTCACAAAAAAAATCGAGAATACTCGAATTTTTTGTTAATATACTAAATTTAGTAATTATATGATTTTTTTCGAATATTTACAAATTTTTTCGAAAATTTACTAATTTTTCGAAAATGTTCTAATTTTGTTGTTAATATAAGAAATTTACTTTTTACAGTGCAGTGATAGAAAATTTAATCCCAATTCTGGCCAGAAATCAGAATCCACCAAGATCCCAGAAATTCTGTTGTTTCTACCTTATTTTTTTTTACTAGGGAATATAAATGAGTTTTAATTAAAAGTAGTAAAATAAAACACAAAACCAAGTTCCACAAAATTCTGGGTAAGATCTCTATGTGCTTATCGTAGAGAAAATAGTTACATATCTAGAGTAATTTTTATTTAATGGATAATTTTTTTAGATAATTTTTTAGTTTTCTTATTTTTCCCCTTAATTTAAGGGTATGTTACTCCTCCCCCTTAGTTAAATTTTATTCTCGTGGTAAAAATTCCTGAATACTTTGAAAATTTGTAACTATTTTTCCTACCAAAAATATTTTCCGTATATTTTTTGTCATATTGAAAGAGAATTTACTTATGATAATATATTCACTTCATTATCAATTATTTAACTACTATTAACCCTCTCCCTGGGTTGTAGTGGGTACAAGGTTATTTCGCTTTTTTAAATACCCCAAATTCTGTTCAAAATAAAATAACTCTTATTTGGTGTTTTACTGTTTATGAAATTTATGAAAAATAATTTTTTGGGCCTAGATATTTTTGGTCCTAGCGCTTTGAAAATTATTTTCTCCAAAAATATATTCATTATATTAAAAATATAATGGCAAACGAGTAATTTAAAATCATCAAGAATAAAATTCAAGTGACTGTAGCAGAGATATTAAAGCTATACTCTAGTAAAATCACGGTTTTTGTTGTACAGTTTGTGGCCACCATCAGGTTTGGTCTACAATAGATTTTTTGGGTCGGTTATCACGAAAGTCGGAGTCTTGAGAAATTGGGGCTTGACCTTTAAATTAGCTGAAATTACCTCTAAAAGGCGTGTTTTTGCTACTTTTGCTCCAGCCCTCGAACATTTCTTCTAACAGAGTTTTTTGGGTCGCTGATCACGAATATTAAGATACTTTCTATTAAAAATTCGGCCTTCGCCCTTAAATTAGCCAAAACTACCCCTAAAAGGGGTATTTTCGCTAAATCCGATCTGGTCCTCTAAGACTTGGTCATAGGGTTTGGTAATTAGGTTTTGTCTCCGAAATCAGATTTTCCGGAAAATTTATTACAGATTGGATTTTAAGGATTCTAAATTTATAATAATAGTTGGTAAATTTTAGCACTTCTTAAAATTTTTTAGATTTTGGAAAAGTAGTAGCATCTAAAAATTTATCCAAAAACTCACTGGTTCCCGTTGGATTAGACCTCTAGGTCACGACAAACCCCTGAAAACCATAATAAAAAACGTTTATTTTTAGGTTTTTAACGCATAATCCCTAATTATTATAAGCCCTAAAACCAAAATTACAATAAATCCCGAAATATAAATTATAAATTATCTGAACTCCATAAACTTAAATTATTCTAAATTCGTGTTCTTATCAGGGCCTGATCAGGCCCTGACTCCCACTTCAAATTATTCTAAACTCCTAAATCGAAAATATTCTAAGCCCATTTCACCCCTCCCCATAATACCGTCAATTTTTCACCCCTCCCTAAAAATGTCATTTTTTTCACACACCCCCGCCCTGCCAAGCCGGACTTTTTCAAATACCCCATCCAATGAAAATGTTCCATGTTAAAATTTAGAAGAGTAAAGTCTTTATGGATATGAGAAATTAAATAAAATCTAAAGAAACGTAGCCGGGAGGTGTAATTCTAACGGGAATCAGTGACTTTTTTGATAAATTTGTGGATGCTATTATTTAAGTTAGGTATTGTTCCGGGGGCTAAGCCATATACTTATCCAGGAAGAGCCTTTGAATTGAGAGTCCTGCTTTATACATATAAAACATCAGAGGACCGAATTAAGAGCAGAGAAGTCTTTTGTACATATACTCAAACACCCGAGCCAAAAACATACTAAAATTCATGCTAAATTTTGTGTAGAATTATGGAAAATCTTTATACGTAAATTTTTTTAAAAACTAAAAAAAAAACTCATAAATACTTAAATTACAAGCTTCCTATAAATAATAATAATAATAATAAATATATAGTTTAATGGGTTATGATGATTTCTGATATGAGTAAGGCATAAAAATATTACTTTTTAATAAATGTATAAATTTTATAGATGCGTACTTGCATAGAAAATTTTCTTGTAAAACTAGTTTTTTTTTCAAACTGATCACTTGCTATTTCTTACTATCTACAAAACTTACATTTAAACAAGCTTTCTCTAAACGACATTTTAAATATGAACCAACAAATTTTAAGGATACTTCAGTGATATCGAATTTTTTCCTTGTTAGTTATAAGGAAAATTTGTTCTGATATAAACTCATTTTTAATTGAGGTTGAAGATTTTACTTGATTTGTATATTTATTTATTTTTCTCAACGCGATACATTTTAATAAATAATATTTTAAATATTTTTCCTTGTTAAGTTCAAGTTTATAATTTTAGAGGTTAGGTTTTAAAACTCGTTTTTTATAATTAATCTAATTTTTTATTCTATATAAATTTTCAAGTTTAAAAGAGAAAGTAGTTATATGACATTTATTTTATCTCTTACTTATAGTAATTTAGATAAATAATTTTCTCATAACCTAAAATAACATAAAATATGAAATTTAGTTATTGCATAATATAAGCTATGCCAAAATAAAAACTTTAATTACTACAGCATGAATACTTTTTTAATAAAAATATCTAAACTAACAGCATTTTCTTTTGCTTTAATTGGCTGGGTTCTTTTTTGCCTGTTATTATGCTTTCAGCATTGGTAGATGAAAAGAGTACATTTTTATCAGGAACTGGACTTGAATTTTTAGCTTTTGGACTCAAAAAATTATTCCTGCCGATATTTATTGCAGTTCAAATAATTAAAAGTATACTTTTTGCATTATTTTTACCAAGTATCATTGGAAGCCTTGGAAAAATTGTTGGCAAAGGTCTGTATTTTAATTACTTTTTAATTTAATATATTTTAATTTAAAAAAATAAGCAAATGAATAGAAATTTACGGTTTTAAATGAATTTTATTACAGAAGAGAAAAAATGATACTTTGCCCTCTTAAACTATGCTTAATTTTTTAGAACTGAAACCATAATATAGACGCAGATTTTGCAAAGTTCACATCCTCATGCCGCAGTTCCGGGTTCTCGATATACTTTATTTTTATTTTATTGACTCCTAACTCGACGCCTAAAATTTTAATTCTTAAATGACTCATATAAAATTTTTAAATTTAAATTAGTGAAGCAATTTGAATTTATTTATGCAGGCAAAAATGTCTATACTAGTTTAACATCCTTAAATACCCCAAAGCCTATTTTTATTTAGTACTATAAAATAACATGTTACATAAATTCTTTCGCAAAACTAGAAAGAGTTCATTTAAGTCACGATTTATTCTTATTTACATTGAATATTTTATAATAAATATTTATAGAAAATAATAGAACTGTTTTATTTTTCATTTTTATACAGTACAATGACCATAAAAGTAATCATTTAATTATAATTTTATATAAAAATAATTTATATGTATAAATGAGTGTCGTGTCATCAGTCATGCACTAGTAACAATTACAGTTATTATGCCATTAGTCCTCATAATATTATTATAAATTATAGACTTTTTAGTTTTTTAAGAAATTATTTGATTCTAGAAATTTTTATTAAAATTATTTTTTGCTTATTTTTTTAATAAATTGGTTTATTATGACTTATTTGCTGAAAAAAATGGTTGCTCAAAAAAATGTAACTATGTAACCTGACTGGTATCCTGTTACTCTAAATCGCACCATGTCAATTTCTTATACCTCCTGGTAAAACGTTACTAACCAAAATTAATTTTGTTCTATTTTCTGAGCTGCGTAAGAACCAAAATCAGTTATAATTTTTTTTGGTGTTTATTAACAGATAATACTTAATTTTAAATCACAAAATTCCCAAAAAGTAAATATATGTAGCACATTTTCCTAAACCCATTTTTATCCTACAGGCATTGCATATTTTTTGAGTGACCTTCAAATTAAACAAATGTATTAAATTTTTGCAAATAAGTCATACATAATTTTTTTTTAGTACGTAATTTCACATAAAATCCATTTATGTTTAATCTAATTTGTGACTAATAAAATCCAAACTTTCAAATTAGTTAATTATGAAAAGTAACTAACCTATATCTAAATCTCTATAAATTCATAAAACTCATTCCAAAAATCATACTTTAATCCTAAATAATCAAAAACTGCACTAAAATTAAGCGAAAGAAAATTATATAATATTCTTAGGACTTTCATCAATCGCACAATCTTCTCAAAATCCAGGATCACCAATGATGGATGAAAATTATGATTTCAAAGAAAATACTGACCTTTACGAGACTGATTATATTCCAAAACAACCAATGCAACCAGTTGGCACATTACCAGCATCAGCAATGTTTGATGATAATCTTGCTACTAAAACACCAGAAATAGCATCGAGGTTTGCGATCATCAATCCAAATTTACATCCACAATATCAAACACCGATGAAATATTTGTCTGATAGGTATTATGTGAGGAATGTTATGAGACCACAAAAGAAAAAGCAGGATTTCAAGGTAATTTATTAATATTTCACACTAAAAATTAAAAAAAAATTTACCGTTTTACTTAGAAAACAATGAAAAATTCAAATCACGTAATTTCATAGAATTTAATTTTTTTTAGAAAAAAAAAACTAGTAAATGAATCAATTTATTATGCAAAAAAAAATAGAGAAAATTTATGACTTAAATGACTTAATAATTTTTAAAGTAAATATGTATTAACCACACGTACAAATCATAAAAGTTAACAATAAATATTTGCTTTTTGAATATTAAATTACATGTTTGTAAGAAGCTTACTCTGTGTAATTTACAGCCGCATTTTCTTTCTAAATTGGCACACTTTTTTTTGGTTAATTGAATAATTTTTTGTTGAGTTAGAGTTTTCTTGATAATAAATTATTATTTATCACTTTTAAATATTCATAGTTAAAAAATAACTTGTGAATTTTTAGCATTAAAAAATATTTGTACTTTTTTATTTTAAATGAAAATAAATTTATTAATTTAGCAGCGCGTGATACTTAAAAATTTATAGGTTAAATAAACAGAATGTATATCAATAAAAAAAGAAAATGTCGAATTAATTAAAAAATAAATTTTTTAGATATTCCATGAAATTCCATCGAGTGCAATGATGTTATCAAATTACGATCCATTTTATTCGCCATTATTATCACGCGTAGATGCAGTATTTTCACGTTTAGGGTATAACAGCGAGGGTTGTCGTGAATATTTAGTATGTGCGATGTACAAAAGTCCAGCAAGATATGCACCGCATTCAAATTTAGTATCAGCACAATTATCTATTGATTTGAATGATTTAAGAAAACCAAACGCTGATAATCCAGACGTATTAAGATTTTTTCATTATTTGAAAGCAGCTAAAGATGGACAAGATGGACAACAATGTCAAGATATTTATGCTTCTTGTGAAACACTGAATGAAGATCAAGTTTTGAAACAAAATCAAGCTATGTTATCTACTTATCAAGATATTGATAAACTTGTACAAGCAAGAAAAATTTCTGGATAATATTGTTGAATTGGTTTTTTTTGTGCTATAATTTTTTAAGCTGTTGATTGTTTTTTCTTTTTGTAATATAAGAAATAGGATAGATTGTATATGGAACATTCCATCTCAAATACTCGTTGAAAAAATATGAAGTTTTTATGAGTAAAAATTCATTTTTAATAAAGTATTTATTAAAAAAGTATTTCGTATGAGGAGTCACCAATGCTTAAAAGTATGGGGTTCTCGAATTATAGTACCCATCTGATAAATGTTATTTTTTCCTATCACGTGACCAGCCCGAAAAACTTTATACTAAAAAAATCGTTGTTTACTTATTTAAATTTAAAAATAAAAATAACAAAGAAAAAAACAATGTAAAATAATTTTTTGTTCAAAAAATTATTTTAAATAATCGAACAAAAATATGATTTTGTGAAATTATTTACGAAGCAAAATACTTAAAATTAACCCTGCTTACCAAAATCTATATAAAAATTTCATAAATTACCGAAAAACTTTATTCAGCCTAACTTATGGAATTTCTGCCTCAAATGTCTTTAAAATCTGGTCCAGATCTAAAAAATTGGTCCTAGAAGATTTAAGTCTTTAATCTTTTAATCTTTTGTGTTTAATATTTTGAAAAGTTTCAGAATAAAAATTGAATTTTTACAGATAGAAAAAAAAGTTTTTGAAACATTTCTAGTATAAACTAAAAATATAAACTAAAAAGCTTCAAATTATTTATTTTTTCAAAAATATTTTCACAAAAAAACACAATAAATTAAAATTTAGGTAAAAAATTTGGTCAGATTTTTATTTTAAAAAAATTATGTTTCCAAAAAAATTGTTAAGAAAATAATTTTTCTTAATTTACAAAGCAGGTATTAAATTTCAAATGAATTATTTAAACTATAATTCATTATTTCTTATGCCATGATTTAATTTATTTAAATATTTATAAAATTTTATTAATTTTAACTTAATAAAAAATGTCAATGTAACAAGGTTCATCTGTGTACGTTCGTCTTAAATTTCAGAGATTAACAAGATTTATAAAAAAATTTTGTTTGTCGTTAAACAGATGACTCTTGGCAATTTATTTATCTTAATGAAATCAAAATAATTATTAGTATTAAATTATTATTATTATTATAAATTAATAAAATTGTAAAAAAAATTATCTAAGATATTTACAGTATAGTTAAACACAAAGCTATACACATAAATAATTTAAAATACATTGTTGAATTACATTGTTTAAAATTTTAAATTATTTTTAATTAGAATTTAGTTTAATAAATAATATTATTTGCTTTCAAGGGAAGAATTTAAAATATTTGAAAGTTCAAATGATTCCATACTTAGAAAATAGTTTAGCGTAATTGAGAAGAAGAATTTGATATCGGTGCATTATTCTAATGAACTGCGAAAGAACATAATTTTTTCTGCATATTTAATTTTTTGGTACACTGAAAAAAAAATCTACTTGTAGCAAGTGGAATATCGTTTGCATTAGCGAAATTTTTCTGTTTTTCGCAAGCTTAACTTCGTTAACTGCAAACGGAATTACACTTGTGGTTGGATTTTTTTTTATACAGCTCAAACGATTGCAAATGACTTGAAACGTAAAGGAAATTCTTAAAAAAATAAAATAAATTTTTTTTTTAATTTTCTTTACATTTTAAATCATTTGGAGCCGTAGGATCAAAAAAAAATCTATTACCCGATAGGGGCATAGTATCAGGAATTTCATTTTATGAAATTGAAACCTGGTTCCATAGAACCATATAAGGTATATGGTAATAATTTTTGGGTATTAGGGTTATCTTATAAACTGTAAACGCTATTTTTAAAGATTGGAGTCATTTGAATTTTAAAAAGTATTAGATATATCTTGTTAAGAATTGATAAACTGAATTATTTACTTTATTTATTAACATTGTATTTTTATTATTTAAACAAATATGTTTTTACTAAGAAGTCATACAGTTGGTAGAACAAGGCTTACAATTCATTCCATTTTAAGACCAGCAAAGCCCGAAATTTCGGCAAAACAAGATTTAACGAGAACATTTCAGACAAAGCCAAAAAAATAGGGCACCCCTGGTTGTAAAATCTGTGAAACTTAGGTTTGCCAAAAGCAGTCAGGCAAAGTCCATTTAAAGTGAAACATAATTGTAAATTTACAACATTCTTCGTAAATTCACAAAAAAAAATCACAAGAATTCACGAATTTTTCGAGA
The DNA here is from genome assembly GCA_022575985.1 of Anagrus nilaparvatae. Taxonomy (NCBI): domain Eukaryota; kingdom Metazoa; phylum Arthropoda; class Insecta; order Hymenoptera; family Mymaridae; genus Anagrus; species Anagrus nilaparvatae. The sequence goes on from JAKSXM010000239.1 coordinate 2,210,922, forward strand.
ATATACTAAATTTAGTAAATTTACGATTTTTATCAAATATTTACAAAATTTTTTGAAAATTTACTAATTTTTCGAAAACATTCTATTTTTTTTTTAAATCTAAGAAAGTTACTTTTTACAGTGTAGTTACAAAGCTAAAAATATGGGAAAGTTTATATTTCATATGCAGAAAAAAGGCTAATAATTAACCAAATCAAAAGACTAGTTCAGCCAACCTTATGACTTTTTGTCAGGAATTTTATACTTAAGTAGTACCTATATTTATGTTCTTATTAAATGATTTTATTTAAAATACTCAAATATTAGATTAAAGCTGTCGAATCTTCAGATTCTGGTGTAATGTACCGGATAACCAAATTGATATCAAATAACTTATTACAATTAAATTAAGGGCTGATCCAGCTATTTTTAAAGTAAAATAGAGAAAATAGCTCCAAGTAATTTCAAATCATACTTATTTATTACAAATACATATAAATATTTAATACTAACAAAATTTTTATAGTAATCAATTTTTGTTAAAATACTGTAGTTCCTTGTTAATAGCTCGTAAGAAAAATTTAAATATTTTTAATTATTAAAAATCATAAATATTTTTCAATATATTTATTGATCAGCAATAAATATTACTGGATTTTGAGATATTTATGATGAAAAAATTATTATTAACTAATTTATTTATTTATTTATTTATTTGTGTTTTTAGTGCATATGCGATAATATTTTAAGATGTAAAATGCGTGTTTGAATAATTGATAATTTATTGATTACATTGTAAACTGTTAATATTTTTTTATTTTGTACAGTTAATTAAATATTATATGAATAAAAAAAAAAGGAACATCGTGTAAATAAATTTTTAAAAATATGTTTTTAAGTGATTATTTAAAGATAACCTTTTTACATTAGTCAGTAATCACCTTTTGTTATTAATATGTCAAATAGATTTTTCTTGGTGTAGCTGGTGTAATTATGTATATTTTAGGAACAACGTTATAATAGTAATATGCCATAAAATTATAATCTGAGGTTACCCTTCGCTGCTAATAAGTACCAATACAGCTGCCAAAAAAATAACCCTGCTTGAATGCATGTATTAAACATATGAAGCATTACTGCTGGGAATTTGCGTGTTACTATTTTGATGAACTTGAGAGGTGTATCTTCAGGACCGGGGGCTTTCTTATTTCTAAGGAAGTACACGTTGATAAATAGTTGTAAAATTTTACATAATCCTATGTAAAATCCGAAAGTCGTCTAGATCAATTTAGCGAAAGAGGTTCAGTCTTGTCCGATGTGTCGGAAATAAGTCATCCATAATTATATTCTCATCGATCAAAAAACCGGTCATAAACCGTTTTAGCTACTTCGTAACTTTCTTGTAAACCAACCTCCTCGATCGCGTGTTCAAATTACGCTTAACTATATCTAGTGGATTTGCTTGGGTTCAACAGCCTCTGTACGAAACTTAGCCCTGGTAGCACTCCCTCTGGATTCCCCTAGTAAATAGATGAATTTTTTATTTTCAACCTATTTTTGAGGCATGGATTGATCGCATCCTTTCCTAAGCAGCGATATTACTTCGCAGTCAAGCTCCTCGAACAAATTGCTCCTGATATAACTTATTTCTAAATATATTCCAGCCTCTTGGTTAAGATTTGTACCTGATAAGGGGTTGTCTATGCTGCTGTATCTCAAATTAGATATAATGCTAGTCACTTGCAGTAAAGTCCACCATTACCTGCCAGTTTTTCACTATTATGCTCAGACCTACAGTTGCAAAGGAAATGTCGGGTATCGTATGCGTAATTGAGCATACTGAATTATATAGTTTTACCAACGTATAGAACTACTGTGTTTAACCTGGCTACCATTCACAGATTTGTTTTTCTTATTCAAGTATAGGATATACCACAGTCAACCCTGTTAGCATTGAAGCCTATAGTCACGATTTTATTACGTATCTCAAGCAGTCATCTAACTCATTCAGCTTTGCATAGAAGATCTGGATGGGTTCATTCAGCGTGAAATAACAACTTACAAAGGTAATATTTCTACACCTTACTTATACGAAACCCCTTCTTTTCCCTGACACTTCTGCTGTCATTTTCCCAGGATTTGAAATTATAATCGCTGTTGTTTCGAGCTCATCAGAGAACCAGGAAATGGGATCTTCAGTTTTATGTTGCTCGCTTGTTTTATAAGTTTGGTACATTAGCTGGTTTACTATCCAACTTCCGTGCAAAAAAAATTATTACTATTTTATTTGAGATCTATAAAGACCGGGAAATTTTTTACTGTAAAGCAAGAGGCTGATTTTTATTTATAAATGAAAACTAAATAATGCAGGTGAAAATCTCACATATTAGTTAATTTAAGAAGATAATTCAGATTCTTATTATTGCAACTCTTCTAAAAAGAGACATTGAATCATAAAGTAGAAAAAATTTAAAACCCTATCTGTGGAAATTTAAAATATCCCCTTCTGACAAGTCCATTAAATGAAAATTTATTTACTTTGTACTGAAAATCTTAAACCGTAATTTCAGATATTTTTCTTTCCATACATTTAAATTCCTTTTTTACAGAAAAAAAATATCAATCCCAAAAGTAGACTAAAAAAACTGGCGCTGTCTAAAAAAAACTCGCTACTACAAAAGCCGGAAAAATTAAACAGCGAAAGAAAATGTTTGTAAAGCAAATAAATATAACTTTCAATAAAACAATTTTCAAGAAAAATGCTTCAAAAATTTTATTTTTCCTTTTGTATTCTTTCGTCTTATTATTAATAATGCTTGCAAGAAAAATAACCGTACAAAAAAAGCCAGCTGTACAAAAAAAGCTTCAAAAATGAAGTTTTGATTACAAAGTTCCAGCTAATCTGTCATTGCAATTTATGAAGAATCCACAGCCAGGCTAATATACAAATAGGATACACATATAACAAGTACATAAGTATGTAGTAATGGAACGTCATCGCTTTTATAACGGAACTTTTTTTTATAAGGACTCGAGTGACGCAGGTTTCTGTACTATACAAGTGGCAGTAAGTAAACGACGGTCAGGATAAACTTGCTCACGCTCATATCAAATATACAAATACACCTGAATAATAAAAAAAAAAACAGTACACATATGTATTTAATATATGTTCATGCGTAAGGTAAAAGTTCTTTTGGTCCAATGATCGTTAGTTCGTTTAGTTGTTTCAAATATAAAACCGGCAGTAAATATAATATTATTGAAAAATTTAAAATTAGAAATTTCAATGTAAGCAAAAAGAAAAAGGTAAGCGAATTTTTATTTAATTTAATTTTTTTTTGTTCAATAATTAATTTAATTAAACGTTTTGAGGAAAAATGGAATCTGTTCAATCTAATTTATTATGTTTTCTTTAACCGGTAAAAGTAATCTTGAGAAAAGTGGAAAAGAATCACTATTTTTTGTGGCTATAATGCAAATTCGATATTTTAAATCATTTTTTTGGATATTTTTAATTGTGTCAGGCAAAAAAAAAATTAATTTGTATATCGATATAAAAATTTTAAATCTTTAAAAAATTCCTCGCATAAATTTAAATAATTAACTTTCTATTAAAAAGTCTGACGTAAATAAAGTGAAATTTCATATAAAATATTGTTCATATAAAAAAATTGATATAGTACCTATTTTTTAAATATTTTTGAAATATTTATTTAAATTTTTAAATGTAGGTGATTAATTAAGTGTAAGAATTTTTCAAAAAAAAATTTGCTGTACAAAAACTTGATTTTTAATACAAACTGTTGATAAAATAAATATTTTGTTTTTTTTAAGGTTACACCATAGGTTAAAGCAGTATGAAGTCTTGTTTATTGTTGATAATATTGGTATCTTTTTTAATTTTAATATGGTTTAACATTGAGGGCGCTGCTGTTGAATTAGAAGATCAAACTGATTTAACAGGTAAATTTAAATTTAGCTCAAAAAGTTGTAAAAAATGTTTTTCTATGTCTATTTTAATTATTTTGTTCTTTAATGTAGAAGAAGTAGCACCTACTGATGACCCAGAAGATAAAACATCTGCTGATTTAACCGGTAAATATGAACTTTAATTTTATTAGGCTGGTTCCAAAAAATTTTTGTAAATTATTGTAAAACCAGCCTGTAAATATCTAAATTCAAAAAACTTAAACTAACAAAATTTATTTATTTTCAGAAACATACGAAAAAAATTACCAACAATTATCATCGCACAAAGAAAATTTCGATCATTTAAAACACAATGTATTTAAAAATGATTTATCATACAAACCATCGATATTATTACAAAAATTTTTTTTTATCATACATTACATATTTGTTAGTACAAAAAGTTTAATTAATAATTTTTCTGATTTTTTTACTAATTTAAGTACTAATTTTAAATTTGTTAAAATTAATGATAAATCTAATAATATTAATAATATTAATAATAAAAGGTAATTAATTTTTATTTATTTTATTTTATATTTTTTTTAAGAAAATAATTTATATTATTATGTTGCTGAGCTTGAAATTTTAAAATTTAATGATATTTTTTAAAAGTGTATTTATGTAATTTTAAGGTGGCAAATACATACAGAATTTCGGAAAATTGATTTTTGTGTATTTTTTTCAGGTAGTTAGAACTAATATTGGTTTTTGTACTTTGGTTTTGTATATTAACTTTTTTTTATGTAGTTTTAGAAATTGTAGTATAAATTTTTTGCCGCGGGTCAAATTTCTGCTAGCTCACATATTTAAAACAATCAAAATCGAATTCCTTTATTTTTCATTAATAAATTCTGAATATTCGTGAATTAAGATTGAAAGATTTCAAGTATTTTTTTAGAAGTTCTTTTTTAAAAATAATTCAAAATATAATAAAAATTTAAAGTAAATGGTTTTGGACTTCCTAGAAATATCAAAAATCTAATTTTGAGAAAATTCGCTTAATGATTTTATAGTACCCTCGTGTTTGAAACAATTTCGCTGTTTTTCCATAAAAAAATAAAATTTTTCATTTTTTTTTCAAATTTCAAGCACAGCAACTTTAGTAAATTCTTCAGATATTTAAAAATTTTGCATTTTTCAGGGCCAGTAATAATGAAATCGTGTCATTAGTATCAAATAAAATAGAAAATTTTGTAGATACAACAGCAATCGAAGTAACTCTTCCATCATGGTTAACATTTGATAAAAACCAAAATTCACCAAGATTCTTAGACGAAATAGCTGATGAAATAGATGTTCTTGAAAACAAAAAAGACACACTATTTTGTAAGTTTTTAAATAACCCAAAAATAATTCCAAACTAAAAAATAAAAATTATCTTTTGCAGCTCGTAATCGTTTAAAAAAAATTTTGATACCAATGTTAGTAGTATTAAAATTATTTAAATTAAAATTATTATTATTACTACCACTATTTCTTGGTGTTGCATCAGTTAAAAAATTTATTGTTTTTATTGCATTTATTGCACCAATAATAATAGCAATTATAAAATTATGGAAACCATTAGCTAACAGTTATACACCACCAGTTTATTTACCAAGTGGAGTTGGTTTTACTAGTCATTATAAAGAACCATTAGAATTTCCATTTTATGCTAATTCTCCAACATCACCATATTTTGATACTAATCAGAATCAGAATCCGAATCCGAATCAATATTATTATTATGATAATAATTTTAATTCGTATTAAAAATAAATATCTTACCAGTAATTGTAAATTTGACTGAATGTATTTTTAGTGAGTAAGAATAAGTAAATATTTATGTGTATTTTGTTATTTATAAGTTTTTGAATGAAAGTTATTTTTTTATGTAAACTGCTATTTATTTGATAATTTATTAAAGTGTGTTTTTTATTATGTAAATGTTCTTGTTACTTATTATCTATAATTTACCTCTCTCCTAAGCTGAACCTAGAGTACCTTTATATTATCGATCATTTATAGAATTACTAAATTTATAAAATATATTGTTGCTTTCATACGATTAATTTCAGATTACAACTATTAATGAATGTATAGTACATATTTAACGAAAAACTTTTTGTTTTGCATTTTAAAAGAAAAATTTCGTTTTGTCCATAAAAATGCCCTAGATCGTAGTTTACCATCCTCGGATTCGCTTTAGATGCTAATTAATGTGCAATCTGGGCCATTTTTTTTTTGCTTCTATGGACGAAACGAAATTTTTCATTTTGAGTGGGAAGAAAACGCGTTTTTTTCGATCTTGTTGTGGGGTAAAAAAAGTAGGAAGAAAAAATATTTATTGGACCCAAAACAAATTTGATAATCAAAATTTTATAAATGTTAAGGGTAAATATAAATATTGAATTATAAATAAATAATGTTAGGTTTTAAACTAAAAATAATATACTTTTATTTAGTCCTGGTTTTGTTCCTAATGAAAATTTAGTCAAAAATTTTATAAAAATAATAATAATTCTGTTTATATCCTGGTAAAATTAAAATGCTCCTTCAAATTTTGGATAATTTTGAAATTTAAAAAAAAATAAAAGGATCATTAAGATGATAAAAATGATGCAAGGATAGGAAAATGCACAAAAGCAATTATGTAAAATTTTTTTTGAATCTGCTGCATAAAAATTTACAAAATTTTATCTGTATCAGATACTGTAAAAAATTTTAATCTTCATATACCTCGGCTCTGTTGATAAAAGCGTAATTGCTAATTATACAAATACGTTTATTTTTGCAAAGAAGTATACTTAGTTCGTTGCAGGTTATAATGGTATCTTTTTTTATGGTGCATTCACTTAGTCACTTTTTACTTAGAGAGCGCTACGTAATTCTTTCAATAAGATTTCATTTACAAGGAAGGCTAAGTTGCAGCTAGTCTCTACTAGAAACTGGTATAACTGCATGAAGTAATCAATTTAAGTAAATAATTGGTTTTTAAATTATTAGCAGAAAATATACAATTCGTAAAGTTTTGAATTAATGTGTAAAAAAATGACTTTTTATGCAAAAAAAAATTTTTTTCTTCGAACGGGACGAGGGACAAATTTAGTAAATAACAGTGTATTTACGGCTCGTGTCCAGAAAAAAAGAATGGCCCATGATTGCACGTAAACTACGATCAAGGGCATTCCCTTTTTTGGCCTAGGAGCATATAAAATTTTTATGCACAAGTGGCAAGAAAAAATGTCTTTGCCGGACGTACAGTGGTCAGGAAATGCGCTCTTTTGGGCTTTTGACTGTAAAAAAGTATTTTCATACCTTGAGATATCGCGATATCCTACGTAGGATAGGATCCTACAAAATCGAAATTTAGTTGAGTTAATAATACTCAAAATAATATACTACTGCAGTCAAATTGCAGGAGAGGGTGTATTTTCAGTGGCCAATATGAGATTTGTTCTACTATATTGTTTTTGGGTCGCTAATCACGAAAATCGGGGTCTTTTCTGGGAGATATTTTAGAAACACTCTTAAATTTGCAAAAACTACCCCCAAAAAGGCGATTTTTTTTATATATTAGCAAACTGAGTTTCTAGATTTAGCCAAGAATTGGTCCCAGAAGTTTTTTTGGGTCGTTGATCAAGATTTGAGGTAATTTTTTATACACTGAAAAAAAAATCCGCTTGCCGCAAGCGGAATTATTCCGCTTGCGGCAAGCGGACAATCCGCTTACGGCAAGCGGACAATCCGCTTGCGGCTAGCGGAATTCCGCTTGTGGCTAGCGGAATTTTTTTTTCTTTGCAAATAATTGCAAATGACTTGAAACGTAAAGAAAATTTAAAAAAAACATTTTTTCTTTTCTTTTTCCAAAATTTTCTCAAATCTCGTCATACCGATATACGCATATCCCAAGTAAGCGGGAAAAAATTTTTTTTTTAATTTTCTTTACGTTTCAAGTCATTTGCAATCGTTTGACGAGAAAAAAAATTCCGCTTGCTACAAGCGGAATTCCGCTTGCGGTAAGCGGAAATCCGCTTGCGCCAAACGGAATTATTCCGCTTGCGGCAAGCGGAATTCCGCTTGCCGCAAGCGGATTTTTTTTTCAGTGTAAATAATTAATATTTCACACTTAAATAAGCAAAAACAACCCCTAAAAGGAATGTTTATACTATTTCCGCATTGAGTGACCAAATTAGGTCAATACGGGTTTTTTGGGTTGCTGATCAAGAATTTGAGGAAATTTTTTTGGAAAAAACATTTCAAACTTATATTACTAAAATGCTTCCAAATAATAGGAGTTTGAGGTTTTTTTGCCAATTTAAGGGTGAAATGTTAATATTCATAAAAAATTACCTCAAATTCTTGATTAGCAACCCAAAAAACCCTCTTAGAACAATTCTTGGCTAAATCTAGAAGCTCAGTTTGCTAATATATAAAAAAACCTTTTTTGGGGGTAGTTTTTGCAAATTTAAGGCTGTTCCAAAAATATCTCCCGGAAAAGACTCCGATTTTTATGATCAGTGACCCAAATAATATATAGTAGAGCAAATCTCATGTTGGCCATGAAAATACACCCTAAACCGCGATTTGAATAGAGTATACATGGTAGTTCTGAACAGGGTCTGGCTAAGAAGAGCTGAAGATTGTTTTAATGACAATGCCATGTATCTATGCCATACTATGCCATATATGTAAAATGGCATGTATTCATTTAAAAGATAAATTTTTTTGAAATTTTGGGTCTTGAATTTTAAATTTCGTACGTTTTGATAAAAAAATCAGTAATTATTAGTTTATCTAACATAACAGGTATCTCAAAATCTTGGATCTTAAAAAAACGATTGTAATGGATTGCGTATATGAAAATATGATACCATGCCAATTTTTAAGGTTCTAGAATCAATGGTTATGAAGTGGCAGTTGTTTTTCGATTTTTTTTTGTTCAAACTGACTGCGAAAATATACGAATCTGTTATCATTTTCTGGAATGCCTCAAGAAAACTCGGAAAATCGAAAAAACTAAAAGGAACTTTCAAATATGAATTTCTCAAAACGCGGGAATTTTTTTTTCTCACTGGTCTTAAAAGTTGTGTTTTCCCGTGTACTTTTTGTTGGTACATAGTTTTTGAGTGATATCGGCCTTTAAAGTACTTAAAAACTCAAAAAATGAATTTTCGAACTTTCCATTTTCCAAAATTTTCCGGATTTTCCTGTAATATAATGAAACATCTAACTAGGTTTGCAGAATTTTAAAAATTTACAGAACAAAATCTATGATAAAAACTAACAAAATGAGGCGGAAATTTGGACGAAGCTGTGATTATTTTATATGCCAATAAATGATCCATCTAAAAAAATTTAATAAACAATAATTGTGATATTTTAAGCTCCAATTGGCTGCAAATTTAGAATCTTTATTTGAAATAAGGGCTAGATCTGAAGAGCATCTGTGCTAAGCTAAACAATGCTTTTTTATTTTAGAAAATTTCGTAGATTACAATAAAATTTTTGGAATCCTACTTATTTTAAATACTAAATATTTTTACTAATTATAAGACAATGTAAAAGTGAAAGCATTTTATTTGATAAAAGAATGGATATTGGGAATTTATAAATCAAAAAAATTTTCACTTAACAAAAATTTTTTAAATGAAAGAAATAAATAAAAATTATTTTTTTTGCTAAAAAAAGTACAAAAATCAGTATCCTTGATTATCCTTAGCGCCCATTCAGTGATCTCCAGATAAATAAGCATAACTTTTACAACAACAAAAAAACAAATAATTTACAAATCAGTCCCTAATCTGTCATAAATAAAGTTCATAAATTTTAAAACCACAATTATTTAATTACTCAAGTTAATTATTATAACAGGAAGCTTATTTAACACGAATAATAAAATTAATTGATAATTGTAAAAAATGTGGATAAAGAATTAAAAAAAATTACCTATTGTTTATTTTTAATTAATACTTAAATAATTGATTCACATAATGACATAAGAAAATAAAAAAATTTTTTAATAGTTTAAATATATGTCTTTGAAAAATTATGTCGGTAATCTAACGGATTCACCAGTTTATACAGAATAAGTGTGTATTACGTATTTGTAAACAAATTAATTATATAAACTAGTTATAGATATATACTCTCTTTATAATATATTATCATTTTGCACTTACAAAATTAATAAATAGTAAAAATTTTATAATAAATCTAAAATTTTATATCGTGCACTGAATTTTAGCATAGTTTGATTATTTATACGTTATTGAAAATGAATCTACATATTTTTAAATATTATTATAATAAATCTTATATTATGCTTCATTTAGCTTTGAGAAAATTTTTTATGAGCTAAACTGCTCTACAAGCGTTAAATTAAAAAAATTTTTAATTTTTAAAAAAGTGAATTTTTAATCTATATAAGCTATTCTTTTCTTTATAGTACCTTTCTGTGTTAAAAAATGGTTACGTTTTTACCAGGTACTGAAAATTTTTGAGAAACTTAAAAAAATCCAATTTTGAATAATAATACACAAAGAAAATATGTAAAAAATATGTCGCTGATTCCAATTCTGAAGTCCGTTTTGACCTAACGTGGTTTAATTTTGCGTAATTGTCCATTTCAGGTCATTTTTAACGTTTTTTGCCATTTTTTGTTAAAATTTTTAATATATTACCAATTTTCTTACACTACACTAATGTTTTTTGGGTCTCTATACCTAATTATTATATCTATCAAAAAAAATGGTAGCCCATAATAGGGATTTTTAGGCTATTTTTTACGCTTTTTGGGCTAATTTTAGCTATTTTTATGAAATAATACCAATTTTTATCTACAGCTTCTGGTTCTGAATCGCCAATTATGGGCCACTGGACATTATTTGTTAAAAAAAGATATGTTATTTACGTTTAGTGACCCGAGCTAAAGAAAAAATTGGTATTAGTTCATAAAAATAGCTTAAATTACCCCAAAAACGTTAAAAACAGCCTATAAGTGCCTATAATGGGCTACTACACCGTTTTTAGATAATTTAAAAATAATATTCGTATTTAACTACCTTAAAATACTCAAAAACCAGAAGCTGTAGATACAAATTGGTATTATTTCATAAAAATAGCTAAAATTAGCCCAAAGAGCGTGAAAAATAGCCTAAGAATCCCTATTATGGGCTATCATTTTTTTTGTATGAGTAAACTCATATATAGATATGATAATTAGGTATAGAGACCCAAAAAAAATTAGTGTAGTGTGAGAAAAATGGTAATATATTAAAAATTTTAACAAAAAATGACAAAAAAAACGTTAAAAATGACCTAAAATGGGCAATTACGCAAAATCGGACCACGTTAGGTCAAAACGGACTTCGGATTTGAAATCAGCGACCCCAAAAACTAAAACTACCGTTGAAAAATACCATGGACATGCTTTAAAAAAAATCGCAAATAAAACCATGCTCCAGACCTATACTATAAAGAATTAAAAACCATTTCTAAAATTTATACCACCTGTATCAAAAGAAGTGACTGGGTTGAAAAAGAATTACCCATATATATTTTCTTCCAATAGTAAATGTAAATTACTACCATAAAAATTCAATTTAATGTTAATTAATGTTATTTGATCACATTTAAATGTAAAATAATTAACATTAAACTTAACAGTACCCATACAAACATAAATTTCATAAAAATGTTTATCAATTTGAAAAAAAGTAATAAAATAATATAAAGTATATTACATAGATGTACCTATACTGACTATTAAATTACATCTAAGTCAAAAAATTTTTATTAAATATTACTTATATGGTAGTAGGTATATAATATGTTATTAAAAAATATCAGAAAGTTATATTAATATGAAAATTGAGGTTATGGTTACAGTAGTGATAAAAAAATTTTATTTTTAAATAAATATATAATTTTATTTTTTGATTAAAATTACCATACCAGTGTTTGTGTTTTTGTGTGTATTAGTAACTCTAGAATTCCGCAAATATCTATTTAATTTATTATTAAATTTATTATCATTTATGATTATTTTTCTTTATTTTAATAGATTAAGTTACTGTTACTGTATTTTAATACACTGTACATCGTGTGAAAAAAATATGTTTTTTTTTTCTTTTTAATGCTATTAAAAAACATTATAATTAATTACATCTAACAGTTTTAAAAATAATTAAACTATTTTTAGAGTTTAAGATTTACTCCACATTTCGCCTATTTTTTGCAAACTCGATAATTTTAGCCAAAATTATTTTTTCCTGAATTCGAAAAAAAAATTACTCCTATCCCACTACCTTTTTAATTGCTATATTTTCAAACTGGCATTACTTATTTAAATATAATTAAACCTATTTTATTCATAATTTAATTGTTTTGGTTAACTTACAATAAACATTTTTTCCACTTAGGCATTAATCTTGGGTGCCCTACGGATCGGTACTTGGTCCCATTATTTTGCCTCTACATCAATGACTTACTGAATTACTTACCTAAGTATCTCCAGAAAGTATGCCTCCTGCCATTGAGAAGCTTTCGTTGATTTCTAGCAAAATTTCTGATAGGCCCGATAGTTTTTCACTTCGACTTAATCATGAAAAAACTACAGCAATTTTCGTTGGCATGAGTTTCTTTTTGGATCGTCTTAATAGTTTCAATTGTTCTGTTTTTATGACTAATGGAATTACTTTTTCATTTGAAAAAGAGGAAAAAAGCTCTAACGTGATAATTGATATTAAGCTAAGTTGGGAATCACAGGATAATTATATTGAAAGAAAGATGGCAATACAGGACATTGATATATATTTTTGAAGTACGAAGAGATGCACATATTATCCCCTACAGGAATTCACTTGGCTTGCTCTGTTCTGACACACGCAGATTATATTTTGAAGCAATATTAATTTATAAAAGTTTTTCGTCTTAATCAGCCTGATCATCTAGTTAATTTTTTTACGAAGTATAGATCTAAGAATGTTGCTCCTGGTGCATTGAAGACCAAAGAACTATCTTTACCTAAGTTGAAGTGGTGCTAAGTTTTTTTCAGTCAGTTTCCAAAGGTTAAAAAATTTTATTTACGAGCTTCGCCGGCTTTGAGTACTGAAAAAAAAGTTTGAAAATATACTTTCAAGTACTCTTCTGTATTCTGGGAATGATTTTGGAGCTATTTTTTAAAAATATTGATAACAAATATGAAACCAACGTTTTGCTAGATTCACTCTGGCTTGTCAAAAATATTTTTTTATGAGCTTCGTTGGCTTTGAGTACTGAAAAAAAAGTTTAAAAATATACTTTCAAGCACTGTTCTGCATTCTGGTAATTATTTTTCAGCTATTTTTTAAAAATATTGACAACAAATTTGAAACCAGAAATTTTTTTCCTATGCTCAAAAATATTTTGGTTCCTCAAAGAGGAATTGTGATAGGTCAAATTTCGATTTTTGATTTTTTGGTATATAAGCATATTTTGAGACTTCAGGAAGTTAAAAAACCAATTTTTAAAAAAAGTCTGTGTGTGTGTGTTTTATTATATTTCAAAAACATTACGGAGTTAAGACCTAATTTTTTTATCAAAAAAGCTCCAGGTACTTTTTTTTTTTTAATTTGGATGTAATACATCATTTATTTCCACGAAAGTACTTATATTTGAAAGTATGATTTTTACTCGATATCTCGAATCTGATACTTAATTTTTTGAAAATTTTTTTCCCAAAATTTTTTTCACGAAAAAATACAAAAAACACCAATTTTTTTTTCTTTTTGGACGTAGTACCTAATTTATTTCTATGAAAGTACTAGTTTTAGAAAGTTTGTTTATAGTAATTTTTTGGATTTGATACCGAATTTTTACAAAAATTTTTCTCAAAATTAAAAAAACAAAAAAATTATTGCAATAAAATAAAATTACTGCAATATTTTTTTTTTGGGGTGTATTACCTCATTTAATTCCATGAATGTACTAATATCTGAAAATATTGCAACCGGTGATGTTTCACAACCGTTATGAAATTAAGACCTAATTTTTTTTTCAAAAATTTTTTCACCAGAAAAGCTCTAGGTACTTTTTTTTTTTTTAATTTCGATGTAATACCTCATTTATTTCCACGAAAGTACTTATATTTGAAAGTATGATTTTTACTCGATATCTCGAATCTTATACTTAATTTTAAAAAAATTTTTTTCCCAAAATTTTTTTCACGAAAAAATACATAAAACACCAATTTTTTTTTTTTGGACTTTGTACGTAATTGTTATTTTTATGAAAATACTAGTTTTAGAAAGTTCTTTTTTAGTCATTTTTCGGATCTGATACCAAATTTTTTCAAAAATTGTTTCCCAAATTAAAAAAAACAAAAAAAATAAAAAACCTGCAATATTTTTTTTTTGTTGGTGTAATACCTCATTTAATTCCATGAAAGTACTAATATCTGAAAATATTGTAATCGGTGATATTTCACAACCAAGACCTAATTTTTTTTTTCAAAAATTTTTTCATCAAGTTTTTTTTTTTTTTTAATTCGGATGTAATATCTCATTTATTTCCAATTAATAAATATATAAACAAAACTAGCAAAAATTGATTTATTACACCGTCGTCCACCATTCCAAACGTCTTCTAAAGGGCCCAATTTGTAACGAAAGTTTATTGTGTCTTATCCGTCTATAGAATTGCTAGCTAGCTAAAACGAAGTTGCGAGTTTAGTCCAGTCAATATACGGAAGGGGGGGTACTATTTTCTTCTACCATCATCAGATTTGGTCTACAATAGGTTTTGTGGGTCACTGATCACGAATTTCGGGGTCTTTTCTATGAAAAGTTAATATTTCATAATTAGCAAAAATCCCCTTTAAAAAGGGGGTGTTTTTGCTATTTTGGCACACTAAGCGTTCAGAAACGGTTTTAATGGGTTTTTTGGGTCGTTGAACAAGAATTTTGAGGAATTTTTTGTTAAAAATTAATTTCTCACCCTTAAATTAACAGAAACTAGCCCTAAAAGGGGCGTTTTTGCTATTTTCACATAGTCATAAAAACTAATTCTTTCTCGAAAAAAGGGTATTTTATTTATTTATCTTACAAAATTGTTTCCCTTAACGTAAATTGTAAACGATTTGATTAACGATCACGTTTTAACAAGGCCATAATATAAAATAATAATTATTATATACATACATAATATTTCATCTCTACTTAAAATTTCATTTAAACAAAAAGAAAAAGAAAATGACATATTAAACGAGAAATTTAATTATACATACAATTTTAATTTTATGCAAAAAAAAAAAAATTTACATGAACAATAATTAAATAAATTAACGTTGCATAAAGCTTAATATTAAAATCATGATTAAAAAAAAAAAATTTATATTAAATTTTATTAAACAATTATTTCGTTACGATTTCATGACGTCGATAGTAAATTTTGTTTATTGAATTTTAATAAAAAAAATCTATGTACCAAAATTTGATACAGTAAAACGTACGTAATTTCATTAATAAATTGATACTGCATATTTGAAGAAGAAAAAAATATCATATAAAATTTAAAACTGGTTTGATATTTATAAAAGTTATTTTTTATAAATAATATTTTTATATAGAAAACTGGTTAAACACGAACATTCTCACTCGTGGTATCTTTTAAATAGTCCGGAATGGACTTGCTGACCAAGTGGCCTCTTTTACACTTGTCTTGAGACCGGAAGTCTTTAAAGGTAAGTGTATAGATGGATATAATGAAAAAAGATACGGAAATTGAGATTCTTTTTTTTTCTTTTTTCATAAAAATTTATTTACAAATTAACTGATCTAATTTTCTCTTCATTCTTATTATGAGACAATTTTTCTTTTTTTCGTATTATATTTTAATAAAGTATGCACTTTTGTTATCGTGTGAATGAATTCTAGACTCTCTCTTCTTTTTAAGATTCTCTTTTTACTATTAGAAACAAAAAAAAATTGTTTGTATTTTTTTCATTCAATTTTTAAGAGAAAATCAAGTTATTTGGGCTAATCAAAGTTAAAAATACAGATTGTATGTTGAACTATTTCTGACTTGGTTCGGAACTTTGATAAATTTAAAGTACTTGGTTTTTAGAAAAATAATTTTTTTTTTGTGTGAAAATGATGGATTAGTGTGATTTTTAACTTGATCCCAACCGAGCTCCAAAATATTTTTAGCCAAGAACGTGATTATTTTCCTTAATTTTTAGCTCCCTAGACTCCATTTAATTCTCTAGCAAGAATAAAAGGTCGATTTCATGGAGCGTATTTATAGCGTATTTATATTACTAGATTCTTGGGACACTAGAGTTGAAACAATTGAAGTTTAGTAATTATCACTAAATTTTTATCAAAGTTTGCCCTGAGGCGGTTGTATGGGTCCTGCTTAAGAAGAATTTTATTAGATTTTGAGTCATAATTAATCATTTCTAATCTAGTTCCCCTAGAATCTAGCAAAAATACTTTACATGAAATTGACCGATAAATAAAAATAAAGAAAATAATTTAGTATATTTTGAAGCTGACATCAAGATAATATAAATATCAGTTGGTCTAAAAAATTTTTTCACTTTTTAATAAACCGAAACTACATTCATCATCGATGACCTAAAATTTTCTATAAATATAAAAATTTTGATTAATTCCTACTTTTTTCTTATACTAAAAAAGTCATAGAAGTAATTTTCATAAATTTTTCAAAAATATAGAAATAAACTTAAAAACGTGACATTATAAAATTTTTATTTAATTTAAATTAGAAAATATTTAACATACATAAATATTAAATTAAATTATAAAAAGATTTATTCTCATAATAATAAAAAATTTATTTATAATAAAATTTGACATTAATTGATAATAATATTTTTTTATACCATATGATTAATTTTTTATAAGTACCAGCTAATAAAATTTTTTTATCATTTAAATGACTTTTGAGTTATTTGACATTTTTGCATATCATTACTTTCTTTTATGGCATGTACACTGTAAGAAAAATTAGTTTGTAATTTTTTAAAATAATTATATTTACTTAAAATATAAATTTATGTACTAAAATGTGCAATAAATAATATTTTTAATTTTTTATTATTTTTTAAAGCACATTAAATACTACTTAAGTAATAAAAAGCTTTAAATGGGGAGAAACTGCATTAAAAAAAATAAAATTTTCTAAATTTTTTTTATTTTTTCGAAGAAAAGATAAACAATAAAAATTTATAAAAAAATAAAATTTTTTAAATTAGAGCAATCGAACAATTTAATGTAAAAAAATCTTTAACAATTTCAATTGATGTGAAATAAGTAAGTAAGCGTATTTAAAAAAAATATAAGTGACATAATGATCAGGTATAAGAATCAAGTCGCGCGACTTACGTCCTGGAAAGTCGTCCTGGTATCTAATATACCGAAAGGAATTATAAATAAAAAAAAAGTATGTGACGCGATAATAAGCTAAATCGTCAGTTTTCTATGGTATTCACACATATAACATTTGATTATAACGGAAATTTCGCATGATCGCATTCGTATATCGTTGTGTTATAATTGCATCTTGTTGATATCTTTCTGTTTTCTCAACATTCATCACATTTCAAACGGATTTATTATGATATATTTCTATCAGCTACTTGATTACGTTTTGACATGTTTTGTTGACTTTGTAGCACGCTATAGAGCAAAGGAGTAAAAAATTGGTAAAATTAGTATGGCTAAAAATTTGTTAAAAAAGACTATTGCCGGGTAAGCATAATGATTTCTGTTGGATTTAGACCTCTTGGCCACGACAAGCCAAAAAAATCACCCAAAAAACGGTTTTTTAGGCTGTATTTAATTTCTCCGACCCATGAACAGACATTACTCTGAACATTAGCTGGAAAACTTACAATATCATCAGTTTTCAAAAAAAAATAACTTTAAGACCAACAAATTTAATTTGAATTTTTCGAAAATTGGTTTTTTAGGGCATAAAAAAAATATAACATCTTTAAATTTTTTTGTACAGGCCTGGTGGGGGTGGGAAACAATATTTTTTAATATTGGTGGCTATTGATAAAAATTTGTTTAATAGCTAGGGTGACTGTACTAATTAATGACCCCCCTCCAATTAAGGCCGGCGGGTCTTTTACAATCAAGAACAAAAAAAGGGGTTTTTGTTTAATTTTATCGGGTAGAAATAATTAATTAAACACTTGAAAATTTTTGAAAATGAAAGGAAATTTATTTAAAAATACAATTTTTTTTCTTCAGAAATTAAGGATGGCGCTGAAATTTGCTATTCCCGAAAAACAACTTCTTTGCTTTTAAAGGACCCTTCAGTCTTAATGTCCAATACCATATAATTCTTATGAAAGACGAGTATTAATTAACAGGGAAAACTTTGGTTACTAATTGGTACTGTCACCCTATGACTTTAGATTTTTTCAAAAAACTGATATTTAAAAAATTCAAAATTGTATTTCAGAGCTTTAAAGTGCTTCTAGGCCCAAAAAAAATTTTTTTATGAAAAGTGATGATACTTTTTGCAAATCTAAAGAATAAATGTATCAATTTCATGATAAATATTATGTATCAGTTACGCACTGTATTGAAAAATTGTATATAAAAAAGGTATTTTATAAATATTTGTTTATCAAAATATAACACGTGCATCTAAGAAATTTAAAGTGTATGCACATTGAAATATATGTATGTGGGTGAGTGTGGCTGTATGCGTGCATTTTGTAATCTAAGTCAGTATGTAAGTAAGTGAATGAGTTCATGCGTAAATAAAAAAGTAAATAGTAAATGTCAAGGATCTTTCGGTTTTATTTCAATTTAACAAATAAAAAATTATGATTCGTTTTTTTAAAGAATTTTCAAAATCATAAAATGTCATGTAAATAATTTTAAGACTTTATCTAACTATTTTATTTTTTAGAAAATCTACAATTTATTATTAATGTAAATTTGCTTTTTTTTTAGTCAATTTTCTGACAAATCATTGCACACAACTTTCAAGATTCAATATTTTCAACTGAATAACCTACAACGACCCATATTTTCTTGTAAATATAAAAAGTTAAATTTCCTTTTCCTTAATGTGTTTGCGAATCGTACTATCATGTACACAAGTATATTATTACTCTCTACAGTAGTAACTGTAGTAGTTTAATAAATTATACAGTATAGTATGATAAATTTTAGCGTATATACCCGGAATTACAAGATTAAATCTTAAACTGTCATTCAAGAAAACTTTTTTGGACCTACATTTCATTTAATTTCCTTTTCATTTATTTGTTGTAAATTTCACTTTTATGATCTGTTTTTAGAGCTCCCTCGCATGTAAATAGAAATTGAAATGAATATTTATATAAATTTATTTCTTGGGCATTTAAATAAGATTATTTATTGGATTTGTTTTGTAATATTTATTGCCAAGCTCTAAAGCAAGAAAATTCTCATGTATTAGCTTCCTCTGCAGGCTCTAACAAATTTAGAAAATTTGTTGACAAAAATTAACACTCAAAAAAAGAGTTATTTTTCATTAATGTGAAAACCAAAAAATTAGCTGCTAAAATAAATTCAAATACTTTTGAATTAAAATTTACAATTCATAAAATATCCTCAAATATAAAATCTTTAATAACCAGTCGTCCTATAAAATTCTATAACGAATTATGCTGTAATCATAAAGATTTTGAAAAATGAAATTAGCCTGATAAATCAAAAAAAGTAGTTTTTCTTTATTACATACATCTATGCAAAATATTAATAGATAAAGGAAGTTTAATTCATCAATTTATAATATAAAAATGCATGCTTTTGCTTCAAACTGTGATGTGCTCTAGATATGTAACACGGTTCTTCAGCATGCAATATTATAAAATTTGTATAAACTATTATTTATTTCTCTAAGTGTCGATCGCTATTTGCTAGTTTTTGTATTTGTGCACTTAATTACAGGAAAATGAAGATTTGCATACCGAAATAAAATATATACACTGTAAAAAAAAGAATAACTTTAATTTTTCTGTCAGCGTGAAAAGGCTATGCCCGGATCTATATAGTGAATCGGCCCACGAAAGATATTTAAAAACTAATTGTATTAGGTCAAAGTACATCTAAAAAAAATAGGATCCTGAAGTTTTCAGACCTCCAGATGCCTTCTGCTCTGATTGGCAGCCTATTAATGATAAAAAAAAAAGTAAATTTTTAGCGACTTTTTAGTCGTCTTTTCGATACTCCCGTGGTAAAACGATTCTGTCAAAATGATCTTGCGACCTCTCAATCAAAAGGTTAGACGATATACTTTGAGAAAAAATTACTTTTGGAAGTGATTTTAGTGCATTCTTTTGATTGGTAGACCATAAACCGTCCAAAATAAAGTTTTTTTCTTCTTAAATTTTAACTTTGGCATCGATTTAAAAAAAATTGAGAGATATGCCCAATCTATTTTTTTTTTTAACTAATGAAAAATAATAAAAATTTTTATTTATGACCATCCACGCTCAAAAATATTTGGGGCAACATGGTCAAATACTTAAAAAACTGAAATAACTTTTGTTTTTAATTTTGCGATTTTTCGAAAAAGGACCCCGCACAAATGAATAGGAAACGGCCGTTTGATCAAATTCGGTGAATTTTTTGTATGTTTTAGATTTTATTATTCTGAAAAAATGTCTCCATGGACACAAAGCTCCAAAGTCTCAACTTTGGCTGCTAAGGAGCTTGAAAGCTCCATAGCGCTATTACACAGGCACAAAAAAAAAATCATGTACCAGAGGGTAGACCCTCTGGTATGGGGGTTTTTGGTGGTGCTAAAACCGAATATGGCCATAGAAATGCAATAAAACTAGCCAATTTGTTCCCAGCGCCCCCGTAAGCCCCCCAAAGGAGTGAATAAATTTTTTTTCTTCGAAAATACTATATACTCATGTTTTTTGGGACGCTTATACCAAAAATGTATACAAAAAATGTTTTTCACCAACTTTTGGCCTTGTAGACGACCCCAGTGCTCCCATTTATACCCCCCCCCCTAACGGGTAAAAATATTTTTATTACAAAAATTAAAATTTAATATGAATTCTTATATTTTTTGGGACGGTGAAACCAAAAATGAATATAAAAAATGTTTTCTACCAATGTTTGGCCCTGTAAACCACCCCAATGGCCCCATGCACCCCCCCTTCCCAAAACAAGATACAAAAATTTTTATTACAAAAACTAAAAATCAATGTGTATTGTTATGTTTTTTGAGGCGCTGAAACCAAAGATGAATATAAAAATTGTTTTTAACCAATGCTTGGCCCTTTACACGACCCCAGTGCCCCCATTCACCCCCCCTCAAATTTGTGCGGGGTCCTTTTTCAAAAAATCGCAAAATTAAAAACAAAAGTTATTTTAGTTTTTTAAGTATTTAACCATGTTGCCCTAAATATTTTTTAGCACGGATGGTCGCAAATGAAAATTGTTTTATTTTTCATTAATAAAAAAAAAAAATAGAATGAGTATATCTCTCAATTTTTTTTAAATCGCTGCCAAAGTTGAAATTTAAGAAGAAAAAAATTTTATTTTGGACGGTTTATGGTCTACCAATCAAAAGGATGCACTAAAATCACTTCCAAAAGTAATTTTATCTCAAAGCATATCGTCTAACCTTTTGAATGAGAGGTCGCAAGATCATTTTGACAGAATCGTTTTACCACGGAGTATCGGAAAGATGACTAAAAAGTCGCTAAATATTTACTTTTTTTTTAATCATTAATAGGCTGCCAATCAGAGCTGAAGGCATCTGGAGGTCTAAAAACTTCACGATCCTATTTTTTTAGGTGTACTTTGACCTAATACAATTAGTTTTTAAATATCTTTCGTGGGGCGATTCACTATATAGATCCGGGCATAGCCTTTATTATCGTTTTATTTAAATTGAGGGCAGTTTAATACAATGTATAAAATAGATTCAATAGCTATATTTTCTAACACGCTGACATGCTCGTGGCAGACAGAATTTTTTTTTTCTTTTAAATGGTTGCAAGTGACACAAAACCTAAAGAAAAAAAAAATTTTCATTTTGGCCCAAAAATATTTTACTAAGTTCTACCATGCTACGGTGCTTGCATTTTAAATGGGTGTAGCTCTTTTTTTTTTTTAAATTTTCTTTACGTTGCAAGCCATTTTTAATTATGTAAAAGAAAAACATAATTCTGGCTGCCACAACCAGAATTTCGGTATGGGCAACTGGAATTTTTTTCAGTTTATGTATTACTCAAAAAAGGTAAAAATACGTTCCGTCAAAATTAGAAAGTCTTTTTTTGCCCAATTTGTGTAAAATATTTGTTTTCTTTTCTTGCATCTAAATAATTGATTTCATTTTTTTACCCTGGATAATTGGACTCCTCCCATTTGAGGGTAAATTATGGCTCCACCCCTTTGTAAATACTAGCAACCCCCTTATCTATTTGAAACATATTGATAAAAATGAGTTTTTTTGTTCTGTTTGAACAG
The DNA here is from genome assembly GCA_022575985.1 of Anagrus nilaparvatae. Classification (NCBI taxonomy): domain Eukaryota; kingdom Metazoa; phylum Arthropoda; class Insecta; order Hymenoptera; family Mymaridae; genus Anagrus; species Anagrus nilaparvatae. The sequence continues at coordinate 2,233,355 of JAKSXM010000239.1, forward strand.
TAGATGGTGCTTATTGCTTTTAAAAAATCTGTTTTTACAAACTTTTAGTTGCAAAAAGTGGTACTCCGTGCCAATTTGGTACCAAATATCCTTTATATTCTTAATTATTAAATAAAGTTTACAAGCTTCTTTAAATTTCAATAAAATCACATAAAACTAAATGTAATTACGTTGCTATAATTAAAATATATAATTTGTTTAGTAATTCAATTTATTTTTTAATAAAATTAGAAAATTTATTTTAAAATAACTGACATTATTATGACTTATGAATTTTATTATACCTAACATAAATGAAAATCATAAAAGTCTAGAAAAAAAAATTTATATATACATACATGTAAATATAAATAACTTAATTATAACATCTTTATTATTGTTTAGAAATGGTGCTTTTTTATATAAATAAAATTTTATTATTTTAACAAGATAATTAGGTTTAATTTTTTTTTCTCCTTTTTATTACAGTGTATATTATTTTATATGTTTGTTTATGCTTTGAATTTTTAAATAATTACTTTTAATAATTCTATGTTAATTAGTCTGGATACTATTTTTAAGACAAGGGAAAATAATGAATTCTCTAAAAGATTTGCTTTGTAAATTGAATTTGTTCTTAAAAGAATTGGACATAGCATATTGGAAACTCTTGATTTTCTATGGATCGAATATATATTTGCTATATGTTAATTCGGTTACTGGTTCATTAATTATTCTAATATTTCATTTGATGCATTAAATGCATTATTATAGTTATTCATTTGCTAAAAACTAGGTATCGATAGTACCAGAAAGCACCCTTATTAATCTAAAATTAACTATTCATTAATAGACATCGCAAAAAATCTCAATAATTCTCTAAAAAACACGGAAGCATAAAATTTTCTTTAAAAAAAATCTGGTCTAGATTAAAAATCATAAACTCATAAATATAAAAATGATTAAATTTAAGATTTTAATCAAATTTTTTTACTCTCTAAGATAGAAATATAAAACATACAAAGAGAAAATACACTTATTTCCTTCATATATTATATATATCATCTTATTACATGCAATGAAAGAAAAAGTAATAATATCCTTGAGGCTAACACTGACCTTATAACTTAATACTTACATACCCATAAAAAAATTTTTTTTCTCTTTTCAAAAAAAAATTATGTATATGAACTTATAATTATACAATGTATGTATATAATTTTACATACATATGAGAGTCTATATATAATTAACTTCTTTTTTAGGCTAAACCATTCTATTAAATATGAAAAAAAAGAAACATCCTTTATAATACAAGAAGCAAATCCGTCATGGAAAATAAATATCTTATTATAAATAATATTTAATTCAATATTATATCCTATATTATTATTATTATTAATTTTTTTAAAGCTTTTGAATATTTATATTTTGATTTTTTTTTGGTTATATTATTAACTGTGTCATGTAAATACTCACTGTATAATTTAAAAAAAATATTTTCTCAAATATTTTTATTTGATGTTTAGAAAAATAAAGGAAATTTTATTTTATTGAAGTTTTGATGGTTTATAAATTTTTTAAATTTATGTACACTGGTAGATTACTCAGTTTGGAAATTCAAGTGTTTTATTTAATTCATTTAAGAATATTGTCAATGTTACATTGCAATTTGTTTTATTTGAAAGGAGACGTTTGAGAGTAAAATTTAATTGACATAAAAATAATCCTCGTAAGACATATTGAATGCTAATTTACAGAACCCATAGTTTTCAGTAATTTGAATTATATACTTTTTTTGACGAAACTTATTAGTACCTAAAGTACTAATATTGGGGTGCTATGGGTATTTGGGAAATAAATCATTGACAGCATTAAAGTCTTTAGTACACTCTAGGTGGAATTAAGCATACTTAATGCAGCTACTCTGTCTAAGACTGAGCATGACGAGACTTGAGCTCTGATCTTCTTAGGCTCTTAAACTTAGATTAGCGTTGACGAGACCTAAACAATTCATATTTATAATAAATTTTGTGCCATTCAAATACTTGTAATATTCTCTTGTGTTCTTGCTAGTTTGCTGTGGATAGAACATTAAGCGGCTAAACCGCGAAATATTGGTGAACATTCTTAGAAGAGGAGAGACTGCTATCCTGGGGAAGGCAATAAGGCAAGGAAATATTGACGGAGCAGAGATATTAGTTAAGGAAATCATGACGTTGCTGGAAAAAGCATGTAACAAAGCTATGCCAAAAAAAAGAACCCGTGAAGGAAGACCACCAGCTTACTGGTGGAATGCAGAAATAGCCCATCTAAGGAGTGCAAGCTTAACGACGAGAAGGAGAGCCACACGTGCAAGGACCAGAACGGACGCTGCTGAGCTGATGGCAGAGCATAAGCAGGTAAAGAAAAGCATGAAACTTGCTGTTAGGAGAAGCAAGGGAGCATGCGAGATGCCTTTGTGTAATGAAGTGGACAATGACCCATGGGATCTTGGTTACAAAATATTCACCAAGAGAATTGATGCGCTTTCCGCCAGTGGCGTTATGAACGAAGAGGAGGCAGAGACAACTGTAGTAGAGAGACTAGAAAATGTTGCAGCCGCCATATGTTTTAGGTCTCAGTCTGTCTTTTTTTAACTTACAATACTTATGAGGCCGCCATGTTTTATAGGTCTCCACTATCCATTTTTAGCTTATGCAATTCAATACAACGTTAACAACCAATCAGAAATCGATCCCCCGGTTTCTAGTGTTTTTATTATAATTGTCTCTCAGAGGAGGTTAGAGGCAGTTAGACGTATAGTTGACGGACTCATCTGGAGAGGGAGTAAGAACATGACTTAGAAGAAGATGACGAGGATGCTATTCCCGAATTCGCCGTGGAGGAGATTCTAACCAGGAACTGATGGAATACCCACTAAGATTCTAAAGATAGCCGCGCACGAGTGTCCACAACTTATTCTGTGTATGCACAACATTTCTACACGGGCAGGTGTCTTCAGCAAACTCTGGAAGAGGGACAGATTGTTCCTTAAGGTAAGCAAGGGCAAAGAAGGCCCCAGACCGCCAATTTTTTGTCGTCCTCTTGGATTACTGGACACAGCCGAAAAAACTACGAGAAGATGCTGCAATCAAGGGTATTGAAGGCTGTACCAACTGCAGGAGATCTCTCTTTATTTGATATTTGATATTTGATATTTTATTTATTGTATAAATATACAAAGGCAGAGAATCATACATTTTATGATTCTCAAAATAAAATTTAAAGCAAAACAATATAAAATTACATAATTAGTTAAATTTAAGATAAGCTAGATTTACAGTATATAGTTCATTAATTAGATGATGCGTAAGTTAATTTATATATGGCGAATGGAAAAGGGTATGTGGATTGTGGATTTGGAAGTGGAGGTTTGTTGATAGATTAATTTGAGTTTTTGGTATTGGTAAGTTTAGAGATGGGAGACTCTGTTAAGAGTCTGATGGGGAGAGTTATTGATATGTTTGGAAAGGTTATTCTTGAAGGTGTTAAAAGAGGAGGATAGTCTAATCCCTGTTGGAAGAGTGTTCCAATATAGCCCGGTACTGACTAAGAAAGAAGATGAGTAGGGTTTGCGATGATGAGTAGGGACCTCAAGTTCTTTGAATTTGGGACTGAGTTCTCTAGGGGGTATCCTGTATTTTAATTTTGAAAACAAAAAGTCTGAGAACTGGAATAACAGAATTTTGAATAAGAAACAAGTACTATTAGGAAACGTGGTCATAGTAACCCAAGTTAAAGATATATTTGATTGCTGAATTTTGTAGTACATTTAAGGTCTTAATGTGCTCGTTTTTAAGATTGCCTAGTATGGATGACCAGTAATCAAAGTGGGGCATGATTAGGGACATTACAAGTTGCTTCCTAGTTTCCTAGTCAACGTAGTTTTTGAAATATCTTAATCTGTAAAGCGTGCTACGTCTTTTATTAGTAATCTTGATAATATGATCATCCCAGTTTAGTTTATGATCGAAAATGATACCTAGATTTTTGACAGTCTTTACAAATGGAATGCTGATATTATGGTTAGGTAGTTGAATGGAGATGCCAGATTCGAAAAAATTTTCGAGATATTTTTGAGGACCTAATGCAGTAGCTTTAGTTTTGGCTAAGTTAATTCCTAGTTGATTATCATAAGCCCAATTTTTGATATTTATTATATCGTCTATAAGTTTGTTAAGATTTGAATCGATATTATCATATTCAGTGGAGAGGTAGATTTGGAGATCATCAGCATATAATAGCCTGTTAGAGTTCAAGAGAAAATCTTTAATATCATTTATAAAGACTAGGAACAACAGGGGACCAAGAATGGAGCGTTGTGGGACTCCGCTCTTGATGTTTTCCCATTTGGAGTAGGAGTTATTACTGCTGTTGATTATAGCTTGTTTTCTGTTTACTAGATAAGATTTAAACCAAGTAATAGTTTTATCTGAGAAGCCATAGAGTTTTAGTTTGTTCAGCAATAGGCTGTGAGAGACGCTATCAAAGGCTTTTTTGAAATCAAATAGAATTAAGAAGGTTAGTTTCCCTGCTTCTATGTTACTAGTGACGTTATCTAGGAGCTTGGCAAGCAGGACTTGTAGATTTCTCCGTTTTCTGAATTCGTATTGCAGGTTGTCTAGCAAGCTGTTGGTTTCTACGAATTTTATTATTTGGTTGTGGAGTGTCTTTTCGAAAACTTTAGAAATTAGGCAAAGTAGAGCTGACTTTGTTTACGGGCATTATTAAGACTTCTCTCGACAATACGGGTTTCACCGAGGGAAGTCAGCTATCGATTCCATAAGCAGTATCGTCTAGGCCATCGATAATGCACACACAAGTTATGACTACTCAAGGAAAATCACTTTCCTAATGACCCTTGATGTGAAGAATGCCTTCAACTTGGTGCAAGCAAGATGGTGAGATTTCATGGAGGGGCTAAGGAACTTTCAGGTGCCAAAATATCTGCGAAGAATCATCAGCAGTTAACTTAGCGATCGAAAAAAAATCTAAGAGACTGCGCAAGGAACAAGATTGAGGAGAGTAACTGCAAGAGCAGTTCAAGGATCGGTCCTCGGACCGGATTTATGGAACATCATGTACGACCAGGTACTTAGGCTCCCAATGCCGGATGGATACTTTTATTGTTGGATACACGGATGATCTGGTCCTAGTAATCACAATTTAGACGTTTTATTTTCTTCTCTTCAAAGCTTAATTAAATATATTATTAAATTTTTGTGTAGAAATATTGCGATTGTATCAAAATAAACTATAAAGTTTAATCATTTCATACATAAATTTTTTTATTAGCCCAAATGATCCAAAAAAGGTCTAAAAATGTTTTTCTTTGTAAAAATATGAATTTTATACAAAAACGGAAAATAAAAAAAAAAAAATTAATAAACGGAACCTTCGTATAACCAGGGAAATTTCAGATATTAAAACAGTACTTAAAAGTTAATTTATTATAAATAGAACCCGAGAAATATAGAAAAATCACCAAAAGAAGCTAATTAACCATCCAGATAAATAATTAAATATATTACAAATACAGTTGCTTATAATTTAAACCTTAAATTTAAAAAAAAGAACAAGTAATCTACCAGTATTTCTATAAAACATGAAAATTTTTAAATATATTAATTAAATGTCAAAATTTAATTAAAAAAAAAAATATAACCTTTTTTAAATTCATAACTAAATACACGCATGCATTAAATTATATACTTTTTTTGCATGTATAATTTATCATAAAGTATTAGGTCGTTATATTATATATGTTTAACACACAATTATAAAATGTATAATATAATAAATATTAAAGTGAAAAATAAAAAAAAAATCTTTTAGGATATATAATATTAGAGAGAAAGTTTTATTTTTTTCATCTAGTTCTTTACATTATTATATATAAAATTTTCACTTAACCAATCGAAACCGGAACCCTTGATATAATAATAGTATAACCTATCGAACGCATCAAGAGTTTATATTTATTTATAAGTTTTTTTTTTTATATTTGTTATTGAAATTATTATAGTTAGATATATAAATATATTATTTTCTTTAGACAATATAATCACAATAACACTTATGAGTGAGATATTTTATGTTTACAGAAATATATTCTTAAATGTCTAATAAGATAAATATAATATAGAAATTCAATATACCTTTATTTTAAAATCTAGGTCTTTTTATTTTCTAATATTATTAAAACTGTATCTTATTAAAAAATTAATCTTATTTAATTTATATGGTTATTATAATTTACTTTCAAAATACTATTTTTTTAAATTCAGACATTTATTAGTTTTTTATTCAATTACTAAAAGGCGAAGACCCCTGCACGCTTTGCGCGTCAACCCCTGCTGAAATGGTTCTCGTTTTTGTAAAGATATTCCAGCAACGATTATTAAGTACTGTTCGAATGAAATTTGTTGTCACAGGAAGTTAGTGTTAGGTAAGGGAGACCGAAAATTGACGCAAAATAAGAGGCGGTTAACGTGATAAACAGGGTGCAAATGGTTTAATTACCTATATTAATGGTGAAAAATAATTTTATTTGTTAGACGTTAAAAAGGAATTCAACTTGGCAAACTGAACAGACTTCTTAGAAACATTTATGGGTTATGTCTAAGCTATCATTAGCATAATTAGTATCACAGAACCTATAAACACGTGTACTGTTTAACAGTAATATAAGTTTTATAATTTAGTTTTTATATTTTTACTTGAGAAATAGCTATGAATAAAACGTTTTAAATCTCACAGAAATAATCTACACGCTTTAGAGTAAAGCTAGTTTTGATAATATCTGGAAATCAAAGTAGAGGGACCCACAATCTTACGCAATGAAAACCCTTATAAATATATCCTACGTGTGGCCCTCGACCTCATTCACCCACGTTTTTCGCTGGAAGGTACTTCATACTCTTTGCTTGCTGTCAAAATGCGTTTGTCAATCTTTGTCGCTCTTGCTGATCTTGTTGGCTGTGTGTTGGTGCAGAAGCTGAAAAGACGTGCTGAAGCAGTAACTTTCAACGCCGGGGTTGGGTCAAACCAGAGACAGAAAAGTCTGTCTTCTCTGACAGCCATTGTGGTCTGTGGTCAGTTGTTTTGACAAGCCGGGCGGCCAGGTGCTTCTAAAAGATCTTCTACGTGTTTGACTGTTTTGCATAAGGTATTTGTTGGTAAAGGTTGCGTGTTTTAGGAAGTAACTAGCAGCAAAAGTCGACACCTTTCGGGGCCATCAAACAATACGACAACTCTTGATACCGAAGCTCTTTCACCAAGCAGATTTAGTAAATAACATGTACAGATACATTAATACCTAAGTAAAAGAAATGCCCTAAGAATAAAATTTAAAACTAGCAAATAGGGATACACACGCATATACATCAATACTTATTACACTAATATTTTTTTATTTTTTCTGGAACAATACTATTCGGGAAAAAATTCCTCTCAAGAAAATCTCCATCGGGAAAATGTAATTTAAATTCGGGAAAACGGTAGGGAATCTCCTGAAATATATTATATGATGATATCTTCAAATCATATTACCAAATGTCTGTTTTATGATAGATTGATAGGCTATGATCATATAGATTCAGAATAGACTTAACTACAGTGCTTAATTTAACTTTTGAGTCGTGTATAAATTCTCTTTATAGAACTTCTCAACAAACGAAAATTAATCTTTAAACATTTGAACTTCATTTATTTTTTCTACTGTCAAACCTGCCTGGAATATAAATTCCGATCCAACGCAATATAAAGTAATAGACCCACAAAATAAATTATTATAATTGTATTACTTACCATCAGTTAGATGGCCGAAAAAATCTTCAAGCAATGCTTTCAAACAATGCATTTGAGCAGAGAACTGGACATCTATCTTGCAATGTAATGGTGTAAAGGCAAGAGGCTCTGCGGGTACAGAACCAGTCAAGACAGAAAACCCATATTGAAATTAAGACATACATTAAAAGCTATATTATTTAGCTTGAATGAATAAGATTTTTGTACTATGTATTTACTTTTTCATTAAAGAATTTTTCTTGAGAATGCATCTCACAACAAAACTTCTATTTTCAATTCATCTTGATTCTCGTCTTTACTTTCTTCAGTACTTATATTCTCTACCTATGACTGAATATAATTTTACCTAGTTTTAACATGGAACATGTTTATAGGGAGGGGATAATTTGGAAATCTGAAAATTAAGAGGGGGGGTGGTAAAAAATGTCCAATTTAAGAAGAAGGGGTCAAATATGTCCAATATGTTTGAGGGGAGAGGGTCAAATGGGGCTAAGAATAATTTCAATTTTGGGACTTTTTATAATTCGGGTAAAGGGGTTTAAAATAATCCGGGTTAAGGGACTTAAAATATTTTCGATTTAGGGGAATAATATAGAATTAGGGAATCAAAATAATTTGGATTTAGAATTTCTACATCTAGTAAAGATGATAATAACAAATCAGAAAAATAGCAAATTGTATTGTAATGTTGCGTAAAATTTATGCATTAAACCGCCATCAGCTCTAAGTAAACATGTTCCATGCATTTTGGTTGCGTTTACACAAGCCGGTTATAAGTTTTGTATCTCGCAAAATAAGAACTTTGAAAATAAAAGTTAAGCCCTATTGTAGAAATCGAACTTTTTCTAATTTATCTTAATTAATCGTAGTTAATAAATAAAAAAATATAAAATTGTTCATTAAATTCAAGAAGATAGGAAAATAGCGAAAAAGTAAAGTGGCAGTTAAACAAATGATTATTAATCTTTAGCACACAATATAGAGCAATGGGAATTGAATCATTAAAGGAAAGTTATTTATTTTTTGTTACTTGGAAAGGTTTGCGTGTTACAAAGTTTATAGAGTCGTCTTTTGAATTTCTTTGTTAAATTAAGCGTTTAGATTTATTTTCTTGATATTAATTCTCTTGCCAATACTGTTTAATTATAAATAAATTCAATTTTTTGATCTGGCTACAAAATAAAAATAAATTTTAAAAGTAAAAAAAAAATGTATTTATTTTTTTTATAATTTTTTGTCCTATATTTTTGTACAAATGACAACAGGAAATACGAAAAAAAAAAGTTTAATTGATTTCTTTAGAATTAATTTCTATTTATTCCAATAACAGTTAATTTAAACTTACAATAATTGAAGAAAGTAAAAAAAGAAATAAAATAATGTTAATTAATAAAAATAATGGTTTGTGATACAATTATCCAAAAAAGCAAAAAAATTCACTTTAAAAAATACTAAAAATTCAATGCCAAAAAAAAAAATAAATGAAAAAATTTCTTTTATTTTGGTCATTAGTTAAATGTAATAATAAATTAAAAATTATATTTGAAAAAAAAAATTAGGTTGTTGTTTACAACATGAGAGATAAAAATATAGGGTGTGGCAAAAAAAATATAATATTTCTATGTTGAGAAAGTAATATGGACAGATATAAATGTGTAATCGAGTTTATCTTGTGATATATATTTTTTCTTTTTATAATTTATAATAATGTTTTATGAATCTTTTATGAATGACTTTATTTTTAATTATTTGTACATTGAGCAAATTTTCAATTATAATATTGGACATGAAAAATTTATTTGGTTAGAAGAGGGTTGTGAATTTTTTAAAGATGTTTGTTAAATCCACCCCTTTGTCATATTCTAAAATTTGGACATAAAAGTTATATTATAATTTTTTCAAATAAGTATCACTATTTTTTTTTTTACCAATTACGCTATTTTACGAGAAAACTAATGATATGTAAGAAAAATAATTTAGTTTTGTTAACAAATTTGGGCTTGATCCATGACTAAATTTAGATTTAAAAATAGGGTAAAGTAAAAGAAAAAAATTTATAGGGTTGATAAATTTTAACTAATTAGGCCCTGCATTTGAATAAATTTGTAATATTAGTTGCAAGACCTATCCTGAGCTTTTCTATCATAAAATAAGATTATTATTATTACACCTTATCATTCTAATCTAACCCAATAAACCAAAAAAATATGTTGAAAATTCCAATAAAATTGTCGCATAAAATTTAATGACTATTTTGCCTGCATACATTTATCAAAGGAACCAGTCCCTAGTATCATTGACACTCCTCTTCCGTCTTACCGGTACCGATACAACATCATTTTAGATACAAATGATTTAATTCTCAACTTGAACAACAACAACAACAATAACAACAAATTTCTATCTTATTATATTTTTTTTCTCTTAACTTCTCTCTAGCTCATTCAATCTTTCTTTCACATAACTTTTTTTTTATAGAACAAATTACATTTGTATGTATATATAATTTCCCACTCTTGATAGTATATATAGAAATCATTATATATTACTATTTCGCATTCACTTACATACAAGAAATCTCTCTATACCACCTTCCCTAAAGGATCTTTCATATACCCACCCGGGTTAACATAGTTCCTTCTTGTTTTATCATACATAGGACTGGTATATATAAAAGTAGCTGGGGAAAAGACACGCGTCTCAGAAGCAGTGCATCGTTTGCTCACGCATCGTAAATTTTATAGAGCAAAAAATATATATAGTGTGGTTTTTTTTTTATTTCGGATTTACTATAAGGGCCATATAGGCGAAAAAAGGTGCCAAAACAAAAGTAAGATTTCATTTATATTAACAAAAAAATTTAGTGGTTTAACGTGAAGTTGTTAATTGAAAATTATTCTTTTTGTTTTTTTATAGGTACAAATTATAATTTTAAAAAATGAAGCCAGCGTTAGTAATTTTGGTGATCAGCTTTTTAGGATTAAGTTTTGGTAATCCAGTAGAAAATATAGATAAAATAACTGTTGTTGAAAAAGAAACATTAACAGTTGATGATAATGGAAAATACGAAGATGAAATATTAAGAAAATTAAATTACAAATGTTCACAAAATGATTTAAATAGCTGTGGATTATTAAAAGTCGTAACATACATTAATAAATTATTAAAAAAAGCAACTATTGAATTAACTGATGATATTGAAATTAAGAAAACAAGTCAAGCTAAAGAAGAATTCTTAAGTTTTCCTGGTGGAAGAAATTCTGGACAAGATGATGAATCTGAAGCATTTGACTTAATTGCCAATAAAGTTTATGCATTCATTAAATCGAGAAGTATCAAATGGAGATTTTTACCTGACGACGATGTTGTTGTATCTGCTAAAGAAGATGAAACTGGTTCACTTAACCTTGGTCTTTCTATTGAAAAATCGGACAATGCTGTACAAGATGGTAATTTTTCTTAAATTTAATTAATTCAATATAATTAATTTACTCGATACGAAATTCACTGCTCGCATTACTGAACAATTTTTTTATACTCTCTTCCGGAGTCAAAGGCTATTGAACTTTCAAAAAAAAAAAACTAAATAAATTTTTTTGAATTTATTAAAATAACAAAATTTTATCGTTTTTTTTTGCATTCTTTAGTTTTTCTAACGGTTCACATTACATTTTTTTAAGTGCACACTTTCACCCAAAATATTATAATTTTTCCATGTTTTATTGTCTTTTTCATTTTTCTTTATTTTTTTTAAATGCATAAAATTAAACGCGTAAATTATACCGTTATTTATAGATGAAACATTTAGGTTACAAATAATTTTATATTTTCTTTTTTTTATTAATATATAAAATTTTTTTTAATACCATGTTTTGAACAAAAATTTTCTAGTTTACATATTTTTAACATATATTTATCAATGTTTAACTCGAAAATAACTGATTTTCTGAACTTGTTTAATGACTACTGTAAGTGTAAATAAAAATTTGCATACATTTTTTCTCATGTACAGTAGTCAAGAAGTTATTTTGAAAATTTGCGGTTTTTTAAATACTTTAGTGCCATATTGAGCTAAAACTAAGCTACTAAAATTTTATATGATAAAATTATCTATTTTATGCGAGTAAAGTTCAGGGTTACAATTTATAACATAAATATTGTACTTTTTACTCCTTTTGGTTTCAGTAGATATATTTTTAACCCAAAAAAATGAGCTTGAAAATTTGATAGGAGTCTTGTAGGAAAATTTTCGGTCTCTTAAGAGCAGATATATTTTTTTGTAAAACTAAGAGTTTTAAAGGTGCCTTCCTGGGTTATTAATATTTTGGTAAATAACTTCTATTGATCCCCACGAAGATGAAAATAAATAAGATTTTTGGAGTAAATTTCATCCTAGGGTAAAAAAACAAGTATACTGTTTTATGAAAGCCCCAAAATATTGGCCACTTCAATTTGACTTTTATTTGCCCCAAACTGTCCTGAAAACGAAAAGTTTTTCATGCTTGGACTAATAAACAAAATCAAAAGTTAGAATGAATTTTTTTTTAATTGTTTATTTTTAAAGTTCTCAATGCAAAAAAAATTCAGTAATTATTAATTAAAATTTTATCAATTTTTTTTGAAATACAAATTTTTAGACTTGAAAATGAAAATATTAATAAAAGAAAGATAAATGATATCAAATCATCCTATTATTTAAAAGTAGTTATATGAACTAAAATTTTCATGTTTTAAACTTTCGTTGCTAAATACCAGACTAAGTACCCATTTTCGACACCCATTTCGAAAACTCCTTAAAAAATATTCAGGCTAATATACATTTTTATGTTTTGGTTTAACAATAAAAAATTTTCTTTTCACTACTTTTTTAAAATTTTTACGATGTAAATAAAAATATTTATATTTCTTTTCTTTTTTTGGTTTCAAAATTAAAAAAAAAAAATATTCATACTTTTAAATAAAAAAAAATTTTTTCTATTATTAATATTCAGAAAAAATAAAAAAGTAGGTTAAAATTTTAATCGATTCATTGTTTATATGTGTTTGTATGTGAAACTAGAACAAAATTAATCATGTTAAACCTTAATAGTTAATTAATTTTTATAAGTAAGTGATCACATAAAAAAATAATTTATTGATTGAAAATTGAAAATTTTCTTTAAAATTATCATTTTTTTTTCGTAAATTAGATTGTAAAATGAAAAAGAAAACAGAGCGTTCCCACGTAAAAATAAACGAGAGAAAATAGTAAACGTAAACGCACTTGAAATAAAAACAAAAATTGAAAAAAAATGACTGACACAAATTATTTAAATATTTTTCATGTTCTAAAAAAAACTTTTTTTTAAATTTACAGGTCGTGGTAAAAAGAACAACATGGGACCACTATTAGCAGCAGCAGTATTAAAAATTGGTTTGATCGGTGGTTTAGCATTTAAAGGTTTAGCATTATTAGTTGGTAAAGCCTTACTGTTATCAAAAATAGCCTTATTATTAGCAAGTATTATTGGTCTTAAAAAACTATTCTCACAACAAAAACACGTAACATATGAAGTTGTGTCACATCCTCATCCACATACCCCAACACACAGTTTTGATTCACATGGACATGCTGATTTTTCGGGTGGTTGGGCAAGAAATTTCCAAGAACAACAACGTGAAGCTGCATCAAAAATGGCATATTCTGCTCAAGAACCCCAAAATCACTGATTAAAAAAAAAATCGTGTTTTTATTTATTAATTTAGTTTAAAAACAAAAACCTTTTAATTTTGAATCGTAAAACGTTCAACTTCTTTTTTACTACTATTTTTACTTATACTAAGAAAGAGATAATGAAAAAATTTAACGTTCTACCATTCAAGTTAAGGGTGAAATAATTAATAAGGCAAGACTTTTTTTTAAGTTACCCATTTCGCACATAAAACATAATCATCCAACAAAAATAAATTAACAAGTCATTACAATTAGAAAATTGACAAATTACGACATTGACAGTAATCAAGACAAACTGCACGACAAAACCTGGACAAATTTGACAAAGGAATATATTTAATAATTAAAAAATTATTAAATATATTTTTCTGTTAAAAAAAAAAATATAAATTTAATGCGTGAAAAACGCGTAACGGTTTTTAACAAAAAAACTTATATTACGGACGATATGTGACGGAAGGCTGCGTTCTGGAAAAAAGTAAAAAAAAAAAAATGGACTTCGGCACGCATGCATTTTATACATAAAAAGTACACTTGTTGGCCGACTTTTGATATGGTCGTGTCACGAGTAATACTACTATGCGGAACAGGAAAGAAAACTGGTCCGATCAAGGCCATACATAGAAAAAACGAAGACTAGACTTGACACACACACACACACTTGTATATTATTTATGACCAATTTTAGTAAAACTTGTTATCATATAACTAATAATTACGATCATTGATCTTGATCTTATTTAAAAACGTTGTTGACCGACGGTTATTGTATAGTTTTTCTTCAAATTGACATTTTCTTTTATGTTTATTACTGTTATTATTTACTTACTTACTTTTTTTCTTAAGACGACATTTTTTTACGACAAATTCATCGACATTTGCACATTATTTAATACCTTTTTTTTTTTTTTGTTTTTTACAAAAGAAAAATATTGTTTATTTATTTATTTAATTTATTTATTTATTTATTGAGAAAAAAAAAATTGTACATTTTTTTTTTCTTACACTAATTGAAGCGAGATGAGATATCGATTGTATAATAATTAATTAAAAAAAAATGTGTTACTGTTGACTTTTTTTTTATTTATTTATTAATGTATAAAAAAAATAATTTTTTATATAATAAAAATATATATTTTTTGTAAATATAAATTTTTTACAAAAATAAATAATAATTGTGTTTTTTTTTTATTTTAATGAAAATAGAAAAATTATTAATTTTTCATACTCTGAATAACTAAATTTATTCAAAATTTACTATAATTAAGTAAGGATATAAATAATTTATTCACTGGGATATAATAGACCGATAAGAATTCTATTTTATTTTTTATATAAGGAAATTGGTGTTACAAACTTAACGCCAGGCGAGTAAGTGTCATGATCTAGACCGCAAAAATATGAGATTTCATGATATAGAAACACTCCTTTCGATATATATAACATGAGTATTTTGTTTATGTGCGAGTTTATTCAGTGCCAAGTTTATTTTTTTTTTTTATGTAGAAAAGTAGAGTAATTTTAATACGTAATTTTATATTTAATTAGGTATATTGGGTTTTTCAGGTAATTTTATCTAGTTGATTTTCTTTTGGATGTAAGAAATTGTTTTAATTTTAGAATTTTGAGAATATATGGGTTAAGGGATGTTATGTTAATCGTAGGAATTTTTCAATTCAGAAATTCTGGTTTTTAGAAACAGTTGTTAAGTGACACGTTCTCTGCTAAATTTCGTTAAAATAATCATAAATCTCCAAAAATTTAGTGGGAACTGCAGTACTTTTTACCTGTTTTTTTTTTGTAATCCAAATTAAGCTTAAAATTTTCCTATTTGGAAAATTGTATAAATTAAAAAATATTCAGTGTAAAAATATGTAGTAAGATTTTTTCCATAAGAAAAATTCTATATCATAGTTAAACTTATTAACTTTTATAGAATAGAAGACTATATATCAGATGACCTTGAAATTAAAAACGGAGAAAAAAAGCACCTAAAGACAAAAAAGATTTGAATGGTCAAACAGATTTCACTTTTATGGCCAAAGAAATCATTAAAAGGGATAAGGAAATTTAATGTTGCTGAAATTAAAACTTCCCCTGGAAATAAAAATACCCCTAGATTTTGAAATACCTAAATTTTCTGTTTTTATTTAATTATAAATTTTGATTTTTTTGGAAAATTTTGATGGTTAATATTTTTTTAAAATGTTTTCAATACTTCTAAGCATTTACTGCACTTGGTGGGTCACAATACTCGGGATAGTAAATTCTCCTGTCCATCTCACCCATTGCCCCATATTAACTCCTTGGAATTTAGACAACTAGGACAATTGTCCTTGGACTATAGTTCCTACAGATACCTTTTCTCTTGAAACCCCAAACTGCAAGGCACACAATTTTTGTATTGTTGCAAATGACTATATTAGAAATACTCGCATTTGTATGGGCTGTTTTGTATTTCTTTTTTGAAGAAGCAAAATCCAATTCTTATGTCTGCGATAATAGGAAAACTGCAAAAAGTTACACTCAAATACCCAATTAATTAAAAAATTAATTCATCAATAAATTTTTTCAAATAGCAAGCTTTGAACGCAAAACTATCTTACGAATTTCCCATCTAAAGTATAGGCCACGTACTGTCTTACAGCTTAATATGGTTCAACCCAAACAACTACCACCTCTAAACTGCTACCAACAAACCAGCGTTTCAGTTAAATTCTGATTCAATATAACATGCATCTAAAATTTTATAGATCTACTCATATACAATTTAATCCTATAAAAGAAAATAAAAATATGATAAATACTCTTGATCAAGTATAATAATTATCTACAATTTTAATTCAAAATATTATCTATAAAATTTTCATATCTTACAAGATTTTATAACTAGTTTATTATCTACACACTCACATATACTGTACATATAATTAATACGGTATATATAAATAGTTATTAAATAATTTTTATAATATTTGTTCTACATCTTTGATGTTATTCAATTTTTTTTTTTTTTATTGAATTTGTATTCAGTAAAGTATTAACCAGATACTTTTTAAAGTAACTAAAATCAATTAATCATAAGATTAGTATGTATATTAAAAATAATGTTTTAATATCGAAACTAATAAATTATTACCCATATAAGTAGTTTAGAAAATTTTTTTTTAAAGAGCCAACGTATTTTAGTTTTTCAATTAACTTAATTCTTAAGTAAATGAAGACATTCTGTCTGTTTAACTTGTCTGTTACTACTTAAATGTGGTTTGGTGCGATATCTTTGCAAGAAGTTATGTTTAACTTCTTGGTTTGTAGTTACTTGAATTTAGGATTATTCAACTCCCTAAAATTAGGTGTCTTACTACTTATAATTTAGGGGTTTAAACTGACTAAATTAATTTTAGCAGATTTTGCAAATTATATTGTGTAAATGAACATCAAAGTTTGGAAAAATTCTAAGGTATGTAAATTAACTTTCGGGTTGAATATTAATCCCTGAGGTAACAATTTTTCCTTCTCCCCCATTAAAGGTCTTCTGCCTAATAAAATTAGGCAGAAGATGATACAAGTAAACACTTGAGGCAATTATTAAGATATAATTGGTAAAATTAAAAAAAAAATGGCGAAGTTCTTTTTCATACTGTGAATCTAGTGTAACCCATAAAAATAAATTTTCATCAAATTTGGGTCAGTTTTTTTTCTCTAGAATGAAAAGACGGAGGGGGGGCTAACTTACAATTAGTGGATAATAAATAATATGTACCCCTAGAAATTATTTGTATTTTCAAAATTTTCATTTAAAACATTGTAGTGCCTTTCCTCAATTAAATTAGCTGTTGAACAATTCAAAAAACCTAAATTTAAGTTGTTTACTTATGCATCTTTTTTTGTTAGAATAAAAATTTATTAAAAGATACCGCTAAGATACTTCAATCCAAGAAATTCTGTACCATATCAAAGCGATGCGTTAAGTAGTAACAGACAAGTTGAACAGACGGTAGACATATCTTTACTATATTAAAAAGTATAGTTAATAAAATAAATTTTTTAAATTGTTTATGAAATTAGATAATATAATGAAGCAAAAATGTTTAAAAAATATAACGCAGGGGGGTGGGGGGTTTAAAGTGTCTTTAGTCAGTAGGAATCTGGCACTTGGCACCAGTTGTACTTTGGTCAGTTTTAAGGCCCGCAAAAGCCCCATGATTGATGTAAAATTCACATATTTCCTCCGTAAAACAAAAAAATGAGCATAATAATTAATGATAATTAATTATAATATATAAAATATTTAACACATTTTTTTCAGTTATGCTTCACAATTCAATTCTAAGAACAAGTAAATAATTAACATTTAAGTTGTTAAGTATTAATCTCAATTTGTTGCGGTAAGACTTGTATATATAATTGTCATTTTGGCACTAATTAACAGCATATAAGAACCAGCAAACCGATTCGGTTCAGTTTAAACGTATGTTGTTACTCAAATGGTGTAGTAGAACAAATGTATATTTGTATAAAGAAAAAAATATTTAAAATAATAAAAAAAAAATTATGAATTTTAGTTTTATATTTAATATTTATGTTGTTTTTACTATACTTGCTATATTTGTCAATAATGGCGCCACTGAACGGATTGATGATACTCGTGGTATTATCGATAAAATCACACCAACGTTGGGTATGTACATAAAAATTTTAAATATGCATACTTTTACCTTGTAAACATTTCAAAGTTTATACATAGATACAGTAGAGTTTCCTCGAGGATTCAATTATAAATTATTTTGCATTTGAAAAAATTTTCTTAGGTACCAAGAAGCTCATTTTTAAAATTATTCCTTTTTTTCGAAAATTATATTGACCAAAATTTTTATTATTTTGTTTGAAATTCTAAAATTTTACTCTTCTCATTCCCCCAAAAAACTGCTAAACTCGCTTTTTTTTAGTTTTACCCCCAAGGAAAGCCCCCTTTTTTCAATATTAAACCTGAAATCATAAAAAAGTTGGGCAAAATTTTTTCTAAGAAAATAAGTCCCCAAAACATTTATCTTATCAGCAGCCAAAAAACACGTATTTTCAGGGTTTCATATAATTGGAAAATAAGCGTTTTTTAGTTCTGGTGACGCAGAAAAATCGTATGCAACTCTTGGCCTAAACAAATAATATACCAAATCACAATTTACCATTTAATTTTTGTTTTTGGGTCATAAGGTATTATTAATATATTTGATGCATTTGATATTTTTTCAGTATCAACAGATGCGTTTTGCTTGTTCTTATCAAGTTTTTTTCTTTTTCAAAAAACGTGTTTTTTATGTTGTTTTAGTCGTTTTTTAACGTTTTACAAGAAAAAACATCATAGGCGCATTGAACCCATGCCGCACAGAATTAACCGAATGAATTCTTTTAATTATTGATTTTTGAGGTAAAATTTTTAAAAACTTGGCTTTAATTTGTAACAATAAGTGAAGTCAGTTATAGATTAAGATATTTGACTAGGTAATAAATAATTTAGTAATTTTTATTAATAACCTACAAGTTTAGTACGAAAAAATGTATATTTAATATAATATATTAGTATATCAAGTATTCTAAATTTATAAAAGTCGGATACAATTATTGGCCCAAAGAAATGAACTAAAATTAAAATTTTTATCAGTACATCCAGCGTTTAAAATACGTTGGTAAATCCAACCGAAAAGTAAGAATGGAATGTGGAACTAATGGAAATTTAAAGCTTATTTATAAATTGAGCGCGTTATCAGTTTGTTCCTCATAGAAATTCCTTTATAGTATAAATTTGATTATCGCGGAAAATTATATGCTTATGAATCAGAAAATATAATAATAAAATTAATCGAATGTGTTCAAATATTCAGAACAAATTGTGAATGAAATAAATTTTAAAAAAATCCATTTTTGATAGCAGTTCGTTAAGAATGAAGTTCCGCGTGTACTTTTTTTTATTAAATAGAAATGTTAAATTATCTTAAAATTTTATAAGTTTACTAATTATAATAATTATTTTTTATTTTTTTGTTAAACAGTGATCGTATCAATTCTCGCTGCAGTTGGACTAAAATTCTTGGCTTTAATACCAATAATCTTAACAAAAGTTGTAGTATTAGCAACATTAAATTTTATAGCTGCAAAATTAAATCTATTGCTAACAACAGTATTTGGTTTCAAAGATTTTATGTCAAAACATAATTCAGATGGTAGTTTAACACCAGATTTTTCATTAAGTGATTTAACATCACAACCATTATTAAGTCCAAGTTTCCGATATGAATATTCACACGAACCGCATAAAAAATATGATATGAAACCACCATCACCACCAAAATTAGTCAAAATATTTAATGGTTTTGTACCAGGTGACCCATTAAAACTACCAATGAATCGTAAAACGAACTTCAATGCAAGGCATTTTTTACCACCAACGAGAGATAACAAAGGAAAGTACAAATGTTTTTGGACAAATGACAACACAGAAATCGATACCGATAATTTAGATGAAAATACGTTAAGACGTCATGACTTAGATACAAGTTCAAGTCAAGAATACTCATTTATTTCAAGTAATAAAAAATTAACGAGCAAAGACTTCACTTTCATTAACAATAATAATGAAAATGAAAAACCAATAAATGATATTTTTAATAATAATAATAATAGTAATACTTTCACTATAGACAATAATAAAATACAAGAAAATTTAAAAGAAATAAAAAATTTTAATGAACAACCATTAATTTATCTATTATCGAATAATAATAATTTTAAAACAACACAAGCAACAAATATCGAAGTTATTTAAAAAAATAAAGGATACGAAATGCCCTAGTTAATTTTTTTTCCCATACGAAAAAAAAAATATTTGCTTTCACCGATCGAGGGCGAAAAATTTTTAGTTGACCAAAACTGATAAGTTTTAAAAGATACAGAGAAAATTTTTATTCTAATAAATAGATCTTGTAAATAATTTTTTAAGATTTAGATATTTAAGTGTATATTTTTAATGTGATATGTATTTATTTATTTTTTTGCATCCTGTAATAACTAACGTAAAAAGAAAGAACTTTCGATTTCTCATGCTTTTTTTTTAGTTAGTTTATCTTTATTGTTCTTTTTAAAACCGGATCTTTTTTTTGTATTGTTTTAAAAATTGACATTAGAAGGTCAATTTTAAAGATTTATTTATGCTGTTTTTTTTAAATTTTATTTCAAGTCATTAAAATTAGGTTAATTACTGTTAGGTTAGCATGTAATTATATTGTTAAGTTTATTATTCGCATTTATAAATTAAAAATTTTAAGGTTTTGAACCTAGACTGATCACGAGCATGAATTTTAGTGGTACTTATGACTTTAAAATAAGGCTACAGTGATTTTATTAGTTTTATTTACGCTAAGGCTTACTTGTACCTAAAATAATTTAAGTTAATTCAATTTAAATTTCTTGTGTCGAAGAGAAAAAGATAAATTTTTCATATTTATTAAAAAAAATAGTTACAAAGTTTGTATACGGAAGTATACTACTTGTGGCTCAAGCTAAACATGGGTTTTATGGATATTCTAATTTTTAAGTACATCTTTTGAGTTGAAAATATATGTTTTGACCCCTTGGCCATAAATAAAGAATGTCCCAAATAGCAGTTTTCGGCTTCGCCTTGGAAGGTAATTTATGTGCGATTTGAGAAATTCTTTATTTTTATGAACATGGGTCTTAATATAATATTTTTTTGGCCAAACGATTGCGAATGGCTAAAAAAAATTAAAAAAATTTTTTTTGCTTATTTGGAAGCTGCATTTAGCGGTTAATGAAAGTAAAAATTTTTTTTTTTAATTAGGTTTCAAGTTAATTTCTATCGTTTGAACAAGAAAATAATCAATTTTTAAATATCTTTGACCAAAAATTGAAAATATTAGAAAATTAAGAAGCAAAATTTATATATATTTTTTACGAATACTTGATGCAAATACTTAACCTATCAAAAAAAGTTGCATTCTTTTAGCATCATTTAAAACAAAAAAAAATAATTTAAAAATTTATATTTTCCGTTGAAAATTTTGCAGGTACCTTTTCAAAATATGTATCAAATGTACTTTAACTCATAAATTTTATTTGTAAAATAAAGTTAATAAATTGATTCTAATTATTTTTATAATAATAATAAAAAAATACAATTTAAAAAAATGTTTAAATCGTATATCCACTAGTAATTTGATTATCCTCTCACACATCATAACGATCATGATAATATTAAAATAATATCAGTAACGAATAAAAAAAATTGACGACAAAAAGTAGTACAAAAGAGAAAGGTTTCTGTTTTTTTTTTTGAATTAAGAAGGAGATGAACTAGATTCCACTATCTTGCTTCCTTCTTGTATCTTTTTTTTAACACCTCTTGTCTTACACACTTGAGTAATTTGAGCATAACTACATGTTCAAAAATTAATTTTAAAATTGTATTTGCATATTTGTAGGTTTATACTTTTGTTTTATCTATTAAAAATATTGTTATCTTGAAAATTTATTAACTTTTAAATGTAACTTTCCCTTTAATAAACTGTTTTTTTATTTTGCACTTGATAAATTATTTTATAAATCACAAATAGAAAACCCTTTTTAATTTTTTAAGGCTAATCTTTCAAATGTATTAAAATTTCATTCAAAAAATAGTGAAAACTATTCAAATTCGTAATAATTCTATTTATGAATTTTGGAGATTCAAATTAACTTTTCAAACAGATTATATCTTTCAAACCGATTATAAAAGTTCGTAATTGCTTTTTACTGATAAGGGGAGTGTACGAGCTTGATTTAAGCATGTTCAAAGCAAGTCAATCAAAAAGGTGCTTTTTAGTGTAATTTTTTTGTACAAATATCTTGTTTTAAACGTCGTAAAACTTGTAAACCGAAATTATTTTTTATGAATCATCTTACAGAAATAATAGTCAAGAAACCAAATACACATTTTTGATTCATTTTTTTGATACCCGTAATGGGTATATGGTTTATTAATTATTACAAAAAGATCAGAAATGATGAAAAAAATTTTGGCTACGACTCTCAATAGTAAATGAGTAAAACTCATTTTTTTAAAATTTTCTTTACGTTTCAAAATGTTTGTAATCATTTAAAATAACAAAAAAATCCAGTTGTCACAACTGGAAATCTGGTAGCCGAAAACGGAATTTTTTTTTCAGTGTAGTAACTTATTTATGTTATATGACAAAATTATTTATATTCTAAACAAATACAGTGGAAAAAAATTCCGTTTGCAGTAAATAAAATTATTCTGCTATATACTCCAGTCAAATCGCGGAGAGGGGGGGGGGTGTATTTTCACTGTCCAACATGAGATTTGCTCTACTATATGTTTTTTGGGTCGCTGATCACGAAAATCGGGGTCTTATCCGGGAGATATTTTCGGAACAACCTTTGATTTGCAAAAACTACCCCCAGAATGGGGTTTTTTTGATATATTAGCAAACTGAGCTTCTAGATTTAGCCAAGGATTGGTCTTAGAGGGTTTTTTGGATCGCAGATCAAGAATTTGAGGAAATTTTTAATGAATAATTAATATTTCACCCTTAAATTAGCAAAAATTACGCCTGAAAAGGGGTGTTTTTGCTATTATCGCACTTTGAGCAACCAAATTAGGTCCTTAAGGACTTTTTGGGTCAGTGATCAAGAGTTTGGGGTAATTTTTTATAAATAATTAATATTTCACCTTTAAGTTAGCAAAAATAACCCCTGAAAGGGGTGCATTTGCAATTTTTTCACTTTGAACATGGTTGTTTTTGCTAATTTAAGGGTAAAATATTAATTGTTCATAAAAAATTTCCCCAAATGCTTGATCAGCGACCCAAAAAAACCCGTAAGGAGTAAACTTTATTTGGTCGCTCGTAGTTCAAAAATAGCAAAAACACCCCTTTTAAGGGTTGTTTTTACTAATTGAAGGGTAAAATATTAATTACGCAAAAAAAATTACCTCAAATTCTTGATCAGCGACTCAAAAAACCTTCTAAGACCAATCCTTGGCTAAATCTAGACACTCAGTTTGCTAATATATAAAAAAAAACCCTTTCTGGGGGTTGTTTTTGCAAATTAAAGTGTAATTAATCAAAAATGACTTTAACGTTCCTATTATTAAATTATAATATTTCAAGAATTTAACGATCAATAATGGAGCCACAATGTTTTTTTAGTATCTATTGTGTTCATAATATCAACATTTATATACAAATATTTATACTTAAATTTTTATTATAGAAATCATGCTGCTTAGAAATCAAAGTGAACAAAATTAATTAAATTTTCAAATTATTATTATTTTTTAAATAATATGAATTTATTTTTTATTCATTTATACAATAAATTCTTTAAAAATCTGCACCAAAGGTCCTAGGGACTTCTGCACCCCCCCCCCCCTTAAAAACGTCAATATTTCACCCCCTTTAAAAACGTCAATTTTCCACCCTCCAGACTTTTTCAAATACCCCACCAATAAACATGTTCCATGTTAAAAAAATTTGAAGGCATATCGATAAGACCCGTAATTTCAAGTAGTTTGAACTTTCAGGAAACCGAAAAAAATCGTGTACAAGAAATCGGCGATAGGTACCAAAAAGATTTTTACACTTTTATGTCAAAAACTGCCTTCTTTGTTAACTGAGCTACCCGATTTTCGAAAATTCTTATTTCTGGGGTTGGTGGCAATATTTTTCGGGAATTTTGTTTTTGAAAAGTTAAATAAAGTTCAAAACTAATATAAACAAGGATTTAGCATCGGGTTTCAACAACATTTTATTATATTATACTTTTTCTTTCATCTTAGCCTGTTTTATAATGGTAAATGTTTGATGATTTTTAGCCCGGAAATAATTATTTTAACGCATTTCAATGATATAACCCCAAGATTCCCAATTTTTCGATTTTAGTTTTAAAAAAGTAATTAAATCTCAATTTCTTTTTGTAAATTTTTATTGCAAATTTATTAAAACCTTTGAAAATAGCTTAAACTATAGATTTCGAGGTTAGAAACTTAGAAACCGCCATTTTGAGCCCACCATTTAAAATTTTAAAAATACGATTCCAGAATCGTACTTAGCGATTCCAAAAACCTGAAAGGTATACCTAAATTCAACTGATTTCAAGGCTTTGTATGGTTTGCTTATTTTGGGAAAATTAGCGTTAATTACTCAAGACTGGACATCGGAAAATGGAAAAAATTCAGTTATAGTAATAATTAATAATCAGTAATAACAAAAGTTACTCACAAATTTTATAATTCTCTAATAATGAATTCATTCGCTACCAAACAATAAAATTAACCACAAAAATATTACCTATCTACTTAGATGTAGCTGTATTCTTTAACCACCTCAAGTCATAAGCAATTTTATTAAAAAAACCATTATTAATTAATTTTTTTTTTTTAATTCAGATAAAATAAATAATTTAATAAAAGTATTTACATTTTCTATATTATTTATTTATTTATTGCAAATTCTTTAGATTTATTTGTTATTATCTTTCATAAAAATAAAAGGAAAAATAATAATAACTTTCGCCTATATTTAATAATAAAATATAAATTCCAATCTTTCAAAAACTACAAAAAAAAAGGAAAATAAAATTTCTAAGAATAGAATTATGATAAAAGAAATAAAAATGATACTATAAACCTATATTTCTATAAAATTTAAAGTATATAGAACATTTCATGTCAAATTTGTCATTTAAAATTTTGAAGTATTTTTCGATTGAAAATAGTTATTATTGAGTGACAAATAAATTTTATCAGTATTCTAATTAAATAGGGGCAAAAATACAGAATAATATATTTTAATGAAGCTGCTTCAATTTTCTTATTTTGGGTACTAAAAGGGTACACCATGATTGCTTGAGTGAAAGAATAAATTTAGGTTTGATATGGTGAAATTTTGGACGTTTCTTGTCATTTTTGAACTAAATTACATATAGACCTTGTCATATCAGCCTGCTTAGTTATTTAAAAAGTTGCTGATTTGACTATATTGTAAGAGCTAACAGTTTTGAAAATGGCCAAAAACCGTAAACAATTACAAAATTTGCTTCGTGAAACAATCTTAAAAAATTTTATTAGTGACCAAAAATTACATTTTTTCTTATCACTTACAAGGATATTGCATACGACCCATCATCACTCTGACCAGGAGTCGCATTATACCAATCTAAATTTAAAAAAATTATAACCTGAACTACTCCATATAAATTTCTAACATTTATAAAATAAATCTTTGAATATATACAGTATAACCGTGACATTAAAAATTACGAATTTTGTTGATTATAAAAAATAATGAGAAAAAGTTTAATTTGACAAAAAAAAATTGCATATAAAATTTATACAAAAAAACTGGCTTTCCACTGTATTTTCGTAACGCTCTAAAACTTTCTTTTATATAATAATAAAAACTAAGTCAAAAAATAAAAAAAAATTTGTGTTTTATTTAAAAATATAATATAAATTGATAGATATTTAATTTTTTCTAATAAAATCGATGAATCGTAAAATTTAACCAATATATAAAGCTTTAGTAAATTGTCATATTTTCATCATTCCATCTTGAACGAATGTTTAGATAAGTTGTTAAGAAAAATACAAAAATAAAATGAAAATTTTAAAAATTTTGTATTTAATTATTGTGTTAATTAATATAAATAATTGTGTTTGCAATAATATGTGTACCAACGAAACGATGTCTTGTCATAGTTATAATTTGATAAATAAAATTGTGAATAGTTTGATAAACGAAATTAACAAAGATGATAAAATTGAATTATTCAATGGTGTTAAATTAATTAATAAAGATAATAATTTAACTGTTACAAGAAATGGTAGATTTTTAAAAGAATATGGACAACTTGATAAAATAATTAATTTTTTTTACGATAAAGAATTATTAATTAAATTACCTATTTTGTTACCAAATAATTACGAAAATTTAATTAAAGATAATTTGATTAACGAAGAAGAAGGTGTGTGAATTTATTTTTTAATTGGAGAATTTTTTATTTTCAAATTTTTAAATTTTTCATTTTTTTTTAGGAAGAGGTAAAGGAGGAGGAGGAGGTTTAGGTGGAAAAAATAGTGGTGTTTTGTTAATGGGACTTATGATGGGTAAGTAAATTCAATTTTATCGACTGTGATAACTTTTTTTTTCTTCATTTTTTTACCATCAAAAGACTTTCTTTTACCGTCTGTTGAAATTTTCTTTCATACGTGTACTTTCTTATTTTACACAAGAGATGTAGATTTTAATAAGTTATTTGAATTTTTCCGAATAATTAATTAATTAAATTCTAAAAAATTGCTTCGATTACATTTTAAATAAATTTATAAAACAAAAAAAGTAGAAAAAATCAAAATTTGTCAAAACTAAATTTCAATTTTTCTAAAAAATTTAGGTAAAATGATGGCAGCAATGGGTATGGGTGCCCTTGGTTTATTAGCAATGAAAGGATTAATGTTATCAGCAATGGCCTTAATGTTATCATTAATTGCTTTACTTAAAAAACAACCTAAAGAAGAAGATCATCATCACGTGGTTTATGCACAAGAAGTAGGTCATCATCATAGACGTCGTCGAAGTATACCTTTATACAATCAGTTTAAATACTTTCCTTACCAAGCTTACGTCGATTTTCAATCGGATCTTGCCAAGTTACAATGAGAACATTTTTTTTCAATAAATGAAATATATTTTTATTTATTTATTTAATTTATATTTAAATATGACAAAAATTTTATTTATTTATTAAAGACCAAAGATTTTTACTTAAGTACTGATTTATGGACTGTTATTTTACTAGACAAAAAAACGTGATTTACCAATTATTGAGGTGACAGTGACATTTGACAGTGACAATTCAGATTTTTTGGTGTTTATTTTTTAAGTGACGCTATTTTTTACGACTGTTACTACTGATTTATACAGACGAGTATTTTAACTGTGACTTATACTTGACATACTGGTTTACTATTTTGTGACTGATTTCCCTTAACAGTATTATATTTATGTATAGCTATTTATTAGAAATGTATTATAGTATCAGAAAAAATGTGATTTTTATAAATAATTTTTTAACAAATATAGAAAATTAAAACACGTTATTTTGCTTATTTGATCATTTTTAAGATTTAAAAAATTTCAATGATTTTTGTAAATATTGGGCTTGAAAATAGATACTAAATTTTAGGTTTTAGTCTGAAGCTTTTGGTTGAACTTACTTATAAACTTTGTTTTCCCTAATAAATTATAATTAATTAAATTATTTTGTGATTTTTTTACAAAAGGGGCAAATATGACTTTTTAATATTAGTTTATTTAAAATTTGATTTATTTGCACTTTTACGAGCAAAGTTTCGAATACTTAAACTTTACTTTAAAACATATTAAATGAAAAATATTTTAAAGTTTCTAAAAATTTGAATTTTACTTCTGAAAATCATTTGCTTCAATTTTTTACTGCAAATGAAATTTAAAAAATTTTATAATTTATAATTTTCTTAATAGTAAATTAATAAAAAAAATAAAATGAGTGAAAATTTACTTTTAATTTAATTAGTACTAAAATATTACAAAATAAATTAAAGATTAAAAAATTTTCTTTGTACTAATTTTTATAGCATAAAAAATTTTTTTTATTCCATTCAGCATAATTAATTCCTAATTAAACATAAAAATAATGGTTCCCACGGTCAATATATTTTTTGCTGACCACTGGGCGATATCAAGTTTAAATTAAAAAGAAATTCAAAGAAAAGAGAAGTTGAATAAATTTTAAAAAATAACAACATACAAAAAAATCATTGACATTTTTTTTCCTCTTCCTTATTAAACCCCTTCCAATAAATCAAGTAACATAATACAGGTGAAAAAAAGAGAGGGAGAGAGAGATAAAATGCCGGTATGGTAAAAGTACACCGACAGGTATTATAAAGTCGCACATGTAATATTATATTGTTGGGTGGGGAAGTATTTTTAAAGTGAAAGATCCCTGACAGAGACCGAGATCCACTGACCTACATTCCAATACTCTTTTGAAGGTGAAGAACACTTCCTTTATTTCGTTTTTTGTTGTTTTCTTGTAATTCTCTTTTTTTTTTTTTTTAAATAATGAGTCAAAATTAAACGTAAATGACAAAGGCATTTTTTTTATATTTCCAGACGTTGAATTTAATTAATCTTGTTGTAATTATAGAAAAATAAAAATTGTTTTTTTTTTTACTTTTATTTTAATCCTAAAAGGAATTTTAAATCTTTTCTTTTTTTTTTTTTTGTGTGTATCAATTTTCTCATTTTTTTTATAATATGTGTAGTAAGTACTTATAGAAAATTATTTTCACTTGAAGAAATATAAACAGCATTCCTTAAAAATTATTCTTGTTTTAATGACCTATTTATTCTGAAATTCATTTTTTTTTATCTTCTTAAATCATTAAAAGAATTTTAAAATAATAAATATTTTTCCAAAAATATCGAAATTTCTAGATGTATTATTTTCTCAGAAAAATTCTGTTTTGATTTAAAAATCAAGTTTTTCAATAAAATTATTGTATTGTTGTTTAGGTGTGTTAGTTCAGGAATATAGTTGTAAATTCATGATTTTCTATCGCAAATTTGCAAGTTTACAAAAAATACTTGTGGGTTCATTAAAATAATTGAGAATTATCGATTTATTCAAAATTTTATTAATTTTTTCAAAAATTTATTAATTCGTTCGTTAATTAACTATTTTTTTTGTAAATTTAAAGGAGTTACTTTAAACAGTGTAGTTAAATGTAAATTAATCTAGACAGCAACTTCAGTGCATAAGTTTATTTTATTCATGCATAAATTTTTAATTTGGTTTTCCATTGAAATTTTAAAAAGAACTGCAAAATATTTTGGGGAATATATCTATAATTTAACAAACATCAGATTCATTGTAATTAAAGTTGCTCGAGTTGGTTTCTTGTCTAGGTTAGTTTAATAACCAATTACTGGAATTTGTTAAATATCGTTCGAAATTACTAAAATATTTTTTACAAGTTTTAGCTCTGAAAATTGAAATATTAATTTTTAGTTTATTTTGTATAATTATATTCAATACATCATTTTTATGCTAATGCAGACCTGTTAAAGAAAACATAAAAATACCAATTTAGAAATAAATTTGATTGGCTTAAAAAATGATCACAATATTTATCAAATTTTACATAAAAGAAACATTTTTGCGCCTTTTTATTTCTTTTAAAAAAATTTAATAAAAAAGCAAAACTGAACCAGGCCTACGAAACTTGAAATTATACTTTTCATATCCAATGGTTGGCCTATCATCGAGGATCGTTTAACAAGAAATTACAATAGCTACAAAATTTTCTAATAAAAATTCTTCAATTCTGGAAAGTTAAAAAATGATTTTTTGACCCTAAAACTGATCCAACAAGTAACAGCTAACAATCCTGTTTCTATAATTGAATAAGTATCATAAAAATAAAAAATGATTAATCCATATAACGTTTATTAAATTACATTTTTATGAATTGCATTTAATAATACGATTAAATAAGTACTAGAAGAATAAAAAAAAATATATAAAAAATCCGTTATTATAATTATACATACTTTGCATAAATAACTTGATAAAGAATCTTATTTTTATAAAATCTGTTATAAATATCGAGGACAATAATTAAAATAAAAATTTAATAATTTTATGTATTTGTGTCCCTGACATATAAATAGCAGAATCAAAATTTTTTTTTTTCGTTTTTACTTATTTTTATTATAGTTTCACCAATTTTTTTTTCTCATGATAAATATTTTTTTTTTTTGTTACTTGATGGACTTTGAGAGTCTGTGTGTAATATATAAATAAGATCCGTTACATTCCATATTATATTCGATAGAAATTTAAAATTCAAATGTGAATTGCTTTGGGTGTAGTTCTTTTGCGATTTTTATTTATTTTTTATTTTGGGTCAATTTTTTATGCCAGATGCTGATGTTTTTTGTAATTATTTATGGTTTTCTAATTGATTTTTTTGGTTTTTGTGTTTTTACATGCCACTGTTGTTCCTATGCAAGCTACTGTAACTTGTTTGTTATCATGAAAATTGAGAATGTCACAAGAACGACTCTAGATTATAAGATACAGCTGAAAAAATTTTAAAAGTTTTAAAAATTTTAAAAGTCAAAATTAACTTACTAAAACTTATTTCTACAAAGCTTCTTCCTCTTTTCCAAAATTTTCTATGTTAGAATTAGGAATTTAACAGTAAGTTTTTTCTTGCCCAGCTGATAAAATGAATCGTTATAAACCATGGAAATAGAATTTTAGATAATTTTTTAGAATTTTTTAAGTAGAGGTGTGCTGTTAACCGACCCGAAATTTAGGCCTTTATTGTCAGATTTTGTGTAAAGCCCGAAATTTCTCGAAAAAGGTGCTGCAGTTACAGTTTTGAAATCCAAACCAACTCGAAGCAAAATACCCGAAATTTCGGGTAACCGTACCGAGATTCGGGTAACCGAGAACCCCTGAGTTTAAGCATTAAGTTACAATAAACCTTGCATCCAAACTTGTACCCAATTTATATAATTCAAGCCATACAAGTAAAATTGAACCTGAGTAATTTTCCACTAACTGAATTAACTAATATAATTTACAAAGCAAATATTTAACAATAATAATAATAAGAAAAACATCCATAATAATTTGTTTTTATTTATTTTATTAATGCTGTTGAAACAGTTAATTATTTGATTTAAGTAGACCGTAGATTTCAAGATTAATTTTTTTTTATTACAATTCTGCATTCATATACCTAATTACACTTATTTATGTAAGATATTATTTTCTTATTATCTTTTTTTAGATTTTTTCAAAAAACTTTCCATCTTATAAAATATTTGGATCATATATTATTTAGTTTTATTTAACTTGAAATCTTTTATCAGATTTAAGATTAAGTTTGTTTTATTAATATTTGTAGATAAAGATTACTGGTAAGTAGTTTTAAGACCGGTAAATTAAATATTTAATTTTGTCGAGTAAATAATAGTGCTTCTTTTTTATTCTATTTGTTTACTATCGAAGCTTTATATGACTTTTTATAGTTTTAAAAATGCGAAATTTTTGTTGTTGATTTATTTAGGTTTCGAATTTTGAGATTTTTAATTGACAACTTCTTGCCAAAATACCATATTATATATTTTATTATATTTATATTTAACAAAGTGAGTGATACACTCAATTTAAATGGTACAACATACTGTTTGAATATATGTCAGGCTGGAAATTTCGTGTACCCTAGGTTTTGGGGTCTATGCTTCAAAAGAATTGGGTTCCCGAACCTTATGTTTATTATGGAAAGATTTTTAATTTGAAAAATCTATTCCTTTTCAATGATAAATAAACAAATTTAAAAAATTTTTTTCCGAAAATTCAAATTTGGACTTTTAACTTTAAAATGATGCCATTTTTACACAAACCTTTCAAAAGATACCAAAATATTCGTACTTATCTAAAATTTCCTAGAGCATTCAAATTTTTGGTCAAATTTTCATTTGGCCACGTAAATTGGCGGTAAATTTGAAATTTTTGAAAAAAAAAACTAAAAATTTGCAATTGAAGGTTTACTAAAAGTCAGGTAGATGAGCAGCTCCAAATTTTTGGCTTGAAGGAATTGATTTAAATAACTAAAAAAAAAAGTTTACCATAAGCTGGAGTTTATCGTCAGATTAGTTCAATTTCCTGGTCCGGTCAAGCCAAAGACGAACGGTTCAAACACAGTGTTTGATTAGAACCCAGGTAAATTAATAATAAATACGATTAAGACTTTTTAATGAATCAAAATCAAAACCAAAATTATTGTAAAATTGTGTAAAATATGGTAAAACTTTTAGCCTTGATAATGAAGACTGAAATTCTTCGAACGTGGGCAATTCATTGCATAAATAAAAAATTGTTAGCTCAAAAATCAAGTATTTTTATTTAATATCAGAAATCAAAACCTTTTCGACTGCTGCGTGGACGGGAAAGATATGTTTATCTTCATTGCCAAAACATAAATCATAAATAACTTTTGGCCAAAAAAATGAATGCCCTAGATCGAGAAGTTTACCATATTGAAGTCTATTTATAAACTCAGGATGTTCTACTAAATTCTTTATTATTTTTCCCTCGGGTCCTAATATAATATTCTATATTATCAGTTATCAAAAAGCTCTGACTGAAATTCATTAACTCTGATTACAGAACAAATATTTCATCTGCCCCTGTTATAACATTTCTTATCTTTATATTCTTTTTCCAGTGTCTGGGAATTGTGGTCACTCTCAGGTAATTTGTCATGACCCTTAGCAGTTATAATTAAAATAATTCCATTTGGCTATTTTGAAAACATTTTTTACATTAAGAATAAACAAAAACTGATAATTTTTTGTGAGTATGAGTTCCTATACCATAGGTTTCTACAATTTCCTGGACAACACCGTTGGTAAATCTCCCTCTTCAGCAAACTTTTCGGAGTCAAGGTTAAAATAAAAAGCCTTTTATACCCATTAGGCGTTCAGTAAGGATGGCTGCAGCATCTTCGGTATAATTCTTGCTCATCATGTACAGCAGCCCCTCAAACCACTAGAAGTTCGTCAATTTGAGCTAAATTTGGAAAATAAATGAATAATTAAATAAAACTATATTTTTTGATGAAAATTTGTGCAATTATTCACCCTTATTCAACTGAAATAAGTTTATTTGCCTTAAAAATTTTCCTTTCTACTATATTTTTTTTCAATTTATATTTTACTGTTTTTCTAACATATAAATAATTAAAGTAAATTTACAAAATGTAAGATTAAAATACAGTTTAAATTAATTTGTATCAGTAAATCTGACATACAAGGATAAGGTATGGTTAAACATTTATAAATAGAGTCAGTATCAATTTACAATATCTATCGTGTTTACATGATCAAAAATAAAAGCAAAAAATTTTTTAACAAATCCTGATCAAATTAAGTACAGTTAAGTTATAAATTGCTAAAATTTACAAAATAAACATTGTAAAACAAAAGTAAATTTTTAAATAAAAATAATGAAAATGAATTAGCTACAACAAACGAAAACGACATTAAATGATTATTATCTCATTTTCTTATAAATTCTCCTATAATAAAACTAAGATTGTTTTTTTGATTTTTATTTTCTCAAGAGGTCAAAATAGAAAGTGGATTTATAAGAGACAAAAAGTACAACTCTGAAGGTCGGATCCGGGATATTTTTAAAAATTGTTGTATGTGCGGTACTTTTCTTTCATTCATGATGAATTTGATGTCGTAATTTCAAATTTTTATTGAAAATTTCAAGTTTTTATACTATTTTAATCTAAATAGAGAAATTATTTAATGAATAATTTTGATTTTTTTGTAAATATCAGGCATAAATATTTATATAATTGCATTATTATTTATCTTAAGGTACATGAAAAATTTCTAAAAATGAAACTCTTAAATCTATAGAATAGAAAGTATCAAATAATAACATTTATTGAATATAATAGATTTTAACTTGTCTAGACCTGTATTTGTGGCAGGCTGTGGTCTAGACGATTTCAGTTTTATTTAATTTCTTTTTGTTTTAGAATTCAAATTATGCAATTTAATCGCAATTGTTGATAACTGTAACTTTCTCTTAGTGATAGTAAAAAAATTAAATGCTTATTTTTGGACAAAAATGACCAATTTTTAAATTGATGCAAAAATTAAAATTTTGGTTAAAACTAGGCTTAATAGGGCTTAACATTTTCTTGCAATTTCTTAGTTTTCAAAACTTCTAGTTCGCCCCTTTTAATTGTTTTTTTGTCAGATATAATAACATAAATTTAGGGTCCTAATCTAAGATTTATTAAATAAAAATTAAATTTTGAAACCATATCTCAAAAATTTCTAAAGCTAAAGGGCGTGTAAAGAATTTCCGGAAACAACTGGGTCAAAAATGAGCATTTGGTTTATTGCGTATCACTATCAGAGAAATTGCGAATCCGGGGATCAAAAGATAGGACTTATACGAAAAAATAAATGAGACCAATGTTATGGTAGATTAGCTATAGGTAGTACAACTATATTTTGAAAATAGCCTGAAAACCCCTAGCTTATAACTAAAGTTCTTGGTTGTTTAGGAGGGCCTCCCTACAATGAGCCATTGTAATAAATAGAGGCTATTGTGGATGTTTTTTCAACAAATTAACTCATCCATAACATTAGGTTCTAATTTGGCATCCCGAATATGGTGGTCTCCCTTCGTAAGTAGAATAAACAAAAACATTTAGTATGACGTTCTATAATTATTTTACATTTATGAATAATTAAAATATTAATGTGCACATAAATTGAAGTAAATAAAATATTTATTACAAAAATATTTATAAAATGTAGGAGTGATTTTGACATAATTTTTCTATAAAATAAGTAACGGTTAATCAATACAACGAATAATTTGTACGAATTCATTTATACATATATAATATCAACATAACCTAAAAAAATAAAGTTAACAATGGCA
The DNA here is from genome assembly GCA_022575985.1 of Anagrus nilaparvatae. Taxonomy (NCBI): domain Eukaryota; kingdom Metazoa; phylum Arthropoda; class Insecta; order Hymenoptera; family Mymaridae; genus Anagrus; species Anagrus nilaparvatae. Next base: position 2,268,504 of record JAKSXM010000239.1, read on the forward strand.
TTTTAAATGGAAGTTTGTTTGATTTTTCTATATTTATTAAAATGTAAATTAATTTTATTCTTAATTTTAATTATATGTTAGATGTATGCACTTTTTCTAACGTTTCTGCAAGGTTACTTACATGTGATAGGTAAGTTTTTCGATTCGCTGACTTCAAATTTGGAGGTCCTGACCCCAAATTATTAGCCCTAATACCGAAAAACTGTATTTTTCGGTTGATTTTGAAGGTTTTTTTGACATATTTCGCAAGAATCTTTTTTAATTTTCTTCAAAATGATAGACAATATTCTTTAAAGTCTGAATATATAGGAATCTTTAGGTTTTGACCTCAAAAAAATATTAATTATCATTTCGAGGATAAATAGAAATGCTTCTTATAAATAATGACAAAATAACTTTCCAAATCAACCAAAATTTACGGTTTTGTGGACAGGACCTGAAAACTCGAAATCAGCGACTCCAAAAACCTTAGCTTATTAGTAATTTTTATGATAATTAGATAATTAAATAAATAAAATTTAATTAAATAATTAAATATATATTTAGAAATATACAAAAATAAAAATAATAATACTTTGAAAAATATAAAAACGGTCCAATGGTTACCCGTAAACTGTATAAGAAAAAAATTTTTGGGACAAGGACCTAAATATTCATGCGAACATATTGCCTATAATTTTAAGTACAATTAAAAAAGATTCTTACGAAATATGTCAAAATAACCTTCAAAATTGACCGGAAAATACAGTTCTTCGGAATAAGGGCTAATTTTTCGGGGTTGGGACCTAAAAATTTGAAATCTTCTGTTCAAAAAACTTACCTATCGCATATAAGTAGCCTTGCACAAACTTTAGAAAAGAAGTGCATACCTCTAACATATACGGCTTCTGGACTATTCTAGACCAAACCTTTCCTACCACAAAGTTTTAAATACTATTTTGCTTGCTTCAAAAAAAGGTTTATGGAATTATAATATTAAAAAACGATTAAAAAAAAACTAGCTTTCAAAACGCAAGTGTATTATAATCCATTTTAGCCAAAAATAGTCAAATTTTTAATAGTTGTCGATTTTATATTATTTTGTACTGCAAATATTTTATGGGGCTAAAAAATAGTTTTTTATTTTGATTGAATATTTTTTATTAACCTTTAAAAATACAAGTGAAAAATGCAGTTTCTGTTCAAATCCGGTCCTCAAGACTGAGAAACAAATTCGTTATAAAAATTTTATCCAAAACTGCTGCTTTTCATAATTCAAATGCTCGGCTAAAAAATATAATAAAAAATTGAAAAATTTTTCAGTTAGGTATATCTTTTATTCTTTGACGTACCTGACAAAAATGAAAATAAATTTAGAATCATTTAAAAATAAATAAACGTTTTTTATAAATGCGTCTACCGAAGAAATTTAAAAGTAAAAGTAAAATTATATCTCATAATTATCATAATAAATGCTATCATATGTATGAGAAAAAAATTCATCAGCATCCAAAATTTTCTCTCTTTTACCTACGTAAAAAGGTGAAATTTCATAAGTATATATGTGAACAAAAATTAATTTTAAACCATTATAACCTTTTGACGTCATAGGATATGTAAAAAAAAAATATTTAGCGCTTTCTCGAGTCTCTTTTCTCTAGAAATGTATTATTGTATACGACTGATTTGCAAAAAAAATACTTTTATTTCTGTATATTAAAACTATAGAATAAAAGGTTTAATTCTTAAATGATACTAGCTATCCTGTCCAATATTTCGACAACATGATGTTAACAACATTTTTTTAAATAGTTTTATGTAAATATTAGAAAATATCTATAATTGAATAAGGACCTATGTCCAATCTTGCAAAATTTCTCTAAAAATAAGTAAATACAGTAATTTTTTTGATGTAAGTCAACATTTGTTATTAATAAAATGTAAAAAATATTTTCTAGAAATTTTCTATTCATATATATAATGAACTTTATTCTTTACTGTATATTTTTAATTTTTTTTGCAAATAAATATAGGTCCAAATTTCTGACCTCAGGAACTTACCAAATAATATTGATTTTTACCGAAAATGTCAAGAAAACCGCAAAATATTAGCTTTTGTGAATATATTTATACGATTTCCGGTAGTAATAGGTATATTATTATATTCGTGTTCATCTAAAAGTTCATCGACCCAAAAATTTTTTATATTTATTCATGACTTACTCATTAGTTCTATTGATTTAAAATGTAAATACGTAAGGTTAATAAATCTATGACTGAAAAAGGATAAAATATTTCTAGGAATCTGGGTCCACGTCTGACCTACATTAAGTCATTATTTTTAATTTGAATTTTAATATCTACAATAAAATATGAATTATACAAATTTGTTATATTTTTTGGAACTAGACTAGATCTTGACATGCATTTTTAAAGGCATCTATATAAAATCAGTTAATAAAAGTTGTGATAGATAATGAAATAATTAAATAAAATAATCCTATAACATAAAATAACAGCAGAAAAACTTGTGATTAGTACAGTTCAGACTCGAAATCCTTAAAAATCATCAAAATTAATATATTGAAATCTGTATAAAAATTGTAAAAATCCCATATACATTTATAACGTTCCAGTTTATATAGATTCTTCCTATATACAATAAAACTTTCGCTTAAGACTTACAGACTCTCAATGAATTTTTTTTTTTTAATTCTTTATTATTCAAATACACTTTCACTAATGTACGTATATATAGTAATAATATTCTTGTATATAAATTGTATTAATAAAGAAAAAATTTTTAGCTCTGACGCAGGTAAATTTAATAATATATTACATTCAGAAAATAGATTTAAAGAAAGGTAATTTTATTTATTTGAATAGAAAATTGATTTTTTAATTAAAAAAATCTTAGAAATCAAAGTTAAAAAAATTTTAGCTTTAAGTTTGTAGTAATTAAGAACTATCTTTTTATTATCTACCCAAGCAATTTGCAATTTTTCTTTGTCAAGAACTCAATACCCATAAAGTATGATGCTTTATATTTATCAATAGCAAAGAATGTAAGTACGGTCTTATATTTTTTAGTAGTAGCTGTACCAGGTAAAATAAAGGTCACTGACTCTTCTTATCTCGCTGGTCTTAGACCTATAAAATTCGTTTACTCTTTTTGTCAATCTCAGACTGAGATTTTCATTACTTATGCTAAATTTAGATATAAGATATGATGTAAGCAAAAAAATTAAGGTTTAAGACATTATGCCACCCTGTAAACTAAAGAAAAATTCTAATACTTGAGATTCACCCATAGGTTCCGTTCACTCTGAGAAAGTTTTTAAAGTCTGTGAAACTTTTTCGTCAATAGCTGACAAGACCTTTGTTGTTGCAGTACAACTATCCCTTTGTCTGAAATCAAACAACTAATGAAATGCTATTGCTGGATATATATTTTGGCCCCCAAGCCCATAGCTATTATAAGTACGGTCGTCCCTCGTGATATAGTCCGGGGAAATGTGTTTTTCACCTCGAAGTCCCTATGAAAGTGGATGAATTTTGGTAAAACCTTTTGCATTCGCTTCAGCAAAATAATGCCGACAAAGCGTCCCCCCGGAAAATTGTATAGTATTTCGGGGGGGTGATTTTCCCACCCATTTTTCACCCCTTTTCCCCCAATATTGAAAAGTAGTAAAAAAATATTTTTTTACACTTTTTAACGATGCTATGTGGTTATATAGGCCGGAAAATTAGAATTTGGGGTCAAAAATGACATTTAACAGGTTCCAAGGGGTGAATTTGGCCTTTTTTTTGACATAAATCTGAAATATACATTTTTTCAAAATAAAATTAACTATATAGGTTTTTTAGGTCGCTGATCTCAAAAATGATGTCAAAAATTACATTTAGTAGGTTCTAAAGGGTGAAATTGGCCATTTTTCACCCCTTTTGACCCGTCAGAAATTCATTTTTTCAAAAGAAATTATTTTTTTATTTTGAATGGGTCTAGTAGGATTTTTTGGGCGCTGATTTCAAAAATGATGTCAGAAATTACATTTAGCAGGTTGTAAAGGGTGAAATTGGCAATTTTTCACCCCTTTTGACCCGTCAAAAATTCATTTTTTCAAAAGAATTAATTTTTTTATTTTGAAAAGGTCTAGTCTCTTCAATACGTGTAGTCGAAATTTAAAATTTGCAAAATTATTATAATACAATTAATTACTGTAGAATATTTATATACTTATATTATATTGAGATCTGCGACCTAAAAAACCTAATTATTTAATTTAATTTGTAAAAAATAATATAAAGGTTTATGTAAATTTTTGAAGTATTTAGGGTGAAAATGTCCAAATTCACTCTTTTGAACCTGCTAAATGTGATTTTTGACCTAATTTTTGAGATCAGCGCCCAAGAAACCTACTAGACCCTTTCAGAATAAAAAAATAAATTCTTTTAAAAAAATGAATTTTTGAGGGGTGAAAGGAGTGAAAAATAGCCAATTTCACCCTTTAAAACATGGTAAATGTGATTTTTGACCTCATTTTTGATATCAGCCCCAAAAAAACCTACTAGACCCTTTCAAAATAAAAAAATAAATTCTTTTAAAAAAATGAATTTTTGAGGGGTAAAAGGGGTGAAAAAAGGCCAAATTCACCCCTTGGAACCTGTTAAATGTAATTTTTGACCCCAAATTCTAATTTACTGGCCTGTATAACCACATAGCATCGTTAAAAAGTGTAAAAAAATATTTTTTTACTACTTTTCAATATTTGGGGGGAAAAGGGGTGAAAAATAGGTGGAAAAATTACCCCCCCCCGAAAAAATATACAATTTTCCGGGGGGACGCTTTGTTAGCATTATTTTTTTGAAGCGAATGCAAAAGGTTTTACCAAAATTCATCCACTTTCAGAGTCAGTTTGAGATTTGACCTTTTTTTTTCACAATATGCCCCGGACTAATACGCGGGTTTTGAAAATACGCGAATGGCCCGTTTAAAAAATTCCTTGTTATACGCGGTTTTTGTACTTTTTATACGCGGATTAGAAACGATCTTCGAAATCATTTTTTTCTTAAGCAATAAAAAAAAACATTTTTATTATTTTAACGTAACCGTAAAAAAATGACTCCAACTAAAAAAGAAATTTCCTGTAAAAAATAAAAAGAATTTAAAAAGTTATAAACATTTATAACGAATATTTAATGTGAACGAATCAACGATACGGACTATACGAGCGAATAAAGGCAAAATTTGTCAGAGCGATTCAAAAGAACCTCAAAAAGAAACCGAAGAGAATTAAGAAATAGAATTTCATTCAGTATTTTAATAAAAATTATCAACTTGCTCCAAAATGCAATTGACAAATCTGTGACTCAGGAGCCTATCATGACTCGTTGTTTGCGTTTCAAAGATAATTGCAATGTGGTTCTCCGGGTTTCTAAAGATCTCAAAGATTACACCAGGCAGTTGAAGCAATCTCAAATAACAGATTTTTTCACAAGCTAAATAAAATTTTTCAAGAAGTAAATATTTTTGGCTCTTTTTTTTAAACGCAGGAACCTATCCTTTCATTTACCATAAGACTAAAGTCTCGGTATAAGCGGTTTTCGTATACGTAGGCCCTTCCAGGAACGGAATTCCCGCGTATAAAGATGGACGACTGTAGTGGCATTCGAAAGTATACATAAAAACTGATTCTCATTGGTATTAGACTTCTCGTCCGATTTAGGCCCCCAAAAACCCAAAAATACTTTATTAAAACCCGAGTGAAAAATTAGAAAAACCTTGTTTTAAGCATTACTTTCTTTTTCCGGCACACCAACAGATAAAATCATGAAAATTGGTTAGAACTTAGGAAATTATCTCAAAAATCTTTTTTGACCTCTGGAAGCCTCGAAACCCTTCTAAACGGCATCCCAAAGAAGTCTAAAAAAAAGTTTTTCTCGACTTAAAAAAATCATCATTCACAAAATTTTTTAAATAGTTATTACTATAACTTTTTTCAACTTTTTTAAGTCTATGGAGCTCTTGACCTTCTACAAATACCCAAAATCTCATTTTTTCGAATTATGATTTTTCAATTTTTTGCTGATTTAAGGGTATCTAAGGCAATTTATTGCTATACAATTTAACATATAACTTTTCATGTCAATTTTAAAAAAAATAAAAAATTTGAAATAACTTAAGAAATCTAGAGGGTTGAAAATTTAAAAGAAAAGATAGTGAAGAAATCAGCCCGATATATTAGAATATTTTAAATCTCAGTATTTATTTTTTGAAGGTTTTCATTTTTCTATTCGTTTTAGCCACTGTTTAGACATTATTAGAAAGGTAATATTCCCTCTCGTATGTTTGCATCTGAGGAACTGTGAATTGAATAGCAAAAAACAAATGAATAATTTATTATTAATTGAATTTTAAAAAATTTAAGGCAAAAATTTTTTTTAATCATTAAAAACTAATAAGAATAAAAAAATTGACATTAATTATAAAATATGCTCAATAATTTTACTACTACGCTGCTACTACCAGCTAGTATATGATTGAGAATATAATTTTCATAAAAAAATATTTCATCAATGATTTTCTCTGATACATACAATTTTTTTTTAAATGCTACTTTTTACTTATTTGGAAAGTAGGGTTGACGTCAAAAAAATGTATTTATACATATTAATACTTAAATGCCCTCTAGGCATTCTCTACATTTATGTATTAAATCTTTTTAAAATAAATAAATGTGTATCCAAAATATATCTATAGAAAATTTATATTAGAATATTTAAAAAATAAAAAGTAAAGTTAAAAAAATGTGACAGTTAAAAATTCTATGCGCATAAAAATAATACGTCCATAAATTTGTATTCTATACATGTGAAATATTATGATGTATTTGTAATTTAGTAGACATAATTATATGTAATATTTTATTTTTCTTAAGGTAATAAAATGTAATTTAACTTACTTTGCAGAATAATTATTTGTATGAACAATTTTAGCTACCTTTTTTTTTTAAAAAAAGCATTTATTCTGGCAAATGATATTTTTAAGATTAAAGTATGTTTTCATATTTTTTATAAATAATTTACAAATTTTGTATAGTCTACAGTCAAATTGATCGTAACTATATATGGGAATGTCCAGGATACAACAACCAGCCGAAAAATAAAAAATAAAATAAAAATTTTTTTGTGTAAATTTTTACCTGGGATTTGTGAAACCACTCCTATTTTACACTTCTACTCCAGTCCAATCGCAGTTTACGGTGTATTTTCACTTAATAACGTGAGATTTGCTCTACTATATGATTTTTGGGTCGCTGATAACTAAATACCTGGAGATATTTTCGGTACACCTTTAAATTTGCAAAAACTACCCCCCAAAAAGGGTTTTTTTTTTTATATATTAGCAAACTGAGTTTCTATATTTAGCAAAGAATTGGTCTAAGAGGGTTTTTTGGGTCATTGATCAAGAATATGAGGTAATTTTTTATGAATAATTAATATTTCACCCTTAATTTAGCAAAAACAACCCCTAAAAGGAGTGTCTGCTATTTTTGCACTTTAACCGGCCAAATTAGGCCCTTACGGGTTTTTGGGGTCGCTGATCTGAAATTTTTTAGGAAAAATAAACATTTCACACTTATAATACTAAAATCCCTAAAAGAGGTGCATTTGCAATTTTTGCAATTTGAGTTTCTAAGTTTGGACCATATGGGTTTTTGTTTTTGATATAAATAATAAATTATAATTCCCTTTGATAGTAATCATCATAATTAACTATCCAAAAAGTACTTAAAATAAGTTTACAAAATGTACAAAAACTCCCTTTGTTTGGGAGAATTTTAATAATTATAAGTGTGAAATGTTTATTTTTTCTAAAACATTTCCCCAAATTCTTGATCAGTAACCCAAAAAACCTGTATGAACCTAATTTGGTCGCTCAAAGTGCAAAAATTGCAAATGCACCCATTTTAGGGGTTGTTTTTGCTAATTTATGGGTGAAATATTAATTATTCACAAAAAATTCCCCCAAATTCTTGATTAGCGACCCAAAAAACCCAGAATCGAATTTAGCGAGAAATTTCCTTTCAGAACTTAGAGGGAAAATATTTGCAACCGAAAAATAAGCATTTGGCAGTAAAAATATTTTGAGACAATTTACCAAAATAGGCCAAAAACCCAGAAATAGCTGCTATAAATCAAGCATTTGAGCAAAAAAGCTAATATTAGCTGAAAGGGCTTATTTTTAGATGTTCTTTCGGGAAAAGATAGTTTGTACCGTTTTCTGCAACCCTCAGTTAAACTTGTGTTCAATTGGGGTGCAACTCCTCAAATACCCTTTTTAATTAAAAATCTAAAAATTTTAAAAATCAGAGAATTTGCAAAAAACTCACTAAATTTAACAATAATACTGTGACATATACATCAAGAAATTAAAGTTCTGATATAAAAACGTGACCATGAACACGAGGGCTATACTGCATTATTACAATCTATATTATAAGAGTAAATTTTTCATTTGACTGAGCGTATATAAAATTTTTGCTTGAAAACTTTAACCCAGGAAGATTCTCACGTCATATCAAAACACATTAAGTATAATATCTGACAATACCTTATGCACTTACTTTTTAAAATTCGTTTAAAAAATGCTAAAAATTATTGAAATATATTATTTACTTTAAATATTTTAATGACTTTATTTAATTCAAGTGTAATTTCTTTTGAATCTTTAAAATTACTTTGAATTTTTAAGAACATCATTAATAATTTAAAATATATTCATAATGTATACAAATTTAATTAGGTAAATTAACAGAGAAATCAGAAAAATAAAATTTTTGACCTACTTTTAAAAAATATTTTAAAAGTTGTAAAAAATAATAAAATACCTAATTTGAGAGAAAAAAAAATTTAAGGTTAAATATTACATCAGATTTTTTTCTTATTGAACCGTTATTTTTCAAATGATTTTACTTTTATCGTTTTTTTTTTATTTATTCATTAATTAAATATTTAATTATTTGAATAAAGTTATGTCAATTTTAAAATAGGGAATTCAGTTTCATTCATGAGTTATCGAGAAAAAGGAAAATATTTTTAAAACACATACAATTAATAGAAAGAAAATTGATTAATTCCATAATTTACTAATCTATAATAAACAATAATTTTTTTTTAGAAAATTGTAGCACTTTCATCAGGCTTTCGTTAAATACTCATTTTCTCTTTGATTAAAAATAACTAAAGCTTATTTGTAATTTCACTATATACAATAAATTATATATAGGATTAATAATTAGCAAATAATTTTGCAGTTTGACTGCAAGTACTATGGAATTTTCTTGTTTTTCATAAATACTACTTTTTTTATAAAATTCTGTGGGTTTAGAATTTTTTAATTTGGGAATTTGGTTTTCAATTATAAAAATAAATGGAAATAAATGAAAAAATGGACCAAAGAGGGTTAAAGATCGAAGGATCCAGTTAAAAAATACTTTTTTTAATTTTACTAAAATTCATTTAATAATTATACTCTTTTAAGACCTTGAACCTGCAAATCATTAAATTTAACTAATTTTCCCAAATATGTTTAAAAAAATAACAATAATTTAAATTAAATCCCCTACAAAAAAAAAATAAAAAATTTTAAAACATATAATTATTTGACCTAATTCTTAATAATTAAAATAAATAATGAATTAACCTTTTTAAAACCATAGACTTGAAAACGTACAAAAAAAAAGTGAAATGATTTTACCTACACAAAAAGAAACATTTAGTCACGTTTATCTGATTTATTAACTTCCCTTTCTTTCATCAGATAAAAAAAAAAAAAAACTCATTTTTTTATCTAGATTAAAAAAAAAAAAAATGCTTTCTAAATTTATTTTTGAGCTTCTTTTATAATAAAATAATTATATCATTAATAAAATGATTTAATATATAATAACAATGCAGGAAAAATAAAAGAAAATGAACATAATTGGGTAATAAAAAAATTTTTAACTTAAAAACTTGAAAGTATAGAATAATGCATACATAAAAATAAATTGACATTAATCCATGTACTTACTTAAAGTACACTCAACTTTATACTCTCTCTCCCATATAATACATAACGTAACTTATGACGCATGTTGCTTTTGAAGATGATCTCCCATATTATAACTTGACCGAGTGGGACCACCTTTAACAGTTGACAGCACCAATCCTTATTCATTTTTTTTTAATAAAGTGGGAGTTTGTATTTTGCATGTGTGAATAATAAAAAAAAAAATTGGTTAAAAAAATACAGATGATGAGTAATATATGTTTTAAAGAGAAAGGAAAGTAATACTTTTTTTTGGATGAGAGAGTGGTGGTAGAGTAATCGATGGACCACACCAAAAAATTTCACTAGAATGAAGAAGAGACTGGTTTTTTATTTTTTGTTTCAGTTTTTTTTGAAAAAAAAGGAGGAGTCAAAATGCGTATCCAATTCAATTTCTCACTCTAACTTATTGATTATTGTCCCCTTACTTGGTTTTTGTATATTCGATGATACCAGGACGCACCTCTATATAAAAAAGGATTTACAAACTAAGCGTCATTCATATTCACATCGTTCGTTGAACCATAACGAAAAAAATTTTTTTTTTATTTAAAAAAAGTTTAAAAAGTGAAATAAACAAATAAAAAATGAAGTTCTTTATTTGTACTGTTTTATTAGCATGTGTTGCTACAAATTTAGTATCAAGTCAAAGTTTTGACGAGTGTTTACAAAAAGATAGCATATCATGTATGCAAAAAAGTCTTTACAAAAAAGCACGAGAATTTTTCGGACAAGAAAATTTAGAAGTTGTACCTGGTATCAGTTTAGTTAAATCTAACGATAGATCATCAAGAAGTAACAATGAAGTAGTTTATGATCAAGAAATTGAAAATGCTAAAGATTTTTCTGAAAGACAAGATGCTCTTACCAATTTCTTAGGCGAAGAAACTACTGATTTATTGACTGGAAGAAGTTTAAGAGTGCGTATTTTTTGTTATATGATTATTTTTTTACGTTTTTTTAACTTTTGACTAACTAAATTGTGTTTTTTTTATTCGTAGATTAACTTTGGATCAGCATTGGAAAAAGTTGGTGCCACAGCACGTGCCATTAGTGAAGATATGCCACAAGAAGTTAGAGACGCCGTTGATGCTGTATCTGAAGGTATGTTACCTTTTTTAAATAAATTAAAAATAATTTTATCAAAACAAAAAATGTAAATAACCAAAATTTTATTTTTTTCAGGACGTAAAAAGAAACTCAAGCAATTCCTTCCTTTATTACTCATCGCCAAAGCAAAAATTGGACTCCTCGCCACCGCTGGGTACTTCTTCATTGGTTTATTGGCTAAAAAAGCAATCATCGTATCCCTCATTTCTCTCGCTTTATCAGCATTCGTTGGTTTAAAGGGTCTCTTCAGTGGAAAATCATCAGCTCCATTATCTTATGGAACAAGCTACAACAGTGCACCAAGTTATAACGCACCAGTTGCTGGAGGTTACCCAGCAGCAGCATCAGCTAACTCATGGTCTGCAGCAGGAACTTATGATGAACCAGCACATCCACAATACCAAGCTGCATCAAGCTCATCCTCATTCAGTGGATATCATTAAGTAAACTAAGAAATTTTTTTTTTTATTTTTATTATCTGAATTTTTCTACTATTAATTTAATTTATTATAACATTTTTTATAAAAAAAAGCTTTTTATTAAAAGTGCCAGTAATTTATTTTTTTAGACGAATATTTAAAAAAATGATTTTTCGACAACAAAAAATTCAGGTTATTTTAAATAATTGTCGTTATTTATTGTTAATTTGTTGTTAGAATAATGACTCTAATTAAAAATCACTTGAATTTTAAAAATGAAAAATATTTAAATAATTCAATCAAAGAAAAAAAAACACAAAAAAAATCAAAATAATAATCTCAAATAATTAAAAATTGAGATAACTAAAGATAAAAAAAAAATAAAAAAAACAGACAAAAAAAATAAAAGAGAGCAAGAAAGCAAAGTAAATTTTTTTTAACAACCAAATTTTTTTTTTTGTGTAAATAAAAAAAAAATTACGTCGATTATTACTCTCTATTATTCTAGTTTAAATCCTAATATATAAATAACTTATTTGTCAATTTTCTTTCTTATTTATTTTAATTTAATTAATTTATTCATAATAATAAAAAAGAAATTCATAAAATAATGATAATAGTAAATAATAATAATAATAATAATTTAAAATCATGCAAATATAAAAATGTAGAACATTTGTCATTAAAATTAATTTATTATTATTACTTTTTGACAAATTTTTATTTTTTGTCTAAAAGAGGCTAATTTTTATTTATTGTCCTCGATGTCAAAAAAAAAAAAAAATGTTTTTTTATTATTATAATTATTTATATGTAACAATGTATATAATAATATAATTTGTACCTCTAAAAAAACATGATGTTCCATGAAAAAAATGTTTGAAAATATAATTTATTAAAAAAAAAAATTGGTCATTTTTTATTTTTTAACCTTAAAAATTAACGTATATTTAAGAGAATATGTGTCAAGTATAAAAGAAAGCATTAAATTTGAATAATATATTTGTCTTTTTTAAGATGATAATTTACCGTTAAAAGGAATACATTTTTTTTTAATATAATAATTACCACTTGGACTTTGTATATGATAAAATTCTTCTTTTTTTTTAATAATAGTATTTTTATGTTTACACACGTCCTGTTTATTTATTTATTAACTACTACGTTTAAATACTAAATTAAAAATACTTGTTAAAATTATTGGATAATGAATGATTTTAAAAGAGAAATTTTTTTTTTTTTTGTGACATTTCCTGGAAATTACAATCCTGTTATAAATAATAATGGACTTTTGAAGATGGTTGATAATTAGTTTATTATTTTATTTTAATTACAGTAATGTTAAATATAATAATTGACTAGATGCGGTTTACAATTTTGTATTTTTTATTATCACTGTTAGAATCCATAAATTTTTATCATCTTTACTATGCACAATTACTAAATTTTTTGATAACTTAGATACTTTTTGAATCATATTAAAAAATGAATAAAATCTGAAATGAAAAAAGTATTTATTAGCAATTACAAAATATCTTCCCGTTCATGAGCATATGTAAAGATAAAAGTGGGTGGTATTTATGTTTTTTGGTCTCTAAAATCTAATTCACGGCCCATTTTAGTTTAGCGACCCGAGCAGCGACCTCAAAAACGTATTGCATATCATTTTGAGGACAACTAAACAAGTTTCTTATGAAATATGTCAAAATAACCCTTAAAATCTAAAGCTGTATTTTTTGATGTCCGAACCTAAAAATTTAAAATCAATGTATCGAGAAACTTACCTATCTCATATAAATAGCCTTGCACAAACTTGTGAAAAAATGTGCATGCATCTAACCCCGACGAATTGTTCTGACTTCTCTAAACTTATTTTTAATTATTTCAAATAATTGAAGCTTATTATGCTTAAAATGCTTATAAATTGCTTCAACAAGCCTACATTATTCATAATACATAGCTAAACCATCAAAATTTGCCTTTTAATGAAATGAAAATCTGTAAAAATATTTAACTTGTGTATTTTGAAGGTTAAAAAGCACACTATGTCAATAATATCATAAACTGCTTTTAAGAAGAAATTTTAAAGATTTAAATAATTTTTTTAAGGAAATCAATAAAAAAACGCTTTGAAAACAGAATCTTATTGTTTAGCGTATTATTTTTTTTATTTTTTAATCTTTATTAAAAGTATATAACCCAGAAAATGCTCGGTAAATGCTGAACATACGTTAGTTGAACAAGTCTTCCCCTTTTGTAGAATTCCACGTTTTTTAATTTTTCTTTTATTTGTGTAAAAAAAAATTTTATTTCAAAAATGATAATGTATTTATTTCCATAATATATTAATTCAATTAATTTCTGTTAAGGGTACTTATACTATATTTTTTTTTAAACGAAAATTTTTTTTGTTGCAAAAATTACTTCACATATGTCTCAAAAGTATGCAAAAAAATTATTATTTCAAAATTCCTACTCTAAGCATACTTTTTAGCGTATTTTGCGAGCGCGGTCAATTTTTTTTTGGTTGCTCAAAGAGGAACCATTGTGTTAGGTCAAAATTTGATTTTCTATTTTTTGGCATATAAGCACGTTTTGGGACCCCAGGAAGCTAAAAAACCTGTTTTTAAAAAAAGTCTGTATGTGTGTGTGTGTGTGTGTGTGTGTGTGTGTGTGTACGTATGTAATCGGTGATATTTCACAAATATTATGGAATTAAGACCTAATTTTTTTTTCAAAAATTTTTTCACCAAAAAATCTCGAGGTACTTTTTTTTTTTTTTGATTTGGATGTAATACCTCATTTATTTCCACGAAAGTACTTATATTTGAAAGTATGGTTTTTACATGATATCTCGAATCGGATACTTAATTTTCTGAAAATTTTTTTTCTAAAATTTTTTTCACAAAAAAATACAAAAAATACTAATTTTTTTTTTCTTTTTGGACGTAGTACCTAATTTATTTCCATGGAAGTACTAGTTTTAAGAACCTTGTTTATTGTTATTTTTTGGATCTGATACTTAATTTTTTCAAAATTTTTTTTGTCAAAATTAAAAAAATAGAAAAATAAAAAAAAATGCAATATTTTTTTTTTTTTGGGTGTAATACCTCATTTAATTCTATGAAAGTACTAATATCTGAAAATATTATAACTAGTGATATTTCAAAACCATTATCGAATTAAGACCTAATTTTTTTTTCAAACATTTTTTCATCAAAAAATCTCAAACCCCCCCCCCCCCCTTTTTTTTTAATTTGGATGTAATACCTCATTTATTTCCACGAAAGTACTTATATTTGAAAGTATGGTTTTTACATGATATCTCGAATCGGATACTTAATTTTCTGAAATTTTTTTTTCTAAAATTTTTTTCACAAAAAAATACAAAAAATGCTAATTTTTTTTTTCTTTTTGGACGTAGTACCTAATTTATTTCCATGGAAGTACTAGTTTTAAGAATCTTGTTTATTGTTATTTTTTGGATCTGATACTTAATTTTTTAAAAATTTTTTTTGTCAAAATTAAAAAAATAGAAAAATAAAAAAAAATGCAATATTTTTTTTTTTTTTTGGTGCAATACCTCATTTAATTCTATGAAAGTATTAATATCTGAAAATATTGTAACTAGTGATATTTCATAACCATTATCGAATTAAGACCCAATTTTTTTTTCAAACATTTTTTTTATCAAAAAATCTCAAACCCCCCCTTTTTTTTTTAATTTGGATGTAATACCTCATTTATTTCCATGAAAGTACTTATATTTGAAAGTATAGTTTTCAAATGATATCTCGAATCGGATACTTAATTTTTTGTAAATTTTTTTTCTAAAATTTTTTTCACAAAAAAATACAAAAAATACCAATTTTTTTTTTCTTTTTGGATTTAGTACCTAATTTATTTTCATGGAAGTACTAGTTTTAAGAACCTTGTTTATTGTAATTTTTTGGATCTGATACATAATGTTTTCAAAATTTTTTTTCCTAAAATTTTTTTCACAAAAAAAATACAAAAAAATACGAAACTTTTTTTTTTTGTATTTAGTACCTAATTTATTTCCATGGAAGTACTAGTTTTAAGAACCTCGTTTACAGTAATTTTTTGGAATTGATACTTAATTTTTTCAAAACTTTTATTCTCTAAATTAAAAAAAAAGAAAAATAAAAAAAATTGCAATATTTTTTTGGTGTAATACCTCTTTTAATTCTATGAAAGTACTAATATTTTAAAATATTGTAACCAGTGATATTCCAAAACAATTATCAAACGAATACTTAATTTTTTTTCCAAAAATTTTTTTATTAAAAAAATCTAAAAATACTTTTTTTTTTTTTTTAATTTGGATGTAATACTTCATTTATTTCCATGAAAGTATTTATACTTGAAAGTATAGTTTTTACTAGATATCTTGAATTTGATAATTAATTTTTTGAAAATTTTTTCCCAAAAATCTTTGTTACAAAAAAATACATAAAACATCAAATTTATTTTTCGTATTGGACATATCTAATTTATTTTAATGAGAGTATAAATTTTATAAATTTTGTTTATAGTAATTTTTGTATTTGATTACAATTTTTTTTTTTACTTTGATATAAATTATAACACATAAGAAAGAATGATGGAAATCTTGCCTCTTTTTGACTTCCTCGGATTATTTTGTTCCTTGCTATGTTTATTTATGTATGCAGCTTAGTGAAATTATAAACAATAATAAACAACCTAAAAATATTAAATGGTTATGTTTAAATTTTAAAATTCAGATTTAAAAGTTGCAAAAAGTGGAATTTTTTAAAGAATCATACGTTATTATATAAAAAATCGAATTCTAATACTCAATTTTTTAAAATAAATAAAAATTCACGAGAAAATTTAAAAAGATTAACTTTTGTTAATTCGCTATTTTAAATTGCACAATGATGGATAATAATTGCACGAGGCTCGAATTTTTGTTAAATTTTTGACTCAATTTTTGAACTACGTTTGTTTCTAGGTTTGTTTATTTTTGCTTGGTAATTATTTTCTGAAATTTAATTCGAAAGATCTCCATCCACGCCTAATGATAAAATTTCTTGAAATTACGATATTCTTTAAAAAAACTTAAATTTGAATATTATGCACAACCGATGCACAACAAATATTTATTTGTAATGATTTTTTATTTTTTTTTTTATATATGCACTGAAACTGTAAAAAAATTATATTTTTTATTAGAAAATTAGAATAAATTTTATTTGAGGTTAATTATTATTTTTTTTTAGGCGTGGATCGAGTCTAATTAAATTTTTGTGGCTAAATCCACGCTTAAACAAATGAGGTTGAGCGTGGATTGAGACCTTTCCAAATAAATTTAATTAGATAACATTATATTGTTAAGTTAAAAACGAAAATTTGAGTGTAAATTAATTTAAAAAATTAATTTAAAATTAATTTAAATCTTAATGGTCTACTTTACCTATTAAAAAAGAAAAATGTATGTATAATTGCATGGTTGTAATCAATAATATTTATTGCATATTGAAGTTTAAAGATCATTGTTTGAGGAACCTCAGTGCCAGCTAGTTGGCAGGGTATTTTTCTTAAATATAATAAAAAACTCAAAAATAGGACGAATACGAGGAAAATGAAGGGTTATTGTATGCACCCGGGATTGCAGACGACTGGTAAGTTAAAAAAAAAAAAAAAAAAAATTTATTTTTATCAACAAAAAAAAAATTTGGTTTTTTGAAAAACAACGTTTTTATTCCTTCTACATAACATATCTGCAAAAATACTTGACCGATTCTTATGCTTATGCTCTATATTTCTTTGTTATGAGTTTTTTTAAATTAATTTAAAAAAAAATTAAAAAAAAAATTAATTTAATCATTAAAATTAACAAAAAAGTACCGAAAAATTTGTTTTGAAACATTAAACGCGTTTTTCTCGAAACAGGTATTTTCAAATCGGTGTGCATGATTGCGCAATAAGTACCTTACCGATTTACTCATAAATTGCTGAGTATTTAAAAAAATATATACTTGACAAACTGACTTCGAGTTTTTTTTTTTTTAATTCCTCAAAAATTTTTTACAGCAAAATTTGTTCGAAAATTTTGGGCTTTTTTTGACTTTTTTCTTTCCGGAGCCACCATTTTGTTTCTAATTAATTTTTTGAAAAAACTCGAAGTCAGTCTTTTATTTGAGGCTTAAGCTCTTGCAAAAAAATTTTTTTTTTTTTTTTTGATAAAATTATCTCTCAGCATCGTGCACACCGTTTTTTTTTTACTGCTTCGTTTACGCACGTGTGACGCGGAAGTGATGTCACAGAAAACTAAAAAAATTTTTTTTTTGTTAATACATATGTAAACTAATAAAAAAATATTTACTCAAATATCTGTAAACGTTTCTTCAGAATCCTTACCTAAAAAACACGACAAAATATAGTATAAGTACCCTTAAGCAAGTTATTGCGATTCTTATTAATGATTAAACGAGAATTTAGTTTTAAAAAAAATTATGTAAAGGAGTATTTGAACTCACTAACGCAAATCTAAAAAATCAACTGCTGAGGGATATTATTCAGAATTGGGGAAACCTTTTTAATTTAATAGACAAACAATTTATCATATACCTTAAGTTTGCCTGAAAGAGCCTACTGAATCTCGAGCCAAATGCCAAGATCTCTGAAGATCTCAAAACTATTCGTCAGGAACATATGCCGCTTTTGGACTATTACAGTAAATAAGAAGGTTGAGGAGTAATAGGGGTAGAGGAAAATTTTTTGGTTAAATTCTTGAAAAGACACATAATATTAACATAGATATTGTAGGAAAATATTTTACTTAAATTCTCTTCTGTAAAAAATTAATGAGGTTGCAAAAAAGGGGCGGATTTTTTGGCCATTCTTTTACGAAAAAAAATGTTGAGACAAAAATCTTTATAAAAGGTACTTAATCCTATCTTCAAAAAGTACTATTCTTCTCTGGAATCGTAAATATGCATACCTATTTAAAATATTATATTTTTTATGTTTTACTACATTGTATACGTAAAGTTGAAAGGTTGCCCATATATATAAATATTTGATGAATGTTATATTATACATTGTGACAAATATGTACAACGTAACCAAGTTGATATAGATTTAATTGTATAATTATAATAATGTAAGCCCTATTATATCAGTTAATATTTTTTTTTTAAACGTAGAGAACAAAAACCATATGCTCAAAAAAATTATAATAAATATAATAAAATTGATGTATTACATAGTAAATTACAACATGTAATTTTATATTTTTCTATTTTTCTTTCATAAAATATGTAAATGATACCAAAAATTATACGATTTTTATACTCTGAATTTTTCTTTACTTACTGTATATACATAGTTTATTATTTGAACTAAATTATACTTAATTAAAGACTATAATATAATTTGCAGTATTCTAATCAATAAATAGTTTATTTTAGGATGGAGTGGAGTATACAAAATCTCTATAAACAAATTGCGAAACCTACAAAGCAAAAATAAAATCTTTTAATACCAAACAAAAAAAATTTATGGATTTATTCCAACAGTTCGTGACCTATTCAAATGTTTGCCTCAATTCATCATTGGTCATTTCAAAAAATCTTTAAACCTTGTACTAAAAATTAAACCGTTTTACAATTTAATTACAATCATTTAAATTCTATTTAATTTTTCATTACAAGGTTCATAATATTATAATATAAGTAATATGGAAAATTATTTTTATTAAATTTTAAATATTAAAATCGCAATTAATATTCCAGGAAAAAAGATCGGTCGAATTTTAAAGTCGGCTTGCAGTTTTTTCAGAGGATTGAAAGTACCAAAAAATCTTTTTTAGACATGGGTTAGTATTACTCAAGTGAATAACAAAATCTTTATAAATTTCACCGTACATGCCATAAGTGAAGGCACCAATGACATGTCTAAGCGTTCGCGAAGAAATAGCATAATTACACGCTATCAATGAAGGCACCAAGCCATGACCAAGTGGTTATAAGGGAGCAAAATTATAAATTAGTTTTACCAATCAGCCCTTTTGAGGATCCCATTTTTTAATAAGAAAAAATATAAGTACTCGTCGTGGCAAAGGAGCAAAAGTTAATATTAAGCGTTGCAAAGCAAGAATGTGTGCGGCAAAGCCCCTGGCAAAGCTGCCGAGAAGCAAAGCAAGGCTAGAGGTCCGCGGTAAAGTGCAAAGCAAAGATTGCGCTTTGTCACGGATATATTTTAATGCCTAAAAGAAACAGCTATATAATCCATCATTAATAAATATTTGATAAGTGTGAACGATAAATAGAAATGATAAAAATTTAATAATAAATAGACTGAAGACGGAATGCCAGCCAGGTTTGAGAAAAGAATCTCTCTGGGGACTGTAACCGGTGCCCTCTCTGTATCTCAGTTTGAAAAGATACGGGTATGAAATCTGAGGACCATAGGTTTGATCCCCACCAAAGATGTTTTTTTCTCAAATATTTTTCTGAGTTTTTTAAGTAAAAAATATCCAATTTAACATCAATCCGTTTTTAAAAAATTAATTTTCAATAATTTAAAAATTTGAAAAAAAAATGGTTTTTTTTTTATTGACCAATACTGGGCAGTAATAAAACAAATTAGTTGTTTTTCATAAAAGCGATGTTATTATTAGACGTTTCGCCTATTTATTGTATAGGCCTTATCATTAATGTCTAAAAAAATATATACAAAAATTAATCATTACATTTAATACATAAAAAAATAATATGAAAAATACCTATATTTATGACAATAATTTTAAACAGAACAAAAAACATGTAAATAACTACAGTTTATGGTGCCAAAAAAATATATTGAAAAAGTACAATATCAATAAATGGTGACTTTTAATTTAGATATAGTGAAACTATTGTAGAGGTTGCTGTTGACTGAGGGTATTGATGGTATGGATGTAAGGTGGGTTTAAATTGTCAGTATCTTCTTTTTTAACATGGAACATGTTTATAGGGAGGGGGTACTTCAGAACTTGAAAATTAAGGGGGGGGGGGTCAAATTTGTCCTTTTTAAGGGGGGGTCAAATTTGTCCTATTTAAGGGGGGGGGGGTCAAATTTGTCCTATTTAAGGGAGGGGGGGGTCAAATTTGTCCTTTTTAAGGGGGGGGGGGGGTCAAATTTGTCCTATTTAAGGGGGGGGGGGTCAAATTTGTCCTTTTTAAGGGGGGGGGGTCAAATTTGTCCTATTTAAGGGGGGGGGGGTCAAATAAGACTTAGAATAATTAGGTAAGTATATATAAATAAATAAAATACTATTAAAAGACTTTGAAAAATCTGGGCTTAAGGACTTAGGATAATACAGGTTTATGGACTTAGAATAATATCGATTTAGGGACTTGGAATAATTCAGGTTCAGGGACTTATAATAATTCAGGTTTAGGGAATCAAAATAGTTTGGGTTTAGAATCTTAACAACTAGTAAGGTAATAATTACAAATTACAACAATAGAAAATTGTATTGTAATTTTGAGTAACATTTGTATTATATCTAGTCCTCATTTGGAAGTAAACATGTTCCATGCATTTAGGTTGTGTTTTATTTATTGTAGGGTAAGCAAACTGGATGCGTAGACTTTCAGTAACTTTGCGTTTGCCCCTCATAGCTCTTCATAGAGCACTTGTGGTTTACCAAAATTAAAAGTATGCCCATTTAGGTTACAATGAGTTGCGGTAACAGATGTTTTATCTCTCTTGTGTTCGTCGAATCTAGGGATAGTAAAGGGATCGTTTAGATTCACCTATATATATGCTATTACAATCGCTGCAAGTTAATTAAAACTCTGCCTGAAAATGTACTCTTATTGCACCAAATGTACTCTTATTTTTACATTATGAGTATAGTCATCCTTCACACCAAAAAATTGCAATGGTGTACAATTTGACCGATAGAGCATTAATACTTTCTGACTCTACATACCGTAAGGATAACATCCATATTGTCAAGAAAATATTTTAGCTAATAAATATCTACCGTCATTTTTAAATAAGTACATCTATAAGAGATGGAAATTATTGAAAACTTGTGATTACAATCTTACAAGGACTGTAAACTTACAAAACAACATCTATAGAAATAAAATATTTGACAGAGTACCATTCAAATTTGATTCCTACCAAAAAATCAAAAAGACATTGAATAGTGACAAATATCATGTAATACCGTTGCTAAATAAGGATATGAGAAAAATCATTAAAAAAGGAAAAATAGATGATATTATCAATAAAACGGTTGTAGTATATAAGATCACTTGTAATGATTGTCCCAGTAGGTGAGACAAAAGGCCACTTTTTATGCGCATTGATGAATACAATAAGGGAAAAGCTGCCGTAATTACAACACATTCAAATACTTTACGTCTTACTTTTAATTTTATAAAAATTAGAAGTCATCGATGAAAAAGCAAATATAGATCTAATAGATTAATTAAAGGGGTTGTATTGTTTCTGCCCAGCAGCAGATTTGGTCTAGTAGAGATTTTTTGAGTCGCTGATCACGAAAATCGGGGTCTTTTCTATGAGAAATAGGGGCTTCACCCTTAAATTGGCCAAAACTACCCCTAAGAAGGGCATTTTAGCTACATTCACTCTAGCCCTTTAAAATTGGGTATAAGGGGGTTTTTGGGTCGCTGATTAAGAATATTGAGGTATTTTTTATAAAAAATTAGACTTAAATTAGCCAAAAGTACCCCCTTTTATTTTTTTTCTTGTAATTTTTTGTTAATTTTTCGAAAATCCTGTAATGTTTTAATAAGAATAAAAAATCTTTTTAGATAAAAATTAATGTATTATTTATTTAAAATATTACTATTCTAATAATAAATTTTAACCTTTTCAGGGGTAGTTTTGGCTAATTTAAGGGTGAAAGAAAAATTTTTCATAGATGAGACCTCAATATTCGTGATCAAAAATGTTTAAATGACCGCACCCTCAGAAGAGATTCGTTAATGAAATTCCATAAAGAAATTCCTTACGCACCTTAATATTACCAATAACTCGTAGAAACATTTTAAATTCATTTCATTTTTAACTTAAAGAATAACTTTAACTTTGATTTAAAATCATGATAAGCTCACCGTCGGACATGAGGGTTGTACACGTGTCTCATTTTATTTATATACCCATAAATAATAAATTTATTTTTAAAAACTCAATACTCCAGTCAAAATACGGGGGGGGGGGTTGTATTTTTACTGGCGAATATGAGATTTGCTTTACTATATGTTTTTTGGGTCGATGAACACGAAAATCGGGGTTATTTCGTTAAGAAATAGGGGCTTCACCCCTAAATTTGCAAAAAACTACCCCAAAATGGGGTGGTTTTTACATAGTTGCACTCTGAGCACTCAGATTTGCACCATACGGGTTTTTTGGGTCACTGATCAAGAATTTAGACTTCTTTTTCAAAAATAATTAAAATTTCACCCCTAAATTGGCTAAAATTACCCCCGAAAAGGGGGTGGTTTTGCTATTTTCACACTTTGAGCAACCAGGATATGTCCATATAGGTTTCTTGGGTCGCTAATCAAGAATTTCGACTTATTTTTCATAAATATTCAATATTTCACCCTTAAATTAGCTAAAACTACCCCTTAAAAAGGTGTTTTTGCTATTTTCGCACTTTGTGCATCCAGGATATGTATATATAGGTTTTGTGGGTCGCTCAGATTTGAGCGCTCAGATTCGCACGAAACGGGTTTTTTGGGTCGCTGATCAAGAATTTCGACTTTTTTTTCTTAAATAATTAAAATTTCACCCTTAAATTGGCTAAAATTACCCCCGAAAAGGGGGTGTTTTTGCTATTTTCGCACTTTGAGTAACCAGGATATGTCCATATAGGTTTTATGGGTCGCTAATTAAGAATTTCGACTTAATTTTCATAAATAATCAATGTTCTACCCTTAAAATAGCTAAAACTACCCCTAATAGGGGTGTTTTTGCTATTTTCACATTGAGCATCCCGATTATGTCCATTCAGGTCCCTGGGCCACTGATCAATAAAAATTTGTTATTTTTTTATAAAAAATGAATACTTATCTTTAAAATGAATTATTATAGTGAAGGTAAAAATGAATAAATGAAACTTAATATATTTTTTTTTTTATAATGCATGCTCAAGAAATATTGAATACTTATGAAAAATAAGTCGAAATTCTTGATTAGCGATGCAAAAAACCTATATGGTTGCTCAAAGTGCGAAAATAGCAAAAACATCCCTTTTTCGGGGGTAATTTTAGCCAATTTAGGGGTGAAATTTTAATTATTTAAGAAAAAAAAGTCGAAATTCTTGATCAGTGACCCAAAAAACCCGTTTCGTGCGAATCTGAGCGGTCTAAGTGCAACTATGTAAAAACCACCCCATTTTGGGGTAGTTTTTTGCAAATTTAGGGGTGAAGCTCCCATTTCTTTACGAAATAACTCCGATTTTCGTGTTCAGCGACCCAATAAACATATAGTAAAGCAAATCTCATGTTCGCCAGTAAAAATACAATCAAATCCGTATTTTGACTGGAGTAAATGTATTTTTTAAATTATTAGTACAAGGTGAATTATCAATTTTAGGGTATAACTTGCAAGCATATAAATAATTTTTAAACGTATAAGCTTTAATGATTTTTTTTCAGGTGATCAATAAAAATACATAGTATGCCTAGATGACCCTCAAAAAAAAAAATTATTAAAAGTGCTTGGTAAATGATAGTGTAAATTAATTTTAGGTTTGATAATCTATAACTCCTTAAAAATGTAATAAGAAATTTTTTAGCAATACTTAATTTTTAGCTTTGCTATAAAATTTTTATGATGATTGAACTTTTTGGTTTGCTTATAAGAAAAGGGTTTATTCGTACATATTTTGTGCAGAAGATAGAATTTTTGTTTTTATTAAATCTTTTGTAAAACTTGATCGTTTTGTTTCGACTTGAGTTACGTTTTGTTCAAAAAAATTTGTCTTTTAAATTTTTATGAAAAACAGTAGAATTTTCCACTAAGGACTCAAAATAAGAAGAGACTTAGATTTAATTAAAATTTTAGGATTTTAAATCCAAAATAAACTATTTTTAACTTCTGTTATTCAGTTTTCTTTTATTAACTTTTTCAAATATTCTATTCTTTTGAAAAAACTATTTAAAGATGTTGAGTACATGGTCGGGTGCTCCGAAGGCTCGCCTCTCCCCACCCTATATTCATAATTGCATGCTATAAGTTGCAAGCATATAAATAATTTTTAAATGTAAGCTTTAACAATTTTCTTTTTTAGGTAATCAATAAAAATTCATAGTATGGCTAGATGACCCTTAAAAACAAATATATTACATGTATACTTGGTAAATGATAATGTAAATAAATTTTAAGTTTGAAAATCTAATTCCTTAAGTATGTAATAAGAAATTTTTTAGCAATACTTAATTTTTAGCTATGGTGTATGTAATTTTATGCTGTGGTGGATTTTTAAGTTACATCCATATATCGACGCAGTCATCCAACGGACAATTGTAGAAAATCCCGGAAAAACGAAGTGACAACGTAAACACTCAGCCTCACGCAAACTTCATAAATCTCAATATTTACAAGGGAAGTTTACATTTGAAACACCAAATTTGAATTTGCAAATGTTGAAAATAATATGAACCATACTCCCTAATTCTTGATACTTCCATTATATAAGGGTAAAAACCCTTTTAAAACATTTGGCTTTTTTATGTTTAATAGGGGCTTGCATGGGTCAAAATTTTGATAATATTTGTGCATAATCTGAAATTGCATAAGAAAATATTAGACACGGTTTTTTTATTTTTTAAAATTACAAAAATTAACGAGAGGTTTCAAAAACCAGATTTTCGTCAGTGGTTTGACGTCACAATGTATTTGTATACGGTAGGCGTGACGTCATCACTTTTTTAATTATCATTTTTTTGAAAAACAAAAAAATACGTGTCTAATATTTTTTGATCTATATTAAAATTATGCAAAAAATTCCGACCCATGCAAGCCCCCTATCATGATTATGATTAATTATCTTAAATTTGTGTAACATTTTTGACTAATAAAAGGTCTGGGATTGCAAATAATTATTTTTTCTTGAATATATTAAATGCTAAGAAAAAGTTAAATGCAAATAGATTTTTAAAAATTTTGAGTATTAAAATGGCATTCCGAAAAATTTAATAATTGGAAACAATTCATTCCCATGAACATAAATCTACCACAAAAAGGCCAAAAAATAAGTTTCCTTATCGAAAAAAATGAAAAATGTTATTAAAAAAATAATTCTCACAAAAATGTTTTTCACAAATCTTTTGTGTGGTTAAAAATTCTTTAATTTTTTTTCCAACGGGATACTGTTTTTCAATTGTCGATTAGACTTTTATTTTATTCTCACCAAAGAATTTAACACGTCATCCGTGACATGGGTCATATTAACATATGTAAGTTTCAGAAATGAGCAAAAATAAGTATATTCCCGTATAGATAAGTGGCTAAAAAGCTCATCCCCCTAGTAAAATTTCATGCTCTTTGAGAATCTGACATTAGTTTTCACCTACAACCCTTAAAAATACCCTAAAAACGGGGCTGAAAGAGGTAGGTCAGGGATTATTAGGAAATGTTTGGAAAAATCAATGAAAAAAGTATCCAATTTTATTGAAAAATGTTTGAAAATAATATTTTTGGAAGTTTTTGCTATTCTTGCACTTTGAGCATCCAAAATACGTTCTTATACGTTTTTTGGGCCGCAAATACCCCTGTCAGGGATAGTTCTAGCTATTTTAAGGGTGAAATTTAAACTATTTATGAAAAAGGAGTCAAAATTCTTGATTAGCGACCCAAAAAACCTATATGGGCATATCCTGGATGCTAAAAGTACGAAAATAGCATAGGGGTGAAATTTTAATTATTTATGAAAAAGAAGTCGAAATTATTGATCAGTGACCCAAAAAACCCCTATGGTGCAAATCTGAGTGCTCAAAATGTGAATATGTAAAAAAAAACCTTTTTGGAGTAGTTTTTGCAAATTTAAGGGTGAAGCCCCAATTTCTCTGCCAAATGACTCCGATTTTCGTGTTCAACGAGCCAAAAAACCTATAGTAGAACAAATCTGGTGTTCGTCAGTGATAATACAACCAAACCCGTATTTTGACTGGAGTACCACCCCTATCCACCTTTTAAGGGTTGTGAATAGGGCCAAAATGTATGAGACCTCAATGTATACGAAGTTTACTTAAATTTACATAAAAAATATTATTTTCAAACATTTTTCAATAAAATTGGATACTTTTTTCATTGATTTTTCCAAACATTTCCTAATAATGCCTGACCTACCCCTTTCACCCCAGTTTTTAGGGTATTTTTAAGGGTTGAAGGTGAAAACTAATGTCAGATTCCGAGAGAGCATGAAATTTTACTAACGGGATGAACTTTTTAGCCACTTATCTATACGAGAATATACTTATTTTTGTTCATTTCCAAAACTCTCCACCCTGGCTTTAATGAGTTAATAGGAAAATTCTTTCAAATTTTGCCGTTTTAACATAAAAGCTCTTTTAAACATAAAAAGATATATCCTTATGTAAAATTTCTCGCAGAATACAAATTTTTGGACAGATTTTTTATTGGTCACTTGACTTGGCGGGAAATTTGAAATTTGTAAAAAATGAAACTTTTAAATTCAGATTTTTTGATCGAGTTTTTTAAGAAACCAAAAAAACAAGAAAAAAAATTTTTCACAAAAAGTATACAAAAGACAAAATTTTTGAGTAGCTCAGGAATAGAATTGGTTTGTCTGCTGGCAAGATATGAATGCTAGAAGATGAAACGTATTCACTCGATTTCTCGCACATGTGAAACTGTAACATCTGATCATGCATGTAATTTAACAAAAAAAAGCTTAAAATTTAAAGCATGACCTGACGTAATATTTCTCAATTTTTAGAGCTTCTTTTTAAAAACAGCTTTATTTTTTAACTAAAATTTAAATTTTACTTTAAATTAAGGATTTGAATTTTGGAAACTAACATTTAATTTGTATTTCTTTTATATATTAGAATAAATTAATTAAATAAAAAAAAAGCTTATTCAATAATTTTTCGCATAAATAAGCAGGGTATTTATAAAACTATTTAATGCTGAATTTTCAGGCTTCAATTGTCAAAAAAAAAACTTTTACACTGATTGGTCAGAAGAAGACTACATTTTAACCTGAACCTGATGACTTTTTCTTTTTGTGTAAAATATTATTCTAAGCTAGTTAAAAAAGTTTATTATGTCAAATATGATTACTGATTACTCAAGTATGTAAACCATCGCATTCAGCGATTTATAAACAAAAATTAACTTTTTCACAGCATGTTAGAAAATAGCCACAACGTAATGAAATTTTTTTTTTTAATTTATTTATTTAACGTCGCCTGCGTCGATCGAGTAAAAGTGTAAAGTAGAAAATAGAGATTACAAAAAGGGAAACGATAATATAAAATTGACTTAATTAAAGGCACAAAGATATGAAAATGTAAATAATATTTATTAAATTTCTGTATATAAATTCATGTTACGTGTAAAAAGCTGTCCCTGAATAAATATAGATTGCATAAAGACCATTTAGAAAAAAATCTGAACAAGCGTGTTAAATATTTTTTCATATTTTATCATATTTTACGTTACCTGTAATAATAGCTACAAGGAAATATATTTAATTTATTTTATAAAATTTTTGATAATTCAGGTATTATTTTCTTAATAATAATTTTAAATTCAAAAATAACTTTTTTATAATTTAAACTACTGTGGCAATTTAAATACGACATAATACGGTATATAAATAAATTCTAGAGTGAAAACCAATTTTTTATTCCCATTTTTATCAGCTTGAAATCGTAGGATCTAAATTTTTTCTCACGGGAAACATTATATTTTAATAATCTGAACCGCACTTTTTATAATTTCTGAAAATTTAATAGTTATTCATGGAGTATCAGTAAATCAAATTATGTTTTTAAAATTTGCACGTTTTTTTAAACGCAAAGAGGTATTTTATACCCTAATGATATTCGAATTTGATAAAATTTAACAAAGAAGATTAAAATTGTCAAAAATCTGACTTTATTCAACAACAACGGAAATTTTATGATAATTCGCATGCTTTTTTTTCTTTTAGTTAATTTTTGACCTCATAAAAGTTGGGACAAATATCGTGCAGCTGTTGGAATATATTTTTTTAGTAAGCTTTAGAAAAGCTGATCTGGCTGATTTTAAATTTTATAAAACGGGAAAAATTTGTCATTTTTGGATTAAAAAATCGTTTTTAAATTGGTAAAATGAATAGTTAAGAATGATAAGTTTAGAAATTTTGTTCATTGAAAAATAGTTAGAAACGGGTCAGTTTTCAAAAAATCAATCCGACGAAAATTTCAAAAACGGAAAACGTGGCATTTTTTTCCTGTTTTGGCAGTAATAAACTAAAAATAGACAATACAAAATAACTTTACATAAATATTTAAAAAGAATAAAAATTAACTATCTTAAAACTGATATTTGGGTTATCCCATATCACTTTTGTGGTATGTGAAGGTTATTGATTGATAATTAAAAATACATGTAATTTTTTAAAATAGTTGCCAATTTATTAATTTTGATTAATAATTTTGATAGATTACAATTAGCTAAAATTTTCATACAATAAAATAATACATTTTTAGATTGATTCATTTACAGAAAAATTATTTCTTTTTTTTTAACGAATCAGGTACTAACCCTTTTTTTAAACACAAATAAATTAATTAATTGTTTTTGTCTACCTCATTAATTTTCAATACTCGCTTTCACATGAAAAATTTTCATTACGTAAGGAAAAACTGCAGTAAAACCCACGTAAAGTATCAGGACTTTCTCTAAATTACGGACCTACTCCGTTTACAGTATAGAGATTGTAAATGCTATAAACCATTCGGCTATGAACGATAATTATAAAAATTTTGAAAAAAATTTGGGAAGAGGCAAGCAGATTCTTTTTCAGTGTATAACTGAATCATTCTATGTTTCTTAAGCCAAATTAAGTCTTGAAATCGAAATCATATTTTAAGTCTATGACCCATATCTCCCTATAACCGTTAACGCTTACTGCTCTAACCTCCATCTTAACAATTACACGTCCCTGTTAAAATTTTCCATTTTAATTTTTAATTTTATTATTTTTTTTATTACAGTGGAACCTTTAATAAAGACCACCAAAGTGGCATGGCGAAAAGTAGTCGCTATTGGAGGTGGTCGTTAACGGGAGGTTTTTTTGACCATTGTATTCATAGAAAGTAAAATAAAAAATACCCTGCCAACTAGCTGGCAATAAGGTTCCTCAAACAATGATCTTAATACATTAATATGCCACTCATATCACCGATTACAATCATGCAATCATACATATATTTCTCTCTTAATTCCATAATAGTTGTGAAATATCAACGGTTACAATATTTTCATATATTAGTACTTTCATGGAATTAAATGAGGTATTACACCCAAAAAAAAAATATTGCAGTTTTTTTAATTTTTTTATTTTTTTAATTTTGAGAAAGAATTTTTGAAAAAATTTGGTATCAGAACCAAAAAATGACTGTAAACAAACTTTCTAAAATTAGTACTTTCATAGAAATAAATTAGGTACTATGTCCAAAAAGAAAAAAAAATTGGTGTTTTTTGTATTTTTTCGTGAAAAAAATTTTGGGAAAAAAATTTTCCAAAAATTAATTATCAGATTCGAGATATCGAGCAAAAATCGTACTTTCAAATATAAGTACTTTCGTGGAAATAAATGAGATATTACATCCAAATTAAAAAAAAAAAAAGTAGTTTCAGATTTTTTGATGAAAAAATTTTTGAAATAAAAATTAGGTCTTAATTCCATAATAGTTGTGAAATTTCACCGGTTACATACACACACAGACACACACATACATACATACATACTTTTTTTAAAAACCGGTTTTTTAGCTTCCTGGGGTCTCAAAACGTGCTTATATGCCCAAAAATCGAAATTTGACCTATCACAATGGTTCCTCATTGAGGAACCAAAAAATATTTCAAAAAATTTCCTTCACATTTTACGCAGAGTTAGGTCCACCTGGTATATTATATAAACCAGCTATTTGTTTATATTTAATGGGCGGTAAAAAGATAAAAAAGTATTAAAATTAAAGTGGTCTTTAAAGAGAGGTTTGCTATAATGTTAAATAATAGGGTTATCAAAATGGCTTTTGAAATGCCGGTCGTTATTGGAGGTGGTCTTTAACGAGAGGGGTCTTTATTAGAGGTTCCACTGTATTTAAGTATATTTTTATGCGCTGACATGGCCGAAGCCCAAATGATACAAAGTTAAATAAAATTAGAATTATTAAATTCAAGTAATTAATATTGAAATCGAACAATTAATTAAGACTTCAAACTTTATAATAAAAAAAAGGAAAAATTGAACACAGAAATAACATTTAATATACACAGTAATAGAAAATTAAAAAATTGAGAAGTTAATTAGACGTTGGATTTTATTATAAAGATGACTACTTTATCGTTCCAAGTTAAAAATAATTTTATATCTTTAAGCATGTTTAACCGTTTCAATATTACCAACAGAGTGCTTTTAAAAATAGCTCCCGTAAATTTAAATTGTAAATTTACAAAAAAGGTTAAAAATTTTCGATTACTTCGTAAATTTGCTAAACTTAGTAAATGCACGATTTTCATCGAAAATTTACAAATGTTTTTGAAAATTTACTAATTATTTTGCAAATTAACTATTTGCTTTGCAAATTTACAGGAGTTATTTCTAACCGTGTAATTAAAAATAGTTCTACCGAGACATATCGTGAGAAACATTGTTATAATCGTCGATCGACGTGTTTAAATGTGCTATTATTAATAAAAAAAAGGTTTAGCCGCGTATAACAAAGTATCCTAAAACATTAAACATTTTTAACCCTGACCTTATTATAAATAATTTAAGTGTTCTTATGACACAAAGCAATCCGTTTTTCAGATAATTTTAAACATATCTTTTAAGTTCCAACCGTGAAATAATATTTTTTACATTTTCACCGTATTCAACCATGTAAGTAAAAATGTTTCTTAGGTATTGAGGGTGTTCAATTTAAGTTAAAAAGATTAACATTACTTGTGCCACGAAAAAGTTTATTTGGTGTCTAAATTATATATTTCCCTGTAAAAAATAACTTTTAAAAAGTTAATAATAAAATTAGGTCTAATCAATAATTTTATTTTCCGCCGCGTCTGGCCATATAAACAGTAACATATTCTTGGCTGATTAAAAGAACATAGACAAGCGTATTAGAGACTACGGCTTTTTAAAATTTTAAATTTATCAATATTTAAAAAAAAAAATTATTTTTTAAAAGAGAAGTTGATTATTAAAAATGATGAGATCCTAAAACAATATAGCTGCTGAACATATACTTATTTTAACTTCCTTTTAAATATTAGTTCTCAATAAATTGAATACTGAATAGATAAACCTTACAACCTTTAAAATAAAATTTAAATTTAAGTTATTAACAAGAGAAAAAATTATCATAAATAATTGTAAAATAAGATTAAATTTTTACCTTCAAAAAATATTCATGTGATAAAATTACGAAATGATGACACTTTATTACCAGAGGTTTATTTGTGCGTAAAATAAAAATATTAATTTTGCGAATAGACTTAGCTTTTAAAGTTGTCCAATCCATGTTAATAAATGCTTCATTTGAACTTTCATTCTAGAATTAAAATTAAAATTAAATCATATTCATAAGAATTTGGATAAGTAATTATAAAGGAAAAATAAAAGTAGCCAAGGGTAACGGTTATTTCTGAACAGCTGCTAAAAACGTTTAAAGACTCGTAAATTACATTTTTAGAGAAAGGTAAATATTTTTGGATAATAAGTTTATTTGATTTTTAGAGCTAATAATTTCTTTATTATTTTTTACGGCATTTCTTTTAAATTGAGATACCCTATTGGAATTTAGATAAAAGTTAAAAATTCATGATATGTTTATTTGCATAAGTTTATATTTATGGGTATTTTTAGTGCTGAATATAATAAATTTGTAAATGATTTATTTTCGTTTTATTATTAGGTGCGGTCATATGACAATTAGGTACAAATATAAAAATTGTCAAATTACAAAAATACATTTTATTTTCATTATTTTCTTGTATAATTCAGATGAATCTAAATTTCCGAGCATTTTTTCTAATATTTTGTTTCAATTCTTAATAATTTAAGATAACTTACGCTTGATGTTAAATTCTGTCCAAAGTAGCAATAAAAAAAAAATTGTAATAACAATGCTACACCTAAGGCTACAAAAATAATAGCATAAATTTCAAAGTTTTTTAATAGTTTTAGCCATTGAATCATTATTAATGCCATGCTAATTGTAAAAACGAAAAATTGAAAAAAAATTATATCCTGAAATGTATTAATTATCGCCTCGACATAGCTGAAATAAACGGCAGATATTTATAAAATTAGTTATTGAAAAAATTAATTACAATAGCCTTACTTAAGTATACTTTGGTGATGTTGAATTATTTTATTTAAAACTCTTTGTTCAATTTCAGAAACTGCTCCTCTGTCAATTTTTTTATTACTTTCTTGCATGACGTAGCTTGGATAACCTTCTATTCGTAACTTCAAAATATTTAATTGTGTAGCTCCGTCAAGCATAAATCCAAAAATTATAGAATCAATAAGAATCAGAGCAACAGGTGCATAAATTGCAGTATAAGAATCCCAAAGATAGTCTAACCAAAAAATTTTACCTGTTAATTCAGATGGATACCATTTTTTAGTTGCAAACTGTGGATTATGAAAATTTAGTAAAAATGGCATTATAATTACAAAACAACCCCCTGATAGCGACAGCCAAAAAAACAATCCTATATATATTAAAATGAAAGATTGCTAAAAATTGAAAAATTTTGATTTTATTACAGATCACATTATGAAGTATTGAATGGATGAAAATCCATAAAAGTGGTTTTAAAGTAATCTTTAAATAAATATCTCCAGGCGATTTTTTTATTTTTAAAAAATATTTAATAGATTCCGAAATATTAATCTCAGAAGTTAGCGGTTGAAAACGTAAAAAATTTTTTTATTTTTTCACTAAAACTGATTTTTCTCAGGATCTAAGAGGTCTTTTGAGACGTGCTTTAGTGCAAATTTTTCCTTGTAAAAAATGCTATCGATTTGACGTTTTTTTTTTTTTAATCCGAGCTCATGATTCAGAGTTACAACTGTTTGAAGCCAAAAAAATCAAAATTTAAAAACTCTAAAAGTTGTAACTTTCATCACTTCGTAACTCAAAATCTATATGACCAAAACGATCAAACTAAAGTGCTATGTATTTGTTAAAGTGTTACCTAAAACAAGTTTTTTTGGTTTTTAATTTAACCCTTTCATTAAAGAGAAATCTCTAGAAAACCAATTTACGTTAAATTACAAAAAAATTTATCATTTAAAAAATTTTTTTAATATCTGAGACAAAATATATATATTTATATTATTATATTATTTTATATTACAATAATTACATATTGAAAATTTTCAAACTTTTATCAAGTTGTGAACAATCAATATGACTTTTGCAATAAAAGATTTTTTTTGAAAATTTTTATTATTTCATCTTTAAGAGAGGCGAATGTTTTATCAACTTTTCATATATAAAACAAAGTAAAATATACATTCGAATTTTTGGACAATCAATATGACTTTTGCAATAAAATATTTATTTTTTTTAATATTTTCATAAACGGAACAAAATAAAATATACATTGGCAATTTATAAAGTTGTGAAAAATTATTAAAATTATTAACAATTTATAGAGTTATGAACAATCAATATGACTTTTGCAATAAAATATTTTTTTGGAAAATTTTTGTTATTTCATATTTAAGACAAACGAATGAAATTTTATGATATTTTCATAGAAAAAACTAAATAAAATAAACATTTACAATTTATAAAGTTATGAACAATCAATATAACTTTTGCAATAAAATATTTATTTAACAAATTTCTTTACTTCATGTTTAAAACAGGCAGATGAAATTTTAGGAAATTTTCATAAAGTTTTGAACAATCAATATAACTTTTGCAATAAAATATTTTTTTTTAAATTATCATTTAAAAAATTTTTTTAATATCTGAGACAAAATATATATATTATTATATTATTTTATATTACAATAATTATATATTGAAAATTTTCAAACTTTTATCAGGTAGTGAACAATCAATATGACTTTTGCAATAAAAGATTTTTTTGGAAAATTTTTATTATTTCATCTTTAAGAGAGAAGAATGAAATTTTATCAACTTTTTGTATATAAAACAAAGTAAAATATAGATTAGAAATTTATAAAGTTTTGGACAATCCATATGACTTTTGCAATAAAATATTTTTTTGTGGAAATTTTTATTGTCTCAAATTTAAGACATTTAATTTATTATTTACAATTTATTATTTGCGGAATTCATTTGCAATTTTTTTTCCATATTCGTGAATACTTTCTGAACACAAATCAATAAAAAAAAAAAATCAATTTTCAATTTCAAAACTGGCAGACAGTACCCTTAATTCAATACTTATATTTCAATGCTATAATTGCATAAAAATAATTGAAATTACAACATTTCTATAAAACAGGACAGTATTCGAAAACATTTAAGTAGGTCATATTCTGCTAAATTCAATACTAATATTTCAATGCTATCATTGCTTAAAAATATTTTACATTACAAAATTTCTATAAAAGAGGTCAATATTTGAAAACATTTAAGTGGGGTATATTTTAATAAATCCAATACTAATAATTCAATGCTATTATTGCATAAAAACCATTAAAATTACAACATTTCTATAAAACAGGACAATATTCGAGAACATTTAAGTGGGGAATATTCTGCTAAATTCAATACTAAAATTTCAATGCTATTAATGCTTAAAAACATTGAAATTACAAGTTTACTATAAAACAGGGAAAAAAATTTAAAGTGGTGTTTATTTTGCTAAATTCGATACTAATATTTCAATGCTATCATTGTATAAAAATATATTAAACTAAAAATTTTCTATAAAAGAGGTCAATATTTGAAAACATTTAAGTGGGGAATATTCTGCTAAATTCAATACTAATATTTCAATGCTATCATGGCATAAAAATAATTGAAATTACAACTTTTCTATAAAACAGAAAACTATTCGAGAACATTTAAGTGGGGAATATTCTGCTAAATTCAATACTAATATTTCAATGCTATCATGGCATAAAAATAATTGAAATTACAACTTTTCTATAAAACAGGAAAGTATTCGAGAACATTTAAGTGGGGAATATTCTGCTGAATTGAATACTAATATTTCAATGCTACGATTGCATAAAAATATTTGAAATTACAAAATTTCTATAAAAGAGGACTGTATTTGAAAACATTTAAGTGGGGTATATTTTACTGAATTCAATACTAATAATTCAATGCTATTATTGCATAAAAACAATTGAAATTACAACTTTTCTATAAAACAGGAAAATTTTCGAGAACATTTAAGTGGGGTATATTTTACTGAATTCAATACTAATAATTCAATGCTATTATTGCATAAAAACAATTGAAATTACAACTTTTCTATAAAACAGGAAAATTTTCGAGAACATTTAAGTGGGGTATATTTTACTGAATTCAATACTAATAATTCAATGCTATTATTGCATAAAAACAATTGAAATTACAAAATTTCTAAAAAAAAGGACAGGTATTCGAGAACATTTAAGTGGGGAATATTCTGCTAAATTCAATACTAATATTTCAATGCTACGATTGCATAAAAATATTTGAAATTACAAAATTTCTATAAAAGAGGACCGTATTCGAAAACAATTAAGTGGGGTATATTTACTGAATTCAATACTAATAATTCAATGCTATTATTGCATAAAAATATTTTAAATTACAAAATTTCTATAAAAGAGGACAATATTCGAAAACATTTAAGTTGTGTTTATTTTGCTAAATTTGCTAAATTCAATACTAAAATTTCAATGCTATTAATGCTTAAAAACATTGAAATTATAAGTTTACTATAAAACAGGGAAAAAAATTTAAAGTGGTGTTTATTTTGCTAAATTCAATACTAATATTTCAATGCTATCATTGCATAAAAATCATTAAAATTACAACATTTCTATAAAACAGGACAGTATTCGAGAACATTTAAGTGGGGAATATTCTGCTAAATTCAAAACTAATAATTCAATGCTATTATTGCATAAAAACAATTGAAATTACAACATTTCTATAAAAAAGGACAGTATTCGAAAACATTTAAGTGGGGAATATTCTGCTAAATTCAATACTAATATTTCAATGCTATCATTGCATAAAAACCATTAAAATTACAACTTTTCTATAAAACAGGAAAGTATTCGAGAACATTTAAGTGGGGAATATTCTGCTGAATTGAATACTAATATTTCAATGCTACGATTGCATAAAAATATTTGAAATTACAAAATTTCTATAAAAGAGGACTGTATTCGAAAACAATTAAATGGGGTATATTTTACTGAATACAATACTAATAATTCAATGCTATTATTGCATAAAAACAATTGAAATTACAAAATTTCTAAAAAAAAGGACAGGTATTCGAGAACATTTAAGTGGGGAATATTCTGCTAAATTCAATACTAATATTTCAATGCTACGATTGCATAAAAATATTTGAAATTACAAAATTTCTATAAAAGTGGTTAATATTTGAAAACATTTAAGTGGGGTGTATTTTAATAAATCAAATACTAATAATTCAATGCTAATATTTCAATGCTATCATTGCTTAAAAATATTTTACATTACAAAATTTCTATAAAAGTGGTTAATATTTGAAAACATTTAAGTGGGGTGTATTTTAATAAATCAAATACTAATAATTCAATGCTATTATTGCATAAAAATATTTTAAATTACAAAATTTCTATAAAAGAGGACAATATTCGAAAACATTTAAGTTGTGTTTATTTTGCTAAATTTGCTAAATTCAATACTAAAATTTCAATGCTATTAATGCTTAAAAACATTGAAATTACAAGTTTACTATAAAACAGGGAAAAAAATTTAAAGTGGTGTTTATTTTGCTAAATTCAATACTAATATTCCAATGCTATCATTGCATAAAAGTATATTAAATTTAAAAATTTCTATAAAAGAGGTCAATATTTGAAAACATTTAAGTGGGGTATATTTTACTGAATTCAATACTAATAATTCAATGCTATTATTGCATAAAAACAATTGAAATTACAACTTTTCTATAAAACAGGAAAATTTTCGAGAACATTTAAGTGGGGTATATTTTACTGAATTCAATACTAATAATTCAATGCTATTATTGCATAAAAACAATTGAAATTACAACTTTTCTATAAAACAGGAAAATTTTCGAGAACATTTAAGTGGGGTATATTTTACTGAATTCAATACTAATAATTCAATGCTATTATTGCATAAAAACAATTGAAATTACAAAATTTCTAAAAAAAAGGACAGGTATTCGAGAACATTTAAGTGGGGAATATTCTGCTAAATTCAATACTAATATTTCAATGCTACGATTGCATAAAAATATTTGAAATTACAAAATTTCTATAAAAGAGGACCGTATTCGAAAACAATTAAGTGGGGTATATTTACTGAATTCAATACTAATAATTCAATGCTATTATTGCATAAAAATATTTTAAATTACAAAATTTCTATAAAAGAGGACAATATTCGAAAACATTTAAGTTGTGTTTATTTTGCTAAATTTGCTAAATTCAATACTAAAATTTCAATGCTATTAATGCTTAAAAACATTGAAATTATAAGTTTACTATAAAACAGGGAAAAAAATTTAAAGTGGTGTTTATTTTGCTAAATTCAATACTAATATTTCAATGCTATCATTGCATAAAAATCATTAAAATTACAACATTTCTATAAAACAGGACAGTATTCGAGAACATTTAAGTGGGGAATATTCTGCTAAATTCAAAACTAATAATTCAATGCTATTATTGCATAAAAACAATTGAAATTACAACATTTCTATAAAAAAGGACAGTATTCGAAAACATTTAAGTGGGGAATATTCTGCTAAATTCAATACTAATATTTCAATGCTATCATTGCATAAAAACCATTAAAATTACAACATTTCTATAAAACAGGACAGTATTCGAGAACATTTAAGTGGGGAATATTCTGCTAAATTCAATGCTAATATTTCAATGCTATCATTGCTTAAAAATATTTTACATTACAAAATTTCTATAAAAGTGGTTAATATTTGAAAACATTTAAGTGGGGTATATTTTAATAAATCCAATACTAATAATTCAATGCTATTATTGCATAAAAATATTTTAAATTACAAAATTTCTATAAAAGAGGACAATATTCGAAAACATTTAAGTTGTGTTTATTTTGCTAAATTTTCTAAATTCAATACTAAAATTTCAATGCTATTAATGCTTAAGAACATTGAAATTACAAGTTTACTATAAAACAGGGAAAAAAATTTAAAGTGGTGTTTATTTTGCTAAATTCAATACTAATATTTCAATGCTATCATTGCATAAAAACCATTAAAATTACAACATTTCTATAAAACAGGACAGTATTCGAGAACATTTAATAGAACAGAATTAAATTTAACAGAACATTAAGTGGGGAATATTCTGCTAATTTCAATACTAATATTGCAATGCTATCATTCTATAAAAATAATTGAAATTACAACTTTTCTATAAAACAGGAAAGTTTTTGAGAACATTTATATGGGGAATATTCTGCTAAATTGAATACTAATATTTCAATGCTACGATTGCATAAAAATATTTGAAATTACAAAATTTCTATAAAAGAGGACCGTATTCGAAAACATTTAACTGGGGTATATTTTACTGAATTCAATACTAATAATTCAATGCTATTATTGCATAAAAACAATTGAAATTACAACATTTCTATAAAAAAGGATAGTATTCGAGAACATTTAAGTGGGGAATATTCTGCTAAATTCAATGCTAATATTTCAATGCTATCATTACATAAAAATAATTGAAATTACAACTTTTCTATAAAACAGGACAATATTTGAAAACATTTAAGTGGGGCAAATTTGCTAAATACAATACTAAAATTTCAATGCTATAATAGCATAAAAATAATGGAAATTACAACATTTCTATAAAACAGGACAGTATTCGAAAACATTTAAGTGGGGTATATTTTGCTAAATTCAATATTAATAATTCAA
The DNA here is from genome assembly GCA_022575985.1 of Anagrus nilaparvatae. Classification (NCBI taxonomy): domain Eukaryota; kingdom Metazoa; phylum Arthropoda; class Insecta; order Hymenoptera; family Mymaridae; genus Anagrus; species Anagrus nilaparvatae. The sequence goes on from JAKSXM010000239.1 coordinate 2,308,506, forward strand.
TGCTATTACTGCATAAAAACAATTGAAATTACAAGATTTCTATAAAACAGGTCAGTATTCGAGAACATTTAAGTGGGGAATAATCTGCTAATTTCAATACTAATATTTCAATGCTATTATTGCATCGAAATAATTGAAATTACAAAATTTCATGTCTACAACATGAAAATATTTCAAATATTTCAATCTATATTGTCGGGTGTTTTATATATGAACAAATTCGAAAAATTTCATCGAATAAGAAATTGGATATCGGCTGTCTTAAACATGAAAAACCCAAAAATTCAAAAAATTTGACTTTAAATCGTTTTTTGCTATTTCTCTTTAATGAATGCATTAAATAAAAAACAAAAAAAAGTGGTTTAGAAAACTGCTTAATAAATACAAAGCAATTTGGTTTTTACATTTTGATACAAACCATTTTAAGTTATCAAGTGGCAAAAATGACAACTTTTTGAGTTTTTAAATTTAAACTTCTTAGCTTCAAACAGTTGTAACTCTGAACCGAGAGCTCAAATTAAAAAAAACAAACGGACATTGATAGCATTTTTTCCAAGGATTAATCTGAACTTAAGTTCGTCTCAAAAGACTTCTTAGATCTTGAAAAAAATCAGTTTTAGTGACAAAAAATGAAATTTTTTTATGTTTTCGACCACTAACTTCTGAGTTTGATATCTCAAAATCTTTTGAATATTTTTTAAAAATTAAAAAAACGGCTGGGGATATTTCTTTAAAAATTAATTTAAAACAACTTTCATGTATTTTCGTCCATACAGCTCTTCATAAATTAGTGCTGAATAATATTAAAAATAATCAATTTTTTCGATTATTTCATTTTAATATATATAGGATAGGATTTTATGATTAAAATATTTTTTTAAACAATTTTTAAATGAAAAACAAAAATTATTTTAATTTCGCGCAGCAATATTTTTTATTTTTAGACATCGACGGATAGTGTGATAGTTAAATGTTCAAAATTACTGTCACATTCTGCCGAGCGTAGCGAGGCCAATCAGCTAGTTTATATATAAATCTGTAAATATTATTTTTTACTATTTTTATAGCTTGATAGTAATTTTTGCAATAAAAAATTGTTTACTTTTTTTTCTTTTCGCCTTTATTGTAAACGTGATTTTCAGATTCAGATATTGGTGTAAACAATGGGTCTTGTAATAATTTTTTTAAATTCAATAGATCCTTTTTCTTGATAAGAATGCAATCAATTTTAAAGCAAATAATCATACAAATAAGTTGGTATATCAATTGTTCGTTAAAATCAGCAAAGCTTGTACTCTCCAAAATTAAATAAAATATTTGTAGTAAAGAGAACAAGTGAAGAAGTGTTAGATTAAAAGCAGTATACAAACAATAAATAAACTTATAAAACTTATTATGGGATCCATCAAACGGCACCCACAGACCAATAACTGTTAATAACTTAAAAGGTTTTGGTAATCTGAACATGATAATAATTTTTTTAAAATTTTTTAATGCGTTATGTTTGTATTAGCATCTTTTCAGTACTACTGTCACAATTTTAAGTAAGACTGTCATTTATATTAAAAAACTAACGTTTATTATTTAAGTTGCGTCTTTACACTTCCATAGGTATTTATACATTGTAAATGCGCAGGTTTTAGCTAACCAAAGGATATAGTATTAATTCATGCAGGTTATTAGTTAATAATAGACTAAAAGTTTTCGATTCCTTTTCACTCGTTATCCGATAAATTTTAATAACTATTTTTGGGAATCGTGCATAATAATTTGCTAATAATAAAAGATAATAATTAAGACTATAAAAAAAAATTATTTTATTAGCTCTGATTTAAAATTTTTTTAAAGTAAAAATACAAATTACCTATAAACTGTATAAAAAAAAGTAACGTTTCTACGTAAAAAAAAATTTGCAAATTTTCTCTACTTAAAATCTATTCAAAAAATTTTTTTTTATTAAAAATTATTGGTCTTTTTGGGGCAGAGAAAATATTATATTATGAGTCCGTGTCTAGGAAAGTATAAAGAATGGCCCAAATCGCTTGTAAATTATGTGACAATGGCAAACTGAGATTCGGGCTATACTTTTTTATAGTAAGGGTCGTATACAAAACTTTTTAGTAAAATAATTTAAAAAATTTTCGTTTCTTTTATAATTATTATTATTAATATTATTATTATTTATTGTTAGTAAAGAAGATGATATATACATTGGTATGCGGCTTACTGAGATAGTCTATCTGTGTATAAGCCAGGCATATAACAAAAGAAAATACATCAAAAATAAAATCATGAATCTTGTCTTCATGATTATGTTACGGGTAGAGTACGATCCCTGGATAAACCTAGGTCTATCCAGATAAATCAAGCTTTAGCCATAAAGTTAATATAGTTCTCATCTTTTTTGTTCAACAATAATAATAACTAAATTACTAAACATTGATTAAAAACAGCCTAAGATATAAAAAAAAGTAATATAATAAAATTTGGAAAAAAACAAGTCATGCCAGGAAGTGATCAAACAGTAGAGTGTAATAGAAGAAAAGGGATTATCCTTCTTCTTCCAAACTGTTAATGATCAACATCTAAAAATCGTTTTTACTCGATATCTTGAATCCGATAATTAATTAAATTTTTGAAAATTTTTGTCTCAAAATTTTTGTTTTCAAAAAATTTAAAAAACACCATTATTTTTTTTCTTTTTGGATGAAATCTCTTTTACTGGTGAAAATAGATTTTTTAATTCTTATAGTTTAAAAATGAAAATTTCACCTATCACAATGGTTACTGTACATAAAGAACTAAAATTCACAAAACCAAAACCTTAAGTGTAAAAATTCAAAATTAATGTTATTATTAAATAAATAGGGAATTTCAAACCTAAAAGTATCTTTAAGTATCTTGGATCTTTATATAAATACAAATGAAAAACTTGTTTTCAAGCGCCTGATGAATGATTACCAAACTTTATTGTATGTTTTTCAGAATACAATTTTTTATTTTTTTAATAATTTTTTTACAACACAAATAATTTCTAATTTAAAAACCGTATTCGAAGCGAACCTAGTTTTTTGAACAAAATAAAAATCCTATCTTTATCTATGAGGTGTAATCAAAGTATCGTCTCCTACAGTAAATAAAAATTATTGATCCAATAAAAGCGAATTTCAATAGATTGAAGCAAAATTCTTGAGGGTAAAAATATCCTCTGATACCACTGAGAATGACTTCAAAATAGAACTAAGTGTCTTTAAGACTATAATGTCAGCGAATGAATTAATTTGAAAATATTTAGTCTCAGCTCGAAAATAATCATCACGTAGAAAAAAATTTAAGTTTCGTTATCTATTATGTTTAGAATACAAAAATATTGTCGATTATTTATGAGCGTTAACAAAGGGATAAAGCTTATAATAAAATAAATTACGCAATGATAAATTATCATAAAGTAACTTACAGAATTTTGATTTTCGGAAAAATCGAATTAAATACAGCAATTTAGGAAAAATTGCATTAAGAATTGCAAGAATTATTCAAAATTTTTTGAAATTTAATAAAATAAATTAATGGATGAAATCTAATTGCATCTCTAGACTAAAATGTATATTAATTACGTAGTTATACAATGATATTAACATTTTGATGAAAGTAAAAGTTTTCGTGACTTTGAAATTGCGGTAAAAAGATAATAGCGTGACAACAATATACTATACAACTTGTACTTATTTATACGTATATATGCTTAAATAAAATGAGTAGACAATAAGGATTAATTTTATAGTATCTTCTTTAAAAAATAAATATTAATTTTTGATACAACCGAATCTATGAAATATTGCTTCTGTTTTAATTATTTTATATTTCTGTTGTTAAAAAAACAATATTTAAATGATGCACAGACAATATCGATAGAGAACTGTGAGAATTACAAAAGCTCCGCACAACAAGGACTAAAGATAGATAGATCATTTTTAATCTTTAGATGGTATTTCAAGTTATCTTTGAGAAGGATAATAATAGAAAATTTATTTTTTTTAAGCTTCCAACTAATCATTAAGGATTAAGGATCAAACATTATGATTTTAAGATATGAAAAATTTGATAGAGGGTATTCTACACCCCAACTATCAAAAATTAACTCATACATTTGAACTTTTGGGTCCTCTAGACCTTAATTAACATTAAAATAATCTTTTTTTCATAATGAGCTTTAAAAAAAGCCAAATCTCGAATAATGACCAAAAGTCTTCTCCCACAACAAACATACAAAAAAATGGTAGTAATTACGAAACACATCTTATTTTTTCATTTAGAGCCGTATAAAAGCCTTTTTAGGTCTAAAAAATGGGCCTAGTAGTTTTTTGGGCCAAAATCATATCTGGACCTAAAACTTTCTGAATTTAAAATAAAAATGTATACTTTTTATTTAAAATTCCTAATTTAGATCTTGCTGGGCCAAATAGGGCCCTAAAGCTTAAATTTAATGTCCCCCATCAGATAGTCCTCTCCAAACCTATCAACTTTTATATGAAATATTTTTCGTTTTAACATGGAACATTTTTATGGTACCCTGGAAATTTGAAAATCAAGGGGGTTTGGTCAAATGGGACTTGTAATAATTCCAATTTTTGGGTTTAGAATCTTATAATTAGGAAAGGTGATAATTACAAATTATTAAATTATAAAATTGTATTGTAATGTTGAGGAACATTTGTATTATACCTAGCCCTCAACTGGAATTAAACATGTTACATGCATTTGTTTGTGTTTACACAAACCGTTTATAAGTTTTTTGTAACTCTGTATTGTGTAGAATTAGTGTGATGGAAACAGCCACTCATGTTACTCGGAATCGCTTCAGAACACATGGAGGTTGAATTAAGAGACACGATGTAGTAGTTAAAATACTAGCAAATGGTACAAGACAGGAGGATTGGAAAGTTGACGAAGAGAAAAATTCGTCTGAAAACAAAAACCAGATACTAAATGCTTAAAAGGAAATCATGTTTGGTTTCTTTACGCACAAATAGTTGGACTTTACAAACCATTAAATGAGCTTCAAAGGATAAGACAATTAAGTACAAGAAAGTTGAAATAAGAATTGCTACTGCAAGAGAAAAAGACCTCCCTCAGGAAAACATCAATTTCACTTCCTTTACTCTATCATATTGGGAATATGAAGTCAAAGATCACTCGAAGATCTTATAAACTAGGTTTAACTAAAGGATTCTTTTCAAGAATAACGACAATAGTACTGCGAGGTAGTAAAAATAAAAAAATAAACACAAAAATACTAATTAGAAACGGTTTAACAGAATAAAGGACCTCAACAGAAAGTATATAGAAAAAAGAAGATTCCCGACATCAATAATGAAACACTTTTAATAGTTCGAAGAAAACAGATAATTTAGAAGTTAATATATAGTGGGTTGCACTATCCGAGACACTATGTATCGAGTGTGTGTAGCGAATTTTACACCTTTCTAGACTAATGTAGAAAATGTATTAGCTTAGTCTGGCAGTTATTTTAAAAATCTGTTTGGTTTTTTGATTACTAAGTGAAATTTTAGATGCCATTAACCAAAGGAATAAGATTCCTTAAATTATAGCTTATTTATTCACTCCTAAGTATCGCCACCAAATACAAGGGCTCTTATACAGCGGGTTTTCGGTTCACAAGAAACAATGTTATTTTTATGTTCTTGGTAGCAATATTTAGAAGTGATTAAATGAGCTATAACTTTGGAAAGCTTATATTTTTTCGTAAAAGGGACGTACTTTCACCCAGTACTTAAGAATTAAATCAATTTTTTAAAATAACTGCCAGGCTAATGTGCAAACATACTTTCAGCATGATGGTAAAAAATAAGTTAGAATAAAGTGCATGCAAAATGCATATGTAACTTGTAAATATTTATACGAATTTTTTTCGACCAAAGTTTGGCCCGCGTTTTACTCGGAACCTTTCAGAACTTTATTTCTACTCGGGTTGGTGTTTAGATTTTACTTGCTGTATGCAAGTGACATGGTTATGTCAAATGATCTTCAAGGCCCGTGTCACAGTACAAGTTTTTGGCCATTTTAAAAAAAAAATGAAACTTTTCTCGTTGGAGCCCATTTTTGGTTAATTCTTGTCATTACAAAGTGTTAATTTTTTAATATTTTGGGACTCAGTTGTAACTAAAACTGTTTTTTACAATTGCTTGGATTTATGTTTTTGCAAATTTTTGTTCTTTTTTCAATTAAATGTAAAACATTTCCCGATTTAGACTTATCTGTTTTTTTAACTACCTGAAAAAATATAAAATGAGAAATATTATACTCTCAAAAAAAAAAAAAAAGACAATTAAAAAATGTTTAATAAGTTTCCCAAAAAATTTGAAATAATAAAAACTTATTAAAAATGCATTCAAATATTCTAGGACATGACTTATCTAAAAAGACATCCTCTTACCTACAAATAAATAAAACATATTTAAAATAACTAAATCATGTTAATTGATTTACATATGCATGAAAATAAAATGCATATAATATAATATAATGATAATTATTAAAGAAATCTGAGCATTCAGGTGAATTAAAAGTATAGTAAAAAATAAAAAAAATTGCAAACATTCAGTAAAATGTAATAATGTTCATGTGTCACTAGGTTACTAGATTTTTATATTATATCCGAGATCTTATAGTAGTCTTTATTAAATTCTAGCCCAGTTTATTCAATTCACATGTTTTTACAATAAATAAATAATATTATTATATGTGCTTGATTCCAACATTTTTATTATTAAAAAAAAAGGACATAAATTTTATTTTCTTTCACTTTTTTATAATTTATATTATTATTATTATTATCGTATATTTGAAATTTAAGTAGTATAAAAAATAGAAAGTTTTTTTTTAATTTGCTTTGTTTGTACTGTTTAAAAATAGATCGTTTAATTAATCATTTTGATTTTAATTTATATGATTGATTGATTTTTTGATTTTAAAATTACAATTTTTCTTATTTTTAATATAAATTCATTAATGTTATTCAATTTTTTCAATGTTTCAGTGGGTATGTGAAATATGGATATGCTTTTACTATGTCATTGCACCTAGTACTTTATACAGATTTTTGCAGAACAGAAAAGTTGCATTTGGATATAAAACAATATTTTGGGCCCCTAATGGCTAAAACGAAAGTTTATGAATAGTTTATCCCAAAAGATAAAGATAGAAAAATGATAAAAACAGTTTAATTTGACGCAATATGCTGTACAAGATCACAATGCTTCCCTTGGATAATGAAGTCAAGATGTAAAATTTCAGTCTAGGGGTGAAAATGGGGTCTAGGAATACAAAATGGATTCTGAAAAATAAGAAGTCTAATTTTACTTTCAAATAACAACTTTTACACGAGGGTAAATTTAAGCTAAAAAGAATTTTTTTTTTAAATACATCAAGCACATAAAGAATAAATTAAATATAAAATACTTATTAATAGGTATTTCTGCTTTAAAAGTTACTTCCGAATAATTACAGTGATTTGGTCCCGGAACCAAACCTAACCGAAGTAGTAGTATCTGAAAAGTTATCAAAAAACTCACTGATTCCCGTTGGAATTAGACCTCTAGGGCACAACAGGCCCCCGAAAATCTAAAACAACCATTGGGGTTTTTAGATTTTATTTACTTTCTCCGATCCGTAAACAAATCTACACTATAAAAAGTAACTTTCTTATATTTACAAAAAAAATAGAATTTTTTCGAAAAATTAGTGAATTTTCAAAAAATTTTGTAAATATTCGAAAAAAATCATAAATTTACTAAATTTAGTATATTATCGAAAAATTCGAGAATAAATTGTCGATTTTTTTTTGTAAATTTACGAAAAAAGTTTTAAATTCACAACTATTTTTCGGAAATTAACAACTATTTTTTGTAAATTTTCGAAAAAAAATTGTAAATTATCAATTTTTCTTGCGAATTCACAAAAAAAAGTCGAGTCTCGAATTTTTTGTTAATATACTTAATTTAGTAATTATACGATTTTTTTCGAATTTACAAATTATTTCGAAAATTTACTAATTTTTCGAAAATGTTCTAATTTTTTTGTTAATATAAGAAAGTTACTTTTTACAGTGTACTCAAAAGCTAGAAAACTAAACATTTCTTATTTTCAACAAAAATTTTTTTTTGGCCGTTTGGGCCTCCTGAAGACTTTGAAATATAATTTTCAATTTTTCGAAAATCGATTTTTTGAACATAAAAAAATATACCATCCTTAAATTTTTTTATAGTCCTTGTTTGATTTTTTAGAAAATCTCCTGGAGGGGGGGGTTTCTAATACCCTAAAATTCAAAATCTAATGCCGTTTATCGCCGCTTTTTTAACTGCTATAAAATTTTTATTTGAAACAGTATATTGTTGTGCCAAAAATACAAAAGTATAGTTATTAAACTGATTTTTATCAGTAGCCACCATTCTGCAACCCCAGTCGTACAAATCTGTCACTGCCGTTTACACGCGCTTTATGCATTTAAAAATATGCACGACTGGGGCTGCAGAATGGTATTTATTGATAAAAATCGGTTTAATAATTATGATTTTGTATTTTTGGCACAACAATAAATTACTGTTTAAAATAAAAATTTCATAGCAGTAAAAAAGCGCGGGTAAACGGCGGTAGAAGATTTTAATTTTCTGGTATTAGAAATTGGTTCTCTTTCCAGGAGATTTTCTAAAAAATATGCTTTTTAACCTACCGGGACTATAAACAAAATTTAAGGATAGTATATTTTTTTTAAGTTAAAAAAACCTATTTTCGAAAAATTCAAAACTAGGTTTTTTTAGGTTTTCTGGGGCCTGTCGTGGCCTAGAGGCTAAATCACTGTACTTATCCGAAAGTAGCCTTTGTTGAAATTGCTTGAAAATTCAAGAAAAATTAAATTTCAGCAACCTTACAGTGTATTATAACCTAAAATGAAGATTTAAATTATTTACTTTTATAAGTATCGAAAAAAGTTATTAAAAAAACCACATAATTTTTATTTCTAAATACTTAGCAAGTAAACATATAGACTTTTTATAAAATATAATATTTTTTTAATATCATTCATATACGATTCTACACAAAAAATGCACTCATGATCTACATTTTTAATAAGATTATCATTTGCTGATCTATTTAAAATAGGAAAAATAATATATAAATATTAAAATCAAAGAAAGTTTTTTCTTTTTTGATAATCGTTATTTGATAGCATTATATAAATTTTTGCATATTAGTCTAGAAGTTATTTTTAAAATATTCATACACTGTTGGGTTATTCCACTTGAAATTTGCTCAAATTGCTTAAATTTTGTCTGCTATCTGCAAAACCGTATTTTTTTGTCACTGTTGTAGAAAAATTATATAAAACCCTTGACCATTAAAAGAGAATTCCCCACATCAAAGCTAATCTTCATTTACGATCGGTTTGGGCCATCCTTTATTTTTCTTGCCATGAGTGGTGAAATATATTTTTATAGCATTTGACCAAAGAGCTTGAGCATATTTATTTGAAATAATGCTTCTAATCTATTTCTTTCTTATTACTTGTTAAATAAATTTTATTTTCTCATTTTTTTTATCATTTATTGAGTTTAATACGCAAGTTAGATTTTTAGTATTTAATACGAATTTCTTAAACTAAGATCACAATAAAATAACGTCCAGTCGAATATATATTACAAAAAAAAATCATAATATCATTTACATAAAAAAGTAAAAAAGAAAAAGCTTTGTTCCTTTATTTAGTGATGTAATTATATGGTTTTATAAACTATTTTGATTAAAAGAACAATTGTTTCATACAAACACAAAAAATAACCGTTAAATATTTATATATGTAGCATAAAAATACATTTACTTTGTTTACTAACTTAAAAAAAAAGTACATTAGATTTAAAAACGGAAATAAAATAATTATTTTAAGACTAAAAGTTTTTTTTTTTATTTTTAAGTAACTCATCGATGATAATGAAAAAAAAAGTGTAAATTATATTGTTATCCTACTTAATACGTGTATATTTGCACTTAATCGTCTCTAAAAAAAATATGTTGTAGTCATAAATGTATTTTTTTTTTAGAATTAGCTCGTTAGAAAGTTGTAAACTCTATTTTTGTACATTTTTTTAATAAAGAAAATTTATGATTTTCTATTTATATGATTCATATTTTGGTAAAGATGATTTTATATGATGTTATATTTTACTTTCTTAATGAATTACAGAAAAAGATTTTTGTTAAAGTTTGTATTAGTAGCTATGAAGATATGTAAAAATTCCTTAGGCCCAGATTTAAGGATTCCAGACCCTGCTTATAATCAAGGGTTATACCACAGTGCTTAATAAAATGGAAAGTTTTTTTAGGAAAGGGTGTCCTGAGGAAATAAAAATTAAGAGTAGTGGAATAATAGTAGCTAATAATTTTGGTACTATTATCTTAGGACATAATACTTTTTAAAAACTTTCTAATCACTCATCATCTGGATTGAGAGGTTAAAATTATTAGACTCGAGTCTCGGAGGTGCACTAACGTGCCATAGTACCTAGCTGTATTTAAAACCTCAAAAGAGTTATCCTGAATTAACTACCAAACTTTTTTGAAAAATTCCCCAAAATTAGGATTCTGCTCTATATTATCTGTTGTAGACTAGGATAGCTATTAATTATAAATTTTTTGGAAAAATTGCATTATATAAGAAAAAATTAAGTGACAAACTTTAGATTAAATAAGTATTTTTTATAATTTGAAATGAACTGGATATTTTCATGCGCTCTAGTATTGAAAAAAGTAAAAAACATGATCATATATCATGTAAACATTTTTTTATTATTAATTACTAACTTAAATAACACGCATGTGAGTAATAATTATAAGTATAAAAAAAGTTAAGTGAAAAAAGTCTTTCAAAATAATTTTTATGTTATTGTTTTCTTTTTCTGCAAAGAAATGTTAGAGCGTTTAGTTTTGCTAAACACGAATATGATAACAATTTTATCGAAAATAGTCTAGTGCCCACAACAGGAAACTTTTTGTTAGTTTTTACAGTTGATTCAATATTTGCCATTATGGAAAACAGGAGCTTTTTGATGTATGCGTTTACAGCATCCTCAGAAACATAACACACAGAAAAAAAAGTCAGAAGAATCGCTAATAAATCACTTCAAGTTGTCTGTTGCCAATAATTTGATAATTTTAGCTTTGTATTCTGCGTAAATATTGCATCCTAAATACTGCATAAAATATACCCTCAAAATATATAATTGTTTGGAAGCAATTTTCAAACCAATTTGATAAAGAGTTTTGTATTTTTACGTATTTTTTTTTCAGTAGGTATTTGGGAAGAGGGACTGTGATATAATAATTCAAAATAAATTACCCTAATAAATTATGACTTAAGTATTTTGATCTTAAGTAATTTAAAAATTAAATTTGAAATTCATAAAATTTACTTAGGCCTAGGATGAAAATATATACTATTGCACATTTGTAAATATATGCCTGATCCCCACTTTGTAGAATTTTTTTTTTTACTGATAAGATTGTGAAATTTTCCAACAATCAGTCATGTTTTTTGGGTCAATAAACATGAATGTATTAGCAATTTTCACAAAAATGATTCAATTGACCACTTTAGGCAATTTTATTTCATTCATTTGCGGTTTCTACAAAAAAACGTAAATAACAGATAAACATGTCAAAAAACAGCGACAAATAAGTTTGAGATGCCTATTGTGGGCAATTGAACCTTTTCTGATAAAAATATGTATAATATTTGTTTTCAGTAATCCAAATAAATAATATTTAATAATTGAATAATTATTTTAACATAAAAATCGCTTGGGTTACGAATGTAACCCAGCCATTGACTGCTAGTGTAGGATCTTTCAGTTACAGTATAAAAATTCTTGTTTTAAATATCACGATCAAGAAGAATGTATAAGTAAACAATTTTTTTTAGATAGGTGTATGCAATCAATTTACAACTCTAGATAATTTCTATAAAAACCCCCTTGTCTAAAATTTATTATAGTCAAAAATGTGCAAAAAAATTAAGTATTGCTAATTAATATTCATCATTTTAAAATCTAGACATAGCGCAATTTTCTATTTAAAATGCAATTTATTATTCGATTTTTATTGTAAGACAAATTACTCTATAATACAAGACTAACGTATTAAACCTTACATACCCATAAATTCAAAACTGTTAAAATCAATTACCGACATACAAAATGTTTTGATTCCGACAAATAAAGCCTTGACTAATAAAAAATTTATATTAACTTGAGCAAATATATTCCTGATAAGGATATTCCAATATTAGATAATGAACATTCTCAATATATATTTAAAAAATAACGGATGGTATAATTATATTAAAAAAGTTTGTTTATTGCATGAAAAAATAATCTTAAGTTAAAATTAATTATGCGTGAAAGTTAAAAGGTTATACAGTTGATCGGATAGTGGTTTTTCAGAAAATAGAAAATATTTTTTAATGAGAGTATGTATCGAAGAATTTTTTAATGTTTTTCTAAATAGATTTAATTAAAATTGAACTTTCCTGTGTTAGTCTACATTTTTAACCTGCATTTTTTAAACAAAATTACTTGGGTCAGAAATAATATTAACGAACGAATTTCTCCGGAAAATCAAAAATGATAACTAATTTATTCGCAAAAAAACTGTTACCATTAAATCACATTACCTCTTATCTAATAAATCACAACGCAAGAAATCATAAACTGTAAGTTACACAGTATTCATTATATTTTACAAAAGTATTCATTATAATAAACGGCATTTTTTTATAACTCGGATTCTTTATCAAATAGGTCAGTAATGCGTATAAATAAATTAAAAAAAAAAAAACAAAATATAAAAAATAAAAATTAGAACATCAAAATGAAAAAAAAAATTATAATTATTAATAATAAATAAAACTCATATATAAAAAATTATTAAATTGAATATTTTACTATATTATTTATGTTTTATATTAAATTAAAAAAAAGTTGTAATAAAAATTATTTCTCAGTTTTTTTTTTTGCTCTTCTTATCATTTATAATAAGTGTAATATATTATAAGTTGTTTGTGAATCTTTCGCTCTAGGATTGAATCGTAATCATTTTAAAAAAATATCCGTTATTTAGTATAAAAGTACTTTCGATATATTAGACTACATCTTTTGCATAATAAATATTTAAATTGTATCTCAACATAATTTTTTTTTTTACTCTTGAAAAAAAAAATAACCGTTTAACTTAATTTTTTTTCAATGTATTTTTTTTATGTGTGTGGGTTTATGCATACAGTTATGGAAAAAAATTTTTTTAATAATAATAATCATAACAATATTGATTGTAGGTATCAAATAAATTCGCTTGTGGATAGTAAAAATAAATTAGGTACCAATAAATTTTCAGTCTGGATAGCAACAATCAATTTGGAGAATAAAAATGGTGAATTCAGCAGGGGGGTGAAAGTGTGTTTGATTGGCCCTCCTCCCTTTCCTCTCTGAGAATTAAAAATAATCATATTTTTTACATAATTATATTTTGCTTAATCTAAACATTTTTTTTTTAAAGTCAACTTTTTGCCCCCTCCCTCCTGAGGAAGTTTTTCTTACTTTTTTTATAAGAGTCCAAAGAGCCTAAAGTGTAAAAAAAACACTTTGGGACACTTATGAAGACCCGACCATACGTTTCATACACACTTCATTTAAATCTACCCATGTAAAAAATTTTAAAATAAAAAAATTTTCAAAAAATTAATTTTCAGATCATAAAAAATTTACTATAAAGGATATTTCTAAAACTAGTACTCTTAAAGAAAAAAATGAAGTACTAGTTTCAAAAAGGAAAAAATGATTGTAATTTTTTTATGCAAAAAGTTTTGAGAAAAAAAAGTTTAAAAAATTAAGTGTCAATTTAGAGATATCGAGTAATAACCATATTTTCAGAAATTGGTACATTCATAGAAAAAAATTAGGCACTACATTCAAAAAGAAAAGAAATATTGCTGTTTTTTTTATTTTTATTTTTCTTAATTTTGAGAAAAAAATTTTGGAAAAATTAAGTATCAGATCCAAAAAATTACTATAAACGAGGTTTCTAAAACTAGTACTCCCATAGAAAAAAATTAGGTACTACGTCCAAAGAGAAAAAAAATTTGGTGTTTTTTGTATTTTTTGTGTCATAAATTTTCAAAAAATTAATTATCAGATTCGAGATATTAAGTAAAAACCATTATTTCAAATATAAGTACTTTTGTGGAAATAAATTAGGTATTACATCCTAATTAAAAAAAAATAAAAAAAGTATATCGAGATTTGTTGGTAAAAAAATTTGGAAAACAAAATTAGGTTTTAATACCATAATGCTTGTAAATTATCGCCAGTTACACACATACATATATATATATATACACACACACACACACACACATACATTTTTTAAAAAACGGTTTATTAGCTTTCTAGGGTATCAAAACGTGCTTATAAGCCAAAAAATCAAAATTTCGGCGTCATCCATCGGTTTGAGTAGGGATCGTTCGATCGGTTTTAGAGATAATTTCTATTTTGTTTGGTTTGGTTTTATAAAGATAAAAGCATTTATGAAATTAATTATATTCTAACACTGATTTAATAAAAAAATATCTGACCTAACTTTACACTGAAAAAAAAATCAACCTGCCGAAATATTTCCGCTTGCGGTTACTGGACGATTTTAAATGACTTAAAACTGAAAAAAAATTATTTCTTTCTTTAGAAGAATTTTTTTTTTGGTTCATCATATCGCTGAGCGCATATCTTAAATGAACAAAAAAAAGTGCGATTTTTTGATTTATATTCGTTTGACTAAAATTCATGAATAAGTATTTAAAAACCACGCAAATAATAAATAATTATTTTGAATTATACTCTTTTGATGTTAGAAAATAAGACAGTTTTATCTAACCACAAACGAAATAAACGTTAAAACTTGCTAATACCTTTACTATTATTTAAATTTACATTATTTTTTTAAATGAAATTGATACGTGTTAAATACAGCTGTATTTTTAATTATTTAATTATTTTTTTAATAATAAGCGAAGAAAAAAGAAAGTTTAATTTTGTTTTTTAAATTAAATCATTATTTCAGCAAATGTGCTCTACATTTGAATAATTGATTAGTAACTCAATTTTAGATTTTTACGTTTTGATAGTAAAAATAAAATTTAATTTCAAAAATCATCTGTATCCCTCGTGTTCTAAGTTAAACTTTTCTTTTTTATAGTTTTCATTGCGTTGGTACATTTTTCAATAGACTTGATCGCCTGATTGATAGCTCACTTTCAAATGGCACATTATGCTACTGTAGATCTAATTAAGCCATTTATGCAATAATCTTTGTAAAAAATCAACTTTCTTGAAATAAAATAATATTGATAGATCGTCTTGGGAAAGAAATCTTATCATTTTAATAATGGACAGATTGAAATGGACAATTATTTCCTCAAAATCTATTAAGGAACTTGAGCATAAAATACTAAAAATAAGACTTAAAATTTGCTTCATTTAGTAAGTAACTTATCATCAGTTAATTATCTTGTTTAGTTTCCAATTTCAACTGAAACTCTAAATTAATATAAAACTACTAGATTATTCATACCTAATTATTAAGTCTATACTGTTATTTAACTGATTGATATATTACTCTAGATTAAATTCAGGCCAAAATAAATTTCCTGTCATTTATATATAAATTAAAAATTTTATAAATGTAATCTAGTAAGATCAATTTCAATGAATTTGTATAAATAAAATTTACTATATTTACTATAAAAATATCAAATTCTCAAGTAAATACTGCGGTTAACAAGTATTATATTACAGCATCACGCGTATGCAAAACAAGAAATAGAAGTTAAAATTCATTCTAGTTTTCTAATCAATTGGTTTTGTGTACGTCATTTTAAGTATTCATTAAACAACTTTTTGTCCTTTAAAAAAATGTTGTATTTAAAAAAATCAGCAGAGCGTAAATATATTTGTAAGCATACTACTTATTAATATTATCAAACAGAAGCTAAAGTGAAAGAATTATCTATTGAATAGAGGCTTTGTTTATGAATGGACGAATAAAACTTTTTTTTTTTCAGGTAAGTGTTACATACAAGATAACTTGCGTTTTAGATAAAAATTTGACACTTGTAAAAAGTGATATCTTTATTTGAAAGTCTAGGAAATGTTTATATGAAATATTTATAAGACATTTTGTAAGCAGAAAAATAGGAATGTCTCAAATTGCAGTTTATCATCTCCAGTTTTGCTCCAATTCACATGCGATTTGGCTGATGGTATTTTCTGGCCATTAGTCTTAATTACAGTATTTCTTGCTCAACTACTCCTGTATTCCCTTTCATCATTTGACTGATCACTAATGCTGTACCATAGGCAAGGACCTGATTTAGGTATCGACTGCTCGAATGCCTTTTGCAACTACTTTATTTGTATTTACATTTTATAAGAAGCTTTTCTGATAGGTTTCGCAAGCATTCCTACTAAAATCGAGCTGTACTTCGATTATGATGAGAAACGAGAAACACAGGAACCAAATGAAATCTTTCGTTAAATACTTGCAGATCATGTTTTACAAGTTAAACTTTGATGCTCATATTAAACTTGTAACTAATCTGAAGGCTTGAATGAGCGTAATTTTGTGAAAGTCATCTGATACTTTCACCTAATTCTTGAAATTTCACGCTATTTTCGTAAATAATTGTTTAAATTGGGAAAAAGTATTCATACCACAATATTTGCTTTGCACGAGGCTTTGGTTAAAAAATATCATGAATGAGTTTTGTTCCTGTGAACCCAATTTTTCATAATAGAATGGATTCTTGATCTTACCGAAGAGGAATCCCAAAAGTTACATGTAAGCCTTTTTTAGAAATTTCATATTAAATTAGAACAAAAAATTAAAATTTTTTTTTTGAAAACTCCTTACTGCTATGAATCTAAATTTTCATAGACTAAAAAAAGGTTACAGTTACTAAAAAATAAAATTTAATTAACAATTTTCAAAGTAAGAAATAATAAATAAATAACCAGTGTAAAATATTTAACAAATTGCATTTACACGATATAAAGTAATAAATCAAAATTACATACTAATTACAAATACTTTTTAAATAAGTAATTAAATTTACTGAAACATCAGTAGGACATAACAACATAAGTGGATAAAAAATAATTAAAATAAAATTTTATTTTTTTGTATTAAAAAACACGTAATTATTATTGAAAAAATAAAATAAAAATCGTGGTAATTTAATAAATAAATGATAAAAGTATACATGATGAGAAGAAAGCAAAATCATCAAATCAAAATATAGAAAAATCTAGGCAACACGGATTAAAAAGAAAAAAAGTCATATTATAACACATTATGAGAAATGAAAGTCATTTCATATTTATAAAATTAAAAAAAAAAAGCTTACAGTAAGATATTTTTTTTTGCTACATTAACCAAGTTTTCTTCTTAACTTTTTATTTTTTTTAATAGTTCATTCAATGGTCAGCTGTTGAGTTATACTCTCTTTTGTATATAAATTTTTTTAATTAATAACTTTTTAGGATAACAGGAACTGTTTTTTGTAATGAAGACATTAATTTTTTTAAAATACCCTTTTTTGTTTGTCATAGAATGAAATTGAGTGAGTGGTAAAAGTTATGAGTCTTTATTACACTTTAATATACATTATTATTAATGTTAATGACTCGTTAATCGTGTCAGAATGTATACTTTTTATGAAACGAATGGCCCAGTTCACACAAGAGCCAAATTATTCGGCTAAAATTACAACTCTTTGTTTAAATGAGTTGGGCTATTAAATTATTTTAAGTAATATTTGTTAGTTGTAAAATTATTCCAGGAATAGAATTTTCATAAAAATGATCGTTGTTTGCTTACACGACCTTGGTCTTGAGTATGGATTAAGATGATTGAGTGATGCTTAAGCTCACCAGTTACCAAATCTTAGCTTAAAATCGTTAACCTTGCCAAGCTTAGCTTTTGCGTAAAATTGGTAAAAAAAATTAATGTTATTACTCGAGCACGAGCATGCTGCATAATCAAAACTGACATACTAGTATAAATCGAAACCTTTACATCTTTGATATTGAATACCCAATTTTATTGTTATTAAATTTATAGTACTCATGGATAAATTAATTTTCAATAAATATAAGTTACATATTTTTAAATTAATAAACATTAGATTTAATGAAATTTTTGTAATCTATTATTGAATTATTGATAACTGTAAATTTCTCATTTTTACTATGTTTATTTACTACACTAAAAATATAAGTCAAGTCGATAGAATGAAAACGTACATCAAAATACTATAACCTACTTTGCGGTTATGCAGACTCACTTTCTGTATTTTTACGCTTATTTTAAGTGAATTCGTTCATTGGAATTGAAGCTAGAATACTCGAATAGAGGATAGAAAGACAGATGCACAATCATATTTTCTTGTACATAAAAGATTTATGGTGACATTGGTTTTATTTCTAAGAGATTTTAGTCAAGTTTAATTGGTGCGATTCAGCTTCGTTTAATAGATGATCGGTTTGACTTTGAATTATTGAATTTTTAAGACACACTTTCGGCTTACTAGTTTTAGTAACTTTCTTTATAATTTATCGATTTAAATAATATCGACTCACTGTTTTGCTAAATTTTTCAAATACAGTAATTCACAATGCAATGTACTTTGAGCTTAAATTTATTTTCTAATATTTCTATTGATCTATTTCGAATAAAATAACTTGTAGGTACTGTTTTAAGATCTAAAATTTCCCCAACTAAACGCTCGAGTCATTTTTAGACCATTTTGGGCTAAAAACAATTCCAATATACTATTGTGAATAAATTAATTTACTGAACTAAATCTAATTTTATATAAAAAAACAAACATCATAAAATATATTTTTTGTTGTTGGTAATTAAAAATAATATCTCATATATAGAAATTATTAATATTTAACTAACCTAATATACTCTAAGATATTTATCTTAATAAGTTTAAATTACATTACGTATATTTAATTTTTAACATACTAAACTTTAAAAAAAAATTAAAATCCGTATTAAATTAAAAAAAAAGTTCTTAAGTATATCAAAAATAATTATTTGCTAATTAATTAGAACAAAAATAAATATAAAGTGAGCTAAATACATTTTTTTATATCAAATGTAAATGTAAATCTCAGGTTAAGACTTATTATATAAAAAATTCAATTTCTCTCGTATTATAAAAAATTTTATATTTTCTGTGTTTTTGAAAATAAGCATTTTAATTTGTTTAAAGTTTATTTTTTAGTTTTCAATAAATTTAGGACACTTTAAAATTTAGTAGTTCAGGAAAATTAGTTAAATCAGCCCACACATACTTATTGCTATTCGATAAAACAATGTCTTAACTTTAAAAAGGCGGAACACAAGACGTTATGCATACATAAAAGCATTAAAGTCTCCAAGAGACTGTATGGCTGCACAAACAAGATCGACCTATAAAATTGATGTTAATATTTTGATACTAAATTATCTTATTAAAAATATTTTATTACATTAATACTTAAAAATTATCGGGTTATAAATTTTTTTTCATCATAAAAATATTTAATTTACAAATTATATTTCATTTTACCTTTATTTTTGATAGATTAACAATTTAATTGATATATTATAATCAGATTGACTTATCCGGTATTTAAAATTAAATTCAAAAAGATCTCGATATAAACCAAAAAAGTAAAGAAAGTAAAAATTTGACACATTAAATTAAATACATTTATTTTGTACTACAAATTGGTTATAATATTATAGAAATAATTAATTAATTAATTAAAATTTTTGATTATACTTGATATACTTAATTTTTTTGTAATTAAAAAATAAATAAAAATTACAATATTAGGTATATAGTTCGTGGGAGGTTTTTAAATTAATTTAATAATATGAATAAAAATCTTGTGTATTTTCTCATATTACTAACATTAAATTAATGAATGTAAACAAGATCGTATAAACACAAATTTATAATTAAAGTTTATATATTATATAGACTTAATTTAATATAACAAAACGGTAAATTTAAAATTTTTTTGTATTAATTTTTAGAGAATTTTTGCTTTGATTTATTATTTATGCGTTAAAAATAATTGTTGTGTTTTTTATTTTTTTCAATAAATATAACGGTTTTGTTTAATATAATTTTTAAATAATTTAGTTTATTGGAAATTTGAAACAAAATTTGATGATGATTAATTGTTTGTTGGCAAAGAAGTATTTGTTATTGATTTGCAGTTTTCCTAATAAAAAATCCCTTATCTTATATGTTTTTTTGACAGAATTAAAAACAAGTTGACGTTGAAGATATGTTTTCATAAACTCCAACTTGGTCAAAAAATTAATAAAAATAAATCCTATATTGAAAAATGAAAAGAAGAAAGAAGAAAAAAGAAGAAATTTATGGGTTTAATTTCAGACATTATAAAGACTCTTTAAAAGACTTACTGGATTACATAACCTTTTTGTTCAACATATCCATTAAAACCTCTAAGTTTATAAATTGTTGAAAGCGAATATTTATTATTACCCTAAGCAAAATGCCTTATCCATTATCTCCCTCAGACACACATCCTGTTGCCAATATATCACATTCAAAGGCCTTGGAATGATTAATAGTTGATCAGCTTGTTGCCTATTTAGAAAATAATAAACTAATAAATGCACACCAGTCTGGTTACAGAAAGAACTTTAGTACACAAACAATTTTACTAGATCTCAGATATTATTCGTCAAGGTGTTGAATTAGGCTTTGTAACAATCTTATTGGCGTTTGATTTTTTCAAAATCAGGTAGAAAATATTTTTAGCTTCTATTAGTACATAGCTTAATATCTCTTAAAAGGCCACCATATCTTTAACCACAATTCAAGGAACTTCTTTATCTGAATTCTTACCACTTTCTTTTTCCCGTTCAACTTCCTATAGGAAAGAATTTTATAAAAGCTCATTTTTCATATTTGCTATCACAAAGTATAACAATCTACATTTTACTTTAAAAGCATACACCTGTATAGATACGTTTAAAAAACACTTGTCTTTCAACCGTTATAATTCTTTTGATAATTCTTTTAATATTCTTCTATTATGTAATTTAATTTTTATAATGTTAAATTCATAAATTTGTTTAAAATCTATAAATTATATTGTTAAATCTTTTTTTATTCCTCTTTATTATAAATACTTTAATTTTTTATATTACTTCTTATACTATTGTATCTACTATGTACTTATATTATATTACATTGTAAACAATTGTAACAAATAGTTGATTACATCACTCTTCACAATATTCTTGATTCTTTTGAGTCCGGCTTTAAGAAATACCACCTCTTGGATAAACTTTAGCCATTGTATTATTATTACCTTTTATATATCCTTCTAGTGAATTTAATAATTCCATCATCAGGGTTTAAAAAACACTAATATTATTTACATGAGTTAATAATTAATATTGAAAACACTTAAAATACTTTAACTGATACATTTATAAGCGAACATTACGTTTGCAAACATAATGAGCGCGCGCAAAGATAGCCAGCGTGGCACTTAGCCAATTTAACCATTGGATTCTCTCCCAAGTCATTTGGTGGTTTTTAGAGTATAATTCAAACCAGTCAGTTATTTTATACAATAAGTCTTCTTCTCTTCTTAAGATTGTCAGTGGGGTTCCACAAGGCTTGGTCTTGGACTCCCTACTTTTTCTCATTTACATAAATGATCTTGGTCGAAAAATCGCTTACTTTTATAGACTCATGTTTGCAGATGGCCTCCAAATATACACACAGGTCCCCTACAAAGACTTAAATCTTGGCGTTTGCCTACTTCAAAATGATCTTCATAAAATCTCACCTGCGGCTGGTGCATCTTCATCATAGCACATCTGGTGCCACCATCTCCAACCTGCTGTGAAATAGCTTATTTTCTTCCCTTGTATAACAATCTACTATTATAAAATCTTGTACGGTAATCTTCTTAATAAAAAAAAAGAAATAATAATAATAATAATAAATACAACATTCATAAATAATTTCTAAACTATCGGCGATCACAACATTACTAATATTAATAAAAATAATAATAATAATTACGTTCAAAATAATTACATTGTAACATATCAGATCTCACTCATTTCATATTTTGCAAAAATCTTTGAAATAATAAATAATTCATAATAGATTAACTAATTTTTTTAACAAAAAAAAAAAAAAAAAACTAGCTGATGCCCAATACGGCTTTATCGAGATACTATTAATGCATTAACAAAAGTTACTGATTTTATAATATAGACAAAAGTATTCCCACTATTGCTACGTTTTTGCTAAGACAGAGATCGTAATGTTTACGAAGAAGCAAATCCAAACAGTCATCCCAATACGAATCGACGAGGATACTGTCATAGAGACGAAAAGGTTCGTTAAATATCTAGTGATAACTCTTGACACGAAGCTGACTTATTGGGAGCACATCTCTCAAAGGGTCAAGAAAGCAGGTATCACAACACTAGCCCTGAGCAGGCTGATGTCAAATATGAACGGCCCAAAGTCCAGTAAGAGGAAGCTACTAATGTCCTTAACGTACTCCATCCTATTGTATGGAGCAGAAATTTGGGGGGGAGGCGCTAGACAAGGATATGTATGCAAAAGGCATGATAAGAGTTCAAAGGCAAGGTGCTCTGAGGGTTTCTTGCGCGTACAGGACTGTCTCGGAAGCGGCATTTCTTGTTATTGCCGGAAGAATTCCGATTACGCTCCTTGCCAGAGAACGCAAACTCATACATGACAGGAAAAACGATGAAGACCTTGACCAGATCAGAGCGGATATTAGGAGAGCTACGATGGTAGAGTGGCAGACGCTCTGGAATAACTGCGCAGACAGCGCATGGACCAGGCGCCTCATAAAAGAAGTCGTGCCATGGCCCATGGTTTGACAAAGAACCCGGGGAAGTGAATTACTTCCTGACCCAGTTTCTCAGTGGACACGGGCTTTTCCAGTCCTACCTCTTTAGGATGGGTAAGACTGGAAGCCCAGAATGTGTGTTCTGTCCCGGCGAACGCCATAATGCGTATCATACATTTTTCAAATGCGATCGCTGGGTGACCAAAAAGTTGGCGCTTGAAACAATAATGGCGAAGTCACGCCTGGCAATATTGTTGAAAAAATGATTCAAAGCGAGTATTCGTGGACCACTACGACAAAGTATGTGGAAGAAATTCTGCGAGCAAAAAAGCTACTGACGGCACCCTAACTAGGAGCCGGGTGTAGAAGCAGCCGCCTATAGGTGGCTTCTGCACGCGGCATCAAAGGGGGTACAATGGAGGACGCACAAGGATATTTATTTATTTATTTATTCATAGATTATAGATTATTTATCTATTTATTTATTTACTTATTTATAGATTAATATATTTATCTAGTTGACGACACGGCGAGCTGACAAGAGGGAGAAAAAAGGGATCTCCAGGACGAAAGGATTATCAAAGAAAGGATCTTCAACCGAAGGAGATACATGGCCTCAAGTCAACCCGATGTAATGCGATAAACGGTTCCGGGCTGACTTGTATAAGGTATGATTAGGGGTGAGTTTAGTCGGTAAACATGAGGCAAGGCATTCTTTGTAGAGTGCCTTGCCACCATAGAGTCCGACACTATTCAGAACACGGGTTCTGTTCGTGCGTATCGCATTCTCACCTCTCTGCCGTATGCAAAAAAAAAAAAAAAAAAATTGCTACGTTTTTAGACTTAAGTAAGGCATTTGATACCGTAAATCATAAAATTTTAATACAGAGATTGAATTCATGTGATGTAACAGAAATTGCTTTAGATTTATTCAATAGCTATCTAACAGGTAGAACTCAAAGTGTAAAACTAAATAAAGTTTGTAATGAGACAAATGTTACAATTGGCAGAAAAAACTACCACTGTAAAATGACAAAATCGGTGCTAATGTACAAAAATGGCGACGACAAGCGATGTAATGGTTCAGTCCAGCGATGTATTAGATATAGGAAAATATTAGTTCTTTAATAAACCGCCTGCAGCGTTTAGATAATTTTTTTTGCCAATAGGTGTACCCCTAAGAACAATACTAGGCCCTCTTTTTAATAAAATTGCCACAAAATTCAATCTCATGTGCTGATGACATGATTGTCTTATGCTTGGGCGTATCCTGGAAAGTTGTACAAGATTCAATGAATGCTATTCTATGATTCTATGATTGCTAATTTAGAAATAGTTGGTAATTGGTTATTAACCAATAAACTATCCCTAAATGTTAATAAATCGGTATTCATTGCTTTTTCCTCAAATAATAAGAATATACCTGAGAATATAGAGATAAAAATAAATAACTCGAGACTTAACAAAGTCAATAATTTTAAATATCTTGGAATTATTTTTGACTAAAATTTAAAATGGAAAAATTATGTACTTGAAATAACTAATAAAACAAGATATTTACTTTTTGTGATTTACAAATTAAAACACAATCTATTACCGAGTACATTACATCGATATATTATGCATTATTTCATGGCATTGCTAGTTATGGTATAGTTGCTTGGGATGGTACTTATGGTAACCATATTAAACCAATAGTATCACTGCAAAACAAATTAATAAAAATTTTAATTACAAATTTGTGATAATAAGATAATGAAATTAACAGGGTATTTTAAATTAAATGCACTATTATATTATTATAATGATCTAAATACCCAAATTATTCGAAACCCTTGAATCAAAATTGTTAAAAGTCCCTAAACTCAAATTATTCTAAATCCATTTTATCTAAAAATTTTATCCTTCCCTTCTTCCTTTAGAAGACCATTTACCTCCCCCCTCTCTAACTTTAGTTATGATGTCACCTGATTGATCGCCTCCTTATGCTATTTGGGACAATCCCCCCTGGAAATTTGACGCTCTAGATATTTGCCCCCCCCCACCAGTTAATTTCCATCCTGTAATTTGAAGCAAATAATTTAGAAAAGTAGTTAAGAATACACGAATAGAGTGTAAATGGAGTATCCGGTTTTGAATTGCAGGGATTTTCTCAAACCCTTCATGGTGAGGCTGCGCCCCCTCTTCCCTCTGCTTTCTAGCTTACCACAGATGCGAGCACATCGTTAGGAAGAAAGAGGAGTTTCCATGTTGTTTATTGTGGGGACAAAGTCCCCGCACTTCTATGGGCGGACTGAGCCCCCCTCGGCACATCTTCATCAAGTGTATTCACTACTCGGAGGGGTGCCCACCATTTCCAGAATGGATTTTTGAAGCAGCTCACGGAATTGTTGTGGAGTACCGTAAATTGGTACAAAGTATCAGATTATGTGAGGACCACGTTATTGATAAATAAAGAGGAGAGATTCCTACAATAGAAAAACCTTAGCTCAAGGCAGGGTGGGGGATTAATGATAGAATTACGCCTAGGCCGCACGTTCTCCCTTTGTTATATCTATAACAAAAGGGAAAACCGGTTTGGGACACTAAAGTGCGAAGGATACACGGGGGGCGCGTTTAGTCGGTAATTATTTGCTTTGACAGGTGGAATCCGACATAATCTGGGGAATGGAAACTTTTTTTGCAACCTCTTTAATTTTCTGCTGAAAGGTATTCATTTCAAAACTCTAATATTCCACTTTTGTTATATAATAAATTAAACCCAATATTTTGTTAATTAATCTTAAAATATTTCATTTATTTGATCATTTGTTCCAAAATATTGCAAAAAAATACCTTTAAAAGGGATAGTTTTTGCTAAGCTAAGGGTTTTCTCATATTGTTTAGACAATTAGGACCTTGGATTCGGGTTCAGTGACACAAAAAACCTGCAGTAGACCTTTTCTAGTTCCGGTTGTTAAATTCGGACCCCTCACACCGTATTATGACTAGAGTATAAGATTAATTTAGTGGATTTTGTATTAGAGTGTGAAAATTATTTTTTGATGAATTTATGAAGAAGCACATAATAAGGAGTATTTTACAACACAAAAAAATTTGAAAAAAGAGGCTTTATTAAAAAACAATTAATTCTAAAGAAATCACTGTTACAGAATATTCGAATATTAAAAACTAAAATACCTTCCTTCACAATATGCATAAACAAACATTTTTCTCTGAGAAAGCAATAACATTAAAAACAAGGTTTTGAGTTTAATTTTTACGATATTACATTATTATGCATAATATTATATAAATTATTATATTAATTATAATATATGGTTTAAAAGGTTCTTAAAAAAGCCATAACAAACAAATAAAATAAATATTTAGTACACACAGACAAAATTATTCCTTTTTTCCTTTTTTTTTTTATAGATAATCATATTGATATATGAGAGAAAATAATCATTACTCATTTCTATAATTTAAAAAAAAAAAATTTTTTTTTATTTAAACACACACAATATGATCACGTGCTCATTCGCACATGAAAGGAAAGAAGAAAATTGTATATCCTTTTTATATAAATATATACAATAACAACAAGTTAGAAAAAAAAAATGATCATAAAAAAACAAAATGTTTAACAAAAAAAATTCTTTTCTTTACTTTTATAATTGATACACAAAAAAAAGAATGTAAATAAAAGAAAATTTTCACCAAATGGAACTTTTTTTTTCTTCTTCTAGCTTTCCTTTAATTTACAATTATGGATTATTTTACTTAAAGGAAAATTATTTTAAGAATTTTAATATATCGTTTAATTAATTAATTAATTGGAAGATAATAATGGAATTTTTAGGTTAAATTGAACCTTTGTGATCTGGTTTCATTATTTTAGGAATCTGTAATCAAAAGGATTGTCCATGTATACACTTTAAAAAGTAACTTTTTTAGATTCACAAAAAAAATAGAATAGTTTTCGAAAATAATCGTAAATTTACTAAATTTAGTATATGAACTAAAAATTTGAGTATTTCCGATTTTTTTTTTGTAAATTCACGAGAAAAATTGATAATTTACAAATTTTTTACGAAAATTTACTAATTTTTCGAAAAAATTCTATTTTTTTTGTGAATCTAAGAAAGTTACTTTTTACAGTGTATTCAATTATTATTTCTATTAAATCCAAATTTTAATTCAAATTATTAAAACTTTCTTCAGAATATTAAAAAAAAATTGAAAAAAGTAGGTCTTATCTTATTATACGGTTATTGCAAAGTAAAAATAGCCATAAATTCAAAGGGTTAACAGAATGAAGAAAAAAAAGTAAAAGTTAAATAAATTCAAAGTCCCTTATCTAAAAATTTATTTAAAAAAGTAAACAATAAAATTTTCTAATCTTCTTTTTTCTCCCTTTCTATCTTAAGCATGCAAAACACATTATCCTTAGAGTAAAAAAAAAATTCACGAAATTAAAATAGAAAAGAGTAGGGAGATTGAAAAAAAATAAATAAGTGAAGGCTTGCACTATATAAAAATATTGTATATGGAATATTATAAAAGGAAGAAGGAAAAGGAAGGTATTCCGGGGTAAAGTATACGCGCACTCTCCAAAACTGCACCTTCTTTTTCTCCTCGTTTCTTTATGGGTATATAAGGAAAGCTTTAAACTAAACAACTCTTATATACTTTTATAATAAACATTCGACGTACAAGTTTTTTTAGAAAGAAAAATACATAGAAGAAATATCAAAGGAAGAAAAGTTTTTTGTATTTTTTTTTGTTGGTGTGCGTGTTTTTTTAATTTAAATATGATTGGTAAATTTATTATTTTAGTAAGCCTTATTGGCTTAACAGTATCGCTACCAGCGATAAGTAGCGATAAAATAAATAATGAACATGGAGATTTAATGGCATCGATATACTCGGATTGTTTGAAAAAAGATTCGATAACGTGTATTAAATACAAAGTTTTTTCGTACATCGATAAAGTATTGAATGAAAAAGATGACATCAGCTTGAGCGATGGTATCACTGTTATTAAAACAACATCGAATATCGAAGAAGGTGCACCAAGGTAACCGATTTTAACTACTTTTATTGAACTTTTGATTAAACAATTATTTTATCCTTAGGTCTATCGATTCAACAGATTTTGATGGTTTGTTGTTTGATAGAATTGGAAGATTTTTAAAAACACATACCGTTAAAATTGATCTTAAAGGTTCTGAAATATTAAAAGCTATTGAATCAGCCGGCAGAAGCTTCGATGACGATGGCGCTATTGAATCACGTGGAAAAAAAAGTAAGTTTCTTTTTAAGCTCTAAATGATATTTAAAAAAACATTTATTTGTTATTTGACCTTAATAGCTTATCATTGAACTTGATCTTGAAAAATTGTACTATTGTGTTAAGTTTTATCTGTCATAAATAACGGAATGACTGTCTTAATTAATTTATTTATACTTATTGTATTTAAATCAATTACTTCTTCCTTTCTGAATTAAAACAGTAAGATTTTTTTTTCAAGATTTTGTAAATGATAGAAAATTCAGAATCAAGTACTGTGAAAATTGATATTAATTAGTCTTTGGGGTTAAAATTATTTACTTTTTATTAAATTTGTAAAAAATTTTTTATTTAATTATCTTATCATTTGTTAAAAAATTAAAATAAACTTAATACTTTATAAATTATGATAATTGGTATGTAATTACTCAACAATTAATTAAATGGTAATTTAAAAATATGATTCGTTTAATAACTACTTTATAAATAAAATGCTGTTTTTAAAAACGGTTTATTTTATTAGATTAAAAATTAATTATTTCTTTCCGTTATTTTTTGTAAATTATTAGTTTTGATTCATTTGAGATAAATAAGCAGATTTTGAAAGGGAGGCAGAAAATTTAGTTATTTTTTTGGTGCAGTCTAAATAAACTTTTTCTGGCTGATTTTACTGAAAATCGTTTTTTAATTATTTTCGTCTAATTTTAACCGAGAAAATACTTGATAGAGAAATTCAAGTTTTTAATTAACTTCTTTTTAAAATCATTGGTTTTCCAAAATTCATAACGCCAGAGTTTTTAGGATCCAAAATAAAATTACTTTTGGTAATTTATTTATCACAATTTTTATATCAATTATTTTCTTATGGTTAAATTTGACCGAAAAAGGGTTACCAAAGTTACCAAATTTCAACCGCGAAATTGATCTGCTCAAATCAAGCTTAAATAAACATTAAAATTCCAGAAAAATCAAATCCTCAACCTCTCAATATTAATAAACATAAACCGATAATTAAAAATCATAAAATTAAAAAAGATAAAAATTTAAAAAGTAGACTAAAACTGTAAACCTTCAAGTAGTTAAAGATAATCTAAAACTAAATTATATCTTCTCGATTAAAATATATTAAAGAGCAAGTAATAAAAAAAAAATTAATAATAATTAGTGTTTATAAGAGATAAATTATTGGATCTAATAAAAAAGAAAAAAAATTTAATTTATTGATAGTAATTTAAAAAAAAAAAAAGTAACGGAAATTAAGCCGGACAAAAATATGTAATTTTCTTATAATATTTAATAAGGCTAAGTCATGTATGTGTTCTAATAATTATTGATGCAGAAAAAAGTAAAACAGAGATTCTTAAATTATTAACTAGAAAAGACATTCCAGTGTATTCATTTTAATTATTATTTAATAAATTAAATGATATAGTACTTTCAAAAACTAGGGCAGTAATGAAATTTTTATAAATTATAGATAATTGACTAATTTTTCTTTTTTGTATAAACAAGGTGAAAAAAAAAATAACCGTTAAATTAAAAAATATATATTTTATTCAAAATAATTAACAGGTTGTAACACCTAACAATTTTATTAGAGGCTACTACGCTACTCTGTAATTACTCAACGTCACTTTTTTTTTTTTGATTTTATAAAAAGATTTAAACATGACATTTTGATTATTGTTATTTATTGTACGTAATAATATTTAAAAAGATATTAGTAACATTATTTTTTAATGCACTAAATACTTCTTTTTTTTAAATATAAATTATGACATAATTGAATGGTAACAATCCGTGACCTTTTATTTATTTTGCATTTTAGTTTTATTTTTATAAGTGCTAAAGAAAGTATCTTAGGATTTTGTATGAATTTTTTTTGGGGTAAGTTTTTGAGGTTTACAGTCAAAAAAATTTTTTGGGTTTCACTGGGTTACATTTTATTAAGCAGATTTTTCAGATAATTTAGAATGCAGAATATAAGAATATTTTTTGCTTATTGAATTTCTTTTAAAGTTTATCAAATATTTTGTGGTTTTATTTGGCATTTTCTGACAGAAAAGTGTTTTTTAAAATCATTAAATTCCCAAAATGAATTGTTCAAAAAAAATTTTTTAATTCTGTAATTGACCATTAATTATTATTACAAAAATAAATAAAAATAAAAATTTCTTATCCCTTAAAATTCAGTGCCTTCAAATCTGATTTTTTACACAAAGCTCTTTGTATAATATTTGAGAATATTGTAGTTACATAAAAATTTAAGCTTTTATCTAAAAGTTAAAATTTTTTTAAAGTCAGGCCCCTTGTTTCAAAATTCAAAAAAAAAGCTTCAGTTTAAAAGAACAGACTTATGAACCATATAAATTAGATTGGTAGTTTTTGAGACTTAAATTTAAAATAAATGTTGCAACAGTCAAAATTTTAGATTGCGTTTTAATGCCCTAAAAAAACTTATTTTCAACCCTTAACATTTTTTATTCTTCTGGTCATGCTTAGTAATATTTTATTCTTGCTAGAGTTAAATCTAGGGATAAATGTCACTTACAAGTCTTAAGAAGTTAGCTAAAAGATTGATAATTCACCAAATTTTAATTTATCAAATGATACAAAAATGCTTAAACAGCTAATTTAAGTAACAAAAGAAACAATCTCTGTTTCTACTTTTAAGCTAGCTTAATGTCATTGGAATAATTAATCTAGGGAGCTACTCCTTAGGGCTGACCTAACCAAATTTTAAAGTCTTACTATTCCAAAAAAATGTTAAACATGCATAAAAAACGAAAAAAATTCCAATAAACTTAAAATATTTAAAAAATGTCTAAAACGAAAAATTGCACTTCCTTAAAATTCCACAAATTAACCCATATACACTTACATAATTATTACAAATAACTGGACATGCTATAAATATTAATTTACGATGATAGCAATATCCACATCTATTAATAATACTTACACACATGGAAAAAAAATTCTTGACTTATATTTTTTTTGCATAAATTATTATTTATAAATAAAGATAAGAGAGAAAAAAAATATATCACATAGTAGATGCCTATAACTGATAATAAGAAAGGAAGAAAAAAAAGGTGTGGTAAAAATTTTTTTAAAGACGGTATAATATACCATACCTATAATAAAGTCAATGTTATTATTATTATGTTGAGAGACGTTGACCCACTGAAAGAAACTGGTTCCGCTTCCCTCTATGTTGTTTATCTCTCAGACATATTATTTACCTTCATGTAGTACACTCGAGTACCTTTTTTATTTTTTTCAATATAAAATTTTATTATTATTATTGTTGTTATTACAATATAATAGTACCTATAAAAGTAACATGATGTATATTTTTAAGATTTTTTGACACACTTTCTTTATGTACTTTATTGTTTCTTCTTGAACTTTGCCACCTTTGATGTTATTGTTGTTATTATCAGTGATTATGTAGATTTTTAATAGAAAATATATGGGTAAGGATTTTAAGATTGTGCGAATCTTCTAGTTAGTTTTTTGTAAATCTCTTGGTGGAAATAGGTAGCATGATTTTTCTTAGAGTGGAAAACTTTTGACTAAAATTTAGATTTTTTTTAGGGTCGTTTTTTAAAAAAATTAATAATATTTTAATATTTTACCCTGTAAATTGAATGCAGTGAAAAACTCTACATGTAACACAGGGACATTATCCAAATTTGGATTATTCATTATTTATAAAAAAATAGTTAGACTACACTGTAAAAAGTAACTTTCTTATATTGAATTATCGATTTTGTTTTGTGAATTTATGAAAAAATTTGTAAATTAGCAAATATTTTTTGTAAATTTTCGAAAAAAATTGTATATTATCAATTTTTCTCGTGAATTTACAAAAAGAAATACTCGAATTTTTAGTTAATATACTAAATTTAGTAAATTTACGATTTTTTTCAAAAAATTGAAAATTTTACAGTGTAGATTCGGTCAACCTTGCATTAATAACCCTGCATATTTGATAACTCAAAAGTATACTAGAAGAATTGTAAATTTCTCATATTTTCACCCATATACATCTCATGATATTCAGTCAAAGATAATTTTCTTGATGATGATACAGTCAGTTTCATTTTATTATATTGTAATTTTCTTTTTCCTATTTTCTTTTTATTATTATTAATCGTGATTCGTGAGTTTTATAAATTTTTATTCTTTAAATATGGTTAAAGGGGTTAAAGAGTTTATAATAAAGTGTTAGACATATTATAATAATTATTTGACAAGTTAAAAGATATATCGTTATGGAAAGTATCAATTATAATAATAATAATTTATAATTTTTAATTTATTAGAATCTTTAAGATTAATTTTCTTTCATGCATATCAGATAATATGAAGGAAAATTTTCTTTAATTTATTGTATGCAGTGATCATCAAATTTATTGTTTTTTATATATTATCTTTATTTTTTATTTATTTGTTGTAAATTTAATTTTTTTTTTTATTGTTATGAAAAGATTTTATAACGGTTAGTTTAGTAAATAAATTTTCTAAACAAAAATTTTAATATTTTTATTGGATGTTTGATTCGGCTGGAATTGTGTTTGCACTAAAAGTTTTTAAGCGCAGTAATTTTAAGCAAATTTATATTTTACGCTCTTTTTTTATAAAATTTAATAAAATTTAAGGCTGTTACTTTCTGTTTAATTGTCTCAAAAGAAACCAACTCTTATTTATACTTCAGTCAATATACTGTTTAAGGTTTTTTGTTATTAATCGTCGCCAGGTTTGGCCTACTATAGATTTTTTGGGTCGCTGATCATGAATTTTGGAGTCCTATTGACAAGAAATTGACAATTCATCCCTAAATTTGGAAAACTACCCTTAAAAGCTCAATTTCTCATAGCACAACCTCAAAATTCCCAATTAGAGTTGGAAAAAGCCTAGATAGACAAAATCTGGATACTCAAATATTGAATACATAATAAATACGCTTTTTTAGTGGTACTTTTTACAAATCTAAGTATAGAGACCCAATTACTCATAGAAAATACCTCAAAATTTAGATCATAAACCCAAAAAACCTTTAGTAGACTGAATCTGGTGACGGCCAATATCAAAATACTTCCTATAAATATATTGATTAGTTACAATTCAAATTTTATTTTTGAAAATTCAAGCAAAAACTTGTATATCATAATAAAACCAAATTTTTTTTGCATGAATGGTTAAATCATGAAATAATTAATTTTTGGTCACATAACAGCTAGGAAAAGTTTTGATTAACTTCTTGAATGCCTGCTTTAATTTCAAGCAATGTATTTTTACAGTGTATATAATAAAATATTAGGATATAGTAATTGATAACAAAAAAACATTTGTCGTTAACGACAAATGTTTTTTTGTTATCAATTACGCGTTAAGGGGTTATTTTAAAGTCATTTGCTAAAATCCAAAAACACAATGAAAATTCAAAATTAGGCTAATTTTTTTAATATTTCAGGCTAGATGTTTTACCTAATAGACATTTTTTAAAACTTGCTCATGTTGTTTAATTTGTATACACTGAAAAAATATTTTGCTTGTTCTAAATAGAATTATACTTGGGGTAAATAGATATTCGCCTGCGGCAAATGGATTTTTTTAACGTTAAGGTTTGCAAATGACTTAAAACCTAAAAAAAATAAAGAACAATATTTTATTTTTACTAATGAAATTTTTTTGTAAGTTTTATAATTTTTACATTAAAAGAATCAGCTACTATAAATTTGATCAAATATTTTTTTCTCTTAAATGAAAACGATTTTGAAACTTAATCCTATAAGTAAACTAATCCACCAAATTTATGTTCTTGCAAAAGTTATTAAATTTCTAAAATAATAATAAGAAAAAACAGTTAATAAATTTAAAAAGTACAATTGTAATAAAATAAAATAATACATTTGAAAAAATAAAATAAAATACGAATAAAATTTCTTTTTTCAAAATCGAAAGTTTTAAAAATCACGTATTTTATTAGCAAAATAATCTAGAATTTCTAATCTATAAAAATACTAAAGTAATTTTAAAATTTTTCAGAGAAGGTACAAAAACTCATTGGACCATTGATGATGGGATTAGCATTAAAAGCAGCAACCTTGATACCATTGGCACTTGGTACGATAGCAGCAATAGCTGGTAAAGCTTTATTAGTCGGTAAAATAGCACTAGTTATTTCAACAATAATCGGATTGAAGAAATTACTCGGTTCACAAAAACACGTTACCTACGAAGTTGTATCACATCCACACACAAGCCATTCAGTAAGTCACGAAGATTCACATGGTGGTTATTCAAGTAATATTGCAACTGCAGGTAGTGCAAGTAGTAGTGGTGGTGACTTTTCTGGTTATGGTAGTGGGGGACCAGGAGGTCATAGTTCCGGTTGGGCAAGAAGTATTGCTCAAGAAATGGCATACAGTGCTCAAAAACCAAAAAATGATTAATTAAAATTAAGTCAAGAAAATTTTTAATATCATTATTAATATTTGTGATCCTCTAAGAGGACAATTATTAATTTATTTATTTATTTATTCAAAAAACAAACTCTTCTAACTCTTAATTTATATAACTTTTATATCTCTATATTATTTAAAAAAAAGCTCTGTACAGTTCCTTCGATTTTTTATATACGAGAAAATTTCTCCTATTTAAATAATATAGATCTCTCTCTCTATCTTTCTACTAAAAATTTGTAAAAAAAATTTATAAAGGTGCATAATAATAATAATAATTATTAAATTTTAAATGACATTAATTAAAACAGTACCTGATACAAAAATACTCAACAGTGACAAATTTCTTTTTAAAATGTGTAAAAAGACTAATTTCTTACTCTAACTTTACTTGACGTGACAATTGACAATTATTTATTATTATTATTTATTTTTTTATTTATGTAAAATGGTATGATAATATGTGTTCATATTTAATTGTTATGTAATTAAAAAAATTGTCATTTTTTTTTTTTGATTTTTCTGTGTAAAAAAAATTTTTATACTATTTTTTTAATAAAACAGATTAGAAATAACAGAAAAATATTTGACAAGTTTTAATCTTGTCTTTGAATAAAGAATTATTTTATTACATTTATTTTATTATTGTTAATTAGATCATAATAATTGTAATATTTTGGTATTTACACTGTTGAAAAAAATTTTGGGAATTGAGTATTGGAGAATTTTGAATTTATGTGTAATAATCATATTTGTTAGTAATTCTTGTAAAACAATCTAATAGAGTAAAGTTACAAAAAATGATAAATTAATTTTAAGCAAATTTACAAATATATCAAAATTTTGTCCCAGAATTTTTTTAACTGTGATGTAACTGAATCTGCTAAAAAATTATCTTGTAAAATTCTTTATGTAATTAGATAATAATAATTTTATGGTAATGTAAATTAAGCATTTATTTATCTATTTAATTTTCAGTTAAATTATTTCAGTAAAAAAATTAGATAATTTTTTGGCTCATTGTTAGAAAATTTAGTGGAATTAAAACTTAAATCCATATGAAATATAAGAAATAATTTGTGAATTTACATTGATATAAGATTTATTTTATAAGAAACAAAATTTATGAATTTACAAAAAGTTAATATATACAAAAAAAATCAAATTCTGTAACAGATGTTACATAACCAAAAAATTATTCCATCAGAGATTTTGGCACAAAATAGATAAAGTGAATCACAATTTTTATTTGGCACAGAATTTTTGTACACAATTTACTTTTCAGTTTTACCATAGAATTATTTGTACATATCAGGATCCTGTATTCGAATTTAAAAAATAAATTGGTACACAAAAATCCATTGTTAAATAAAAATTGTAATGAACACTTTTTGTGTAACATTATCTGCTGGAGTAATTGGTAATATATACTTTTCTAAACAAATTTTATGAGGTAATTTTTAGCTTTTATGGTGTATTCTTGTTTGATAATGAGGTTATTTTGTTTCTAAAAATAATATTAAATAAAAGTATAAATTTAAGCAATCATAACAACTATGGGCGTAAAATGAATAATTTTGATAAAATTGATTGATTAGTTTCTAGAAAAATTTAATTAAAAAACGTTGTAAATATCTGAGAAATTAAGCAAAAATGTATTACTATTGAAAATAATCAATGAATTTTACCAGATTTAGATACTTTACCCCCCAAAACTGGGTAATTTTTATACTTTGTATCTCTTAGAACTTGTAGCTTATCACGTAAAAAGATTAAGCTTAATTTTGGGTAAGTTTACTGAAGTAAGCTTACCCTAAATTAAGCTTAATCTTTTTACGTGGTTTAATATTTTGAGTAAAGAAATTATCTCATTATTGCCCAAAGTACAAGCAAAAATTAAACAAAAACTGTAAGAAAATATCATTTATATTAGAATTTGCTAAAATCTCTTTATAAATTCATAAATTTTGTTCGAAAATGATAAATAATTTTTTAAAATCAAAACTTTATTTCACAAATTATAATTTTTTTATATGGTTCCATATGGATTTTACAAAAAAAGTATGTTAATTCTTACTTTTTCTAACAATGATAGATTAATGCAAAAATACCAAATATTACAATTACATCCTTAAATTAAAAAGGTAAGTTTACTAATATATTTAATAAAATTAAAATTAAATAAAAAAATTCAATTAAATTTCTCCCTGTAGAAACAAACTTGGAATTAAAAATGTTACAAAAAAAAATTTAATTAGAATCAATTATAAATAAAAAACCCACACATAAGAGCATAAATATTTTCGAGAGAAATCCGGATCTATGCGTTATCTAAATATAGGATATAATATATGATCTATCCAAAAAGAGAGAGAGAAAAAATCTTATTTACTGTGTTGTATACTTGATTTCAAAAGAAAAACTCTCTAGCTTTCTTTTTTTTTATTAATTACAAATTGCTCTTTTTCACATACGTCATACAAAAGATTTTACTTTAAAAGAGATATTAATTTTTTTTTTCTAGGATAAACTTGACATTAATTATTAATTTTGATAACGTGTGTGTGTGTGTTAAGGATAATTGATCTTACATGTACAGTAAATAAATACTTCCTGATCTTTTATAAATATAAACTACTGATCTACATTTTATATAAAAAGTTCCGTTCATTGCAACAGCTAATGGTAATATCTTATTAAATCTTTTTTACCTTTCATTCACACGCATACAAGTATTACATTCTCGCACAGGTTACAATTTATTATTCATTTATACTTTTTTATTTAATCTAGATTTTTTATTAATGACAGATTTATAAAAAAAAAATATTATTTATGATTTATTTTTGGTGATATTCAATTTTTTTGATAGGAATTTTATTGTTTTAAAATTATCTTTTTATCTAAGATTAGTTTAAAGTTTGAAGCTTTTTGAATTAAAAGATTAGCTTTTAAATATTTAATTATGATTTTTGCAGTTTTTTAGGCAGAAATTACGGAAATTTTATTTTTTGTTTAAAGTTATTTAAAATTATTTTTAATTCCATTCACTAGCGACACCTTTTTGATACTGTATTAAATTATAAAAACAACAGTATTTTCAATAAATTTTTTCTTTAGCAGATTCAAAGATTCATAATAACCGATATTTTATGAATAGAAAATTTTATAAAATTTTAACTCCACGGTTAGATTGAATTTTGATTTTTAATTTAATTAGTCCATTTTTCAAATAATTTTCCCATAACTGGTGAAAAAAATTTAATCATAACTCAAGGACTATTGTTTATAAAAAGAAACTTATCGTTAATACTAAAATAGGTTTAATTCTCAACAATCCAAATATCTGATTATTTTTGGGTAAAGAAAAGCGAAAAATTCAAAAAATGTTATTATGGATCAATAAATAAATTTAAATAAATGTGTTTTGATTTAATTAATTAAAAATTTCATTACTTTTATATTCATTATTACTCCTTAAACGTCACATTTTTCAAGAAAAAAAGGTTTAAAGAATGCATTAATTTTTTTTTTGCAAAAAAAGTGAGTAAACTAATTAATAAAATAAATGAAATCTGAAAATAAATCAAAATTAAGCTGTTAGTTTGCTCTGCCTTAACTAGTTATCTCCAAGGATTTGTATTAATTTCTAAGCAATTGGCCTAAAAATTCAAGCATCTGCCTTAAAAATTCAAAAATATTGCTTGAAAAATCAGACAATTACTCAAACAGAACTCACTGGATGAAAAATCCGGTTGTGGCTACCGGGAAAAATACAGTTTCCGCTACCGGAATTCCGGTAGTGGCAGCAGTTTTTTTTTTACGATTGCAAATGCGCCAAATTTTTTCTAAATAATTAATAAATAATAAATAAATGACTTGAAATGTAAAGCAAATTTTATAAAAATACGTTTTACTTGTTTAAGATGCGAGCATCACGGTTTAATGAAGCTTTAAACAAAATTTTTTGGACCAAAAAAAAAAAAAAAAAAAAATTTTTACACTTTTCTTAAGTCATTTGCACAATTTAAAATAAAAACGAAATTCCAGCTGCTAAAACTAAAATTCCTTTAGCGGAAACTGGAATTTCTTTGGCGAAAACTAAAATTCTGGTAGCTGCAACTGAAAATTCAAGTAAGGCAACGTAATTAGTCTAGAAAACTAAAAAAAATCTACCACTACTGATGTTATATTCGACCTTACCTCAATGTTAAATCGCCCCTTAAACCCAAATTGAGTTTCTGGAACATAAAATGAAATCCTGGTGCAAAAATTGATTCAGTTTCAGAGTTTCAGTACTGCTGCATTATCCAAGACCAGTTTTTCAATTACCTTTGATAGAAACCACCAAAGTTTAATAGACAGAGCAACAACTTCTTTATTACTAAAGTTTTTTTCATGCTAAAAGGAAATATCAGCTGACAAGGATTGAATTAAATACACCAAATAAAGGTCTAATTACAGACAGGGATTAAATAACAATGTATGAGAAAACGTCATCGACTCCTGCTGTCCATGAATAAACATGGAAAAGTCAGGGTTACATAATTAAATAATTTACTTAGAGTCAATGAGATTACTAATGTCTAAAGATTTTCCTTTAAAGTAAGTAAGAGAC
Source organism: Anagrus nilaparvatae (assembly GCA_022575985.1). Lineage (NCBI taxonomy): Eukaryota > Metazoa > Arthropoda > Insecta > Hymenoptera > Mymaridae > Anagrus > Anagrus nilaparvatae. Next base: position 2,347,929 of record JAKSXM010000239.1, read on the forward strand.
CCTTTTTAAATGAAGGCCTTTCTTTTTTAAGGAATTTTAGTTAATTTCGTGTCAATTTAGGTCCTTGTCTGAGTAAAAAGTTTAAGTACCGTTACTCAAATAGATAACTAATGTCTAATCATGTACACGAGTAAACTTGGATACTGAACATACTAATAAAAAACCAATACCAAGAAAAGTACATTTTTATTGCACACAGATACATTATATCGTATATTAAATAATTTATATGCCCAAAAACTTAACAATCAGGATAATGTTTATTTTAGTTACATAAATAAACTTAAAATAATTAACAATTACGCGATAAAACACTTGTCTGACAAATAGGCTAAATAATTAGAAAGCGAAAAAAGAAATATAATCTTTTAAACATTTATATGCATTTTTAACTATTAAAATTCATGTTTTATTTCAATAGAATCAATAGAATGAAAAAGTACCTATGTATGTATAAGAATTTATTATGTGAAGAATATCATTAAAATTCTTAAAGTTTAATACTTTTATTTACATTTTTTGCATTTAACTGATTATTTAAATGTAATTTCATATGAATAAATTATTTATTGTTTTGACGTAGGTTTTGTAAACTTTATTCTTTTGTTTGAAAAATTAGATTATAATAAAAGAAAATTTATGCAGTTTTATATGTGCTTTTCTTTTAGTTAAATTATTCTTTTGGGTAAGAATAAAAAACAATTTTGCAAATAATAGATTTTTGACGTAAAGTGTAATAGATAAGATAAATAAAATTTTCTGTTATTTTTTAAATTTTTATAATTTTTAAAGTTAGCTGTATAATTAATTGAGTCTGAGAGAAAACATAAAATTTAGCTGCGTAAATACAATGAACTTTGGTATCAAGATTTTATTTTAGCCCCAAAAGTTCTACATTACTGTGGAATTAGAACCAGATAGGACTCTTTTTATTACATGGGAATTATTTTGTACCCCTAGATTCAATTTTTAGCCTCAGGGATTAACTTTGGAATTGGATTTAATTTAGCTCTTAAAATAAAGCCTATTTTGTGCTAAGAGAAAATTTTTACCAGATAGTACTGGATTTATTATCTGCGATTTTGTACCATTAGAGTCCATTGATACTTTTAAAGTTCAACTTTTGTATTAGAATTTCATTTTAACCCCAAGGCACATACTTCGTCATTAAACGGTAATACTCTATGGATGAGATTGCATTTATTATTTGTGATTCAGTTTATAGCTAAAAAATCCATTTGCACACTCAAGGATAAATTTTTACATTAGAATTACGTGCTGTCCATTTTGTCTTTAGAAGGTAATCCGCCACAGATGGGGCCGAATTTATTATCCATGATACTTTTTGTACTCAGAGTTCACTTCTAGACCTGGAAATCAACTTTTCATTTGAACTTTTTGCTGCCTTTTTTGTTCTTAAAGAATAATTCACACTAGTTACAGGTGATTTTATTACCTGGGATCCTTTTTATTTTTTAAGAAAAAATTTTTAATTAATATGGGTTTTACATGTCTCAAAATTTTTGTACAAGCTCCTAGTTTTCAAAAATTTTTTACTCGTCTATTGAGATATTATGAAAATTTAAACTCAGATTCCCACTTTAAGATTTTTTAATAAACGCTAATTTCAAACACCATATTTGCAGAGTTATATTACGAAAACAACTGAAGCAAAAGGAAAAAGTAAAAAGCTTTTGAAAACTAGAAGCTTGTAAATTGTTCAGATCTATAAAGCCCATTTTAGTCAAAAATTACTATTTTTGCAGCAATTTAAAAATTTATCATTTTTAGCCAAATATAGCCATTTGGTTTACTGACTATAACGATAAAAGAATTACTGATAAAAAAATGCGTAAAAAAATATCATTTAGAAGAAATCTTATATTGCATATATCCTTGCTAGGGGATCTAATTTATAGGTCCAGGAGGCCCATTTAGGTAAACTGAGGGTATGGGGGATGTTTTTTCAACTACCACAACCTGTCCTGAAAGTCAGAAATAAATGACAAACAGTTGGCACTCCCCTTATAAGTCAATTTAATGACATTATGCTTGCATTATTCTGACACATTCTTTTCTCAGAATAATAAGTTTGAGAGTTATTTGAAGCTAATTTTTAAAAAATCTAAAAAACAAGCCCATATTAAAAATTTAACAAATGACATTTAATAACTTAAAAATTTTTCAAATAATATTTAAAAATATTTGTTGCAGTACATAAAATAAAATTATAACTAATGTTAATTTTCTATAGAAAGTTTTGCTAAATCATATAAAAGAAGAGAAAAAAATAAAATAAAATAATATAATAGTGACCCAAATAAAAAAAAAAAGAAATATCTTGTAAGAAATCGAAGGTAAAAATATTTCGCATATAATAAATAAATAAAATGTTTCGGGAGCGTGACCAAATATATGAAACAGGAAGATCAATTACGCACTTTTTTATGAGAATCATTTTTAATTATTATAAATTAGACATTGTATATTTTATAAATTAAATGCGAATACTAATAAAAAAAAAAAAGAGAAAGAAAAATGAAATAATAGAAACGAAAATTTCATCATTAACGTAATTCGCATTTTATTTATTTTAATGAATAAGAGAGAAAGAGAAGAAAAAAAGTTTCAGACATGTATAAAAAGATACTTTGCTTTCGCTAAATAATCCTTCCGATTTAAAACACACGCGAATAGATTAGATGTTTATTACAGTCGAGTGTGCGAGAAATCGGTAACGCACCGACTAGTCAAGTTCCGGCAACGTGTTTTAGAAATATAAAAAAATTATGTTTACATACGTCAGAGAAATACCTTTGGATTGATAATAATTATCTTGAAATTAAACTTTATTTTATTATTTATAATGATTTTTAATGGACTTTTTATTTATTTATTTATTTAAAGGATTTTTAATGATTGATAAATGAAATTTATTTATTGTAGAAGTAAACGCATTTTATTTTATTTATTGGTATTTTTTTAAAATAAAAATAAGATTAATTAATCTTAATTATGTTATTCATTAGTCCAAATATTTAATTATAAGTTTCATATTCAATTAAGAGAGAAGTGTTAAATCTTAATTTTTGGAATATTTTGTAATTTTTAGATGAACAAGTCATTTTCTGATTATTTTTTTTTCAGTAACGTAATTGATAAACAAAAATTTTGTCATTTATTGCAAAAAAACACATAAATTAGCTTTTCACTTTTTAATTCTTACTCTAAAAACAAATTGTATCAACTATTTTCAAGCTAATACAGAACTTTTTTACCGTATAGTATACGTTGGTTTGAATTTCGGAGTACTTGAAAATCAAATATTTTAACCATCTCTTTTGCATGCAGGTTGCTGGGTAACTAACATTAAATTAGCTTTACAAAATATAACTGGTTTGTATGTTTACCCAACCAGTGGGTATGAAACATATTTATTAAGTTCCTAAACCCAGATTATTCTATAAACAAGTCCTGATGTCCTTAATTGGAAATTAAAAAAAAATTAAAAACGTGAACTTATGACCCTTTTCCCGAAAACGTCAATTTTTACCCGAATATTGCTATTTACAAATTTGTCCCATTATATAATTTAAATATTGCTTATTGTTATTTGGTTCTGTTATGCAATTCGTATATTGCTATTCAAAAGAAACATTTTTGTTAATTAGTACCCAACGTAAATTTAGGTTCGATCATCCATAGATGCTTTACTTACCTTATCTAGACACAGTGTAATCAGATTTATTATGTTTGAATATGTACTATAATAAGAATTACTCTAATTATATATATGGGACGTTCTTTGTCAAATCAATCACTCCCTCCCCCTTTCTACAGTAAAATCTTAAAGATAAAAAGATTAGAGTGGGTTTAAAATTTTAAAGATTCTAGATTTTAATGCCATAGGGTGTTTTTTTGAAAATTTATCAATTGTGAAAAATGTTTGGGTTTGATTTTTTTTCCATTTTAGGATAGCATCTGGTGAATTTACCAAAAATAAAGATTTTTGTTGTCTTGTAAAAATTTTTAAAAACTTAACCCTGTTCAACAAAAATGGGTGAAATAAATTGTAAATATTGGAACTTATGGAACTTATTGGAACAATAGTTTTCTAAAGATAAACAGATCATGCTAAGAAATATATTTATGGGACAAAAAATGCTTGGAATTAATTGAAAAATACATGTGAATTTGCAAAAAAATTTTGGACATTTTCGGATTTCTGGATTTTTCCATTTTTGGACAAAATTTGAAAATTTTCAAAAAGTTTTGAAAACATATATCCATATTATTTGGCTAATTCTAAGCACTTTTTGTTGTGTAATGTATTTGTCTAAAGTTAACCCTTTTTGAGTAATACAAAAATTTTTTAAATATAATGGAACCATTTTTTATAAAAACTCACCCCTCTACACATTCTAACTGCCGACAAAGAAAGTCCTAAAAGGGCTTAAATTTTTCCTGGGCCCCTCCTTGTTCTGATTCTGTATGGTGTTAAAAAAATGGCACCACAACATTGTTTACAAAATAAAATCAAAAAATTTATTCCATTTCACAGTAGCTTCGTAAACATATATTACAACTTACAATTTAAATATTTCGATGAAGTATAATTAACATTTAAATTATTTTAAAATATGCATTTCTTGTAAGTTTTTTTTATACGAGCCTTCTAATTTAATATCATAAATTCTTATCAAATACTTTTTTCATCATATTAAAGTATTAGAAAAAAATACAATCTGTTTCTTTTTTTATTTTTCATTTTTAATAAATAATAATTATACATTATATCATTTAAGATTATTATTAAATCAAAACACGTATAACATTTTTTTAAATATAATTTGCATTTTAATATGTAAAAAAAATTTTTTAATGAATTTTCATAAAACTAACAGTTTTTTTCCTACTTTTTATATATTTTTAGTAATATATTTATTTAATTTATTTATATATTAAAGTATAAAAAAATAGTTTATATATGGGTAAAAATTTCTTCTTGATCTTAAGGCTAAAAATTAGACATCACTAAAAATTTCAATTAACCCAATGTTCCATTTTTGGTCACCGAAAAACAATAGGTCCATAAAAACTTACCAGTTGACAATTATGATAATAGTATAAAAATTGATCTTTTTAAGGCAAATCGCATATTTCCAAAGGTAAGTATTGACCTCTGGCTTTTAAGACCAGACTGTTCCTAAAAAACCTTCAAGTAAAAATCAAGAAAAAACATTAATTCAAAATAACTTAAAACACAGTTTCACTCATCCAACAACGTAACACTAGTAAATTTTTTCCCATATAAAAACATTTTTAACAAAAAAAATTTAATAATCATTTAAAAACTACAAAAAAAGAAAAATTACAATAAAAGGTTTTTTAGGTGAAAGTAAAAATTCTTCAACTGTAATATATATATTTTGTTGAAAGTATTTTTTTTATTATTGTAATTTTTCTATACACATCGAAATATTTATACAGTTATTCTTAGAGTATACTCTACTTCTGTGATATATGAATATAAAAGAAAAAAAATATTTTTTTGTAAAAAAATTGTTAAACACATATAACTTTTGCTGTTATTTTTATAGAAATTTTCTCTCTATATATAAATATCTAACAGATAATTATATTTTAAAGTTATAAGATAACACTATTAATTATTATAGTAATAAATAAAATAATTATTGTCTATTAATAAATAATAAAAAAAAATTTTTTTTTTTCTCATTACCATGTGATTTTTAATAATAGATTTATAATTATATTCCTCATTTTTTTTTTTAGAGTTTGAGATAATAATACTGTCTTACCATACTCGGAAGTTATCTACTTAAAAATATTGATGTATTTATGAGTATATCAATTTATATGTGGAGATTATTGTATTTTCTTTTTCTATTTTTATTTTTTAAATTTATTGTTGGCTATGGAATGATTTATGCTTTTTAAAAGGGGAATTTTTTTTTTTATGGTAAATGCATTCTGTAAATTTAACTGGAGTAAAATATATTTACCTCGTTTAATCATATTTGGTTATTTAAGATTTTAAAGGCCTTATCGATTTTGATGAACAGTTTTCAATAATTAATGTGATTTCATTCAAAATAAGCAAAGAATTTGGAAAAAAATAAAAATTACTAAAAAATATTACTAATTGGGTCAAATTTTGGTTTAATTCAGAAGTTTTCATTTGGAGTCTGATTTTGAGATTAAAATTTTTAAATTTAATACGTTGGGCTCAAAATAGTGGATCTAAGTTCTAACTTCAAAAACGGTAATTTAAGTTATTTCAAGTATTTTAGAATTAATTTTCAGTTTTCGAGGTCGTTTATAAATATTCTGAATTGAGATTTTTGACTTGATCAAAGAAAGCTTGTAAACCTGCGTTAAAATTCTTGAAATAAGTTCAGCTGCTGATTTTAAGGTTAGAAACTTAAATTTTTGATGATGGCCTAATCAAGAAAATTTTTTATGAATTTGTACTTTTGCATTTTTTTTGCTGATTTTGGGCAAAATATTGTTAATTTTTTAAAATTGTCAATGTAGCCTTAAAAATGGATTTTTGACCAAAGTTACTTACTTGCCTGAAAAGCTTCATGAATTTTAAAGAACTCAACTGTCTATGCCCTAATAGCTGGTTTAGGGAATAGTTTTATTCCCAATGCTCACTTATTTTTCATTAAGTTATGCTCTGAATTAGGTTCTGCGCCACTTTCTGTTAACGCCCTTAGTCCACCGGACGTATCATCCCGTACTTCTTCTTTCACACGGTATGCTCGAGCTATCTTTTTTCTCAGATAAAATCATGGAGCTATGGCATTGATAATATTAATACCAGTGATCCCCATTCATGTATCTAAAAAGAGCGTGGGAATAGACTTAGAAGATTCGTAAAACCCCTTGCTTTTGTTTCCTTACCATTGAGTTACGGGAATAAATTGCTGGTTTTAAGTCCATTAATAATCATCAATTATTTAGTTTCAGTATACTTTTTGGTAAACATGACTATCTCCATCTTTGCTTCTGCGTAGTTTAATTCATTATTTTCCGTCTGTTGCCAGCTTTATCTATACCCATGTCTTCTTCTTTCCTTACAATTATAACCAACACCCCATTGTCTAATTAATAAAATGTAAATGTATTATTAGGCATCTAGTGCCTAAAAACTTCGTCAACAAAATGTTTTAAAAAGCATTTCAAAGAATTAATACTGATCCTATATGAGTAATCCAGACTTCCATTGGTGAAATTTTACTTCATTTCTCACATTCCTTACTCATATCTGTACAAAACGTTAATAAAAGTATAAATTAGATTTTTATGTGGTATACTTATTTAAAATTTATGTTTATTGATAAATGTTAATAAAATTTAATAAACATTGAAGAAAAAAAAATAAGTACTATTTATATAAGGAAAAATTGCAAGGTACATAAAATTTATTAGTTTCAAGTGGATTAAAGAAATAATTCTATTCAATTAATTAATATAAGTTTTAGAAAATCATAATTTATAAATCATGTTAAGGGAAATTTATAAAAGTGACTTTATGAATGAAAAATTTTTTATTTGAGATAATGAGAGATACTGAAAATCGGAATTTCCTTTTAACAAAAGGTACTGATAGATTGAATATTTTCCCAAATTAATTAAAAAGGATCTATAAAATTGCATGTTTCTCTTAATTAAAAAAAGGATATTTTCTTTTCAAATTAATAGAACAAAAAGATTTATTAAATAGATAAAGATTTCAAAAAATGTAAAAAATGTTTTTAAAATCTTGTTATCTTGAAAATGACAATCGATATCAAAATATTGTTACAAGAAAACAAAAAAATACTTACTTATCAAACAGAGAAACTTGTGCATAAAAAGGGGGTTCTACTCCAATATGTTTTTTTTTTTGACGCTCGAGCGCGTTTATTAACTCGGGCATGATAGAAGCTTGTTCTATACGCATTTTCTTGTGTCCTGTTAAGAGAAGGCCTTCCGTTTTCACTTGGTCTGACCCAGTTGAGGTTTTAGTTCTTGACTCTTTTTTTTTTATTTCATACATGTATGTGTAATAATTTTTATTAAATGTGTGAACTTGAAATAGAAAATGCAATTTTTTTTTAGAATTTCTAAGGAAAATGAAGATGATTCAAAATGTTCTAATTTTTTTATCAAAAGACTTTTAACCGATTTTCTCTAATACTTATGTGTTTATATAAAAAAGTAATTTTTACTATATAAATATAGTTGAACTTGTTAAACAAGTTTTGTATTAACAGAAAATATATAGAACTAGAACAAATTTATGATATTTTATAGGTATTTTATTTATGAAAATTATTATTTTTAATTTAAATATTATTATAAATTATTTATCTCCAGTGCAATGCATATTTGAAATATTTTCAATGCAAAAGAGCTGCAACTTATAGCTACATGCTTAGAGTACTGCTGATTGGTTGAAAAATTTTGTGTTATTTTGGGGCTTGCAACAAGGAGAGTACACCTAGAAGAAGAATAAATGAATTTCATACACTGTAAAAATTAACTTTCTTAGATTTACAAAAAAATAGAATTTTTTCGAAAAATTAGTAAATTTTTAAAAAAATTTGCAAATATTCGAAAAAAATCGTAAATTTACTAAATTTAGTATATTATCGAAAAATTCACAACTGTTTTTTTTATTATAAGAAAGTTACTTTTTACAGTGTACTTTCAGCCCCACACCCCTAATCCTATTTTTGATCAATAATTGATGACCTTTTTATATATTTTTTTAGCCATTTTTAGCCATTTTAAACCCCATCAAATTTTGTTACTCAACTAAATCATTTGTTTTAAAATTAGTCGATAACAAATTAATATCCCCTCACAAAAAAGCCAATAAAAATAAAGAAGTTAAATTTTTTTAAACCATAACCAATTATATCGTTAATTGATTGGTGTAATAAAAATTTGTAACTTAATAGCCGTGTTACAATAAAAAAAATACAATAAGTTTAATGAACCAGAAAATCTTTATTTATTTTAAAATACCTTCTTTTTTATTTCGGATTCGCAAATTCTGCACTTTTAATTACTAATTTTTATCTAAATTTTCAACAAAAAAAAATTAATTTTTTAAAAAAATATAGAACAGTTTATACTATTTAATTAAATTAAAATAAAAGTAAAAAGAAACTGTGTATTATTAAAATTATTAATATTTTAATTCGAAAAAAAAAAAGTTTCTTTTTTTAATATTAAATTAAAATAATTACTAATTAAAAAAAAAAAATTTTTTTTTATTCTCTAAAAAAATATAAAAATTAACATAATCTTTTCGCTTGGGTAGTTAAAACAATACATAAAATAGAGAGCTTATAAAAAAAAAAAGACCATAGAAGAGGAAGGAAGGAAAAAGAGGGAGTTAAAATGAAAAAATTTCTATCTTTTTTTAATATAATTTTTTTTATATTAACTTTTAAAGAAAAAACAAGATTATTAATGGTGGGTACAAATATAAACTGTAATATTATAACAACATTTTTACCTACTACTTTACTACTACCACTTTGAATAAAAAAAACAACTAGCCTAGAGAGACCGGATATATAGAGCTAAGTACGGGTATATAACTTGTACAGTTTGCTATAAGTGCTCGAGATTGCATTTACTATAAATTTTGTTTTAGTGGTAAATATTATTTTTTATAGTGAACATTTTTTTTTTATTTTTAATATTGTGACTTTTTTTTTTCAAAGTGAGAAATTTACAAAAATTTATTGTTACAGGATAGTTTAAATTAAATAGTTTAAACAAAAAAAAAAAAAAAAACCAAAAAAACACAAAAAAAAATGGAATACAGAAGATCGATAATCTTGTTGCTTATTGGTGGAGTATTGGTGTGTTCAGGAAGATCAACCGAATCAGTATCAAATTCAATAGATGATCAAACTTTAGGTAGATCATCATCCCCATCATCAGTAGGTTTATTAGGTGAAATTCGTTCGGTATATCAAATGTACAAAGATTGTTCTGGTCCCGAATTAAGTTCATGCTTAAAATTAAAATTATTAACGACAATGGATAGGGTATCAAGAAGTGCACAATTAAATATCGTCGATGGTATAACTTTAATACAAGAAGATACAACGAATAACGTTAATAACGAGCCAATTAAAACACAAGAAGAAATTGAATCATCTTTGCCAAGATCATTACAAGATAAAGAAGATGCACTTAACGATATGATTATCGATAAGGCTGTTGATTTTCTTCAAACTCATACACTAAAAGTTAAATTACCAAGTGTTAGCGAAGAAGGTGAGTTATTATTAATAGAGCGAAAATATTAATATTATCGTTTATGCTCCGATAGATATAAAATAATGTTAATTTATTTATTTATTTACAGGACGTGGTAAAAAGAGGAAAAATTTAAGCGGTTTATTAGCCATTCCATTATTAATCGGTGGTACTTTGGTACCATTAGCCTTAGGTGCATTAGCATTATTAGCTGGTAAAGCACTGATCGTCAGTAAATTAGCTTTAGTATTAGCCTCAATTATTGGTTTAAAGAAATTAGTATCCGGACATGATCATGGACACGAAGTCGTACAAGTTGGACATGGCTCCAGTGGATGGGCTAGATCAGGACAAGAAATGGCTTATGCTGCACAATACAAACCAGTACCAACTTCATAAATTTCATTTCACTACAAACAATCACCATCTGTGATTCTTTTTTAATTCTATCTTTTTCTCTATTCTTCTTTCTTATCAGTTCCTCCTCATTTTTTTTACTCTCATTTATCTCATTTATATATTTATTTGCAAATTAAAACTCTTACTGCACCGAAAATTCATTTCTTTCTCTTTTTTATTTATATTTGTTTCGTTAAATGTTGTAATATTTTTTTTTTTTTTAAATGTTGTTGTATTGATTAATTTTATTTATTTATTTTTATTTATATTAAAATTAAAAAGAAGAAAAAAAGCAACATTTTTGTGTATTATACTCTGAAAAATATGTATTTATTATTTATATTTTGTTAATAATAAATTTTATGTGTACGAAAAAAAATGAAAAAAATGGTTATTTTTTAAAAAAATGTAATCATTTTTTTTTTTTTTTTAAGAAAAACCAAAAAAAAAAAAATTGAAAATAAAAAATAATTTTTTATTTAATTTAAAAAATGTGTTATTATTTTATTTATGAATGAAATTTCTGAATGAATGATTAAAAAAAAAAACTGCCCCAAAAAAAAAAAAGATTGATTAATTCATAAAAAAAGCCTAATTTCCTTAAAAAAAAACGTAAAAAAAATGTATCTTTTATTAAAAAAGCATACGCACATTATAATAATAGTTTTTTTAAATGAAGTATAAAAAAAAATATTTTTTAAGTAAACCAGGTTATGAGTGTCAAGTGCAACACAATCTGTCCATATAATATCCAGTATCCTTTTATAATATAACACCTTTAATAAAATTCACATGAAACAATTTTTTTTCTTTTTCGCTCATTTGAGGGTGTTTTGTATAAATGATTACCGTGTGAAAGGAATAAAATAAAGAAATTTTTTTAATTATTCTTTTTTATTATACTTTTTAATTGATCTTGTTTGAAGTATATGAATTGCTATTGTGTTTTTAATTGGAACTGTTTTAAACTGGCAGTTTATTAGAAAATTAGAGCTGTTTCCTAAAATAGAGAAGTACTTTCATGTTTTAATGAGTTTTTTTTGAAAATCTTATTTTATTACCAAATCCCACATTTTCATTAATTACTCAAGCCTTATCAACAGCTACCAACCTAATCTATAATTTTTTTAGTTAACCTGTGCATATTTATAGCAGAAAATTTGTTTAAATTAACGGACTCTAATAGCATGGCATTAAATAGATAAAAAGTCAATTAAATCGATGATAGATAAATTTAATATATGAAAAACGGGTTTCTGCTACAATTTTTTTTTAATTAAAAATATATGAATGAAAAACACACCTCTCATCTTTTTTTTTTAAACTGTAAATGTTTATTAAACTTTTTAATGCATAATAATTAATATAAGTTGCATGTATAATTAGCTGTCCATGTATTTTTACTCAGAGAAATTTTTAGGGTAAGTTACATCATTTTGTTTATTCAGTTTTGTTAGGTCAGTTTTTTATTTTCATTCATGAAATTTTTTTAGTGCTTCTCACTTATTTAGATGATTTATTTTTAACCAATTTTTCTAATATTTCGGCCAACTTGCTACATTTGTGATTTATTGATAGATTTCTGTAAATTTTAGGGGTAACAATTTATTTTAAGCCTCTTGAATTATCTTACAAAAATACATCCAAATTTAGCCTAATTATGTTTCTCGTTGCCCTAATTTCCAAAACAATATTTTTAAATGATTTAATGAATTACTGAAAATTTATAAAATAATTTACATTTTTCAATTTTGTTTTCTATGCTTGTAAAAAGTAAGTTATTACAAGAATTCCGTTGTTGATTAAAATCAGAAAAAAACATGTATGATATAACTACTTGAGTTAGTTACACTTACACCTGCAATCAGTTCCTTTTACATGTCCTCTGATGCGTAATATTTAAAAAAATGTTTTCAATATTTTTGTTTATGTACTATTTTGCTCTAAATAATATAACAGCTCACAAGTGTAATAGTACAGATAGATAAAATTTTATATTGACTTTTATGATAAACAACAAATCAAAACGGTACTCTTTGGAGACAAGCTTTTCTAATTGGATTGAATTTTCCCTACTGCCTTAGAAAACATGTATAGATAAAATAATGTATATGAGCTTGTATTTTAATTTTTTCATTTTAATTTTGAAGGTTTTTTTTTCACATTTTTCCCCTACAGAGCTTTTTGACCAATTACAATTTTAAAATTGGATATAATAATATGAAGTGCAGCTTCTTTATAAAACCTAACTGACCACTCAAATTGTTAACTATTGTAGTGTATTTCTTTCCAGTCAATGTTCAGAGTATAATCTGTGCAAAGGTTGGAAAAATTACATAAAACCAAAAAAACGGTTTTTTGAGTTTTTTTTAGATTTTTAGGGGTCTATAGAGGCCCAAAGGTCTAATTCCAACAGAAATCAGTGAGTTTTTTGCCAACTTTTCAGGTGCTACTACTTAGGCTAAGTTTAGTTGTGGGAGCCAAACCACTATGCTTATTCGGCAGTAGTCTGAAAAATATTTTAAAGGAAAAATCAAAATTTAGAAAATCTAAAAAGCAGCCTCATATGCATGACATGTCTATATACTTTATATACACTAACACATACACAGAATTACATATATGCTTGTATAGTTTAATGTTACGATGATAATTATAAGATGTGTAAAAAAATGATAAACAAAGTAAATATAATTTTATATATCATCAGAAATAAAATCTCTATAATTTTATCTTAGATAAAACGTTTAATACACATGATTAATAAAAATAAAAATTAATCTTTTTTTCTTCTTTTTTTCTAATTCTTATTTATATCATAGTAATTTTAAATGGATAAATCTTTGATAGAACAAAAAAAGAGAAATAAATAAATATATAAAAAGAAAAAAAAAAGTTGTTTCAAGTTGTTACAGATCGTTTTATGGTATGATTTTCATAGAAAATTAACAAACTTGATATTGTTTATACTTATTTTTTATTTCTATATTTCTTATGCTTTTCAGGATTATTTCAAAATAAAGATAATTTAACTGTTACATGTTTAATCAAAATTTTTAAATCGAATCGATTATAATATTTTTCATTTTTTTTCCAACAATAAGTAAGTTGTTTGAAAATTTTATACAGTATTTTTTCGCCGCATAATAATTGATTAAAATATTTTATTTAAATTCTAAATAAATAAATTTTGAACGTGAAAAAGTCCCTTTAAGGGGGCAGGGGGCTAAGGTGAAAAAATGTCATTTTTAGAGGGAGGGGGGTTTAAAAGTCTTACAAGGGGAGTTCACTACCTTTAGAACACCAAATTACACTAAATGTATAGATGAGTTTAGTATGTTATAAAACATGCCAAATACTCTTCGTTCATGCTCTCCTAGAAACGAAGGGCTCAATGTTATAAAATAGGTTTTTTTGGTAATTTTCAATCTTACGCTAAAACCCTGCAACCTAAGTAAAACACTTTTGGTTAGTCTCAGTTTTTTGGTGTAAGTGTCACCTTTCAAATGCAATAATCCGCACATTTTTATTACTAATTCCCTCAATCCTATAATAAATTAACCTAATGGTAATTTTTAGTCCAAAATGACCAATTTTTAAATTGCTGTTGGAATTGAAATTTTCAAAGAAAAAAGATTTTATATGCCTTAAAAATTTTCTATAATTACCAAGTTTTTGAAATTTCTTTACTCGTCCTATTTCCCTGAGTCATTTTTAAGAAGTGGCTCTTCAAAGTTAATATTAAAAATAAGCTTTTTTTAAAAATCCGTAAATTGTGACTGTGGCTTCAAATTATCATATCTAGTTAAAAAATAATTGAAAAGGGTAGAGTAAAAAATTTTTGGAAACTTGAAGCTTGTGGAAATTTTTTGAGACCTACAAAACCTTTTTTCATCAGCAATTACAAATTTGGCAAATATTTTTAAAATTGGTCATTTTTAGCCAAAGTGATGAGAGAATTAGGGGGGGAAATGGTGGTTTACAGCGTTTGAAAGGGAACAAAAAAATGAGACTATCCAGAAGTATTTTGAATAGTTTTTCAGATTTTAGCGTTACATTGAAAATTACCAAAAAATCCTATTTTGTAACATTGAGCCCTGCGTTTCTAGGCCCAGAAGGCCCATTGTCGTAGAGGGTAGTCGGCATGTTTTCTCAACATATTAAACTCATTCACAACCATTTGATGTAATTTGTTGTTCTAAAGGTAGTAAACTCCCCTTGTTAGAATATTTATTTAGGGACTTCTCGGGACCCTACAGGCCCCTGTTCGGGAGGAGAAAGACAATCTCCGCACTAGCTCTCTGAAGAAGGCTCATCCAATTTTTTGCCATCTTATAAATTGCTTTATTGGCTTCTTTAAGTGGTTTTCCTTGTTGGCACCCTGGCACCCTACATTCTAACCTACACATCTCATTTTTTTGCTATTTTTCTACAACATGTGGAAATAGGAAAAATGACTAGCTTATAAATTAATACTTGAGAAAAAATATAATTGTATTGCTATGAATTTTTTCTTTGCAAAACATTATCTCAAAAATAGTTAAAAATGATATTAGAAAAATAAACGAAACATACTGATTCTAGAAAATGAATGATAACTTTATTAGCAGAGAATAGTCGTTTTTTATGGAGCACCTGAAACAAGCCAGGATATAAACCAGGGGACTTCACGTCTCACCTCTGAATAAACACTCGCACAAAAAAAACCATGACGGTTTAACATCTGATTAACCATCTTAAAAACCAGATGGTTAACCACTAGGTATTTTAAGAAAATAACAAGACCCTCAGGAAGAAAATGAACCTTGCAGGTAGAAGCGGATACCCTGGGGGTATAATTTTCAATTTTTCAACCCAAGATATTTTCCGATTTTCCAAGATGGCGGACCACAAAACTTAAAAAAATTATATTTTAACTTTATAAGGGGGATTTTCAGGGTGCGAAAAATGAATTTTGGGTAGAAAATATTCAATTTTTCGACCCTAGATATTTTCCGATTTTCCAAGATGGCGGACCATAAAACTAAAAAATATTAATTTTTAACTTTACAAGGGGGTTTTTTAGGGCAAGAGAAATGAATATTGGGTGGAAAATATTCAATTTTTCGACCCAACATATTTTCCAATTTTCCAGGATGGCGGACCATAAAACTTAAAAATATTAATTTTTAAGTTTACAAGGGGATTTTTTAGGGCAAGAGAAATGAATATTAGGTGGAAAATATTCAATTTTTTGACCTAACATATTTTCCGATTTTCCAAGATGGTGGTCCATAAAACTAAAAAATATTATTTTTTAACTTTACAAGGGGGTTTTTTAGGGCAAGAAATATGAATATTGGGTGGAAAATATTCAATTTTTCGACCCTAGATATTTTCCGATTTTCCAAGATGGCGGACCATAAAACTAAAAAATATTAATTTTTAACTTTACAAGGGGGTTTTTTAGGGCAAGAGAAATGAATATTGGGTGGAAAATTTTCAATTTTTCGACCCAACATATTTTCCAATTTTCCAGGATGGCGGACCATAAAACTTAAAAATATTAATTTTTAAGTTTACAAGGGGGTTTTTTAGGGCAAGAAATATGAATTTTGGATGGAAAATATTCAATTTTTCGACCCAACATATTTTCCGATTTTCAAAGATGGTGGTCCATACAACTAAAAAATATTAATTTTTAACTTTACAAGGGAGTTTTTTAGGGCAAGAGAAATGAATATTGGGTGGAATATATTCAATTTTTCGACCATAGATATTTTCCGATTTTCCAAGATGGCGGTCCATAAAACTAAAAAATATTAATTTTTAACTTCACAAGGGGGTTTTTTAGGGCAAGAAATATGAATTTTGGATGGAAAATATTCAATTTTTCGACCCAACATATTTTCCGATTTTCAAAGATAGCGGACCATAAAATTTAAAAATATTACATTTTAACTTTACAAATCGGAAAATATGTTGGGTCAAAAAATTGAATATTTTCCATCCAAAATTCACATTTCTCACCCTAAAAAAACCCCCCTATAAACTTAAAAATTAAAAAGTCCGGTATCTAATAAAATCAGAAAATATGCTGGGTCAAGAAATTCAATATTTTCCACCCAAAATTCATTTTTCTTACCCTAAAAAAACCACATTGTAAAGTTAAAAATGAATATTTTTAAGTTTTATGATCCGTAATGTTGGAAAATCGGAAAATATTTTAGGGCAAAAAATTTAATATTTTCCATAAAAAATTCATATTTCTTGCCCTAAAAAACGCCCTTGTAAAGTTAAAAATTAAATATTTTTAAGTTTTATGGTCCGCCATCTTGGAAAATCGGAAAATATCTTTGGTTGAAAAATTAAAAATTATACCCCCAGGGTTTCTGCTTCTACCTGCAAGGTTCATTTTCATCCTGAGGGTCTTATTATTTTCTTAAAATACCTGTTAAACCTGGTAAATCATCTGGTGAACCGTCAGATCATACCTTTAAAATGCTTTAATAAATAAATCACTGTCAAGAATGATTCCATAGTTCAAAGTAGAGTACAGGGTTTTCGTCATTTGATTCAGCATGACTTTCGTATCTGTTGATTTTGTACTTAGAAAAAGTATTATTAATAACAATTTCTAATATTTTACCTGTAAATTATGAAATCTCTTGGTACCCTTTGTTTTTTTAATTTTAACATTAAACATTATTATTAGACTTTGAATAATTTTCATAAATGGTTATAGAATATTATGGATTTTAGGAGTATATAATTATTTTTTTTTGCTTTAGGCTTAAAATTATAGATTAAAAATTTATCATATCTCATGTTCGTTGGTTGAGAGTTCATAAGCCGGTTATAAGTTCTTACCTACCTAATTATAAAGAATCTAAAACAGTACTCTCTTATATATTTATTGCTAAAAAACTGTCCTATATTGGTTTTATTTCTTAAACCTTTGATAAAAAGGCCTATTAAGTAATAAAATACTTTAAATTTTACAAATTTTTATCGTTTATGTTTACATCCTTGTATGTATAAACATCGATAAAATCCTATTTAACAAAGTATTTATTTACGCAAAGTTGCGTGCATGCGTGCATGTTCACTTAAATTCATGTTACTTTTATTTGTAAGTAGGTGCTGCAACAAATCATATGCAAGCTTAAAGATATGAATATTTAAAAGTTAATAGATTTAAATTACGAACTCAGAAAAATATACAACTTTATTGCTTCATTACGTGCATTAATTTTTTTAATTCGAGTTATAAAAAAAGTAGTTTTCGTTATTTTGTAGGCATAATTACTTTTTTTTAAATTGAATATTTATAGTGACTGTATTCGTATTACTTTTTATAAATAAAAGATTTATTTCAGTTAAATGAAGTAAAAATTGTTCAAAAAATATATTTATTAACATAGAAAGCAGAGAGTGATATTCTTATTCATGTCCCACATTGATCCAGATAAAAATCATGAATTGCGTATTTAATTAAAATAAATTGTTTTTTATGCCTTTTTTTTTTTAAATTTCAAAATGTTGGTAAGACTGAAACTTACTTAATTAAATTTATTAACATATAGGAAACTAATTAAAATGTTAATTAAGAATAATCAATATAAATAAATAATATACTTTTAGACCAAATTAATTGAAAATTTATTTTCTTTTATGAATGATGAATGAAGTAAAATAAAGTAGTTGCTGACTTAATTTAAAAAATTGAATGAAATGAGACTCTTTGAAGAAAGTGTTCTAATTTAAAGCGAGATTTGTAAGGAGAGGTATTTTTTAATAAATAAATTTGGATTTTAGAATATGTTATTAAAATTTTTTTATTAAAAATATTACAAATTTTCAAAGGCTAATTCCGAAGAAGTACAGTAATTTTGCCCCCAGAACCAAACCTAAAGAAAGTAGCAAAATCCGAAAAGTTTCAGAATCAGTGAGTTTTTTGATAACTTTTCGGATGCTACTGCTTAGGTTAGGTTTGGTTCTGGAGGCAAAATCACTGTACTTATCCGGAAGTAGCCTTTATAAATTAAAACCGTTGTATCTTAATGTTTCGAATTTTTAGTATACAAGTTAAAATTTATACTGGGGACCAATTTTTCACATAAATTTACTTAAGGAATTTCTTACCAGTGATCTAAATACAGTAAAAAATAATTTCCAGACTGTAAATGTACGATAGTGCAAAATAAAATTAGTTTACCCTCTGGGCAAATCATAAATCTATAAAATTAATATATGAAAATGTATCAGATTATAATTCTCATATATCATTCAATTTTTATTTAAACTAATTTTTTATTTTAAATAATAAACCATTGTAAAAGTTTCACAGTAAATTTAAAAAAAATAAAAATTTCTTTGAGCATTTTTTAAAAAAATGTTAATTTGTTTATATTTTTTTAATTTAAAAACATTATAATCTTTGGGGAAAGTAAAGTTATAAATTTTTTTTTACAAATTTTTAACGCTTTTTTTTTACAATTATACAATTTTTATATTATGAATAAACTTTTATGGTGTAATAAAAAAAAGAAAAAATCATTCGATACGATCATAAAATAAAATAACAATTAAATATAATTAGTTAAAAAATTTCTCACTTTTAAACAATAAATATTTGTTTTTTTATACATTTATTTTTTTTAAAGAGAGTGTTGTTAATTTAAGATTATAATATTATGCGTTATTGATATAAAATTCTATCCTAGGGCGGATACAATTTAATGAGGACAACGGATCGCCTTTATAGTTACGTTGGCGTAACGTGTTTCTGTCCACTTTCACACCGGCTTTTTTCATTAGTTATAAGTGTATGCTAGTGTGTATGAATTCTTAAAATATATTATGACTTATCGAATTTATATTAATCTAAAAGTACAAATATTTTAAATCTTAAAGTTTTTTCCTGCTTCGATATGTGTAGAAAAACGATTATTTTTCATTGTGTTGCAGGATCTATGTTTTTTATTTTTTAATTTTGATTGTAGCATAGATCGAGAAAGAATTTTGGGTTTTTAGCCTGAAAAACTGCTTAGCTAGATAGCAATATTTTATTTTATTTTAACTATCAAACAACATCTCATAAAAATTACACATACTTTGAATATCCCTATTTACTTCAGGTAATAATATATGGTTTAAGGTGTTTAGTTACTGGCCGTCATTAGATTTCATCTACTAAAGGTTTTTTGGGTCGCTGATTATGAATTTTTAGGTGTTTTTTATGAGATATTAGGGCTTCACCCTTTTTGCTTAAACATAAAATTCATAAAAAACCCCTTTTAGAGCTAGTTTTTGCTAACTTCGTGGTCAACGACCCAAAAAGCCTATAGCAGATGAAACAAAAAACAAAACACCTTAAACAGTATATTGACTAGAGTATATAATATTAAAGTTGGTATTTTTTGAGAAAATAAAACAGAATGTAACAATCTTAATTTTTATTTGCGTAGCTATTTTTCTGCAACTATTTTCAGGGTGATTGGTTGTAGTTGAAAATTCGTTCCTTTAAAAACAGCATCTAACCTTCTTAATGTAGCCCTTGATGCGTTTATTATTTTAACATTTTAATTAATATTTAATAATCTTTAAATATTAAATATTTTTTTTTTTTTTAATATTTTGGTCACTACCATTTCAATGTCCATAATATAAACTTAAGCTAAAAAACTTATAACCGCTTTGTGTAAATACAACCAAAGTGCATGGAATATGTTTACACGCAAAAAAAATAATAGTAAAATTAACCTATAAAAATTTAGTAAAAACAAATTAATATAGATTGGTAAATTTAACCAAAAAATTAGAAAATTTTTCTAAAAAAATTGAGGTTATGGTTTTATAAACAAATTTTATTAGTAAATTTTACTAATAGTTTATAGTGACTATTAACCAAACTGAATTTAGTAAACAACATCGTAATTTTAGTTATATTTACTAATTTTTTGTATGCGTGTACTTACATCTGAGGGCTAGGAAAAATGCATAAGTGTTACAATTCAATTTGCTATTTTTATAATTTGTAATTATCAACTTTGCCAGATGTTAAGATTCTAAATCCAAATTATTTTGATTCCCTATATCCGTATTATTTTCAGTCCTCAAATCGAAAATTTACCCTTAACCCGAATTATTATAATTCCAAATTTATTAAACCCTGATTATTCATTATTAACCCTGATTAGATAAGTCCCTAAATCTAAATTATTTCAAGTCCCTTTTTGAACCCTCCCTCCCTTAAATCGGAAACAGTTGAACCTACCCCTCCCTTTGATTTTCAGATTCTCAGGGTAGCCCTTTTTATAAAAATGTTCTATATTAAAACAATTTATGAATTGAAAATGAATTATTCAAAATGGCTTTAAAAAATTTTCGTCCAAGTTTTTTTTAAAAATAAGTATGCTACAATTTTTTAAAGTTCTCATAACATAAATTTTTCTTGAAACCACTAATCCAACAAATCATCAGAATCTAAATTAATGAATCAAAGATTTAAATATTATCAATAATTTTTTTTAAATTACAAGTAAACAAGTAAATAAAAAATCTTATTAAATTTTTATAGATCTTTGAACTTTTAGAGCGTATCAAAAAATATATTTTAATAAGATATCATGTTAATATATTTATTTTTATTTTATTAGAATGAAAAAGAAAAAAAAAAGACCTAAATGCAAGTATAATAAGTATATTTTCACTTTCACCTTATAATATTATTTTACATGACCATATAAATAAAAAAAAATTTTTATAAAAAGAAAAAAAAAATAGAAAACTTACGTCAAAATTATTCTATGACGTTATTTGTGTGTAAAGAAAAAGTGTATTAATCAAATAATTTAAAATAAATTTTCACATTTTTTTATTTTTTTCCATTTTATATTACGGAGATTAAATACACTGTTATATTGTGATGTTTGAATTTTCAACCTATTGCATAATTTTTTTAAATTATTTTTGAATATTGAAGGTCAGGATTAAGATTTAAAGTCGTGGAATTCGATTCACCATTCGTGCAGATGATTATTCCTATACTGTGTGAAGAACAATAGATTTGTTTTTGGGTTTTTAAAACTAAATTTTGGACCTATTTGTACCTTAAAGTGATAGTATAGTTGCTTTTCACAAACCATTGTAAGATTAGAGTTTGTAATTTCCAGAATTTCAAGTAGCACCCTAATGTTTCATGTGTGATGCTTATTATTCCATGTTTTCCGACTAAATATGAATCTGGTGTTTATTTTGACATATATAAAATTGTAAAATATTGTAAATTTTTAGCCTTGATAATGAAGACTGAAGGTCTTCGAAACGTGGACAATTTATTGAAAAAATAAAGCAAATAATTGTTAGCTCAGAAATCAAATATTTTTATTTAATAATATAAATAACCACTTTTAGTTGCTGTTAACAAATCTTTACAAAATTGTCCAGAAATGGATAAGGAGCAAAAAATTTAAAAAAACATTCACTACTCACGAATTTAGAACTAATTTTTTAATAAGCAACTACCACTTTTGCAGGTAAAAGTAATCACCAGATTCGGTTTTAGAAGGCTATAAAAAAATATAAATTCCACCTATATTTTTTTCAACTTCAAGAGTTTACCTGATGACAGTTAGATACTAAACATTGAACTTGAAAATCCAAGCATCGCAAATTTAAAGTGTCAGATATATAAAATATTTTCATTTTTTTATTTGACCAACAACAACAGCAAAATATAATAATAAAGAATCAATTAAAATTCGAAAGCGATTATTCGATTTACATTTTACATCGATTCAAAATTAAAAAAAAATAATATTCCATAGTAATATAATGTGAAAGTGTATAAAAACACATACACACACACTCAAATTCATACTTTTTTTTTTCAAGATATTTTTCTCACACTTTGAGACTTACTGTCGCCGAATTTTTTTTTTTTTTTATTTTTCAACCTAAATACCTTTTTTTATGTGTAAGATATCGTTATAGTGATATAAATACGTTATTAAAGAAATACACTGTTTTTAATATATAATCAGACAAGGTTTAACATGGAATTTAATAAATATTATAATTATAAAATATTTTTATTTTTGTCTTTTAAATTTATAAGAAAAAAATTTATGTTTTATATTTTTAAACTACATGGTAATAGAAATCAAATTGTTTATATGAATTTGTTTTTATTTTTTAAATTTTTTTCGGAAATTTAAAAAAATGTAATAATTGCTATTAGAAATAAATCTAAAATCTGGGTTATTTAGGACTCCTACAGGCTATAAGATTAGCATGATTTAAAAAAAGTTTTTCAAAGTTATAATTATGAACATTATGCAAATATTATATATCAAACTTTATATCAAAAAAAGTTATCGATTTAGAACTGGAGCTTTTAAGTATTGTCATTTTTTAAGGATTCCCAGGTGCTTTCTGGTGTTATTTTTTTTTTTTTTAAATTGAATATTTTACTGATATTTTTTGGTGTAAAGTTACTTAAAATATAAACATTCGAATCCCAAAAAAGCTGATGGTATGGAATTTTTTTCCTTTAAAATTGCACTATACAACTTTTTTTATTTGTTCCTTTAATAAATTTATAAATTTAAATTAAAAAGATATTACATTGGTCAATATGAAACAATATAATAATTGCTTATAATTATTGCTCCTTTAAAATTGCTATGCAGAATGCTTGTTTTGGCATTGACAATTCAAAAAGTGGAAAATTTAGCCAAAATACCGGGGGGTCAGAATCTCAACTGTCCAAAATACTAAGCGGCGAAAATTTGCATTTTTGAAAAAAATGGAAATAGCCATCATTTTTTCTGTATCATAGTCGAGATATAGTCGATCATAGTAGAAAATTTTTTTTTTTTAATTGCGGGGGTATAAATATATTTTTTAGCAGACAAACGTAAGATTCCATACTTTCACTTAAAATGTCTGGAGTGGAGAGTCTTGGTCCACCCAGGATTTTGACTACTCAGGATTTCGGCCACCTGGTAAGGTACACTACAGGCATAGGCGATCAAGGAGGGCAAAGTCTCCCGTGGGGGTTTGGAGGCAAAGTCCCTTTAAGGCAGCTTCTACAATAGCCACATACACCAATATATGTATATGTATGGATAGACATATTTGTGTATGGCCAACCTAATTTATAAATCTGTTTTACCAGCAGGTAAAAAGTCTACAAAAATTAATGTAGAAAAATAGAGGGCGCAGTTATCTGAAGGTTGGCCATACACAAATATGTCTATCCATACATATACATATATTGGTGTATGTGGCTATTGTAGAAGCTGCCTAATAAACAGTCTGTAATGCACCTACCTACCTACCTAATAGTGTACGCGAACCTATACATACTGAAAGCTACACCACAGTGGTTTGAGAGAGGAAAATCCCCATGTGGAGGTTTAGGGGAAAAGCTCTGCAAAATATAACTATCAAAAATCACGGGTGGCCGAAATTCCAGAGGACCTAGATTAGGTACATCAAATGCCCAGTTTAGGTAAAAAAATAAAATAGGCAAAATATGTTTTGAATAAAATTCCCACAAGTTGCTTTAAAATGGTAGAATTTTGTTTAAAAGCTTAAGATTTATGCTAGTAAAAGATGATTCAAATCATTTACTGTCTAAATATTTTTATGAAATATCGAGCGATCTTCAATTTTTTTTCTTCCTTGTCTATTCTATTTCAGTAAGCAAAAAATAAAATGAGCTACAACTAGAGAGTTTAACGCGATTTATTTGCTTATTACCTAAAATGACTTATATTATATACTATATATAGACCATACCACATTTGAACTATACTTTACTGTACTTCAAAATTAAAAAAAATAAAATCTATATTATTTTGTTTGAATAAATAAATTCATTTATAAAACAATCTTGGTCAAGTTTTATATAAACCGATTCTAAGGATGCCACACATAAGATCACTACTGCTTTCTTTGTAACTGTATTTTTTTATTATGTCTACTGTTATCTTCAATACTTATATGATTCATAAGGTAAAAATAGTTATACGTATATGAGAGATTCTATCTGAACTGGACTCAAGGTGAAAATAAGGGGTCACCAGATTTAGCTTAAAAAATTTTTCTATTGAAAGCTTAAGTATAAAAATAAGTTCTCTATTTTATGTAGTTCCTTAGGTCCTTAAACTGAGGATTTTTCATAAATTACGTAAATACCAAAATTGGATTTCGACTACCCCATCCTCCATGCAAGCGACCATAAGTTTTCATTGACCTCCTCTCCCCTCTTTGAGTGTAAGGTTACTTAAAGGACTTCCCTCATAAATTTTTCAGTAGAAAGAGTCACATATGGTTTTGATGTAAATTTCCCAAGAATTCTATTCAAAGTTTTCTTAGTCAATTTATTACTGGCCTAATGATGAAAAAGTTTAATAAAAAAATCCTAATTTAACATTGTATTACCTTATCTATGCTAAGAGCCTATTAACATGGAACCTGTTCATTGGATGAGGTGTTTGAAAAAGTCCGGCTCGGCAGGGGGGGGGGGCTGCAAAATTTACGTTTTTAGGGGGGCTGAAATATTAAAATTTTTAGGGGAGGGGGTGAAAAATGACGTTTTTAGGGGGGGGGGGAAATGGACTTAGAATATTTTTGATTTAGGAACTTAGAATAATTTCGTGGGAGTCAGGGTCTTATCAGGTCCTGATAAAAACAAGAACTTAGAATACTTTAGATTTATGGATTTAGGATAGTTTACATTTCGGGATTTATTGTACTTTTGGTTTTAGGGCTTATTATAATTAGGGAATATACGTTAAAACTACTATAAGTGAACATGCTCCGTGATCGTTGCTTGTGTGAAAACACAAACCAGATATATAAGTTTTTTTAATTTTGAATTTTGATACTCAAAAACTTTTCTTCATTAAATTTATGTTTTTCAAAATTTAATTCTTAATTTTTCATCTAATTAATCTAAAAAAAATTGTATTTCAAAATTTTTCACTCTTCAAAAATAATTCCAATTGCATCTTTAATTTAGTAGCGTAGCACTAAATTAAAAAATCAAAATTTTTAAAATGCCTCTTTTTTAGGAGTTTCAAATTTTCCATTGTCAAGTTACCAATTAATAATCTAATATTATATTTTTTGGAAAATTTTGCTTTTTCAAACGAAAAATTATAATTTAAAAATTTACATTTCTGTAAAAAATACCGTGGGCCCTCTTTTAAATTATTTCTTTTCGAACTTGTACAAAAAACTACTAATAGTAATCTACTATTTAAAAAAAATGAGATTAATTTTTTAAGAAACAAAATTTTTTTTTGTTTATTATAGCTACAAAATATTTACTTGTCGCCACAAATTAATTTAAAAAAAAATATTCAAAATAAGTTGAAATTTATTTACTAGAATATAACGTAAATAGTAAATAAATTTTAATAATTTATTTATACTACTACTAATGTGATTATATTACTTGGTATAACGTATATACAAGTCGTACTTAATGTTTTCTCTACATGGTAGCAATTTATTATTTCGATATCCGATATATGGGTGATTCTAAATAAAACGGACAGAAGCGTTTGATAAAAAAATTTGGGATTTCAATGTTAAAATGTGATACCGTGCTAATTTTTAAAGTCCTTTAATGGCAGACTTTTTTACTTAAATCTGGTTTTTTAAGAAATGAAAAATAATTTTCGAAAAATTTATTCTTTTTAGATCAAGAAAGATCTCTGAAGATCTAAGGTAATTGAAAACTTTTTGAAATTGCATTAGACCAGCGCATATTTCAGATCTTCGAAGACCTACAAAATCTGAAGAAATTTGAAAAGATACATATTTTGAAAATTCGTCAGTTGACGTAATAGTAATAATTTATCGCATAATGTAAAAAAAATCGGGGTTTAACTTGTCAAATGTTTAAAATTATGTACCAAGTATATATTTAAAAATAATAACAATTATTTATATATTTTGTTGTCTTGTTTTAATAAAATTTTATACATACCACAAGTATTTAAGAATGTATTTTCTTAAAAATAATTTACATATTAATTTATCTAGTCATAAAATATATTAAATAACTGTAAATTTCTAGTAATTTATAAAGTATTTATATGGTATATATTATTGGAGTAAAAAAATTTTATATAAATTCTCGATTTTTTTTTTTAATATTAATTTTATTTATAGGTTTTTTTAGGTTTAATAAATTAGGTTAATTAATTATTACTAAAACTTTATATTTCTTTTAATCAAAATTTTTTTTAATTATTTTTTTAAAAACGTTAAACCGATTATTTGCAGAACCTTTACCATATTTCAAGCATATTTGATTCTTTAAAGCCTTATGAGCCTTTTCACTTAAAAATAAAATTCATGTTATACCTGTTCTAATAAAAACTTATAAGCGGTTTGTGTAAACACAACCTAAATGCATGGAACATGTTTACTTCCAGCTGCGGACTAGGTATAATACAAATGTTACTCAACATTACAATACAATTTTCTAATTTTATAATTTGTAATTATCACCTTACTATCTATTAAGATCCTAAACCCAACCTATTCTGATCCCCTAAATGCGTACGATTCTAGGTCCCAAAATCAAAATTATTTAAATTAGTCCCTAAACCTTGACTTATTCTAAGTCCCTAAATCGATATTATTCTAAGTGCTTAAGCCCAGATTTTTCAAAGTCTCCTAATTATTCTAAGTCTCATTTGACCCCTCCTTAAATAGGACAAATTTGACCCCCTCCCCTTAATTTTCAAGTTCTGAAGTACCCCCTCCCTATAAACATGTTCCATGTTAATACCTAAAATGATGCTCAATAGTAAAAATCGTGTCAGTCATCCTAAATATGAAAATAATCTAAAAAATTTTATTTAAGAGTGAAATGTATTTCATTGGTCCTAAATATGAGATAACTGTAACATTTATGGAAAAAAATTAGACCAACCGAAAGTATTTTGGTTTAAATGCAATATGGTAGCGTTATTTGGAAAATTGACAAAAATCCTACTTGATTTAACATTGTTATAATATTGAGTCCTGCGTTTCTAGTCCCAGAAGATGCGTTGAAATAAAGTGAGGATATCTTGGGTATTTTTTCAACATATTTAAGTCCCCCATAACTATAGATTATAATTCAGCGACCCAAATGTTCCGGTTTCCCATTGTCAGTCAACTACCACACTTAATTTGATTATGAAATTATTTCTACAAGTCTTCATTTTTCAAAATTATTTACGCTTTCCTTACTCTTGCAATTGAAACTGAAAATAAAATCATATATTCGCTTATTCCAAGATGATGAAATATTCTCATTTTACACGATATTAAAAACTTGAAGAAAATTGAAAATTACTAATTTTGGTAAAACATCTTGATAAACTTGGTATGAACAAATCAGTGATATGTAATTTAAACAGAAATTTCAAATTTTCAGAAAAAGGTTTAAAAATAAATTCTTTATAAATGAGATGACCTTAAAAGATGCCATTTAAAGTCCAGTTTTTTAACTTCAAATTTAATTCTAATAAAATAAGAGTTAAAAATTTCTTTAAAAACTAAGAATATTTTGCTAGTTAGGTTAAAAGACTTCTTGAGCTGCAAAAACTACAAAGAACAAGAAACCTAATTAAAATTAAAAAAAAGTTTCATTTTACAAAATCAATGTAAATTTTAACTTTTAAATATCCAAAGTTTCGTAAAAAGACTTTTAATTTATTATTAAGGAAGTTTATAATAGTAAAAAGATGAATGTCAATCGATAAAAACGAAAGTTACAAGTTGAAAGCATGTATAATAACAAGTGAAATTACCGCCCATTTTATTTTCGATTCAAAATTTTTAACTTATAAAATTTATAAAACGTTGACCCATATAAAGATGAAAAAAAATAAATAAATAAAAGATAAAAAAAAAAAGAATTATTTTCTGTGCTTATACATGAATTTATATCCTTTCGAAATTGAATTGCAAAAAAATAAAAAGGATGAATTTAAGAAAAAAAAAATGAAGTCTCACGGAAGACAAGTTTTTTTTTAAAGATACAAAACGCACCGCATCAGTAGTATTAAAGAGAAAAAAAATACAACTTACGGTATAGTTTACGCATAATGTGAGGGCCTTGACCTGACCTCGATCTTGGTGTATATTAAAAAGTCTTGTGAGTTCACTCTCGCCGGTATTTTTTTAGCCTTGTATATTATTATATGCTTATAATACATTATTTTATAATAAATATGCGAAAAAGAAGAAAGTGTTCCAACAATTTTTTTTTTTATCTTATTAAGTATTAATTATTATGTTGAAAATAATAATAACTTTTAGTAATAAATTATAAAAAAAAGAGTTTTTTATTAATTTAAATGTGCTAAATCATTTATTTTCTAAAATTTTAGGCCCGAGAGATTTATTGTCATAAATTTAGAATGTAATTTACGTGGGCAAAAATAGCAATAATAATAATAATTTTGTATTCATTTTTCTTTCTTGAAAAAATCATCAAATTTTACTCAATTTTCTATGGTATTTATTATTTTGTAAAATTAAGAAGTTAAAATATAGTAATTATTGCCTGCTATATAAAGTAATACGGGATTAATTAGGTTTTAAGGGAGTATATTCTTAAAAAGATTCAAATGGTTCAAATTTCAGAAATGCGGCCCTGTTCTCCCCAACATTTGCCTTCTGGAAAATTGCCCCCCCCCTATCCTGGAAAATCTGCCCTTGAGCCAATCTTATCAAACAATTGGTCAGCAAAGAAGTGACATCCTGGAAATCCCTCCATAGGTAGAGACGAGTGGAGTATTAGTTTTTTATTGGAGGATTCACCCACAAAACCCCACTGGGGGCTGACCCCTTCGACCCCTTGTAGTCTAGTTTACCGTTGAAATAGGTACAAGTACACCTTTAAGGGGTAAATTAAAGGATTTTTTGGGTCGCTAATCAAGAATCTGTGTGATTTTTTTAGGTAAAATTAATATTTCACCCTTAAATTAGCTAAAACTGAAAAGTAACTTTCTTAGATTTACAAAAAAAATAGAATTTTTTCGAAAAATTAGCGAATTTTCAAAAAATTTTGTAAATATTCGATAAAAATCGTAAATTTACTAAATTTAGTATATTATCAAAAAATTCGAGAATTCTCGAGTTTTTTTGTGATTTTACAAAAATTTATTTTTTGTAACTTTTCGAAAAAAAATTGTAAGTAAATTCACAAGTAAAAGTTGCGAATTCACAAAAAAAAAATCGAGAATACTCGAATTTTTTGTCAATATACTAAATTTAGTAATTATATACGATTTTTTACGAATATTTAAAAATTTTTTCGAAACTACTAATTTTTTGAAAATGTTCTAATTTTTTTGTTAATATAAGAAAGTTACTTTTTACAGTGTACCCCCAAAAAGGGGTATGTTCGCTATTTTCACATTTTGAGTGTCCAGATTTAGTCCATATAAGTTTTTTGGGTCGCTGATCAAGAATTGTGGGGATGTTTTTATAAGAAATTATAGTATGCCAGTAACTGATAGCCAGTTTATGCCCCATCACCATAAATTGTTACCATAATATGGTAAACATTTTTTACAGGGTATTTCTAAAAGACAAAAGAGTCTAAATCTTAGCTTCAAAAACAGGCCTAATGCTTCAATTTTTGTTTAAAACTTTTTTCCATGTTATATTTAAATAGAATCGTATGCGATATATGATACACTAGGATATCAGAAATTATAAGGTAAAATAATTCATACTGATATTTATTATGATTTTATAAATTAACGGCATTTTACAATATTAACGCGTTGATAATGTACAATAATTTATACACATTATTCGATGTACATATAATTATTCAAATTATAAATAATAGTTAATTAAACTTGTGTTATATTTAAATAAAATTCTATATATATATATATGGGTCATTTCAAGAAAAATTATAATAATAGTGCTTGAATCAAATTTTGTAAAGGTTTTTGTAAGTTTATTGAATGTAAATTTTGGTACTCAATATATTTACTTTATGTACAGTTGTTAATGAATCCTTTCATGTATTTTAGTTATCAGCTGAAATAAAGAGCCAATAACTAAAAAGATTCCCAAAAGTATAGCTCATTTAAATACTCTTAATTATTGCCAACAATTTACTTTATTTAGATGCATTATTTTTGGCAGACAAAATCCAGAATTTTACCTAAAGTCCAAAATTCAAAAGTTTTTAGATCCATTATGTCATTATCACTTAAAAACTCAATTTGAATCTGAACTAGCAATTATGGGGCTCAAAATTCAGAAAATTTTATAAGCGTGTACCAGAAATGGGTCAAACTAAAAATCATATTTTTCCATCCGCGTGCACGAACACTCAATATTATATCAAAGTACATTTACATTAAAATAACCCATATATACCCATAACATCAAATAATAATAAAAAAATTTAAATAATTTTAATCAAATTTTATTTTTCTTCTTTTTTTTTACATATTAAAATATTATATTTAAATTATGACAACCTGATAATATTATCGTATTGAACTCACTGTAATATAACGGTTAATTCGTAAACACGTTTATAAATATATTGTGCAATGTTATTATATCAAAATGTAATTCATTTATTAAACGACAACAAGTTCAAAAAAATAAAAAATAAATTAATTTTTTATTTTACCACCCATTAAGACACCTGCAATATTAAATAAAAAAAATACTAATTTTAATACTTTTGACCTATAATTTAACAAGCATCGGAGAAAGTTTTTAAAAAATAAAAAAAAAAAACTTTTCAATTAAAAGTTTATTTGATTTCAATTTTTAAAATTTATTTATTTAAAAAGACATTTTTTTTTTTAAATGAGAAAAAATAAAGATGAAGATGCGTTTATGGGGTCATTAAAAAGGCGCGGTTGTATAGTATACTGGCTTATTCCCAACTCGAACAAGCTTTGACTTTGATGGAAGTACATTCCACAAAAACCGTTAAATGCTCTTGAGAACAAGAATTTGGAATATATTAATTTTTTTTATAGATAAAAAATAAATAAATTTTAAGAATTGTAGAATTTTAATTTTATTGGTTGCAGAGTCAAAAAAAATGCGGGGTTTGGTTATAGTTGCTAAATAATCTTAGGATTTTAGGTTTGCATAGAGATTTTTATGTATTTTACAAAATGAAAATTAGAAACTTTAAGTATTTCAATAGTTTGTCAGTTATTTCATTATAAAAAATCAATTTGTGCTTTTAATCTACCAAAGAAGTCACGAAATTGATTTTTAAATAACAAATTGGTTTTTGACATTAAAAACTGATTGCTACTGAGAAATGTCATCTAGACAAAAAAAATACAATGCTTATTTTTATTGTCCTAATTACACTTCTGTTGCTTCAAATGACCCAAAAAACTGGTAACTAATGAGACAGTCCCTTTTTAGCAAAAAAAAAAAATAAAATTATTATTTTATATTTTCAAAACCATTACTCTTAACCACAAATTTTGTTTTCACCAAAAGACAATGAATTTTTAAAGATTCAAAATTACTTCCTCTATCTTTTTTTAAGGTCACAATTCAAAAAAAGAACTTTTTCCTTGACCCAAAGTCCCAAAAAAATAATTTTTTCCTTGACCTAAAAAAATGTTATTTTGATACCTAACACAATAAAATTAAAAAATTTGAATAAAATAAATAGCATAAAATTTATTACTTAAAAAAAAAAAAAAAGAATTTCTCTTTTAAAAATTAGTAAAAATTAATAAACATAGAAAAATAACAAAGGAAGTATTATACATTTTTTAGAAAACTTCGTTAAACTGGTATTTTATTCAATTTCGACATATACGCGTGTGATTAAAACGATACATCGTTGGCCACCTGTTGACCTAGAAATAAAAAAAGGAGAATTTTTGTTTAATACACTTTTTTTTTATGAAAGAGACCGCTCATAAAAGAACAGTTTGATATAAGGAAATTAAAGTCTCTTTTTCTTGTCTGCTTTTTACATATACTTACACTTTAAAAAATTAACATGTCGTCTAAGATTTTACGATTTAAAAAAATTTTTTTTTTTAGTTTTTAATTTAATATCTTATTTTTTATTAGTTTCAAGAATTTTTAAGGTAATTTAAATAATACACACTTTAACGCAGTACTTTAAGCAGAAAAAAAAATTGTTAAATGTAAAAATAGAAAATATTTAAGACAAGAATTTTACTAGAAAGATTAAAAATGATAAATGTATATAATTTATATCAGTATTTTGATTCGGTTTGAGGTGGCCCCAGAAGGTTGATCTACTGACAAAATATAACTTTCAAAGATAAAAATAATTTCTCTGTGAAATGAAATTCAAAAACTATCTATGGATGTCAAATCAATCAGATTAGATCTGATACATTCCCAGCATGTAAAATTTTTGAAATCTAGTTTGTCGTTTTAAATCATAGTAACCAAAAAAATTCTCATATCACAAAAAATATGAGAAAGTTCAATTTTTTTCCACAAAATTTTCAATTTAAAAATTTTGGCCTCACTGCCTGAAAATGTGTTCAGCACCCTTGAATTTGTTAAATATAATAAATTTTTAGACTTTGGTTTTGAAGTAAGTATTTGCAGGTCTATTATTGTAAATTCTTTTATTGTAAAAAACAAGGCCCTATTAAAAATAAATCATTACAGAAAATATTGTAGGTTTTTAAACTAAAGTGCCCCAAAGCATATCCCTATTTCAATTATTTCAACTAAAGTTAGAAAAAAATTAAAATTAACAATAAAAAAAAATATCATAAAACTATTTATTCCAAAAAAAAATTTCAAAAATTAGGCCAAACAAAAAAAAAAGTATTCAAAAAACGATATTTATATAATTATATATCCAGACATATTAATAATAAAAAATAAATAAATTAAAGAAAATTTTATTCATTTTTACCGTTTATCATATAAATTTTTTTATCTTAATCAAATTACATATTATAAAAGAATTATTATACGTCTTGTATACCGTTTCTTTTTTTTTTTACTCGCCCATTCATAAATCTCACGTATACGATTACCTCTTTCACAGGTGGTCAGAAACTCTTTCTTTTTGCCAAAAAAAATTTGCGAAAAGATCAAAGTGTGTAATTTAAATCTTGTTACCTATAGATTATTTTGATACTTCTTCGAAATAACGCGTATTTAAATTACCTGGTGCTTTTGACACAGATACGCTTCGTTACGAAAAGAATCTGCAAAGAAGATGAAATTATGTTTTGAAAAAAAAACGGTTTTTTTTTCTCGCATCGTATCTTACTAAATGAATTATTGTTATTATTATTTTAGTGTCCTGCATAGATCTTTTAAAGAGATTTATTTATGAGGCGTATTTGTCATTTTTAAAGATTGAATTAATAAAAAAGTGTTATGATCAATGGAATTTAGAATTATTGCTTGAAATATAGGAATTTCCTTGTCAACAAAGACATAAATCTGTAAACGTACAAACATTGTTTTAAAAAATACAGAAGGGTCTTTGAAAAATTTTTTTTACATTGCCTGAGGCGTCATTTTCCGGTTTCTAGTAATCGCATAAGCTTATAAGTGTCAATGAATTCGGTACTCTTTTGAAAATGAGCAGTTTTTTATTTTTAAATACTTGACACATAAAAGTAATATACTCATGCATACTAAACTTTTTAATATTTTTTAAACTCACACAGTTTTTAATAAAATTTTATTTTTTATCTATAAGTTTTTTTTTATTAAATTAAAATTTATTTATTATTAATATATTTAATTTTAAAATTTTATATGTCTAACCTAAATATTTAAAATTTTTTTATTCAATAAAATAATATTTATGCTTTATTGTTTATTTACTTAATGCTATTTTAACTATTTGAAATTTATGTTTATTAAATACTAATGGATATTTTTAAATGCAAATGGGATTTATTGGGTATTCTCGGTTTCCGGGTCAGTTCTAAAATATCTTTATTACAGTTAATTAGTAAGCTTGAAACAATTTTAACTACCCTCTTCATTAGGGAACCTGTCTTATAAGAACCTAAAAACTTGATTTTGAAGTAGGTCATTCTAAATCCGAATTTACATTTTTACTACCCCAATTATTGAAAAATAATTATAAAGTAGACATGAGTTTTAGGAGATTTATGCAAAAAATTTTGAATATAAAATTAATTTCTTAAGAATTTTAGGTTAGAGTAATGTAAATTTGCTTTTTAATAGCAAATTTTGATACATACTGAAGAATGCAGAAAGTTATAGGAAAATGGTATGAATTTTTTGGTCAGAAGATCCAATGGAGGAAGAAGGGGGTGATCAAGATCCCCTCCTACGAACTAAAAATGTACATATTTTTTAAAAATGTGCATATTTTTTAAAAATGTTTTGTATAATTTAAAAAACTCGCAAATTTTTACTTAATTGCCCTTTCCTAAGTAAGTTTTTGGATGCGCCACTGAAAAACCACGTTAAAAACGTAAAAAAAGTTACTTCAGTTTTCAAAAAGATTAGATAATGTGATAAGCCACAAACTTTTCCCTAGCTACCTACAATAATCGCTGGTAAAGATTTGGCTGAAAAAAAGTAATTGGAAAAAAGTGTCATGTAATAGAACCCATTATTCGTGGAAATTTTTATTTACTTATTATATTAGTTAATAAGTTCAAAAGTAAGTGATTTGATAAAATTAATATACTAAACAGTAACTTTTTGCCTAATTTTTTGTACGACCAAAAATATTCTAGCAGAAAAAATCTGCAAAATTTCTACTGCTTCAAAGAAAATTAAAGAGTCGAAATAACGGTTCTTACGGCAAAACGGCGAACTTTTTTAATTACATTTTACATGGGAAATTTAAAAATAATAAAAATTAGCATTTTTTGAGATAAATGGGGACCTTCTAAGTGCCCTATAGTCCATGTTATGGATAAAATCCGGAATAATTCCAAAAGTTAAAGTTTGGGCTAAAGATTGAAATTTGGCTCAGAAGCTCTTTTAAGGTAAAAAATATCGTAAAAAATAACTTTTTGCCCATTCTGAAGGACTTTTTGAGGGGCCCACTAGTATGGTAAAACTAAAAAACTCATTTTTAAGAAATAAAAATTTATAAATGGTTTTTGTAACTACAAAACCAACGAGCACGGAACATGTTCACTTGTAACAGTAATAAATCCAAAAACCGAAATTATAATAGATCCTGAAAGATAAATTATCCTAAGTCCATAAACTTAAAGAACTCTAAATTTAGGCCCTGATCAGGCACTGACTCCCACTTCAAATTATTCTAAGTCCCTAAATCGAAAATATTTTAAATCCATTTCAACCCCCCCCCCCCCCTGCCGAGCCAAACTTTTTCAAATACCCAATCCAATGAACATGTTCCATGTTAAAAATAACAGGATTTCGGGATTTTAATAAAACTTTTGGAGCAAAAATTGCAAAGTATTATCAATTTTCGACCTTACAAATTACTTTCGTAACATTGCAGACTGCCGGTACCCACGCCTTTTTTAAGTCTTTGAATTTATGAGCTTGTCTTTTTACTACCTCTGGAAGTTACAAAAGTAATATACATGATTGCAAATTAAAATTCATACTTTGCAGTTCAAACTCAGAAATTTTCTGGGAAAAGTTTTTTTTATTCACATTTTCCCCTATAAAACTACATTTTTACTATCAAAAACACAAAAACCCCACCTAATAGTTGTCCAAAAATTCTGAAAATTTATAGATATTATTTTTTGGACAAAAAAAGCCTTTGTACTATATTTAAAGTTCATATCCTAAGTTTTAATTCTTGCCAACTTTTTGTGTAACAGAATCTTTGGACCTTATAAGGTACAATGCTGTTCCAAAAATGCGTATTTTCATATTTTCCAACTTTCCTATTTAAAAATTATTAAACAATTTTTCTGGTTTCCATTGTAGTCGCTTTAGGTTTTATCCCTCTTACATTTCAATCGCGGTTTTGAGCTTTGGTCTACTATAGATTTTTTGGGTCACGGATATGGGGAATTTTTTTATGAAAAATTAATATTTAACTACTCCTAAAAAAGGCATTTTTGCTGTATTCACGCTTTCAGTGTCCAAATTCAGTCCTCATCGATTTTTTGGGTCGTTAACCACAAATTTCAGGGTCCTATATACTAAAAAATGACACTTTGCTCTTAAATTTGCGAAAACGTGAAAAATATCAAAAATACCCCTGTTAGTGGTAATTTCTGCTAATATTAGAGTGTAGCACCTGGTATATCAAAAATACCGGTTTCCCGTTTAGCAGTTAAGACTCCTCATGCCCTAGGACATTTGCGCTTCAGGGACGTGATCTATGTACATAAAATAGTTGACTGTGTACGCTCTTGTTGGTTAAATGTCCCAGGCCATAAGTTTATACCCAACGGGCAACAGGGATATATTTAGTGTCAGAAATAAAAATCCCATATTTTAATTTGTGTGCATTCTCAAAAATAATTTAGGAAATAGTCAACTTTGCGTGCTTCTGGAGCACGAAAAAAACGGGAAAGGGAAGTTTCCGTATGAATAAAAGTTTTAAGGGACTTTTCATGCTGCGTTTTTACTCGGCATAGTCATTTCTTCAACTTTAGGGTTGCCTATAAAATCATTGTTAATTGATTTTGAGTTTTTAGAATCACTGAATTCAAATTATAAACATAAGAAAAAAGTACTAGTATAAATAAAAAGTACATGCTTTCATTAAAAATTTTGCTTTCATTTTTTAATTCATGACAAGTAAAAAATTTATTTTCCAACACAACATGAAACGACAAAAAAAAATTGAGAAAGTTATTGAAGAATCATCTTCATTCATAATTTTAACATCATAATTGCGCATGAATTGCCAAAAAAAAACAAGTTTACAGGAAGTAAAAGTTATACTTAAAATTTTTTTGATAAGCACTTAATTATCATAAAAATCATGTAGCTTTTATTATACAAGAATGTTTAAAAAATACAAATTTTAATATTAATAATTTTTGCGGTTAATCAATTAATCAAATGAGCGTAACGATTTTCTTGTGTTTAAACATTATAACTTTTTTTTTTATTGCAGTTTATAATTCTCTTGTTAAACGAAATAAAATGCAATGAAAAGAAGAAAAAAAATTATAAAAAAAAAACTAGGCCGTTATCTCTCACAATTTTCATCATTATTTTTTATAAGTACATATTTGTATCCGTAAATTAATTAATAGCTTTTTATTAATTAATAACTTTATATATGGGGGTTTTTCTTGATTTGTGAGTACATTATTTAGATTTTGAAGAAAATTATGGCGGGTTTAATTTTTTGGGAAATGGATAATATTCTTATAGATCAAATCGAATTGTACAGAAAAATTATATTTTATAAGTAGTAGATTATTGGATGGATTACAAAAAAAAAAACGATTTTGGTAGGTTTGAGTTTTAAATTTTCAAGCAGTTGCTTGAAAATCCAAGCAGGCCTTCAATAAGCTAATTAAAACTTTGCCCTGTTGCTAAATAGTCAAAAAAAATTTTTTAGTTTTTAAAATGTAAAATATGTAATCATCATAAAATTTCATGATTTAACCATTTATACAAAAAAATTCATTTTATGATGATGTATAATTTTTGTAAGTTTTCAAGCAATATATTTTTACAGTGTATGTAGATTTTTAAATTATTAAACAAAAAATTGGATAACAGGCCTGTAAATTCTATGCAATTATACAGTTCCTCATTTGGTGAGCAAAATTTTCACTGTATTCTTAAAATTTGCTACTTCTACTTCTTAGTTAAATAAAATTCTCACAAATTGAAATAAGTACCTGTATATCTATATTAAAAATTAAATTATTTACTATTGTTTACCTCAATTATAGTACACAGTACATGATATGTCGATGAAATGGATATCATAATTACACTTGGTACATTTTAACCGGTAATTAGCTCATGATTTTCTACTTTTTTTAATAAAAAAATTCACACGATACCATTTATTACTTGTATATTTATTGTATTTATGCGAGTAAAAACTTTTTTTGATTGTTTTAAAAATAGAAATAGTTGAAAAGGTTTAAGATACTCAATTTTTAGTATTTTTCTAATTTTTTGGAAGATTTGATAAAAATTTTAATATTCTAAAATTATAGAAAATTTCCACATTTGAAAGGTAAATATTAATTATAAAAGCATCATTATAAAAATTTATCAGAAATAGTAGGTGACAAGATTTTTAATTTATAAAAGGACGAATTGGGTCGCAAATGGGTTAAAAGAAAAATCAGCAAAATTTTTAGACTTTAGTCATTTATAGGTAAGTGGCAATTGGGTATAAAGTTCTTGTTTTAGTAATCTACGAATTGCAATCAGTTCAGATTAATCATCTTTACAAAATTTCTGCTCAGATTTAATTCAAAACTATAAATTTATTCTGGCACAATATAATTAATTACAGAGACTGGGGTAAAGCAATTTATTTTTCTGGCCAGTGCCCTGAAAGCACGTATTTCCCAAAGACCTGTTTTCTTATCACTGACGCAGAAAAATTGTATAATTCCCTGGTCCATAAAAAAAGATTACCCCAAAAAATTTTGGCCAAATTCTTCATTTTTCTGGACTGGGGTCGTAAAATGCGATTAGGTACAGTAGGACATAGGTCCGCAGAAATGATTTACATGTTACCCAGTTTTATGTATGTGTAGATATTTTTGATACGAGTTTTGAATGTAACAATTTTTATAAAAAACCAATGACCGATTTAATACTACAAAGCTTTTTCAGATAAAACCTAGACAAAGTTGGGACAGTACAAGCTACTGTATTACATTTGAATGCACTTCATTCAACAGCTTTGTTTCTTAACTGTAACTTAAAATTTATTCATGCACAATTTACTTTTACAAAAAATAGGATGCAATTATTACTTAGGTGGCAAACACAAATACCAAGTCAAAATAGTTATTTGCTAAAATCATCAAAAATTTATTAAAGTTCGTGAATCTTCTAAAAATTATTAAAATTTTATATTCATCTAAGACTGTCCAGTTTTATAGAAATATTTTTCAGTCACGTAAAAAATATCTATAAATAAATATTTGCTCGAGGCGATGAATATTCGAGTGGTCCTCTTAGAGAAAGAGAGAGCTCATTAACGCACTTACTTTAATGAAAAAATAATGCTTTACACTTTACTCTCTCCTCTTTAGTATTGAGTTCAAATAATAATATATGAATTTAAAAAAAAAAAAAGAGATGGGTTTAAATACGATTTCCGTGCAAAGAAACTCATAAAAGAAAAAGAAAAAAAAAATTAGCAAAGTAGGTAAAAGTAAGTATTTGTATGCGTTAAATTTTTATTATTGAGGATGACCAGCCAAAGTGACAGAAAAAAAATGAAGAAGAGCCAATGGCTATTCGGTAGGTGGGGGCCATCAAAATTTCAAAAACGTACACAGGTCCCCTTTCGCGACGATGATAAAAGGCAGCATCGTCATTCTTTCAGGCAGTTACGATACATCGTTTGAACAGCTAGTTCAAAAAAAAAATAATTATTAAATAAATAGTGTGTTGTTATTTTATAAATAATAACTTTTTAGTTTGAATAAAAAAAGGTGCGATCTTACACCGTAGTCTTTTATTTTGTCGAGTGTGACTTAGAAAATTTATAAAACAAAATGATGAAATTTGTGGTACTTTGTGCGTTAATCGCAACAACATTGGCTGCACCATCAACACAAGAGAATCAAGTATCTTTGTTCGGAGAAGTTTACAATCTTTACTCCTCTTGTTCGGATAAAGATTTATCAGTATGTTTAAAAATTAAAGCCCTTGGAATTGTTGATAGGGCAGCAAGATCGGCTGAAATTAATTTAATGGATGGAGTCAAAATTGTTAAAACTGAAGAAGCTAAAGCCAGGTAAGATAAACAAACAAATTTTATTTACTGTAAAAGAGAAAATTATTAGATTCAAAGTTTATTATTATCTAAGAGAAAATTACATAGACCGGAGATAAATTGCCGGGTATATAAGGAAAGTGAGCGTGGTTGTTTTCAAAGGCGAGAGTTTTGCAGATCTTGCTATTAGATAAAAGTTATAATCAAGTTTAACCTTTTTATTTTCATTATTATTTTCTTTTTTTTACAGCCGTGCTGACAATGCAAGGTCGTTGAACGACATTGAAGCTTCCTTACCCGCAGAAACTGAAGCCAGAGAAGCAGCTGTTGATGATGCCATTTTCGATAGAGCTTCAAGGTTCTTGTCTACACACAATGTTGAATTCAGTTACCCAAGCTCTGCAGAATCTCGTGCTCTTGGAGATGAACGTAAGTGATTTCTATTTTATCAAATTAAAAAATAAATGATCTTGTTTGTAGAATTTTTTAACATGAATTGTTATTTTGTTATTTACAGCACGTCTTCACAAGAAAAAGAAGGGTTTGAAAGCTCTCTTACCTATTTTGATGCTCTTGAAACTTAAGGCTTTAGTCCTTGTCCCAATCCTCATTGGTGGACTTGCCCTTTTGGCCTTCAAAGCTCTCGTAATTGGTAAAATTGCTTTAATCATCAGTGCCATCCTTGCTTTCCAAAAACTTCTTGGAAACAAAGCAGGTCAAGGTTTCGAAAGCCACCCAATTGTCCATGATGAACATCAACACCACAGTTCCGGATGGGCAAGAGCTTATGCTGCACAAAAACCAGCACAATAAAAAGGAATGAAAAATACTCAGAATGAATATGAAGACTCTAATTTAAATTATTTATTTATGAAAGAAAATTAAGTTAACAAATTTCAACTTATTCTCTCTACCTCTTTCTCTCTTTCTCTCTCTTTCTTTCTCTCTCTCATCATTTATGAGGATCATCGTGGTGACTGTTTGAATTTATTTATTGAAACACTAGGCAAAAGAAAAGTCTTTGGACTGACAGTTCGCACCTTTTTTATATAAAATAATGACAATTTTAACAGTGACAAAATGTAAATAATACCAACATAATTTTTGTTCAAATGAAGACGAGTGTACTGAAAGACAAAGTGACATTACACAGTGACGATTTGTTGTGACGATTAGTTGTTGATTATTTTAACGGACGAAAAAGACAAAAAATGACATGAAAAATAAGACAGTGACATAAAAGTGAATTTAGTTATTTAATTGTTATAATGTTTTAGTTATTGTTAAACTGAAGACTTTAAAAAAGTAAACAGTCAACCCCACGTGACCTCGTAAATGAAAATATAAATACAAGAAGAAAAAAAAACGCGTAAAAAGACTTTACGTCAAGAACTAAACTGAGGTAAATTGTAATCTTCGTTTTTTTTGAAGATTTATCAGTTTCTAGTTCCATGCATAAAAAATGTTTATTAATAGTCAGCATTGTGCACGCCATTTTTTTTTTATTTAATTAGAGAATTAATATAAATTAATTATGTAATAATGTATTTATTATATTTTTAAGGCTTCTTTTGTGGCCATATTATTTAATGTAACTTATTTTTTATGTATTTAATAAAACTTAACGAATGTTTTTTATTACAAAAAATATGCAATTATGTTTTTTTAAAATATATCCTTAAAAATTGGTACAATATATCGTCAAAACATTGCGATATTGTACTTTAAAAATTGGTTCAAGAAATAATGAAATGAAATAGTCTAATATATTTTATCATTCAGTAATTTATTGTAGTTATGGGTATCAGATTTTGATTTAAATAAATTTTGGAATTTTCTATTGGTAATTTTAGCATGATTTACTTTAAAATTTAAAAAAATTATTTTTTTCCCTAGTACAGTATTGAAATGGAATGAAAGTATATATATTTAAAAAATTTAACTTGAAAAATACACTGTAAAAAGTAACTTTCTTATATTAACAAAAAAATTAGAACATTTTCGAAAAATTAGTAAATTTTCGAAAAAATTTGTAAATATTCAAAAAAAATCGTATATTGACTAAATTTAGTATATTAACAAAAAATTCGAGTACTCTCATTGATAATTTACCATTTTTTTTCGAAAATTTACAAAAAATAGTTGTAAATTTACGAAAAATAGTTGTGAATTTACAACTTTTTTCGTAAAATCACAAAAAAAAATTGATAATTCTCGAATTTTTCGATAATATGCTAAATTTAGTAAATTTACGATTTTTATCGAATATTTACAAAATTTTTTTAAAATTCACTAATTTTTCGAAAAAATTCTGTTTTTTTTGTAAATCTAAGAAAGTTACTTTTTGCAGTGTAGTTATCTTTGATGAATTTTTCGCCCAGATTCTTGTATAAATATGAATAAATTTGAATCTTTCGACCAAGATGGCAATAAATAAAAGGTAAAAAATTGTTTTTAAATTGTGTTGAATTCAAAAACAATCGTTTACCTTTCATTATTTATTGCCTTCTTTGTCAAAAGATTCATATTAATTCATATTTAACTTGCAAAAAAATATTGATAATATTTTTTTCTTGTCAGCGCCTAGTTTTCTTGCCACTGACGAAGACAAATCGTATACGACCCTTGTTCATAAATAGAAAATGATCAAAATCGAAGTTTACCAACCTCGGCTTCGCCTCGTAATTTACATAAGATTTGGACCATTTTTTAATTTTCTGGACGCGGGCTCGTAATATACTATTTCTTAAATGTTTTATAAAATTAAAAATTTTCTACTGAAATTA
The DNA here is from genome assembly GCA_022575985.1 of Anagrus nilaparvatae. Classification (NCBI taxonomy): domain Eukaryota; kingdom Metazoa; phylum Arthropoda; class Insecta; order Hymenoptera; family Mymaridae; genus Anagrus; species Anagrus nilaparvatae. The sequence goes on from JAKSXM010000239.1 coordinate 2,391,285, forward strand.
ATAAAATAATAAAAAACCATGGAATAAAAGAACAGAAATTTTTGATTTTTTACACTGTATAAAGTAACTTTCTTAGATTCACAAAAAAAATAGAATATTTTCGAAAATTTAGTAAATTTTTGAAAATAATCGTAAATTTACTAAATTTAATGTATTAACAACAAATTCCAGGATTCTATATTTTTTTTGTGAATTTACGAAAAAATTTGTAAATTAGTCAATATTTTTTGTAAATTTTCGAAAAAAAATTGTAAATTATCAATTTTTCTCGTGAATTTACAAAAAAAAATCAGAAATACTCAAATTTTTAGTTAATATTCTAAATTTAGTAAATTCACGATTTTTTTCGAAAAATTACTAATTTTTTGAAAATATTCTATTTTTTTTGTGAATCTAAGAAAGTTACTTTTTACAGTGTACATATGCCCATAGTCATATGCCCATAGTCTTGAAAAATTGTCGATTCAGTAAAAAAATTAAAACACCATAAGCCCAATTAATTTTAAATTTATGCACCTGTTGCGTGATAAACTGTAATAACTCAATTTATTAAATTTTTTAAATTCATGATAACCTATCAAAAATTATTTATTAGTCTTATGCTTTTTATTTTGGAAAAGGAATCATATCCACATAAGCCCCGATTTTTAATTTATAATTGTCCAAGCCTAAATAATAAGAATTTATTTGTTAACCCTTTCACAGCAGCTCAAAAATGATAAATAATTCCAATTTTAGAAAATTATTTTTCAAATAAAAATTTTTGTCCAACATTTTGAGTTATTAGGTTAAAGATCTTACGAAAAAAAATTATTTTTAAAATCAAAATTAAAAAATGAAATAATTTTTAAACCATTAATTAGCAGCAATTACCAAGCTGATCATTTTTAATTTCGAAAAATATAAAATTATAAATTCACAATTTAACCCAAAAAATATTAAATTTTATTTTCAAAATCATAAAATATTTATCGTAACCAGAAAAGGATAAGTATGGATATTTCTTAAAATACCAATGAATATAAATTAAAATAATTTAAAAGGACATAATTTCCAAAGTATTAAAATATTACAGTTAAATAAACATTTTTTTAAAATAACTTCTCACATTATATGAAGAAGAATTTAATTAAAAACTGTTATTTTTATTTTTAATAAGGATAATAATTTTTGTGTCAAATTTTAACATCATTTTTTTTTTTAATTGATGCTGTCCTCATTTTTTTGGTTTAATATATGGGACAAATATTTTATTTTAAGTACTTTTTATCTTTTGGAATTTAGTTAAGGATTTTTGAATTAAATAGATTTTTTTTTAGGTAATAAAAACATTCATCATTTTTTTTATTTTTAAATAAATTACATTCAATAAGTTAGATAAATAATAATAGCTAAGTTTTAAAATTAATAATTTTACAAAATCTTCGATTACAATTCCATTATGGAATTTTATGTGTCTTTTATTCATTTATTTATGAGAATTCAACTGATTGTTTTATTCCTAGTCATTAATTTTTATAAGTCTTTTTTTTTCAAACAAAAAATAACAGTAAAGTAACGTATAATTTTTTTTATAATAAAAATTCACTTTAATTAAATCACATTTTTTTGTCTTTTATAGTCATGTCTTCTGTATGTCTGTTAAAAAATATTTAACAAAAAATCGTCACAACAACAACAAACAACAACAACAACAAAAATATTGTCAACTGTAAATTCTGTCACTTTTTTGAGTCAGCGTATTCGTCAAGTAGTACTTTTTTGTTTGTCTTTTATTTACATAACGTCACAGTAAAAATTGTCTGTTTGGTTTGTCAAAAGTCACGTTCTCAAGTTATTCGTCTTGGTTTTAAGGTGTAAACTGTCGATCCTTAAATATTTCAGTCGTTTGACCTAAATATTCTGTATTCTCATAAATAATAATAAATTAGAAATTTGAAATAATTTAATTTTTTAAATAAATAAATTAAATAATTTAAATTAAAGTCTTCTTAAATTCATTATGTTTATTGTGTTGGTTTTTGACCAGCGTAAGCTCTAGCCCATCCACCGGTGTGTGCTTCGTTAATTGGTACGGGTAATTGGTCGTATGCGTTTACTCTGTTAGCACCAACGAATTTTTGGAAGGCAAGAATAGCGCTGAGTACCAAAGCGATTTTTCCAGCAATGAGGGCTTTGAATACCATGAGAGTGAGGACTCCAATTACGACTGGGATTAAGAATAAAGCCTTAAGTTTCAAGATCATAATAAGAGGTAAGATGTGTTTCAAGAGACCCTTCTTTTTCTTGAGGAGACGAGCTGTAATTTAAAAAAAAACAAAATTTTTAGTTAAAAAAATTTACAACAAAATTATTATTTTTTAATTTTGTAAAAAATTCATTTTTTACCTTCGTCATTGGCAGCACGAGATTCTCGTGCACCTGGTTTGTTAACTTCGACTGTGTGGGTGGACATGAATGCAATTGTTTTTTCCAAGATTGCATCGTCGACTGCGGCTTCTTTAGCTTCAATTTCTACAGGTAAATTAGCTTCAATGTCGTTCAATGACCTTGCATTGTCAGCACGGCTGTAACAAAAAAGAAAATAAAAGTTATTAAAATATTTTTATTACTAAAAAATTGTTAATTTTTAAATAGTTCAATAAAAAATTTCTATCTAATTTGTAAAATCTCTAAAAAAAACTTTCGCCTTCGAAAAAAAAAATCGCGTTCACTTTTATTTTATACCCGGTAATTTATATTTTACGTGATTTTTTTACAAAGATAATAAATAAAATTTTCTCTTTTAAATAAATTAAAAATAAATAAAATGTTTATTGTTTTTAATTTACCTGGCTTTTGATTCTTCTTCGACTTTGACGATTTTGATTCCATCCATTAAGTTAATTTCAGCGGATCTTGCTGCTCTGTCGACGTAACCGAGTGCTTTCATTTTTAGGCAAACTGATAAATCTTTTCCTGAACATGACGAATAAATGTCATAAACTTCTTCTAATAATGAACCTTGATTTTCTTGTGTTGATGGTGCAGCTAATGCTGTTGCGATTAAACCGCAAAGTACTACGAATTTCATCATTTTGATTATTGAATTTTTTTAAAGTTTTACACTTGACAAATATTTTAAAATAAGGATTAAACCTTATTTTTTTTATAAGTTAATTTTAAAAAAAATTAATTTTTTTTCACTAATTCTTCTTTTTTTGAACTTACTGTTCAATCGATGAATCGTAACTGCCGAAAAACGAATAACGGATGCTGTTTTATATCCTGGTCAGTGTAAAAGAGGACCTGTTTTCAAAAATTTTTTTGGATGATACCCCCACTTTAATTGAAAGGCCATTGGCTCTTCTTCCTTTTTTTTAGGTTCTTTCTTTTAATAAATACTTATATTTAAAAATGTATTTTATCTTTTTTAAAATAATATAATCAAAAAATTATAATTATTTTTTTAAAAATTTAAATATATGCCCATAAATATTTCTTATTAAAATTTCTTTTTTTTTTTTTTGCTCCTTTCCTTAATATTTTCGTTAACCTATTTTTTTTTCTTAAATATTTTAGATTTTTAATAAGATATATAAAAAATTTTTTGATTAAAATGTGTATATATGGGTCGTTTCAATGAAAACAAAATGAATATTTGACTAAATGTGCATTTTTTTATGTTTCAGGCAAATTCTTGTGATTTTTCAATTCTAATTAACCTATTTTTTTTATTTCAAGAGAACATTAAGCAGTCAATTAGCTTGAAAAGTGTTAAATATAAAAACCAGTTTTGTACTATTCCGAGGTCAGATTATTCTCGATATAACCTAGTAATTAATTAAATATTCCCAAATTGACCTACAGCTTAAAATTCCTTAGTAATTATAAATATTCAATTGGTAGTGAAATTAAAAAAATTAGTTATTCATTGATATTTGACACACTTTTAAAAATTTTTTTTATGTCAAATTAACCGTTCTTTACAAATAATGAGATTCGTTAAAAAAAGTAATAAAATAAATATTGTCAAAAAAGCTCATATTTTATATTTTTTAGCGGAAATAGTTCAGGTATCTTTGATAATTATTTTATTATTTCTCAAAATAAACACCATACTTAAAAGGAGTGGTTTATTTTAAATAAAATGAGATGTTGTAAGTATGTCAAATACCGATGAATAACCAATTCTTTTAGGCTAAATACTAACCGACTATTTAATTTTGGTATTTATTGCTGTTGTTTAAGTATGGGTTGTCCTATTTAATTATTGAGAAAGGAAACAGATTAAGCAAAAGTTTTTAGATAAAAATGTATTTTTTACAAAAATAAATATTCTTTTTTTCTAAAAATGAAAAAACAAATATTTTTTCAAGATATATGCATTAGTCTAGCAGTTATGATAAGAAATTGATGATTTTGCATATCTGCTATATTTGGAATATATATTCGTTAGCCCAAATTCTGTGCAGTTAGTAATTTTTCACCTGGGAGACAAGAATTTTGACCCCCCCTCCGCTCAAGTTGGTTCATATTTTGGTATAAATAAATTTAGGTGCATATTTTGGGGGGTGTTTTCTAAGAAATCCTGAATTTTCATTCACCACCACCCAGGCTTTTGACAAAAGACATAGTGGTAATGGTCAATTTTGCATTAATAATTAACAGCATTGTCCATTTGCAATTATATTTGATGACTCAAAAGCTTAGCTTAACTCGTATAGACTCTGCAATGTAATTGGTGGCATTACTTAAAGTCAACAAATTTTCTATAATTTTGGATATTTTATTATTTAATGAGTGGCTGGCAATTTCATTTAATAATGCAAATTTCAAAAAAAAAATTTCAACTAGTGGGGGTTAAAAAAAATTAATCTAGTTCCAGGAAGTGAAATTTAGGAAATACAAAAATTGTAAGTTTTTAGTCAACTTTTTATAGTCATCTGATTGGTAAATTTATTTATAATCTTCAAAAACGATATACTTAAACGATATACTTTGCATAGGTACATAATAAATTCCATCCCAAGGCCCATATACGACTGAAGGGACTTAGAAATCGTATAAACTATTTTTTTTCCGAAAGTGTAATTAAAAATAAGTACCCACGGCAAGTTTTAGCTTTCTAGTTCAAAACTTTGATTTTTGACAGCCTTTGATTTAGAGTGCACATGTGCGAAAATTTCAGATTTTCATTTATTTGGTTTTAGCAATTAAAAATGTGCAGGTTTGCTTTTCTTCTACTTAGGCTTAAATTTTGTTTTATAACATTTTCACCCAAAAGGATGTCTTCAAATTTTGGTAAAATTTGTTGTTGTTGATAATGGCACATAGTGCCATTAATTTGGCAGCCTTTTTTTATTCAAGCTGAAGATGAAAATCATAATTACTTATGCATACACATTCAAAATCAAATTTTGATTCCAGTAATTGAATTTTGCTAGAAAGTTTTTCACCGCAAAATAAGTATTTGGCAGTAAAAATAAGAATATTAAATTTATCAAAATAAGTTAAAAACATAAAAATGACTGCAAGAATTTGACCTAAAGAGCTAAGAGAGTCTGAAAAATTTGCTTTCAGTTTCATTTTCGGAAAAAAATAGTCTAAACTGATTTTTGCGACCCTTCAGTCCCTTTGGCCCAATTAGGGTTAAATGCATTACATACTCTTTTTTTTAGATGACAACATTTATTATTGTTTCTAATGCTTTTTATACAAATCAAAGGATAGGATAAAAAGTTCAATTTGTCAAAAAATAAAAGCATTTGATGAGCATAAAGTTTATCAGTCTCATTTCAAATATGAATTTAATACAATAAATATTATAAATGTGCTGTCAAGTTTTTTAGATTCAATACCTAAATTTATAAATTTTTTTTTGTGTCAATAGCTTTTAGGATTTCTACACCTGAAATTATCTTAAGATCGTCATAAAATCCATTACTAGATTACTGGATAATTTATTTTTCTATTCAACTCACACACAGTATTAAAAATTAATAATTCGAAATAAAAAAAAATGTAATTAAGTCAAGAAAAAGAAATAAATTTTACGATGCATGAAAATATTTTCATTCGAATTAATATTTGATTTTACCACGTATTAAATAATTATATTTTAAAAGAATAATTAATTTTAAATCTAAAAAAAAAATTCTTATCAAAAATTATAATCAAAATGAAGCATCTTGATCTTAAAATGTATATAATTACTTTTTCTTTTTTCTACTCGATTAAAATTAAAAATCTTTTAAAAAAATAATATACGTGAAAGGTAAAAGCGATATTAATCAAAGAAGAATATTAAAATAACGTGTACTTTACATAAAATATACGAACAATAAAGTAAATTTTTTTAAAATGAAAGTTTTTTTTAAAAAATAAATCTAAAAAAAAATTTTATCAATTTTTATAATCTATCAAAATTATGTTTTGTCATCACATTCATATGTAAAAAAATTAAATTTCATGAAATTATACATCAAGCAAAAAGAAAAAAATGCAATTTTTTTATTAGCCATGGAGATTCCTAACCTTTTTTTTTGTCAGGTGCATCCGCTGTAACTTAAAATACAAAAGTCAAAAAATAAAGAAAAAGACAAATTGCTGCTATAAATTTCTGCATAATAAAAACTAATTTATGTACACCAACACATTTTGTTTATAAAAGTTTTTACTTTCGCTTAAAAAAAAGAATAGTGAAACTGATTGTTCCTTCGTGTGTAAAGGAAAAATATACCCTGGTTATATATTTTTCTTTTAATAGTTACAAAAGAACAATCTTTAGATTAAGGTACTTCAGTATTAAATTCGTAGTCAGATTGTTTATTTGCAAAGACGTTAGAAATATTTTTTTTGGAATATGACTTATTTTATGTAAATGTTAAATAATGTGATTAAGACTTTAGGAGAAAATTTTTTTAAAATGAAAATCATGTAAAGATAGAAGATAAAAGGCATAAAAAATGAATTATTTAAAAAATATACTTTTATTAACATTCGTAAGTGAAATATTCAGTGTAATAATGAATAATAACGCAGGGGAGGATAATAATGAACAATCAGGACCACCGCCACCTCCTGATATATTAGAAGAGGAGCCAGATAATTTTAACGATGCATTAAAAAGTTGTTTATCAAAAAAAAATTATGGAACGTGGGAATGTATAAATCGTGGTGCATTAAGTACGTTACAATCATTAAATAACGATGATTGTTTAAATTTTGGTGAAATTCAATTAGAAAAGCCAGAAACAGAATCACGTAATTTACTTGACCTAGATTGGGATGCAAGAGATTTTGGTAGCGTTGTTAAAGCAGCATCGAATTTAATGGAAAGAAGAAGTTTAAAATGGGATTTAAGTAGATTATATCCAGGTTTACAAATGAAAATTGGTCCTATGTTAAATGGTGATGGTGTACTTGAATTTGCTGTTGATGAAAGAAATCATCTTTTTACTACTAGACATTTTGGAACAGGTAATTTAGATTTACATAAATTTTAAATCATTAATTTTACATTTAGGTAGAAAAAATATAGAAAATAGTAATAAAATTTTAAGAAAAAAAATATTATTTACAATTTACAATTTATTTTATGAAGCCAAAATATAGAGGACAAATTCTTATTTAATTATTTATTTTTAAAACAAATAGAATTTATACTACCAAGTTATAATTTGCTATAATTTTAAAAATTACTGACACGAGGAAAATATTAAAATATAATTATTTTTTATGAACTACATAATATATTGACTATTCATTATAAAGTGTTAACTTATTAAAATAATTCCTGCAATTTTCGTATTCAATTACATAAACACTTATAATTTTTCAATGCTTATTTATCTTACACTGGAAAAAAATTCTCGAACTTTTTTATTGAGTAGACGGTACGTATTATGGTCACACTATTACTAATATGAACATACCTTAAACAATATTTTCTAGGTATGAGTTATTGACAAGGTTAAAAAGTTGACTATTTTTAAAAAATTTTAAACTTGATTATTCAATTGATCGCCCATTTTAATTTTTCTGAATTAATTTAAGTAATTGATCGACCTTTTTGGGCTTAATTAAATATTATTTGTCTTCAATCGAGTCTTCAACTCGTTCACTGAAAATTCTAAGCTAGGGCTTTAAACTATACTTGAGACATAGAGTCGTTTTTTGTACAAATTTAAGACATTTTAGGCTATAAAAAAAATTTTCAATTTTTACTTATTACAGAAAAACAAATTAATATGTATTTTTAAAACAATTACATAATTGAGTAGCCAAAAAAATTTCATATTTTGAAATTGTATCTTTAAGTTATTTTATTCTTAACAGACTCGGCTCTTCAAAGGCTACTGTCGGATAAGTATAGTGATTTGACCCCCAAAACCAAATCTAGTTTAAGTAATAACATGCTAAAATTTGCTAAAATACTCGCTGGTTCCCGTTAGAATTGGATCTCTTCGCCACTACAGGCCCCAAAAATCCTAAAATAAAAAAAAAACGTTTCTTTAGGCTTTGTTTAGTTTCTTCCACCCAAGAACAGATAATACTCTAAACATTTGCTAAGTATCTTAAAATATCATTCTTTCAAAGAAAATTTTTCTGGATGTTTAGGACTCCTTTAAGACCCAGAAATACAGTTTTGAATTTTGCAAAAATTGATTTTTTGAGCATTAAAAAAAATATACTATCGTTAATTTTTTTTTATAATCCTGGTGGACTAAAAAACCATAATTTTTAATTTAAATAAATTAATTTAATCGATAGTTCAATATTTACCAAACAAGTTTTTATTTTATTGTCATATAATTATATAGCTTTGTGAAAATTACTTCCCCTATTCATTATGAAAATAAATATTATTTTATCTATATCAACATAAGAAAATAAAGTGTCCAGTTTAAGTAAAGTCAGTTTCTTGAAGTAAAAAGTGACAGACACCTTCTTCTGCATCTGTTTATTTAACTCTTAATCAAAATTATTTTTTATAGTCAAGAAAAGTGATACACTGCAAATTTTTGAAATATTTTGATTAAAACTGTTGATCAAAAATGAAGTTTTGGTTTATAATTAATTTTTTCGTATCTTGTTCCATTTGTGCTGTTGATGAAACAAATCTGATAGCTTCAAACATAGTTGAGCAACTCAAAGTTCAAAAAATTACCTTGTTCTACCAGCAAAAAGATTTAGATTCAGGGAAATTCCATATCTTGCAAAAATTAGCAAGCAGAATTCCAAGTGTAGCCATTGACATTTACAAGCAACCAAAATATCCTTCTTATTTAAATTCATCGACAACCAATTTTTTGTACGACGATCTTATTTCAGCCAAGTTTCATGTTATTTTTCTAAATGAAGACAAAGGTGAGATGTACGAAGAAAAATTGGTCGACCATTTGAAGTATATAAAAAAATCCCGCTTCTATTTGACAGATTATAAAATTCTAATGGTCTTATCAAAATGTTGCAATAATTTTGAAAGTTATGAAAATTTACTTCAAATTGCATGAAGACACAAATTTTTAGATTTTACATTACTGATAGTAAATCAAAAAGGTAATATCACGATTCACAGCTATAATCCATTTTTGAATCAATTTTTTGAAATTGACGTTATTAGTTCAAGTTTAAAGTTATTTCCGAATAAACTGGAAAATTTGCACAATTTTAATTTTAAAATTGGCGTGGTTCGAAGTTGGTGGCCTGATAGATACTTAGTTGATCGAAAAAATACATCTGGGTGGAATTTCATAGCTATTATTTTCAAGGAATCTTTAATTTTTCTCGATAAATTGAATGCTAGCTCAACTTACAAAACCTTTCCTTTCTTTCAATGGGAAATAAATGAAAATTATAATTATGTTCTAATAAAAATGGCAGCAATTACTTTATATAATTATAATCAACAAATTATACATAATTTATCAAAATTATTAGCAGTCACTCCAATTTTTTATACAAGTAAAATTTATTTCTCTATTAATTCTATTTATTCGTTGTTAATTTTTATTGGTATCATTCTTCTGGTGTTTATCGTTACTCGAATAATGAGACGTGAACGAAAAGAATGGAATATTCACAACATCTTTTTGTTATTACTGGGTTTACGTGCAGACTGTTGTTATTTTATTTTACAATCAAAAATTATATTATTAACTTTAACACTTTGTTCGGTTTTATATACAAGTGAAATTGTTACTAAATTAACAAAAATAAATATTGTTATTGAAAAAAATGAACCAATTAAAACTGTGAAAAATATTATTGAAAAAAATTTTTCTACTTGTACGTATTTTCCTGTTAATCACATAATTGCGTCTCTTAGAGATGAAAAATTTTTAGTTACCAATGACTTTCAGCAAGCTTTTAGATCGACGAATTTGTGTTCAAATAATAGTAATATTAATTACCAAAAAAATGCTCTAATTACGTCAGAAACACATTTTAAAATTCATTTGGACCAATATTTAAAAAAATACAACGGATTGATTAATTTTGAATTAGTCGATTTAGATTTTCCTTCAACACTTGAAGTTTTAAATTTTGAAAATAATTCACCTTTTATAACAAAATATGCAGAAATTATGCAACAAATTTTAGAATCAGGAATTCATTATAATTTTGAGAAAAAAAATTTTTATCAAGATTCTGAAAACGCTGGTATTAAGGAGGATTCTAAAAGTAACGGTTTATTGATAGCCTTAATTTTTGTTTTAACGATAGGTTTTTTATTTGCAACAATTTGTTTAATTTGCGAAATTTTATTGCATAAAAAAAATAAAAATTGGAAATATTTTGTAAATAATTTTAAAATTAATAATTTTCATACCCGACGTAAAAAGATTAAGCTTACCGTAAAAAAGCTTAATAAAAATAAAAGGTTATTTGTAAGAAGAGTTGAAAAAAAGAAGTGCAGACAACTTCTTCTAGCTAATATACGTATATTTAAACGTAGGTCCTAATTTGATGTCCTGAATGTGATAAACTCTCATTATCTGATAAAAATATAAAAATTTTCATTTTTGTTATTCATATGCGCCTTTCGTATTGCTACCAAACATACTTTGAAGTAATTAGTGTTTCACGATATACGAGAATAATATCGATATCGTATCGTATAGTATCCAATTTCAAGTTTACTGTGTACAATATTTGTATTTTTTGTTATCATCAAGATTCTCGCATTTATCAATTTTTCGATAATTTATTTCGAGAATATTAGAAAATATCGATCTTGATTATTTTACATAGAGGCAAGAAATAGTCAAACTAGAGAAGAATAAAGCTCAGAAGGGAATTTCAATACATTTGGAATACCAAATTACACCAAATGGTTATGGATGAGTTTAATATGTTGAAAAAAATGCCGGCTACCCTCCGTTCATTTTAATGGGTCTTCTGGGCCTAGAAAGTCCTCACAAGTTAACCAAAATACTTCTGGTTGGTCTCATTTTTTAGATGTAATTTTCACTTTTCAAACGCCGTAAGCCGCAATTTTTATCGTTAATTTTCTTATCAATGTAGCCAATTAACCTAATGGCCATTTTCGGCTAAAAGTGACCAATTTTTAAATTACTGCCAAAATTATAATTTCTGACAAAAAAGGGTTTTACGTGTCTGAAAAAATTTCTACAAGCATTAAGTTTCCGAAAACTCTTTACTCGTCTCATTTTCTTGAGTCGTTTTTAAGAAATGGCTCTTCAAAGTTAACTTAAAAAATGAGCTTTTTTAAAAAATCATAAAATTGGGACTCCGACTTCAAATTATCATATCTGATTAACAAATAATTTGAAAAAGGTATAGAAAAAAAGTTTTAGAAATTTGAAGTTTGTGAAAATATTTTGAGACTTATAAAACACATTTTCGTCAAAAATTACAAATTTCGCAGCAATTTGAAAATTGGTCATTTTTAACCAAAAATGACCATTTGATTAATTGGCTATAGTGATGAGAGAATGAATGATAAAATATTACGGTTTACGGTGTTTGAAAGTTGATACTTACACCAAAAAAAATGAGATTAACCAGAAGAGTTTTGGTTAACTTGTGAGGTTTTAGCGTTTCATTCAAAATAACTAAAAAACCCTATTGCATAACATTGAGCCCTGCGTTTCTAGGCCCAGAAGGCCCATTGGAATGAACGTGGGTAGTCAACATATTTTTTCAACATAATAAACTCATCCATAACAATTTGGTTTGATGTGGTGTTCCAAATATATTAAAATCCCCTTGTCAGTGTTAAGAAAAAGGTACTGAGATTTTTTTATTAACACCTCTGTCAGCTGAATTAGATAATTATAACAAAATTTTGAATAGTATTTATAAATATCTCAATTCTCACTGTTCTGATTTCAGCCATAAAATTGTTATTGTTGACTGGATTGCCAATATGCTTAAACAAAATGACTCTAAAACCCGCTTTGTTACTGACTAATGAATGATCTTTCACTTAAACTAGTTGATACAGGTCCTTTACATCATAATATTGATGACAATGATACCTGGGCAGACACTATTTTTATTGACAATTGTAACACTGCTAAAAGCTACGACCGTATGCTACCTCCTTTCCCAAGTAGACACGAAATTATATCTGTAACCATTGACATATTTTACCTATATATTTCTAATGTTATAAAGTTTACAGGGCATTCAATAAAATCACAGCCCATGACCTTCATTCACATTAAAGTAATTTAACTGCTCGGCCTTTTTAACATCTGAGGATGATTGTAATATTGAGGGCGGACTCTCTACATTGACTAACAACATACATAGTGTTATGGATGAACTAGCCCCTGAAAAGAAATTAATGATATGCAAAGAAGACTTTCCCTGGACAAATTCTGAACTGAGACTACTTAAATTAAAACAAGACGCAACTAGCAGACGTTACACCAAGACAGGGTCTTCTTAATGAATCCTGGCTTTAGCCAATTAGTATGAAGAAAAATCTTAAGCAGCTCTTCATGCATAATCGCATATGCAACGCTCTAGATAAAAAAGGAAACTTTTAGAAAGAATTGAAAACTCTGGGTTTGATTCCTAAAGTCAGTGTTGCTCTTCATGGTTTTCTACTTGGAGAGTTGAACTTGTATTTCTCTAAGATATCGATATCCCCTGACGAAGAACCACTTGACTCGATAAATGTTGTCAAAAATGTTCCATGTTTCGCTTTTAAAAGAATATCTGAAAATGACGTCATACTAGCTTTCTCACATGTCAATTCACAAGCAAAAGGGGATGATGACATTCCCCCAAGCATTGTAGAGAAAGAAATACCAACTATTGCTTCCCATCTCACTAAACTGTTTAATGCCTTGTTGTTAAAAGGAATCTTTCTATCATCCTGAAAAAATCAAAAAACTTAGCACTTAAAAAAGTACCAGTACCATCATCAACAACTGACTTTAGGCCCATAGCACTATTGTGCTTTTTTATCGAACGTCCTTGAGAAGCTTGCCCATGATCAAGTTGTCAGTTTTTTAAAAAATAAAAGATAATAGTTCCCCTTCAAACAGGTTTTTGAAAAACATCTTGGGTGCATCACAGCACCCAAACAGCCTTAATCAAACTTGTAGATAATATACAAATGGGTGAAGAAAATAAGCTGACCACTTTGTTACTTCAGTTCGACTTCTCAAAGGCCTTTGATAACACTTCTCCATCATTATTGCTTAAAATGCTAAAGAATTTTGGTTTTTCAAAGTCGTCGCTAAACTGGTTCTGGTCATATCTTAGTGGCAGATTCTCATGTGTATCAACTAAAACATACACACCGTCTTATCTTGATATAAACATTGCAGTGCCTCAAGAATCTGTCCTTGGCTCTCTTCTAGACACCCGCATTTTCAGATTATTTTATGCTGATAACCTACAGATTTATGTACAAGTACCCGCTAATAAAATTACTAAGGGTATTTAAAGTCTTTCACAATTCGCTAAAATAGTCGGCAAATGGGGGGAAACTAATCGCCTATCGTTAAATATGAAAAAGACTCAAGCTATAGTTTTGAGTTCTTCATATACTATCAAACAGTTTAAAAATTTAAGTATATCCAGTATTGAGGTCAGTCCTGACGTAGATAAAGTTACATTTATCGATGAAGTGACTAGCCTTGCTGTCATACTAGACAGCATACTATCATGGAAACCCTGTGTGCTCTAAATAATCAAAAAAGTGAATAAAGTCTTATATTGTCTTAAAACTATCAGATCTTGTACCTCACAACTACTATGCAAAAGTCTAGTGGAATTACTTGTAGTTCCTCACTTAAATTCTTGTAACGTAATCCACTCTAATATCTCTAACGAACTAATCACTCAGCTGCAAAGGCTTCCTAATTCCTGTATTCGATACATATTCGGAATAAGCAGGCATGAGCATATTACCCCGTACAGGAGAAAACTGGGCTAGATGACTAATTCAGCATGTACTGACTACTTTGTATCCTTAGTTATGTACAGACTGGTAAGAATCAAGGAATCCCCATTCCTCTTACCTCTATTCAAACCTTATAAGTCAGATAAACCCTCCCGTGGCCCATGAATAGATCTGGACCCTACAACTGTTACCACAGGCTGGTGACTCTACTCATTCCAAGTCAAACATTCGAATTTCTGGAATAGGATTCCCCTGACTTGCCATCTTACTCACGCTTTAAAAAATGAATAAAGCAATATATCTATAAATTAGATACTATGTAGCTGATTGACAGCAGATTTTATATACTTTTCTTTCCTTTTCTTTGACTTCATTATTGAGGCATATTTATCTATTGACGTACTAATCTATTGACTTCATCAAACATAGCCAAATTATTCTTGTCATTATATTACATTACATTATCTTATAAACTAAAATTTTATATTTTTCTTTATTTATTATAACATGTATATATAAAAGATTTACTTATTTATTGTAAGAAATTTAAAGCGTGTGCTATTTTTGTTTCACAAAATAAATATTACTATTATAAAATAAATATTTAATGACTTATTATTCTCTTTATTGGTTGCTTGGTCAACAAGTTTTTTGATAATTGTCATTTATTGTTTATATTTTTTATTCATATTATAAATTTCATTAAATTATATTGATATACAAGTAAATATTTTTATGTACATATCATTTTAAACTATTTAATATATTGTAGTTTTGAAAAAAATTATGCATCGCCCTTTATATATTTTAAATTAATTGCATGTGTTGCATATTGCAACCGTAAAAATGTTAAGTCCGTGTATTTAATAAAGAATAAAGAATGAAAAATAAAGAATTAGTTTAATATAATTATCCCAAATATACCTATGAAACTTAAAATTTAATTTAAGTAAACAAAATTATGAAATTAAAAAATAATTTATTTTGGTATTAGAACCAAGAATTTTTGATAAATTTGCTCTGAAATCATTTTGCACTTCATTAGTTCCAGCTAAAAGGCATATTATATAAAGTAAGATGAAGTTAGTGCATATTTATATTTAATATACATATAGCGCGAGCAAATAATGTAAGTCTTATTATGTAACTTAAAAATATTATTTTTTTAATTTCGAGAGAAAAAACCCATATGCTAAATAAAATTATAATAAACTAAGTAAAAAAGATGTATTACATAGTAATTTACAACATGTAATTTTATATTTTTCTATTTTTCTATTATAAAATATGCAAATATTATGGCATTATCCTATTTTTATACTCTGAATTATTCTTCAGTTTATACACATATTATATTGATTAATTTATGCTTGAAAAACAAAGTTATCATTAAAATAATAATAATTTTTTTAAGAGGGTGAAAATTAAATGTTGGAAATTACAACCTACAATTATGGATAAGTATATTATATTATATTATATTCGTTGAAAACATAACAAGTACCCTCAATTTATTCCAATGTTCCTCCTGGGTACCACCTACACTAGTCTCTTTGTTAAATAAGGGATAAGAATAGGAGGCTTACAAGGTCAAAATTTTCATATTATTTTTGCATAATTTAAAGTTAAAAAAAAAATATTAGACATGTATTTTTTTGTTTCTTTTTTAAATTACGAAAATTAATGAAGTTGTAAAGATTTCAATAATCAGATGTTTGTCAGAAGTGTGAAGACACAATGTATTTTTATTTTTTTTAAAAACAAAAAAATAAAAGATAAAAAACTCCGGTGGGCATAATTTTTTGTTTAAGGAAATTATAATTTTTCAATTCCGAATCTTCGATCTTATGGAAATTATTTAACCTTTAGCCTACACTAGGGGTCCAACGGACCCCAGGCAATATTCGCATTGATATTTTAAATATTTAGCGCGTGATAAGAGACTTGTGCTGTCATCTTTCAAGAGTTTAAACATGTATTTTTATGATACAAAACTTCGTTTAACTTTAAACTCGATTGTTTGAGCCGGGTACTCAAGTGAATTTAACCATTATAAAGCGTGGGGTCCATAAGGCCCCGTGTGCAGGATACGCTGTTTTTGATATATTTTTTTATTTAATAAAAGTTACTAAAAATAATTGTTAAAAGGTACGTATAATATCAAATATCTAAATTATCATGTATTTAAGGGGTTTTATATATTTTATTGTATTTTAGTAGCTGGGGTCCGCCGGACCCCATGTGCAGGCTATGCGATTTTCAAGAGGTGTGCAGGCTAAAGGTTAATAAATCTTTTATTAACGGATATTAATTGTCATGAAAAAAAATCAATCAAAATGTGTTATAAACAGAATAAGTCCTTAAATTGCTAAATCCGAAATTACGTGATGAAATCAACTGCCATTTGGTACACTTATTATATATTAAAATATTGCAATTTTGGGCAATAACTTTTTTATTTTTGGCCTGATTTCTCTTGCATGAGCAAAAAAAATTTGACTACGGCATCGAATGTTAAAAGTTAAAGTTAAAATGTCTATAAAAAATCAAGTACAAGACCTAGGAGGTTGAAAATTAGGCTGATAACTTATTTTCAATAGTACTTTCAGAGAAAAATATTTTGGGACAGATTTGAAGATCCGAAAATTAGTTTTTCATACACTTGAGAAATATCTACCCATAAACCTTATTTATCTTTATGTAAAATTTTATATTTTTAAGATTTTAAATTAGGTGAATTTCGTTAAATGATCACTGCTTGCCAAGTCAACATCTAATTAGTTTCCGCAGACTTACAGCGATTTCAAACATTAAAAATATGAACTTCTAAAAAGTTTCATTAGTCTTAAACTGCCCGAGTCATGTATGTTATGTTTTGTTATGTCTTAAGATAAAAGTAGCTACAAATACTTATTTTCAGTTGAATTTTCGGAAAAAAATAGTTTGAACCAATTTCTGCGTCCAGTCCAATTTGGGACCAGTTGGGGTAGAATTCCTCACATATATAGAAATTAATATTCTTAAGTAACAGTCTATGCAAAATAAAAAGAAATTGTATTATTGGAAACCTTGTGCTAAAATTAATCTAAGTACAATAATTAACTAAATTAAAACAATGTCATTTACAACCATTTAAGTTTGCCAAGGTTATAATTTAAGAATTTAATATAATTTTTCATTACAAGGGATATAATACTAGTAAGTCATTATAAATAATGTCGCTATAGATAATGTCATTATATATATTCTATATAGTCATTATAAATAATAGTCTGAGTGAAAATATGCGGAATAAACAAATATGCATGTTATTTATTATTTTCATATTTTTAAATTTCATCGTATTTCAAAAAATACACTTTCCTCTCTCTTCAACATTAACATTTTTTCTCCCAAGTGGGTTGAATTCATTTTTTATGAAGATTAAAAGAATTCTTCAAAAAGCTTTTAACCACTCGAGGAAGAAAAAATTAATACTTTAAGTTCTTTTAAATTTTGATTTAGATAATTAGTATACAACAGTTTTTGATAATTATAAGCATTAACAAAGCGAATATGTCGTAGAGAAGTAGAAAAATCCGTGATTTGGCCAAATCCCTAGTGATTTGGCCAAACCGTACGTAGTGGACTAATGAAAGTTTCAATCGCCTACTTCCCTAAAATTTTTAGTGAAGTAGAGGAAAATTATAGTTGTTGTCTACTACACCGATAGCCTTTAGGGAAGTACATGAATTGTTTACTTCTCTGATATAAACTCAGTGGAGTAAACTAGTTTATTTTTTTTGTTTACTTCATGGATGGCACCTAGGGAAGTAAAGGACAAAGAGATACCTTATATCTTTTATTATATAATAAAAATTATTGCAAAAAAGAGAGTTACAATTTTTAATTAATATAAACATTCCTTATTAAACATTGTCATTTACATTTTTTTTTTTAAATTTTATTTATTATTAGGACATGAAAGTCCTGAATGACATCGAGAATTGCACGAGTTTCCTGACTTAAAACATTTCATGGTTGGCTAGAAACAATTTTAAATAAAATTTGAATGTACCTCCGAGATTCCGATAAATTTTGATTGTAGGGTACCTACTGGTCCTAAAAAAAAAAAAAAAAAAAAAAAATACGCTCGGCGCTTTTTTTTTGCCCCAAATAGTGCTATCTCGGTGAATATATTCAAAAAAACGTTTGAAAAAGAAATAATGAATTATAAATCTTACAAATTTAATTGTAATATACTAGAATATAGAAGAAAAGTTAAATTTGTACATGTTTATGTATTTTTAACTCATCTGCGCAGACCCAGATGTAATGGATGATCCTCGGGATGGTCATTGAGGCTGCACAACTGACCTAACTGAAAAAACTACATAAAAACTACATACCCGGGTCAAGATGTGTTTTTTATTAGAGAAAGTGTACTGGGCCGTTGCGTCTATCATTTTTCTAGACCGTGTAGGGTTTTGGAACGGTGTTTGGACACTTTTACTGGAGTCAAAACTAAATATTTTTAATTTTTTCGAATTTGATGAATAATATAAGATGAAAAAATTTGTAACGAGTTTGTGCAAACACAATAAATGAGCATGGAACATGTTTATGTATAATAGAAATTTTTCTAAAACGAAATAGGAAAATGTTAGGACATTTAGGACAAATAGGTCCTAATTAAAAGGAAAATGTTCCTAAAACGAAATTATTCTAAGTACATTTTACCCCCCCCCCCTCCCAGAAACCATCCGTTTTTCACCCTCCCAGTGGTGGTAGTTTTCCCCAAGTACCCCTCCCTATGAACATGTTCCATGCTAATAATTGTAAGCCATATTAGGGGGATAAAACCCCCTAGTAAGAAGCTTTCTTTGGGAGTATGAATAAGAAAAAGGGGCTTTGCTATTTTAAGGGGATTTTTACTTAATGGATAAAATATCCAAAATATCAAAAATAAAATTTATTGCGTCGATTTATTACGCACGCATACAGCGTCAATTTGACTTGGTGAAATTATTATGCAAGCGTACTGCGAAAAATTGACTTGATTAACGTTACGCGTGCGTAAATTTTACGCTTTATAAGTTTTGCCCCAATCACAGTACTAGCATCCCTTAAGTTAAAAACCCCGAAAAATAGTAAACTCCCTTTTTTTGCTCATACCCCCAATGGAAACTCTACTCGGGGGATATTATTTCCCTAATATTGCTTATAACTATTTTTATCTGAATCTTAGTTTTTTCATCAAATTCGAAAAAAGTATCGACTCCAGTAAAAGTGTCCAAAAACCGTACCGAAACCCTACATGGTCTAGAAAAATGATAGACGCAACGGTCAAGTACACTTTCTTTAATAAACACATCTTGACCCGGGTATGTAGTTTTTATGTAGTTTTTTCAGTTAGGTCAGTTTTGCAGCCTCAATGACCATCCCAAGGACCATCCATTACATCTGGGTCTGCGCAGATGAGTTAAAAATACATAAACATGTACAAATTTAACTTTTCTTCTATATTCTAGTATATTACAATTAAATTTGTAAGATTTATAATTCATTATTTCTTTATCAAACGTTTTTTTGAATATATTCACCGAGATAGCACTATTTGGGACCAAAAAAATAGCGCCGAGCGGATTTTTTTCTTTTTTGTTTTTTCAGGACCTGTAGGTACCCTACAATCAAAATTCATCGGAATCTCGGTGGTACCTTCAAATTTTATTTAAAATTGTTTCTAACCAACCGTGATTTGCAACTATTAGTGCCGCATAATTTTTTGGCTGATTTACAGTTGCATTTGCTGAAGCCTTTTCCACCAGTCAAAGATTGTTGAGTAGTACCTTCAAGTAACGGAATTAAAACATCTTTAGGCACTCCGGAAATTTTAATTAGCTTTGATTTACATTTATGCAAATCGGTTCTCGGAAAATATCCGTTTGTGACACCTATTTTTGTTCCGATTTTGTATAAATCATTCTTTTTGTCCAATACAACGCCTCGTATGTTTAAAAAATCTAATGGCCCATGGTCAACTGATGGTGTTGTTACAGTAACTTCACCACCTTCATCTAGAGGAGGAAAAGTATCAGAGCAAAATTTTACACTTAATTCTCTTTGTTCTTCACTTCCCTGAGAGCCATCCGTGAAGTTGACAAATAAAATAAATTAGTTTACTCCACTGAGTTTATTTCAGTGAAGTAGACGATTCATCTACTTCCCTAAAGGCTATGGGTGTAGTAGACAACAACTATAATTTTCGTCTACTTCACTAAAAATTTTAGGGAAGTAGGCGATTGAATCTTTCAATAGTCTACTACGTACGGTTTGGCCAAATCACGGATTTCTCTACTTCACTACGACATATATAAGTAGGTGGAACAGTATATAAACCCTTTCTGCAAAAAACACCCATATGCAACTTAATACAACTCGATATGTTTTTCTATCTTTCTCACTCCAATCCCAGTATTTCCCACTGAAATGACTGTTAATTAATAACAGCAAACATTGTATTATCTACGTGGATAAATATGATGTACCTTAGTTCTATTTGACTTGAATTTTATTGGTAAAAAATTTAGCGAATGCGCAAAACAGTTTTTCTTCTTTTCTAATAAAATTAATAAAGTACATTCGAATAAAATTTTTTAAATTTATTTAATAACAGTTTTCGAACAGGTTCAGATATCAGTTATTAAAAATTACAGTTTCTTAAATAAACTTTACAAATAGTTTTCAATTTTATCATGCATTTCAATAATTTGACTTTTAAGGGGCTAACATTAATTGGTTTATGGCTACCAGATAACCGTTTAAATTCAAAATATTTTGAAATATTTTATAGAGTTTGCAGTGTTACTCTAGTTATAAATTTACATTTGGGTTATTTGTTTCAAATAAGATTTTTAAAATATGATAATCCAAATCCTGATGAATTTGACGAAGTATTTTTGTTTCAATTTATTATATTACTTGTTTGTTCAAAATCTCTGAATATTTTAATTAAAAGAAATAAGTACATTAATTTGGATAGATTATTGAACGATGATCTCTTTAAACCCAAATCCATAGAAGAAGAGCGAATATACAAGCAATATGAAAAAATTAACAGGTAACATAATTATTTAGCTTAAATAAATGTATTTTTTAAAGTTTTTTTTTTTAATTTTTTAGAATTACTGCTATTGGTTTTAATGCACTGGGAATCCTGGCAACCACTATTGTCATAAGTTTGTCAGTAATTGTAATAATTTTTGGAAATGTAGAAAACAAAACTAATCGTGATTTGCCAGGAAAACTTTTATTTCCTTTTGAAGTTAACAACAGTAATTATTGGGCAGTATTTTCATGGGAATTTATCATAATCGTTATTGTTGGTTTGACCACTAGTTTATGTGATTGTGCTAATTTTGGTTTTATTATCCAAACTTGGATTCAATTAGAAATTTTAAAATTACGCATAATATCTTTACCAAACATTGTTAGATCAGCTTACAAATCTAAATTGAGTACAAAAGAAGTTCAAGAAATTGAAGAAAATGCATTAAGGAAAATAATTATCTATCATCAAAAACTATTATCGTAAGCAAAAATTAATATTTTTATTATTACTTTATGAATACGAATGCAATGAATTTATCTTAAAATAAGTTTTGAAATAAATTATTTAGTTTTGGAAAAGCTTTGAGTGAAACTTTAGAAAATATTATTTTCATTTTATTTTCAATTTGTGGGATATCCATGTCAGTAACAATTATTCGATTAGCTGCTAATTACAATAAATTATCTCTTGTTTTACTGTTCTCAGTGTATTTTACAGGATTAGTATCACAAATTTTTTTATATTGCTATTTTGGACAAATAATGACAACTAAGGTATATTTTTTAGTTACATTAAATTTGGTAAAATATTTATCTAATTATTTGGTTCATAAATTAATTTTTAGAGTGAAAGTTTGTATCTGAAAATAATAGAAATGGACTGGCTAATACTGAATCGTAATTCACAGAAAAGTTTGAGTTTTATGATGCTTCGTTCAATAAAACCTATGAAAATAATCAGTTGGCATTTTATTCTTTTATCTCTCCCAACATTCGCAAGCGTAAATATTTAATAATTTACTATTCTCCAAATTTATATAACTGAAATACATTTTACGTTTAAAATTTTTTTTAGGTTCTAAGATTATCGTACACGATATTTAATATGCTGACTCAATTTCAGTAGTAATAGTACTTTGTACAGTATTCAAGTTATTTGGCGAAGGTTTTTTGCAGTTTCCCTACGACTTTAAACAAATGCTAATATATTAATGGAATTTTGCTGAAAACTTATATTGTATTTAAAATTTCAGGATAATTTAGTTACTAAAGTAGAATTATCAAATTTTGTAATATAATTATGTTTTTTTTTTTTTTCTAATAACGTTGATTTATTAGCTAAGCTTTTGAGTTAATTATTAGTTACTTTATTGATAGAGAAAACAATTAGTTAGACTATGTAATAGCAAAAATTATTATTGTAGAAATACAGAGTATTTTATTATTTTACATATCTAGGGCAAAAAAAGCCTATTTTCTGCCCTAGAGAGACGGCTTTTTTGCCCATTATATGTAAAACTATGTTTTATAACACGGGAAAAAGTATAGGGTTCAACTTTTGCAAGCTGTCTGCACTCGCTCGTCCATACAACTGCATGCAAAGCCAAAACCAATGTTTCATCCCTTGTTTAATAAATAGCTATTAAACCTAGTTTTAACGATTTTTTTTTAACATATCTATCTTGAATCTCGTATTTAATAACAATGTATGGCATTTTATACATCTGCAATATATTTACTGTCCCCAGGATGTGAAAATGAGGGAAATTTACCCCTAAAATTTATAAAAAATTAGAGAAACGGTGAAAATTTGGTTTTTACTTTTTCTTATGTAATATGTAGAAAAATCTAAGAAAAGAACCAATAGTTGTTATAAATGGTATCCGGAAAACTTATGATTTGTCTGTACTCAATTGTGTATAGTATGATGTTCGTAGGACTTAAAGCTGTTATGTTAAAAATGTAGTCTACAAATTCAATTTTGATTGATTGATTGATTGATTGGTGTTTTTATTTACACAGAATTGTACAAAATTTAAGATACAGAGTTAAATGTAAATAGATAATATTGTGCAAGCACGTTAATTTACAAATGTTTTAAAATAAGAAATTAAAGTAAAAGTATAAATCCTAGTTAATATTGGTAAAAAAAAGAAAAATAGAAAGTTAATATTGGTAAATTTTAGATATTTGATAATTTTAGATTATAAAATATAAATTATAAATTTTAAATTATAAATTTTAACATTACAAACTTTAACACTTAGCATATATTAGGGAAGAATTTGGAAAAGGGGAGAAGTATGGAAAGGGGGAAGATAGGAAGTAATCTGTAAGAAGAAAGGGCAATTTATCAAAGGGTATTTGCGAAAATTTTTATGAGAGAGAGGAGGTAGAGTCTTGTTGCAGGAGATATTGATAGATATTGTGTTTGAATGAGTCTATGGTAGGAGCAAGGCGAATATATTCAGGTAGAGTGTTCCAGAAGTCGAGCATGTGAACTAAAGAGGAATTGTTGAATTGGGAACATTTAGAAGTAGGGACTTTGAGGCGTGGGCGAATATGGGGGCGAAGATTTCTGGAGGGAATGTAGATGTTAATTTTATCTTTTAAATAGAAGGGGAGATTTTTGCTTAAGATGTTATATATATAGACTGCACAAAAGTATTTTTGACGAAGTCTTACATTTAGCCACCCTAGTTTGAGTCTAGCAGGGGAGGTCCTGCTGGAAGGTAGAGTTTGAGCACTTCGAGGGAGATACCATCAGGACCTTTAGATTTTGTTGTAAATTGCTTGAATGCCCAATTTAAGTTATCCATAGTAATGTTAGAAAATTTAAAAGGAGGTCTAGTTGAAGTTATTGAACTATTGCTGGGTTTAAGGGAGGGATCAGAATTTTGTGTTGATAAGAAATAGTTGTTGTGCTGATCTGGGGTAAATCGAGGTTTAGTGGCTGTTGAAGGAGTAGTGAGGCCAAGATGCTCTAGTTCATTCCAGATTATGGCAGGGGGATTGTCAGATAGTTTTTCAGAGAAAAATTTTATTTTTTCTGCGGAGATTTTATCGTTCTGGTCGTCTCTAAAATTACGGTAAGCATCGAAGCGTTGCTAAAATGCACTTGCGCTTGTATTGTAATTTTGCTGTACCAATTAATATGTTGTGTTGTGTATTTTAATTATAATAAAAACTGTTGCGAAATATTTAAAAATACTGAGCCCAATCCTACGAATTGGGGATAGAATCAGGAATAGCTATATTCTACTCATGAAAAGGAATTGATGTTTTTGAAGCTGAAACTAAGTTCTAAAAGTGCACAAGACTGCAAGGAAGCAAAAGTCTTATTGTTGACTATGGTGTTGTGGTATCTTGGAATAGGTGCATAGACATTTTTATCTTGGACTTTGGTGATCCTAAGGAGAAGGCAGCATTGTAGGAATTTACAGCCTTGGAAAGGTGCTTTGACTGATGCGGCAAGTAGGTTACGACTACCGAAAACAGTAAGTGGAGGCTGCAGAGACGATCGTTTCTGAAGGAGAGTTCGAAAACTATAGGAGTCTACAACTATGCATAAGTAGAATATAATCGAAAAGGATAATTAAATATAGGCAATCGACGAAATTTAAATAAGGGCTTATACGACGGCAATCTGAAGAGCCTTAATTTAGTGGAAAAATCGATTTCTGGCAACAGTTTTTATTCTGGCAAAAATTTTAAAAAACTTAATAGATGAAAATACAAAAGAATTTTCTTTGATGCCCCGCTTAGAGTCTAGGAAAAGACGAAAAAAAATTTTACAAATTTAGAAATTAATGCAATTTTTTACTCTTTATCGGATTCTACTTTTTAACCTGATTTAAATGGAGTTTGAATCGCGGAAATGCGTTAAAAAATGATGTCAGTATTAAGTTGTTTAAAAAGAAGACCCTTTTATCATCACCTCTTTATTTTTTCCAATTCCCGGTGGATTTTCGAAATTCAAACTTTGTTGTAATCGGGTTGAAGAATGGATTAAATATATGCAATAAAATTTACGATTATTTTACAATTGCAAATTTTTTTTTATTAGCCACGTGTTAAAATGATAAAATATATCTGAGATTTTTATATTTTTTTAAAACAAAACGATTAAAGCTGGTGTAGCCATTAATGCTCGCGACTATACCAGGAGTTATGAGACATTACTTTTCTGCAACTTTCAGGTCATACAATCAAACCTTTGAAGGATAAAAACATCCACTTATAACAAGTAAAATATTTTTTTATGTATGTATTATAATAACATATATGAGTAGCATCCAAAAATTTGTTAAATAACTCGCTGATTCCCGTTGAAATTAGATCTTTAGGCCATTACAAGCCCCTAAAAAACGAATGAATTTTTCAAAAATCAATTTTGTGTGCATAAAAAAAATATACAATCATTAAATTTTTTTTATAGTCCTTGTGTGCTGAAAAAACATAACTTTTAATTTAAATAAATTATAAATGATATAAAAATTAATTTAATCGATAGTTTAACATTTAGCAAAAAAAATTTTATTTTTTTATAATATTTAGTTTTATGAATATTACCTTCCCTATTCATTATGAAAATAATTATTATTCTATCTATTTTAACATCAGAAAATAAGGTAGCAAGTTTAAGGAAACTCAGTTTCTTGAAGTAAAACGTTAGTGCCAGATACCCTCTTACTTTTGAATTAAGTTTTTGTATCTGTTTATTTAACTCTGAATAAAAATTATTCCTTATAGTCAAAGAAAGGGATCCTTTGCAAATCTTTGAAATATTTTGTTTAAAATTGTTGATTGAAAATGAAGTTTTGGTTTATAATTAATTTTTTTGTATATTATTCTACTTGTGCAATTGATGAAACAAATCTGATAGCTTCAAACATAGTTGAGCAACTCAAGGTTCAAAAAATTACCTTGTTCTACCAGCAAAAAGATTTAGATTCAGGAAAATTCTTTATCTTGCAAAAATTAGCTAGCAGAATTCCAAGTGTAGCCATTGACATTTACGAACAACCAAAATATCCTTCTTATTTAAATTCAACGACAACCAATTTTTTGTATGACGATCTTATTTCAGCCAAGTTTCATGTTATTCTTCTAACTGAAGACAAAGATAGGCTGTACGAAGAAAAATTGATTGACCATTTGAACTATATAAAAAAATCCCGTTTCTATTTGACTGAGTATAAAATTCTAATGGTCTTATCAAAATTTTGCAATGATTTTGAAAGTCATAAAAATTTACTTCAAATTGCATGGAGACACAAGTTTTTAGATTTTACATTGCTGATAGTAAATCAAAAAGGTAATATCACGAGTCACAGCTACAACCCATTTTTGAATAAATTTTTCGAAATTGACATTCTTAATTCAAGTTTAAATTTATTTCCGAATAAACTGAAAAATTTGCATCGTTTCAATGTTAAAATTGGTGTGGTTCAAAGTTTGTGGCCTGATAGATACTTAGCTGATCGAAAAAGTACGTCTGGATGGAACTACTTAGCTATTCTTTTCAAAGAATCTTTAATTTTTCTCAATAAATTAAATGCTAGCTCAACTTACGAAACCTTTCCTTTCTTTCAATGGGAAATTAATGAAAATTATAATTATGTTTTGATAAGAATGATAGCAATTACTTTATGTAATTATAATCAACAAATTATACATAGCTTGTCAAAATTATTAGCAGTCACTCCAATTTTTTATGCAAGTAAAATATATTTTTCTATTAATTCTATTTATTCGTTATTAATTTTTATTAGTATCATTCTTCTGGTGTTTATCGTTACTCGAATAATAAGACGCGAACGAAAAGAATGGAATATCTTTAACATCTTTTCCTTATTACTGGGTTTACGTGCAGACTGTTGTTATTTAATTTTACAATCAAAAATTATATTATTAACTTTAACACTTTGTTCAATTTTATATACATGTCAAATTGTCACTAAATTAACAGAAATAAATATTGTTATTGAAAAAAATGAACCAATTAAAACTGTGAAAGATATTATTGAAAAAAATTTTTCTACTTGTACGTATTTTCCTGTTAATCACATGATTGCGTCTCTTAGAGATGAAAAATTTCTAGTTACCAATGACTTTCAGCAAGCTTTTAGATCGACAAATTTGTGTTTAAAAAATAGTAATATTAATTACCAAAAAAATGTTCTGATTACATCAGAAACACATTTTAAAATTCATTTGGACGAATATTTAAAAAAATTCGATGGGTTGATTAATTTTAACCTAATTGGTTTAGATTTTCCTTCGACACATGAAGTTTTAAATTTTGAAAATAATTCACCTTTTATAACGAAATATGCAGAAATTATGCAACAAATTTTAGAATCAGGAATTCATTATAAATTTGAGAAAGAATATTTTTATCAAGATTCTGAAAACGCTGGTATGGAAAATTCTAAAAGTAATGGTTTATTGATAGCTTTAATTTTTGTTTTAACTACAGGTTTCTTATTTGCAATAATTTGTTTAATTTGCGAAATTTTATTGCATAAAAAAAATTAAAATTGAGAATATTTTGTAAATAATTTTAAAGTTAATAATTTTAATAATGTTCAATATGTTGTAATTAAACTTTAGTTTACTTAGACTTCCCCGGTTCATAGGGTCAAACGTTCTACTTTCATTCCTAATTGCGTAAAATGCTATTACGTTTCAAATTTTTTTTAAGTTTTAAGATCATCATACAGGATATTTAATTTACTGACTCAATTTCAGTAGTTGTAGAATTTTATACAGCACTCAAGTTATTGGTGAAGGTTTTTTGCAATTTCCCTACATCTTTAAAGAAACACAAATTTATGAATGAAATTGTGCTCCAGACTGATGTACTTAGAAATTAAGGATAATTTAGTTTACCTTTTGAGCAGTCCTACATTTGCGTAATTGATTATAGTTATTTAAATGATAGAAAAAAGAATCAGTTAGACTATGTAATAGCAAAAGTAATAATTGTTGAGATACAGCTTATTTAATTGTTTAAAGCCCAAATTTTAGCTGCTTTGTATTCTGTTAACTTTTTTAATTATTTGATTATTTAATTTTATGCATCTTTTAATTGTAAGTTATATATAATAATACGCGTACCTACTGACAAAAAAATTTGGTTATGGCAAACGGAAAAAAATGTATTTGATTATTACTTAATGTACTTTATCTTAAAACAGAGAATTTATAAACAGTTTAAGTTTTACAAATTTAAAAAAAATTTTTTAAATTTCTAAGAAAGAGTTTTAACTGCAGAAATTCAATTTTACGAATAAAAATTTTCTTTACTATTAAAATACAAAGATTTCGAAAAATGATTTTTTGACTGAAAAAAATCCGGTATCACGGAATTCTGGTTGTACATAATACTCCAGTCAAAATACGGGTTTGGTTGTATTTTCACTGGAGAAGACGAGATTTGCACTACTATAGGTTTTTTGGGTCGCTGAAGACGAAAATCGGGGTCATTTCGTATAGAAATATTTGCAAAAACGACCCCCGAAAAGGGGTTTTTTTTACATATACGCACTTTGAGCGCTCAAATTTACACCATACGAGGTGTTTGGGTCGCTGATCAAGAATTTCGACTTCTTTTTCATTAAGAACCAATATTTCACCCTTAAAATAGCTAAAACTAACTCTAAAAGGAGTGTTTTTGCTATTATCGTACTTTTAGCATCCAAAATATGCCCATATAGGTTTTTTGGGTCGCTAATCAATAATTTCTACATTTTTTTCATAAATAATTAAAATTTTACCACTAAATTGGCTAAAAATACCCCCCAAAAGAGGGTGTTTTTGATATTTTTGTACTTTTAGAATCCAGGATGTGCCCATATAGGTTTTTTGGATCGCTAATCAAGAATTTGGACATTTTTTTCCATAAATTATCAATATTTAAAATATTCAAAAAGGAGTCGAAATTCTTGAATAGCGACCCAAAAAACCTATATGGGCATATCCTGGATGCTCAAAGTGCAAAAATAACAAAAATATCAGCCCCACCTTTGGGGGTAACTTTAGCCAATTTAGGGGTAAAATTTTAATTATTTATGAAAAAAAGTCGAAATTATTGATTAGCGACCCAAGAAACCTATATGGGCATATCTTGGATGCTAAAAGTACGATAATATTAGCAAATACACCCCTTTTAGGGTTAGTTTTAGCTATTTTAAGGGTGAAATATTGATTATTTATGAAAAAGAAATCATAATTCTTGATCAGTGACCCAAAAAACCCGTATGGTGCAAATTTGATTGCTCAATGTTCGAATATGTAAAAAAAACCCTTTTTGGGGATAGTTTTTGCAAATTTAAGGGTGAAGCCCCCATTTCTTTGCGAAATAACCACGATTTTCGTGTTTAGCGACCCAAAAAACCTATAGTAGAGCAAATCTCGTGTTCGTCAGTGAAAATACAATCCTCCCACGTATTTTGACTGGAGTATAACGAATTTTTTTAATCGTTTAAACTATTGCAGAGAAATGAAAACTTCAGAAAATTAAAAAAAAAGGTACCTATGGTACTAAAGGTACCAATGTGCATTTCATAACTAACTAAAAATTTTTTTTATTTACTTTTCTTTATGGTTTATGAAATTTGTAACAGTTTAAACAAAAAAAAATCCATTCGTCACAACATTAATTCCAATTGCAGCAATCGGAATTTTTTTTAAGCTAATTGCTTTAGATTTTCTCTGTTTTATATGCAAATATGTGTACTTGTTTTCTAAAATAATTATAAACGAATTGATTATTTCTAGCATTCTATAAAAAATTTTTAATTCCGTTATTTCAATTATTGTGTTAAATTTATTTCTCAAATTATAAATTTATAATTTATTATAATTTATTATAAATTTTTTATTTATGATTTGCCAAAACAATTTTCTGTATTTTGAAATTTGGCAGACAGCATAGTTGTAAATCTGCGCTTTGGATAGCACTTTTGTTACTATTTATTGTTAATAAATTATTTGTAAAAGAAATTATTCTAAAAGAGATTAAAATAAATCTAATTTTGCACGCATACTAATTATCAACATATTTCTTTATTCGTTAATTAAAATAAAAACATAATTTATAAAATTCATTTTTTAAGCTGGATTTGTTTTAGTGCTTATATAGGGAAAAGTAACTTTCAGTAGCAGAGTATAAACAACTAGAATTCAAATTTTGACCACCCAGGTTGGTAGCTCATGCATAAGATGACATTTTGGAGATTTTCTGTATTTTATTTTCGCTTAGGCAGGCAAATAATATCATAAGTGCTACAATGTCGGATCCAGAATGTTGGGGCGATCGTAATAAGTTATATCTCCCCTGTGCACCAAAAATCACTTTTTTTTTATTAATTCTTTTGTTTTTTTTTTACAATTTTCATAAGTAACATGCATACTAAATTTAGCCATCCCCACCCCTGAGAAAATTTTCTGGATACGCTAATATATATAACTCGATGGGCGAAAAATTTTTAAGGAAAGCATGATTATTCCCAACTTCATCTGGTCCTCGTACTATAGTGAACACGCTATAAAAGGCAAGAATTGATGCTAAATTGATGCTACTTTATCATAATAGTAAATACAGGTACAGGATTTTCACAGGATTACCTTCAAAAGTTTTTACATAACTTTTTGTTATTATAAAAGTCAACAAGTTTTTAAAGTAACAGGAATATTATTAATGATATTTTTAATTAATTAAATCAAAACATATTTATTTTAATTTATTTATTGATCCTTCTTTTTGCAACTTGTTTATGTAAACTCCGAACTATGACTAATAAAGATTACACATTTTTTTTAATTTTATGAGATTTATTTCTAGTTTTCTATATTTTGGCTTATAGTCCATAAACGTTGATAAATTTTCTAAAATTCAGTATAAAAAATTTTTATTACAATTTTCTATACTTATATGTATGGATCTTATATGAATAAGCAAATCCTTAATAAAATCTAGGTCACCCAAGACTCAAACCACCTTTTTACTTAAACATATGTCGGTAACTGGTATGAAGGTAGAATCCAGTCACCTCTAGAAAAAACCATGTGCCGATATATCTTTATGTAAACAACTTTTCAAGTTCATTTCAAGGTGGCAGCTCTGTCAAGGTCATAGAATGTTTCTTACTTAACTTTTATTTTTCAGGTTCAATACTGATGAAACAACTTGTAATTCCATTCTTACTTGGGTTCAAGTTCAACTTAGCCTCGCTATTGCCATTGCTCTTTGGTGTTTTAATTCTTGTTACGAAAAAAGCATTAATTTTAACGAAAATCGCTATGTTCATTGCTGGTCTTCTTGGATGGAACTCATTTTTAAATTCACATTATGGTTCACCTGGAGGAGCATCAAATTATTTTAACAATAATGGTTATAAATATTTTCAACCCTTTTTAAATACTTCTTATCAGAAATAACATTTTTTAGCGGTTCATAAATCGAAAATTATTACCATTTTATATTAGAAACTAGCACGTACATAAATAAAAAAGTACAAAAATTTATTTTCTAAATAAATAATTTTTTTTATAAATCAAAAATTCTCTATAAAAAAAAAATCAAAAATTTTATTTCGTTCATTTAATTTCGATCCTGTTTTTTGTGTACGTTAGCATAAAATAATTTATTTGATTGTAATTGCCATTTAATACTTTTACGATTGTTTTTAATGATAGTTAGAAAGAATTTAAATACCGCTATTTTTTAACGTTTTTTTTTTCTCAATGTAAACTTACGTTATGCAAAAAAATAAAAACGACCTTTCCATTTTTTTTATTTCAAATAAATTATAATACCACTATCGTTATTTGAATTTAAATTTAGATTTTTTTTGGTCATTGAATATTATGGGACAAAAGAATCATAAATTACGTAGAAAAAAAGAAATTTTAATATTTTAATTAAAAATACAATCTTTTCTTTAGAAACGATCAATAATGATTAAGAATAAAGTGAAAATTTAATTAATTTCCTTTTACGTAGATTTAAAATAACTTTTTCTAAATGCACGTTAATTGTTTATTTTCTTGAGTCACACATTTAAATATATAATATAAAACCGTATTTAATATAAAATAATTAATATTTAGGTTTTAACAATTATCAAGGTCATTACGGTCAATACACGAACGGTGGTTACGGTTATGGATACGATCAGCCTTATCAAAATCATCATCAACAACATTTTGTACCAATTAATAATCATCACCAACATCTTCATTCATCTTATCCATATCAACCATATAGGGATGCTACTGAACATAATGTACATTTTCCATTTGGGCAACATGTTATTAGAGAAGTTGTCAATGTTTATGATAGTGATAATACTAAAAAAACTGAAGAACCTGATAAAAGAAAAAGAAAAAATTTTGTTTGGGAATAAAATATTTTTAGTTTTTTAGTTTTTTAATACTTTATTTTTATTGTATATAATGATCTCAATAAATTTTTTACAATTAATTAATTCAATATTTCAAATTCATTCATTTGTTATTAAAATGTCTTGCACTAAAAAAATAAAGGTGTCTGGAAAAAAATAGCCTGGTTGCATTCAAAATTAATAGTGCATCTTTTTTGAAAAAACGTCGGAATTTAATGAATTTTAAATTATTAAATATTTTTTAAATATTAAATTTTCTTAAATGGTCTAAAGCTTTACCGCCGTTTACCCGCGCTAAAATTAAGTAAAAAGTTAAAAGCGCGGGTAAACGGCGGTAAACTTATTAGTTTATTTTAGGGTGGAAGGACGACAACGATCATAGACATTGTTTAACTGTTTAAAATGATAGATCTTTACGATCCTTAGCCAGAAAATAAATAATAGCCCAAATCACATGTAAACTGCAGTTCGGGACATTCTTTTTTTAATGGCCATGGGTCATATTGTTCTTTGTCAGTGGGAAGAAAATACGTATTTGCCGGGAAATATGTGCTTTCGGGCCGCCGACATAAAAATAATATTTTTTTTTTTATATTGTTAACTCTTATCACTCGTATGCTTATTAATAAATATGAAAAATAATTGACTGATGCATCACATTGAATAAATAAATACATTTTTTCAAAAATAAATTTACTCGTTGAAGTCAATTATTTTTCATATTTATTTTTTTTTTTACTTTTGATTTTAAATTCCTAGGAAAAGCTTTTGTTTTGTTAAGTCGTACATCAAGGAAATACCTTTATTTTTTTTAGTGCAAAACATTAAAAAACAGCTGTTTTAGCATTACCATGCATAACCATAAATTTTTTCACAAAAAAAAAAATTATAATGAAAAGTATCAAAATTATATGTACATATTTAAAAAAATTTATACTCCAATAGTTTTTATGGTCAGCAATCATGAAAATGACATGAAGAAAACATAAAAATCGAATAATTTCACCTTACGTTATCGTATTTTTGAATATGATTTTACAAAGAAAGAAACACAAATCATTTTTAAGGTCACTGATTTTAAATGTGAAAATAATAGTTTTGCGTATTGGTTACATTTGTTTTAGTTGATCAAATAAATTAAATGCAAAAGTAAAAAGTGGAAAAAGTTAATATTTTTTGACAGATTGACTTATTCAAGAAAAAATCTTCGATAAAATTTATGTTAAAATTTAAGAAACCACCAGAATTTATAAGTAAAAAACCATGTATCAAACTCCGAAAATAATACAAAGTCAAAATGCAAAAAAATACCAGACCAATTAGTAAAATTTGAATTATTAATTAAAAAATTCTAATAAAGAATAAAATTAAAAAAAAATTATATTTTTTTAAAATATTAAGAGCGCGTCAAAGTATAATTATTTCCCGTTGGCATTATTATCCATTTAAAGATACATAACTTTTGCGTTAAATTAAAGTTAGTAAACCACAATAAAGACTAAGAGAAAAAAAAATATTTATCTTATTTTTGTTAAATAAATTTAAAATTATTAAAACAGTCCCATTTTTTTTATATGTCAAAGAAAAATTTAAACACGCAATTTAAAATTCTACCGTAATTAGCAAAAAAAACTAGAAAATTTTTTCTTGAATTTTTCGTCTCACTGTCGTTTTTCATAACTTCCTTAATCTAACTAACTTATTGCCCTAGAAATGCAAGGCTCATCTTATAATATCCGTAAGCATGTAAGTATAAATAAAAAATCAAGCTCATTATCTACAAGTATAATTCGTGATGTATTTTTCCCTTTAAATTAGTTTCAGTCCATTATCACGTCGAGAGATGGGCCCCTACCATTTTTATTCACACATAAATATTTTTATAAATTTTGTATATATTATAACAGTTTTTTTTTTCTTATTATTATACAAAGAAAATTAGATAGTGTCTTCTTATCCATTATATTAATTCTTTGCGTGATATTTTACTTGTATTATGTATTTAAATAAACGAGGCAAAGAAAATTTATACACATTTAGTGCGGGAATAACTTAAGGCTTTTTTTGAATATTTAATATAAGAAATATGAATAGTGTCATGAGAGAAATGAGTTACTTAATTAGATTTTTATGCAGCATTATTAAAATTTATTATCAATACTGATTGCTCGTTATACTATAAAAAGACTCAAACCCACAGTTTTGAATCCGCCAAAGCCTTGGCAATGTGACCTTTTTCTTAGATTTTCAATTTTTTGCTAACATTTTCTGAAAATTAGGTTTTTTCAAAAAAGTCGGATTTTAACCTGCACTGCCCCTTAAGCAGGAAAATTTGGAATTAATACTTCTGTAATTGATATTCGAAGATGAATTGCAAATTTAGAATTTTTTGATTTTGAAAAAAACATTTTTGTTTTTATTTTTTCAATTTGAACTAGAAAATTCTTAAAAGTTTTTTAAGTATGCTTTATGCTAAATGCATCATTTCAAAATTTTAATACTATTTATTGGAATTTACAAAAATCAGAATGGCCCATATTTCAGTACAGCTCAATTTATGGTTCTAAAAAGGCAAAATTAATTAATTATTCAGAAACCTCGAGAATTTTCGGTTCTTTGAAACTAAAAAAATATTTTTTTGCATCAAAATCCATAAATTAATTCTATAATTTAAAGATTCTATCAAATCTGATTTTCAAATAAATGGTCCTATAATTTAGAAGATTAAAGTACAAAAAACTAGATAATTCTGAATCATTCACACTTCATGGGTGTCTTATGGGTTTTTTTTTTTTGGGTTTTAGCTTCTCGATATCACTAGACTCACAATACTTAAAATGACTTTAAAGTACTGAATTAAGGTCTCAAATGTCCCTGGCTATATTATCAAATAGTTAATTTTTAATAAATTTGCATGTTTCGTAAAAATCATTAAAAAATTGGGAAATAATGAGCAAATTCGTAAGTCGTAAAAATAAAAATTGATGTCATAATTAAATAGCCAGGGAAATTTGAGTGTAAAAAATAGTACCTGAAAGTATTTTTATTTATTCTAGATTTTGAGTAATTTAAAAAAAAAAAAAAAATTAAGGTGCTTGGAATCCTTAAAAAAACTTTTAAATACCATTTTCTAGACTCAAATTTCCCTGGCTATTCAATTATGATATCAATTTTTATTTGAAAGTCATTTTAAGTATTTTGAGTCTTGAGATATCGAGAAACTAAAACCCAAAAATGACTTGCCAAAAATTCTATTCGCATTTTCGCAAAAAAAGCCGAATCAATGTAAAAATTTTTTGGCTTAAAAGTGTACTTAAACTTGAATTTACTTTTTTTCATATGCTAGGTCAAAAGATTCATAACCATTAAAAGACACCCGTGATTTATTTATAAAATAACAAAGTTCATTTCATTTAAAAAAAAATCCTTCCATTGAGTCACAAATAAATTCAGTTGCTAAAATATTTTGTGTTTATTAAAAATAAAATTTAATACAAGTTGCAAAAAAAATATTGCAAACATTTAAAAACAGTAGTAAATTATTATTACATTGTTTGAAAAATTCCATAAAATCAATTTTATATTCTACTTTTACACTAAAGGAATTTTTAATAAGCTTTAAGTCTCGCTTTACGTACAATAATTAAAAAGTACTACAAGGTAAAGACAAATTACAAGTTTTGCTACATGTCACAATTATTAATTTAAAATTTACAATGAAGGTACTGTTGGTTTGAAACTAAGTATTTGTAAAATAATATTATATTAATTTTTATAAATAGAGTGTATTGAGTTTTTAAAATAGAATATTTTCATAGGGAGAAATTGTCGTTAAAATCAATCAACAAAGAAAGGGTGGGGGTTCAAAAATAGGCATAAAAATAATTTCGATTTAGTTCGTACTTTCAATAATTAGGGTATAACTTATAATTAATTCAGTTACATTACATAGTATCTGCTTGTTTTAAAATTATGAGTACCTACATTACTAAGAAGCTACTAATTAGTACTACTAATTATCGTACTTTACGAAATAAATACTAAATATTAGGTAATAATAGTAGGGGCTCGAAAGTCTAACTAAACATTAATTGATATTAATTAAATTAAACTAATTAATATTATAAGCTTCCACTTTTAGCTATTTAGATCCAGTTATTAATATTTGGTAGCTTTACTTATTTTTTGGCTATAAAAAAGGCTAATTATTCGTATATTTTCTCT
Source organism: Anagrus nilaparvatae (assembly GCA_022575985.1). Lineage (NCBI taxonomy): Eukaryota > Metazoa > Arthropoda > Insecta > Hymenoptera > Mymaridae > Anagrus > Anagrus nilaparvatae. The sequence continues at coordinate 2,428,380 of JAKSXM010000239.1, forward strand.
AAACCAACGAAATGTTTTATTTCTCATAGATTCAGATAGAAGGATTCCTGTTGAATCTGACATCATACTTTGTTCAATCAATTTGAATTTGTTTTATGTTTTCATTTAATTTCTTTAAATATGTTTCAAAGGCTATTGTCGGATAAGCATAGTCATTTATTACCGAAACCAAACTTAATCTTAGTAGTAACATCCAGAAAGTTGTCAAAAAAATTTTCGGATTCCTTGGAATTAGACCTCTATGCCAGGTAGAACCCAGAAATACCTAAAGCAATCCGAAAAACGGTTATATTGGACTTTATTTAATTTCTCCGACCCATGAACAGATAATACTTTAAATATTGTTTGGAAAATTTAAAACATCACCGCTTTTCATCGAAAATTGGTTTTTGAACATGAAAAAAATATACCTTCCTTAAATTTTTTTTATATAGTCCTGGTAGGGTAAGAAACAATATTCATTAATTTTTTAGAAAATTTCCTTGAGAGGGAACCGGTAGGTCAAATTTGTAAAGAAAATTTTTAAATATATAGCTTACTCTGAAATATATACCTCTGAAACAGTTTTCTCCAATTGACATTAGTCATTTTGGTTAATACTTTTTGGTGAACTGAGACTGAAAAGTGTCAATAAAAAAGTACATTCGTTATATTTTTGGTGAATATTAACCAAAAAGTATAAACCAAAAAATGCATGCGTTATACTTTTGGTGAATAAGATATCTGGGCCACGGTAGACCCTAAAAAACGATTTTTTAGACTTAATGTGTTTTATCCGTCCCATGAATAGATAATAAAATTAACTAGAAAACATAACAGATCTTTTCTTTTCAACAAAAAAAATTTTTCTGGTCTCTAAGTCCTATTTAAGACTCCGAAATACAATTTATTATTTTTCGAAAATTGGTTTTTTTAATTTTTTAAAAAATCTCTTGGAGGGGAAACCACTTTATAATACCCGAAAATTCAAAATCTTTTCCCGCCATTTACCCACGCTTTAATAATTGCCTTAAATCTTTTTAATTTAAACAGTTTATTAATGCGCAAAAGTGTAAAGACATAGTAATTTTTATCAACAGCCACCACTCTGTAATCCCAACCGTTCTAAGCTGTTACTGCCCTTTATCCATGCTTCACGTATATATTTTTGCTTTTTAAATACATAAGGCGCGGATAAGCGTAATAGCATAATAAGATTGGGATGGCAGAATAGTGATAGTGGATAAAAATCTGTTTAAAAACTCTGCCTTTACATTTTGGCACAACAATAAATTGTTTAAATAAAAATTTTAAAGTATAGTAGTTATAAAAGCGTGGGTGAACGGCAGTTGATATTGTTTCTCACCACTATAGGACTATAAAAAAAATGTAAGGTTGGTATATTTGTTTTATTCTAAAAGAACCGATATTTGAAAAGGGCCTTAAAGGGATCCTAAAGGCCAAAAAAAAATTTTTTCTTGAAAAGTGATTATATCTTTTTCGGGACCTGTCCTGGCCTATGAGTTTATTCAGCGGGATACCAAGAGTTTTTTGACAAGTTTTCGGATGCTACAATTTAGGCTACGTTTGGTGGCCGGGGCCAAATAACTAAATTATAGTACACTTCATTTACCAATACTTTCATAAAATTTTCCACTAAAATAATATTTTTTTTCGCAACTGACTCTTTCACTCTGCAATTATGATTTTCTAGCCCCGAATTCTTCGTAATACATTAAACGTTGAATAAGAAATATTTAGCACCTATAAATGGTAAGTACATAAAATTTTTAGTTGAATAAAATATTTTAATGGCAATAAAGAAAATTTAAATAACCTTTTTAAATGTTATTAATGATAAAACAAATATAAAGCCACCATCTATTGCAACAGGTCTTTTTGATCGTTCCATGATTATAAAAAGACTTTTTCTCGATTGTGGATTTAATCTGATCCAATCAATGTCATATAGATTATCAATAAAATTATGATTCTACAAAAAATAAAAAATTATTAAAATTTAAATTAATTTCTTTGAAATCACTAATATTTTATTTTCTTACCTTCAAAGTAACTTCATTGCCAAAATAACAAATTAAGAACAGTTCCATTAACTGACAAATGCATATTAATGAAGCACGTATTACTTCTTTGTTTATTGTTCGACTTAAAAATATTTGAAACATTGATGCAGAAATAAGAATAGAAACTGTACTTAAAAATATTATGTACAAAAATTTCAAAACATGGTTTATCTCGTCAATATAACTGAAAAATAAGCAAATTTTATCTTTTTCGATTCAATTAATAAATATTTTTTTTTACTTACTCAAATATTTTTTGATGATGCACAACAAATTCTTTAACAGAAGTTTTATCTAAATTTAGTGAATTTTTATTCCTACTAGCTGTTGTTGAATCATCAATTAAATATGATTTTAAGCGTTCTTTTAAAATATCATATTGCAAGCAAATGTTAATAAAAAAGCTGAGTAGAATACAATCGCAAGCACAAGCTACAGTACCACCAACAAAGATAGTGAAGAAATTCCAACCAAAAACTAAATATTGAGAAAATATACTACTCAATTCAAATGGTATCCATAATTTTACTGGATAAATATTCTCTTCATTAGCTGAAAAGAATCCAGAAATAGCAAATAATGCACTTGAAACAGATCCAACCGTTGTAAAAAATATTGTTACCGCCCTACCCAAGAAAAAAAGTATAAATTTTGATTCAAAAGTGACAAAAAAAAAATACTTACTTAGCAATAAATTGGTATTTTTCGTAAACTGATGTTTCTTGCTCATTAATAGGTGCAAATAATTTATTGCATGAAAATTTTAATAATTTTAATACTCCTTGTCTGTTAAGAACAAAAAATATCATTTGCAAATAAATTCTTATCATCAACATAGCCAATAGGAAAGAATCATTAAATTCTTCTATTGTTTTTGAAGAATAAATTAAATAAATAATTTGCAATAAAATTGATAAAGCAAAACTTAGAACCACAAAATGTTTGTAAATATTGTAAACAATTTTTTGCCATTTTATTAACGATAAATTGTTTGTCATCCAAATTCCAGCAAATGTTAAAACGATAAAAGCAAGAAAAAAATTATCGTTGTTAAACATAATTAAAAATTAAGGTTTCATTTTCGAAAAAAAATTATGACTTATTTTTTTATTAACTTTTCGCACTTATCTATAAACCGATCAAACAGTAATAAATTGTAAATGGCTTTACATTATTACAAAAATGTAATAAGGCAAAAATTAAAATAAATGACCTTTAACTTTAACACGTGTAGGTTGTAAGTTTTTAGTACTATCAATAAAATAAATAATCTATAAATCTATATGCAAAGGTCTAATTTAATTTAAAACTACGTTTTTTTTATCAGTAACTACCTATCTAAAAATAAATAGAAAATTCAGGAAAATTACATCGATTATTAAAATTTTATAATTCCCTGGTAAAAAAAATAACATAAAAGCAATAGAATTTCTGAGATTCAGTTTTCTGTCTCTGGATGAAAATTCAGGAACTCAATTTTCGGAGTCTACGAGAAATTTTACTAACGAACCCCTTTTCAGGAAAATTTTAAAAAGCTTCAAAAAAAGAAAATTTCATTTAATTTTTTTTAATCCAGTGACAGAAAACTCGATTTCTAGTTGCTTTTATATTATTTTTTCTAGCAAGTCTAGTTGTGTAAAATATTTTTCATTGGGAAGAAAAGTAAATGCCAAATTCAAAGTAGCTAAAAATTATAAAATAAATAAATTTTCGTATCTAATACTTAAAATATCTGAGAAAAACAAGATTTTATATTATCAAGAATCCCAAGGTTCTGTAGTTTGAAAAATTCTTAAAATTTACTCATTTCAGCTATGCTGAAACAAATAAGCTTTTTATCATCTGATTTGGATTTTCAGTTTTAATCTAATATTCTCTATCAAAAAATGTTTATTTTAGGAGTAAACTTTGAACTTCAAATCTTAGTTGAAAAAACTTACTTTATTTCCAGGAGTATTAGTCACTTTTTGCAACTATTTTGACCCTAAAATTTGTAATATCATTTCAGAATATCTTTGTAATGTTCCTACTTTTCTTTAATGTTTAAAAATTTTAATTATAAAATTTATTTTTATTTTATTTTTTTATTTTTATTACTCAGGTAATTTTGTTCATTTATTTTTTAAATTACAGGCAATTCATGAAATTATACGTAGAAAAAAATGTATAAAAGCCAGTTATTTTCAAAACTACAATTAGTCCACTTGAAATTTTCTAGTTGAAGAGAAATAAAATAATTGATACCAAAGTGGCAGACATAAAATTATTGATTAATTAATAAATACTCGAGTAGGTTCGATTGATTATACAGAAATACTACATTTTACAAAAATGACAGCCTACTTTGTAATATACATTTTAATAATTTGCTGCTTTTTTATGATTGCTAGTAATTCAACAAATAGATTAGTTTCTTATTTTTCTGAAAAACTAAGTATTAAAAAAGTGACCCTTTATTTTGGGAAAAATGATATTAACACAAAAAATTACCTGATTTTAGAAAAATTGACTAATCGAATTCCAAGTGTTTCGATTGACATTTATTGTAAACCAAAGTATCCTTCTTATTTGAATTCTACGACAACTAGTTTCTTTTACGATGATCTGATTTCAGCAAGATTGCACGTTATTTTCTTGAACGAAGATCAAGATAAGAGTCACCAAGAAAAATTAATTGAACATTTGGAGTACATAAAGAAATCGTGTTTTTATTTTACAGATTTTAAAATTTTATTGGTATTTTCAAAAAGTAACATTGAACTCGAAAATTACCAGATGTTACTGAAAATTGCATGGGAATACAAGTTTTTGGATTTTACTATATTGGTAATAAATCAGGAAAATGATTTTAATGTTTACAACTACAATCCATTTGTTGATAAATTTTTTAAAATTAATGTTTTCAATTCGAGCCTTAAATTATTTCCAGAAAAAATTAATAACCTGAATAAATACACTTTAAAATTTTTTGTTTATAAACCTTTTTGGCCAAAACATTTTTTTGCTGATAGAAACAGTAAATCCTTAAGGACACATTTAACGATTTTGTATAAGGAATTTGAATTAATTTTACAAAAATGGAATGCCAGTACAGTATTTATACCATTTGAAGACTCTGATTACATGACGAATGAAAATTACAACTTTTTACTGGTCTTAGAAACTGGGGTTGTAATTAAAAATTATAACAAACAGTTTATTTATGGTACAACAAAATTAGTTGGGATAATTCCAATTTTTTATTCAACCAAATTAAATTTTTCAAAAAGTATTTTGTATTCATTTATTATAATATCGGCAGTTTTAATTTTAATTATTATGTTTACTCGTGCAATAAGAAAAGAAACATCAAAATGGTCAGCTTTTAATATTATTTACATTTTATTAGGACTACCCAAAAATTGTAATTTCAAATTTTTTCAATCTAAGATTATTTTTATAACTTTGCTAATTTCTTCGGTATTATTTTCATCTGATATATTTACAAATTTAACAGGGATAAAGGTCTTAAAAGTTGAATACGAACCAATAAAATCAGTTTCAGATATTTTTGATAAAAAATTTTCAACCTGCATGTATAACCCAATAAACATTGTCTTGGAACAGTTTAGTAATCATACATTTTTCTTGAATAATGATTTTCTAAAATTAATAAAATCTACAAAATTTTGCTCTGGAAATTATATCAATTTTAATAAAAATATAGTCATAGTCACGGAATCACTGTTTAATTATTATTTAGAGAAGTATATCAAGGAATTTAATGTAAGTTTTAGATTAAAAGTGATTGATTTAGGTTTTCCATCAATGCATCAACTTATAACTTTCGAAAATAATTCTCCATATTTGAAGAAAATTTCTAAATTTATGAATCTTATTAGAGAATCAGGATTGCAAAGTAAGTTTAAGAGTGAATTTATTCAGCGTGATAATTATTTTAAAAAGCAAAATATTGAAGATAAAGATAATAATTGTGGTTTCTTAATTGCTTTAAATTTGTTATTGTTGATTGGGTTTAGTATTGCAACAACTGTGTTTATTTTTGAACTTCTACTGTTTAACAAGAGGCCAAAAAAATTAAAAAAACAGTTGTTTGGTATCATTGCCCACAAGATATGGTAACTATGGCATGTGATTTCTTTACGTATTATTAAGATTTACAAGAAACAATAATAATCAGTATCGACCTTAGGGAATCCTCAGAGATCTTTTTGAGCAACAAATCTAGAGATCAAATGTTATAGCTTCGGAACTGGCTATGGTAAACGGTGCGTGTGAGTATGACAGCTGAATTTTTTTTCAGAGATAGCCAAGAATAAAACATACTCACTTTCTGTAGAAAGTTTTTTGACCACGGGTTCTGGAAAAAGTTATAGGTCCTTAAAGTTGGTCAATTTTCTGCAAAAAAAAAACTGAAAGTATGTCACCCTGGAATAGCCTGGATTTTTAGATGAGGCCAAAACATACTCAGTTTACTTGTGACATTTTTCTGTATCTGAGTTATGGATGAGTATGTCGGGCCATTAGAGTACCGTCGTTTACCCGCGCTTTTTAAATTAGTTTGAAAATTTACAGGGAATAAATTTTGCAGTCAGAATCTCTTAACTTTAGCGTTAATATTCCGGAAGGAAAACATACATTTCTTACTACCTTGGGAACACTTCTAAATTTGGCCATAAAAAGGTCAAAAAGAAAAGGTTGATATTTACGGGTTTTCCGTTGCTTTTAGAACAAAAGAAGGCCAGCATGAATCCCAATTTTAACACCCAGAGTTCATATTCTTATACATATAATGCTACCTAGAATATTTTCTTCTTGTCTCATGAAGACAAGTTAATTGGTCAAGAAGATTTTCCTTTTGACTGAAGGAGAACATTTTTTCAGTGTATACTAGTGTGCACTATGACAACTAGAATGTTCCCTTTGTGCATATTCAATTTCTGTATAAACATGTTTCATTATAAAGTTACATTTTTATTAAAAATTTTGATATAAAAAAGAAAAAAACAATTAAAGAAAGAAAGATCAAGAATATGAGATATAATAAATATTTATTTTATCATATAGAAGAATATAATAAAGAAAAAAAAATAACTGTAAAATAAAACTGATTACATTCATGTGCTTTGAATTTATAAATAAAAGAGTTAATCTAATTTTTTTTATGTTAATATTTGTAAAAAAAAAAAACAATGTATACTTTGTAATTTACAATAACAATAAAATAATAAAATTTTATTTTATTCAATTATTATAATATAAATATTAATTTACTTTTTAATTTTTATTGATTAACTTTTTTATAATTTTTTAATTGTTCAAATAATAATTTTAGTTGCTTCTAATATATACGTATATGCATTTGTTTAGCTCTATTTTATTTGTAAAGAAAATTTTTAATATATAGTACAGTAGGGTGATTCAAAAAAAAACAAAAGTGCTTGAAATTAGCTCTTCATGGAGTATGTTATTGTACACATGATAACAAGATACCATGGCAAATTTCAGCCCATTTGGTGACGTTTTAGAGGTCGCGCAAGTCTCTAGAAGCTTTTTCAAAATTGAAAAACCAGGGCAGCTCACAGTGGATTCACAAAAATTTTTTTAAAGGCTTTAAATATGCCTAGGGGTACGTTTTTTTGGTTGCAGGTTTCAAAAATTATGGTCCGAGAACATAAAAATGTGTTAAAAACCCCTAAATTGGCGAAAAACACCCTTTTTTAGGGTAATTTTCCCAATTTTTCGCTAAAAATTCATAAAAAACCATTGGCAAACTGTTATCTTAGTTAGTTCTCTAAAAATGTGATTTAATGATTGCATATTATATGCAAATGAAGTATTTTCTTCCCGTTTAAACCCTATATTAAGGTTTCAATTAGCCCAAAATAAGGGTTGAACTACCCCAAATATCACAAAAAATAGTATAATTTGTTAAATTTGATGTTTAACAAAGTAATTGCTTATATTTGTTAGTTTACAAAAAAAAGCAAAATATACGACCCCTAGGAATGAAAATCACCCCCTTATTTTATTTCCACCTTTAAATTTAATATTAATTTATTAAAGAAATAAAATAAGGGTTTATCATAAAAAAATCCTTGAATCCTTGATCAACGACCCAAAAAACCTATGTGGATTAAATTTGGACGCTTAAAATGAGAAAATAGCAAAAATACCCCTTTTTGGGGGTATTTAGCTAATTTATGGGTAAAAAACTTATAACCGGTTTGTGTAAACACAACCTAAATGCATGGAACATGTTTACTTCCAGCTGAGGACTAGGTATAATACAAATGTTACTCAACATTACAATACGATTTTCTAATTTTATAATTTGTAATTATCTCTTTACCAGCTGTTAAGATTCTAAACCCAATTTATTTTCATCCCCTAAATGCAAATTATTCTGGGTCCCTAAATAAAAATTATAAGTCCCGAAACCTGAATTATTATAAGTCCCTAAATCGGTATTATTCTAAATCCTTCTACCTATATATTATTCAAAGTCCCTAAATTGAAATTATTCTAAGTCTTATTCGACCCCCCCCCCTTAAATAGGACAAATTTGACCCCCCCCCCTTAAATAGGACAAATTTGACCCCCTCTCCTTAAATAGGACAAATTTGACCCCCCCTCTTAATTTTCAAGTTCTGAAGTACCCCCTCCCTATAAACATTTTCCATGTTCATATTCATTTTATCTAAAAAATTCACGAAAATTCTTGATTGGAGACCAAATCTGGGCACTCAAAGTGCGCATATATAAAAAATACCCCATTTCGGAAGTAGTTCTTGCAAATTTAAGGGTGTTCCGAACATTTCTTTCTAAAATGACCCCGAAATTCGTGATCAGCGACCTAAAAAACCTATACTAGACCAAATCTGTTAGTTGCCAGTAATAATACAACCAAATCCGTATTTTGACTGGAGTAAATCATTATTCTTATTAGTTGATAAGGCGCCCTCCCTCTGGTCTGTTCCTGGTGTCCCATAAAATAACATTTTTCTATTCTAGTAAAGTTATCACATAATCTTGATTTGTTTTCCGAATGTGCAGGATCTACTGTTTTTTACAATTAGTATTTTCTGCCATATAGATGAGCATGGTCCCCTTGACGTTAAAAAAAAAATATTTTTCTACTACTAACAAAGTTCTCAAACAATCCAGAGTTTACTCCACGTATGCAAAATCAATTAATTTCATAGTGTACTTTTCTCAGATTAATATTTTTCCCGCATTCTGCAAAAAAAGAATGAATAAAAATAAAAAATTTTTTTTCTCCGAAAAAGGTATATAGATTTTTAAAGATAAAACCGTTTTGAATGAAAATTTACGTGATTACATAAAAGTCAGTACCAAAAACAAACAATAAAAATAAATACTCTGAATACGATGTCTTTAAAATATACATCAATTTTAGTGCATCAAAAAAAAATTTATTTTTTCAAAAAATAGTAATAATTAAATATCTCCAAAAGTGCAATATCTGAGTCACAAAACTATGATCTACTAGTTAAATTAGGATAAATTAGTTTTTTTATTTCAATTAAACGTTTTGATTAATTAGAATTTTTAATTAACTATGCCTTTTCAGCTAAAATTTTATCTTTTGTTATCAGATATTAGGACAGAAAATTTTTTTATTTTACCTACCAATAAGACATACAAATATTTGTTAATATCATTAAATTATTTATAAAAAAAGTGAATAAATAATTAAATTATTAGTGTATAAATTTTAATTCTATCCTGTAAAGAAATTTTCGATTTTTCTATCTTACAACGTAATTAACATTTTTATTTATGCTCGATTTAATTTTAAACAACTTCATGTGGTTTTTTTTGTTGTTGCATGAAATAAAAAAAGAAATAGAATTTTTTTTTTATTCTTATTGGTATTACTTACATCGAACTAAATAAATTATTAATAAATGTAAAAAAAAATCTGATCCATTACGCACTGATTATCTTTTAAATAATTTTATTATTTTTTATTATTTTTTTTTATTTTTGCTCCCATTATTAAATATATTTTAATTATATTCAATAAATAGAGATAATAAAAAAAATTTTTTTTTTAAATTAAAATTCATTCAGCCATTTTTTAAAAGTCAAAAAAATAGTATGCATAAATAAAGTAAACTTTCTTTTATAAAAGTCAGAATGAAATATTTGTTTTTTTATTTATTTGTTGGAATGCACATATTATTATAATTCATGAATATGTTTTTTTTTTTTTTGCTTAATTGAACTCGTGACCCAAAAAAAATTAAAGAAAAATTTTTACTGTGGCAAATGAGTTTTGAGAAAAATATTATTACAAATAGGTACTTTTACAAATTTAATGGTAAAAAATTGATGAAGGTTAGGTGTTAATAAAATTTGTAATTTGTCTACTGTTTTATTGCATGTGGTAATGAAATTTATTAAAGAAATTTTTTAAATTATGATAAATAGCAATGTTGATTTTTGTGTAAATAATTTTTATTTATAACATTTTATGTAATTTACATTTGTCTTGCAAAGTATTACGTCTTTTGTTTTTCATTGTTTTGTTTTATTTCACATTTTTTATTTTACTTGAAATTTTCTAAAAAGGAACAACAGTTTTATTTAACAAAAAAGATCTTCTTTTCTTTATATTTTTACAGCATATAACATATGTTGAAAGTTACCAAGATCAAAGTCAAATAAAAAATAATTAATGGTAGCATAGTTGTGATGAGTTGAGTTTTGGAGGCTTGAATTTATGCTGTGAAAATAGGAAAGTCAACTTTTACGTAACCCAATTTTAGTTAAAAGGAGCAATGTAGTAGTATCGCAATATCGAAAGTGCTAGGGTGAGGTTAATTTAGTAGACTCTTTTTTCTAATTAATTGCTGAGAGGGTCCTTTCTAGAGTTAAGGTCTGAATACGTAGTCAAAAAATACTGAATACAAAATTGATACAAAGTTGCAGAATGCGTCAAGTTAATACTGCAGAAGAAAGAAGAAAGTTTTATCTTATTGGAAATTACGTCCTTTGGTTGAACAATCTAAGGCTCAAGTTCCAGAGCGAAATCTACGTTATATGGGAAAGTTAATTCAAAATGCAATAAATGAAAATAAAAAAATTTCCATTAATTTTAAGACAAATGCTTAAAATTATTTTAAAATTAATTCGTTGAGTACCATAACAATAAAAATTACTGTAAGAAATTCAGTACTAAAAAAAAATTTTTTTTTTGTTGACATATATACATTATTATAAATGTAATGATGTGAACTAAAAATTTAAATATTTACATCGTATAAAATACTTATTTAAAAAAAAAATATGAATAATTAAAAATTACAACAGGAAGTTTATAACGGAATAAAATGTCTAGATCTATTAAAATAATAATAAAAAAAATAAATAATTTTTTTTTCTTGAAAAAATAAGATATTTTTAAATTGGATTATTATTGATCAATAATAATGTGCGAAAATAAATAGGCTAAAACTAATTCAAAAAGGAAATAAAAATTAAAAAGTGTAACAAATTAAATATCATAATTATTTATTACGCAAAGACAGTTCTAATAAGAAATTTTTATGATAATTAAATGATTAATTAATTTTTAAAATCATAAAATTACATTATAAAATATATTTTTATCAACCATTATCTTCACAGCGTAATCAGGCAAGATGTGTTTTTAAAAAAATTTCACTTGTTATAATTATTTTCTTGAAAATTTAATTTTTAGACCTATGGCTGCTGGCACAATGGCAAAATCTGGGTCAAAGTAGGTACTCTGATATCTAAAAAGTTTTTAAACAAATCAAATTCACCTTTTGAATAATATCATGAAGAAGACCCTGTAAAGTTTTTAGTCATACGAGAGCTTGAAAAGAATAAATATCCCTTAGGGATCGTTCAATAATTACGTAACGCTTATTTTTTGGATTTTGAGTTACAACGTCGCCTCAAGTAACGCTAAAATAGAATTTTGCCTATTTTTACATAATGAGCAATAACGTTTTCGGTCTAACGCTCCCCCCCAGTTCAGCGTTACGCAATTATTGAACGATCCCTTACATAATAATGGTTGTATATAAGGACTATAGAATGTACACATCAGGCTTGAAAACTATGAACAGGCGGTATACAATAATCCATTTAGTATCCGATATTATTAGTATCCTGATTGTAATTCAATCCATTATTAACATGGAACATGTTTATAGAGAGAGGATACCTTGGAAATCTGAATCAAGTGGGGGATGTAAAATATGGCCAATTTAAGAAGCCCCCCCCTTCGGTAAACCCAGTTTTACCGGTATTGAGTCTTTAAAAAAAATTTATTTATTATTTTTTTGAATTTTGGGAACCTTACTACCCTGCTCATTCAAAAGTCCCTAAATCGATATTATTCTAAGTCCAATTTGACTTCCCCCCTAAATTGGACAAATTTACCCCCTGTAATGGTCATGATAAATAATTTTTTCTTGCTAGTGTCCAGAAAGTGCGTGTTTTCTGGCCGCTGCGCTATTCGAAAAAACGCATTTTCTCGACACTGAGCAAGAAAAATTATGTTTTGTCCTTGGCCACAAAAAAAGGATGCCCCAAATCGCAGTTTACCATCCTCGGCTTCGCCTCGGACGGTAATTTACGTGCGATTTGATCCATTCTTTACTTTTGTGGCCATGGGTAAAAATATACTATTTGGTTACCTTTAATACTAGTGGACGTCAAGACAGACAAGAATCTAAGGTAATACCAAGGCAGACAACATCATCTACAAAGGGAACACAAGTACCACTATCATTGACAACGATTTTAGAAATATTCAAATTTTTAAAGGAATTGACTGTGGTTGAAGAACCAAAAACAATCGCTTGTGTTTGCTTTGTGTCTAAGGATAAATTATTTGTATCAGCCCATACCGCCACTTTTATACCACGTTCCGAAAGGTAAACAATACCTTGTTAAATTTGATCAGTAGGAACCTGGACATATATCTGTAGATCACCCGCATATAATAGTCTGAATATTTTCTCATCATTTAAGTGGTCTTTAAGATCGTATAAATACAAAAGCGAAGTGGCCCAAGAACGGATTTTTGGGGCACTCCAATATTTACATCGCGGAAAATAGATGTTATAGATTTTGATGACACACACACATTGATAGTTCACACAGATATGACCAGAACAAAGATAATGATGATCTAGAGAAACCAATATCCCTAAGTTTTTCAATAAGTTTCAATGGAGAAACATTATTGAAAGCCTTCGTGAAATCAAACTGCAATGCAGTGTAGCAAGCTGCATTGATATTGAGAAATCAAATGCAATAACAGTGTAGCAAGCTTCTTGTCCCTGCCCACACAAATATCATCAGCGAGTTTTATCAGGGTTGACTGAGTGCTATGACATTTTCCGAAACCTGCTTCGAAAGAATCCAAAATTTTATATCTAGACAAGAAACCTACTACCTGATCATGAGCCAACTTCTCAAGGACCTTTGACAAAAAGTATAATAATGCAATAGGGCAACAATTTGATTGCGAAGATGATATTGCTACTTTTTTCAAAGCTAAAATTCGTGACTTTTTCTAGGTGGTAGGTGGACACTTTTTCCAATTTTTTTTTCCAATTCTTTTTTTTTTCCAACCCAGAGTGATTTTCAAAAAAAAATTTTCCAATCAATACCAATTTCCAATTCCTTTTTTTTCCAAAAATAAAAAAAATATAAAAAAAAAAAAATTAAAAAATATGACTATAACAGTTAATTTATTTGTATATATGCATAAAAATTTTATAAATTTGTATTATGTCCTGAGACTTTTAAATACGTTAATATATCGTTGTTATTAACATATTCTTGATAAATGGAAACAATTCGAAAAATTTGTTCTTTTTTTTTTCTTTTTGGATCTTGCCCTTTTTTTACCTTTTGCCCTACTTGAATTTGAAGAATCATAATTTCCGCATCACCTTGTTCCTTTTTTAATTCCACTAAAAATGCGTACAAACTAGGGTGATGTTTGCTAATGACGATTTGCAACCGGTTATGATAACCTTCTGAAATATTGTTTTTACGCACAGTACACATAAGAACAGAATTATATCGATTCCATAATGTTGAACTATAGCGAGGTGGCAATCTTCTTCGTCTACCTCGTGCTGGTTTTCCTCTTACATAAAATTCATCAAAATATCCAAATACAAACAAGAGAAATCTATGAGGATCTGGTTTCGAAGTAGAACAAAATATTCTTCTACGCTTTGTACTGGTATAAAAGCAAGAGCAATCATCATATGCACCTAATCCTTAAGAATGCGGTCTTCTGGGTTATTATATAGAGGATGTAGTCCCACATCTTGAACTTTCCTGTATACATTCTGACCCAGATGAAATAAACAACATCTTACCTTATCCACACAAATAAGATCTGTAGCAGTATTTATGATAACCAACTCAAAATCACTCATAATGACTGATGGCATGGTTTCGAGGTTAAGTTCTCTTGCTCGCTGAAAGGTTTTCGCAAAAAATCTTTTATTAATAAAATTTATTTTTAACCATATAAATAAAAAAAAGTTATTGACACTGCAAATTTTGATTAAATAATAGGTTAGATTATATTTTTTTATAACAAGAGAAACCGTGCGTAAAGTAAGATACAGCTTCATTTAAAAATTTTTTTATAAAGTAATTTTTAATTTTTGGAAATTTTTTTGGAAAAAAATTGGAAATCTCTACGTCTTGGAAAAAATATTTTTGGAAATCACTGTAAATTGGAAAAAAAATTTTGGAAAAAAAAAAATTTGCGAAAAAAAAATTGGAAAAAGTATCCTTCAACCTTCCAGGTTGCTGCAAAAACTTCTTGTGCCAGCGATACGTTAAAGAGCTTGGTAAGAAAAGTAGCTATGGTTGAGCTTTCGCAACAATGCTATGAGGAATTTTCATGACCTCTAGTCTGCGAGCAAAAGTAAGCAACAGCTAATATTATGTCACTTTGAGTGATTTCCTTGAATGCAAAACCTCCTGAAGCAGTGTTATTAATGATGTTTAAAGAATCAATAGGATTTTCGTTAGGCAAAATGGAAATATTAGAGAAATGAGCATTAAGCTCTTCAGGAAAGAAGCCATGGAGAGCAGTTTCAAATTACGCATCTCTTTCAAAAAATTTTTATTTTTTTTTTTCTCATCCAAGGTACTGTAAATACGATTATGCATGCATTCACAACGAGCTGCATATAAGGTGCTGACAAATAGAACAAACTGTATTAGACCCATTTTAAAAAAGTAAAAAAATAGGTAGGTAGTAAAGGTAGTGATTGAAATTGCATAAAAATCTTTAATCACATACCAAATTGTATTAAAAAAAATATTAATCTAAAAAATAAATCAAATGAAAATTGGAAAATATCAATTAAAAAATGGCTAATTAATATTTATAACAAACACAAAAATATAATAATGCTTAAGTGACAAATAAAACTTATTATACTTATTATTTATACTGTACTTATATATAATAATTTTTATTTAATTTTTTTTTATTTTTTTTATTTTTTATTAATTTATTTATTGTATAAGTATTATACAAAGTTTAGAATTACAATTGATTTAACATATATGCGTATCACATGAAGTTATATAAAACTATAGAAAAAATAAAATTTAATAAAAAACATAATGATTATAACCAAATAAAATCAAACAAAAGAAGCCTTTTTTACAGGTCTGTAGTCACCAAGTAAGCTAGGATTCGGGACTTTTGCTGTAGGAAGAATATTTGCATGTTTCCAGGCTTTAGGGTACTTATTTAATATAATTGATTTATTGAATATAATTTTCATTAATTATTGATTTTTATATTATTTAATTGTTATATTCTAGACCCACGCTCAGTCTTAGTATCTATGTGGGTGCAGCAACTCTATGATAGTTGTAAGTAAATACTTTGTATAAGTCTAGTTGATAAATAAATAAATAATTAAAAAATAATAAAATAAAAAATTTAAAGCTAAAATTCCCCATTAACATAAATAAAAAAAAAACCAAGTTCATTCAATTTCATTGCATAAAATTATCATTCTTAATATTACTATTATGATAATTCAAGAAATATAAAAACATTTAATTAAATTCATGTTACATTTATAACAATGCATTAATTAAACGTTTGTAAAGTAACATGATTAACTTATACAGTATTCTTAAAAATACAATGATGAGACAGAAAATGTATCAGAAAAAATAAAAAAAAAAAACAAAAGAAAAGAGAACAATTTAAATTATATACACGATTCTTACAGAGTATACAACTAAAAATGACATAATTCAGCTCACTTTCCTTTTAAGAAAAATGCAAAATTTTTTATTTTTTAAATAACAACAATTTATTTTTTCTCTCAGTAGGTTAAGTTCAACAATAAAAAAAAAATTCTTGTCTACATTTCTTTAAAAACGTACAATAATTCATCACACATTTGTTTTAAAAGGTTCGCTTATTAAATAGGTCGCAAAAAAATAATCTTTAAAAATCACGCATACACTAAAGCTAGTGTTAACCCATATCATAATCTTTTAGAAAAATTTTGTTAAGGTCTAAAGAACAATAATTTTTTCGTTCTCCTTGTTCCGCGACTTAATACAGGAGGGATGTTAAACAGCGCGTGCATATTAGAGAATCTCTTTTTATAACAGGTGTTATTCCATATAAAATAATATAAACATGCACTAATACATTGGTAACATTTTTTTTTACATATTCAACTCACACTTTTTTAGCAAAATGAGGATAACAACATATATAATTGTTTATTTTCTTTTTCTGTCTTAGTCTTTTATAATATTACTGTTACAATTTTAACATATTTTTTTAATGTATGATGTTGGGAGAGTGGCAGGGAGAGAAAAAAAAATGATCTAGTAATTGTTATTCCTTCTTGATTTCTTTTCTCCTCTATATATATAAGAGAATGTGTAATTTTTTTTTTGTTTTAAGAAACATTTTATCATTTAAACAACTAACATCTCATTCTTAAATGGATAGTTAAAATTAAAGAAAAAAGACTATTTGAGTGATTTTTTTTATAAGTGTTAATAAATAAACATTAAAAATGAAAAAAATAATTTATTTGTCGTTATTAATGTTAAGTTTAACAAGTGTTATCAATGCTAAGTACGATGGTTTAGGTAAAATGTTAGAACGTTGTGCTATTGAAAAAAATGCATTTGAGTGTTTAAAAAAAAATGCATTAGATATATTAGATGGGGCGATGAAAGATGACACAGTATATAATGTTAATGAGTTTATATCGATTGGTAAGGATGAAAAAGTTGCCAGAAGTTTACAATTAAAAAATTATAATCATACTGAAAATCAACAAAGAAGTTTGGATGATGAATTAGACAAAAAGTTACACGATTATCTCTCTACTAGAAGTATTAAACTTACGATTCCTGGGGATGCTTTTGAAGGTAAGTTTAGAATTATTTGAGGAGTTAATTTTGATTTTTAATTGGTTTATTGTGATTTTTAGGAAGGAAGAAGGACAAAAAAGGAGGAATGGGTGGTTTGATTGTCGGAGGAATGGCATTAGCAGGTAAGATTTCAAAGAAAATTTCTTACTGAAACAGCCATTTACTAAAATTTCATAAATTTTCAGGTATGATGGCACAGTTGGCATTCGGTAAAATTGCCTTTTTAGCTGGTACAGCCTTGTTAACTGCAAAAATAGCATTAGTATTAAGTGCAATTATTGGTTTAAAAAAATTAGTATCTAATGGTGGCGGTGGTCATGAAGTCATTTACGCTACAGCATCCGAACACCATGGTGGTTATGGAGGATGGCAAAGAGCTTTAGAAAATATTCCAATTGGGACCTGATTTCTTTAAAAAGAGAATTTAAAAAACTTTAGATTTATTTTTTATAATTAATAACTATAAAAAATGATGTAAATTTCTTGTTTTTTCGCAATTTTTATTTATTAATTAAAGAAAAAACAAGAAATTAATGTATTTATTTATTTATTTATTTTTTATGTTAATTTATTATTAAAAATGGTGTGATTTTACGTAGGAGCTTTTTAGAAAACCTCGCGTAAAAAATTATGAAAAATATCACTATTTATGTAGAGATAAAAAAAATATAAGGAAAAAAATTGTAAATCACAAATTATTATCAAGTTTTACTCTGTAAATATTTAATTTTTATCTGTAAGAAAATGTATTTTTATAAAAATTGGGGGTTAGGGTGACCCTTATTTTAAAAATAGGCAAAATTTAAAATTTTTGGGTGCATAAATTAACTCTGTTTTCTAAAAAAAATAAAATTTTATAATTTTCAGTTCCAGAAACTGATATATTTTCAATAATTTCAAACAGTTTCATTAAATAAAATTTCAGAGCTTTTTCATTAAACAAGTTAAACTTCTGCACCCAAAAATAGTAGAAATTTCCCTATCATTAAAATAAGTGTCACCCTAATACACCTAATAACTTATATATTGGTTTTATTATAAAATAAAAAAAGTAAAATAAAAAATCATATTTTGTTGTTCTTAATAAATTAATAATCAGAGTAGGTATAAACTTTAGCACTATTATTTTATGCTCTGTTTATTACCAAATTAAAAATAACACCATAATATACATACATCCTCTAATTATTAATAATTTTAGTCAATTTTTTTTTCTTCACCATAAAAAAAAAGTATCATATTATTATTAATGCACCAATTACTACTTTTTTTCCTACATACACACTTCGAAGTATAAAAAAAATGGGGCAAAATTTAATGTTTTTTTTTAATAGAGAGAAATTTAATTTTGAATTAGCATAAATAAAGAATTAAAGATGAAGGAAATAATAATGTAATAATAATTATATCATTATTTTTATTAGTTAAAAGTTATAATTACATTGTTTAATTAGAACAGAAAAAAGAGGTAATTAGTATTATACTCATTTTAATTTAATGCTATCGTTATATTATATCACTATTAATTACATGAGTTTATAAGCAATTATAATTAAAAAATACACATAATTAATTGGTGAATATAGAGGGCATTAGTGTATTGAGGTTAATTTGTTTTCTGATCTGATGTACGTATAGTGAAAATTTTGGGGTTTCTGAGGGTGTGTTAAGTTATTTTTTTATTGAACTTTATCAATACATTAGGGTTGCTAAAGTATAAACTATATTAATGGGTGAGTTTATTATGTCAAAAACATCCTCGATACCCTCCGTTTATTCAAATTGAACTTTGTGGGCCTAAGGACATAGGGATCCTAATAAGAGAGGAATTATTAGGTTATCTTTCAAATGAAGCTGTTGTCAAAGCAACCCTATCATCTCGTTTTTTTTTGCAAAAGTGTATTACCTTTTAATTCCGTACACTGCGCATTTTTAGTCTTCATTGTCTCTTCTTGGTATTCAATAAAATAAATACCACTTTTTTTCCAAAATTGCCAATAGAAAAACTGCTTCTATTAAAATTATAATTTTTGATAAAAATAGATTTTATTAGTTTCAAAAATTTTGTGCAAGCTCTCCCGTTTTTAAAATTTTTTTATTGTGTACTTTTTCAATTATTTTTTTTAAAGATATAATAATTTAAAGTTAGGATCTGAAGATTTTTTAAATATAATCAATTTTTATCCCCAAATTGTAAAGCCATATCTCAGAAACGAATAAACTAAAACGACTAAAGTTAAAATGGATTAAGAATTTTTGAAAACTTAGAGCTTGTACTTGGAGCTTTTTAAGCCCTTTATAATAACGTTTTCGTTGATTAGCAATTCTACAGCATTGTTTGGAAGATTTAGCCTAAAAACGAATGATATTGGAAATTTTATTTCAACATAATAAACTCATATACAAGTTTAGATTGTAATTTGGCGCCCCAAACGTATCAATTCCCCTTATTAGCTAAGTTTTATTTGTTTTATTGGTAAAAATATTGGTAAAAAGAAAACATTCAAAAATAATAAAATTTTTTTATTTAAAAATAATTCATATAAATTAATATTGTACCAAAATTAAAAATAGTAGATTACACAATATGCGTAAACTTTAGACTCTAGTATGAGTGTAATTATGGTCAATCTTTATTAACGTTAGAATTAGAGCCAAAAACTTTAATTTCATAAGTTTAGTCTTCTGACCAACGAGCTGATAATTCCTGTTAAATAAAGTCATTTTCTAGATTATCAAGGCCCAGCTACGGAGCCTTCATGTGGAGATGAATCGAAAGATGGCGAATAAAAGTTGAATGACTCTTGTTTTTCTGATACTACCGGTTCACCTTTCAAAAAAAAAGTCTACATTATTAAAGTGGATAACCAAAGTTTTTGAGGATTGTAAAAAATTTACTTTGCTTATATAATTGACATGCAACTGCAAAACAGTCCTCACAGAGCTAGGGCTTTGTACATTAGAAAATGACTTTTAACAGAAATTAGGATTAATTTATTGGTAAATCAGAAAAACTGTACATGATTTTGCAATTAGTGTCTGAAATTTTACTTTTCAACCCTTAATTCGTGCTTAAGATTCAAGAAAAAATGTTATTATTATTATTGAAAATTTATACATCTTTTACTTAGAATATTATTTCTTAAACCCTGAACAAAAATTAAAGGTTAGAAAATAGAAATTTAGTAACTAATTGCAAAAAATTATTGTGCTTAGATAAATTTGACCACAACCACTCAAACTTCCAGTCTTTAAAAATTACGCATTTAAAATGTACCATTCTTAACCACCAAAAACATAATTTTTATCAATACCATTTTCCACTTTAATTTCCTATTTCGTGTAAAAAGTAAACAAACAATAATAAAATGTATAAATAAATATATAAATTTTTATTAAATACTTTTTTTTTTTAATTATATAATAAAAGTGCTCTTAATAATAATAATAAAGTATTATTTACAAACAGAAAAAAATTTAAGAAGATTTTTTTTGGTCATACAATTTTGTAATCATTTATGCATTTTGACTAATCACAATTTTTTTTAGATTCAATTTTTTAAATACATAAATAAATTAAAACAAAAAAAATGATTTTTTAACAATTGACAACTAAACTACTTAAGTACAATTGATTCTTAAAATTAATGAAATTAATATTTTTTTAAAAAATTTGACCAATTAAAATGTATGACAAATGTACTTGTTTAACATTAAAAAAAAGCCTACATATAATAAATAAATAAAACTAAACAATAAATAAATAATTTTTTGTACTGTTGATTGAATTGTCGTCTTATAAAATGGCGATAATTAAAGAAATTTATATATTTAAAATAATAAATTAAAAAAAGAAAAAAAAAACAGAGGATCCATTTTATCGGCGGGTTCGTCGTTTTCTTCTACTTCCACCCTCGTAACCACTACCACTACCACTACTGTGGTGATCATAATCAACGCTCGAACTGTGCGTATTCACTTGGCTATACTGTGGATGCTTCACTATTTCATAAGATGTTTTATTGTCTGAATAAAATTTTTTATTTTTCTTATTTTGTTGATTTATTAATAAATCAAACATTTTTTTAATCAAAGTTATTTCAAAATTTTTTTTTTTTTTTTTTTTTTTTGTGCTCAATTAGTTTTAAAGTGTCTTTTTTTTCCTCTTCGTGTTTTTTACATCTGAATAAAATTTGAAAAATACCGAAAAAAAAAATTAAAAAAATAAATAATTTTTTGAATATAACTTAAAACTAAAAAGTAACCAATAAACCAATAAATGAAATAAAATAAAATCTGAAATAACTTTAATTAATCATAAAAATAAAAAAAAAGTTTTGTTTTTCTCTTCTAATTAATTAAAACAAAGAAAATAATCAGAGAATGAAATAAATAAATTCATTAATATTTAATTCCTTTTTTTTTATTTAAACGTGTTTAAAATTCATTAATATGTATTTTCTGAACTAAATGATAACTAGTCCATTCGATTCTTTAATTTTACATAATTTTATTCATATATTATTGATGTGTGTAACCGGAATCAGAGCAAATTAAATTATATTTTTTTAATTACTTCGAAAATAAAAAAGGGATAAAAACTGACTTAAATATGAATAAAATTAAATAAAAGAAAATTAAGTTAAAAAAGTACGAAAAGAAAAAAAATTACAAAAAAAACATTTTTAATTATACCTGTGCTCACCTGATGATTTTTTTAAGGCGACAGCAACAGCAATAGCTAATGCAACTTTAGCAACGATTAATGCTTTACCAGCCAATGCAGCAACAGCATGTATCATCATGTAAAGTAAACCAGCTTTCATAACACCAGCCATCATCATCATCATTTTTCCATAACCTTTTTTCTTTTTTTTTCCTCTTGCTGTAACAAAAAAAAAATTTTAATTTTACCAAAAATAATATATTTCTACTTACAAAATCTCAAATACATAAATCACTTCACTTAATCACAAAAAGTCACAAAAAATAATTTACCTTCTTCAATATCTCCATTTAAATTTTCATTATTATCACTACCAAAAATAACATCTTTTATAATTTCCGTAAGATCAGTAGTCTCGTCATTATTACTATTACTGTTACTATTAATCACTGTTAAATTTTTTTTAATACATCCCTCTAAATTACTTCCACTACAATTATTATTATCATTATTAAACCTTTGTAATTCTAACGTCGTGCCATGATTATTAATCAACGCAGCTTCTGTTATTTTAAACGTACTTAAAGTAATGATTGTTAAAAAAACAATCATTCTAATAATCCTTTTCATCGTCATCTTCATTGTTAAACTGGCCAGTAGTAAGTATTACAATATCTTATTTATACACTTTATGGTTAGATGATAGCGTATTAAAACCCCCCTATATATGCTCTTTTTTTTTTTAATATATGTGTGTATATGATGATGAATATAATTTTTTTTTCTACTTCTTCTTCTTCTTCTGCTGTTATAATTATATTGAGCTGCTGTTGTTGTTGTTTTTTTTTTTAAATATAAACTACGCATACGTATAATCTAAGCTTCTATATAGCAATTAGAGGCCTGGATAAACGGCGCCCAAGATTTTTTAAACCGCGTCTTATGATATACAGAGCGTGAATTGATAGTGTTATATATATATTTTGATAATATATACCAAGTTTGTTGGTAACATGCGACCACGATTACAAATCCATAACATTTTACCGGGTTTAATATTATTAATTTTCTAACACAAGTATTATTACCTTATATGTGCCAATGTACTTTTAGCTAGATTTTTTAAATTCACGTCATATTTTTATCTTTTAAATTGGACATTTTATATGATTTAAGGAAATAACAAAATTTTTTTTAATTAAACCTAAGTGTATACTAAAAGATTTATCAAATATTATATTAAATAATTATAATTATTATTTTTTTTTATTTAAGGTATAAAGCGTGAATGATGGTTCTGATTAGCTTTTTGAATTTATAAATGTAATAATTATTTCATTTGGTATGAAGGTCATCAATTTAGTCACGAAAATTTATCTTATTTTTATTTTTTTTAATTGGGTATTTTTTTAAATAAAATTCAGAATTATGATAATAATTTTAAGAAAAATATTTGATAAAGTATGTCAATTTTATTTACTTATTACAGTAAGCTTCCGATATATTGTGTAATTAAATTGATGAGAGTTTTTACAAGAATGTGGATTATGTATTTTTTAGAGAGGAATTTCTCAATTTTGATAATGTAAATTTCTTCGATGCAAGCAATTTTATTCAATATGAAAAATCATGGAATTTGGCAGTTAATAGCAAATTGTGAACATTTGGGATCTAACTGAATTTCATTCAGACAAACATTAGTTATTAGTGGTATTTTCTGGCTTATCTAATTAAAATTTTATGAATTTAAATTGTATGCATAGTAGAAGTAAATTAAAAAACAAAACATTTTTATTCTCGTTGAAAATGATTTAAGGAAAAAAAAGACCCTGCTAAACTATGAACACTATAAGGTTCGGTTAATGAACAAACTTAAGGAACTTTACCATAAAAAAAAATTAGGTAATTTTGTCAAGATAATTTTTAGTAGAATTGGAAATAAAATTCTTTAATTTCTGTTGTTGATCGTAGAGAACATTACGCATATTACATTTAACACCTTTAATGATTTCTAAAACGTGATGTTTTTTTTTTTGGACAATAAGAGAAATTTTTACCTAAATTTACTAAAACTTAAGACATTATACAGGGTGAGTCATTTTAAACGATACATCCAAATATCTAGAAAACAAAGCAAAAAATTTATAACCGGTTTGTGTAACTACACAACCAACGAGCATGGAACATGTTCACTTATAACATTGATAATAAAGTATTTATTGTGTTCATAATATAAATATTTATATGCAAATATTTATATTTAGATTTTTATTATAGAAATCATGCTGCTTAGACATCAAAGTGAACAAAATTAATTAAATTTCCAAATTATTATAGTTTTTTAAATAATATGAATTTATTTTTTATTAATTTTTACAATAAATTCTTTAAAAACTCTGCACCAATGCTCCCTAGGTACTTCTGCACCAAAGGCCTTTAGGGACTTCTGCACCAAAGGTCTTTAGGGACTTCTGCACCATAGGTCTCTAGGTACTTCGCACCAATGCTCCCTAGGTACTTCTGCACCAAAAGTCCCTGAATCGAAAATATTCTAAGTCCATTTCACCCCCCCCCTAAAAACGTCACTTTTTCACCCCCCCCCCTGCCGAGCCGGACTTTTTCAAATACCCCATCCAATGAACGTGTTCCATGTTAATAACTTAAAATGTTTCATATAAAAGTTGTTAGGGTTGGAAGGGACCATCTGATGGGGGTCATTAAGTTTATTCAAACTTAATGACCTATTAATGAATATTGTGCCCCATTGAGCCCAGCAGGACCCAACTTAAGAAATTTTAAATAGAAAGTATACTTTTTATTTCAAATTCAGATTCTGCAGCAAATTTTAACTACAGATACGTTTTCGACTAAAAAAAATAAAAGGACTATCTTTTAGACCCAAAAAAGCTTTTATACGGCTCTAAATAAAAAAAAAACATGTTTTTGGTAATCACTACCATTTTTTTTGTATGTTTTTGTGGAGGAAAATTTTGATGATTGTTTGAAATTTTCGGTCCTTCAGATTTGACTTTGTTTAAATCTCAAAAAGAATAAAAAACATATTTTTAGTAAATACTACCATTTTTACTCGAAGTTTGTTGTGGCGGAAGAATTTTAGTGATTATTTGAGCTTTTGATTTCTACACAACTTAATGGACCTAAATTGGTTTTTTTAAAGCTCAAAATGTACAAAAAGATATTTTTAGTAGGACTACCATTTTTATTCTGAGCTTTTTGTCGTAAAATACTGTTAGTGATTATTTGAGATTTTGGGTCCTGCAGACCTTAATGAGCCAAATTAAGCTTTTTTTAAAGCTCAAAATGAATAAAAAATACCCTGCCAACTAGCTGGCACTAAGGTTCCTCAAACAATGAGCTTAATACTTCAATATGCCACAGATATCACCGATTACAAGCATGCAATCAAACATTCATTTCTACTAACTTTTAAAAGTTTTTTTTATTGATCAAAAATTTTGATTAGGGCTAACATTAAAAAATGCGTGCAATTTCATAAAAATCGGGACTTTTGGATAAAAATATACTATGATATATAATATATAATGAGCTTAATACTTCAATATGCCACAGATATCACCGATTACAAGCTTGCAATCATACATACATTTCTATTAACTTTTAAAAGTTTTTTTTATTGATCAAAAATTTTGGAAAAAATTTTCAAAAAATTAATTATCAGATTCGAGATATTGAGTAAAACCCATATTTTCAAATATAAGTACTTTTATGGAACTAAATTAAGTATTACACCCAAAATAAAAAATTTTGCAGTTTTTAAAAATTTTTTTGTTTTTTTAATTCTAGGAAAAAAATTTTGAAAAAACTCAGTATCAGATCCAAAAAATTACTATAAACGAACTTTCTAAAACTATTACTCTCATAGAAATAAATTAGGTACTGCGTCCAAAGAAAAAAAAAATTTTCAAGAATCAACGGCCCCAAGAAGCACATTTAGGTATGCAGGACCCAAAATCTCAAATAATCACTAACAGTCTTACCCTACGACAAACTTGGAATAAAATTAGTAGTAACTACCCCAAACATTTTTTTAATTTATTTTCAGCTTTAAAAAAATCTAAATTTGGCTCATTAAAGTCTGCAGGACCAGGAATCTCAAACTAATACCAAAAGTCTTCCCCACAACAAAAATACAATAAATATGGTAGTAACTACCAAAAACATCTTTTTTTTCATTTAGGGCAGCATAAAATCTTTTTTGGGTCTAAAAAATGGGCCTTTTGTTATTTTTGTTAACCAAAATTGTATCTGGACCTAAAATTTGCTGTAGAATGTAAATTGCTAAGTTGGATCCTGCTGGGCTCTAAGACCCAAATCTAATTACTATCCGTAATGTATGTATACAGTATAAACACTTCTTTCGTTCCAAATTTATAAAATAGATATTGTGCTTTATTAATATTTTGTATAAAATTATCTTTAACTGTAATACCAAAATATTAAAATATTAAAATATAATTATTAAAATTAAATTTATACTTATATTTAATAAGCAAAATAATAATCTATTAATGTATAATAAAATTATAATATTAATTAAATTGTTACAAGGTAATAAGTTATGTATAAATATAATATGTTAAACAAAGGCTGAAGCGTCTATGAAATTTTTGAAATAAATAAGTCATAAAATTGAAAGATTCGTAAAAAATCTAAAATCTATTGTAAAAAAATTTGAATGGTTTTAATAAATAATTATTAGGACAGTATATAAAGTAAATATCACGCCATCGTATAAGTATATACATTTTTGTAAGTATAGTATAACTCCGTGAATAAAAAATAAAATAAAATAATTCTTTTGCAAATGTTAAAAAAGTGAGAATGACCAAACCCAGACCAGAAAATAATTATTCTTATTTTTATCCAATGAATACCGAATACAGTAAAGTCTTTTTCTTCGGAGCATGATTTTGTAAAGGGTATGCCAGGATCAAGATCGGAATAAGATAAGTAAAATAGCCTTGTCCTCGGATTTTTATACCAACAGGTTTCATAACTTGTTTTTATGGTTCAAGTGGTTCAAGAAATTTTGTAAACGCAGACCGTTCGCCCATTCCCTTTACCCCTCTCTCAAAATTTCCAAAAAAATCTGCTTTTTTGCCTGTATTTTTTTTCTCTGAAACCGTAGTACAAAAGTTTTGATAATGGACCAAAATGGCTAAACATAATTTAGACCCGAATTTTTTAGGCTCCTTATAGCTCTCTTTAAACCACTAATTAAAAATTCTAAAAAATTCGCTAAATAAGTTTTAAATATTAGAAAGGGAACTTCAAAAAAACACAAATTTGTAAAGAAATATTAGATCTCTAGACCCCGAGTGGAAATAAAAAATTTAAAAAACCCATTTTTTATTAGTTTTTTTTTTACGGTATTGCATAGGAATCCAGTATATTTTTAGTACATAACAAAATTAAGTTTTTAAACGATACTAAAACATAATACAAATTTTTGGGTTTTAGACCCCATATTAAGTCGTACTTCAAATCTCAAATTTTCAATTACTTTCTGAATTATTTTGATTTTTTTTAGTTACGTGATGAAACAGTCCATACGTAAAACTTTTTCTTTTATATATAATAATTTTTTTTTCTTGTTGCATGCATACCTAATTTTTTTCCCGGGAAGTTTAAAATGACAATATCAAGGAAAAGATCTTTTTATGTTTTTATATTATTATATACTCAGAGGCAGAGACCGAAACATTTGAGACGATAAATTACAAACTATAGATGAGTTTATTTTGTTGAAGAAACATCCCTGATACCGTCTGTTTATTCCAACAAGCCTCCTATAGAAAAAAAAGGACTCGTGTTATGATTTATGTTATAAAATCGGGTTTTTAGGTTAACTTCTAAAAAATGGTGCTATCTAAGAATTGTGCGTCATCTTTCAAATCCTTTTTTATCACCAACTCTCTCATATGTACAGTCAAACAACCCCCACGGTGATCTTGAAGGCCCAAAAAGTTTTGTCGGAGTGTCGCAAAATTCCGGTTGAGAAAATTTCATTTTTAGGGTGTATTGATCATAAAAAATCCAACCGCAAAATCGGACCTGATCATTTAAGCAATTAAATGAAAAAAATAAGTCGGTTTCTGTTTTACGTTTTTTCATAAATAAAAAATTTTGAAAAAGTCTCTATATCTTTGCAAGGAAGCTTTTTTGCAAAAATTACCTAGAGAAAAAAAAAAAGATAATAAAATTTTCGTTTTTTTTTGTCTTATGATATTTTTTTCAAAAATGCTTGCACTTTGAGTTATTAGCCTTTCAATGAACCGCTTAAGTCAAAATTAACCACCATAGCACTATTAGGTCTTAAAATTTATAAAACTTTTAATAAAAAAATTTGAATACAGTAAAAATATTATTGATATGCTTCTGAGTTATTTTAAAATTTGACCGCTCTTTGCTTTTAACTCGGGACCAACGACGAGGACGTGGTGGTATTCTGGTTCCAATAGCTTTAAAGAAAATTTATCTTTACAGAAAAAAAATTAAATGAAAATTAAGACTCACTTGAAAGTTTTTAAATTACCCCCTGTATAAGGGAATTACCAACCTATTCTAGCTTTAAAAGGAGTATCAGACTTTACTTTCGTAAATTAAATGATGCACAGTAATATTGGTGACATTTGTGCCGACACCTTTGTAATTGATTACGTACTATTGATGATTGATATTAACTTAATAACAGTTGAACTTATTGATGGTACTATTGATGATTGCTATTAATTTATTAACAGTTGAAGTTATTGATTAAAGTTTTTGGAATGGCCTTTAAACCTACCCAAATGTAACAATTAAAAACTGCAGATTTACCAGTAACGGACATTGTTTTCTTGGACAATAAAATGTCTTCGTAATCAGTAATTTTTTTCAAAGTTCTTCTAAATATATTTTGATTACATTCTTGAATGTAAACACAGCAAGAATTGCAAATACTTACAGGGATTCTAGCATCATTTAAGCTATAATTGGAACAGATAAATTTTTTAATTAACAATTCCTGCTTTTGTGATATAAAAAATCATCAATTTTTCAGTTTTGATCCCCGCGTAATATTTTTTTATTTTCTATTAAAACTTAATAGTGCTAAGGTAGTTAATTTTGACTTAGGTAGTTAAATTTGAATTTTACAAACGTGTTTGTTTACAGGTTTCATGCTTGGTACAAGAAAAATTGATGATTTTTTTATATCACAATAGCAGGAATTTTTAATAAAAAAAAAAAAATTATCTGTACTAATTATAGCTTAAATGATGCTAGAATCCCTGTAAGTAATCGCAATTCTTGCCGTTTTTACATTCAGAATGTAATCAAAATATATTTAGAAGAAATTTGAAAAAAATTCCTAATTACGAAGACATTTTATTGTCCAAGAAAACAAGGAGACAAACCAATTGATTGATTTGCAAGAGGCTTCAAGGAATGATGTTTTTAGAATAGATTCAGGTATAGACAGTGTTACGGTGGTATTAGGTGGATTAACAGTTAAAAGGTGAGTTAAAAGCAAAGAGCGGTCAAATTTTAAAATAACTCAGAAGCATATCAATAATATTTTTACTGTATTCAAATTTTTTTATTAAAAGTTTTATAAATTTTAAGACCTAATAGTGCTATGGTTGTTAATTTTGACTTAAGCGGTTCATTTAAAGGCTAATAACTCAAAATGCAAGCATTTTTGAAAAAAATATCATAAGACAAAAAAAAAAACGAAAATTTTATTATCTTTTTTTTTTCTTTAGATAATTTTTGCAAAAAAGCTTCCTTCCAAAGATATAGAGACTTTTTCAAAATTTGTTATTTATGAAAAAACGTAAAACAGAAACCGACTTATTTTTTTCATTTAATTGCTTAAATGATCAGGTCCAATTTTGCGGTTGGATTTTTTATGATCAATACACCCTAAAAATGAAATTTTCTCAGTCGGAATTTTGCGACACTCCGACAAAACGTCTTAGGCCTTCAAGATTACCATGAATCAAACGTCCATTTTGTTCCGAAATTGTTGCGAAAATTACAATTTTTGATAGGAATGGGTTTTATAGGTCTCAAAAATGATGTACAAGTTACCAAAAAGTCTTTACTCACTCTTTTTTTCTTAGTTGTTTTCGAGATATGGTTCTATAAATATAGTGATAAAATATAAAAAAAAAAACATAAATTGAGACTCTGATCAAGAGATTAATAAATTGGGACTCAAAATAGTATATCTATTTTAAAAATTAATTTAACAGAGATGAATATAGAAACTTGAAGCTTGTACAAAATTTTTGAAAAACCCCCTTTCGATCAAAAAATGTAATTTTGGCAGCAATTTAAAAATTGGTAATTTTTGAATATTTATTTATTAGCTGTAGTGATGAGATAATTGGTAATAAAAAATTGCAGTTTACGGAGATTCAACGATGACACTTATGCGCAAAAAAAATAAGACTAACTGCAAGGTATTTGGTTTAGTTTTTAGGTAGCAACATGTTTTAGAAGTTGGTCTAACAGCCCTAACTTATTACGCAAATCTTAACAGAAGCCCTATTTTTTTAGGCCCAGAAAACCCATTGGAATAAACGGATGATATCGGGGATGTTTCTTCAAAAAAATAAACTCATCTACAATTTATACACTGAAAGAAGCTATCACTGGCGCTGGCGGTGACTCGAGTTTCTATAAAAACAGGTGACGCTAGTCATCGTAATATCCAGTTACAGTAACTGAGAATCAACGTTACTAGAAAAAATATTTTATTTTAGCAGACGACAATTTAGTAAGCATTGTAAATATAAGAGATGAAACTTGTTCTAAGTAATTAATTAATTGTTTGATTAGAGAAGTGTATTTATTTTATATTAATTATTTTAATATTTTAAACTTATTGGAACATAAAAAAAATAATATTTATAAATAAAATATAATATATTGTGTGGTGCATATGGTGATAATGATGATTTTAGAATAATGTTTATTCAGAATAATACTTATATAAAATAATTATGATTTAAAAAATTGTGTGTCATTTTAATTAAATAATTTTATAGAATTTATATATTTTAGCTGGCTGAAAAATACAGGAAAAATTATATAGAAGAAAATATGAACAACGATGCATCAGTTATAAAAGAGTGAACATTTGTTAAATTAAAAAGAATAATTAAATATAAAAGCATATCAAATATGTATCAGAAATTAAAATAAAATGTCAATTTTATCAAACTTAAAGATCTAAGATTATTTATTTATTAATTTCCCTCCACATTTATTAACTTTTTTAAAGGTATTATAGACAAGGTAGCAATATAAGAGGTTTTTGTTTTCAAAAGCTAATGCCTTATTCATACTTGGATGTATTTTTACAAAAAAAAATATTTTTTCCAGTAACGTTGACTCTCAGTTACTGTAACTGGATATTACGATGGCTAGCGTCACCTGTTTTTATAGAAACTCGAGTCACCGCCAGCGCCAGTGATAGCTTCTTTCAGTGTAGATTGCAATTTAGCCTTCCAAATGTATTGGTCTCCCCTTGTTAGATGAAATTTTTCAGCCATAATGCATATTTTGTCATTGCTAGAAGAACCGTAGTGCCAATAATTTAGCAGCGTTTTTTTTAATAATGGCGTACATTTACTTATCATAAAGTTTGACGGAAAATGGAACATGTTCATTGGATGGGGTATTTGAAAAAGTTTAGCTCGGCAGGGGGGGTTTTTAGGGGGGGGGGTGAAAAGTGACATTTTTAGGGGAGGGGGTGAAATGGACTTAGAATATTTTCGATTTAGGAACTTGAATAATTTGAAGTGGGAGTCAGGGCCTGATCAGGCTTTGATAAGAACAAGAACTTAGAATACTTTAAGCTTATGTACTTAGGATAATTTAAAATTCGGGATTTATTGTAATTTCGGTTTTTGGATTTATTATTGTTATGAGTAAACATGTTCCATGCTCGTTGGTTGGTTTTTTCTGGCCACCACCAGATTAGGTCTATTATAAGTTTTTTGAGTCGCTGAACACGAAAATCGGGGTGTTTTCTATGAGAAATTGGGGCTTGACCCTTAAATTTGCCAAAACTTGCCCTCAAAAGGGCATTTTCGCTACATTCACTACAACCCTCTAAAATTTGGTATACGGGAGTTTCTTGGGTAACTGATCACGAATATTTAATTATTTTTAATGAAAAATTATACCTTTTTCCTTAAATTGGCCCAAACTAGCCCTAAAAAGGGCATTTTCGCTACATTCACTGCAGCCCTCTAAAATTTGGTATACGGGGGTTTTTAGGATCGCTGATCACGAATTTTCAGGGTTTTTTTTTCAGACAGTGAGCCAAAAAAACCCCGTATACCAAATTTCAAAGGCTTAGAGAGTGAATTTGTCAAAAATGCCCTTTTTAGGGCAAGTTTTGGCCAATTTAAGGGAGAAGTTCTCATTTTTTATAATAAACACCTGAATATTCATGATCAGCAACCCAAAAAAACCACTTATACCAAATTTTAGAGGGCTGGAGTGAATGTAGCGAAAATGCTCTTTTTAGGGCAAGTTTTAGCCAATTTAATGGTCAAGCCCCAACTTCTCATAGAAAACACCCCGATTTTCGTGTTCAGCGACCCAAAAAACCTATACTAGATCACCTACACTAGATCAATCTGTTGGTGGCCAGAAACTATACAACCAAACCCGTATTTTGACTGGAGTACAAAGTTGGAATATAGTCATTATTACCTACTAATACATAAAGTTTTCTTCAAATAATCAGATTATATTTTCGCAGAAATAAATTCTTTGGTAGAAAAACAGCTATTATTTAAATGCCTTCTCGATAACTCAGGTTACTTACTCCTACTTCGCGTACTTATAATCAAGTATATAAATACGTAAGTAACTCAAAGCTTGAAGTTAAATTTTAAAATAAATTAAATTATACTTAAAAAGAACTTATAGTTAAGGATTGAAAAATTGTCATGAATTATTTATTTAATTAATTCAAATTTTAATGAAAATCTCTATGACAGTGGAAATTCTTATATAAAAACTGTTTAAAAATAAATGTTATTAAAAAAATTATAAAACTCTTATTTTATTTCAATACATTGTTTAGATAAAAGTATGTTACATTGATGTTACAGATATGTATAAAATCTTTTGGGTATTTGACTGAATTCGTGACTTAAAATCAGTAACAAGTTGATATCTTTATAGAATCTTACTAAAAAATACAAGCTTCAATTTCTTAGACATTCATGGATTCTATGCAAGGCATCGACAATTGTATATAATATAATAGATATTTAAATCTTCCTATAAACTTCTTTAGATACTTATCTGCAAAAAGACTAGAAAAATTTTATTTTTTATATCAGCATTTCTTTTCATTAATTGACTTTGATTTTTTTATTTATTTTAATTTTCAGATATTTCATCCAAATACCATAAAGGTTATTTCAATAATTGAAGAATCTTTTAAATAGTACAGTGTTTTCAAATAAAATACAGCTCTTATTTACATAAAACTACGTTTTCTAAACATTTCTGGATCAAAGAACAGTTAAAAAAGTTTATGCGTTTTTATAAGGATCCATATAAACAGAAGTTACAGAAATTTTTATTTTGAGTTTGATGAAAATTGGGGCTAATATCAAGTTCACTTTAATTGAATAATTATTTTATCCGGATAACTGCAATACGTCTTAATATTAGCCTATACCTTGGACTTCAGTTTTTTTGGTGCGAAGTATGTACTCCACAAGTAACTGGAGATTACTGGCTAATTTTGGACCATACTTTAATCTGCATTAGGGCTGCTTTTACAGAACTGCTAAATTGGGCCATACAAGCCACAAACCCATATAAATTGTATTGCATTTCGGCTTAGATTGGTCCAATTTTGTGATTTTTATAGAAGCAGCTATGCATTAATATAACGAAATTTAAAGAATTCAGTTAAATTATATTAAAAGTTGTGCGGTTTAATAAAATTTCGGGCTAGCATTAAAAAATGCGTGCAATTTGATTATAATCGGGATTTTTGGATAAAAATACACTAAACTTGATAAAAATTAGTCCAGACCTATCAAAGTTGTTGAATGAAATATAGCACCAATTTTTTGCAAAAAATAGAAAAATCGTAATTTTAATAAATATGGACGGCAAACCCAAATGAAGTTTCCAAGGGATCCAGGTAATGTTCGGTAAGATATTATTAATTAAAAATATGATTTACCGAAAAAAAGGTATTTATTTTTCCAATATAAATTATATATTTCCAATATATTCCGGGTAGACCCGGAAACTCTAAAAACACCTGAAATTTAATTTTCTTCAAAAGAAATGGGTTTTCAGGCACAAGGAAATCGAATTTTAGATGCGAATTTTCATATACAGACCTAACTCAAATTTCGGTTTTTCAAAATGATGTACACAAATACTTCGAAAACACCTGATAATCAATTTTTTGCATTAGATTTTGTAAGATCAAATTATGAAAAATCGCATGTGAAATTCGTTTTTAAACCCAAATCTAATGCAAAAAATTGATTTTCGGGTGATTTTGAAGTCTTCTGGTCCGCCATATTGGAAAACCGAAAAATATTCATAAGGCCGAGGTATGAAAAATTGCAACTCAAATTCATTCTTTTTGCTCCGAATCTTATGCTAAAAATAGATTTTCGGGTCCACCATTTTGGAAAACCGAAAAATGTTTGGGAGTTCAAATTCTGAAAATTTGCATCTGAAATCTATTTTATCGAGCCTGAAAACCTAAATCTTTTGCCGGAAATTGATTTTCGGGTGTTTTCTGGTCCGCCATATTGGTAAACCGAAAAATTTGTAAGATAAAATTATGAAAAATAGCATCTCAAATTCGTTTTTATTAAGCATAAAAACCTAAATCTAATGCAGAAAATTAATTTGCGTGTGTTTTCGGGTCCGCCATTTTGGAAAACCTGAAAATGTTTGTGACGTCAAATTGTGAAAATTTGCATCTGAAATCTATTTTATCAAGCCTGAAAACCTTAATCTTTTGCAGGAAATTGATTTTCGGGTATTTATGGATCAGCCATATTGGAAAACCGAAAAATTTTTAAGATCAAATTATGAAAAATCGCATCTTAAATTCGTTTTTATTAAGCATAAAAACCTAAATCTAGTGCGAAAAATTGATTTTCTGGTGTTTTCTAAGTTTTTGGATCCGCCATATTGGAAAACCGAAAAATATTTGGAGGTTAAAGTATGAAAATTCGAATCGCAAATTATTTTTTGTTGAGCCTGAAAACCCAAAAAATGTGCAGGAAATGGGCTTTCGGGTGTTTTCAGAGTTTTCGGGTCTACCATTTTTAAAAACCGAAATTTGGGTTTGGTATATGGGCATATCTCACCAAGTGGTTATATTTCTAATTTTATAAATTAAATTTTATTTTTGAGAGCACAATAATGACATTTGGACAGAAGTTTAATAAAACAATAAAAATTAAGATTTTCTTTG
The DNA here is from genome assembly GCA_022575985.1 of Anagrus nilaparvatae. Lineage (NCBI taxonomy): Eukaryota > Metazoa > Arthropoda > Insecta > Hymenoptera > Mymaridae > Anagrus > Anagrus nilaparvatae. Next base: position 2,464,087 of record JAKSXM010000239.1, read on the forward strand.
CGTAACTTAATTTTAAGCTACGGCGTTTGATAAATGAACTTCTTAAATTAAAAAATATATTTAAGGTTATAATTACTAAATGATGAAATTAGTTCTCAAAAATACTGGAAAATATAGAGGTATATAACTTTAAATTTTATTTCTGTCCAAAAACCAATAATAAGAAGATAAATTTTCAATTTTTTTATAAACAAAAAATTAAATGTTCTACAGACTGCGCTATAGGTATAGCTAGGCTAAACTCCCTGAATCTTTAACTCATTGCTCACATAAAGCCTAAAATATAGTTAACGTTAAAGCCTAAAATATAGTTTACATATTAGTTATTAAAAAATTATTTAAAAAAAATTTTTATGTTTGCAGTTTCATAAAATTTTAATTTGTAAGAAAAGTTCCTGATTGTTTCAAAAAATCACTCAAAGCATTCAAATTATTTGTCTTTAAACTTCCTATTACTAAATAATTGTTTTAAAAATTCTTTATCATTATACCTAATTTTTATTTGACTACTGCTAAAATCATGGGCGGATCAAAAGGGGGGTGGTAAGGGCGATTGCCTCCCCTGAGCTCCAAAAAATGCATGTTTTTTTATCATAATTTTGTTTTTTTATACAAATTTCATAAGAAAACATACAAAATTTTGCTTAAGCGCCCCACCCCCTTAGGCCCTTTTTTGCATCCACCACTGGTTAAAATAGAATCGCATTATCTTATTATAATTTATTAAATCATTTAGTTGTGCCTTCTATTATTTTTGAAACATTTTTTTAGATTTTTTGATTTTTTCAAAATGTATATTTCTTGAAATATAGATTTTAATGATCCACTAATTATGACCTACAACTACATATTTTTATTTATTTTTTTAAAGCACTAAATTCAAATCAAAAACATCTTTTTTGAACTAAGAATGAAATATACATAATTCTTACACGTTTGTTATTTTTAGGTTATTGGTAAGCAACGCTTCTAAATTATACGATTAGTTTATATAAAACTGAGGTTTATACATACAACGCATTGAATCAAGATATGCCGTTTTTTTTAACTAAAATCTGATAAAATTTTACATAAATCACAAAAGATTTTGCGAAGATTTTTTAAAAATTGAACGAGTGCCATTAAAAAATGTGATTTTAGTACCAAAATTACGCATTGACAACAAAGCCTTTTTTTATGTCGATATCTACTAAATTATTGGAGGCACCAGTTTTTCTCAAATCACTTTCAAATTGTGAAACATTGTAGAGAATTTTCACAATAGTTAGAAGTAAAAATTGTTCACGGCATTCATTTGTGGCTTAAAAAACTTTCTTCGGCCGTATTTATTGGAAAATGTGGTTACCAATATTTCAGCTGGCAGAATTTTTTTTAGAAATGGAGCACACTGTTTTAATTATCTGAAGAAATTAAATATATTATTAATTTATCAAAATCTATTTATAAAAAGGCAAATAGTTTTACGGCATTTCCTCTGTAATGTTAAGAATGTAAAAAACTTAACAAGGTTACCAACAAAATATTAGGGTTTCGAATCATTCCATGGCTGTTATTTCATAATAATGAAAGAAAATAGGCAAAAAAATTTCTTAAGGCTTGAGAAGAAACATATTTAAATAAATTTCAATAATTTTTTTTTTTAACAGAAAGCTGGATTTTCATTAAAACCCTTATGTATGCAATATAACCACTTGGTGAGATATGCCCATATATATGAAAATTGCATTTAAAATTCGCTTTCTTCCTGCCTGAAAACCCAATTCCTATGAAGGAAATTGATTTTCGGGTGTTTTTAGAGTTTTCGGGTCCACCATATTGGAAAAATAAATACCCTTTTTTCGGTAAATCATATTATTAATTAATAATACCTTCCCGAACATTATCTGGACCCCTTGGGAACTATATTTGGTTTTCCCGTCCATATTTATTAAAATTAAGATTTTTCTATTTTGTGCACAAACTTTGCAAATGGTGCAAAACAGGATTTTTCGATACGGGCACAATTATAATATACAATTATAATTATAAAGTTCTGCTGGTTCCACACCATTTTGTTATTGAGTATGTTAAAATTTCGAAATTTAATAAAATCCATAAAACTATATGAAAATCCGTTTCTTTTGATAAGACCAAATCTAAGTGACTCTAAAATAGGGCCACACAACGCAGACCTGTATATGGTTGTATTAAAAACGTATTTAATAACTTGGGCCCTATTTTGTTAGATCCACTAGGTCCAATGAAATGAACTAAGGGTATCGAGTATTTTTTCAACATAATTAACAAATCCATAGTTTTTGACCTAGAGCTATACAATTTAACTTGTTTTTTCAAAATCTTCTCTTGTAAGACAACGTATACGTACCGGCAATAATAATAAATTTATAACATTATTAATCTTGTTTTAAATAATATGTTCATGTAATGCATTTTTTACAAAACCTGTTTTTTACTTAATGATTTAAAAATGTGTAATTATTTAATTTTTAACATAAAAATATATTCACATATTTTGGCATTCTTTTCTCGTTTTACTTTCATCACACTCATAAAATTTTCCATTTACCGGTGATGGATAAATTGAATTCATGTCAGTTAAATACGAAAGCTCTTCAGCGTTTGATAAACTACTAATTAAATTTAGTGATATATTGTAATTTATTAAATTTAGTCCAAAATAATCAATTGTTCTATCACTTTTGTAAATAATCCCAATACCTGACAATGGATAATGTGGTTTTGGCTCTACTATTTCAAGATCTATAAATGGTACAGTCACTTTTCTCATATTTTCATCAATATTAGAAGCAGTTTCAAAGTTAATAAATTTCTTATTGTGTTGATAATTTGAATTTAATAATTCAGCTGTCTGATCGGCTGTCTGTAACGCTGGTTCGGTTCTATGAAATTAATATTTATTTATTTAAAATTTTAATTATTTTAATAATTTTTTATATTACCTTTCTGCTACCCCAGATTCTGGTACTACCCAATTATTTGAATCTTCTAAAAGATTTCCAGTTTTTAAATTTAACGCTGTACATTGAATTTGTAATCCTAGTGCACTGTTCAATATCCTCGTAAATCTTACACCTGTCAAAACTTGACCCTTTTCACATTCAATGTTTTCTAAATTCACTCGGTTATTTTCAACATTAACTTGGTAATAATTATTAGACTCGGATTTGTCATTTTGAAGTTTTTCGCTATTTTTGGGTTCTTTCCATGAAATGGAAGATTCATCAACATCTCCAAAAGGAAGTAACTTACCTTGGAGAACTCTGATATGAAAAGTATTATCTTCTTCAGCTATATTTACCCCAATTATGACTCTGGAAAAAAATTAAATTTTATATAATAATTTATATTTATTTGAAATTAGTTGATTGAAAAAATCTTAACTTATTATCTTCTACATCAGATGTAATTGGAATTAAACTGAACATTTTTGTTATCTTAGGCTTTGAGCAAGTACATAAAGCATTTTCACAATAATTATCCAAAAAAGGTTTAAAAATTATATTAGCCATTTTGTTAAGATGCAAAAAATTTTTTATATCTGCAGCGACAGATTTCAAAGTTGAACGTTTTAAATTTAATTGCTGAAATAAATAAATTTATTTATTTTTTTGTTTGCAAGTAATTTTTTATTTAATCTTAAAAATATAAACGTACTTTTGCATCCTTTTCAGAATCCAGAATGTTAGTATCTCTATGTGAAGAATAGTGCAAATTAATGGGGTGACTAGCACTTTTACTTGTGTCGATAGAAGTGCTGTCTTTAACATTTTCAGAGACATTGCGTACCTCATTGACTCGACATTTATAATAATCAAGTGATAAAGAGCCAATCATATTTTTCATATTTTTTGACAATTTCAACATTTTAAACCTAAAATATGTGTGTTCATTGTCAATATTTCTGTTGTAACACGGTTCTAAAAATAAGAAAATAAAATCATAAATATTTATCAATTTATTAATAAAAATATCCAGAGTATAAAAAAAAGCATTCATTATTTTCATACTATCTGCACATTTTCCATGAATTTAAAAACTTACTAAAATTACATTTTCCTAAAATTTCCTGAGCGTACACGTACATGATAAATCCTTTTAATTGTGTAAGTGCAATTTTATTGTAAACATCAGTTATAAATACATTTTTTGATTGTTTTAGTTCGCATAAAATATAATTTTGCTAAAAATATATACAAAAATTAAAATTGAAATCCCTAAAATTATGCAGCCATTCTTACAATGGTGTTAGAAATGTATGCATTTGTTTACTTACGTTTATTTTTTCTATCAAGAATTTTATATAGTGTTGATAATTAGACTCTAAAAATTTAATATCATGTAAAATTGAACCAGATTTTGTGAGGTCCATTGCCCAATTAATGTTATCACCATATGACTTATCAATTATATTCAAAAAATTTTGGTCAAATTCTTTATCCACGATTTCAATACATTTTATAACTTGAAATTTTCTATCTCTTGAGTCAATTTCACTATTTGCATCATTTAATAACTTTTGACCATAATTGTAATTAAAATCTTTAATTACTGATGTTACTAATTTTAAAGAATTGTCACTTGTATCACTGCTGTAAATTTCTGCTAATTCTAACCCCTTATTTATGAACAATAATGGGCTAGTTTTACAAAATTTTAAAAATCCAAAAATTAATAAAATTATATGATACATTTTTTTGGACAATTTCATGTTTAGTGCGTGTGACCTTCACTGTGAAACAAAAGTTTAATTTATTCTGTTGGGATTGTAATAAATTTTAAACTACCTAAATATTTCAAAACAAGTATTTCTTATCAGTTTAACTACAAATACAGGTGTATCTAAAAAATATTGAGCTATTAATATTTACCAAATGACTATTTGATAAAATTTTTTTTCGCTTAATCAAGGTTACATTTTATTAAAGTATTTTTAAAAAGATAATTTAAAAATTAGTGAGACAAAAGAATACTTCTGAAAATAATGTTTATCTAACTTTTAAGTTACTTGTTGCGCAATGAACAATTTACCTTTTTAAAACAACTAATCATGTTTTACTTTAATAATGTTTTTAAAATTTCTTCGAATTTTTGTAAATAATTTTTATAAATTACAACCATTTATATTTAGGTTTTGATTGTTATGAGTTCAAACTAGTAACCCAGTTTCATGTTATGCTACTTATGCTAGTTATAAGCATTTGGCCTATAAAAAATTAAAATTACGAAATCCTCGTTTATTATTCCTGGTTTAAGAATAAATTTTTATTTTACTCTTGTTTTGAATACTTTTTTTACTTGGATGAACTTTGCAAACGCAGACAGTTTGAAGAAATCTTCATCCTTGAGTTTCACGCATGCTAAAGCTGAAGTATTTCCTTCACTTTGAAGATAATTTTCATTTAAAAGTAAATTTTGCATTCTTGAAAGAGAAATGTGTTTTAAATGTTATGAATAAACGGAATCATAAAATCAATAAATTTTCTTATTATTGAAAATGAAATTATATATAATTTTGCTTACATACTTTAGATTTTGGTTGAATTTTTAGCCAATTAGTTGAATTTATATGTTAATGAAAATCCAAACAAGGCAGTCTTACCATGTACTATATAATTGCATACTGTGCTAAAAGCTAAACAAAGTGTTAACTTCCAAAGAAATTGGACAAAAAAGCCTCAAAAAAAATCTTCAAGAAGTGAAAAAATTCTACTTGAAATATTTTAACATTAAATTAAATAATCACTATAATTAAAATTTATTTTATTTTATGATAAAATGATTATTTTAATAATTAAGTAATTTAGAATGTTAATTATTTTTTTAAGGTATAAAAACCATAAATCTATGGTAATATATCAGCACATAAAATAAAATTGAATAAAATTTCTATGCATACGATTAATAAGTAAGACCACATACTTAGTTAACATTAATTTGCTACTTTGAAGTCGCTTTTAAGTATATTTTTCGTACCTTGTAATTAAATAAAATAATATACATAATAATAATTTTTATGTGTTAATTAAAAATTTAATATATTAATTTGTAGTTATAAAAAATTATTTATTACTTAAATTTTATGTTTATTATTATTATTTAAATTTATTCGCTTTTATAAAACTTTGTAACACTTATAAATAATAATTTAAGTATGATAATAATATTCGGCGTACGCTTTAAAAAATTCATACGTATTTAAACTTAAGGGGCTGTACCCGAGACCAGAGCGACTTTTGGGTGATTTTGAGGTTATATTTATCTAAGTTTCTTAAGTTGGTACAAAAAAGCGCGAAAATTTCAAACTTTAGAAACCATAAAAGCGGGGATTTTAAACCTGCGTATATGATTATTCATTAAGTTTTTTATGAATATAAAATTAAATAAATTACAACTAAACATGCATAAAAAAATAAGATAAAATTAAATAAATTACAACTAAACATGCATAAAAAAATAAGAATTGTTATTATCTTATTTTAATATTATGATAAATTTGACATTTATCTAATATTTAATGCCATTTATGTTAAAATAAATTGCAAATGTGAAACTTTGATTTGTTTTACACAATTAAAAAAAAGGTTTGCTTGTGATCGTAGAATTGCATATCACAATAGCATCACCTTTTTTTAAACATGCATTTAAAATAAATTAAAAAAGAACATGCTAAACAAAATAAATGTTAGTAAAATTAAATTCTACTCTATACATTTTTTGAAACAACAAAAAAAAATAAAAACTAAATCTATACTAGTAAATACATTTGAATATTTCAACCTTCTAATAGTTGATTTTGTGAGGCATATTATTAACATAATGTATTAATTATGAATAAGCCTACGTCAAATAAAAACTGAAAATTCAATCATCATGTGAATATAGCAGATTTTTTATGCAGAAAATTTTTTAGCACAATAAAATTCAACGATATATTTTTACATGATTATTTTTCTTTGCGTAGAGAAAATCAGCAAATAAGTATAACTTATGATAAATAAAATTTTTAATGAAAGCTTTTAATGTAAGAATAATCATGCACTATAATCCAAGTGAAGCTTTCAGTGTACAGTGTACACATTTACAAAAAAAAATAAATTACAAATTATTTTTTTTCTCAATTGATGAGTAATTTTGAATAATTGTAGCAGGCCTAAAATTGGAGTAAACAATTGTAACTCACTATAAGTTAAACTGGGACTTTAGAAAAATTATAAATCTTTTTTCTAATCTAGTATAGAATAAGATTTAAATAATACATAAGATAATATGTTTAAATTATGCAGCTGCTATTGCTAATAATTAAATTACCTACTATGATTTATTTGTTACGCTGTAATCAATAAATATTAAATACATACTCGTACTAATAATTTTTACAAGACAATTTTTCAGTAAAACTGATTAATAATTTAAGTTTTTTCACTATTCCTATAAAATGAAAAATTTTTTACTTCTAAAATAAAAAAAAATTAAAAATTTTTTTTAATTCAATTAATATATACTGATTGCTTTTTTAATATTTTAGAATTTTATGCATCAGACAAAATTTTTTAATTTTATATTTATTGATTGTACTAATGTTTTATCATTACCTATTCAGGAAATAATAAAAAAAAATTAAAGTTAAAAACTATTTTATATGATAATTTGAAAGGCTTTATGATTATCTCGACGAGTAGCCTGTTTGTCATTACAGCATACAAAAATTTTTTTCACACTATTATAGAACTTCTATCTTTAAAAGTAACAATTATAAATTATATTTTCTATTTAATTTATACAATTTTGGATGTTTTAAGTAAAACATAATTTAATGACCACGAATTATAAATATTCAAGTCTAAATTTAAATTATGATTTTTTTTCTTTATATTTAAATTAAAAATATAATTTTTCTCTTATACCTAATTAATAAACAGATAATTTTTCTGGCATATTTTACATAAAAATATTAAATTATTTTTGGTCAAGTTAACAATATAGTCACCACAATTAACATTTTAGATATGATATTATTTTTACATTTCATATTTTTCCTCATGTTTTTAAAATAACATTTAAATTAATAAGTCATATTTATAATGTTTATGAAATTTAAATTAATTTACAATCCTAAATTATTACAATCATCATTTTTTTATACAAACAAATTTTGTTAATCATATAATCTTAAATATCTATTAGATGTTACACTACATTTTTTTAATACATATTTAAATAAATTTTATGTACAACAATTATATAATCTTGTTATTGATAACAAATTTAATATAACAAATCAGTAATTTATAAATTTAAAATTTTTATTAAAAAAATTACTTAAAAAATAAATTTCATATTTCACATAATGGTAAAAAGTACAATTAAAGGAGACTATTAGAATATATTCATTCATAAAAAATAGTAAACTTTTACAAACTTAATACATACCTTCGTTCTTTCCAACTATACCTAATTTTAGCTTCAGAGACAAATTTCCTTTTTAAAACTCTCAACAACGATGATTGCTCATCAATAGAAAATTTGCTTTCATCGCAGTTGAAATTCATGCTCCCCTTTTTTGTCTTCAATATTTTGGAGCATCTAAAAAAATGTTTTAAAAAGTTTTAATTTTTATCTATTATATTCAAATATTACTCCTAAATAACAACTTAAATTTCACAAAATTTTTTTGATAATATAATTATGTTTAAAAAGAACATTGATTTTTTTTAATAAATATTTTTTTATAAACAAAAATTTATTTCTAAAAATTCCATTCATTATAATAACACCCAATTTTATATTAAGCAATATTTAAGAAACTTTATGTATTCATAAAGTATTAAACAATTGAGCATATATATATGTAAATTTTTTTATTTTCTTAAATTATCAAAGTAATAAAAAGAAATTACTAAAGGTATTCATAAAAAAATATATTGTAATTATCAAATATTAAGTATTAATCAGGATGGAGTTATATTCATTGGTATTAATATATACGTTAACTAATGCATATTTATATCTTCATGAAAACCACAATAATAATAACGCAATACAACAACTAATGTTAAAATTAAAAACAAAAACCTTAAATTTAACTTGATAGTTATTTTTAAATGAGCAGAACTGGGCTAAATAATAATTACTTAATAAATTTAACATTTTCATATAACTTGAAAAATGAAATCGCTGGCACAATAAATCAATGCAATCAACAATCCGATCTATGGCTGTTTTGTGTAAAATATTTAATTTTAGATATTCATAAATATTGTGCAGTTTCAATTAAAAATAAGTAAATTTTGTTTTTAAATTTTTGCAAAATTATTTGCACATTCTTGTTTAGTGATTATATACAATGTTAATATATCTATGTGAATACATACGTACATTGTAATGTTAAAAGCTCCTTGTCATAAATGATGTTGCTGAATCTGTCTTACGTACTTCAGGGTATCTATCAGGTTGATGGTGTTATGAGTATTACTTTCTCATCTTATTAAAATCTTAAAATTTATCAAAATAAAATTATTATAAATGGAACATTTTTGGTTAAAAAAAAATATTAAGCCTTACATATTTTTATTCTTCTAATTGATTTAATATAATCCATGATAGGTTTGAGATGCCAGCATCAGCTGCTTCCGCTATGCAATTTGCTGAGGTCATTTCTTTTATAAACTGTAAACAAAAATTTAATGATATACATATAAGTTTCATGGAATATAAATGTACATACAATAACTCACTTGTTTTCTGCAAGTAGCAGAAATTATTATGCAGTTGTTAAAAAAGCAAAATCTAACTTTATGAAATTTTCAATATCTTGATTAAATTTCTTTACAATAACTAAAATATACCATCAAATTTTAAGAAATAACTGCTCGATAATATAATTTTTAGGACTTGAAATTCTGTTGCAATTTTCTTTCATTATTTCAAGATCTTATCTAACTTTGTTTTGATATGCTTTGATGATAATGATACCAATTATAAAACGATAATATGTTAAGATCGTTTATTAACCTGAATAATAACATCAGCTATTGATGTAGAATAGAATATATTTTTAAAATATATTTATCCAAAATTCTAATATTCAACTAAAAGCTTGGTATTTGTGTTGACATCTTTCATTAGTACTTGATAATCCCCCAGTTTCATCTTTGAATCCTTAAAGTTTTTGAATAATTCTGTATAAACTTCCGTATTTTGAACTTGATTGTGTAAATCTAAAAAACAAACTGCACCATGGTAAATTAATTATCTCTCGCTATTTAGCACATCATCTGATAACTATTAAGTTGAATTTATGGCTTTTTCAGTTTATTGCTCAACAGTAGTTTTTAATTCTGCGCATCATACTAACTTTTAACAAGTTGCTAAACAATTTTAGTACTAGTTAATTCTTATTTTGTACCAGAAAATCCTCGAATCATTAATAATGGTCTCTGAGTAGCCTTCTAATTTCTTTATTGCATTAATTTGAGAACGATCTTAATCAGATCAATTGAACTAATAATTTGGTACAAAAATGTCACTAAAATGTTTTCATAAATGGTGACAGAATAAAACTTTGTTAACTTTATGCCCTTAATGTTAATGTAAAATATAAGCTGAAACTAAACAATCATTTACTGATAATTTTTATCACAATCGGCTTGAAAATTTACAAGACGAACATATGTTTTGTTGCTATAATATAACTATCTTCATAATACAACAAAAATTGTTGAGGTTCATCAACACCTGGGTTTTAAAGATCCTAAAAATATACAACAATATCAATCCACCATAATTTTTTTAATTTATTTGCCAGGCTCAAATTTTTCTAGCTCTTAGTTGGTTTTACTCAGATGAAATTTTTGCTAGCATAAACACAAAAACTGTAATCTTCTATTAAACACTTGCGTTGCTCTTGATCCCTCATGTTCAACATAAATTACCAATAATACCAATTCATATCTTGTAAAAAATTTTTTGATGCAGATGTTTGTCATAACTGCAATATAACAACAAATTCAGCTATGTACTGGTACTAAATGATTAATAAAGTTTAAATTAGATGCATTGCTTATACCGTCGATTAACAAATTTCTACAGACATTGTACATAACAACGCAAGAAGCAATACCACAATATTACATGTAAGCTCAAGTTAATGAAGATCGAGATGAAGATGCTAATATGCTAATGCTTCTTTTTCATTTTCAAATTGCAACTCAGTTAAAGTTTAAATAGCTCTAGCATAATCAGAGCATAATGTTGATCCAATAATATTAGAGTCAAATATTAGTAATGCAGAATGACGCTGATGTGATGATTTACCAAGCATCTAGTTTTTTTGTTGAATAATAAAAATAGCTTGAAATTATCAAATGTCAAAGAATCTAAATAAATAAAAAATTACGATGATGGTAATGTAAAAAATTTTTGATAAAAATATAGCTTCAAACCTTTGGTTTATCAGATTTAATTTGGTTCAAGTAGATATTATAAACTTTTAAAATATATTCTTTTAAATTATGGCTCAGATCTTATAATCAGTTTTTAATCTACTAATAAATAGTACTAATATATTTCCAAAATATTATATATTTGCAAAATTACATTTCACCGGCTCACAAAGTCACATCACGAATATAACCTAACATTTTACAATGTTTGAGAGGTCACATGTTTTTGCGCGCGTAAATACAAAATATTTTGTATAGAGTGTATATAAGAGGAAATATTAATGAATACATTTTTCTTTAATTTATAATTAAATGCGAGTTACGTTAATCGTATTCATCCTTGAAGTTCTTTTTTGCACAAATTTTTTTTTCAAGCTAAAATTTATTTTAGTGTGGTAAACAATTAAATCATGAAATTTAAATTATTAAAAATATTGTCTTCATATTATACACAAACACTCTCAATAGCGGTATTTTACAAAGTAATGATAAAAGCTTGAAAAAAGTAGATAATCTCAAATTGAAAATTAACAGTTAACAGTTTTATAACTGCAGTTATTTCAAAAAAATTATTTAAATTCAAGTAATTTCATGCTTAGTCTTATTCAATGCGATGATGCTATGGAGTTTTTTGACGAATATCACATAATTATGATTTGGCATAAATAAAGAATAATAATTAAACTATCTAGAAGAAATGAAGTTGATCTTATTATAGGGTCTTGCAGGACTTTGAACCGATGATATAATTAATTTTGATTTTCCTTTAAAAGTTTTTAACCACTTTTCCTGCACTGCGATACTGCATTAACAACAGTTTAGAGTAATGAAATTTGAGAATAGCCATCTTTTTAATAATATTAATATACACTCACTCACTTTTTTAGAATTAGATAATATACACTCACTTTTTTAGCATCAGACTATATCTTATACTTCTATGTAAATAAGTATTATTTCATGGCTTCATGCGATATTACTCCTCCTTATGTTTGAAGAAAATAAATTTCAAATGTTACTTATAAATCACTGTGTAACTCATTTAATTTTAATATTCATGGAAATCTAATACAGAATGTCCTTTTTTAGCTTGAAGAAACGGAGCTGCTATTAAAGACTGTAATAGCAGGTCTACAGTATCCAAACACCCAATAATAAGAACACAAAATGCACACAAGAATATAAAAAATTTTATTCACATTTTTTAAGATAATCCATTCAAGATAATTTTTATGATAGCTGAGAATTTGCTTTGTTAATTATTTAATATAACTACTCTCTCTAAAGCTGTAACACCACCATTAAATAATTAATTTTTTTTTGATAGACACATTTTTAAATTGCTGCACAAAATACATAGCATTTATGATTTTCTTCTTCTTTGTGGGTATCTACAATACTGACAAGCAAACGTTTTATCACAGTACTAAAAATTTTTTGTGACAGTACTTATAAATAAAAATTAAAATTGTAACATTTCATAAAAGCTTGAGTCCATATATAAAATGCTGTAATACTTATACTCATTGTGTATAATAAATATGAATATTGAAGTTCCATTCTTGGTTCAATTCAAAATTATTATACTTTTTTTTTCTCAAAGTAAAGTATTTTTACATGCAGATATTTAATCTATGTATAACTTGCCTCGCTTTATAAACCAAAATCTGTTTGTGAACTAAAAATTAAAAATTATTTATATTAAATATCATACTTCGAAATGAAAAAAATAAATTGATATTAAATACAAATTTTACCAGCAAAACAAATCTTCTGAATTACAATTAACATATTATATCAAGTTAGCTGAGTAATTTTTATTATTTTTAACTATAGTTTATTCCGCAAGAAGTTTTTGACATTTTCTCTTCTTCACACAGTGTCTACATACTTGAATTTAATATCTTTTTGCAAATCTGTATATCAACAGTGACTCGTGAATTAGAGAAGTTATGTTGCCATACAAAAGAAGTTGTTGCGGCTGCACTTCCTTTTTATTTTAATTTCTTAAATGTTTGTTTGAAGCAAAACAAACTTTTACCTCATTCTAAAATGTAAATGTGTTCATAGATCTTGATACTCAAATTTTATTTCTTTTAATGAATGATCAAGTTTTGGCTTTAAAGATGGAAATCCAAAAAACACATTTAAATTTTACAATTCAACCATAATACGAAGAAATCATATTAAAAAATTTACATTGGATGTTGCTAAATTTCAATTAGCGAATCTTGAACTCCAATAATTTTCACAATATATAAGCATGAAAACAACCACTATGCGCATTCTCAAAGATTAATTATACTCCAAACTTCTAATTCTATTTTTTTTCTGTTTTCACCAATAAATAAATAATTCTGAAAAAAAAAATGGATTTGCCATTATTTTATAGACTTTCATTAACTTTGTACTGTAAATTTTACCTTTCAGCTTAGCCTGGGTGAAAACAACAAAACTCTTATGAATATAATATATAAATTTAGTAATATACTTCAACTTACTTAAAAACTGTATAAAAAACAAACAAAAAACTTAATTTTACTTATTTACACCATATAAAGTTTTTTATTTCATATATGAGTTATATATTTCAATATTTATATGAATTGTGACTCCGTTTTTAATTTAGCAGCGACATCTTTTAAATTCAACTCGGAAATATGTTTAGCAGAATAGCCAACCTAAATGAAAAACTTTTTTTTGAAAATCAAAGTACATTATTTAACTACTCTTTATAAACCAAATAAAATTTTCTTTTAGAAATAATCTAAAAAAATCAAAAGAGGAAAACATAAAAAAATGATTTACGAATCGATTGGTAAAGATTTTATTGATTTTTTTTTAGATTTAGATAACGAATTTCTTTTTTGAAAATTTCAAAAAAGAAATTCTTGATGAAAATCTGCAAAAAAAAAAAAAAAAATTATACCTATCGATTCGCAAATCATTCAAAAATGTCTTCCTCTTCTTAGATTTTTAAGTTAGGTTTTCAATTTAAAAAAAAATACAGTTTTTTCTGACGCGGTCTGAAAAAACGGCTTCAACAGGGTACAGCCCCTTAAACTGTAAAACAAGGAGAGTTCATGATTTACGGGTTTCTATTATAATTTAGTTTAATAAACTAGATGTTTTAAAGCTAAAGAATTACGAACTAAAAGTTGATACCCTAACGGGAATTTAGGTAATTTTAAGGGTAAAACAGTGTTTTTTACAGCGAAGTGCAAAAAAAAAGTAGTTAACGGGATTTTGATGGGACTTTAGTGAAAATTTTTAGGATCAAAAAGACATTTATGAGACGCGGGTAAACGACGGAATGTGTGTTTATACCTCCATAATTCATGCTTCGTAATATCCCTACAGAAACGAAAATTATGGTCAATGTCGTAAATTATAGGTTACGCTTTGCGATTAAAGAGGTACGTCGCTTAAAAAAAATTCTTGTAACTTGACAGAAGGTGCTTAATTCCAAGACGCAGTTCTAAAATAATGTTTTTTCTTTCTACTGACGAAGAAATATCTTTTTCCCTTGGCCGTAAAAAAATACCCCAGATCGGCAAAGCCTCAGATAGCAATTTACGTGCGAACTGGCATATTCTCTACTTTTACGGCCTATATGATACAATTATATTATTTAAAAAAAAAAAAAAAAAAAAAAATTTAAATTTTCTTTACATTTTAAGTCATTTGAAATCTTTTGAACGCCATTTCTGGATAAGTACAGCGATTTAGCCCCGGAACCAAACCTAACCTAAGTAGTAACATCCGAAAAGTTATCAAAAAACTCACTGATTCACGTTATACCTCTAGGCCACGACAGGCCCCCGAAAACCCAAAAACACCGTTTTTTGAAGGGATTTTTATATTTTATTGTAATTTATGCAACCTGTAAACATATAATACTCGGCTCACAGGCTACAAAACTTAACTTTTCACCACTTTGTAAGAAGAAAATTTTTTTGGGCCTTTCGGGGGCCTGTCGTGGCCTAGAGGTCTAATTACAACGGAAATCAGTGAGTTTTTTGATAAATTTTTGGATGCTACTACTTAGGTTAGGATTGGTTCCAGGGCCAAATCACTGTACTTGTTCAGAAGTAGCCTTTAAAGCCTCTAGCCCAACTTTTATTTTTTGGGTTTTTTTTCAGGTTTTGTCTATAATTTGGAATCTATAGGGCTGTTATGAGGTAAAATTTTTTTTTCTTTCTAATTTTCTAAAGTTTTATGTAATTTGTAGTAGTTTAAAGGAAGAAAAGAAATCCGTGTGCGGTTTGACACAACTCAAATATATACAGCTCTTTAGGGACCCAAAGACCCGGTACTTTCCTTGCAAGTAAGATAAAAAAAAATTGAAAGTATTAAAAAAGGGTACTAATAATAAGTCATTTGAAAAATAAAAATATCCTTTATACAATAATCATACAAAAATGATTTAAATTTCCATACATACCATGAAAGTCTAAAGGTTCTTAAAAAAACTAGCAATTTTTTATTTTTAATGGTGAAAAGCGTTCCTAAACCTATAAACATTATTATAAAAAAATAAAAAATACCTTAGAGGTACACACAAACACAATTACAAAAAGTTAAATAGATATAACTTTCCTTTCAAGTCATTGGTTAAAATTATTTTTAATGTACATATAGAAAATAAACCTTTTCCCCTTCGTCGGCTTTCATTTAACTTTTTTCTTTTTTAAATATTATCTTTTCATATTATACATACCCATACAAACAAACAAATACATACTCCCACGCGATTAACTATTTTTTTTCTCGTTTTTTTTTTCTTATTATATAGCGCATCTTCGTGCAGGACGAAAGTGGAAAATGAGGTCTAAAAAATTCAAAGTCATTTTTATGTACGGGTATATACATTGTGTGTATACTGTAACTATGTTGTTTATGTGTCACTGGGCCAAATTAAATTCTCGATTTTATATTATACTATAGAAAACAAGAGATGACAGACAATTACTAAAGAGATAAATACTGATTTTGAATGAATGAGAAAGGTTCGGAGGTCATATACTAGTTTTCATTATATCCGTTAAGGACGTACTATTAAAATGAAAATTATTTTGTGGTTTTTGTGGGCAATATTCTCTTTATTACAATTAATTTTATAAAAAATGTAACATTTAATTGAAAGTTTTTTTTAAATAGTCTTGTGTTAATTGATTGTAAACAATTTTATATCTTATTTATATACTTAATTGACTTCTCTTTAATTTATGATCTGTTTAATTTATTATGAATCATGCACGAATGCAATCAATTTTATGCTACTGGTGTAATTTAATTATAAGATTAAGTGATTTATTTTTATTGATTTTTTATTGCTAATTTTTTGTAATTTTTATTTAGGAAATATTTTTTTGCTTTTTTTGGCATTTTCATTAATTTTTAAATAACTTGATTGTTGAAATTAAAAAATTTTTTCGAGTGCAACAAGTGTCCCAAATTAAAGTTTGGCTTCTCCTCGGATGATAGTTTATATTCCTATTAACTATTTAACTCATGCGATACTATCATTTTTCATGATAAACTGTAAAAAGTACCCATGTAGAAATGAAATTATGGGCCAGATCAAATCTCTGGCCGGATCTGGCATGCGTGTTTTTTAATGTGACAGACCGGCTCACATTTATTTTTCTATTTGGGTAGTTTTTTTCAGAGGGTACTAGAGGCTTTAGAGATAAAAATTTTGATGTTTCCTTAACAATTATCTAGAAAAAACTATCGAAATTTTGTCTTTTTCCATTTTACAGTAACCTAAAAAATTTCTTGTTTCATCTTTTACTTCAAAATTATTAATAGATTTAAAGAAAATAAAATTGAAGTGAAATTTAAATATTCTTTAAATTAAATAAATTTCTTAATTAAAAAACATAATTTCAAATTCAAAACCTACATTTTTCTATTCAGAAACATAAAAAGGGAAATTGTACTTTCATTAAATAAATTAAAATCTTGTAATTGAAAATAAAAACAGAAATCGTATATTAAACGATATTTAAAATAAAAAATTTTTAAATAAAATAATAAACAGCACGAAAAATCATTTATTTATAAAATTTAAATTGAAAAACATTCACACTATATAATAGAAGAAAATAATATTTCATCTAAAATAATAATCTTAAAAAACACTTATCCATCATATTTTTTTAATATACGTGAACTAGAAGAAAAATATGATTTCGTGACTCTCATAAAAACTGTATTATTATTATTATTTTTTACGCTACTTAAAAATTTTTATAGAAAAAGTGTATATAAAAAATGAAATTTTTACGTACAATAAAATTTTTTTCTTCAAAAACACACAAATAAAATTTAGGTTAATTCTTATCAAATTAAAGAAAAAACAATGACAAAAAACAGACGTGAGAATAAATCTGATTTTTTGTATATTTATTTTTGTTGATCTTAATTTTTTAAGTGTAACACACATGGATGTAAGAAAAACAATATAAATGTTTATAAGGGTTCGTATATATATTTTTTGTGCTAAAAATCTAAATCTATGGTAAGATTAACTTCGTGAGAATTAAACGTATAGTGTTAAAGAGCCCGGAAAACATGTATGTATGAAAATAATGATATAATTTACACTAACTTATAAAGTTGTAACTATATATTAGACTGGAGGTTACTTCTAAAAAAATAAGAAGTAATATTTTTTTGCATGGCTAATGATCATTTTGCAAAACTGTACTCCTGAAAAAATTATCAAAACAAAATTCTGTGTGCGTTATCTAAAATTTGTTTTAAACTAGTTAAAAGAGCTATTTTTTGGTTTTAATTAGGGTAACTTAATTCAGATCAATTTTTATAGGGAATCATTTTGCTGTTTTATATTTGTGTGTTCAGCAATTTGGTTCCTTGAGACAAAAATTTTTAACTCGGTTACTTACCCAGCATTGAAGAAATATATTATAGAGGCTGTATTAAAAAATAGGGCTGTGTGTTATAAAATCCATCACCTAGGTGAAAATTCTGATTCCATCATAGGTAAATTTATATCAACTACACAATCGAATAAAAACTCATGTCGAGCCTTTATGTTATTGATAATCTCCATACTACATTTTGTGCAGTAAAAAAATGTCACTTAATTTTTTTGGGCTCGTATTTTACAACCTGCCAAATTTGCCACCTAAACCTTATTATTTTAAAATAACCTCCAGTCTAATATAAATATTTATGATTACAAATTTTTTCTTTTTGAAGAAAAAACATAATTACAATAGCTAATTTTCAATGTACAACCTTTCATATAGCAAAAATAAAAGAGAAGATGAATTACTAAAAAAGAAAATTTTATATTGTCTTGATAATATAATATGATGATGAAAAGAAAAATTTTTATATTATTATCTTAATCTTATTATACGTTGTAACATTAATTTTTTTTTAATCTAATAAACCAAATTTTTTTTTAGATTTAATATAATAACAATTATTATTATTATTATTATTATTGTAACCTTAATTTTTTAGTATGTATATGAATAAAAACATGCGAAACGTGCATTAATGGGATATGGGTTATTTAGAGGCTTAATTTATTGTGGGACCAAGTAGGATTTTTTGTTCCCTTGATTTGTTAAATAGTAGAATAAATAATTACAAACTTTAGATATTTTTTTCGGTCTGCATGAAATCACTTGAAACTTTTTGCACTCACTTCATTTAGGCCCTAATAAAAAATTTTAAATATCAAACTTCTTTGGACTTACCCCCGAGGGGGGAAGGGTACTAATTTCATCCTTTTAAACTAAATTTTTTTTTTAAACTACGAATAGATTACTTAAGACGAAAATCGTCTTAAAATCAAAAAATTAATCGTTTCGTAGTGTTTAAAAAAAATTTATTTTAAAAGGTGGAAACCAGCCTTCCCCCCTTGGGGTTCTTTCAAAGAAGTTTAATGATATGTTAGATTTTTGATTGGGGCCAAAATGAAATAAATGCAAAACATATCAAGTGACTTCATTCAGACCGTGAAAAATACCTAAATATCTCAAAATCATGTAATTATTTCTTATACTAATATGAATGGTAGAATCGAAAAGAATCGAAAAAATTATCAACTATAATAAAATTTCGCATATAATTAAATATATTTGGACACGAAAAATGTACTTCAAAAAAGATTCAAAGAAACTTAACTTAAATTTAAAAAAGTATAATACCATGTCTCTTAAAAAGCAAAATAACAGCCTTAAAATATCACGCATCAATACACTTTAACATGTTTTTGCTCATATATCTGTACAAAAATGTACAGAAATAAATAAAATTAAGAAAAATTTTGCTTTAAGGCACAAAATTACTGTATTATATTGTATAATAATATTTAAAATAAGGCAATGTTATTAAGAAAAAAAAATATACAGTTATTATATATTGAAGACTTTTTTTTATAAAAATAAATTCACATAATATTCACATGGTTACTTAAAAAAAAAGGTAATTTACTGATTTTTTCAATTTATTAACTTTTTAGAATAATAGATACTTAAATTATTTTTACTTTAATTAATATTTACGCTAAAATAATTAATTAAAATTTTTTTAAAAATACTGTAAAAAATTAAAATTAGAAATAATGTAGGTGTACGTTTTTATAGAAAAAAAACAATTTTTTTTTTTATTAAGTATATCTCGTAAAAAAAGTTATACTTACCTGACCGCATAATCATTGTTATATTCTTTTTGAAAATAAAAGTCAAGGGAAAGCACTTTTTGTTGCTATAGAATTATTGGACTTGTTTTTTTAAGCTGTGGATAGCATTTTTTAAATTTAAAATTCTATTTGGCTTTAAATCTTAATTTGGTAAAAATTTATAGAAAATTTTATATTGAGTAAGAATTTTATTGAAGGTAGCTTTTAAAAAACGAAAAACTATTCGCTAAACAGATTTTTGATACTGACAAGGAGAGTTCAATACATTTGGAACACCAAATTACACCAAACGGTTATGGATGAGTTTGTTATGTTGAAAAAACATGCCGACTACCCTTCGTTAATTCCAATGGGCCTTCTGGGCCTAGAAACACAGGGCTCAATGTTATGGAATAGGGTTTTTTGGTAATTTTCAATGAAACGCTAAAACCTCCAGTACAACCATCTAAAAACATACTCATAAATTTTTTAATTTAAAATAAATTTTAAGCATATCTTTTCTTCTGTTAATCGTATCATATTCAACCATAATTTTTCTTTTTTAAATGCACCTACTTAAATTTTTCTTGTTAAAAAAAAGGTATAAATTATGCGGTACACCACACAAAACATTCAGAGGTTAAAAACAGATAATTTAGTAAAACTAAAAACCAAAAAAAAAAATTATCTATTTTTCAAATTGTTTAAATATTAAAACATAAAAAATCTTTATGCATATAAAAACACGCAGTACATAATAAAAATATAAAATTTTATCAATACATGTTTATCAAAAATATGATAATAATCACATTTGCATTTTTATTAAAACATTAATTTTGTTTCTCTTCTATCCTCAATAATAAACCTTTTTATGCAGATAATTAATTTTTTTAATAGTAATTTAATCTTATTAAATAACAGTAATACCATTAAAATACCAGATATTTTATAATTACATTATTAATTTTTTTTGGTGCCATCTCTAATGCAAAAAAAAATTAATCATAAACTCATATAAATAAATAAATGGAAAGGTGCGAATTGGTATACACGTGTGAAAATAAAATATATTTATTACGAATGGAATTCAACAAAATATTCTATCTAATAAATTAAGATAAAGTACACTCATAAAAAAAAAGAATCGTTCGTTGTTGTTGCTGTTGTAAAACATCTAACAGCAAATATAGTTATGGGATAATTTTAAAGTAGGTAAGGGGCCATTCATGTATGTATGTATAGAAGGAATTGCATTAGTATTATTATTGCTTGTTGTCTTTTCTTTTAAAAAGATGCGCTATAACCTCGATCGAATAAAAAATATATGTACTTGTTTTACGCTTAGAGAAAGAGATGCAATGGAGAATGTCCGCATGAATTTAACTATTAGTTTACATTTAAAAATTACTATATTGGAATACTCGTGCCATTTTCTATATACCTGCATTTTTATGTATGGATAAGATGGTTATCGATCATTTTTTTTTTATTTTTTATTGAAAGAGAGAAATTTTTAATTTGATAAGAAATGATGATTTGATTCATAGATCGTGAATAGTATTTATATTTTAATTATTTATGTATGTAAATATTTTGTCAAATACATTAATCTAGTGCTATCAGCACCAAAAATTCTATAAATAAAATTTAAAAACTATTTTTTTTATATAAGATAAGTAAATAAGCTGAAAAAATTCTAAAGGAGTATAATTATTCCTCGTCCAATACTTCCAAATTATAGATCTTTAAGTTAAATAAGATGAAAATTGCAATAGTAATATTGGAGATTGAAAATCAATCGTAGATCGCCTAACAAAGCCTAGGGCCTGAAAGACCTTGGACTAGATATAAAATTTGTGATACTTTAAGCTTCATCTATCATTTATTCACAATCTGACTGATAAAATGTTGTTTCAGATTATAGACTACCCGTTCTGAAGATTTAAATTGACAATATCTTTACTGACAGAATTGACAATATTTTGTATTATTATAAGTAGGTTCCTCTATTACACAGCAGTCACAATCTCATCGATGAAGAAATTGAATTATTTATATCTAAGCCTGCTACATTTAGAATATTCAATGAAATTACTTTGGAGGCCATCAATTGGATAGGTGATTGACTAGCTATGAGGGTACTTTTTCATACCCCAAATTTTAAAATTGAATCAGAACTTGAATTCTTGAATTTCATTCTATAACTGACTAATGAGCAACTGGTTACCATCAACACTATCACTCCCAAAAAAATGAAACATCCACGAATCAATGAAGAAATACAACTTCTCATCAGCAGATGTAAGGCCACTCAAATATAAAAATTTCTTCTTTCTCAATGAACTGATTGCACTGTCGTACGAAATAAAAGCTGTTTCTATATCATCGCAAAGCTCATTCACTAAGATAAAATCTTCACTAAATAGCAATCAGGATATATGACGTGAACTAAGGTATCTAGAATTGTTACCTAATCCTAAAAGTATAATAATACTACTCATGCTTGATCTGTCCAAAGCTTTTGATAGGGTCTCTCACGAGATACTTTTGGATAAACTCAAGGCCATCTGTTTCTCTCCCCAAATAATTGGATGGTTCTCAGAGTATCTTTCAAATCGTTCCCAGTCTGTCATATTAGAAAATAAGTCATCTTCCACCCACAAGGTTATCAGCGGGGTTCCGCAAGACTCGGTCGTGGGCCCCCTACTTTTTCTCATTTACATGAATGACCTGAGTAGAAAAATCAAATACTTGAAGAGATACTTGAGATTGAAGATTCCAGACGACCTCCAAATATATCTTCAAGTCCCCTACAAAGACTTAAACTTAGATTTTTCTCTCCTTCAAAACGACCTTCATGAAATTAAAAATTGTTGTCTTGCAAATAATTTTAAAATAAACATTGAAATACAAATTTCATAATCTTTGGTAAAATTTTTTTCACTTTATACGACACAAATACCTCTTTCGACTTTGATGGTGCCCATATCCAACTATCTGGCCTTTACATTGACTATGACATGAAATGGCGTTCTCACATTAATCATATCATCAAATCAGCACTTTCGTCCTTTACAGATTGAGACTTTTCAAGCAACTAATAAACTTCAACCTCCGAAAGCAGCTTGTTACATCTCTCATATTTCCACTTCTTAACTCAAGTGTTTTCCCAATGTGCAACCTTCCAAAACATCAATATTCGCGTCTAAAAAAATTACTAACCTCCTCAGTCAGGTATGTGTGTGAAATCAAAGTCACTTCTAGAACCTCTCCTGATAGAATCAAACTTGGTTGGCTAAATGTTAAATTTCGCGATAAATACCTTAGCGCAGTACATATATACAATATCTTAAGCATTGGGAAACCCGATTACCTCAAGGAAAAAGTAGAAATATACATCCATTATCGTGTATAAAGGTATGGAACGCATTCCACATGAAAGTCAGAGAAAATTATGACCGATTTCGAGAAGGAAATTATAAATCCGTGTGAGGAGGTTTACTCAGGGGTTCCTATTTCTTGCTGCTTTTTTCATTTAAAGTAATCAATGTATCGGAAAATTCAGGAAGTTGATCTCCAAACTTAGTACAATGATGCCGAAGATGATACTATTCGTGTTGACACCAATATGATTGGTGCTTTGACATTCGTTCCAACAAATAAAGTCTCTCGTGTATTTTGCCTGCTACAAGAGGAAGTTAACTATGCACTGCAGCCTGTCATTCAGTATTTTGGTGAGACGTACATTATATACCTCGGAATATGTCAGCTATCTGGAACTAGTACGATGCAGCATTGGCTGGTAAACAAAAAACTAATAATTTACAGGAGGATTAGCATAATAGGTTTAATATTTTAGTTGGCAAAGCGCATCCAGATTTATATACTTTGATAAGTGAGTTACAAAAGGAACAAGCACATAAAGAAAGTATTGTTGCGGAATTAAGTGCTGATAAAAGAGTAAAAGCTTTACCACAAAAAGTGGCTAGATGCGCAAATGCGAATGCGAAGAATCGTGGAGAATTATGAAGAACATATTGAAGATAAAACTGAAATGGAGTACCTACAAAATATGTCACAAAATAATTATAAATGATGTTAATTTCAAATACATATTTTATATGTTATATATATTTTTAATTCAAAAATTGTTATGCATATTATAATTATATGTGTGTGTTTTTTGATAAATAAACGTTTTTTTATAAAAAATTTAGATTATTATTTTTTTTTGTAATTGCTACGTTCTGAATTGGATGTTTAATTAAATTTAAATTCTCTCCTAGAATAGGCAATCAAGCCAAATCAAAAATTGAATCTAGTCTATTTTGGATATCCTCGAAATTATTATTCAAGATATCCGGGACCTGATATCGATACTCTTACACAACTTATTTTAATTAGTTAAATAAATAAAAACTATAATAATTATATGATTAAATAAACTTACTGATTTCTTCTTTGTCCAAAAAAATAAAACAACAAACGAGTGCTTTTATCAGCATACAAAAAAAATAATAGAAAAGAAATATAAATAATCAAACACCAAAAAAGGGTAAGTGCTTTTTTTAGTACACAAAAAAAATACAAAAATTGTTAAATAAATAAAAAAACAACAATTCAACTAATTGGATTTAATGAACAAAAAAAGAAAATGAATTAACAAAAAAAATTATCAATTGCAAAATTAATAAGAAAAGGGGATAAGTTAATGTCAACCCTTTAATTATTAAATTATGGTCAGATGTTAACGAGTGCTGATTTATAATCACTTCCGATAGGCACTTTTTTTGACTCCCACTAATTTAATTCATTTTTCTGTTAATGAATATAACAATAACCACCCACCTCCTTATTTATGCATTATCGATAATAACTTACGAATATCTAATCAAAGCATAATGCGTGAACGATATTCATTAATAAAAATTATTGAATGAGCTTTTTCTTATATATATATATGGGCATATCCATTACTTTTCATACAAAAGTGTGCGCACTCATGACTTCGATCGGGCTCAAATTTTACTACCCGAATACATTGACAAAATAAAGTAAGTTCTAAAGTAATTTGCCAAAAAAAAATAATTTTTGCGTATAAGAAGTTTCTTATTTGTAAATATTCGAATAGACACGAAAAAATTCGTCAATTTAAAAAAAAAATTTTTATTTTAGACCGAAAAATAAGCGAGTTATTAATATTTCGAGTTAGAATACTGTATAATGACCCTAAAAATGGGATTTTTGGAAAATTTTTTAAAAAATCTTAAAATGATGATAATTTGCTTATTTTTCAGTCAAAAATAAAAATTTTTTTTTAAAATCAGCTTATTTTTTCTTCGCTATTCGAATATTGAAGAAGAAAAATTTTTTGGTTGACCCCTTAACCATTTATTGGCCAATATTGGTCCAATTATTACACATTTTCAGAGTCTTATATCTACGAACAGAATCCAATAGCATCGTCCAAATTTTTAGGGAATTTTTTTTAATATCAAAAGAAGCTTTCCTGAAATTTTCAGCCCTTAAAGTGATCAGAGAAAAATTTTGCAGACGATTAAAGTTGTTAAAAAATAGATATTTTCGTAAACAGCAAACTTTCAATTGCTTATATCTCCGGTCCCTGATAAGCTTTTTTAACGTTTAAGGTCTCATTTGAAAGGTCTTTGATAGACGCTTTTAATGAAACCAACCGGAAGCTAATGATGCTGAGTCACAATTCAAGTTCAAAAATCAGCATTTTTCGATAAAATAAATCTTACGTTAATCAATGCCAGAAAAAATCAACTCCATGAAACTTTTTGAAATTTTTTTTGGTAAAAGTTGAATGTTCAAGAAAAAAAATGAAACCATCCGGATATTTTTTGGACTAATCCTTGAAGCCCAGTAATTTTTTGAAAATTGGCTAAAAACAGCTATTTTTGGACCTGTTAGAGCTTCTCGGCAACGCGTCCTGCAAAATGGCTGAAATTTCGGCTGGCTGAGTTTTTTATTACTTCAAACCACCCCTGAAAATTTGAGCCCGATCGAAGTCATGGGTGCGCACACTTTTGTATGAAAAGTAATGGATATGCCCATATATATATATAAATAAAAATTAAATGTTAGTATCCAAAGATTCTTAATATTTATATTTAAAACCCTATTTTAAAGTAAAATTTAAATGTTAGTAAACAATAAAGCTCTTTTTTTTTTAAATAAAGCTCTAGATAATTAAGAAATATAACGTCAGGTCATGCACTAAATTTTAAGATTTTTTGTTAAAATACATGCATGATCAGACGTCACAGAATTCCGTGCAAAATGTTGTACACGCGAAAAAATGTCAGGCCAAAAAATGACCGTATACTCCTAAAAATCGTCCGCATTTAAGAGTAACCTACATCATTATCTCCTTGACCTGCCAAAAGTGATTCAAATGTCTTATAAACTTTACCTATAAACACATCTAAAAGTTGTAAATTAAATCAAATTGAAAATCCTATAAACAAAGAAACTATCTCCTTCTTACTCAAATTTAATCCTAAAGCGCCTCCCTTCATAATCTGTGTCCCTTTTTCACAAACTCCTGACTTTCAACTCAAAGCTTAAAATTTTTTTCCCCTAACTTGTAAACTATTGTTATCAATTATAAAATGCTGTTACTGTTTCTTATTACAAATTTTAAACATGCTTAAGTAACTTATTAAATTCTTCAAATGTACTTCTATAATTTTTTACAATCTTGTACGATAATCTTATTAATAAACAAAAATATATTCTTGCTCTGGTTTCTTACGAAGTCTCAGGTTGAGCTGATAGTGCTTGAATCCATCTCAATCATAAAAATAAATTAAAGCTACATTCTTCAGTACGTCTGCTTTTGTAGACTGATAAGACTTGGAAAATGGCCTGAATAAGAGTATCCAAATCCTTTTTTTAAACGAAAATACCATTTGTAACCATTTGTATTGTTTAAAGGCTATCCTAAACCATTCGTTTCTAAGTATTTAATTAAACTTCCGTATTCTACATGATGATTATATGTTGATACCCTATTAAAGATATTATTTTCAATTCTACAGGTGCATGTCTTTTAACTATTTCCCTGATGATAGTCAAAATTTAGAAGTTAGAATTTATTCTAGAATTTTTTGTGTCCTGCTGCTCTTTTTTTAATTCATCAGTAAATGTATTAAATCCCTCGACAAGATTGAAACAAAAATGCGCCATTAGACCCAAACTAGTTCCAATCTGTAACACGGATCCGTTAAATGACCATGGAGCTACAAATAGTCCTCCAGTTCCGGAGACTTGGATTGACATCATCTTCAAAACACAGTTATCGCAGTTATAACGTGCACTAAAATTCCTTAAACTATACAAATTGTTTAAGATTTTCAAGTTAATAAATAACACAATAAATTAAATTGTCATCAATTACCATAATAAGTATAATTAATTAAAGAAAAATTCATTAAAGTCACATTATATTTAAATTTGAATAGTATAAAATTAATCAATATAAAAAATTTATCTTTTTTTATTAGGTTAAATATTTTCTTTATTTGTTATAAAAAATAATACATCAAATATGGAATTTCGTACATCCTATTATTAATCAATATATTTATTTTCTCTTTTTACATGTTTTTCTTTCCTATATAACACATTTATATAAATATTTACTATTTATATATTACGTGCATTAATAAAAGAAGAATTTAATGTAATTTTCCTGACAATATAAATAAAAAAAAATTATTTTTTTAAAATTGCATTTTACAGTTAAAAAGAATAAATAATAAACAATAATGTTAGCGAGCAATAAAATCAATCGTCGTACCGCATGTGTAGAAAGTATAAGACAGAAGAATAAAATTTGAATTATTTTTATTCAATTGAAAAATATTTGTAATGCAGGTTCTTAAATGAGACAGAAAATTTATAATACAAATAGTTTGGCTTTTTAATAAACAAATTTAACAAATTGTTTCGTTGGTAAATTGGAATTCGCGAATTCGATGATATTATATTACTAAAGTACGAAAAAGTATGAAATGAAATTCTGGAAGAATTAATATCATTTGGAAAAATGTGTCAAAGGCAAAAGAAATTTTCATTCAGACAAATTTTTATAGAGAAGAATTACACTTCCTGTATTATAAATTAGTTAATTAAGTCCAATATTCTTGAGATTCTAGATAAATGCCCATTTTTAATGCCTTCAAAATTAATCAAATTTCGAAACAAATTTTTAAACTCATTTAAAATGTGCCACCCTAATATACAATAATAACGTACCAGTTATCCATATGTTAATTCATTAAAACCCAATAAAAAAATAATTTATAAAAAGATATTTTATATTTTCTTTTTTCCTACCATAGTAATCAAACAAAAAGATATGTGAAAATTCTTCTTCTTCTACAAAAAAAAAAATTCTTAATTTATATTGTCATTTATATTTATTTATTTTCAAAAAAATTTTTCATTCTCTATCTAAGGAAGAGAAGAAGATTCTTTATATATTTTGATTGATTTCTGGTACTATATCAATTATTTAAGAACAAAACAAGGTCAATAGGACAGAAATTTTTTATAGCTATTATTATTATATTTTGTTGATTATCATACACTACAGCAACTACTAAAATGGAATGAACATTTTTTTATATTTTCTTATAAGCTTATAGTTACATGTCTTTTTTTTATTTGTCGTGTTAATAATAAAAAATTTTTTATTATTATTATTATAAAAAAATGAGTGTTTTTACTGAAACAATTTATAATAAACATTTAAAATGACAATAATGACATTCTATTTAGGTTAATTAAATAATTTTCAAGCATAAAGTGTGCATTTTACAAAGAAAAAATCATATTATTATTTTTAAGAAAAGATAAATTCTTTTCTATTATTTTTAAATATTTAAAATTACAAACATTTGTTTTAATTTTTTTTATTGACGTAAAGAAAGCAAAGTGTCTAATTAATTAACTTACCTTGTTTTTGATATGGGACTTGATTTTTAATTATTAATTGGAAAAGTGCATTCTTGTGACTTTTATCAGTGAAATATATACTAAAATGGACAGTCTCAATTATTTGCTTCAAATTTTTAGAATGATCTAAGATAGCTGTAAAAATTTCCATAATATTCGAAGTTTGCCTTACGAGCTTTGTAAGCATATAATCATTATGAGTTCCGGGTTCTTGAATTGTCTTTAAAAAATCTCTGCAACATTATTTCCTCACCAAAGAACTTCCAGTTGGTCTCATTTTTACCAAAAAAAACTTTAAAGTACTTTTACCCTTTGACAGTAAATAAATGAAAAACCAATTTAAATTAATTTTTGAATAACTGCACTGTAAAAAGGAACTTACTTAGATTTCCAAAAATATATAATTTTTTCGAAAAATTAGTGAATTTTAAAAATTTTTTGTAAGTATTCGATAAAAATCGTAAATTTACTAAATTTAGTATATTATCGAAAAATTCGAGAATTCTCGATTTTTTTTGTGAATTTACGAAAAAAGTTGTAAATTCACAACTATTTTTCGTAAATTTACAACTATTTTTTGAAAATTTTCGAAAAAAAATTGTAAATTATCAATTTTTCTTGCAAATTCACAAAAAAAAATCGAGAATACTTGAATTTTTTGATAATATACTAAATTTAGTAATTATACAATTTTTTTCGAATATTTACAAATTTTTTCGAAAATTAACTAATTTTTCGAAAATGTTCTAATTTTTTTGCTAATATAAGAAAGTTACTTTTTACAGTGTGCAAAAGCTACAGTTTAAAGATAAGAAGCTTTTATGTAAACAATTTTTAGTTATCTTCTTATCCTTAACAGTTTGAGAGACATGGTCCTGAAAAGATGATGTGTTTTTTTTTAACTTTGAGTTGTAACTTTGAATTTATGAACATGTATCTCCAAATTCTTTAAAGATAGCGAGTGAACAAATTCTTTTAAATAAATAAGAGAATAATTTTTTAAGTTTTATTTTATTTTTTAATTTTTCTACTTCAAATTTTACCAATTTCTTTGCTGCATCTCAAACTGTATGTAAGCAACAGGCTTAGAACTGTGGTATAAGTTTACTGATTTAGCACTAAAAGCTCTAAGGCAATAAAATCGGGTTACTTGTAACACAAAGTAAAAGCTCTTCAAATTTTGACTAATTTTGTAAAATCCAAACTGATAACCTTTGAATAATTATTTTGCAGAAAGTAAAAATTTTTAATTATTACTAATTTCAATTTTTTATATCACCATGGAAAGATATTAAAAACTTTCTTAAAACATACCAAAGTCAGAACTTTTTAAAAACTACAAGTACTCATAAAATTTAAAGAGACTGAAAATTTAAAAAAATATTTACTCAAGATTTATTATAAAATTATGAATTTAAATTTTTTGCATTTTATTATTTCGTGGGAACAAGCAAAAATAACAATCACAATACAAGACCGTTACACTAAAATTTTAAAAATTTGACAATTTAAAAACAAAATTCATATAAAAAAAAAAACATTTCTATTTTTATTTTCAAAGAATACAAATGACACAATAAAAATATATCAAAAAAACTTTCACCATTGAAAATTCATACTGCACCAAAAAAAAAAAAAACAATAGAAATAACAGAATAAATTATTACCAGGTCAACTCGTCACTCTCTCACATCAATCCTCTCCTCTATGAAAACAAACAAATTATGAAAATTATTCAATTTTCTAGCGTTCTTAATCCCACACCCACTTACATACTCAATGATCGATAGATGAATCTTAAAATTATATTTTCAAATTTATCATTTTCTAATAATTATTATTATCATGATTATTTTTGATATTAATAAGGCCCACACACATACATATGAAGATAAATAATCCATAAAGAATCTCGCACCTGTATATTTATGGATAAAAAAATTTCTTCCTCATTCAGTGCATCTAATATCGTAGGTCGCAAATAATAAAATAAGAGAAAAAGTAAGGTCGTCTTATAATATGATCATATAACCCCTTCTCTCTATTTGTGTGTCCTCTAAGCATCTGGTGAACTACAACAAATACTATTATAACTCTTTCTCTTTACTCCCTTCAGGACACCTTTCGCGCCATGTAAGTTCAACACACACATACAACAAAAACTATGTGCATTTATAAACAAATATACGAGATCGGTTTTAAAAAAAGAGAAAAAGAAGAAGAGTAAAATGCGGTTACATGAAGAAAAAGAGTGGGCCTTCTTTTTTTTTTTTTAATAAAATTCAAACACATATAAACATAAGTTCCGTATGTGGGAGCAATAGTTAATGCATCCCCTTACTTTGCGGATCCCTATATATCAGCAGGATTCAATCCTTTAAGCGCCAGTCTTCGAAACAAAATCGTTGGTGCGCGAAAAAGTCCAAAAAAATTTTTTCGTTTTTTATTTTTGTATTAAAAAAAAAAATAGGACTTTGAATAAAAAGAGACTTTTTTAAAAAATAAAAAATGTTTATTAAGAGGTGTTTGGGTTTGCCAATATTAATATTGAGTATACTAGCGTGCACTGCTAAAGCTCAAGACGATCAAGTTGGTGTATTAGATCGTGGTTATAGAGCAGCATTTAAATTGTACGAAGATTGTCAGCAGCGTAATGTTGGTGTTTCTGTGTGTCTGAAGAAAAAAGCAATTGCGTTTTTCGATAGAATTGGTAAAATAGACAATTTACCAATTGCTGAAAATTTAGAACTTGTCAAAAATCCAGAAACATTCGAAGAGCCTAAAAATGTAACGGACATCGAAGCAACGCTTGGTAGAACCAGTGGTGCATCAAGAGACGACGTACTAAATGAAATTCTCTTGGATCGTGTTGCAACTTTAATGAATGGATTTAACATACAATTCAGAATGCCAAAAACATCATCAAACGATCTTAAACGATCAATCGAAGAAGGACGTGGTAAAATGAAAAAAATGATGAACATGATGATGATGGGTATGGCAATGAAAATGGCAGCAATGGTACCAATAATGATGATGGTATTGTTCTTATTGGCCGGAAAAGCTTTAATAATAAGTAAAATCGCATTGGTATTATCGATGATCATTGGTCTCAAGAAATTATTAGGCCAAAAAAATAGCGGAAGTGATCACGGATGGCAATCAGGAGGTGGTGGTGGTGGTGGTGGTGGATGGGACAGAAGCTTAAAATCTGGAGCTTTCAACAATCAAGAACAAAGAGATTATGCATTAAATATGGCATATGCAGCACAGCGCAGGCGCTAACAATTTTTATATCTTAATATTTTAATTTTTGAGGTTATGTTTCTTTCTGTGGATTTTAATTTATTATTTTTTTTTTTATAATTAATTTATATATTTATTTATTTATTTAACTTCGATATTTTTCGTGGTGACTTTTTTTTTTAGATAAAAAGTAACATTTTTTAGGTTATAATAATTTATTTGAAGGTTATGTATGAATATTGACATAAAAGAGTACAGTGACGTGACGTTAAATTATGACATAACTCAATTGATAATATTGTAAATATAGCAAAATTTTAAGTCTTAAATATATAAATAACCGACAGTATAAATTCTTCTTAAATAATAATTTTGCGTGACAAATCAAAAAAATTAAATAATTATAAGTGTTGTAAAATTACACCATTAAAAATATAATATCTAATAACTGTAAATGCCATAAATCTACAATTATATTTATAAAAAAAAAATTCTATTCGTTATGACAGACTGCACATAATGTAATGAAAAAGACAGTGACAGATGTAATAATCATCGATATTAAAAAAACTACGGTAATGTGAATTAAAATAAAAAAACGGATTTTTTTTTCTATAAAAACATATGTTTTTATCGATGAGACAATTATTACTAAACTAGTATTACTAACCCCCCACCATAATTTTTATTTTGACAGTTTAATTAACTCAAAATTGAGTGAAAATAAAGTGCCTTAAAGTGTAATTTTTTAAAAGGTTAAAAAATAATTAGAATACTTTAAAAATTTTATTATAAAAATTATTTATTAAATGAAAAAAAAATTAATTATAATGGCATTTTTATAAAATGTTTAATACTATATTTATTTATTTATTTATTGTTAATTTTATAAAAAACTAATAAATGTATGACTTACAATAAAATACAATGTAAAAATAACGTTTTTTTTTTTTTTTTTAATATAAAAAAATAATAAAAATATTGTAAAAAATAAAAAAGAAGAAAAAAAAATAAAGTTATTTTTTTATTATCTTATACAAAAAGAATTATTTATTTATTTACTAGAACACAAAAAAATTAATTTTTATGCATATTTTGTGATTCAATGTTAAGACCTAATGCAGCAGCAAATAATGCATAAAAAAATCCAGCAATACCAACAGAAAATTTTAATAAAATTAACGTTTTAATGAACGTTGGTATTAAAAACATAAATTTTAATGTATAAGCAAATATTATTGCCATTAAAATTAAGTCCATCTTCTTTTTTGGTCCTCTGCCTTCTATCCTAACGAATATTTATATTTTTTATTTATTATAGTTTTTTTTATTTTTATTTAGAGAGGCTAAGGTAAGTTGAAAAATAATTTATTTTTATTTTTAAGAGTTTATTTTATTTGCATTGTGTTTTGTTATGATGCTTACTTTTATTTAATAGTTGATTGGTGAGAGAAAAATTCAAACAAAAATAATGTGGGAAAAAGAAAATATCCTGTCTTAGATTACTTGAGTACTTTTAATAAAATAGTTTACAGAAAATAATTAGGTAAAATTTAGTTCCTAATTTTAATTCCTATCAGATCAAATAAAAAAGTTTTTATTAAATTAATTTTCTTTTCTAATTTTTTAATTATAGGTAAAATTTAAATAAAAATAATGGTAAAATAAATGTTTCAAACTAGTACCCCAGTCTCTCAAAATATAAGGTACTCGTACCAGTAAATAAACGATCACTAGTACCTGAAAGATCGTTCAGAATCTAATTTTTTTAAAAGTTTTTTGAAGGTTTTGAGTAAAAAAAAAATAAAAAATATTGAAGCTGAGACTTCAATGCTTAATTAAAAAAAGTACATGATTATATTAATTAAGAATTCAGGAGAAAGAAATAGTGGACAATTTTTAGTCGTCAATGTACTGGTGCAAAAAACATGTGAATATCACTTAAATTCAGAAAATAAAATACTAATTGAGACAAAATTTTTGCCTTAAAGTATTGATAAGAGTTCAAAGTAAGCATTATTAATTAAATATTTCACTTTTAATTATCGAAAATCCTTAACCATTTATGTACTAGTACTCGTACCTTATAAAAAATTATTTATATTAAATTAATAAAAATACCTAAATATTTGAGTATTCCATTTCCTTCACTATATTTTATCTTTTCCTTTTTTTTAATTCCACTATTTTTTGAAATTTCAATAACTGTTTTCTTCGGTTGCTCATTAATTCTAGCATCATCACTCCATAAAATTTCGGTAACTGTTTTATTGTCATTTAAATTATCCTGTGTTAACTCATTACTAAAATCGACAGATAATTCATCTGCTATGATACCATATGTCAGTAGAAAAATCATTCCCAAGATAATAAAAATCCATAAACACTTCATTTTCTTTAATTAATAAATTAATATGGCTGCGTGAGTGTAATTTTAAAAAAATTCATTTTTTTTTTTGGCTTTCATCTAATTTTTATTACTAATTTGTATTTATTAATAATTTGTTTACTTAGATGTAACTTCATATTTTTTAAAAAATCACTGATGTATAAATAAAAAAATAAAAAAATAAATAAAAATAAATTATCAATAATTATTAAAAATTAATTAATATTTGATTAATTTTTTTAACTTATCGGTGTGACGAACGACTCATAACTAACATTTGATAGTAAAAATGAAGAAGAAAAATGAAGAAAATAAAAAAATTGACGATGGGGTTAATATCGATATGGTTGAGTTATTAAGAGAAAATTGTTAGTCCATAAAAAAAAGACTTAAAATTAGTCTGAAAAAAAAAGAAAAATAATAATGCATGGAAAAAAATAATTTTTCATATACTTAAATATTATTACCGACCGACATGACCAATGATATATGTAGTATGTATATTTATTTTAAAGAATGTTGATAATAATACAAAAATTATAACGTGTTAAAATATAAAAAGTTATATTATTGTAAGGATAGAGCAGAAAATTTGGGTGAGTAATTTTATTTGGACATGGTTTTAGGGTATTTTACTTTCTGTTGGTGACCCTAAATACTGATGGCAAAATTTTAAATTTTAAGGGGATAATGTCTTTAAGCAT
Organism: Anagrus nilaparvatae; assembly: GCA_022575985.1. NCBI lineage: Eukaryota > Metazoa > Arthropoda > Insecta > Hymenoptera > Mymaridae > Anagrus > Anagrus nilaparvatae. Next base: position 2,499,541 of record JAKSXM010000239.1, read on the forward strand.
TTACTTAAGTTACTTTTCAAGCAAGCAAACCTGACATCCCAAAAATCCTGAGCTACCCTTGTTAGTATTTATTCTTGCATGTTACAAATTATATGTATTTAGATATATTTATTTATGCAGGTAAAATTTTATTACTTTTTTATTTTTTCATTTGAAAATATTTAAAACTAGATTTAGTGTCAATATTACACTTTCTGATTTTTCGTGCAAGTAGCATTTGCCATTGTTTTTGTTGGCTTAGATTGAGTTATTAATCTAAACCACCTTTTCTAAGTTAAAAAAATATTTTAAAAAATTATTATTATTATTTTTATAAAGTAATTTGCAAATATTTTAATGATGCTAAATTGTTAGAAAATTTATGCTATAAAAGTATAATTCTGCGTTAAAAATTATTTACGAATGGATAGTTCCACTTTACTAATATTATGAAAAGTCCACATCTGTCACATGCAGGAAATGAATCAGCACTAAATATTGACATTAATTTCTCTTCATAATCATAGAACGTAGTGATCCTTTTAATATATTTAGAAATTATCACAATAAAGTATACAGCCAAAAAGTTTTAATAAAATATTCCTTTACGAACACTGCTTAAAATTTTTTTGCAATTAGCTTCAAATTTTCTTTAAAAGCTGTAAGTAGATTAGAATTAGACAAAAAATTATTATTTATAACAGGAACTCAATACAATTATATACATATATATATACAATATATTTAATATAATTACAAACTTTCAATCGTCAATGCAAATATTGCATGATACGAATGAGTGCATTAAATGTTTTAATAAATTAAAATTAACCATTGTTAGCGGTAAAATACTTCTGAATTTTTTATGTAGGCTGAATTGTTAAGTTTTCAAAATGACCCAAAAATAATTTTTGACAAAAACGTTATTAAAAAAAATTATCCTCTTAAATTTTCAGTCTTCTTGATCTTATCCTCTCTTTTTCTCCAGTGGATTTAGTTTTTCTTCGACTTTTTGACTTTTTAAATTTTTATGATTTTTGGAAAACCATTTCGATTTATTTTTTCGTAGAAAAAAGTAATAAAAATTTACTGTATAATTCAATTTTATTTTTCAAAATTTGATTTAAATTTTGCAAACTCGAATAAATCAACTTTTTTTTTGTCTTTTGGACTTAAATGAGGGGTTCCACTCCAACTATAGGCCCATGTTAAACTGAGGGGTCACATAAATCGACCAAGAGTATTTTTTTCTAAAAGTACAACAAAAATAAGTACTCACAGCCAATTTTAGCTTTCTAGATCAAATCCTTAATTTTTTGCCGCCATTTTTGTTTGCACATGCACGAGAAATTATCTTTTTTATCAATATGCCTTTCAACTTATATAAAAGAAATGTGCAGGCTCGATTTTTTTCTACTCAGGCTTAAATTTCTTGTTTTATTTTACCTATTTTCATCCTCCAAATAAAAAATTCAGTGCTACGCACCTCAGACCTGCAAAGCTTCGCATTCGGTGTAATATAATTTTATATCTGATACTATTTTTAAATTACTATTTTTTCAAACTTTTGAATTTTCCCCCAAGGCACGTGGGTAAGTGAAAATTTAACCGAAAATTGGGATTCCTCGGGGAATTTGACATAGACATATAACTTTTAGCATGCTTTGAATAATTTGTGTGAAAATGGTGACATTTTGAAGTTAAAAATCATAATCTTCCGTTATTTGGAAAAAATTTTTTAAAAATGAACTATTAAAAAACGTAAAATTATGACTTTTATCTTCTCTATTTTCACACAAATCCTTCATAGATTACCAAAAGTTATATTTCTATGTGAAATTTCCCGAGGAATCTTAATTTTCGATATAATTTTCATTTAGTTACGTGACTTGTCAGGAAATTAAAAAATTTGAAAACATAGTAATTTAAAAAATATAATTTTTTGATCTGGAGCTTTCAGATTAGCATGTCCGACGGATTTTTTGTTAGGATAAAAAAAGCTTCTAAAACAAGAAATTTAATATTAAGTAAAAAAAATCAAGCCACACTTTTTTTTTATTAAGGCGTAGAGATTAAAAACGGAATTTCTTACGCGTACGCAGTCCAAATCAAATTTCGAAACCTCGGAATCAAATTTAGCGGGAAATTTCATATCAGTACCAAATAGGACAATATTTTTAAGCGCAAAATAAACTTTTGTCAGCAAAAATAAGAATATTTTGAGTCAATTTACCAAATTAGGCCAAAAACACATAAATGGCTGCCTAAAATCAAGGATTCAACCTAGATAGCTAAAATAGGCTGAGAGTACTTATTTTTAAATGTACTTTCGGAAAAAAATAGTTTAGATCGATTTCTGATACTCCTTAGTTCAACTTGGGCCTAGTTGCAGCGCTATCTCTCAAATAATACTAAGAAGAAAAAAAAAGTTTTTGAAAATCACTTACCTCTGAGTATCTAAATGGAGGCCTTATGCCCTCCTACAGCAGTTACCCTCCGGTAATTTCCACCTTGGATAATTTTTTTGTTCTTATTTTTGGTTATCTAAAGATTACTTTGCTACTTTTTTTTAGTACGCGCTTCCCTCATTTTAGGTCTGCGCTACATTCTAACACACGAAACTCAAAAATGCCCCAATTTGGCTTCAGGACTATTTTCTTTGTAAATTAATGTTAAAAGTTAAATTTAAAGCTCAATAATTTGGTATTTTATACTTTTAAAAATAAGCTGCCACTTGTTTTGAAAAAAATTTTAGAAATACTTCATCGGGTAAAACTTAAATATAAGCTTCTTTTCTTCGATCAAAAAATTAAAAAAATTTGTTAATAAATATAATCACACCATAACACCGCTTTGGATAAATTGAATTTTTAACCAATATCTAACAAAGAAAAACAGTTTATAATATATGTTAGTTATTGAAAATAAAGATACAGACGTAGTCTGGTTTAAATTTTTTTTGCTTATTTTATTCACCTTGAGTATACATTTATCTAACTTTAATTTTTTTTTTATATTTTAGATTTTGGTAGAATTTTCAGCAAAATGGTCATTGAATTCCCAACCAAATGGTTCATCAGTGTTACCGTGCATGCATGGTTGATTAAGAAAGGCTTTCTTTTTAATATTGCGCCTTCCTTATGACAACCGCGACAAACATGTAATCACAAAATGTATAATGTGATAATCGAAGAGACAAAAATATAAGTAATATTCATATTTTAACCTTAATTTTTGAACAATAAAATTATAAAAATATAAATTTATTAAATAATAGTATGCTAATAATAGTTATAAGTAATAATATAAAGGCTACTTTCGGATAAGTACAATGATTTGGCCCCCGGAACCAAACCTAACTTAAGTTTTAGCATCTAAAAAGTTATCAAAAAACTCACTGAGTCCCGTTGGAATTAGATCTCTAGACCACGATAGGCCCCCAAAAACCTAAAAATAACCTTTTTTTGGTTTTTTTTTTAAAATTTTATTTAATTTCTCAGATCCGTAAACAGATAATACTCTGCTCATAGGGTGGAAAACCTAACATTTCACAGCTTAACAAAAAAAAAATTTTTGGGGCCTTTGGGGCCTCCTTAAGACCCCAAAATATGATTTTGAATTTTTCGAAAATCGGTTTTTTGAGCATAATAAAATCTGGAATAGTCCCGGTGGGGTTATAAACCACATTTTTTAATTTTTTAGAAAATCTCCTGGAGGGGGGCCATTTTCTAATACCCAAAAACTTATGACCGGTTTGTGTAACTACACAACCAACGAGCATGGAACATGTTCACTAATAACTAACACTGATAATAAAGTATCTATTCTGTTCATAATATCAATATTTATATCCAAGTATTTCTGCACTAAAGTTCTTTAGAGACTTCTGCACCAATGGTCCCTAGGTACTTCTGCACCAAAGGTCTTTAGGGACTTCTGCACCATAGGTCCCTAGGTACTTCTGAACCAAAGGTCTTTAGAGACTTCTGCACCCTAGGTACTTCTGCACCAAAGGTCTTTAGGGACTTCTGCACCATAGGTCCCTAGGTACTTCTACACCAATGCTTCCTAAGTACTTCTGCACCAAAGGTCTTTAGGTACTTCTGCACCAAAGGTCTTTAGGGACTTCTGCACCAATGCTCCCTAAGTACTTCTGCACCAAAGGTCTTTAGGGACTTCTGCACCATAGGTCCCTAGGTACTTCTACACCAATGCTTCCTAAGTACTTCTGCACCAAAGGTCTTTAGAGACTTCTGCACCAAAGGTCTTTAGGGACTTCTGCACCATAGGTCCCTAGGTACTTACAACCAATAAGTATCATTATGTTTTATTAAATCTCACTTATTTAATTAATACGTTTTATAATTTGAAATAAGTATATTTTTATTATCCTTTGAAAGTTAATTTTGTTTACTTTTTCATATCTTTATAGACTTACAGTAATTGATGATATTTAAAAAATATATAAAGATTAATATCAGCTAACGTTATGTCTTATACATTCAAGCACAAAGATTAATTTTTTTATAGTCTTTGATTTAAATAATTTTTTTTTTTAGCCTAGTTTATCTCAAATCTCTTTTAGATAAACTAATTTTTTGTGAAAACCTGTAAAATTTTGTTAGAATTTACCTTATGTACAAGAAATTGGTATTAGAATAACAGTTCAAAGTTTTCAAGGATAGACTAGTACCATCTAGTACCTTGGGAATGCCAAATTACTTCATGAGGTTGTGATTATAATTCAATATTCAGGATACTATGCGTATTTTAATGAAGCAGTTCACCCAGCAGTAACTGTGCACCAATTTCGAGTAAAAAAAAACGCACAACTGAATCATTTTTTAAGCAGTGCTGATATTTCAAATAAATTAATTCGGGAGTTGATCTTTTTTATTAAAAAGTCTTATACTGACTGGTCTTCTAAAACAAGTGAAAATAAGTAAAAATAAGTTCAAAACTTATAAGCCTTATTTAATCCATTAAGGAACAATCGTACAAACCTAGACTTTTGATTACGAAACTGGTACAAAACCTTTTTTTTTTATTTCTAGGGGGTAAAAATGATTGCATTTTCCAAATTTATTAACATATTTAACGGAAAACTCCTCCAAAAGGGGTAAAAATAGAGGTAAAAATAAATTTTTGGCGTTTTTTAAATTTGTTCTAGACTTTTAGCTATAAAAGCTATATAACTCATTCCTTTTATTACCTATACCTCTTCATACAGTTAAAAGTGTAATGTGCATGTGGACTGACCATAATTTTTCAATTTTAACCTCTTAGGTTGCCTCTATATAAAGGGTAAAAAAGTAAAAAATACAAAATCAAAAAATTTTCTTTATACAAAATTAGTACTAGGATAGTCACCCCCTGAAGGGTTAGAATTTAAAAATTATGACCAGTCTACATGTACATTACACTTTTAACTGTAAGAAGAGGTCTAGTTAATAAAAGGAGTAAGGTTTTATAGCGAAAAGTCCAGAAAAATTTTAAAAAAAACCAAAAATTCATTTTCACCCTTATTTTTATCCCTTTTGGAGGGATTGTACGTAAAAGTTATTGTTAAATTTGGAAAAAGCAATCATTCTGACCCGTAGAAAACTTGATAAAATAAAAAAAAAAGGTTTTGTAACAGTTTGGTAATCAAAAGTCCAGCTATGTACGATTGGTCTTTAATGGGTTTTTTGATAAAAATGATCGATTCCGTAATTAATTAATTAATTAATTATTTTTAAATATCAACAGAACATCCAAAATAATTTTGATTTGCGTTCATTTTGTGCACTCATTTAGTGCAAAGTTACTCTGGGTTAAATTGCCAGTCCCTTGCCAATGGACCTACTACCCACAGCCTACATTTCAAAAGGAATAATTTATATAATAATTAACTTCTGAGTTAACTTAAAAGTCAACCAAAAATCCTCGAGTTTTACTATTATAGTATTAAAAACTTTTTAGTTTATAATTAACAAAAAAAATATACATTATATAATTTAAATTTAAGTAGACATTTTTTATCAATTTTAAATACTATTTAACTTAAGAAAGTTAAATAACATTTATATATATCTTGTTGCTAATTTTTCTCAGATAACTGTCAATTTGTCCTACGGAATAAAAATTGTATTCCATGAAATAGCAAATTTTTATTTAAAAAAAAATCATTGAAGAAGATATTATTACTCGCAAATTAGAGCGAAAAACAAAAATTAACTTACATAATTTTATTTTTTGCTTTTCAAATTTGTGATATTTTACGGTCATCTAATATCAAGGGGCGGTAAACTTGAGGCTCTTTTAAAAATTACTAAAATAAATTTAGAAGAAAATAACGTTAAAAAACTATACATCTTTTACTAAAACAAATACGATACAATCAAACACAAATTTTCAAATCATCAAAATATTTCTCTTCACTAATATTCTTTTTAAGACTCACCTACAACGCTTTAAAAGAGCCTCGAGGTACCCGCCCCTTGCTTAATATAACATAAATAACAGTTTTTTAATATTTCATTGTTTATATACATAATAATCATAATTAATATACTTTAAAAACATTTGAGTTAAGAGAAGAAAATTTCATTAACAAAAAAAATCTATCAAGCGATAAACAAAAGCTTTAAAATAGTTTTTTTCATCGTAATTATTGATGCGAATAATCCCACGGTATAAAACTAAGATATTAAGTCATCATATTATTATTTATTGCATCAAAATGTGGTTTCTTTTTTTATATCAACTTGTTTTTGTTGCTTATTTTGTTATTCAATTATATTGTTTACGTATTTTATAACTTTATTATTTATTAAATAATGTGTTTTTATGGACGACTTCGTCTAAACGATTTATGTCTTGAAATACTTTTTTGTGGGTCCTAGAAAAGTTCGTAATGGATTTTAAAAATGTATTTGGATAGTTTTAAGATCCATGTAGTGAATCTCCAAGCCCTTCATCGAATCTCTATAAATAAATTTCAATTTTTTAGCAAATCAGTTGAACCAATAAATTAAAAAAGAAATCTATTCAAATGAATGAAAGATCTCGTTAAATTAAGTAATCCTATTTTAAAATTATCATAAAAAATAGAGTAATTTATTCTTTGACATAAATGTTCACGTAAATTGCAAAATATCCAATCATCATCACCTTTTCAAAATATTCATTTTAATAATAACATGGAAGAATGGGGCTGAACAGCAAGATCATTCGTCACGCGTCAGTACCATGTTAGATGAGGGAGGGCTTCCTTCTCCTTTTTTGTTATTATTTTATTTTTGCAATGATGATTCTATATAAACAATTCCTCATTCCATGCCTTTTAACCAGTTCATTTTAAAATATTGTTCGTTTCGTTTCGAATTTTTGGTCGATTACATAAATAATTTTTTTGTGTTTTATTACTGTCTAGCTTTTTGCTGTGACAATGTCAAGTGTTATTAGGATAGTTGAAAGTACAAAATATTAAATTTTATGTACTTTTTTTTTCAATAACAAATAAAATTTATGCAATATTTTATTTACTTAAATGAAATAATAATGATTTTAACTTTATTTTTTTGCATAACGTTGCTTATGCCAATTTCCGCTAATAAAGATGAAATTAAAACAGAAACTGTAAAAAGTGATATTTCTAAGAACGAAAAATATTTAACCAGTGTATTAGATTGGATAAATGATAATATCTTAGGCACTATTGAATCTTTGATTACTGATGAACGTGAAGGAAAATCAGATTCTATTGAAGGTATTTATCAATTAAAAAATTCAGTGATAAAAAATTAACTGAAATTCGTGAACGTGCTCTTCTTGAATGATAATTTATTGAATTAATTATAGTCAATAAATTATTTAATCTTGACAAATGTTGCATATACGTTTAATTTTATGTTACAAATAATTTGTTAATTGACATGTTGAAAAATATTTAAGTGACATATAAAAACGGATAATTAATAAAAGAAAGATAAATAAGTTTTGAAGAAACAGCTTTCGAATATATTCTTTTTATTTGATCTTAATTTTTATAAATTTATTGTTAAGTGACCAAAAAAATTTTTTATTAAGTTTATGAGAGTTTTTTGTGAAAGGCAATTTATGTACCTAAATACGATTATTTTATTTATTCGAATCATTTTTGTAATTCTACACAAGACCATATTTATTTATAAATGCTAAATTTCTTAGGGTTAATGACTTGTTAGATTTTTTTAATACACGTTTGATATTATGCTTTGTGTTGTGTTAGTTTATAATCACCTTCATTTTTGAAATTAGTAGGAATTTAAAATAATTCTGCAAACACTAACAAGGGAAATGTACTAGTTGGATTTGCTATATCTTGAACTCACTTGGCACAGCTTTTTTTTATGTTGAAAAATATTCCCAATACTCACGTAGTTCAATATCATAGGTCTTCTGGGCCTGGAACCGCAAGTCTGAATATTAATAAATAGGATTTTTAGCTATTTTTCTAAATGTAACGGTGTCCCTTGCAAGCTAATGAAAAACTTCTGGTTGATCTAATTCTTTTTGTGTAAGCATCTAGTTTCTAATGCCGTAAATTTAATTGTTTTAGGATTAATACCCTTTCCATAATACTCAATAAACTCAGGCAAGTATCCAGAGGGAGGCCAAGGGCCCATGCCCCTTCCCCAAATAAAAAATTTTTTTTAAATTAGCAACATTTTTTACCTTAATTTCAAAATTATTTAATTTTTGAATAATAATTATTTTACTTATAAACAATTTAAAATAAGAAGCAATTAAATTTTGATTGATATTTTAAGAAATTTAAACCACCAATTTTAATATTATTAGGTTCTGGCCCCCTCCGAAATTTTTCGGCCCTCCCGAAAAATTTTTCTGGATACGTGACTGATTAACCACGTACCAATTTTGGCCAAAAATGGTCATTTGGTATTGCATAACGCAGTGAGAGAATTAGTGATAAAAAAATAGTTTTTGGCATTTAAAAATAGATAATTGCATAATAAAACTTATAACCGATTTGTGTAAACACAACCTAAATGCATGGAACATGTTTACTTCCAGATGAGGGTTAGGTATAATGCAAATGTTACTTAACATTACAATACAATTTTATAATTTTATAATTTGTAATTATCACCTTATTAGATGTTAAGATTCTAAACATAAACTATTCTGATTCCCTAAATGCGTATTATTCTAGGTCCCTAAATCAAAATTATTCCAAGTCCCTAAACCTGAATTATTCTAAGTCCCTAAATCGATATTATTCTAAGTCTATAAATCAAAATTATTCTAAGCGCCTGAACCTGAATTATTTTAAGTCCCTAAACAAAAATTATTCTATGTCCCTACACCTGAATTATCCTAAGTCCCTAAATCGATATTATTTCAAGCCCATAAACCTGTATTATTCTAATAAGTCCCTAAGCCCAGATTTTTCAAATTCCCTAAATTTAAATTATTCTAAGTCTCATTTGACCCCCCCCCCTTAAACCGGACAAATTTGACCCCACCCCCTTAATTTTCAAGTTCTGAAATACCCCTCTCTTTAAACATGTTCCATGTTAAAAGTAGATTAACTAGAAAAAAAATTAATTATATTGACTTGATCGTCCATAATTTAAGAGAATTATAATTAGAGTATTAAAACTATACTGATCAATAGGGCTAAAAATAAAACCAGTGTTAGTATTTGAAAATCTTGTAATATTTTTGACCAAGGATCAGTTGCGGATCAAATACCAACCCAAAAATCTCTTTTAATTTTATCAATCACATCAAAGTAAACTTATTGTTCAAACGATTTAATAAAGTTTATTACTTTTAGTTTTATCTGAGGGGGGCCCAGGTCTTGGTCCAAAATATTACAAGATTTTCAAATACTAAAACACTTGTTTTATTTTTAGCCCTATTGATCAATGGTTTTGAAACTCTAATTATAAGATTAACCAGAAGTTTTTTAATTTACTTGCGCAAGGTGACAGTCGTCGTTTTAATTCTATATAGTTACTGGCACTGATGAAATTTGGTCTAATATAGGTTTTTCGAGTCACTGATTACGAATTTTGGCGTCTTTTATTTCAGGAATTGGGGCTTTAGCAGTAAATTAGTGAAAACTATCATATTAATTTTAATTGATTAAAATGTCTGTCACAAAATACAAAATTAGTGATTAATTATTAATTCTAGAACTAAGTATTTGTATATTTTATTTCAGGAAGAAAGAAAAAAAAGAAAATAAACAAGTACGTGCTTCCATTGATTGTTGGATTTTTACTAATAAAATCGATTCTACTACCACTTGCATTGAAAGCATTAGCAATTTTAAGTGGTAAAGCAATAGTTTTGAGCTTATTGAGTTTAATTTTAGCTGCAATTATGGGACTCAGAAGTCTTGCTGGAGGAGGAATGGGTGGAAATGCTCAAAATAAAGTTGATCATTTAAGTTTTTTGACTAAATACAGAAGAAAAGATTTGTCAGATCATGCAAATTTAATTGATGAAGAAGAACCTTATGGATATTATAATGATCGTAGATATTGGAGGAGTAAATAGTTATTAAAAATTGTATATTATTTTGTAATAAAATATTTTTTTACTTTAAAATAATAGCTGTGATCTTGATTAAAAATTTAACAATATTTGACTTTTCCTGCAGCTCAGAGTATTTTGCTTACAGAATTATTCCCCCCAAAAACTATTTTTTTCAATAAGTAAAAATAATGGCTGCTAACAGTAACTAAAGGAATTGTTGAAATCAAAATCAATAAAAACCCATGAGCCTATTAATAAATTATTCAAAATTTTTATAAATTGTTACATAAAGGTAAGTTGTTAAAATTACAAAAATAAATCCTGATTTAAATTTGAATTTAATCAAAAGAAATTTAAAGTCAATTAAAATATGTATTATTAATTAATTTTGATTATTGCATAAATATGTCGCAGTCACTTTACCTAAATTAGTGACTTCATAAAATTACTAGTAATTTTATAAATTTTTTTGATTTTGTAGAAAACGATTTTAAAAATAATATTCAACAAAACAACTAATCAAAACAACGAAAGTATAGTAATTTTATAAAATCACCAAGGGCACTTAGTAATTTTGATCAAAACGATTTTAAAAAACAATTTTCAACAAAATAACTATAATCCAGTCAAATCACCGAAGAGGGTGTTTAGTTACTGGCCTTCACTAGATTTGGTCTCTATAGGTTTTTTGGGCCGCTGATCACGAATTTCGGGGTATTTTCTATGAGAAATCGGAGCTACACCCTTGAATTTGCAAAAACTACCTCCAAAAAAGATTATTTTTTTACGATTTTGCTATTTAAGTGTCCAGTTTAAATCTTGAAATTTATTAATAAAAAAATCGCAAAAAATTGTGGCCAAAATCTGAAACTTTTTTATTTCAGGCACGATCACATATTTATTGACTATTTTCTCTTTACAAAACTTTGCTGGAACCAATACCCTCAGAAATTGAAAATTATTATTTATGATGTATTTACAAGAAAAAATAAGAACTGGGAAAAAATTTTCTTTTGTCTGGGCTTCATAAAAATATTTAAATATTAAAAAAAAAAATTGTTATCTGCAAATCAACATTTTTTGAGAAAAGGTCATTAGAAATCCTTCAGATCACTTAAAATTAAAAATAAAGTTCAACTTTTAGCATTTTTTCCTTAATTGCTGGATATCTAAAACCAGTGTATTTGTGATTATTCGAAAATAACTGCATGAAATTTAGTCAAACTGAAGGAGGCACAAGTAGACACAATTTAAAAAATTTTGTAGAATTTTTTTTTTTTTATTGAGTTGTTTAAAAGTTAGTTGTATTTTTTAGTTAATCAGAAATCATTGTTTTTGTAATTACTTGATAACAAATGAATGAAATTTAGCCAAAATAGTGGAAGCACAACTAAATTCAATTTGAAAATTTTTGTACCGAATTTTTTTTGCTTAATATATTTGTTTCTGATATTTTACCATTTTTATGTTAAAATGAATATCTTATTAATATCTAAAATCAGTTTTTTAAACATTTGTCTGCAAGAACTGAACGAAATGACTTCAGATTAGAAACCCGATAGCTGGATCTGGTTTCAAACTAATTTACATAATTGCCTTCAGTTATACTACATCCAGCACCAAAGTATCTTCTTTTACAAACGATTTTAATTTCTTAATTGTCAGATGAACAGCAGTATCCAATTCGACACTAAAAACATAGTAAAAAAATTCATAAATTTGTAATTTAATCAAGCAAAAAAAATATTCAAATGAGCCTGTTACTGAAAAGAAATGATACCGCTGTTTTACGAAATAAAATTAAAAAGTGAAATTTACTAAATTTGGAAAATCATATTATTGATTAGAAAAATGCGTTGCTGATACCATATAGGTAGAAGTCAGTTTATTTTATAGATATCACAACTTGCATATTAATCTAAGTTACTTTGTCAGGTTGCTCCACTTGAAGGTTGCTTGAAATTGCAAAATGAACCAATCGTACCTTGTCTGTAGACAAGGCAATCTTTAGGAACTTTTATATCAACAAATGACCATTAATTTTAATTATTTGCTGTAGATTTATAACCCCTCTCCTCGGTCCTTACATCCAAAAATTTATATCTCAGAAACTTAATTATATGGAAAACAAAAAAAAAATCTAACAACGTATAATAAAGATGATGAAATATAATAACATAAAATAAGGAAATGCTAATTAAATGAAAGTTCTTACTAATTATTAATAATGCCCTAAAAAAAAAAATTTTTGACTTAAATCATTACTTCTTACGAAACACCTTAAAATTTGTTTTCTTTAATCTAAAGACGTCACAATATTTTTTAATAATCACTTAATATTATAAAATTGGTTAAATTAAATAATTTTTCAAATATTATACCACACAAAAATTTAAAACATGTAACCGAAAAGACGTCATCAAAAAAACAAAAAAAAAAAACTTTCACTTAAATGTTCGAACATCTCTTAAACTTTCCATTTTCAATTTTAAATATTTATAAAGTTGAAAAAAAAAATTAATTAAATAGAATATTTTTTTTTGTAACAAATCATCATTCACAAAAAAAAAGGAGATTATAAATTTATTTTTAGATCGTACATTCAATTTACAATCCTCATAGGTAGACGAACCGTTAATTTAGTAAAAAAAGATGATAAATCTATTTATAAATATTTTTTTTTAAAAGTGTTATTAAATAAATATTTAAGATAACATGATATTAAAAAAGAAAAAAATTCGTATCGGTCTTCTTTTAAACTGTGTAATAAATAATTTAAATTATCGTTTACTTTTTTTAAAGGCACGTGCAAAACTCACTTTCTTCTTAATTCATAATAATATATTGACCTCAAAAAAGAATATTACACCCATATAAAATTTTTTAATTATGATGAATTTTTATAATTTGGTTGTTAATTAAAAAATTTTTTTATTGCTTTATTTTTTTTTTTTTTTTTTAAGATTTTTTTTAAATTATTATAAATAAATGTAATGAATTTTTATTTATGAGTTTTATTGGAAACGTATTGAGTCCAGCGTGGGAAGATTATTGGAATTTTAAAATTTATTTAGAAAAAAAAAATTAGCTACTTTAGATACTTAATTTATAGTAACTTAAAAATTTTAATCCACATTAAGGCACTGAGGTCAAAAATTTTTTTTTTTTTTTTTTAATTATTTTAAGTACCAAAATCATATGATTTTTAACATATTACGAATTAAGGCCAGAAAATTAAAGAATGACCGAAATTTCACAATTATCTCCTTATAAGAAAAATATAAAGTAGTAAAATTTCTAGCTGGATTCGAATTTGATGTTTTTTAAGAAGCTTGATTCCTGTAAAATTTCCCTTACAGAATCTGAATTTTTTCTCAAATTTTCATTTGTGCTCTTGAGTCGGAGAGAGACCAAAAGTTTATGAAAATAACTTTTTTTGGAGTCACTGAAATACGCATCACTTTCTTATCCATGTGTGTAACAACAGAGTTGCAACAGGGAAAAAAATGAAAGATAAGCCTATCAATCAAGTTTGAGAGTTCTTAGAGGTGTGGAATTGGAGATATTTAGATATGCACGATTTGGGCCAAAAATATGGAATTCAGCTTTCCAGGGACCAAATTATAAAAAAATAATTTTAAATTTGAATATAGTAGAAAATTTTACTAAGGTCTATGTCTAGAAACTGTTTTCAATACTCTTCTTCCTGGTTTTGCTAATATAAAAACTGAAGAATGGCTGAAAAGCGTAAATTGAGTCTAATTTAGACAGACATATCAAACTAAAGTGCTAAAAAATTGAGAGATTTCATTCTTCATTTACATAAAAAAGTGCCCGAAATGGGCCAAATTGGAGTATTAGTTCTGGTGACCGTATGACTCATTTATTATCGTGAGAAAATTGAATATGCGAATAGTTATTGATAAATATTTAATATTAAGTAAACCAAAATTTGATAAAAGGTATTATTATTCAATTATGACGTTAGTGTTTTTTCAGCACAAATTTCCCTAAATAATAAAAAATATGTATAATAAAGTAGCACAATATAATACTCCATGAACTTGCTGTACGATACAGTTTTCTCACCAAGTCTAAAATGGCCAAAATTTTCATAAGGGGTAAAACATGGTCTTTTTTTAAAAAATTTTAAATTTACTTTACCAGATCATTGAAGGTTTTAAAAAAGGGTTGTAATGTCGGATTTCGGAAAATTCTTAAATTTTCAAAGAATACATAAAATTTCCCAACAAAATCTTTTTCAGGAACCATAAGTTTTTTTTGTCCATCAAGCTTAAAATCCAAGCATAAAGTTTGTTTTTTAAATTTCAGGTCTCATTGTACGTTTAGGAGAGCAAAAAAAATACCCAAGGTAAAGCTGGGCCCTCGAACTCATGGTCTTGTTATTGCTAAAATTTTACGCCCTTGATGCATAGTATACTATTAAACAGAACGAATTTGCTTATTTTTTCTTTTTATTCCCAAATAAATAGCAAAATCAGGATTTTCACAACTAGACTTGGAATAAATTTTATAAAATTATTAAGTTAATATAATCGTCTGGACTTAATAGCTTAATTTTTATAAAAAACTTTAATACTTTCTTTCTCAACACATTAAAATATTCTAAAATTTTTTTTAAAAATTACCCAATTTTCATTATTATTATAATTCTTTAAAATTCAATATTCTATTAAGAAAGTAATAAATTAAAATTTTTTTTATTCATATTATAGTATAATTAATTAATAGAAAACAAGTCTCACATAAAACTTATAAACGTATACTATACCTGTTATACGATTGGAAGTATAGGTCAAGGCTAACAACTAAATATTCAATGAATGCAATGCGTTATTGATTTAAAAATTAATCTTTCTTTTATAGATTTTAATTTCTCTCTGGATGAAAATTTTTTGAATTCTTATTGTATATTAAATTTTTTTTTATATTTATGCATTTTTTTGTAAATTAATTTCTATGCAATTAATGTAATTAATTGGATTTGGCAAATTGTCATGATAATTTTATTATTATTCTTAATTAGTGATCTTTTAATAATAGTTATCTATTAATTAATAGTGATCTTTTAAAGAAATACTAAAAATTATCGAGACCAAATTTTTAGCAATATATTTATTTATTTGCCTATTAAAAATAGCTCCAGAAACTTAAGGCATAAAATAAAAAAAAATGAAATGCTTAGCCTAAAAGCCTAGAAAACTAAAAAAATCAAAAAATTGCGAAAAAAATTTTCAATTTCATGACGAAAAAACTCACCAATGCCAAAATCTATCTAGAAAAGGTTTAGAAAGAACAGCCATATATAACTATAGCTTAGAGGGAATTACTTGCCTGTTAATAATGTTTTTATCACACGGTGCTCATTTTATACCCCTAAAGAAAAAATTTTACTTAAATTTCATTTTAGCCCTAAGGGCTCATTATGTCCTTAAGGGGCAGTTTAAACCACGTGAGATTGGATTTTTCGTATAGGATCCATTTTGTAACCACAGGATCCATTTTTATTCCCGAAGAAAATTTTTACATTCTGATATCAGTGCCACCCCAAAGGGGCCTAATTTGCCCTTAACAGGCAGATTGTACCAGGTGGGATTGAATTTTTCATACGAGATCCATTTAATATCTCTAGAGTCTAATCTTATCCTCGAGGAAAAACTTTTGAGGGTTTTTGATCTGTCCCTTGCATATGCTTTTTCACTACTTTTTAATAGTTTTTAATAATCCACAGCATTTCCAAGTCTGGGAATTTCTTTCTGGGAAGGGCTATGAAAATCCTCCAAATTTTAAGTAAAATTGAAATATAAGAAATTTTTGTTTATGTTTTTTTAATAAAAACTTTTAGCCTGAAGAGGTTGGTGGTATACCAATGAAACATTGTGATTAAATAAAATAAAAGATTAATTTTGTTTCAAACAGTAATCTAGTCAAATCAGGGACAAGGGGTGTTTAGTTACTGGCCGTTATGAACTTTGGTCTATTATAGATTTTTTGAGTCGTTGGTCACGAATTTTGGGGCCCTTTCTGGGAGTAATGGGTGGAAAACCCTTAAATTTGCAAAAACTACCTTTATAAAAAGCGGTATTTTTATGTATTCGCACTATGATTATCTAGATTTGGTCAATGTGGGTTCCTTTGATGGTGATCAAGAATTTCGGGGATCGCTTTTTGAAAAATTAATATTTCACCCTTCAGTTAGCAAAATTCAGTTAGCAAAAACTACCCTTGATAAAGGTATTTTTGCTATTTTCGTGCACTCAGGGTCCAGATTTGGTTCACATGGGTTTTTCGGGTCGCCGATCACGAGATGATCATTTAGGAGTCCTGTCTACTAAAAATTGGCACTTCACCCTTAAAATTGCAAAAACGCGAAATACACAAAAAATAACCTTTTTAGAGGTAGTTTTTGCTAATTTAAGAGTGAAACGCCAATTTTAGTAAGCAAGATCCTGAAATTCGTGATCAGCGACCCAAAAAATCCTTATATACCAAATCTGAAAACTTAATGTTCGAATACATAAAAAATATCCCTTTTAAGGGTGTTCCGATCATTTCTCCCGGAAAACACCCCGAAATTCATTATCAGCGACCCAAAAAACCTATAGTAGACAAAATCTAGAAGACCAGTAACTAAACATTCTAAACCTCGATTTGACTGGAATGCAGCCCAAAAAGATTAATATATTTTTACAAAATTTTGAAAAAACTATTTATATTCAACAGAATCTACCTCATCCACGCAATGTATATGCACATTTCACAAATTTTAACCCATATAGTGTGTTGTCTATTATATTAATCATTTTACAATTGAGCCCGTCGATCGAAAAACGGCCTATATATAGAAGATTGTTAAAGTTTTAGAAAAAGATAAAAGATATAATATTTATGATAAAATAAAAATTTGTTTTGTTTATTTTATTTCATGTTGCTATAGTTTGTGCGATTAAACGGTGTATTCATTCTTATCAATACTTTCTTCTTCTCGTTTTATTAATTAAACATAAAAAAAAAATAATTGTGTGAATTTATTAAAAATTATTTTCATTTTATTTAATTAAATAATCCAATATCTCAAATAATATGTATCTACTACTGATTTTCTTATTCTGCATTATTATTTTTTGCAGTTTCGAAGTACAATTTCCTGGTTCTGTAAGTAAAAATTAATCAAATAAAACCAATCTTAGCATAATTTTACAAAAAATAATTTTTCATTTCAGTTTAGAAGTTTATTAAATACAATATTAATAAAAATATGTGAAATTATCATAATAATAAAAATATGGGAAATTATCAAAACAGTTAATGCTAAAATACTTTTAACAGCCAAAAAACCTTACACCAATTCAAGTATGATAGATTTAAATGATGTTTACAAAAAGCAAAAAGTTTTAAAAGAATTAAAATTATTTGATACGATTGATCCAGTTCCAAATTTAGATGAGGATCTAACAAAAATTAAAAACCAAACTAATAGTGAAATTTGGCAAAAATTGTATCAAGATAAATTATTTTTTGATATAATAATAGAAATAGGTAGAGAAAAAATTGAAGCCCACAAATGTGTTCTTGCATCAGCAAGTCCAATATTTTTAGAAATATTTAACAAAGGAAAAGAAAAATCAATTAGAATACTGGATGAATCATTCAAAATTATCAATGAAATGTTAAGGTTTATTTATACCAATCAAGTTGAAGATTTAAATAAAATAGCAGATGATTTAATTTTTGTGGCAGAAAAATATAGAATTCAAGAACTAAAGTGTCTTTGTGAAGAAACAATTCGTAAAAATATGAATATTTTTAATATTTAAAAGTGTATTTTAATTGCTGATAATTGTAATTCAAAAAAATTAATGGATGCATGTGTGAAATTTGCGATTGATAATTCAATGTTATTTAAAAATTTACCAAATTATGAAGAAATAGTGGAATCGAGTAAAAAATTTTATGATGAGTATTATCATAAATATTTTCGGTTAAATACGGTTCGGTTCCACGTATCAAATGCGAGATCAAATGGAAATTTTTAGAATCTATTGTTTCGGTACAACATTCTACATACAAATCTAAAATGCAAAAAATAATGTACAAAAAATGTTAAAAATAAAATTATTCCAAATCACTTATCAATACCGAAAAATAAATTAAAAAAATTTTTTAAAATTTTATCTGATGCAAAATTATTTTGGTTTCACTTCTTTCTGAATTTCGTGAATGAAATGGCACCCATTATCAATAATCAAAATCCTGAATTCTTCTAGGAAATTTACAAAACTCTATTTTTATTATTCATCTTAAAAAAATTTTTTATGAAACATTTTTTTCTATTAATTAGACAATACCAGTTGACTTAACATCTTGCTTAACTTAAAACTTTTAATTTTTCAAATGACGTAAATGCTAAAAAAAAAATAAAAGCAAAAGTCTTTAAAAATTTTGATCAAAGTAATATAAGTAATATTGTTAAACTACAATATAACTTTCACCTTCTTTAAAATTTAAATTTAAAAAAAAAAGGGAAAATAAAGAGTGTAATGACGTAGGTACGACTTATGAAATTTAAAAAAATTATTTCGACACTTAGTCATTTTGCTTGTTTTTTTTTTTTAACATTGTTTTAAAAAAAATGGAAAATTCAAATTATTTTATGTTTACTACTCTCAGTTATCTCGATTTGATTTAAATAATTAATCCCTTCAAGCAATTACATGGATCTACATTATCTTTTTAGGTACAAAAATTTGATTAAACAAATAAAAACATTAGCAAAAAAAAACTTGTCTATTTTTTAAAACCACAAGAATAAAGAAAACTTTCTGTGGTTTTTTGTTAAAACTAAAACACATAAATATTTTACAAATGTCACAATTCATAAAATAACGTGTGAAAAATTTTAAAAATACTTTTGACATATTATTTAGCATAAAAGTTCCTTCATTTATAAATATTGGAGAAATTTTTTTTTAAACAAACAAAGAAAAACAAATGATTTATTTTATTATTTTGCTAATAAACACCTAAAAAAAATTTTTCATTTATTTAAAATAATTTTTTAGGTTAGATTTTACTTAAAATAAAAATTAAATCAAATTAACTGTAAATTAAAATATTCAAAAAAAAAATCTAATATTAGGAAACCAACCAAAAAAAATCGTTAGAATGTCATTAACCTAAATAACTAAAATTAACAAGTCAGTTAAATAAAAAGGTTTCCTTTTCAAATAAAAAAAATCTCTTATCTTAATAGTCTGGTCTTTTTTTTTTAAAGAATGTGACTAGATTTAAAAAAAAAACTTTCTAAAATTTCATCAATGATTTTTTAGATTTTTTGAAGAAAAAAAAATATTTTAATTTATAATGCAACTGGTATTATCGATCTTTTTATCTTGGTTTTGATCTTATTAAGAAGGAAATAGAAAATAACGAAATCTTTTAATTACTAGAAATTTTTAAGACTCAAAAAATGATTTTTACTTGTTTTTTTATGAATAATTTTTTCAATTGTCTAAAATTATTATATTAAGGAAACTGGACCAAAATTGATAATTTTTTGTTTGCTAAAATTTATAAGTAGCCAAATGAAATTACGTAATTTTATTATTTTTCATAAATTATAAAAATTGTTTTATTTTGCACATAAATGCCAAAGCATGCAAAAAAAATAATTGATCAAAAAATTGTTTAAAAGAATTTAATTTAAAAATTTTTAAATTTTTTACATAATTTTTTTTATAAAAAGAGAATTTCGACATTCCATAAAACTCCCTTAAAATTTTCACTTATTAACTTCCCCTAATGACCTAAATATTTTAAGATAACTAATCCTTTATTGGTTCCTTCAATTTTGGTGATCATCGTTCATTGGCCCTCAGACTTCCTTATTACATTACCTCACTCTCTCTTTCTTATATATTTTTCTTCTTGGTTTGTTTTAAAAATTACCAAAAGAAAGTCATATAACAACATGTGTGTGTTTATACATGCGTATATGAACATGCGTGCTCGTCTTTAAAAAGAAGAAGAATCAACCCGAAAATAAGTGGGGATGGGCTAACTCATACATTTAAAAAATAAAATAAAATTTTTTTTTACAGGAGGAGCACGAGATTCTGGGCCTATAAATATTGAGACTAAAATTGTACAACTATCATTCGTCTTTAAACCTCCAAAAAATTAAGAGGACTTTAGTTACTCGTGTTATATTTTGTGGTGTTTGTTAAATAAACAAAAAAAAAAAATTACAAAAATGTATAAGTACATAGCATTTGGTTTATTAGTTGCTGCAGTTTCAGCTATTCCAACACCGGAACAACAAAATTTGGATTGTTTCAGTCAAGATATTGATATCTTGAGCTGTTTTGGAGTTAAAGCTATCAACACAATCAACAGGGCAGCAAGGTCAGCAGACTTAAAAATTATCGATGGAGTCAAATTAGTCAGAGAAACACCAAGTAAGTTTAAAATTAATTTATTTATTTTTTGACAAATTATTTTTTCTTTTATTTTTTAATGATTTTTATTGTTTTGAATTTAACTGAAATTTTAAAATTAAATTTTGAATTAGTAAAATAACAGAATTTTGTAAATTTAAAAATTGTTTTTATAAAATTTAATTTATGTAATTTAAAAAGTAAAATTATTAATTTTAAATTAAAAAAAAATGTGTTGAAAATTAATTAAATATAATTTTTTTTAATTTCTTTTAGTGGACCGTACAGCAAGAGCTTTAACAAGTGAAACTGAAATGTTGAGCGAACTCCCACGTGAATTACCCGATAGAGCAGTAAGCATCATTGGAAAACTTTATGAATCAATTGTTTCATTCGCCAAAAGCCACAGCGTTGAATTTGATGGTCCAGTAGAAGGTGTTGCACGTTCTCTCGAAGGAAGTTAGTATTAATTTATATTTTATTTATTACCTAACTGTTTAAAATTTTTTCATTTAAATTAAAATTTTTTGCATTTTTTAATACTTTTGGATTATTTAAAGAATTTTATTATTCACATTAAAATCTTATTTAAAAAAAGAGGAATTTAATGTAATAACCATTTAATAATGTTTTTCTTATTTTTATTACAGTTTTCGATCTCCCCTCAAAGAAATTGAAGAAAATGAACCCATTGATGGCAGCTTTCGGTTTCAAAGCCCTCGCACTCATCCCACTCTTCATTGGTGGACTTGTTCTCTTAACCGTAAAAGCTCTTTTCGTTGGAAAAATTGCTCTCCTTATCGCCGGAATCCTCGCATACCAAAAATTCTTTGCCAGCGGTGCCAACGTACTTAGTGGAAATGGAATAGGCAGTTTATTAGGAAAAGCTCCATTATTCGACTCAGGAAGCCAACAAAACTACGCAGCAGCTAACGCACAATCAACTGGCTACTACAGAAGCTTAAACAACAGAATCGATGCTGCACAAATCGCATACGCTGGTCAACAACCAGAAGTAACACAAAACGAATCTCACTAAATAAAAAATACCAACAAATCAAAACTCATTAAGAATTAAATACGTAATTTTTTTTTTTTTGTAAAAAAAAAAATTATCGTTAATTTTTTTCATTATTAAGTTTGCCATATAAATAATATTAAATTAGAATACACAGAATGAATTTGTAATTTGTGCGTATGCATGAGTGAAAAATAATTTCATTTGAAAAAAAATACTCTAAACAAAAAAAAATTGTGAGAATGATCTCTTTATTGTATTTTAATTAATTAATATTATTATTACTATTATTATTATTATTATTATCGTAATTGTATTTATCTTATTATGTAAGATTATGTGAGAAAGAGAGAGAAAGAAGAATCTTATGTAAATGATAATGTTTTTCACGGTTAATTTATTATGTTACTACCGACTTATTTAATAACTTATTTGTATTTAAAAAAATAACTTATTTAATAAATTATTTGAATTTTTTTAAAAAAATATAGATTTTTAAACTCTTATTTTTATTAATCCTCGAATTAAAGTTAATTAATTGATTCAAATTATGCATATTTCCGAAAAGATAAAAAATGTCCAATTTATTTGAGACAGCGCATAATTAGCAGACCCAAAAAGTAACTGCACTGTTTATTTATTAAAATTTTTATTTACTTTTTGGTTACTTATAATTAATTATTCAATTTTTGTTGTTTAAATTTATATATAAAAAAAAATTGAAATTAAAAATTTGACATAATGATAATAACCGTTAACTGTCTGTCAAATAAATCGTATTAAAAAAAAAAGAAATTTTTTCAACCGTGATTTGTTGCATATTTGTTTTTTGAAGCATTTTTTTTTTTCAGTGTCATGTGAATTTTTTTTCTTCTTCGTTTTATTTTTCAATACTGCAAATTCTCAATTTGTTGCATTTTATGGCTTCGAGGAATAAAGTCGTAATTCAATAGGGGTTTTGTGTTCAAAAAGTTTTTATTCTTTGATGCTAATGAAAATCAGTTTTTTTTTGTTTTTTGGATAAAATAGTTTTAAAAGTAAAATTGTTTCTAATTTTAGAAAAAAGTATTAAAATTAGTGATTCAACAATTTGTAGTTTAGGATGTTTGATTTCGTCATATCACCTTTTAGAAAGTAAAATCTTGATGAAAGTTTTCTTATGTAAAAGTGTAATACATTGTCTACCCTGTATTATAATTATTATTATTACTAGTTTTAGATGAAAAGAATCAATAAAAAACAGGAAATTATCCGTTAAAATTTTATAAAAAAAAAAAAGTTTGAAAGTATTTTTTAATATTTCTTAGGATTTAAGGGATTAGAAAGTATACTAAGGTGAGTAGCTAATATTTTTGGTGCCGAAATCTTCAAATACATGAAAATGTAAAATAGGGCGTTATTATACCAAATGTTTTAGTATTGTAAAATCTCAAAAATTTCTAATGACGTGAATTATAGCCAAATAGTATATTTAATTGCAATCTGGGCTACTCTTTTTTTGCTCCCATGTACAAAACGAAAATTTTCTTTCTCAACTTAAATTGAGGAATAAATTGTGGAAAATATACTGGTGTTAAAACGATAATTCTAAAACTAATACTTCCATATAAAAAATTAAGCATTTTTTGGCGAAAAAAATTTAAATTAAAAAAATACGAATCATTAAGAAATATTGAATTTCTAAAATTAATACTTCCATATAAAAAAATTTTTTACGATTTTGCAGCAGATGAAAATACGAATTTACAAAGGTAGATAAAGTAGAATATATTATTTACAATTCGAAAATATGCAATTCGCCTAGTTTACAGATCGATCTCTTATAATAATCATCGACAAATATTTTTTTGTGTTTTATATATAACTTTATTCACATGTTTCGTATTGCAAACCTTTAAGTTTATTGACTCGCGCTATGTGAATCATGGGTTTTACTCAGAGCATGCAGAAATTAAATCAAAAGTACAGGCTGGGATTTTCTGTGTAATTATAAGATTCAAGATATCGAGTGAAAAAGATACTTCTAGATATTAGTACTTTCATGGAAAAAAATGAGGTATTACATCCAATTAAAAAAAAAAAGTATACCACGAGATTTTTTTGTGAAAAAAATTTTGGAAAAAAAAATTAGCGCTTAATACTTTAATGGTTGTTAAAATGTAATATCACCGGTTAAATCCATACATACACATAAACATACATACATACTACAGTGGACCTAAAATTATAAATTATAGAAAAACTTTGTTCCCTGGGTTTTTTCGTGAACTCTTCGTCATAAAAAGTCCCAAGGTCCTTGGGTTCTGCTTTTGCTTTTCAAAAACGCGTGCCTGTAAGCACCTCAATTTTCCCATTTAAATAACATGGGAATTTTGAATTTTCAGCTTTCTAATTTTTTAAAAACCTTGCAGAATGTTTTGAAAAGCTTCTAATTAATGGAAAGTACTATTTAAATGTATAATAACGATACCCAACCTCAAGTAGCAAAAAAAATATTTTTAAAGTGATTTTACCGGTAATAACCGTAAAAAAAATACCCATTAAAATAACATGGCTTCGTGTAATTTAAATGGAGCATTTTTAAACTTTTGTAACATAAAATTCGACAATAGAACTTTTATTCTTACAAAATATTTTTCAATTATAAACATCACTCAATCAGCTTGAGATGGAAATAGGACTCATAAATTTGGAAGAATTATATTTTTCATCTGAGATAACCAATTAGGAATAAGTTTTGTTTTTCATAATTTTATATCTTCGTGTGCTATCTCATAATACAATAAAATCGGCTTTCAAGTTTTAAATTTAAATAAGTTTCCTACATTTAAATACAATAAATTTATATATAAGAGTTTATTAATAATTAATAATACAATTAAAAACAATAAACAATTCGAAGAAAATTATTCAGTTTATTTATTAAGATAACAACAATTTTATAATCAAAATTTTAGCATTTTTTGCATGGCGTTTTTACAAAAGAGCATATATTTTTACATTTATTATTTACACGTATACAAGCACATACATAACGATTTAAAATCGAATCACCGAAAATTTCTGAATATTTTCTTACATTGCTTTCTGCCTGTTGAATGACCAAATCCAATGAAGAATATTTTTCAGATTCAATTTCAGTAGCTTTTACATAATCTGTCAAAATTTTGAATGCTTGAAGTTTAGCTTTAGCAATACCTTCTGCCATACTTTCTGATACAGCTGATCGTATATAAGCTGCTAGTTCAAATGGAATTGGGTCAGAACTAAAATTATTTTCATAATCCTTGAATCCAGTATTGCTAGCAGGGACATCCCTTACGATGCTATCAACATAAGCCTTGATGAATGCAGCTTCATCTTTATTATTATAATTGTCAGTTTTTTCTTTTAGGAATGATTCAGTATCACTTGCAGAAATATTAAATGGCAAAAATGATTTTTTAGCTGCTGCATTCAAGACTTCAAGCTGATTAGGTGCTAACCCAGCTGCGACTGCATCTTGCAAGGTGGATCTTAATACAGAAGTTGCAATAAAAGATACTTCTGGGGCTGTAGACTCAGCAGCTATTATCCGTAAGTCAGAAATTTCAGAAGGGTGGATTTCTTCGTAATCATATGCTTCTTTTACAGCAGAAATTAAGATCTCAGAATTTTTATAATTGCTATTCTGCAATTGAATTTAAAAAATTTTAAATTACTCGATGGCTAAAATTAAAACTAAACCACCGTGATCATAATAGCCGGGTCTTCAAATTGGTTCCAAAGTATTTTTTCCCGAAGGTTCTACTTGAAATAAGCATCAATCTCATTTTTTAACTCATAAGGTTCAGCCCTCAATTTTGGGATGCCATTTTTAAAAAAAGAGCAAAAAAAGAGAGTTAATTTTTTTTATTTTTCCTGCAAAAATATATGGACGTGAAAGTGTCACAAATAATTGTGTCTTACCAGAGGATTTTTTATCTATATATGCTTTTGAGAATTCGACTTTTGAAAAAAAAATGACGTATTTATTGATTTCTTGCGCTTGCGCATCTCAAAAAAATTTACGACCTCGTTCAGATTCTACCTGGATTCAAGAGGAAATAATTTTTCACATTAATGTGAGTTTTTACAGGAAAAATAATAAAAATTATCTGTATTTTTTACCTCTTGTTTTAAAAATGGCCAAAAAACAAAAATAGTCGCCCGAAATTGAGGACTGAAGCTTTTGAGCTAAAAAATGAAATTAAGGCTTATTTTAAGTTGTATTTTCGCAAAAAACTACTTTGGACCCAATTTGAAGACCAGACAATTAGGTTTACGCTGGATTGGTTTAAATTTAAGCGTTTTAAAGTTAAAAATAATAACTTACCGAATAAGTAGCTGCAATTATTGAAAAACATCCAAATAGAAAATAAATAAATGAAATTTTGTTCATTTTCTAGAATTTGTATTTACCTAAAATAGATATTATAATAGATAAACAGGTTATTAGTGAGATCAAATTAACGCCAGAAAATATAATAAACGAGAATCTGGCTAATTTGTTTTTACTTGTTAAGGTAAATTTAGACGAAATTTGAATTCAAAAAATAGTAACCAAAAAGAAATTAGCGTACCACATATGTATTTAATTATTATATAAATTTGAACTAATGAAAAATTCGATTTTTCGGTCTATAATCTCTAAAGACCTTTAAGACAACTTTAAAACTTCAAAATACTTTTAAGTTCCATTTTTTGACTCAAATTTTCCTGGCTCCTCAAATAACTAATAATTGTATGTTTTTGTAACTTAAGGATTTGCTAATTTTTTAAAAATTTTTGACTGATTTTTTCGAAAATTTATTATTTAAAGACATCCGTATACATTGCCAAAAATTTATACCAATTAACTCAAAAAATCAAAAAATACGAAAATTTAATATTCCATCCTTAAAATTAAGTAACTTACCTTTCTTTAATTAAAAGTATATAAAAACAAGAATGAAACAAAAATTTAAATATAAACTGAAAAATTCATAATTTTCATGCTTTTTATACTTTAATTATCTTACCAAGTTAAAAAAACTATATCCATTAAAATATAGGTAGATTAAAATAATTTAATTATATTTTCCTTATGAATATTTGCATTCTTATTAATAAATGCATAAACAAATGTCTAAATAAATAATATCAAGCAGAGATGCTTAATATTACTTGCAAAAATATTTTGTGCCTATATAAATAAAGAGAGGAAAAGTCAATGCACGATTAAATAACATAAGTATGAAGTAATGAGTTATAATGACCTTTGGTGAAGGAGACTCTTGTAAACAATTTGAAAGTAAACATAAATTTTAAAAATTTTAAATATTGAACAAACAATTTTTAAGAGAAAGAGTTTGATAACAACAAGGTAGAAAATTCCGTTCCAAATATCCAGTAAGACCACCATAACAGCTTCAGACTGTTAATTTTTTTTTAAAAGTAATTAAAGCATTCATTTTTTAGCGACAATTTTTACCTTCGAAATCCACTGAAACCCTAATTTTAACCAGCATATAATTCTCTGGTACTTTCACCACCTATGGATGGGTCTATTTCACATATGGCTAATGTTTATGGACTGAAAAACATCAAATATTTAAAAATAGTATGAAATAAGATAAAGCATTATTGTCAAAAATTCAATTTGATTAATATTTTCGATAATATGAGTATTGGGTATGAAATTGATCGATCCTGTCACGCTTTGCGCTCTTTATATTAGTTTTTGATTACGCATGCCCAGCTTTTATAAAAATCTAATAATATTATGCTATTATCAGATTTTTGGGTTTAGTAAAAAAAGAATTTTAGCATAAAATTTTATGTTTCTGACCTGGAAAATTTTTTTTTTAAATCGTGAATAAAGAAATTGAAAAATTGGATATTAACTATTTCCTTAACCAAGGGGTTTTTGGAGTAAGAATAGATTTCAACATAAAATTTCATTTTTCTGAACCCAAATATTTTTATTGAAAATTCAGACTGGTGGAGCAATAAATTGGTAAAATTAAAGTCAGCTTTATCGGAAATCAGTATTTAATTATAATAGAATATTAAAAAAATTTTATTAGGGCCTTTTCTAATGGCTTAATTTGTGGGATACCGTAGGTCGTTCTTACTGTGCTTACAGGGAATTTGTCACTGTCGGGAATCCATAATCATTCATCAGATTTTATTTCTGGAAAACTATTTCGGGATTGGAAAATTTAGATTTCATTAAATTTCACTTTTAAAGGTTTTGAAATGGTACCTGTTTTTTGGTGTTTAAAAATTCTCAAATTTGCAACTAAAATCTGAGATATAGGATATACTGAGATATTTAATAAGTGAATTAAATGCCACTGATTTTGAAACTAATCTAATTAAAATTGCTTCAGGCCAAAAAAAAAGGTCGCCAAATTTCATTGGTTTTTCCCCCAGCCCTCTTCAAGGAGGGACAAAAAACCCGTTTCTTGGTCATAATTTTATTTCTCTGAAACTCTATTAACAAAAGATTTGAAACTTAACCACGGTGGTTCCAACAAACATATTTTTCACCCAATTTTTTTGACCCTTTTTGAAGATCCTTTTAGACCCTCAAAAACAAATTTTTTAAATTTAAAGAATTCCATTTTTTTATTTTAAAAAAGTATAAAGAGAGGTGACCAAATTTTATTCCATGATATTTTTTAATGCATCATGTAGAAAAATTAAAAAATCCCATTTTTAATTTTTGTCTGCCAATTATCAACATAAAAGTCATTCTTATCTTTTTTGTATCATCATATTTAGATAAAAAACATTTTTACTCATTAGCAATATCTGCTTATTGTTCGAAGAATCGTAAAGCCAAAAATTTGGCACTGTATTTTAATTTATTTGCATTACGATTATAATGTAGTATCTTACAAGAACTGTTTACAATCAAGTTTGAATTTTTTTGAAACAATTTATACTCTTTTGTAAACACTGTATTGTTCCTTATCATTAATATTTTAAGCTGGAATTCTAAATATTTAATTATTTATAACTAAAGTTTATTTGCATAAATTTTTCAGAAAAATATTTATTTAAATAATTAAATTAAAAACAAAAGATAAGTTTAATAATGCAATATTTTTTATTTAAAAAGCAAAAATTTTATTTTTTAATATTTTAGGGTTATTGGCCTAATTTTTATTGAAAATAAAAAGTAAAAGTTTGTAAAATTTTTATTTGATGAGTAAAAAATTAGTGAAAGTTGAAATTAATAATTATAAAATTATGTCCAAAAATTTAATAGTCTTCTAAAAGATAAATTTTTTTCATCAAATTTAAGTCTTATAATAAACAAAATATTTTTTTAATGCTGATTTTGAATTGCGTCGTTTAAAGAATAATTATTAAAAAGTGTTATATAAATTTTTTTTAATGACTTTGGGTTAATGAACTTAATGTTTTCATTTTTTTTTTTTTGAAAACAAACAGAGAATTGAAACGCACAAATCAAGAAGACGACGAATTTAATTTTGTATAAAAATATGAGGACATTAAGGAAATTTGAAAAATTGCGTTTTCTTATCAAATGGAATTTAAACTATTTTAGCATTAATTTATTAGAGCATAAAGATTTTTTAATTTAAAGAAAGTCAGACTGGGAAACAGTTTAACTCATTATTTTATAACCATATTATCATGTCAGAAGATTAATATTATACCATAAGTAAACACTCATTAGTGTATGCAAGTAATATTTACTTCCTTTACTTCCAGATTACGTATCCTTTAAAAGAATTTCATCAGTTTAAAAGAAGTTCATTCACAGTCTGAATAATATTTGACAAGACTGCCATAAACAGAAGTAATTAATATTAAAAAATTTAATTCCAGGTTCATTAGTGGGTACATAAATGCCTCAAATTGCATTTAGAAGTAAGCAAATATTTTGCATTGATTTTTCCTGACCTTGTCCTTTCTTTTCCTTGCAAAAAGAAAAACTTTTTTGCATTTGGGAACATCTAAAGTTTCTTTAAAAATTATTTGAAAATTGACCCACTTTAGTGGTTGATATCTCACTTCTTAAGTATTATAGGTGAAAACGAGCTCCGGAAATAAAAAAAGCGATCCAAACCCACCAGGAAGGAATTTTAGTCTAAAATATACAGTTTTCATTACCTTAAATTCAAGTAGAAGTTACGGTTGGGTAGTTCATAATTATATATTTACAGATCCTTCATAAATTTTGAGCTCTGGATCTTAGAAGTTTTAAAAAAATATCATTATAAATGTACTAAAAATTCATTTTTTTCACCGTCATCTTTGAGCAGCATAAAAATATCTCTCAGTAGGTGAAGCGATCAATAAAACCAGTTTCTCACTTGTTTCCTGTAATCTACTTGCATTCGTATGATCAAGCAAATTTTTTTTTGTGCATCTCAAATCTTATGTGTAGCAAGGTGTAAAAGCCCTTTAATTGATTTGTTATTTCATAAAAGAAATGCACATGTCAGCACAAAAATGCCACCTCATCAGCTTTATTCATATTTTTTGGTTTTATAATCAAATGCTTTTAATAATGCATAAATAATTTCATGTATTATTCAGAATTTAAGCATACATTTTAAAGATTTTTTCATGTTTATTTTTTTGGCAAAATTTAGAAATAATTTTTTAGATTATTCAAATTTTTTATTATAACTTTCAAAATCAGTAATTTTTTTAAAATCTAATTGTGAAACATTTCAAATAAAAATAATTTTAAATATTTCTTTGTGATTCATTCTTTTTCTATTTTTAGAATAGAAATTCAATTCCTAATAATTAAGTACTCCAACTGGTTTTCGATATGACCCACTGACTTTCAAAATTAACGTTAGTATGCTAAATTAATAATTCTAATTTTTCAAAAATTAATAATCAAATTTATATTTTAAAAATTTATTACATTATTTTATTAAAATAATTAAGAAACACTTAAAAAAAATTAAAAAACATGAAAAAAATGTATATTAAAATTTTAAAATATAACGGAATCTGAAAAATATAACAGTAAATTATAAATATTTTGTTTACATATTAACACTAATTTTTCAGAAAAAAACCAAAGATCGTATGTATAACGCAATATTTAAAAAATCATATCTTTTTTTGCTTGCCTGGGCATGTGAATCTTAAATATGAAGAGTTGCTTTTTCAACTAGTGCAAAAAGGATCTTGAATTGCATTTTCAAAAGGAAATAAATGTGTCCCCGTAAATTTTTACAGTAAGATTAACGAAAATAAAATATTTACTTGAAATTTAATATAAATGAGTAAGGAATTGATCCAGCTAAATTTTGGATACTGTTACATGTGAAAGGACCTCGGAAAGGACTTTATTTCTCATGTGTGTACTTAAATTTCTTAAAGCATAAAATAGTATAAATATGCAATTACTGCAATTTTATTATCAAGATAATTATTTAATTTATTATTAACAATTGTCTTACTAAAGTGAGTAATTAAAATTCATTTTTTTTTATATTTGAGTAAAACTATGAGTACGATATAATGTTACTTTAATTAAAAAAAAGACTTCGTACATTATATCAACAAATTAAACTAACAAGGAGATACCACCAAGTTTGGGACCCCAAATTACTATTTACATTTAATTATGGATGAGTTTATCATGTTGAAAAAACATCATCTGTTCATGATGATAGTCCTTCTGGGACTAAGATTATTTTTATTCTTGAACTTAATTCCAAATAACGCTGTTGCCTTACTAATCAATCAATGCACTTCCATTTGGTTTCATTTTTTTGTATAATGGTAATTTTGCAAAAGCCCTAAGTTTCCAAAAATTATTTACTAGTACCATTTTAATTGTTTGTTTACAAGATATAATAATTTTAACGTACCAGTTTAAGGTATATTAAATATATAAGGAAAAACATTCAATTTTTGACTCCACGTTTATAAAAATCATGGAAGATTCTGATGCAAAAAAAAACGATTTTTGTAAAATTATAGTTTTTACAATAATTTTGAGACCTATAACACTCGTTTTGGTTTCAAATTTTAATTTGGGCCCAAAATTCACTATAAATGTGAGAAAATAATTGAGATAAAAAATTATATTTTAACGGAGTTGAACAATGACACTTACACACAAAAAATGAGACCAACCGGAAGTGCTTTGATTGATTTGTAAGGCAACAACGTTCTTTGAAATATAGCCCAAAAATCCTTAGCTTATAACATGTAGCCCTGTGTTCTTAGGCCCAGAGGGCCCTAATTAATTGATGGACGGTATTGGCAATGTTTTTTTCAATAATATTAAATTATATTAATACTAAATATTATCGAAATCTGCTACTTTTGTATTACAGATTACTTTTTATGGTTTTAAAATTAAAAATCAAGTAAAATTGATAAACCCTATTCTGTTGGGTAAAAATTATTAATAAAATGCCCCAAATTACTATATACCATCTTTGACTTTGACAAGAAAAATAATTTACTTGCGAATTGAGGCACTTTTTTATTGACAAAGATTCTACCCAATTTTTATTCGTCAGTGACCAGAGAATTCTTACTTTCTGGCCACTGAAGAGAAAAATTTTAATGACAATGTGGATTCATGTGATTATAAAATTCTTATTTTTATTAAAAAGTGCTTTTAAAACCAATGAAATTGTTAATTGAAATTTAAGAATTGATTTTAGATATAATGCTTATGTTCAATCAAGCTCGTTAAATTTACAAGCAAACTATTTCGCTTAACTCGGCGCTATATGCCAATCTTTCTTTTAGCAAAATTTTCTAAAACTGGATAATTTTTTGAAAAAATAGAAAAAATATTTATTTTTCGTATATTGAAAATATTTTTTAAAAATTGAATACTATTTCATATTTACAATTAAGTGAAAAAACAAAAACTTGCTTTTACGAATACTAAAATTTAAAAAAAATAATTAAATTTAAAAAATACGGTTTTTGTGATTTTATTTTAAATTAATTGACAGAATTCATAAAAATATTTATTTTAAAAAATTATGCAAATTTGTATTATTAAAATTTAAACGTTAATAATTATAATAATTACAATAATTTTTTCGGTAAAAAAAATTTAAAAAAATACAAACGTCTTAAGCTTGGAACTTCACGAATTGAAGTGCAAAAATTTCTTGTGAAACATAATTTTATATATAGTGACGGATCATTAAATAACTTTGTAAAGTATACTTTAAGTGGAACGTATTCATGCAATTTGATTGGTTAAAAAAAAAAAAAAAAAACTAGGACTTTCATATTACTCACACACACACGTATAAATTTAATCCTTCTACTTTTTAACCAAATATCCGTTTTCTTTTCTTTTTTTATCTGTCATCAATTTTTATTTTTATTTTCATGAGAATTTTTAGTTATTTGTAATTTTTTGCTTAAATAATTAAATAATAGATTGTTAATTGAAAAATAAAATTTTTAATTAATATCAAGATGTAAAATATCAAGAAAAAGATAACCAAAAAATATTTTTTTTTTTTTTAAGGAACTTTATTTTTGTCCTACTTATACCGGATTCTTTTTACATTATTGAGCATTAAGGAGGTCGCACTTCTTCACTCGGGCATATTATAACAGTCATATATAAGATGAAAAAAAAAGCAAAAGAGTGAGAGAGAGAGAAAAAAAAATTATATATTTTGGGTATCTGGGACGACATTCCAATAAAAGTTATGTACCGGGATTTTTTTTAAAGAAATAAATATTTACCTTCTCCCTTTTTTTAAGGTAAACGAAAGTACATTGGTATTAAATTTGAAACAAAATTTTTTCATAATTATTTCCTTGTTTTTTTGTAAAATATTTACAATTTTATTATTTTTTTTTTTAAGAAGCCAAATACTTTTAGCTGTATTTTGGATAATTTTTTGATACTAAAGAATTTTTTTTTTTAAATTATCAAGATTTTTTTTGGGCAACAAGTTTTATCTTATCAGTTATTTCACAATTTTAACAAAGATACTCATTATGCTCAAATTTGAATTAAATTCTATAGTTTCACCTAAAAGGAATCTTTACATTTAAAAAAATTATTATTTCATTAATTCGAAATCATTCTAGAAAATATCTAAAATTATATTGCTTGAA
The DNA here is from genome assembly GCA_022575985.1 of Anagrus nilaparvatae. Taxonomy (NCBI): domain Eukaryota; kingdom Metazoa; phylum Arthropoda; class Insecta; order Hymenoptera; family Mymaridae; genus Anagrus; species Anagrus nilaparvatae. The sequence continues at coordinate 2,533,639 of JAKSXM010000239.1, forward strand.
AATTCAAGCGTATTCTTAAATTTTCAATTAAATCTTACATATCATTATCAAATCCATTGGATTAAATCATGTAATTTGAAAATAATTTGCATATTTTTTTTTTAAATTCATTTTTGGCAACAATAGGTGGGCGAAGTTTTGAGCAATTTGCTTGAAAATACAAACAAGTGCTTGAAAATTTAAGCAATATATTTTTACAGTGTAAGATTCACAGATGAGGGATTCCACTGTACCTAGTATTACTGTACCTATTTTTTACTGAAAGTTCATTGGACCAATATATTTTTGGTCCTAAAATGCAATTAAATATAGGTTTTTCTAGCTATTTGTAGCTCACTTGATTCAATTTTCGATTTTTAGTAGCCATTTTTCATTATTTACCTTTTTTTTCCCAAAAGCTTATATTTTAAAACTAACTTTTATAAAAAAATTATAATATTTTAGTTTCTTTTCACCTTATTCTGAATAAAACTTTTGGAATTTCCATTTTGTAATGTAAAACTTCTGGTAAAATCCAAATTTGAGTCAGATTTTTATAAGTTACATAAATTAGCAAAAAAATTTTAATTTCCAAAAAATTGTTATTATAAATTATCATTTTTGATCTGCCGATATGATAATAGCTTATCGCATAGAATTTTCATTAAGATGAAAATAGATTATAATATTTAATAAACAAAGCCAATTTGAGGAAATGTACCTGATATTTAAGCCCTTTGTTTTAATCCAAAAGACTAAACGGAAATACTGATTTTTCAGTGCAATTCAATTGAACTTTGGATTCCAGAATCAAATTCTAGGAAATTTTTTTTCATCGAAAATTAGTATTCGGGAAAAAAAATAATAAATTTTTGAAAATGGTAAAAAAATAAGAATATTACAGCCAAAAATCAAGAATTGGACCTAGAGAGCTAAACATTGGTGAAAAGATAATTTTTTGATGCATTTGGATAATAAATATTTTTGGTTAATTATTGCATCTTTATAGTCTAAACTAGGCCAAGTTGACCTTTTAATTAATTAAATCAAATTATCAAGTATTAAAACAATGAAAACTAGATTTTAAAATTGAAAAACTAAAATTTAAAAAAATATTTAAAACCCGAAAAAATTTTTTAAGTCTGATTGATTATACTTGATTTTTCAAGCTGAATTAGTATATATTTTTTCATGTACAAAAAAACAATAATTTTCTTAAATGAAATTACTCTTAATTTAATAACACGAATTAATAATTTAACGCAAATAACCATAAATAAAGAAAATAACGATCAATTTCAATAAAACAATAGCCTTTATAAATAAAATTTAAATTGATTCTCAAAGATAGCATATTTTTTTATTTATCATCTTCTTTTTTGAGAAAGGTGAAAGTGTATTTATTATATACTAAAAAAAAAACTTGTAAAAATACATTGTATTTTTTTATAGTGTATAAAAAACCTTTGGAAAGTTTTCATTGACGTCAATCCTGATTTATATGAGAAAATGTAATATTTTTTTTCTTCTTTTTCTTCTTCTTTACCTTTTAGTTTAAATAAAAGTTAATATATTAATTTATTTATTTAAATACTTAGAAGTTATGGGTAATTAAATTCATGTGTTATACTTTATAATGTATGATGAGACTTATTAAATCTTGTAATTATTACTCTTTAATAGTTATAATTTTTCTTGTTATTTTTTTTCTTTTGTAACTGTAAATATTATAAATAATTATGTCTTGTAAATTAAATAAAGTTATTATATTGTATTATTATATTGAATATTTTTTTCCCTATATACTCTGTAGTTCATTTTTTAGGAAATTTTAGTTTAATTTGCAAAAAATATCCTTTAAGAGGGGTGTCTAGATTTGGTACATACGGGTTTTTTGGATCTTTGATTTTGGTGTCCTACTTACTAAAAATTTGTGGTTCAACCTTAACTTAAAATTAGTAATAACTAATAACTAATAACTTATTTTTTTTTGGCTTAAATTATATAGAACTTAAAATTTGGGGGGGGGGGGGCTTAAAAAATCAAAATATAAATTTAAACATTTTCCATGTTCGTTGATTGTGAGCTCATAAATTTTTTTTTACAATTTTAAGGGTGTTACGGCCATTTCTCCCAGAAAAGACCCCAAAATTCGGGATCAACGACCCAAATACCTGTAGTAAACCAAAACTCATAACTGGACCCTCCTTCCGGCCACACAGTGTGACAAAATGGACAAAAATCTCTCTTGGACTGAGTTATTAAGCTATTAACTTGAAACCTGTTTTGAGCGACTTTAAAATAAGCCTGCTTTCGTGTCTCACTGCGGATTTTCGAATTTGACTGAAGTAAAGGCACAAATTTAAATATCTTTTGGATAGAAATTAATTTGTGGAACAAATGAAGAAGATAAATGAAAACACACAAATACAAAAATTAAAATGTTAATCGTTTTTAAAAACATATCCCGTTTATTTTTTTGAAGTTGTAAGAAAAGGGTACAAATCAGGTAATTTAAGCCCAATTAGAAGAAAATCAAGCATGCACGTTTTGAGATATTTAAGCTCTAAGTTTTTAAAAAATATGACGTTGAATTAAATTTTAAAAAAATTATTTTTTGATTTAGAACTTTCAGATCAGGTTATTACACGCGATTTTTTTCACGGGGTAAAAAGATTATAAAACAAAAAATTTGAGCCTAATTAAATGAAATTGAAACGCATGTACATTCTGAGATATTTAAGCTCAAAGATAATTTTGTAAATAATGAACTTTTAACAATTGCATAATACAAATCAATTTTTCGACCCCAGAAAGGGGTCAAATTAAATTGATTTCTATTAAAAATTTCGTATAAAGTAAATTTTGAATGTAAAATAAGCAGTTGATAGCGAGAATAATAATATCTTCATAAAGAGTCCAAAAACAAGAAAATGGATCCAAAAATTCAAAATTGTGTCTGAAAAGCTAAAAATGGGCCAAATTTTTTTATGTTTACTTTTGGAAAAAAATAATTTTTACCGATTTATTCGACCCTTGGGTCCAACTTGACGTGGAATCCCTCACATATAAAAATAAACATCAAAGATTTATATATGAAATAAAATTAAATAAACTAAAAGTACATTAAAAAACGCCTAAATATCATAAATATAAAAATAATTACTCTTATTTTATTTCTCTAAATTTATTAACTTTTTTTTTTAAAGCAATATAAATTAAAGCAAATAAAAAATAAGAATTATTATACTGCAAAAGAATACACATATACTTATTAAATAATTCCAAAGCGTAAATTTTAAGTCCATATAATTATTATTACATATTTTATAACTTTAATTATACCAAAGCTTTTTTTTTTTTAGTTTAAGAAAATACATTTTACATGCTTCTCATTGAATTAACGGGTGTAACAGAAACGCAAAGATGAAGTTTCTTATAAGTTTATTTTTTCTTTTGGTCCTTATTTGCTTTATGTCCTTACTTGTATATTATTATCAGCATTATTATTGGGGCTTATGACCTACATGTTCATTTTTTTTTAAAAATACACATAATATAATCAAAAAAGACAGGTATTTATTTATTGTAAAAAAAATCATCTTTGCAGTGCAGGGTTTAATTTTTTTTTTACGTAGACAAATATTTTATTTTTTTAAAAACTTAAATTTATTATGATTCAAAAAGTATAGAAAACTTTTTTTGTTTTATTAAACTTTCACTAGAATTTTATGGACTTATTTTTATTGTTTGAGGGATTTATGTTTTAATTTATCATATTTTGCAAATAAATAATGAGAAAGAACAGAGTACAGATTTTTAGAAACATAGAACATGTAGAAAATTTTTGAGACCTTTAAAGCCTACACAGTAAAAAGTAACTTTCTTAGATTTACCAAAAAAATAGAATGTTTTCGAAAAATTAGTGAATTTTCAAAAAATTTTGTAAATATTCGATAAAAATCGTAAATTAACTAAATGTAGTATATTATCGAAAAATTTTTTTTTCAATTTTTTTTTGTGTTTTTACGAAAAAAGTTGTAAATGTACAACTATTTTTTGGAAATTTATAACTATTTTTTGTAAATTTTTGAAAAAAATTTGTAAATTATCAATTTTTCTTGCGAATTCACAAAAAAAATCGAGGATACTCGAATTTTTCGATAATATACTAAATTTAGTAAATTTACGATTTTTTTCGAATATTTACAAATTTTTTCGAAAATTTACTAATTTTTCGTAAATGTTCTAATTTTTTTGTGAATATAAGAAAGTTACTTTTTACAGTGTATTTATCTTTAAAAATTGTATTTTGGTATCAATTTGAATGTTAGTTATTTCATACCAAAAATAAACATGTAGTTTATTGGTTTAAAGGGTAAAAAAAATTAGTGATAAAAAATTGCGGGGCTAGAAAAGTAATACTTACACAAAAAATCTAAATAATTAAAAGTGGTTTCAAAATTAGCTAAATTTCATATTAGAAATCACACGATTGCCAAAACAAATCCATTGACATGACCGATTTTTAAATATATGGAATTTCAAAATCTTTTAGCTGTCCAGATGAAAATCTGTCTAAATTAGACCAGAATTACGTTTTTTCAAAACCTTTAATTTTTAAAATGAATTGTTTTTAATAATCTATTAAAAAACCAATTAGAAGAGTTTTAAAAATTGTTTTTTAAAATTTTACCTCTGGATAGCTTTATTTTCTATTTTGGTCCAAATCGCGCTAATCTAAGTATTTCCAATTTCATACTTCCTATGAACCTCAGCCCTGATACGTAAAGAAAATTGAAAATAAAACTTTTGTCACTCATTTAAGATATTCAGTGGTAGTATGAAAAAAAAAATTTTTTTTTAATTTTCTTTATGTTTCTAAGCCTATGAGGCCCATCGGATTAAATATTGGGTATAGGGTATGTTTTTTCAATAGATTAAATTTTTTCTTCCAAAAATGTATTTTTATTTTTTATACATTGACTGTAGCAATAAAGTAGGTATTTAAAAATCTTAATAAGTATCATTATTAAAATTTGCAAAAAATTAGCAAACAAATAAATTATACAAAGTTTTCTTATTTGTATAAATATTTACCTCAAAAATGCCATATACATCGAAAAAAAAAAATCAAAAAGTCAAAAGCCGCATTTCAATATAAGCGCAACAGGTGAAGAAAGGTAAAAAAAACATTTTGTTTCATATATACCCATCTCTTTTTAAAACTCCTTCCTCCATTGATATTATATTAGTAAAAACACTATAGTAAAAACGTATTAGTAGATAGTATCGAGAAGAAGGAAAAAAAATGAGTAGGGATAAGACCCGGAATAAAAATATGTAGGTCAAGAAGTTAAAAGAGTATAAAAGTCTCGTCATTGGCCTTCACGAATCCCCCACGTTCGAGGCCATGCAGAATATGATGAAGGCCAGTAGGTCATTGAATTCTTTCTATCCTATACAATAATATACTTGGAAACCGTCTTCACATATTATTGTATCTTTCTATCTCTTTTTTTTTATACTCCTTGTAACATAATATGCATCAACGTTAACATATCAGGCAAGAGATTTGCAGAAAGTAGAGGGAATATTTTAACGGTATCGGTTGTGGGATCAAAATTTGAAGGAATATAATCGCGATATTATGTTAAAAAAGAAGAGTAGAAGCTCTGAAGCTTATTAATTATATATATATTAGGATGTTACTTTACTTCTTCACTTAGCAAAAAAAAATTTAATTGAATTTTATTATTTTAATTCATCTTCTGGGGTTATTCATTCTTAAATTGAGTAAATTTTGCCGTTCTTATACAAATATAGATTCTATCCAAATTAATAAATTATTCAAGAAGTTTCATTTCCTGGATATAAAATTTATAAGGGAAAACAGCAAATATCAAAAAAACTATTTTACAATGACAAATCACTCAGTTATTAATTGTTCCAAAATTTGCAAAAATTTCCTGATTTATCTCGTACAAATTAGTATAAGAGCCCATATTCCCATGCATTTGGAATTAATTTTTAAATTCTATAAAATGTTTGACTATCTTTAGCTAAGCTTTTGCTGAATTTAAAGTATGTACTGTAGTATTAAAAAATTAATACTAAAGGGCTTGTGATACATTCACAGTCAATATTTTAAAATATTAAATTTTGTCAATTTTAATTATGCAAATTAAAATGGGCTCTTATGAGAACAATTTTCAGTTCTATATTCATATTCATGTGCTCGGTGTCAATAATTAGAAATCACTCGTCAAAGAAAATTTTTAATTCTTATTTTTTTGATAAATTACTTATCAATTCAAATGGTAATCAAAAAAAGTTTTTGAAAAACTTACGCAACTTTGAAATCGTTATCTCACGATATCATTAAAATTTGACGAACTTATCGTAAAATCAGAATTTAACAGATCTAAAGTTTTACTACCATCACAAAATATAAATTTGTAAACGAAAGAAAATGAAAAACAAGTAGATTCTATATTATAAGTAAGGTACACCCTAATATATACAAAAAAACTCATCAAAAATACGATATAATAAGATGATCCTTACATATTTTATACTTAAATGCGTTAATAAAGAAAAGGTTGACGTTTTAGTTATTTATAAGATAAAAAAAATTAAACATTATAATGATGACAGGACAATTATTAATACGAAAAAAAAGGCTAATTATAATTTTTGAGTTGTATTTATTTTGATTTTTTTCTACGTACATTAAATAATTTATGCATGCAATTATTTTTGTTATTTTTACTTTTTATCACGAAATTTAATCTTTTATGGTAATTTTTATGCAGGACATATTGAAAATTACGGTATTTAACAAACAAAAAATTCTTTAATCGAAAATTTTAATGTTCATTTTTGAGCCAGGAAACTCAACTTTTTAAAATTTTGTATTAAGCCTCTGTTTTGGTTGTTATATTCATTAATTGCTCCCAGGATTCAAAAATTCGTAATTAGTGATCAGAAAAATGTACAGTAACCCGAAACTAGTTTTTTTAGAGAATATTGCGAAAATAACCCAAAAAAATAAATTTTCAGAAAAACTTCAGGACCTGAAAATTCGTGATTAATGACCAACCTCAAACTTGCTCTTTGACCTAATTGGTGGTAACTAATTAGCTAAAAATTTATAATTATATTTTTTAAAATGGAACATGTTTATAGGGAGTTAGAATAATTTCAATTTATGGAATTCGAATAATCCGGGTTTAGGGACTTGGAATAATCTGAGCTTAGGGACTTAGAATAATTTAGGTTTAGGGACTTAGAATATTTAGGGACTTAAAATAATACGGGTTCAGGGAATTAGAATAATTTAGGTTTAGAATCTTAACATCTAGTAAAGGTGATAATTACAAATTATAAAATTAGAAAATTGTATTGTAATGTTGAGTAACATTTGCATTATACCTAGCCCTCAGCTGGAAGTTAACATTTTCCATACCTTTTGGTTGTGTTTACACAAGTTTTTTTTGATAAATGGCGAATATTCTGTCCACGAAATATCAGAACCACTTAGGCTGACATGTAATTGAATGTAATTGATCACATGAGTGATTGAAATTTTGATTCTATTATTTTTGAGTGTACCTAGATAAAGTTTAAAATTTTTTTGCCCTCCCGGGCCCACTCGTTCTACGCCTAGGTAGGCAAAAAATATTGTAAGCATCATGGGCGAAATACTTTAGATACTTGCGTGAACACATATCACTCGTGCCTGGCTTCGCCGAGCACTCGTGCTAGTGCTCAAGCTAGTGCCAAAACTTTTACGCCCTTGATACTTAATATACTATTTTGTTTATGATATTTATTAATTAAAAAAATTAATTTTACTCTTTGTACAAGTACTTTATAACACTAAGAAATATTTTTAATTGATTCACTTATCGAAAATATTATCACCAAACAGTCGAATCTATATATACAAACGTTATACCCTGGTTATTTTATAATTCTTTTTGACTCAAGAAGTATTAAAACTTTTAAGAAAAAAATTATTTAAAAATTTAAAATTTCTTACTTATTACTCTTAATTATAAATTTAAACATCAAAAATGTTAAAAAACGCAAATTTTCTTGAAATGTACATCCATTTGAAGAAATGCCTGATCCATTATCTTTACCAATAATTGGCACAATTTATAAATATTTACTGTTAATAGGTAAGATTATTTCTCAAAATATTTAACACCAATTAATCAAAAATTATTAAACGAGTTGAAATATAATTTATAATACTTTGTGAAAAGATAATTTATATCATATTTTTGAAAATTATTTAAAATAAAAATTAATTTACTTTCTTTGCTGTCAATCGTCACATAATTTATTAAAAATACTGCTCACATTTTTAAACTAAAGTATTAAGAAGGTAATAAATAATAACTTCTTGCGTATATTTTAAGTCAACTTTACTCTTATTTTACATTATTTAAAGTTGTAAAATATTCACTGTCAAATTATTCTTCTTCGAAAATTAGCATTTACTGTTTGTCCATTTAATGGTCATGGGAACTTGTTGGAACCAATTGTTTAAAAATTCTTGAAAAATAATTTGGCAGTGTATATTACAGACACAAGTTTTTTCGAATTTATTACCTGGACATATACATGCTGGTGATTATCTTAAAAATATTTTTTTCAGTTTTTAAAAGAGTTTAGAAAAATATTAATTTCTTCCAAAATTCTATTATATTTAAATATTTTATTTTAATTAATTTTCATTCATCCAATTAATAATTTTTTCAAAATATTTATTAAGTTTTTCATAAAAATAGAACTGTTTTTCAGGGGAATGTGATTTTCAAAATTTACCAGAAAATGGGAAGAAAAAACTAAGAGAAAATATGGACCAATCATTCGAAATGAATATCGGAGGTACCTTCAAATTTTATTTAAAATTATTTCCAGTTAATTCACCAAAAAAAATAATGTAGGTGGCTGAAATTACGCGCAAGATAAATAAATTTAAATTATTTTTAAAAATAAATTTTAAATAGTAAAATATATCTACTAACTCCTGGTTGTAGACAATTTTCAATACACATCTGTACAAGAAGTTATCAGTTACTAGGAACGTTTAATTAAATTCAGCTGATTTAAAATGTTATTATATTAATGAATAATTATTTGATGAGTTTTTTTTTTAGATTTAATTTGCATTAGCATTTATTTAAGTGTGATTTTTTTGTAATTAATTATGAACATTTGTAAAAAAAAATCCATTGTATAAAATACTAAAGAGAAATAAAAGGCGAAATGTGTCAAATTTAGGGAGGAGGAGAAAAAATTTTAGAGTCATATTTTATTATTTGAAAGTCATAATTTAACTTATTTTAAAATAAAATTTCCATTTTCACAAAACCCTTTAAAGGATACAAAACTTACTATACTTATGTGAAATTCTCATAGTAATTTGAATCTGACGTCACATTTTTATTTGATGATTTGACTTAGGGGTTTTAATCCAAAATTTTTAGAAATTATTATTTTTGGAGAATTATGATTAGTCTATCCTACGGAAATTATTTTTTGGATTAAAACAGATTATAAAAATTATAACCGGTTTTGTATAAACACAACCTAAATGCATGGAATATTTCAAGTCCCTAAACCCAGATTATTCTAAGTCCCATTTGCTCCCCTCCCTAAATCGGACACTTTTGAACCCCCTTGATTTTTTCGAATTCATAGGGTACCTCTCCCTGTAAACATGTTCCATGTTAAAACAACAATTTGTAGCCAGGTAAAAATAATGAAAAAATTATAAATAAATAATTTTTATTTATTTTTAACTGTAGCCCAATTATAAGGAAAACAAACCTGCCCATTTTAAGATATTAACATGGAACATTTTCATTGGATGGAGTATCTGAAAAAGTCTGGCTCAACAGGGGGGGGGGGGGGGTGAAATGGACTTAGAATATTTTCGATTCAGGGACATTTGGTGCAGAAGTGCCTAGGGACCTATGGTGCAGAAGCCCCTAAAGACCTTTGGTGCAGAAGTACCTAAAGACCTTTGGTGCAGAAGTACCTAGGGAGCATTCGTGCAAAAGTACCTATGGACCTATGGGGCAGAAGTCCCTAAAGACCTTTGGTGCAGAAGTACCTAGGAACCTTTGGTGCAGAAGCCCCTAAAGACCTTTGGTGCAGAAGTACCTAAAGACCTTTGGTGCAGAAGTACCTAGGGACCTATGGTGCACAAGTACCTATGGACCTATGGTGCAGAAGTCCCTAAAGACCTATGGTGCAGAAGTACCTAGGAACCTTTGGTGCAGAAGTCCCTAAATACCTTTGGTGCAGAAGTACCTAGGGACCTATGGTGCAGAAGTACCTATGGAACTATGGTGCAGAAGTCCCTAAAGACCTTTGGTGCAGAAGTATCTAGGAACCTTTGGTGCAGAAGTCCCTAAATACCTTTGGTGCAGAAGTACCTAGGAACCATTGGTGCAGAAGTCCCTAAATACCTTTGGTGCAAAAGTACCTAGGGAGCATTGGTGTAGAAGTACCTATGGCCCTATGGTGCAGAAGTCCCTAAAGACCTTTGGTGCAGAAGTACCTAGGAACCTTTGGTGCAGAAGTCCCTAAATACCTTTGGTGCAGAAGTACCTAGGGACCTTTGGTGCAGAAGCCCCTAAAGACCTTTGGTGCAGAAGTACCTAAAGAACTTTAATGCAGAAGTACCTAGGGACCTATGTTGCAGAAGTACCTATGGACCTATGGTGCAGGAGTCCCTAAAGACCTTTGGTGCAGAAGTACCTAGTAACCTTTGGTGCAGAAGTGTATAAATACCTTTGGTGCAGAAGTACCTAGGGAGCATTGGTGCAGAAGTACCTATGGACCTATGGTGCAGAAGTCCCTAAAGACCTTTGGTGCAGAAGTACCTAGGAACCTTTGGTGCAGAAGTACCTAGGGACTATTGGTGCAGAAGTCCCTAAAGACCTTTGGTGCAGAAGTACCTAGGGACCATTGGTTCAGAATTTTTAAAGAATTTATTGTAAAAATTAATAAAAAATAAATTCATATTATTTAAAAAACTATAATAATTTGAAAATTTAATTAATTTTGTTCACTTTGATGTCTAAGCAGCATGATTTCTATAATAAAAATCTAAATATAAATATTTGGATATAAATATTTATATTATGAACCCAATAGAAACTCTATTATCAATGTTATAAATGAACATGTTCCATGTTCGTTGGTTGTGTAGTTACACAAACCGGTTTTTCTGCTTAAAAAACGAACCTGATTCCTCTAAAACTGATTTTCTAGCGAATGCACAGTTCAAATCAATTTTTAGATCTCCGAATTGAATTCTATGGGAAGTTTTATATCATTAAAATTTTTTAAAGAATTTATTTTTATTTGCTTTTTTAGAAAAAAAATTTTTTGACCTCCGAGATGTAAAACTCTTGAGTAAAATTTAGCATAGAATTTTCTCCATTCGTATATGTCTATAGGTAAGCAAAAAATATCGTAAGCACCATAGGCAAAAAACTTCTGAAAATAGTGTGAACACAAATAACTCTTACCTGGTTTGGGTGAGAACACCTAGCCTTCATGCTACGCAGAAAGTAAATGGAACTGCGAATTCTGTTCTAGTAGGAATATAAAAATACTAATATATAACTGAAAAGAAGGATTATTGGAACCAAAAATTCAGTTTCTACGATTTTTTTTATTAATGCATCAACTCGCGCGTCGTAATATTATATTGTTTCCAATTCTTTTCAATTATATTAAAAATGGTAACAATTCGGTTTCTAAAACAATAATACTTTGATGAATCTAGTTTCTGTGCCGCTATGTTATATAAATTTATGCCTTTTGTGATAGTGATCAGGCTAGCACCAAAACTTTTGCATCCTGATATTGAATTAACTGCTTTGACCGATTTCCGTGACGCTCAGTTACTAAAATAATAATTACAAATTTAGTTGTTTAATTAAATGTGATTTAAAAAGAAAATTTTTTTTCAAGTATATAATTTGTAAAATTAATGTAGTGCTTTTGGAAAAAGGTACTTTACAAATTTTTTGGTCACGTTCAGCTTAAAAACACTTTCGTACGATTGAAAAACGCTGAAAAGCCATTAGCACTGAAGTTTTAGGCTAATATTTCCTTGTGCTAGAACTGCATCAGTGGAAAGAAATTTGTTACTATATCCAAAAATAAAAATATATAAAACTAGTACTTCTACTAAAAAAATTAGGTGTTACGTCCAAAAAGTAAAAAAAAATAATTATCTTATTTTAATTTTTGACGACGAAAATTTTCACAAATACAGGTATCATATCCCGAAAATCTAGTAATAATAATTTTCCTAAATATTTAAAATAGGTACTGCATATATTTGAGAAAAATTGGTGTTACATCCAAATAAAAAGAAAATAGTACTTCAAGACTTTTTGGTATCAAAAATTTTGAAAAAATTCTTTCAATATGTAACCCAACAGACAGTGCCTAAAGTACTAAAATTTTGGTTACTGGAGTCATAATACCCAAAAAAACATACTAAAATTTGAAATACAACAAATGATCCTTTGGGCCCCATTATAAAATAATTTTATAAAACTTAATGAAAAAATTTGAAAACAAAGTAATTTGGATTTTCAGTTTCTTATACGAAGAGGAAATTCCATCATAAACACAGGATTATATTCCATTAGAAGTGATTAATTGCAATTACATAAAATTTATGATTTTGTACTAAGAAACACTGTATTCTATGTAGTATTTTAATGCTAAATTAATTAAAAAATTTGCACTTTCTCAAACGCAACGTTATATGCGTCGTCATCTTCATCGAAGCGTAAAATCACGAAATAAAATAAATCCGTCGCTTAAAATACCTAGTAGCCTAATTTAAAGTAGGTTTGCACCTTTTTACTTATCGATACAATAAAAAAAATTATTTTATAAATACCGAGATAAATACAGTGTATTTATTAAAATAAAAGATTTAGACAAAAAATTTTCCATTCGAACAAACTCTTAAGATAAAAGTAAAAGTAATTTGAAAAATAATATCTTTAATTATTCGTAAAGGAATTTATTGTTTTTTTAGAATAAAAATTTTAACTCATAAAAATAATATAAATAATTTAAGAAAAGATTTCACTAAGAAAAATGTCATTTTATAACTTTTGCTATTATTGTATTTATTTATAAAATTTTTTTTATTTATTTCATCATTTCACTTTTTTTTGTATTTAAGCGAAATAAAATAAAGTTAAAATAGGTACAAAAAATGGAAATTCTAAAATTATTTGGAAATATTTATAAAGACAAAATAGTATTTTAAGTATCAAGGGCGCAAAAGCTTAGGGTCTAAAGTATTTCGCCCATGGTGCTTACACTATTTTTTGCCCTACTGGACTTAAAACGCGTGCTGAAATTTCACAAAAAATTCTACGCCCGCATTTTACGCTCGGGCGGGCAAAAAGGTTTTTACGTATCTATTTTTACATATCTCTAAAAAACCAATATTTTGTCGCTTGTTTAAAAAATAGCTATTAAGTTAAATACAGACATGCAAACTATTTTATGAATAAAAATTTTATTGATAATAAATAATATCTTCAATTACACCTAATTACATACATTTACATACTAATAAGGAGTCAATATATTTTTTTACATTGATTAAAAAAAATCAGGAAAAATAAAGTAAGTTAATGATATACTTTATTTTAAAAATTATTTTTTTATATCCGAGAAAATCTTTTTATTAAAAATTTAATTTTTATTTTATTGATTAAAATAAAGAAATCTAGAAATATTTCCTGAATTTTTTATTAATACGCTAATGATTTGAGCTGATTGAGCCTACTTAACTTGGCTGGTTTAATTAGTTACGGAGTTTTTATTAAACCTAGGGGCTAATTAAAATTTGGAGGACCAAAAGTTCATGTTTGGCCTCCAGTTGTAAAAGTTTGTTTAAAAAATTAACATTTTTTACAGTAAAATTTTCTCTTAACGAAAATTGAGCCAGTAACTCAAAATGTCCAACCAATTAGGCGTTAAGAAAAAAATTTGTTCAATATCATTTAGGGTTATGCTCTTTAACATACTGGAAAATTTAACTAAATGATTACAAAATCAGGTTTCATAGACTTTCTTTAAATATTTTTTTGCATCGAGTACTTTTGACCCAAAAGTCTGAGCTGCTCATCAATCCGATTTTACTGGAAGTATTTTTATTATTTTTTCAAAATTTTCAAATCTACCGCCAAATTACGTGACAAAATAAAAATTTGACTATAAATTGGAATTCTTCAGGAAATTTATCCTTAGGATGTAGGTTTAGATGTCTTTTGAAGAATTTTTTTACAATTGGTGAATTTTTATAAAGCTTAAAACCTAACATTTTTAAAATTTTTTTCTAAAAATATTAAATTTGAACTTTTAATTTTTAAATTAGGCCAGTTTTACACACAATTTTCAGAAGGTACCTAAAATTACATTTTTATGTAAATTTTTTTGTGGAACTCAAAATTTTGTTGACATAACTTGGATGTAATTTTAAAATTTGTGAAGAAAACTAAAAATACTCTATTGAAGATCTGGTAAAATCAGGTTGATGAGCAGCTCAGATTTTTGAGTATGAAGGACTCAACGTAAAAAAGTATTTAAAAGAAGACTATCAAACCTGGTTTTATCGCCAGTTTGGTTCAAGTATAGTTTCAAATCCACAAAGATGTTATGATTCTAGAATTTTATTAGGCAGAATATTTTTTTTTTCAGCGGGACCACTAAATTAATTTCTTTATATAAAAGAAATTGCTTCACAAAACATGAAAATATTCACCTAAATTATTGAAATATTTTTTAATTAACAAAGCAAACCAAGTAGACCATAATAAATATGAATATTTAAACTAATATTTCTCTAACGAAAAAGTCAAACAAAAAGATAACAAGCCTTTACTCGCAAAAAATTAAAATAACTCTTTCAGTATAATTTAACTAGTTGACAAGCTTAAAAACTTATTTTTATTATAAGAACAGAAAAAAAGGTACTAAAAAATTATAATAAAAAAAGTTCTCAATAAAAAAAGTAAAATCAAAAAGATTTTATGCTGTTAGAATTATTTTATAAAAGGAAAGTCTTTTTTTTTATCATCAAATTGAAGATAAACGAGATCAAACTCTTTCATGTTTAGATTTTAAATTTAGTATAACAAAAAAAGAACAATAAAAATCAACAACAAGAATGTACTTAATAAGTAGCTTTCTTTCTCTTTCAATATAAAAATAAATCAATGTTTTTTTTTATTTATATCTGAAAAATTTGATTTTTATTCGTTTCTTATAAAAATTTTACTTTTTCGCTCTATTTGACGCCCCCTACTATTTCATTAAAAAATTGTTTATGGATATTCTTCAAAGTCATAGAGAAGAGAGGAAGTTTGGTCTTGTTTTTACTGTATCTCCCATGAATCTAAAATAAGAGAATGCATGATATCGATTTTTTTTATTAAAATAAATAAAAAAAAAAGGACGTCATTTACACTGCATTTTATATAAAGTGCAAATAAATAGAAATTTTTGTACCAGTTTATTTCTGAACGAACAACTGTCAGTTACATATTTTAAATTTTAAGTGCTTTTGTAAATTAAATTAAAATAATGAAACGGTTTATTATTTTAATTGTGCAAACATTAGTTGTGAACAAATTAAGTGCAGAAATAATAAATGACGAAAATTTAAATCAGCAAAGATTGGATGAAACGATAACAGAAAATTTGAAAAATGATTGCAGTAAATCTTATAATTCAATTTGTTTGAAACTTGATATCGTTACATTTTTTGACAAAATATCAGAAAAAAATGATATTGGTATGTTTTTGAAAAATAAATAAAAGTTTAAAATTTAGAGTTCAACTTTAAAAATTATTTTTTAGGTATTTTACCTGGAATATCAGTTGTTAAAGATAATAATTCATCGACAATATCAGCGTCTGAAATTGTTGCTAATTTAACAAAAGAATATCCAAATGATAAAAATAAAAGAATGGATGCTTACTTAATGCACAAAATCGGAAGTTATTTGAATAATCATGCGATATCGATTAAATTATTGGATCCAAAAGCGCTTGAATCAACAAGAAGTTTCAATCAAGATTTATTCGAAAATTTAGGATTCGCCGAGAAAAAAAATGTCGAAACTGGTGAGTACTTTTTATTAAATAAATTTTTACAATAATTAATGTGAAAAATGAAATTTTAGCAAGAAAAAAAGATAAATATGGAGGTTTATTGGCTGCAATGATGATGATGAAAGGCACACTTGGTGCATTAGGTTTTAGTGCTCTTGCGATGTTAGCTGGTAAAGCATTAATGACTGGCTTAATGGCATTAATGTTAGCAGCCTTACTTGGCTTAAAAGGAATGCACGGTGGTGAAAAAAAGACAACATACGAAATCGTAAGTAAACCACATTATTCGAGTGTACATACACACAGTTCCGAAGATCATTCTGGTGGTCATCATTCTGGTTACGCTGGTTACGCTAGATCAATGGTCGATATCGCTGCTGAAAATTTACAAGAAGCTTTGAATACTTATGGAAATGCACGCAGTAGTCGGAATTCGAAATAATTTATTTTATAATGTGATTTTTTTAATTTTATGAAAATTACTATTATAGTTTTATACCAAATATGTAATATAATTAATGTACAGTCTTATTCTAGTTTTGATGATTCGTTAGGACTAATTATAAAATATTTTAATTTTATCTCTAAATTTTTAAAAAATTATTTTACAAATATTTATGAGGCTATTTGCATACTTACTTAGTGTATACGGATCGATTCAATTAATTTTTATCGGAAAATTTTTTTTTCTATGAAATACTAGCTATTGATTTTTAAAACTAAGATTGATTTTTTTCTTGAAAATCGTGCTTAAAATTGTAACTCACTTTAATACACTGTAATGAAATTTGAAAACCTTAGAGCAGGTACGGCCATTTGTGTTCGTGTTAACAATAGGTTTTCCATTTATGTGCGCACTTATGAAAATCATATCCATTTCAAGTCATTTGCAATACTTTGAATAAAAAAATCCATTTGCCACAAGAGAAATTGTTTTCCCGTGTACATTACTTTAAAAAATTTAATATTTTTCGTGATTTTTATTTTCATTTCTTTTTATTTACTAAAAACAGTCATACGTTTTGGAAAGAATTACATCGAAAAAAAAATCAATTTTAATAGTAACTAATGAACCATTCATAAAAATTGAATACCAAAAATAATTAAAAAAATTTTTTTTTTGTTGATAAAATTAATTGAATTAGTCCATATTCTTCTTCTTACTTTTAATCTTAGCTGTCATTATCATTGACACAATTTCTCTTTTCTATCTTCCTTACATATTTTAAAAAAATAATTTTTTTTATTTTACTTTTTTTACATTAAAAAAAAACTCTTAATATTTTATTTATAAATTGTAGTTTTTTCTTTTTAATTTTATGTATTTTAAAATATAAACCGTTATATTTTAACGCCATTAAAAATAGTTGCTTATATACTATCATTATTATTATTATTTTTTATTTATTTAATTTTATGAAGAAAAAAAATAAATATTTTTATTATTTACAAATAAAATAATAATTAAATAAATTATTTAAAAAATGTATTAATTTCTTTTAATTTTTAAAATATTGCAAATTTTCAGTTAATTTATTTGCGTAGTTAATTTTAAGTTCATGAATTTATTTTGTATACAATAAAAAATAATTTAAAAGTAATTTTTTGCAAAATTGAATTATTTATTTTTTCTACTGCACAACAAAAGGTCTTGGACCCAAAAATGCAAAACATAAAAAATTCAGACACATTATAATAAAGAAAAACTTGAATTTTCACCGCTAGCCAATAAAAAAAGGAATCACGCGCATGACCTGCGCATGACGAAATCAGCGCGACCAATCAAAATGAGAACAAATCGAGGAACAGATTCTGATCACAAATCAGTTATTAAAATAACTAAATAAAATTTATTAAATAAAATTTTTATTTTAGAACAGTTCTACAGTTGCTATTTTAGAACAGCTGCTATCTACCGATTTTTTATCGTTCAAGCAATCTTCAAAATTTATTTTAGCTTTAGCATATTCTTCTTTCAAAGAATGTATAAAATTTGCACTCATGCACACTGGAATGCCAGGCAATTCTTTTATTGATATGCTTGCTGTTACTCCAGAATCAATAATGTCTATTACTGCATTAATTAACGACTCTGGATTTTTGAAAATATTTCGAAGTTCAATCTAAACAAAAATTTTAAATTATTAATATTATTTATGGGTAGATTTAAATGAAGTGAGGGCGGTTTGTATGGTCGGGTCTTCAAAACTGCCCCTAAGTGTTTTTTTCTGAAAGTACTACCAAAAATAAGTAAGCAGCCCAATTTTTAGCCTCCCAGAGCGAAATCTCGATTTTTGGAAACCATTTTAGTGTTTTTGACTGTCGTAAAAAATGAATCATAATTTTTTTTATTATTGCTGTAAAAAACTCACATTAGCATGAAAAATTTTTTCCTCTTGGGTCTGGATAGGAAATTTCCCTGGCTATCCGATTCCAGGGTAAAAAAATTTTTTTTGAGTAGCTCATGCGCGAGGATCGCTAAGATAGGCTGTTTTTTTTTCAAAAGTCGATTTCCCAAATGCCTATTAATGAAAAATCTTGTAACCAGGCCTAAAATTTTCCTTAAACCTTATATTTATTGGCGAAAAAAAAACTTTTATGGGACACTGCTTTTTGGGAGCTCTAGATAAAAAAATAGCAGCTTTCAAAACCACATTTTTTACAAATTTCCTGCCAAGTCACGTGACCAATCAAAAATCTGACCAAAAATTTGGATTCCGCGGGAAACTTTACATAAGGATGTATTTTTTCATGTTCTTAAGAGCTTCTGATCGCTAATCGCTGCGCTACTCAAAAAAAATTTTTGACCCCGGAATCGTATATGCAGGGAAATTTCCTATCCGGTCCTAAAAGGAAAAAATTTTTCATGCTAATCTGAGTTTTTTACAGCAATAATAAAAAAAATTATGGTTCATTTTTTACAACAGTCAAAAACACTAAAATCGAGATTTCGCTCTGGGAGGCTAAAAATTGGGCTGCTTACTTATTTTTAGTAGTACTTTCAGAAAAAAATACTTTAGGGCAGTTTTGAAGACCTGACCATACAAATTGCCCTCACTTCATTTAAATCTACCCTTATAGAATTTGTTTTTTATTAACCCAAAATTTACTTTTCCATAACAAGAAATTATATTTTTCATTTCTTGATAAAATTCTTCATCTTCAGCAAAGGCTAAACAATTATTTGCTTCCATTCTGATACATTTACCAACACAATTTAGATAATTATATGTTTTTTTAATAAAGTTTACAATATTATCAATTTTTTTTTCTGCACAAATTGCAACATTTTTATATATGTACTTTAATGACATTGTTACATTTTTTAAAAGAGATAAACATTTTAGTACATTGATGTTATCAGTTGTACTATTCATGAATTTTTTATACAAATTTTTACCCTGAAAAATTTAAATTGAATAAAATTACTAGGCTTATTTTAAAATTATTTTTTGATGAAAAAATTAATTTTCTCAGATTTAGAGAAGATACATTTAGAGAGTTTAAAGTGAATAAAAAACAAAATAGTATATTACGTAACAGAGTCCGAAAAATAAAGACTGGTTTAAAGCGTACGTAAATTACCTTTTGAGGTGAATCTGAAAATTGTGAACTTTTATTTGGGGCATTCTGTTTGATGGCAAAGGCAATAAATACGTTTTTGCTTCGTCAAAAAATCAAATAATTATAACCTGTGGAAGTAAAAAAAAGAATGCTCTAAATCAGGCCGGTTCCAGAGCTAGTGCAGTATAGTAACGTATATTTGACCAAATTTTGCGAGCGCACATCCCAAAAAAAAATTTTTTTATAAAGTTTTTTAGTCTATGAGCAGAGTATTGTCTGTTTATAGGTCGTAGAAATTAAATAAAATCTAAAAAATCCTCAAAAAAAACAGTGTTTAGATTTTTGGGAGTCTCTTGTGGCCTGGAGGGCCACTAATTCCTGGGAATCAGTAAGTTTTTTGCTAACTTTAAGGATGCTTCTATTTAGGTTTATTTGAAATTATAAAATTAATATAATATTTTTTAAAATTATATCACATTTAGTTTATTTCATTTACTAAAAATATTAATAATTTAATAATTTATGACTAATTTATTACCTATTTGGCATGAATTTTTTTTTATTTGTTATTTCAATGTTAAAAAAAACATGTTAAAAAAATACGAACGTGTCGAAAAAGAATAAAAAAAAAAAACATACTATAAAAATCTAATTTTATTTTTAATAATTAAACTATTTAAGAAAACAAAAAACTTAATTTTTATACTTACATCTTTTGCAATTTTCCTAATTTCATTGGAAACATTTACCTCATTATCTGTTTTTATAATCTGAAAAACAATTTCATTAATAAGATTGCGAATCTGCCTTAGTTTTTAAATGGTTCAAGTACAGCTAAGTACATAGATAGATAGATAGATAATCTTTATTTGTTTTAACAAAATTAATGACGTTTTAAAAAAGTTAAGGCATGATAAAACTCTGATATTATAGGGAATAGAGTTCCAAAAGATTGTCCCATGCAATTTAAAAGACAAAGGCCCACAGCCCTCAATAGGAGGTAATTTTAGTTCTTTGGTAAAGAGGATACTTCTAGTTTTATCTTGGGTATATATTTGGTGAATAAAGCAATAAGGTAAGGGGGCTGTTGTAGACGTAAAATTTTATATATGATTATACCCGTAAAGTAGAGTCTTCTGGTTTCTGTGCATAGCCAATTTAACTAGCTTTTCTAGAACCTTAGACAGAAAGCATAGGAGCGCAACCGGTCTGAAATCAGAAACAGACGATGATGAGGTCTTAATCGCAACCAGGAGCAATTTTTTCCAGGCTATGGGAGAAACCCCACTCTCCAGAGAAGCATTGAATAATACGACCAACAGTGGTCCAATTGTAGGCAAAGATCTGGCAATGGTCTTCTGAGGAATGGCATCATCCCCAGTCGCCTGGGAACTGAAACGCGTAACGGCCAGAATTACGTTAGTAAGAGTGACGTTATCGAATTTGAAGCTATCAGTGGAGGCATTTGAAATAGGTTCTTCAACATCTGCAAGATTCTCAGAAGAAGATGTAGATGCACCAGCAAAATGAGCATTGATATTATCAGGTAAAAAGCCATGGAGTTCACTCTTAGGTTTGGATAACAGTCCAAGATGCCTCAGCTCGTGCCATTTATCCTGATTATTATTAAATGCATTGCTAATTTGCTCCTGCTAGAAGCAGCAACGCGCCGTGTCAGAGAGTGCTTCTATTTGATTCGAGAGAGCTACGAGTTTATTTAGTAGTAGGGGATCTTTATACGTTAAGTTGCTTTGAGTTTGCTGATAAGCAATTGTATTTCACCATTAATCCATGCAGGTTTGATTCTAAGGGTGATGGTTTTGAGGGGAGCAAGCTGATCAATTGCCGACTGTAGGTTTGATCTAAGGCATTCAAGTGCCTGTTCTATTTTAAATTCAGTTGCACATTCATAACCAGTCAAAAACTCATTGACAGCCTCAGGTGTAATATCATTTAACTTTCTGAAACTAAAACTATTATTTGGAGGCTTGAGTATGAATATATTAATTTCTACATCAATGAGGTTGTGACTGGTGTGAAAATAAGCAATCTTATTATTGAAGGACAATATATTGCCATTGTTGTCAACTTAAATTAAATCAATCTAAGTTGTTGGTTCAATTACCCTTGGAGGACGATTTAGAGAGACAAGGCTATTTGTGATTCGGTAACATTTTGAAGAACGATTAGTGTATTCATATGTTTTAAATAAAAAAAAATTTATTTTAATTTAGCATCAAAAGTTTGCAAAAGTTTTGAATATCTCTATAATAAATAGTTTATTTCCAGAATGCCATGATTTAGAGCTGTCAACCGAATTTCCTGATATTTATATTCATTGTAAATATCAGAGCCTTATGTTTGCAGCAATGACTGCTATTTATTTATAATTTTAGTGTAAAAACAAACTTACTTTAATAAATTCAGACTTTTAAGAAAAAGGTGAAATTTAAAAAACCAATTTAATTTTACTTACCGATATGGAAGAAACAATAAAAATAAAAACAATCGTTATTTTCATATTTAACACTTTTTTATGAAAAGAAAGCTAATTAAAATTTTTAATTTCTGTGTATTTTACACTTTGGGCATTTGTTTATTTTATGTTCTACTAGCCCGTTGAACAAGTTAAGTATCATGATACTATTCAAAATTTTGATATAAATTTATATATATAGTAAATTGTTTTTACGTTTTAAAATATTTATTAATGTAAAATAAATTTTACTGTGAAAGA
This sequence comes from Anagrus nilaparvatae, assembly GCA_022575985.1. Taxonomy (NCBI): domain Eukaryota; kingdom Metazoa; phylum Arthropoda; class Insecta; order Hymenoptera; family Mymaridae; genus Anagrus; species Anagrus nilaparvatae. The sequence goes on from JAKSXM010000239.1 coordinate 2,556,107, forward strand.
TAAGTCAGTTATTCGTGATCATTATATGGGCTGTTCCTGCAATCTTAAATTATTTATATGCAGTCTACAAATTTTATTTTAAATATAACATATTAGTAAAAACACTATTTTTTGCAAATATTTTGGAAGATAAGCGTATAGTTTTATAAGCCGCTGACTTGTTATGTCTAGTTCATTTTTTCAAAAATGATCGTGTCTTTTCCTATCTGTTCCTTTAGGGCACAGGAATAACTTATTATCTTCTTTAAATTTTCTTTAAAATAAAACTTTTGACCCCAACTTATTTTAGTGCTAAAAATATTCTTCTATTAAGCAAAATTCAAATAAAGCAAATAATTTTGTTTTATCTCAAAAGTCCCTTAGTGTTACGAGCAACTTAATAGCTGTGGTTTCTGTTCTTTGGTATTTTTATCTATGAAGCGACCTCTATTGATAAAGGCTGTCATTATAGAGAAAATTCAGCTGCAGATTTGAAATCAGCGTGTCTAAAAATTGTAAGTTACTTTGTTTTAGGTGTCTTAGGCACATAGCTTCCAAGATATCTGCGAAAAACAGCGTTATTTGTAGGATCGAGTAGATTCCTACTATGCCATTTCGTCCCGAGGTTACCATCTGGACTATTCAGTAAGGCAATGATGGTAACCTCTGCCTTAGACGGTCGGTTGGGCCTTGTTAACGGGCTTCTTATATATGAACCAAGGGGTAGACTTATCTCTTGCGGGAGCAACTTATTGTAGTTGCCATCTGTGTCCCCACAGTACTCCCCTCCCAAGAAACGTTTTTTCTGCGCGGAAAGGTAGTATGGAGATGCAGAGGTGTAGGAGAAACGGTCTAGATTTAACATTTTTACTATTTAAGTTTATTAGGCTTCAACGTGCAAGGATCCGCTCACGGAGGCAGGCTTCGTTGTGGGACCATGGCTACAAGGAGCAGTAGCACGTGTGTGTCAATGCATCTGTATGTAGATCACGTCGGGGTCACCAATGTGGGAAATGTATGTATATGGATAAATAATTCACCACTAAATGTTAACTAATATTACGTTTTTGGGGGATCAGGCCAATTTTTAGACAAATGGTATGATGATCTTCTTGATGTTGGTTGGCTTTCACTTTTCGGCGTCTTGATTCGGCTGGACCGTGATTTGGTATATTTTTAGGAAGGAAACTTGCGGAAGTTAGGTTGTAAAATAATTCAACACTCGCGCTTTAAAAGTTAACTGAGTACTTTTATTTAGTTTAAAATATGTGTACCAAGAAAGTCTTTACAATTGCACAAAAAGGGTGGAATTTAGTGAAAATGCGCGACGTTATTGTTGACCCGAAGTATGAGAAACGCGACAGTGAGTGCGCGGTATCACTCAGTCTCTGACACAATAGTTAGTCGTTCGTAGACTCCCTCGAAATAAGCTTTCCTTGTGAAAACTCGATTTATATATTCGCATGCTTGGGCGGTGCTAAAAGGGGGGTGTACAGATCAAGCTCAACTCTCCCCAGCTAAATATTTTGATAGGTTAATGTTAGGGTGTTTTCATGATGGCTTACTAAAATAATACTCTCGTTGGTTATTCTTACTTTGGGGGCAATATGTTGATTGGAAGGCTTCGCGTCCATAGTTATTTTATCCGACCAAGTATAGAAAGGCGTGTATAAAGAACGTTTGTACTGTCGTAGGTATAGTATAAGAATGCTTGAACCGTGGCGTGTTTGAGCCACGTATATGTGAGTGATATGTGTATATGTGTAGGTGTATGTGAGAGTGTCCCCATATTATAGGCAACCACTAGCGGCAAACGCTCCAGTTTAAAAAAAAAATAACTGCAGATTAGGAATCAATGGGTCAAAAACCTGAAAGTTACTTGGTTTTAAGTATCTTAGGACGCGTAGCATCCAAGATATCTGCGAAAAATAGTGCTTTTACTCCCAAAACGCCCTCTAGGTTCAAACTCTTTAGATTTAGAAAAAATTAAGTGCAGATTTGGAATCAGCAAGTCATAAAACTATATGTTACGTGGGTTTAAATATCTTAGGACGTGTAGCTTTCGCGAAAAATAGCGTTTTTACCCACCTAAACGCCCTCTAGCGGCGAACGCCCCAGTTTTAGCTAAAAAATAACTGCAGATTCGGAATCAGCGGCTCAAAAAACTTTAATCTGCTTGGCGCCTTTTAATTAAACAGAGGATCTAATTTTTTGCATACGCTAGCTTCTCGACAAAAATACTCCAGAAATCACAATATTTAACTGCCTGAAATATTGACGCTAAATTTCTTTTGAAAAGATCGTTTCAATCTAAATTAAGAAAAAAAATAAATAGTATATTACGATCCCGTGTCCCGTGTCCCGTGAAAAGTAAAGAATGATCCAAATCGCATGTAAATTACCATCCGAGGCGAAGCTGAGGTTGGTAAACGATTTTTCGCGCAGCGGCCGGGAAATACGTACTTTCTGGCCGCTGACAAGAAAATTATAATTTGCCAGTAATTATTTTCAAAAGAAAATTTTTTTTAAAGTTACTTTAAAAAAGCAAATAATTGAAGTATAAAAATATGCAAAAGCATACAATTGAATGCTCGTAAATCAGTTAGTTTTAAGAATCATTCAATTATTGCCATTAAAAATTTCAAGATTGCCTATTAATTTAAAAAATCTTGAATCCTCTAAGAAAGATATTAAGTGCAAAATTAAAAACTATTATCAAACCCTAATAACATCCTATAGGTAACACTAATTATTTTGTTATTGTTTTAATTTCAAATTTTTAATTTTATTTCTAATCTAATTTAATTTTTAAATTTAATTTAATTTTAATTTAACTTTAATCTTAATTTTTATATTTTTATATTAATTGTATTCAGTGATATGCGCACAGATGGATTTTGTTCATTTCTGCATAATACTATGTAAATGTATTTACTGAATAAAATAAATAAATAAATACTATGAATTGCTTGTTTAAGATACTATGGGTTTGAAAAAGATGTGAATCTTCCGTTTTTTTTTAAATATTTTGGGTAAAAATGAAAATATTTTAACAAATAAAATTTTTTTTGAAAATTGGACTATATTTTCAAAATATTGCCAAAAACATTAGGTTCAAACTTATTTATTATTCAAATTTTTTGTTTCACAGTTTGAGTGTACATACATTAACATGCTTTTTAAAACAATAACATCTGGTAAAAATAAAAAAAATTTGCAATTTTTAAAAGAGTATTCAATCTTTATAAATGTTATCAATGTATTGATTTACCTGATCGCAAAGTTCTTTAAAACTAAAAAAACCTCCAAAAAAAGGCCACAGTAAAGTGAAAAAATGTAAAGGGTATTAATCTTTATTTTGCTGATATTAATGTTATTTTTTGCCATTTTCGCAATTTCAATTGCAAATTAATCAGTTTCTGAAGTAGAATACGATTTGAGGCAAAAAGTAATATTTTTACGAAGATTTGCAAAAACGAAAAAAAAATGTCTGAAGACTTTGGAATTAAAGGAATATAAATAAAATCTATACTGAAAGGTAAAAAAGAATGAAAAAAAACGCTGCCAAGTAATTGGTTCCTCATTAGCAATAACAAAATGTTATCAATGTTCTATTTTACCTAATAAAAAATTAAAATATTAGAATCATTGTGCCAAATATTCTAAATTTAATAAAGAAAGTGGATAAACTTTCCCCTGATACCCAAAAAATTTTCAAAACTCATAATTCCAGGTATTAATTCTTTCAGAGAAATAAAATAGGCACTACGTCAATAAAAAGATAATATTTTTCTAACTTTTTAATGTATAAAAAATTTTGAAAAAAAAAATTTCGAAAAATTACGTATCAGATGGAGGAATCCTTTAAAAAGGATAATTCTAGATATTCGTACTTTCATAGGAAAAAAATAAGTATTAAAAAATTTTGTTGTTTTTTGTATTTTTTGGCGACAAAAATTTTGAGAAAAAAATTTTGAAAAAATTAAGTATCAGGTCCAAAAAATTACTATAAAGGATATTTCTAAAACTAGTACTTCCACAGAAATAAATTAAGTACTGCGTCCATAAAGAAAAAAAAAATTGGTATTTTTTGTATTTTTTGGTGAAAAAAATTTTGAGAAAAAAATTTTCAATAAATAAATTTTCGAGAAGATAAAGATTCGAGATATCGAGTAAAAACGAAACTTATAGATATCAGTACTTTCATGGAAAAAAATGAGGTACTACGTCCAAAAAGAAAAAAAATTATGGTATTTTTTTAACTATTTTATGTAAAAAATTTAAAAAAAAAAAATTTCGAAAAATTACGATGGAGGAATCTTTTAAAAACGATAATTCTAGATATTCGTACTTTCATAGGAAAAAATTAAGTATTACTTCCTAAAATAAAAAAAATTTTGGTGTTTTTGTATTTTTTGGCGGCAAAAATTTTGAGAAAAAATTTTAAAAAAATTAAGTATTAGGTCCAAAAAATTACTATAAACGATATTTCTAAAACTAGTACTTCCATGGAAATAAATTAGGTACTACGTCCAAAAAAAAAAAAAAAATTGGTATTTTTTGTATTTTTTGGTGAAAAAAATTTTAGGAAAAAAATTTTCAGAAAATTAAGTATCCGATTCGAGATATCATGTGAAAACCATACTTTCAAATATAAGTACTTTCGTGGAAATAAATGAGGTATTACATCCAAATTAAAAAAAAAAAAAGTACCTCGTGCTTTTTTGGTGAAAAAATTTTTGAATAAAAAAATTAGGTCTGAATGTTGTGTTAAAAGTAAAAATAATATTTTATTGACCAGAATTGGAGCTGAACTTAATTTTTTATTGTTTCAAATTATTTAAAATAAATAAAACAATACAAAATCATTTGATGTGTAACAATTTTTTTATTTCACAATATTTCACCAACAAATCCGTTGGCCTCTTCAGGTGATCTGAATACAAAAATTATATAATTTTTTCTTAATTACTAATGAACAATATGAGAATTTAAAAACATTTTTATATTAACAATGTGTTAAACTTACATAAAAATACTTGTTTTTTTGAGCTATGCGACACTGGGTGCTGCCGACATGAGACTAATTATTTTTTATTTTTTAAAAAAATCTTTGAAAAAATCTTTATAAATACATTAAATAGCCATATGTTTTTCATCATATTTCTTTAATATACGTATCAAATGTATTTGAATATTTATTAACGTGGGACTATGACATTTTTGTATATAGAATTAAACGACCCGGCATTCTCATTTTCATTTATCGTATTATTAAATTTATTGATATACACCGCTTCCGAAAATTTTCTTGTTCTAAAATCTGGTTCCGTGTCTAATATCACGATATTGTTAAAATCCATATTATGCAACAGTTTGCAATGATTAGGTATTGGTTTATCTAACTTTTTCTTGATGTCTTTCAAATGGCCCTCCATCCGTTTAAAAATTCTACGTTTAGTTTCACCAATATATGACACATCACAATCCGCACAGTCTATTTTATAGACTACGTTGGTGCGATTAGAATTTTTTATATCGTCCTTTCCCTTTTTAATTATACACGAAAGATTATTATTATTGTAAGGAACTATTAGAAAATTGTATTTTCGTAATGTTCGGCTCATGCTGTTAAATATGTTTGGTATGTAAGCTAATTTTATAATGTTTTTTTGTTTATATATTGCCGCATTTTGTTTTAAAATTTTTCCTCTATTCCTTAATTTATTAAAATTTATCCGTTTTTGTGTGTATTTTTTTATAAAATTTTCAGGATACCTATTAGCCTGTAATATTTCTTTAGTAATTCTTAGATTTTTTTCATGGAATTTTTTATCCGCTAATAATGTTGCATTATCAACCAAATTATATACCATGGCAATTTTTTGTTTGAACGGATGGTTACTCTGGTAGTGTAAAATACGGCCCGAATACGTACTTTTGTGATACCAATCACTTATTATACCATTATTGTTTCTAAGAATGGTGATGTCAAGATAATTAATACCATTTTGGCTGTGAAATATCACCAGTTACAGTGCGACATATATACATACATACACACACACACAGACACACACATACAGACTTTTTTTAAAAACCGGTTTTTTAGCTTCCTGAGGTCTCAAAACGTGCTTATATGCCAAAATATCGAAAATCAAAATTTCACCTGTCACAAAGGTTCCTCTATGAGGAACCAATAATAATAATAAGTATTATTTTTTATGGTTCTCTATGGTGGTCTGAAAATTTTTTTTTGCTTATTAAATCTTTTTTAATATAAGAATTTAAAAATTAAGTAAAAGTTTAAGCATCGTATTTTTTTTTATGCTCAAAAACTGATTTTCCAAAAATTCAAAATAATCTTTCGGGGCCTTAAGGAGGTTTATTTTTTGGATCATTAACCATTTATTTTTTCTTCATTCAGGATGAAAATGAATCGGATAATTTTGTGCTTGATGAAATGATCTTGAAAATGATTTAAAAATAATATGCTTAGTTTATAATCTTCTTAATCTCTCTTTCTAATCTATTTTTAATCTTGTAAATAATTGACACTTAATTTTTTTTGTCATTTTATTTGTCATAATGCAATTTAACAGTAATGTTCTATTATTACACTATAAGAAACCACTCTGAATTTTACTATACAACCGTAACTAGCCTATTTCCATACTAAATTTACCGTAGTCATGTATAACAGTTTACTACAAACTTGACATTTTTAGTAATTTACTTTCAAGCATTCCTTACTTTTTTGGATATAAGATTGAAATGTTCTAAATAAGAATTAACTAATGTCTTCAAGATTTAAAATTAAAAATTAGTAACTTAAATAATTCACACCATAAACTTAAAATTAACAGTTGTGCTATACCGATTTTTGATCGTCCATGCAACTTTCAATATTTCTTTTAGTTTTAGCGTATTCTTGTTTTAAAGAATTTGTAAATTCTTCACTCATGCACACTGGAATGTCGGGCAATTCTTTTATTGATATGCCTGCAGATACTCCAGAACCAATAGTGTCTATTACTGCATTAACTATCGCTTCTGGATTTTTGAAAATATTTTTAAGTTTAATCTAAAAAAAAATATTAAATTATTAATATTATTTATGTGATTTTTTTTTCAATTAACCCAAAACTTACTTTTCCAAAACAAGAAATTGTATTTTTTATCTCTTTATACATTTTTTCATCTTCAGCAAAGGCTAAACAATTATTTGCTTCCAGTCTGATATTTTTACCAGCAATTTTTACATAATTATATGTTTTTTTAAAAAAGTTTAAAATACTTTTCAATTTTTTTTTTATACACATTGCAACATTTTTATATATGTACTTTAATGAAACTGTTACATTTTTTAAAACGGATAAACATTTTTTTACATTGATGTTATTATTTTTACTATTTCTGTATTTTTCATATAAATTTTTACTCTGAAAAATATAAATTGAATAAGAATTTTAATAAATTACTGTATAGTACTTATTTTTAAATTATTTTTTAATGAAAAAAGATTTATAAAAGATGCATTTAGAGAGTTTAAAATGACTGAAATACAAAATAGAATGTTACGTAAGGGGGTCAGAAAAATTAAGACTGGTTCAAAGCGTACTCAAAATACCTTTTTAGGTGAATCTAAATTATTTAGGGCATTCTTTTTTATGGACGAAGGTTGTAAATACGTTTTAGGTTCGTCAAAAAATCAAATGTAACCTTTGGATTTAAAAAAAAAATGTCCTAAATCAGGCCAGTTTCAGAGCTGGTGCAGAATAGCAAAATATATTTGACCAAATTTTATGATTCATAAGTAAAATTAAAAATGATAAAGGTGTTCGAAAGGTTGGTGTAGTAATTTTATAAGGGCAAAAGGATATTTACGGATGAGTATAGTGATTCGGCCCCAGAATTAAAATCTGATCTAAATAGTGCATCCCAAAAGTTATTTGAAAACTCACTGATTTCCGTTGGAATAAGATTTCCAGGGCTCGAAAGACTCTTAAAAACCTAAAAAAACCATTTTATTTGGGGGAGGGGGTTTACATTTTATTTAATTTCTCCAACCAATAAACAGATAATACTCTAATCATAGGCTATAAAACTTAATATTTTACCATTTTTTTTTTGGGTCTTTGGGAATCCAAAAGAGTTTTTCGAATTTTTAATTTTCGAAAATTGTTTTTTGGAACATAAATAATTATACCATCCATAAATTTTTTTATAGTCTTATTATGGGGAAAAAACTATATTTTATATTTTTCATAAAATATCCTGGAGGTGGATTCACTTTCTAATACCTAAAAAATTCTACAGCCATTTACCCGCGCTTTTTAACCAAAAAATTATTGTTTTGAATAGTTTATTATTGTGAAAAAATTTAAAGGCATAAGTGTAGTTGGGCATTATTCACGATTAATCATCAAAAATATCCAAATACGTTACACTGAAAAAAAAATCTGCTTGCCGCCAGCGGAATTCAGATTCCGGAATAATTCCGCTTGTAGCTAGCGGAAATTTTTTTCTCCTCAAACGATTGTAAATGACTTGAAACGTAAATAAAAATGAAAAAAAAAATTCCCCGGTTACTTGGGATATGCGTATATCGGTATGATGAGATTTGAGAAAATTTTAGAAAAAGAAGAGAGTCTTTCTTTGCCAAAACAGCAATGGTGGGCAGGTTGGGTCATCGGATCGGCCTCAAATTTTTCCCATGTTTTTATAACATAAAGATAGGAAAATCCTGAAATTTTCAGCCTTCTAGGTCTTAAACAGCCCGAGTTATGGCCAATCAAACTCATTAGGCGGCTCTCGACCGGCGTTAGTGCTTTTCGGGAAAATAGTTAAAAATCATAAATATAAGCTTGAAAAAAAATTCTGAAACAGCATATATGTTGGGAAACCTTCAGTAAATCCATTTCTGCCATTATTTTTTCGGAAAAACCCCGGGAAATTCCGGAAAATTGGAAAATGCGTTTTAAGAAAAATCGCAATATCTCATTTGCCGCCATTTTTTTTTTGAAAATTTTTTTTTCAAAATTTTTTTCAACCGAAATCCCATCGATCTGTATGAAAAAAAATTTTGATTTCGGCCATTAAGGTCGATTTTAGCCTGTTTTAGAATAATTTCACATTTTCAATACTTCTTTATTTAATTTTCCGTAAGGGGTTAAAATAATTGACTTTTTTGCTTTCAGAATCGAATAGCCAGGGAAAAAGTAGTCCTAAATAAAAAAAAATAATTGCTCTTTTCGATGAAAATTAACCGAGTTATGGTCAAGTAAAGATAGTGTCACAAATTACCATTTTTATACTAATTCCAATTTTAGGGTCCATAACGACATTATAACTTGAAAAATGCATAACTCGCTTAAATTTTATCGTAAAAAGAAAAGTTTAGGATTATTATCGAATATTTTTTCCTTGGCTATTCTTTTATGCAAGAAAAAAATTAGTTTAGTTAATAAAAAGTTTTTTTTTGGTCAAAAACTAATGTAACATGTTAAAGACTGTTTTTGATTATTATCATTTTTTATCAAAAAAAATAAATTTCTTTCCTTAGACCTAGAAGGCTGAAAATTTCAGGATTTTCCTATCTTTATGTTATAAAAACATGGGAAAAATTTGAGGCTTATCCGATGACCCGACCTGCCAACCATTGCTGTTTTGGCAAAGAAAGACTCAAGAGAAAAAATGTTTTTTTTTTAAATTTTCTATACGTTTCAAGTCATTTGCAATTGTTTGCAAAAATAAAAAAATTCCGCTAGTCACGAATGGAATCCCGCTAGCCGCAAGCGGATTTTTTTTTCAGTGCTTATTTGTGTGTAAGATGCCCAGATTGAATATCGAGCTTTAATCTGATGAAATGGCTTTAGTAATTAATCGGATGTTTAATCACTTTTTCGCACTAACTTTCGATACAGCCTCACAGTTTCCGGGTGTTTTGAAGCATTTTAGATTTTATTTTTTATTTTTTTTAAAATTATTAAGTCATTGTCAAAAAACAATTCGAAAAAAAAGTATTTTGCTATACAAATCTAATTTTATTTTTAGTAATTAATTTATTTAAAAGAAACTTAAATTTTTTACTTACATCTTCTATTATTTTCATAACTTCTTTGGCAACATTTTCCTTATAATCTGCTTTTATAATCTAAAAAACAATTTCATTTATATATCTGCCTTATGTTTAAAATGGTTCAAGTACGGCTAAGTACATCAGAAGTACATAAGTTAAAAACAAAACAAATTAATTTAGCATCAAAAGGATGCAAAAGTTTTAGGTTACTCTATAATAAATCATTTATTTCCAGAATGTTATAATTTAGAGCTGTCAACCAAATTTTCTGATTTTTACATTCTTTGTAAAGATCAGAGCCTTAGGGTGGCAGCAATGACTGCCATTTATTTATAATTTTAGTGTAAAAAGAAACTTATTTTAATAAATTCAAGCTTTAAATAAAAAGGTGAAATTTAAAAAACCAATTTAATTTTACTTACCGATATGGAAGAAACAATAAAAATAAAAACAATCGTTATTTTCATATTTAACACTTTTTTATGAAAAAAAAGCTAATTAAACTTTTTTGTATATAACAAGTTACTCAATATTGAAAGGTTTCTATTCAAAATTTTGATATAAATTTTTATATATATAGTAAATTTTTTTTACGTTTTAAAATATTTATTTATTTAATGTGAAATTAATTTTACTTTGAAAGATAAGTCAGTTAATAGTTATCATTATATGGGCTGTTCCATAATTTTTATTAATAGAAAAATCTCTTTTAAATGTAAATTTGTTTCATTTACTTTTCAAATTTCTAGATTATATAAAATTAATTTTAGCAAATTTTTGATTTTTTGAGTATAACGCTCAAATATTTTTAAACTAATGGCATCTTTTAGTGAACGTTATTGCAAAGAATTTTCATTCTTGCAAAAAAAAAATTTTTTTTTGAATTCAATTACTTCTAATATCATTATAATACACTGAAAGGAAAATCTGGTTATCGCAAATGGCATTCCAATTGCCTCAGCCGAAAGTTTGGGTTCAGGTTCTGGTTGTGACGAACGGTTTTTTTTTCAGTGTAGAAAATTATTTTTTTCAAATTAATAAATAAAAAAAAGTCATCTGTTATATGCAAGCTTTTTTAAATTTAACAAAAAAATAATTGATTAATTCTAGAAAAATTTTTACAAACAAAAATTAACTTAAACAGCTCATATATATTATTTAATTATTTTATTTCATCATTGGGAAATTTTTAATTTTATAAAAATTATACAAATACTAGTTTGAAATAAAAAAACATCTAATGAATATCAAGCTTACGCACTTTAAATAGACAAATATTCAATTATTTGCTCAATTTTATGACTTTTTACTACTATAATTTAAGAATTCATAAATCATATATTTAAAAATTATTTAATATTATATTTAAATGCGTAGTTAGAAATTGTAATCAAATAAAGAAATAAAATAATTTCTTTATCAAAATTTTTATTTATTACATAAAATATTAGAGTATAGAACTATTTAAATTAGATTTATTAAAACAAACCATAAAATTTTTATCGCTCATAAATATTTAAATTACTTATCTATAGGTCCACGTTATCGTTCCAGTTTATTACACCAACTTAACCCATTACCGCCCAGGCAGACAAAACGTGCCACTTGATTAATACCGGCTAAGACTAGAAACTCATGAGAAATTCAATTTTAGAATCATTTTTTACCAGCAAACCCCTAGAAAATGTCTACAATGGGCGGAAACTTAAAAAACAAGCGATTTTTGCCCTGTTCTGCGGCCACTTTGACGTCGGTCTTTACTATTCGAAAATATTAAGTTTTTTTTCCTCCTAATTAGGAGCCCTAATGAGTTTTCGAGGTTGGTAATTTCAAATATGAACTCAAAAAAATCATACAGTTTTAACTAGGGGTGGAAAATCGGGGTGATTTTCTTAAATTAAACAAGTGACTTAAACAAGTGGCACGTTTTAGCTGCCTGGGCGATAATTAAAAAATTAAGTCATTTATTATATACCAAACCACATTTTATTTTAAGTCCCCTTAACCAAGTTTTAAAAGTAGGATTTGAAAAGTCGAGGAAAATTAAACTAATATTATTATTAAAAACTAAAAGGATCCTCCCTCTAGATTCTATAAACACGGTATTTGTCATTTTTTAAGTCAAACAATGGGTAATATCCTGATTGTAAGTAGCATCAATCGTGACAATTTAACCACAAAAATCTTCATCGGCATAATTTTTTTTGTATATAAACAGTTTGTCGCAAGTTGATACTCATCAGTTTAGTTTTAAATTTTATTCTTACAAGTTTATTACTTTTTTTATGAAGAAATTTAATCGCGATTAATACAGTGGAGTGTATTTTTTTTTAAATTTAATAATTAAATAAAACTCGACACTAATGTCGAGAAAAATATATCAACTAGTTTTGTTAATTTCATTAAACGCATTAGTTTTTGGTGAACAAAATGCGTTGCGATCACCGACGTACGAACCAGATATCGAACCGTACGAAGAATCTGGGAGAACCGAAAGATCATTATTTGACTATAAAAAAAATGGAATTAAAATTGATGTTAAAATTGTTCCTGCAGCGAACAAAACAATAAATAATGATGACCATTTTCCAGTATTTCCCTTAAGAGATATTGGCCGGTGTGTTATTGAATTTTCAATGACATGCATTAAAAGAAGAATTGCACGTTATATTGACACTGTTGGTCATTTACAAGAAATAACATTTTATGGACAAAATGTTAAAATGGTCAGGGTTTCAGATCCAATCGAAATTAAAAATGAACAGAGGATGCTAATGAGTCCTAGTGATTGGATCGATAAAAGTATTGACAACTTTTTCGACACATTTGCTTTGAGGATAACTATTCCAAAATTGAATGGGAAACAACAAAATCAAATCGATATCATGATGGACAATGCAACAGCAGTTGAAGGTTTGTAATTATTGTTTAATTAAAATTTTATTTGAATCATTCAAAATTTTTATTTATAGGTAGAGGTAAAAAACAGAAAATGAAAGGTAAAGGCTGTAAAAAAATGATGATGTGCATCATGATGTGTGGAAAAATGGCATTAATGGGTAAATAAGAAAAAAATATTTTTTACACAATTTTTTACAATTAATATTTTTATTTTGTTTGCTTTATTTTGCAGGAATGGTAGGATTTGGTGCAATGAAAGGCATGTTAATGGCAGGGTTTTCAATGATGATGCTAAAAATGATGCTATTGTCGAAATTCATGAAAGGAGGATTTGGTAATATGTTTGGAGGAGGCGGTGGTGGTTATGGAGGAGGAGGTAATAATTATTTAAATTTTATTTGTTAATATAAAAAAGTAAATTTTAAAAATTCATAAATTAAAAAATGATTGTTAAAAAATGAAAACAGGTCAATTGAAAGAAGTAATTCTACTAACAAAATCTTCCGGAGGAGGTGGTGGCGGAGGCGGCGGAGGTTATGGGGCACCTCCACCTGACTCATATGGAGCACCGCCTGCGTCGTCTTATGGAGCACCATCAGGTGGAGGTGGCTACGATGGTGGCGGCGGTGGTGGATGGGGCAGAAGTTTTGACCATCGTTCAATGGCTACATTTAAGGATTATAATTTTCCAACAAAAAGTTATGAATTAAATGAACTTACAATCAATGATGACCATTTAAATAAAGAACCAACGGAAAATATAAATTTTGGAAAAAATTGGAATTATGTTACTGAAGCAACAAATTTTTTGAAAGAGGATACTACTAGTCAAGATGAAAATAATAATAATAAAAATCATAATTTTAAAATAAAATATCATCCTTCGAGAGCTATTTATGCTAGAAGTTGGAAAAATTATGAAACTTCAAAGTTAGATGACACAAATTCAAAAAGTGCTTAGCAAAAAAAATATAAATAAGTTTTCGATGTCATCAGGAAAAACTATTAAATTTTTTTTTAATAATAAACTTGAAGTAATAAAAAATTTATATTAATTTTGGGAAAAATTGAAATATGATGTATTTTTTGTTATATTTTCAAAGTTTATAAATTTTAATCTTTGTTGAAAAATGCAAATTTTATGAATACATTAGTATTTAGATTTTTTATTTTTAGTTAATTTATTATAGTTAGGAATTTTAAATATAGTTTATTTATTTATTTATTTATTTATTTTTAATATTTATTTAATTAACAATTGTCTAATTATAAAACTGTTAAAAATGCTAAAATTAATCAATTATTGAATTTAAATAAAAACTCATTGAATATCTAACAATTAATTTGCTTTAATATTTATTTAAAAATATCAAGTATATAGTAGACTTCAATGGCCAATTAAATTAAAAAAAAAAAATTTGGTTTAATCGTAGGTTGACTGAGACTTCTTCCTATTTCCTTACATTATATGCATCTATTTAATTGAAACAGAGACTGAATTATTTCCTTTCAAAACAATATATGAAAAATTCACAGATACAAGCAATTTTTAGGAAAAAGGATTTCTTTGGAAAAAGTGCCATCTATTTCTTATAGATCAAGACAACTTCAATTAATATTAAATAAAAATATTTGATTTCTGAGCTAACAATTTGCTTTATTTTTTCAATAAATTGCCCACGTTTCGAAGACCTTCAGTCTTCATTATCAAGGCAACTTCAATTATTTTATACATTTTACAAAGGCCTGTTTCGAATAATAAGTACTTGCTGCCTAAAATTAATAAAAAATTAGCAACAAAAAAAAATGAAATTATTCAAAAGCATTACTAATTGAATAAAATAAAACATTTTTAAAATATGTTTAAATCTTAAATTCGTTTAAGAATTGGGGTAAAGATATTATATAAAATAGTCACAGATGATGAATTTAGCTCAAAAGTTCCAATACTCTTCATTTTGAAGTATTTTTAGAATTAAATTTAGTTTTTAATTTAAACATAAAAAATATTATTTAAATTTTGAAAAATTTTAAAACATTTTGCAACTTTGTAAAAAATTAGAAAGCTGCAAAGTCAAAATTCCCATGTTATTTAAATGGGAAAATTGAGGTGCTTACAAGCACGTGTTTTTGAAAAGCAAAAGCAAAATCCTTGGAACTGAGGACTTTTTATGACCAAAAGTTCATGAAAAAACCCTGAAAGTAAAGTTTTTCTTAAAACTCCAATTTTAGGTCCACTCTAATAGATATATAAAAAGCACCTTGGTTTTGAAACAATTGAGCCCTAAAAATAATAAATTACAAAAAAAACAATTTTTAAGTATTATAAATTTATGTAAAAAAAATTTTTTTTAACGGTTTACAAAAAACTTTGGTGCAGAAGTACCTAGGGAGCATTGGTGCAGACTTTTTAAGAATTTATTGTAAAAATTAATAAAAAATAAATTCATATTATTTAAAAAACTATAATAATTTGAAAATTTAATTAAATTTGTTCACTTTGATGTGTAAGCAGCATGATTTGTATAATAAAAATCTAAATATAAATATTTGCATATAAATATTTATATTATGAACACAATAGACACTTTATTATCAATGTTATAAGTGAACATGTTCCATGCTCGTTGGTTGTGTAGTTACACAAACCAGTTATAAATTTTTTGATAAATTTTCGGATGCTACTGCTTAAGTTAAGTTTGAATCTGGGGTCCAAATGACTGTACTTATTCGGAAATAGCCTTTGAGCCGCAGAAGACGTATTTAATTTAATTTTAACATGGAACATATTTATAGGGAGGGTTACCTGGAAATCTGAAAATAAATAGGATCAAACGTGTCTCGATTAAAAGAGGGAGTCAAATTTATCCCATTTAGGGGAGGGGTCAAATGGGACTTAGCATAATTCAGTATTAGGGAATTAAAGTAATTCAAGTCTTAATTTTTGATAAGTTTTCTGATGCTACTAGTATGTTTGGTATGGTTTCGGGACAAATCACTATAAATATCCGGAAATAGCCTTCAAATGAATATAACAAATTTAGGGCCGAATCCCATAGTACCAAATTTTAAAAAAATTTTAATTTTCCAAAAATAGTCAAAATTGAATATCTCGAAAAGTACGGAAGCTCAGTCGCAAAACTATAGCCTGCAGACTTTGTTTTCATTTTGATACCAATTTTATTTAATGTCATTAAGTGGTTCAATCTTGATGAAATTTCAAATATATAATATAGTATGTATGTATAGTAATGTATAGTACAAAATAAGATAGTAAGTATAAAGCTATTATTCTTACATCATATTATAAGAAAAGAGGTCAGTGTACCTCTGCCACCTGTTCTTAAGGCCTTGAACTTGACTTATAAAATGTTCATGATTTTCTACCTTGCCTGTATTTACTTACTTTTTTAATAAAAAATATTACCATCATAAGATCGGTAGAGAAAATTTTCTTATTTTACAGGTTCCGTTTCTTTCACCAGACATTCTAAAAACTATCTCTCTTTTCTATTAAATATTTCTAAAATATAGAGTGTAAAAGTCCCATTTATATTTCTATTACACAGTAAATTCTTTGGAGATAAAATAAATTAAAAAAACCTGTTTTATATTTTACACATATCATTAATTATTAAGAAAAAGTTGTTACTGCTTTTATTTTTTTATCATTACTACTCAATAAAAAGTTTACATGGAAACTTAATATACAGAAAATAAAATTTTACATACATACAACCGGAACAAGGAAAATGTCAAAGAAAATAAAACGTACACATATCTGTGTAATAGCGGTTTTATAAATCTATGACTTTATTGAAAATATAAAAATTAATATTTTTTTTTAAAATTATATTAATTTATTTATTTTTTATATTACTTTGATGATAATTATGTAGGTCACAAAAAAAAAAAAAGAATTAAAACTTGCTTACCTACTTGACTGATCTTGTGACCCTAATGTTATCGTGTACTTAGCGTATAGACGTAACACTGTAATTATGCAGGTTATATTTTAGTTAAAGAATTTTACTTTACTTTTTTTTGGAAATCCAGGATGTTTGAAAGGGTTATAACGGTATCTTATAAAAAAAATTTTTTGTTGTTGCTTGATTCATACCTTTAAAAAGTATTTTTATATTTTTAAGCCCTATACTAGTAAGATATATTTAAATCATGGTTTAATAGTCAAGTTAACCCTGTATTTAAATATAAATTTTAGTAATCTTTTTTTAAGGGGGTCCCATTTTTCTCTGTCAAAAATTTAGTTAATATTATCAAGTAAAGTTAGCAGATGCTAAGTGAACTATTATGGTCAGTAATGATCGTAGAAAATTTTAATTTCTTGTCAGCGATCAGAAAGCATGTAATTTTTAGTTGTCAGAGGCGTGTTTTCTTACCATTTACAACAAAAAATCGTATAAGACCCTTGGTCTTAAAAAAGGATACCTGAAATCACACATAAATTAACTTCAGAGGCAAAGTCAAAGATGATGAATTGCAATATGAGACATTCTTTACTTTCCTGGACACAAAATTCTAATAGTATACTGTTTTAGAAAATCTTTGCTCATTTGATGTAAGATTTCTGGTTTATTTATTAGTTTAAGATTTAAAAGAATAGAGAAATATTGGTCAAATTTTCATTTATAGCTATTATAAATCGATGGTTAAATTTACATTTTCAATAGTCTGGCAGAGCATAATTTTTTTAGAATTTTAATTGGTGGATATAATTCGTAAATTCTTAATTTTCCTACCGAGTCCACTAAAATTATATTTTTTCTCACGAGGCCTAAAATTTATTTTGCAAGAGTTAATATATTTGGTGACAACACTTGTGAGTGATTAGATGACTTATAATTAGCGGATTTTTATTATTTGATAAAGGACCATCAATTGCATAGTAATGGGATATCCTAGTAATGAAAATTCCAAACAAATTTTTGTTTAATTGCTATTTTTTATTAATTTTACACTGTAAAAAGTAACTTTGTTAAAGTAACAAAAAAATAGAATATTTTCGAAAAGTTAGTAAATTTTCAAAAAAATTTTTGTAAATATTCGATAAAAATTGTAAATTAACTAAATTTAGTATATTATCGAAAAATTCGAGAATTCTTGATTTTGTTTTGTGATTTTACGAAAAAAGTTGTAAATTCAAAACTAATTTTCAAAAATTTACAACTATTTTTTGTAAATTTTCGAAAAAAAATTGTAAATTATCAATTTTTCTTGCGGATACTAAATTTAGTAAATATACAAATATATTTAGTAAATATACTAATATTTACAATTTTTTTCGAAAATTTACCAATTTTTCGGAAATATTCTAATTTTTTTGTTAATATAAGAAAGTTACCTTTTACAGTGTAGTTAAGACTATAAATAGTCATATCTTTATGAATATTAGCTTAGCAGTTATTTTAAAGAGCTGTTTGAATTTTCGGATTACCGAGTGAAATTCGGTCGCATGAATCAAGAAATAAGATTCACAAAATCATAGATCATTGATATATTTATCAGTAATTTCATAATATGTACTTCATATATTTACAGGATAGTTTAGCCTTAATGTACCAAAAAATTTTATAATAAATAAATAAATTAAGAATGACTTATTTTGGGCCCATAATCATTTATAAAACATATATATATTTACTTTTTTACAAAATTACAGAACATTAACTCATATTTTGTAATTTTATTTTATAAATTGTAAAAATAAAAACTATAATTTATTTTTTGTGTTTATTTTTTAAGATAATTTTACTTGCCGTCGGTGTGAAGAACTGATATTTTGAGTTACGGGTCGAAACCCCATGCAAACGTACAGACGTCTACAGTTAAATAAGCGTAACTTGAAATGCCAGCTAAGGACTTTCTTCGTTCCTACGGCAGTACTGTAAGCAGTTATTTTTAAGTTTATATTATAGTAATAATGTGGAAAATTTCTTCTTCCTTTAGGTTACATGAATTTAAATATCTAAGAAAGTTGTTAAGATCTTTGAGATTACATCGATAGAGCAAATAATTTTCAATTATTGGTTTTACAAGAAAAAATATTGTGTGTAAGGCTACATATCTTATTTTAGCTGTAAGGCTAATACTTTATATGCTTCAAAATAAAAATTGTCTGAGCTTGTGCTAACTTATGATGTAAAAAATATAACTAGAAAATAAAAATCAGTATGAATTTACTGAGTTGAAATCGGGTAATGAATTCAATTATAAACGTAGCTCTTCTTTTATCTTCGCGTTTGTTTCATTATGATATTTGTAGTTTCTTGCTAAAAATTTTCAAAAATTATTGTGCATAAATTTCTTTTTTTTTTAAACTATCACTCTCACGGAATCTGCACAATTTAATAAATTAATTTCTACGCTTAAAGTACTATACTATATTTAATAAGCTATGCTTTTAATACTTCACTATCTTTATCAAAATAAAGAAGGCTCACATTAATTTTGAATTATTTTTAATTTTTGATTTTATATGGATAATTCAAGACAACAAAAATTAAAATATCAACCCTATTGACCCCTTCTCTCAAACGAAACAAATTTGATCCCCTTTATTTTCAGATTCCCAGGGTACCCCTCCCTATAAATATGTTCCATGTTAAAATTAGATTAAATACGTCCTCTGCGGGTCAAAGGATATTTCCAAATAAGTATAGTGATTTGGTCCCCGGATTCAAACCTAGCCTGGGTAGTAGCCCCCGAAAAGTTATTAAAAAAATCACTGAATCCCGTTGAAGTTAGACCTCCAGGCCACGACAGGCCCCCGAAAATCTAAAAAACCATTTTTTTTAGTTTACTAGATTTTATTTAATTTATTTGACCCATAAACTGACAACACTCTGCTTATAGGCTAAAAAACTTAAATATTTTACCACTTTTTGAGAAAAAAATTTTTTTGGCCTTTGGGAATCCTTAAGACCCTGTAATATTGAATTTTGAGCATATAAAAAATATACTATCATTAAATATTTTTTTATAGTCCTGGTGGGGTTTATTTTTTAATTTTTTATAAAATCTCCTGGAGGTGGAACCATTTTCTAATACCCGAAAATTCAAAATTGTCTGCCGCCGTTTACCCGCGCTTTTAAAACTGCCATAAAATTTTTATGTTAAACAGATTATTTTTGTGCCACAAATATAAAGGCATAGTAATTAAAATGATTTTTATCAATAGCCATCATTCGCAGTCCCAATAATCATTCTATTCTGTAAACTCTGTGCCATTTATCCGCGCCTTTTGAATTCAAAAAGCAAAAATATGCCTAAAGCGTGTATAACGACGGTAACAGAATAGGACGATTGGAACTGCAGAATGTCGGCTATTGTTAAAAATTAGTTTTGTAACTATGTCTGTACATTTTTTCAAAAAAATCAACTATTTTAAAATAAAAATTTCATAGCAGTTAAAAAAGCGCGGATAATCGGCGGCAGAAGATTTTGAATTATCGGGTATTAAAATGTGGTGCCACTATCCAGGAGTTTTATAAAAAATACAGTTTGTTACCTCAGTAGGACTATAAAAAAATATTTAAGGATAGTATATTTTTTGTACGCTTAAAAAAACGATTTTCGAAAAATTAAAAATTATATTTCAGGGCCTTAAAGGCCCAAAAAAAATTTTGTCTTTAAAAGTGGAAGGACATTCAGTTGTAGCCTATGAGTAGAGTAATATCTATTTATGGGTCGGAGAATTTAAATAAAATCGTCACTGTAAAAAGTAACTTTCTTAGATTTACAAAAAAAATAAATTTTTTCGAAAAATTAGTGAATTTTAAAAAAATTTTGTAAATATTAGATAAAAATCGTAAATTTACTAAATTTAGTATATTATCGAAAAATTCGAGAATTCTCGATTTTTTTTTTGTGAATTTACGAAAAAAATTGTAAATTCACAACTATTTTTCGTAAATTTACAACTATTTTTTGAAAATTTTTGAAAAAAAATTGTAAATTATCAATTTTTCTTGCGAATTCACAAAAAAAATCGAGAATGCTCGATTTTTTTGTTAATATACTAAATTTAGTATTTATACGATTTTTTTCAAAAATTTACTAATTTTTCGAAAATGGTCTAATTTTTTTGTTAATATAAAAAAGTTACTTTTTACAGTGTATAATAATCAAAAAAACGCTTTTTTTAGTTTTTCGGGGGCCTGTCGTGGCCTGGAGGTCTAATTCCAATAGAAAACAGTTAAGTTTTCGGATGCTACTATTTAGGTTAGGTTTGGTTCCAGGGGCCAAATCACTACACTTATCTGGAAATAGCCATTCAAAATTATTTTCATAAATATACTACTTACTTATCAGTGATCCTTATAACGTAAAATCTTAATAAATCAGACAAAATTATTTTAAAATTCGACAGTTATTTTAAATGCGTCATTTAAAAATTTTTAAAAGTAGGTTTTGGATTCTTAATCATCGACACAAATAACTATACAGCATACTAATCCAAATGAAAGTGTAAGAAGCATATTAAATATTAAGAGAGGAGACAAGTTGACTTGATTTACTACTAATTTTGTTTTACATAAAAAAGTAGCTTAACTTTATTACTTGAGAATTGAAAATTTTCATAATAATCATAGTTTCTGGAATAAATTAAAACTGAAACGAACGTATTTTCCCAAGTATTTTCCTACTTATTTTCTGATGAATCATTCTAGAATATACAATTATTACATTATAATTAAATTTAATGGTAATAATTATATTACATATAAATAATACAAGAATTTTTCACATAAATTATTATTAAATGTATTCAAGTAAAAGTGTAAAACATGAATAATTTAAAAAATTATTGCATAATGCATTTCTAGATAAGATAATCAACTTTCATACATTTATTATCAAATTAAATTTGTTTATATTATAGATTTAATGCATTTAATTAAATAATTAATAATAATTATCAATAATAACAAATATTTTTATTTTCTGTAAATTCAGTGCCGGATTAAGGCTTGTTGGGGCCTGTAGGTACCCAATATCACAAAATTTTTGTGGTAGTATTTGGAAATTTTTAGCTGAAAATGACAATATATATTAAGTAAAAGTAAAAACTTTTATCCAGATAATTAATACCTGGGTAGTACTATCAGGATAGTCTAGATAGTAAATTTACTATTTGGAATTTACAAATAGTAAATGGAATTTCTAGTTAGTAATTACCTGGACAAGAAGTTTTACAGTGTACGCAAATTTACACAAAAATATTTTTTGCTAGTTCAATAATTTTTAAAATTATTCCAGATTTTATGCTTTGATTTTTGATAGGTAATCACGTTTTATGTCATTTGGTTATTTATCTAAATTAGACCCAAGTTTAATTAATACTTCCTATGCGTAATTATTAATCGAAAAAAATTTTTTAAATTCGATTTTTGAACTACAGCGTGCATAAAAAATTTTACTTAGGTATTATAGGCAAAAAAACGAACCTTGCATTATGAATCTTGAATGAATACTATTTTTTTAAGTAATAATAATTTTAAAGCTTTCCTAAACTGAAAGTCCTATACCAACTAAAAATTTGCTATCTACAATGGATTTTTTTTCAATGAATACCAAGAATTTAGTATAAAAAAATAATTTGAAAAAACGAGATTCCAAAATAACAGTTTTTTGAAAATAACTTTTGTTATATCATATTTAAGTAGCTATAATCATTTAAATTTTATGTAAATATTCATCTATAAAATTTACAAAAAAAAAGTAGGAAGTAGTTTTAAAAAAATTTTAACATATTCATGTTTAAATCGAATAAGAGACAAAAACGTATACATTTGCAAATGAATTTCATTGACCTCAAAATTTGACCAAGTTATTTTTTATATATTCAAAACTTATTTAAAAACAAATAAAAATTTTAATAATTTACCACTAAATTCTATTTTTTTTTGTTTATTAAATGAACCTCAGCAGGTCAAAAACACAAGAGGATATACATGCATATAATTTAAAACCTAAATTATAGCCTGTAAAAAAAAGTATATATGATAATTTAAAATTTCTTTTCTAAGTATAAAAATGACAAATTATTTCGTGTGAATATATTATTATTTATTGTGGTTAGAATTAAAAATTACAATATTAATATTTAAATAAAATAAATCATTGTTAAAGTGTATATAATTTGAAAATTTTAAAACTTAATTTTAAAAATGAGGTGAATGATATGTACGAGATATTTTTTTTCCTGTATGCTAAATATATTACTGTACATTACTGTCATGTAAAATCAAAGTTAATAATATTTAGAATAAATAGTATTTTGATTTATGTTTACGTCAGTTAATGGATAGATACGTGTAATGCTTGTATATTAAAATTAAAACGAAATAAAAATTAAATTATTATTACTTGAAATAAATCCTATAACCGATAAATCATATATCCTGCTACTCTATATATTTGAAAATTTATTTGTGCATCTGTTTCCTCATCAGGTTCGAATGAATGAACGAAATTACATAAAATCGATGGCAAAATGTAGAAAAAAAGCCTGCGGGTGACATAGACCATATTTTTGCGACTCAGCAATCGTATTTTTGGAGTTATTCAATTTTCACTATTTTTTGGAAAACTTTTTAAAATTCAAATTTAAAATTTTTTGAAATTTTAGTTAAAAAGTGAAATATGATAAAATTTTACGGTCGCGATTCATATAACTTGATTTAGCAGTAATTTATACGTATTCAGTTAAATTTTTTAACCCGTGCGGCCGAGCACTTGAAGTTTCCCATTTAAATAACATGCGAATTTTGAATTATTAGCTTTAAAAATTTTCACAGAGGCCGCACAGCGTTTTAAAAAGCTAATTTTGAATGGAAAACATACTTTCATATGTTGTGAAGACATGAAAACAGCCCTGCATTCATTTCAAAGGGAATTCCGGGGCTAAAAACGTAAATTTACATGTTGGCTCAATCTTATAAAACAGGGGTTTTCGGTAATTTTCGATAAAACGCTACAACCTCAAAAATTAAATAAAACACTTCTAGTTGGTCTACACTATGAAAAATATAGAGTATTGCCAAGCTATGCGAAGTTGACGCAACCTAAGCGCGAAGGTAAATACGGCGAAGCGAATATTTACTTGAATCAACCTAAACAGTGACTTGACGGGAGATCCCGTGATTCCATTGGAAGCAAGCTTCTTTCAGCAAAATATTAGCTTGATACAAAAAATGTAATTGGGCTAATTTAAGCTAATTCGAATTTGTTATATCCAAATATAACATTGAAATAAATTCAAGCTTATCTTAGACATAAAAAAAATATAGTACAAGCCCGTAAATATAATAAACTCCCTGATTTAGGGAGTTATAACTCCCTGAAATTTCTGTCATCTCCTCGAATGCCTTCGGGATGAAAATGGACCGAATGAGGGAAAACTGATATCCAGCAGGCGAAATTTTTAATTTTTCATCATAAACAATTTTCCAATTTTCCAATATGGCGGACCAAAAAACATGAAAATAAAAACTTTCTACATTACCTGGGGGTTTTCGGAGTCGAGAAAAACGTTTTTATAAATGCAAATTTTAATTTTTTTGTCCCAGCATATTTTCCAAATTCTTCAAGATGGCGGACCAAAAAACATGAACATAAAAACTTTCTACATTACCTGGGGGTTTTCGGAGTCGAGAAAAACGTTTTTATAAATGAAAATTTTAATTTTTTTGTCCCAGCATATTTTCCAAATTCTTCAAGATGGCGGACCAAAAACATGTAAATAAAAACTTCATAAAAACGATTTTCTCGACCTCTAAACCCCTTGGCAATGTAAAAAGCTTATTCTTAAATGTTTTTTGGTCCGCCATATTGGAAAATTTGAAAATATGCTGGGGAAAAAAAATTCCAATTTTCATTCATAAAAACGTTTTTCTCGACCTCGAAAATCCCCTGGCAATGTAAAAAGCTTATTTTGAAATGTTTTTTGGTCCGCCATATTGGAAAATTGGAAAATATGCTGGGGGTAAAGAAATTAAAATTTTCATTCATAAAAACGTTTTTCTCGACCCCGAAAACCTCTAGGTAATGTAGAAAGTTTTTATTTTCATGTTTTTTGGTCCGCCATCTTGGAAAATTGGAAAATATGCTGGGGCAAAAAAATTCCAATTTTCATTCATAAAAACGTTTTTCTCAACCTCGAAAACCCCCTTGCAATGTAAAAAGCTTATTCTGAAATGTTTTTTGGTGCGCCATATTGGAAAATTAAAAAATATGCTGGGACAAAAAAATTAAAATTTTCATTAATAGAAACGTTTTTTTCGACCCCGAAAACCCCCAGATAATGTAGAATGTTTCTATTTTCATGTTTTTTGGTCCGCCATCTTGGAAAATTGGATAAAAATTGGATAATTGTTTTGGATGAAAAATTAAAAATTTTTCCTCCAGCATATCAGTTTTCCCTCGTACGGTCCATTTTCATCCCGAAGGTATTCGAGGAGATGACAGAAATTTCAGGGAGTTATAACTAATACGTAAGTCAAATATATAATTACCGGATTCAGCCTAATATTAAGTTGACCTGAGTCTAAAAGACAGCTATTTTAACAAATATACGTCAGCTGACTCAAGGTTGGGATGCATTGATTTAACCCCGTTAACTTGAATCAAGGGATTATTCACTTTCGGGGACTTAATGGGTACGAAGTTAATATTAACTTCTTAAAATTTTATTATTTTTTATAGTGTACTTTTTTAAGTGTAAGTATCGCCTATCAAACTACGTAAGCAGTGTATTTTTATCACTAATTCTCTCAGAACTATATTCAATTAACTTACTGGTAATTTTTGACCTGAAATGGCCAACCTTGAAATTTGTTTAAATTGTTGCCAATAATGCAATTTTTGACGAAACTGAGTTTTATATGCCTTAAAAATTTTCTACAAGCTTGAAGTTTCCAAAAATTCTTTACTCGACTCTTTTCTTTAAATAGTTTATATGATATTACTTTTCAAAGGTAATGATAAAAATTAACTTTTTTTAAAACCTTGAAATTAGGACTCTGACTTTAAACTATCATCTGTGGTTAATAATTTATTGAAAAGTCGTGAGTAAAAAAGTTTTGGAAATTTGAAGCTTGTAGAAAATTTTTAAGACCTATAAGACTCAATTTCGTGAAAAATTACAATTTTGGCAGCAATTTAAACAAATTCAAAAATCGGTCATTTTTAGTCGAAAATCACCGTCAGGTTAATTGGTTATAGTGACGAGAATATCAATGATAAAAGAACGTGATATACGGCGTTTGAAGTGACAATGAATCATGGAATATTATGATGGCTATTTTTGTTGGTGATGGATTAATCATTGGTAAGAGCAAGCAAATATTGAAGATTTTCTTAAAAAGGAAGTTGAGTTGGCGTCTGAATGGCCCAAGAACGGAAAAGTTAATTATCTTGGAATGGAGATAAGTCTGATGGAAAATGGCATGTTTTTAAATCAAGTATATAAATAAAATTTTGGAACATTTTGGATTTTCAAGTTTATACGATATCAGTGCACCTATGGAACCTGGTATGGTAATAAGTAAGTTAGTAAATGACAAAGATTTGTAAAGATTTGATATTTGAAAACCGTATCGAGAAGCAGTAGGCAGTTTGCTGTATCTATCAACGATGTCACGTCCAGATATATGCTAAATTTTCTAAGTCTCAAAGTATATGGTTCGAAAGTAAGTCACTGAAACACGGTTGAACTAGTATTTCGCTACTGAAAAGGAACTGTACACTATGGAATATTCTTTAATGGAGACAGCAAGCTCCAAGTATATACAGACGCAAACCATGGAGATGATGATGGAGACATGTGTTCAATCAGTGGAGTATTAGTAGAAAAAGGAAATCCAATTGTATCAAAAGTCACCAAGGCGAAAATTGTTAGTGGAGAAAGGGATTTTTTCAGCTATTTTTTCAGCTGAAGCTAAACATAGAGCAGCAGTAGCAGATATTCAAGAAATAAGCTAGATACGTCGAATAGCAGAAGAAATATTTTTGGAAGATATCAGTAAGCCCACAAGTTTTCTTATAGACAATGAGGCTGCTATAAATATTTTGCAACGAGTAGAAGATTGTAAGATTACAAAAAGCAAGAAACATATTGAAATAAAGAAGAAATTTGTGAATAGTCATGTAGATATAAAAATCGATCCAACTTACATCAAGTCAGTAGAACAGGTAGCAGATATCTTCACAAATCCGCTTAGCAAGAAACCATTTGCCTACTTGAGGGCAAAACTACTCAAGGAGGAGTGTTGGGTCTTAAAAGTATAATTTAGATCTCAGAGAGTGCTTCACGTTATGGCTTTTCTTATTGCGAGTAGTTTTTACAGAGTTTGTATGTATACGCATTATAAAGGGAAAATATCATGTGTGAGTTATATATTTTTAGATGACTCAGTCAAACTGTAAGTCTTTAGTTAGTCAGTACAAAATCAGTATACAGAAAGTATAATATAAAGACATTATTAAGTAATTAATTATTAAGTTAAAACTATCATATTCTTGTAATAAGTAAAATAAAGTTTTATACGTTTTTCTAAATAAAAAAAAACTTAAACTTATTTCCACTGCATAAAATATATGAAATTACAACACCTAGAAACATCGAGGTTACGGCTAAAAATTACCAGTCAAAACATAGACTAGATTTCCTTTCAATTGATAATGACGAAAATTTTTTATGATGAAAACACTAGATTTATACAAAAAACAAATTTTGTATAATTTTTAAAAAATACCTAAATAACTGAAAAGTAAAGAAAAATTTTGTGTAGAAAAGAATTTCATTTGATTTGGAAATATTTTTTACGAATCCACCTAAATTTTCATGTTAATCGGTTTTGCATTTTTGCAAAACTATGGCGTCTCTATGTCACCCGAGACTTTTTTCTTCTTTTTGCCACCAGTTTTATGTTAATTGGTTTGGCAGATCTTTAGTTATATAAGCCCAAAATTTGCACAGAAAGACAGTCACACAGATACACAAATAAATTTTCAAATATCGAGGGCTCCTATTAAAAGCTAGCGATGTTTTTTAATGTCTTAGTTAAAAATAGCTAAATATTTTTGTGTCTTATTAAAACCTCGCGTTGTTTTTTAGGGTCTTGATAAAAGATCGCTATGTTTTTACGGTCTTATTAATACCTCGCTTTGTTTTTATTGCTTTTTAAAAGCTAGCTATGAGTATATTATGAATATTTATATTTATATAGAAATTTTATATTTTTTATCTTTGAAATCCTTGCTCCCTTCTTTACTAAGATTTTCATATCTGATTCTATCCCATTTTCCTTCAACCTTCCTTATATATTTTTATTCTTGCAGTACTGTTTTTTCAAAAAATTTTCTTTATATAGCTCGTATGATTCCCAGTACTCAGATTTACCTATTTTGGAAAAATCTTGCTGTACTTCTTGGTCTTCTAAGATACTATGCCCTTCCCCAATTTTTTAACTTATTTTTCTCCTATGAAACCAGGGACTATCTAATTTAGTATTTCCTTATAGATTTCAGTGTGTCTTTTTTCTAGAAAACTTTAGACACTAGATCACTTCCTTATAGATTTCAGTTTGTCTTTTTTCAAGAGAACTTTGGACACTAGATCACTTCCTTATAGATTTCAGTTTGTCTTTTTTCTAGAGAACTTTGAACACTATTTTGAAGTAACATAAATTTCCGCGTCATCTGTATTAATTTTTATTTTAATTAATCATATTTTTTTTTAACCTGCCTATTACTATACAACAGGAGTACTCCAGTCAAAACGCGGGGGGGGGGTTGTATTTTCAGCTGCTGACATGAGATTTGCTCTACTATATGTTTTTTGGGTCGCTGATCACGAAAATCGGGGTTATTTCTGCCCGAAATTTTCGGAACATCCTTAAATTTGCAAAAACTACCCCAAAAAGGTTTTTTTTGATATATTAGCAAACTGAGTTTATAGATTTAGCCAAGAATTGGTCTTAGGGGGTTTTTTGGGTCGCTGAACAAGAATTTCAGGTAGTTTTATAATGAATAATTAATATTTCACCCTTAAATTAGCAAAAATTAACCCTAAAACAGGGTGTTTTTGATATTTTTGCACTTTGAGCGACCAGATTATGTCCATACAGGTTTTTTGGGTCGCTAATCAAGAATTTGGGGGAATTTTCAATAAATAATTAATATTTCACCCATAAATTAGCAAAAACAACCCCTAAAAAGGGTGTTTTTGCTATTTTCGTACTTTGAGCAGCCAAATGAGATCCTTACTGTTTTTTTGGGCGATGATCAAGGATTTGGGGGATTTTTTTATTAATAATTAATATTTCACCCTTAAATTAGCAAAAACAACCCCTAAAAAGGGTGTTTTTGCTATTTTCGTACTTTGAGCAGCCAAATGAGATCCTTACTGTTTTTTTGGGCGATGATCAAGGATTTGGGGGAATTTTTGATAAATAATTAATATTTCACCCTTAAATTAGCAAATACAACCCCTAAAAAGGGTGTTTTTGCTATTTTCGCACTTTGAGCGACCAGATTAGGTTCTTACAGTTTTTTTGGGTCGATGATCAAGGATTTGGGGGATTTTTTTTTTTAAATTAATATTTCACCCTTATATTACTGAAATTCTCTGAAACAATGGGATTTTTTGTATATTCATGCATTTTTTAATTTTTGTAAGCTTATTTTAAGTATTTTTGGGATACTTAACTGCAACTTAAGTATGATGATTGCTATTAAAGGAGTTCTAAACATTTTAATATTTTCATATAAACCGAAATTCTTGATCAACAAACACAAAATTGCATATGCACATCTCTTTAGGGATCGGTTTTGCTTATTTTAGGGTGAAATATTAATTATTAATAAAAAAATCCCCCATATCCTTGATCATCGCCCAAAAAAACAGTAAGGATCTCATTTGGCTGCTCAAAGTACGAAAATAGCAAAAACACCCTTTTTAGGGGTTGTTTTTGCTAATTTAAGGGTGAAATATTAATTATTTATTGAAAATTCCCCCAAATTCTTGATTAGCGACCCAAAAAAACCTGTATGGACATAATCTGGTCGCTCAAAGTGCAAAAATATCAAAAACACCCCTTTTTAGGGTTAATTTTTGCTAATTTAAGGGTGAAATATTAATTATTCATTAAAAACTACCTGAAATTCTTGTTCAGCGACCCAAAAAACCCCCGAAGACCAATTCTTGGCTAAATCTATAAACTCAGTTTGCTAATATATCAAAAAAACCCCTTTTTGGGGGTAGTTTTTGCAAATTTAAGGATTTTCCGAAAATTTCGGGCAGAAATAACCCCGATTTTCGTGATCAGCGACCCAAAAATCATATAGTAGAGCAAATCTCATGTCAGCAGCTGAAAATACACCCTAAACCGCGTTTTGACTGGAGTAGAGGCTGATTACTTACCTTTGAAAATCTCCCCTGTTCGTGGTTCTAATTTCATCAATTTAAAATGCAAACTTTTCTTCTTTTACTAGTTTTAGGATAATCTATATTGTTGAGCTACAGGCATAAGACAGTATTTTGGTTGTATTAGCAGAAAGTTTGCAATAATTATGAAGTCGGTTAACATGCTCCATGCACATTACTTATGTTTACAAGCATAAATTAATAACAAGTTTTTTTTGGTAAATAACCACTAATTTTTTCCAATTATCCAAATTTAACGTTATTTTTTGTAAGTACATAATTATTAAAATTTGTTTAAAAACCCAATAATTATTATGTTATCTTTTCTAACAGCATATTATTAAAACCAATGTTTTAATTAATTTAAAAAAAAAAAAAACAACTTTCTTAAAAAACTTGAAATTTTTCAAAACACTTTGTAAATACATAATTTTAAATTATATATAAAAAAAAATTTTTAAATCTAATTAATTAAATAATAATAAAGTAAAAAAAAAAAAAATTAGAGATTTATTTTATGCACTGACAATTTTATTTTAATTAACAAGAGTAAAAAAAGTCCCTCTCTTTGATAAGCAGTATAAAAAAAAAATTATGAAAACGTGTATAAGATCACGCATACAAAATCTAGGTTAATCGTACGGTTTATATAAAAACAGAATATACACATTATGGTACTATAAAAAAGTTGCCATTTACAATTATGTAAAAAAAAAGTATGTACGAATCAGAGGCGCCTACATAATGGTATAGTAACACGTAAATTTGCCAGCTTTAAAAAATGTTACGTTTTTAGATTGTTAATTTTTTTCATTTGCAAAAAACATAAATTTTATCGATCAAGGTCTATTTTAGAATTTAAAAATTAGATAAATAAATATTTTATTTAAAATTAATCAAGTGGAATTTAATCCTTTGGACTGGGTAACGGTTACTCGGTCAAACCCGAAAGACAAGTGCAGGTGCATCATAGCGACGATAATTTATCTTATTTTTTTTTTATGTATGAGGAAAATCCTAGAAGCAAGAAATATAAATGTGTCTAAACCTATAAAAATTAATATATGCGGTGCTAATTTTTTTTTGTATATAAAGAAAATTATATTGCAATTTATATGCACGTTAATGTTATTTGATATATGACAGATGTGTTAATGAAATTCTTTTTTTTTATGATCATATTTATTGGAGAAATGACCGGGTTTTATTTAATGTAACGATTCATTTTATGTTTTCACTTGAAATTTCTATGGATTTTTGTCTTTAAAAAGGAAAATAATTTGCATATAAATATTTCTTAGAATTATTAAAGTTTGTAAGAAGCTAATAATAGTTTTAATTAATAGTTAAGGAATTTTCAAAAGATTCTTGGTTAAATTATATCCTGCTGAGTTGAATTAAGCTTCTGTAAAATGAGGTTTTAAAAGGATTTTATAAGATTATGTCAAGGGAGTCAAACAAGTTCTATTAGAAATAAGTAAATGGAAATTTAGTGCAAATACTTTTAAGCTGTTAACTAAAAATTCATTTTAAAAAAATAACATTTTAAGGATTTCGTAAAAAGTGCATTCATGCAGTTTCTCACATAAAACCTGTACCCTCCCCCTTATGGATGTTACAATTTTGTATTATCATCCCCCTAAAAAAATTTTATGGGATTAAAAAAAAAAATATTTTACTCATTCACATTCTAAGGTAAAACTACCTAGCCTTAAATAATGGACGTCATTTATGGAGGCCTCAAACTCTTGTCCCATTATTTTTCAACGTCGAAACTTTAGGGGGCGAGCTTTACCAAAATCTCAAAAAGTCCCTAACACTTTTGATAGATATAAGTATATATACAAGACTTTATAGGATGTTAGGTTTCTCTTCTCGGAAATTTACGAGACAAAAGTGAAAATCTCATCTTACATAAAATTTACGTCATTGAAAGAAAAATATTCTAAGCATAAATATTTGAAAACCTATTTTGAAATATTGGGGACCTATAAAATATTATATTATCTTTTTAATAACATTTTTTAAACAACAATATAAAACTTTCTATAACTTAATAATTTTAATGAGCAATAGGATTTTGGTGTGAATTCCAATTTTTTTCCAAATAGACCTAACTTTAATGAAACTTAATTTATAAAAAATAAAAATTTTTAAAAAAAATTGAAATAATTCGGTCAAGTTCCATAATGTAAATCTTCAAATCATCATTTTTAATTTCCCATCGTAAAAACTATCAGCTATAAAACTATGAAAATTATTAAGATTACTTATTATAATACTCAATAAAAAACGAAATAAAAAAAATTAATGCATCTACTTTATTATGTATTTATTTCTCACAAACACTAACTCAACAAATAAATAAATAAAATATATTTATTTATTTTTCAATTTCTTTCATATTCTAGTTTTAAAGATAATTGAGCTCTCATTATATTACATTATCTACTTATACAATGCTTAAACACAATTTATTTTTTTTTGTACCTTGCGAACTTTCGTTAGATAATTCCGTTACATCATATTATTATTTACATAAATTAGTCTATTTTTTTTTTATATTATGAACAAAAAAATTTACTCTCATTCAAGGTTATAAAATTTTCTCATAATTATTTTTTTTTTTTTAATTTATAGTCAGAATAAGAAATTATTTTATTTAATTATCATAAAGAGGTTTGTAATTCGTCTTTTTATTTTTAGTTGTACAAAACTTATGTCATTATTAAATTTTTTATAATTTATTATTTTATTTAAAAACTTTCTGTTTTGATGTCTTTATCGATGTCTGATTAACCGTTATATTTATGTGTAATTAAAATAACTGGAAGTTATTAAAAAAAAACATTGATTTTATTTGTATTATACTTATTTTTTTCTTGTAAAATAATTACTTTATTTATTTAATAAAAAAAAACTAAATCGTTTATGGCAAGGAAGTGTAGTCCATCTCTTGTATAGCAGCTCTTGAATGCATGGTACTTCTAAATAGTTTCCACAGTGCAGTGCGGTAGTGGTCCTCTGTGAAAATTACTTTCTGTTTTAATCCTCTTTATATTCAGAATTCATTAGTAATCGTCGACAACTATGCGTTTGTGATTGTATGGACTAAGAATTGCTTATTTGTTTTAAATTATTACATCTTATAAATGATTATTTTAAGATTTATATTAAGATTTATATAAATTTTTGGAAACTTCTATTTTTATAGAAAATTGTAATTTTGGCAGAAATTTAAAAATTGGTCATTTTGGACAAAAAATGGACATTTAGTTTAGTGTCTATAGCGATGAGATAATTTATGATGAAAAATTGTGATTACGGGGTTTGAAAGGTAGCACCAATGCAAAAAAAAATGAGACCAACTGGAAGTATTTTGGTTTAATAATACAAGATGGCAGCATTATTTGAAAAATGGCTTATAACAACCCTATTTAATAACATATTGAGCTCTGCGTTTTTAAATCCAGCAGATGCGTTGGACTAAACGAAGGGTATCTTAGGTGTTCTTACAACATATTAAAGTTATCCATAACTATATTTTATAATTTGACATCCCAAATGTTCTTGTCTCCCCTTTTTAGTTTATTTTTTTTCAGCCACTTCCTTTAGTGATTTAAATTTTTGAGATTGGCCAGAAATCAAGTTTGCCATGATTTTCGCAAAATTTTAATTTGAAGATAACTCGGTTAATTGTTATCATAAAATAGAAAGTATTTTTTTTTTCAGGAGTATTTTTTCACCGCTGATAATGCAAATTTTTATCTGCGTTTATTAAAATTTTATTTACAACAAAAGTAATTTTGAAAATTTTAGGTAGCTTAAAAATAAAAAGCTTGTTTTTTTGAAATAAATGTGGAAAAATTCTTTTGGCACCTATTGCTACACGGCCAGGCTGCACTGCTTGAAAATTCAAGCAGCAATATTTTTGCTTGAATATTCAAGAAATGGTTGAAAGTTAAAGCAAAGTTCTTGAATTTTAAAGCAAAGCAGCCTGGCCGTGTAATTTCTTGTTTACGATTTTTTTTGTTGCCTGAAGGTTTAAGCTATTTAAAAACATGGGTAAAATCGATGTCCCATCAAATTTTTTTTTTATTTTGTAAAAGATTTAGGTAGCAATTAAAATAGAAATCATCGGTTGTAAAAAGTACATTGGTTTTGAGATAATTAAGTCTTTTTAAAGTTAGCCTAAAAATCATAAATCTCAAAAAACCCAATTTTCGAATATCACAAATTTGATTTATCAAAATTATTATTTGTTGAAAATTCTGGTGATAACGACAATACAAGACCTAAACTAAAAATAAGACTTTAAGGGAAAAATTTAAAAAAAGCAAAAATTGGTTTCACGTTTCTTGGACCTGAACATAAAAATAGTTATAAAATTTCCTTGAATTTTTAAACCACGTTAGAAAACATATTGAAATGAACTTGATCAAGCAAATCGTTAAGCTTTAATTTAACCACTACTGATTATACCACATAACAAATATTTTTCTATGGAAAATTATTTTCTTTAACGTTACCATACATTTTGTAGCTTATGATTATGAAAAAAAAACAATGTTTTCTTTTATTTTTTTTTATGTAATACTAGTTATGCAAATAATTACAACTATTTTATTATTATTATTATTACTATTATTTAAACGTTTAATTTTTGTTTTCATATTTAGTTCAGTGGTTTTGCTTTATTGAATTTACTCATTGTTTATGGAATTTTTTAATGGAAACTAAACAAAAAATTTTTTTTTAAATAAATAAAAGTATTATTCAACTGTTATTATGAGTTGATTTTTCTGAAATTATTTTTAGTATATTTTTGACTGATGGTGTTACTCATGGCTACAAAAAAAGTTTTGTACATGTATGATCTAGTCTGCTAAAAGCGAAACTTGAGTCAAAATTTATAACTCGCTCATAGATTGAATCCTAAAACCCAGCATACCACTTCCCAGCCCAGAGGGTTCTAATTTCGTAATAATAATATTTCAAACAATAATTTTTTACTTTCGACCCCCACGTGGGTTGTAACATTACTGCATACAAGAATATAAATAAGTGTTTTCATCTATACGTTTTTTTGGTTTTATAAAACTGAACTTAGAATTAGTAATAAAAAAAATTTTACCTTAAATATTCAACCTTTATCTACATGGGCAATTAGCAAAAATTTAGGGACATTTTGACCCTCTAGAGGAGGATTCTATGAAATTTCTGGAAAAAATAATTACCGGATTGCGTCCTAAGAATCGTTTCTAACTCACTGAAAATTGTACCATAAGGTATTTCACCTTCAAAGAACAAGACTTTTTTGAGTTATATATTGTTTTATTTAGTTCCTAAAGTTTTGTATTTTCAATGTAAAACATTAAAAATAATTTATAACCGGTAACTACACAACCAACGAGCATGGAACATGTTTACTCAAAACAGTAATAAATCCAAAAACCGAAATTACAATAAATCCTGAAATACATACTATCCTAAGTCCATAAACTTAAAGTATTCTAAGTTGTTGTAGTTATCAGGGCCTGATCATGCCCTGACTCCCACTTCAAATTATTCTAAGTCCCTAAATCGAAAATATTCTAAGTCCATTTCACCCCCCCCCCCTAAAAACGTCAATTTTTCACCCCCCCTGCCGAGCCAAACTTTTTCAAATACCCCATCCAATGAACATGTTCCATATTAATACATTTTAAAACATTACAAGATGCGAAAAAAATTGAAATTATATTTTCGAATCGTAATGATCTTGAACCGAACTAAAAATTAATACTTTAACAGGCACGTATCCAGAGGGGGGCCAAGGGGGTCATGCCCCCCCGCCCCGAAATGAAAATTTTTATTAAAAATGGAAATATTTTTAGTCCTGTTTTCAAAAATTTTTAATTGTTTATTAAGAAATATAACTTTTAAACAATTTAACAATTAAATTTTGATTCTTACTAAACAAATTTAAACCATAATTATTTTTAAAATTAGGTTCTAGCCCCCCCTCCGAAATTTTTCGGCCCTGAAAAAAATTTCTGGATACGTCTAATATATCTCTTGTCCATACTTTAGATATGTAACAAATTTCTAAAAAAGTCTGCGTAAATAATGTCCTTAATTTATTTAAATAATTAAATTTTTGGTCATATTTTTAAAAATACGTCAGATTAGCCCGTTAAAAAGAAAGTTGGCATACTTATTTCTTATAAATTTTTTGTAAAATCATTTTTTCAGGAATCATTTTTTAAATAGTTTTTTGGAATTGAATAATTAATAAATATTTTTATCTGTAATCTATGATGTGAAAGTTATTTTAAGTCTTTTGCTAAATAAAAATTATTGTCCAAAAAAGAAGCAACCTTTAGTATTTTAGACCCACATAAGCGCTAACAAATTATAAATAGTATAAAGTGTTTCCTAATTATATTTACCACGTTTTACAGTTAATATCAATTAGTACAATAAAAAAACATCGTAAACAAAATCGAATCTGTTATAATCCAAAACAATCTTCTTTCTATCAAAACATTAAAAACGTACAAGGCGAGTATAAAATCCTTTTTATTAATAAAAGAATATAATCGCTTACAAGTCCAAGTGAGAAAGAGTAATATAAAAAAATCACGAGACGGTAATGACCTTCCAGTTTTATTTTTTTTTTAGCAAAATAAAAAGGGAGTAGGAGAATTACTGACACACTTGGCTCTCCGGATAGGATAGTTTGTTTAAAGCACGTCGTGTACCACCGGCTTAGTTCTTAACCGGAGATCGAAAAGAACGTGTCTTAATTTAAATAATAAAAAAATGATGCTGGTGCAAATTCTATTTATTCCTTTCTTCTTTTAGATATGTAAAAAAAACAAGATAAATAAATAGAAAAATAAAGTTAACAAAACCGGATATGAGAGAAAAAAATGTGATGATGTTTGTGAAAAAATTAAAAATATTTTTTATTCTAATATTATTAAATGGATCAATTGCCATAACAAATGGACGTTTATTTAATTTTGATAAAATAAAAAATTACGCTAATTTATTTGGTTTAACCAATTACACAGATAATGAATTATGGACCGGTATAATACGTGATTGTCGTAATAAAGTGTCATTATCGTGTATACAAAAAAATGCCTATACGTATTTAGATAGAACGTTTATCGAACGTGATAATATAACTGTATTTGATGGTTTTTTATTAACTAAAAATAATGATGTGTGTTATGATTACAATTGTGCCAAATATAATAATATTAAAGATAATTTAATTTTAAATGATAATGTTTTAATTGATGATAAAAAAGATAAAGCTTACGATGATAATGAGAAAATGGAACATCGGATAAATGATGATAATGACGATAACGATGATGATAACGAAGAATATGAAAAATCACCAATCGAAGAAATAATTTATGCATTAAAGAAGAAAACTATTAAATTTTTAGTAACACGTAATTATCAGTTAAAGTTACCAGAATTTATAAGTCAAAATTCAAATATTAAAATAAGTCCACGTGAAATTGATAGTAATGGAGCTTTAATAAGAATTGATTTTAGTTCGAATAATCAATTAATGAATAATCAAAATGGAAGATTATTATTTAAAATTATACGTAAGTATTAAAAAAAATATCTCTCTTTTTTTAGTATTAATAACCGTTATGTATGCCAACATATTTCATACATGTATTTGCTTCTTGTATGAGATGGGTTTTTGACCTACTGACTTTTGACAGTTAAATCGAAGGAGGCCTCTCTTTCTTTCTTTTTTTTTTTACTCAAAATCAAGTTTTTTAGCTTAATTATGTGGGTTAGTTACGAATGTTTTTCAACACTTTGCATTAATTATACACTCAAAAAAAATAACGGTTATTAAAATTTTAGACTTTTTTAGTGTATGGGAGGAGAACTAAATGCTAAATGAGATTGGATAATATTTATTTGAGATTCTAGGCTAAAAATGAGCATACTTTCACAGATTCTGATTATTATCAGATTTATTTTGTTTTATTTTCAAGAGACATTTTTTCACTTTTTATTGATATTTGACCTAAATTTACTTATTTCTTCACGCATAAGCAATTATAATTCCAATAGACTGAGAAAAAGTACTTGAAATATTCATTCAGGTATAGTTTCTTTTGTGCCAAAAATTAGTATAATAAAAAGAAAAAATTATCTTTCTGAGATGAGGAAGTTATTTGTGCATAAATTTAAAAGAAAATACAGATTTTAATTTTTTATGAATTTTATTAAATTCTAATACTTTTTTAAAATACAAAAATTTTTTAGATGCACAAAAATTGAAAGTTACATAACTGAAAAGTAAAAATTGAAAATAGAATTTGAAAATAAATCAACTAATTAACATTTATTTATTTTCAGGTAAAAAAATAGTGAACAGATTATTAGTAGGCTTACTAATACTAATACTAGTATTAAAAATAGTAAAATTAAAATTTTTCTTCCTGGTACCATTATTATTCGGAGCAGCAGCAGCAAAAAAAATATTTTTAAAAATATTATTATTCTTCATACCAGCATTCGCCCGTGTCTTTTCATTATGTTCAAGTTACTACAAAATGCAGCATGTTAAATATCATCATCATCATCATCAGGTAAGAAAAAAAAAATTGTATTTATTTTAAAAAATAAAACAATCGTTTTATAGATAAAAGATAATAAACCTAAATAATTGAATGAAATTGTCTTTTATTAAAGTTGTGTTTTATTTACTATTATGTGAAAATCCAAAAGTAACTGTCTTTTGATTAATTATATATCTTGTTAGACATTTAATTACACAGTACTTTTTGTTTTTTCTTTTGTTTTTTAAGTACAGACAACCATCTACTGCTTGTTTAAATAATATTATTCACGTCTGTAAAACACACTTTTTTTGATGACATGTTTTATGGTATAGAAATATAGAGTAATATTTAAATATATGGCTCGTTGAATGATTGATTGTTTTATGTGTAGGTAATTATACACATAAAACATATTTTTACTGTCATTAAATAAAAAAATATTTATTATAATTATTTTAAATAATATGACATTAATATTTTTATTATTTTTTTTTTCTTCTTCAAAAACTAGGTTTTTTAATAAATTTATTTATTTTTATTATTTAAAGAGAAAGCATTTTTTTTGTTGTATTTATTTATTTTTTTATTATGTTTTGGTTGACCGGTTATAATTTTATTTATGTGTGTGTGTGTGTGGTTTTTTTTTTTTTTAATAAAAATTTAATAAATTTGCGTTTAATAAAAAATTTTTTTATTAAAAATTATTATAATTTATGAAGATAATTAAATATTTAGCAGCCTTTGTAGTATATTAATTAATTCTTTAGAAATTTTTTATGTTTTTGTGAGATTTCTGAAATTTGTACTAGATTTGCAGCTAAGTTCAATAAAAAATATACGGAAAGGAAGGGGCGTAGCAGGGTCTAGAAAAGTGCACCAAGTGTGAATCAGAGAGTGATCCATTAAAATTAATTTTTTTGAGAGTGTAAAAGTGCAGGCTTAAATTCAAATTATTTTTTGGAATTTATATAGCATATTTGGTGCACGTTGACTTTGCTGTAAGTGTGGTGTTCCTTGCATAAAAATTTTTAGGCATTTAATAGGCAGTTAATGTAAAAAAGTTGCTTTATCTCATCAAATATTTGAATATTTCATGAGTTGAAATTTTAGGGCAGTATGGTAGCCAATTAGTCCCAACTGGGAGGTATTACGATAGCAGTCCGCCGATATAATTTAAAAATAAGTTTTTTCAGTTAATAAAATCCCAGTTTTGTATCTGTTAATATCAATTCTCTATATTTAAAATTTTTTAATTCCTCTGCGCCCCTTCGAAATATAATCATAATTATTAGAAAAAAATGCACTGTATATGGGTGGTTCCAGTACTTTTCGTACAGATTAGGGCGCACTCATGTCACCGATTGAGCTCAAATTTTAGAGAATAGTTTGGGGTTACAAAAAAGTCACTCAGCCAAAATTTTAGCCCTCTAGCACCTTATGGGGCCGAAATATGGCCGTTTAAAGGTCCAAAAATAGGCTAATTTAGCCCTTTTTTAAAATTACGCCATTTCCTTAAATTTACTTCAAATTCATCTTACTGGTCGCATTTTAACCGCTAAAAAGTCTAAATTTTGTAAAAAAATTTTTAGCCAGTTCCATGGAGTCAACTTTTTTTGGCATTGATAAACGTAAAATGAATTTTATTAAAAAAGCTGATTTTCAAAATAATACCGTGGCTTAAGATCAACTCAAAAATACTTCTGGTTGGTTGCAATTTTTTTGTCTACTCAAGACCTTTCAAATGCAACCCTAAAATTTAAAATCGGTGGATTTAAACCGGAGATATTTTGATTTTAGTGGCGGCTGTTTTTGAAAAATGCGTTTTTTTGACATTTTTCGCCACCTGGCAGTTTTTTCTAAGTGCTTTAAAATGTCTGAAACTTTCAGGAAAATAAGTTCAATATATGTACTACAAATTTCATAAAAATTTTCTTTGCTTATTTGCCTTTAAAGCCCTTTTTTGACTCATCCAAATTCAACCTTTCCATTTTCCGGAATTTTCCATTTTCCGGCTTTTCCTGTAATCTAATGAAAATTCTGACTCGATTTTTGGATTCCTCGGGAAATTTTACTCTAGACCCTCTTTTTTTAGTAATTTTGAACATCTCTGTGATGCTGCATAAAAAAAAGAAAAAAGAATTTGCATAAATTTATGAAATTGACAAACAAAAAAAATTTTAATTTTATCAATTTCAATTTTATTTTTATTTTTATGCAAATTCTTTTTTCTTTTTTTTATGCAGCATCACAGAGATGTTCAAAATTACTAAAAAAAGAGGGTCTATAGTAAAATTTCCCGACGAATCCAAAAATCGAGTCAGAATTTTCATTAGATTACAGGAAAAGCCGGAAAATGGAAAATTCCGGAAAATGGAAAGGTTGAATTTGGATGAGTCAAAAAAGGGCTTTAAAGGCAAATAAGCAAAGAAAATTTTTATGAAATTTGTAGTACGTATATTGAACTTATTTTCCTGAAAGTTTCAGACATTTTAAAGCACTTAGAAAAAACTGCCAGGTGGCGAAAAATGTCAAAAAAACGCATTTTTCAAAAACAGCCGCCGCTAAAATCAAAATATCTCCGGTTTAAATCCACCGATTTTAAATTTTAGGGTTGCATTTGAAAGGTCTTGAGTAGACGAAAAAATTGCAACCAACCAGAAGTATTTTTGAGTTGATCTTAATCCACGGTATTATTTTGAAAATCAGCTTTTTTAATAAAATTCATTTTACGTTTATCAATGCCAAAAAAAGTTGACTCCATGGAATGGGCTAAAAATTTTTTTACAAAATGTAGACTTTTTAGCGGTTAAAATGTGACCAGTAAGATGAATTTGAAGTAAATTTAAGGAAATGGCGTAATTTTAAAAAAGGGCTAAATTAGCCTATTTTTGGACCTTTAAACGGCCATATTTCGGCCCCATAAGGTGCTAGAGGGCTAAAATTTTGGCTGAGTGACTTTTTTGTAACCCCAAACTATTCCCTAAAATTTTAGCTCAATCGGTGACATGAGTGCGCCCTAATCTGTACGAAAAGTACTGGAACCACCCATATATATTTCTAATTGTAAATTATTCAACAAAAAAAAATTTCGATCCCACACTTTTTTCCATCGGTAAATTTTTTGCTACGCTTAGCTGCACGTATAAAGTATTCAGTTTAAAAAATTAGTTTTCAATAATTTTATCTAATTAAATTTCATGAATTAGCGAATTTGGTAAAGCTTTACTATTTTAATTGCTTATTTTTTTCTTCAACATCAGCCAGCTAATTTAAAAGTTTTTAAAGGAAATTATATATATTTAAAAATTGTTCAATGTTGTGAATTGTATATTTTTGGTATCCATTTTACATGAAATTTCCATTTCTATTGCCGGATAAGATATAGTGATTTAGTCCCCGCAATAAAACCTAGGCAAAGTAGTTTAATTCGAAAAGTTTTCAAAAAACTCACTTATTCTCGTTGAAAATATAGACCTCTAAGCCATGATAGGCCCTAAAAACAAGGTTTTAGGACTTTATTTAATTTCTCCAACCTATGAACCAGTCTTGCCTTGAACCAATAACTGAATTTTATCAACAGTGACCGTTATGTAATTCCAGCTGTTTATTCGTACTGAATGCATATTTTGCTTTTTAAATTCATAAGGTACGAATGAACGACAGAAACAGCATAGGTCTATTGGGACAAAATCAGTTTAATAACTATGTTTTTATATTTTGCTCAATAAGTAGTTCTAATAAACTGTTTGTAATAAAATTTTATGGTCGTTTAAAAAGCGCGGATCAACGGCGGTAGACGATTTTGGAGTTGGGTATTAAAAAGTGGTTCCCCCCAGTAAATTTTCTAAAAAATAAAAAAATATTGTTTCTCAACCCATTAGGTTTATAAAAAAAAAATTTAAGGATGGTATCTTTAAATTTTCTTTTTATGTTCACAAAATCGATTTTAAGAAAATTCAAAATTTTATTTGGGGCATTAAAAAGGTCCTAATGGCCCAAAAAAAATTTTTTCTCGAAGTTTTTTTACGTTTTTGAGGGCCTGTCAAGGCCTAGAGGTCTAACTCCAATGGGAATCAGTAATTTCTTTGTCAACTTTTTGGTTGCTACTATACTTAGGCTAGGTTTTGTTACGGGGGCCAAATCAACATGGTTACCCAGAAAAAATATTTTAAGGCTGTTTTAATATTAGATAAGAAATTTTGTAATTTTTGCAGGAAAACTTATAGCCTATCCAAACTTATCTTTTTTAAATAAAATACTCTTTAAAAATTTTATTTGATAAGAATAAAGAACTTCATATTATCTGAGCTGCATATTTGTAATTCACTTTCATCATGCTACGTACATACTTTAAATCTTTATTAGAAATACCAATACATAAAATGAAATATTTTTAAAAAAATTTTTCTTATTTGTTTTATTATTATTAGAAATAATATCTATTTTAAACTTTTTATATGCTAAAATTTTATTTTAATAGAACTTACATTTTTCATAAATATATCTTGTTTAATTTTACTTGTTTTTTTATGCTCTTGATTATAATAGTTTTAAAAGATTTATAACTTTACTGAATAGTTGTTTATATCATTATAGCCTAAATAGAACCAAAATAATCGTGAGAGAATGCAATGCGTACTATTTTTTTTCTTAAATTACAGTTGTTCTTTTTAACAATGTATTACTCTTCAATTACGTTATTTAGATATTTTATTAAAACCAATGAAAAAGTATAT
Organism: Anagrus nilaparvatae; assembly: GCA_022575985.1. Taxonomy (NCBI): domain Eukaryota; kingdom Metazoa; phylum Arthropoda; class Insecta; order Hymenoptera; family Mymaridae; genus Anagrus; species Anagrus nilaparvatae. The sequence goes on from JAKSXM010000239.1 coordinate 2,599,844, forward strand.
CGCTTTAAACTTTATGTATAAAATATTATTTTAGTTTTTACACAACTATTTTATGGGCATTCTTTAACCAAATCAGACTAAATATAATGGTCGGATCTTCAAATCGGTTCCAAAGTATTTTTCTCGAAAATAGTATTAATAATAAGCCTCAATGTCAATTTTTAGCTATTAAGGTTCAATTCCCAATTTATGGCGACCACTTTCATTTTTGGGGCCATTTTTTAAAAAAGAGAGCTAGTTTTTTTCGCATATTTTTTCATGAAAAATTTTTTCCTTTGAGTACCCAAAATTTCGCATAGAATATGAATCCGGGGTCCAAAGTTCTGATTTCTCTGATGAAAGATGAAAAATTTTCTGACAGGACTTAAATTGTTTCTGAAGCGTTAAACTTGTTAATGAAAAAGAGAGTTTTAAACATTCATATTTTAAAAAATTAAAATTTTTGGTCAAGTTATAATATAAATAATGAATATTTATCTAACATTTTTACCGAAAACGGTCCAGTTCCCCACAATAAGAATTGTGAGGTTATGTTTTGTAGATTTTAAAAAATTTTTATCGGCTACTTACGTTTTTTGGGTCGCTAAACACGAATAAGCAACTTTAGATAAATGGTTTTGGTTTTTTCAATATTTTCTATTATAGGTAACTAGCATATTTTAGGTAAAAACAAATACTGTATTCATGTTCAGCGATCCAAAAAACATAAGCAACAGATAAAAATGTTAAAAATCATGCAAAAAATTAACTCGAAATTTCCGTTGTGGACAGCTTGGCCGTTTTCAATAAAAATGGAATTCATATACGTATTCAATGATCCAAAAAACATAAATACTCATTCGAAAATTTTATGGACCTATAAGTAAAAAAAATGATTACAAAAAAGGGACTCAGGCTTATACTATAAACCCAATCCTCAGCCAACTGAAAACTCTACATGAAGTTGCAAAATTCAATAAACAAAGTTGTAGGTAAATTTACGGAGTTGTAAAGACTTTTGCGATTTTTTTCCCAAAAAATTTGCAACCCCACTGAAACTCCGTGCAACTCACGTTGCAACTAAATGTAGAGTTTTCTCTGAGTTTTCTGTTAGTTGAAGGTTATCAAAACAATTATTTACATTTAGAAAAGTACAAAATAAAAATACTTTTTATTCATATTAAATCAAAAATTGTTACAAAATAAACTAGAAAAGGTTGTAAGCCTTGTAAAAACCACTCTGGCTAAAACTACCGTCCTTCTGATAAAGTGTAATAAATTTAGCTCTCGGGCGTTTGAGTTTGACTGAATTGTTGCACAATACATTTTATGCAGAAACATTTTAGAAATAAATTACAAATATAAATGTAAGACTGTAACATAAATGAATCTTCTGTCAAATGTAAACACAAATTTAACTGACGTAAAACTAGTTAATTTCATTTTCATCCAACATTATCAATTCAATTCAAGATAATGTCAAAAGATTTTTTCAAAGATACTTAGTAAAAATACGCTTACAAATTACATACATTAGAAATTTAAATAATCGAACGCGATTAACAACACGCTTTCAAAAAAAATTTATACATAATTTATTCTTCAAAAGATTTATTTTTAAATTAATTAGTTCTTACCTTAAATTATTGAGTGAAAATTAAACATAAAAATTTTTATTACATTTATCTAAATTGATAGTTTAAATTTTTTGTACAATTTTTTTATCCTTTTATGCTTGTGAACTACTTTATTAATTTTTATTATATTTTCAAAATGAAATGCCCGATCTATAACAACAGATCGTAAAATATATATGATTCTCGTAAAACGAAATTGCACATTATGATCTTTTTTTAGAATTACAAAAATAAAAAATAACTGCTACATTTTTTACACTTTTCTAATAGTCTTAAGTAATGTGCGTGTATAAAATAATTATAGATAGTCAAGATACTATAGCAATATTAGCAATACTTTTAGGTACACAAAGAATATAAAGAGGAAAACAATTGGTTCTAAATATTTTTTGCTTGCAGGATCTGATTTTTTTTAGTAATTTAATTCAAAATCAAGGAATTTTATTAAGCTATATTGATGGGTCTAAAATTATCTATTTTATGAAATATTTTGGGTTAATGTAAGCTAGTCAAAATTTTACAATAATTTTCTTTAATTTATGTGAATTAATTAGAAGCGATGGAAAGTGAGAAATAATTTAAATGAAGTGCTGCGGTTGCCTCAAAAAGTAAATAAATATATAAAATCTAGTAAACTTAAAAATAGTATAAGATAAAATAATGATATTTTAAAGATTTTTAAAGCTGTTTTGGCTTATTGAAAGGGCTAAAAACTACCTTAAAAGAGTTTTAAAAATTCGAAGCAAGGTTAAAAGAATTTTTCATTCCTTCCTAATTTTTTAGTGAACCTCCATTATCGATTAATAAAATAGAAAAATGTAATATCTAATATCTAATTTATTAAACCTTAAAAAACACTGTAAAAAGTAACTTTCTTAGATTTACAAAAAAAATAGAATTTTTTCGAAAAATTAGCGAATTTTCAAAAAATTTTGTAAATATTTGAAAAAATCGTAAATTAGTAAAAAAAAGTACATTATCGAAAAATTTGAGAATTCTCGATTTTTTTTTTGTGATTTTACGAAAAAAGTTGTAAATTCACAACAATTTTTCGGAAATTTTCAAAATTTGAAAAAAAATTGTAAATTATCAATTTTTCTTGCGAATTCGCAAAAATAATCGAGAATACTAAATTTAGTAATTATACGATTTTTTTCGAAAATGTTCTAATTTTTTTGTTAATATAAGAAAGTTACTTTTTATAGTGAACTGGTCGTCACAAGTTCAGAAATTTCCCAAAATTATCTGGGAAAAAAGAAATTAATTACGTTGAGAGTGAAGACAACGGCACGATTTTCACTATAGGTTCAAATTTATTTTTCTAAATAATAATAATAGTATATTGGCTAAGTCATCCTGGAATATCAGAAAAAGTTGTAGCATATTCAGGTCACGTGAAATTCTTTATTACTTACGAGTATTGTTTTTTTCGACAAACGTTCTTTTAGAAAATAATATTTGAAACAATATTGAAATAGCTTATGATTCTTAGAATACTATATACTCATCCTGATAATCAAACTTTCCATATCCAACAGTTTAGAAAAGTATATAATTTTCTAGATTCTTTTAAACTAATTGTAAGTTAAATAGTTTCAATTCTGATAAAATAAATTGTAACATAATTACATTATTTATAAAGCCAGTCTACATAGTGATTCTTCATTAGCATTCTATAATAACAACATAAAAATAAAAATTAATTTTAAAGTCGTTTACAATAGTTGTTGTTAAAACGGTAAACTTTAAGTATTTTTCACGATTAAAAAATAAATGGGACACAAATATTTGCTGCTTTTTTCTTTTAATTGAGAATCATTAAAACTTTTTAAGAAATAATAAATTAATTTGAATTTGCATTTTTTTAGATTTTTTATTTGTTGGTTGTAAGTAATATAACCGTGACAGATCTAAAAACTTTCTAAGGAATGGAAGGAGGGGGAAATCCAGTAAAAAGGCTACTTCCGGATAATTATAGTGATTTGGCCCCGGAAAACAAACCTAACATAAGTATAAGCATCTAAAAATTTATCAATAGACTTACTGATTCTCGTTGGAATCAGTCCTCTAGGTCACGACAGGACCCCGAAAATCTAAAAAACTCAGGGTTTTCAGATTTTATTTGATTTCCCACACCCATAAACAGATAATACTCTGCTCATAAACTAAAAAATTTAATGTTCCACCATTTTTCAAGAAAAATTTTTTTTGAGCTTTTTAAGATTCCTTTATGACCCCAAAATATAATTTTGAATTTTTAGAAAATCGGGTTTTTAACATAAAAAAATATACTATCCTTAACTTGTTTTTATGATCCTGATGGGATAAAATATCATATCTTTAAAATATTTAGAAAATCTTCTGGAGGGGGGACAATTTTCTAATACCCGAAACTTCAAAATCGTCTACCGCCGTTTACCCGCGCTTTACGCATACTTTTGCTTTTAAAAATAATAAACCGTTTGACATTAAAAATTTATGGCAGTTAAAAAAGTGCGAATAAATACCAGAAGATTTTGAATTTTTGGGTATTAGGTATTAGGAAATCTCTCCTCTAGAAGATTTTTTAAAAGATTAAAAAATATGATTTTTCACCCCATCAAGCCAATTACAAAATATTTAAGGATCGCATATTTTTTTATGCCCAAAAAACCGATTTTCGGAAAATTCAAAATTTTATTTCGGAGTCTTAAAAGAGTTATAAAAACCCCAAAAAAAATTTTTTTTTTAAATTTAGTAACTAAAATTTTTCAGTCTATGAGCAGACCATTATCGGTTTTTGAGTCAAAGAAATTAAATAAAATCTTAAAAAATCCTAAAAAACTCTATTTTTAAGTTATTGGGGGCCTGAATTGGCTTAGAAGTCTAATTCCAACAGGAATTAGTGAGTTTTGATAATTTTTCGGAGCTACTACTTTAGTTAGATTTGGTTCCATAGGCCAAATCACTGTTCTTATCCGGAAGTAGCCTATACTAGTTTTTGTAAAATTTTTAACAATTAACAAAATATTATTAAGAATCTTGTACATTTTTGGTTCTCAAGAGGAGGTGATCAAAACCTTCACCCTACGCTATATCGGTGGATTCGCTGTTCGTATAGAATCTATTATCTGCAATCAAACAGCAATAGTTATGTTAATTCTTGGCTTTAAATTAAATTTATTTGATTAAAATCCAAGAGTATTTGTTAAAAATTTTTTAAATATTTAAAAAAAATAAAAGATTAAAATAAATTTATTAAATAAATACTGTTGATTTTATTTGTAAAACATGAACATTATCATTTTCTACACTTTTTTTTAATAATTTTTTTAGTAAAAGCTTGAATCTACTATACTATCTACTACTATCTACACATGGTATTACGATATAGAAATGTAAAAATATATAAAAGAATGCTTATTGAAGAAAATGTTTGAATTATCTTAAGTAAAGAAACGAAAGTTAGAAATGCATAACTCAGCAGCATAAGTACACAGTATCCGGAACAAACGCGAAATAAACATGAAAGCGTGCAAACCAGTTGAAATTGCATGAAAAACATTTAACTCATCAGTCTCAAAATCAATGTTTTTTCCTTGATAATTTGTAGGTTGAAGTCGTAGTTTGAACATATTCGCTATAGCACAGACATAAGGATTATACAAGTTTTCAATTCTTAAAAAAGGATCAGTTAAAAAGCCCTTTTTTACATAGTTTTCTTTAAAATTGAATTATTTTCTCGGAGAAATATAACTACTGAAAAAATCAAAGACACATTTCAAAAATACAACTTTCGAAATTTTCGCCAAAATCAAGTATACGTAAATTTTACATATTCTCTAAAATTTTATTCGTCTTTCAAGTTTCCAGATAATTTTTAATTGGTCCCTTAAGCGTTTTAAACAACACAAATTTAAAAAAAGAGATCATAATAGAAATAAAATTAATTCTAATAACAAAATAATTTCAAGGTTTCACCAAACGTAATAAAAAATTAACCTTAACCATGAAAAAAACATTTAAATAAATATCTACACATACGCAATACGAAATTCTCGATTGATGAATTTAGAAAGCTTGTTAAAAAAAATAAATAAATAATTCTCCTCACGTACAAGCATGCATTATGGAGTTCAGAGACCTTAACAAACATAATATATTATGTTTATAATAAAAAGAAAAAAAAATCCTGCAATTATTTAGAACAATTTTTATTATTTTAAATGCAGCGAGCAGTCATTGATTAATGATTTTAAATTTATGTAACAATTTAATATTTTTATAGAATATTACATGACTAGAAAATTAAAGAATGTTCCAGATAGCATGTAAATTACGGTTAACTGCAATCTAGGATATTTTTTATTTGACCATGGGTTTTGTTTAATTTTTTTTTATTTATTGGTGAGGTAAAGTGTTTTCTAACGCCTCAGAAGCTAGGGAGTGGCCACTAACAAAAAATCAGATTCAAAATTTTAATATGCAAAATATTTCTATTTGATTTACTGTGCGTAAATTCACTGTCACAAAAATTTGAAAATTGGTTTCAAGCCCAGGAAATAAAATTCTGATGTATTTAATGTGTGTATGATTGATAACTTTAGCATGGGTACTACCAATCGTGTTTTTGCTCACGATAGGTTTTTAATTTTTACGCACTTGTTGTATAAATAACTATTATGTCATTATCATTCTTTCAATTACTTTGAAATATCTTGAATATGATTTTTATAATAAAAAGTAAAACTATAATTATTAAATATTGCACTGTAAAAAGTTAATTGGTACTAGGTTCATATAAAAAGTGTGTTTAAATTCATCTAATTCAACTAAGATGTTTTTTTAAAAATAGAAATTTTATAAAATATATATATTTTTCAAGGTTTAAAATGATAGTACAATAAGCAGATGTAACAAAAAATTTTTTTAGTAGTGGGGGTTTTTAGATTTCCTTTCGTTTATAGTAGTCTAACGCGTGATTTCATCGAAGTAAGTTCTTACATTTTTATATATTTTATTATTTTAAAAAATTTTTTGATTTTTGTTTTATACAAAAATTATTATTAATGGGTATCTACGAAAAGGCTAAATAGTGTACGTACTGACGAGCCTCACACTATTTAGCCAGAGGCGAAATATCCAAACAATTGTTAGCTCAATTTATCGAATAAAATTATTCAGATTTAACTTTCTTAGATTTACAAAAAAAAATAGAATTTTTTCGAAAAATTAGCGAATTTTCAAAAAATTTTGTAAATATTCGATAAAAATCGTAAATTTAATAAATTTATTGCATTATCGAAAAATTCGAGAATTTTCAATTTTTTTTTGTGATTTTACGAAAAAAGTTGTAAATTCAAAACTAATTTTCAAAAATTTACAACTATTTTTTGTAAATTTTCGAAAAAAAATTGTAAATTATCAATTTTTCTTGTGAATTCACAAAATAAAATCGAGAATACTCAAATTTTTTGTTTTTATACTAAATTTAGTAAATTTACGATTTTTATCGAATATTTACAAATTTTTTTGAAAATGTACTAATTTTTCGAAAATGTTCTAATTTTTTTGTTAATATAAGAAAGTTACTTTTTACAGTGTGTTTACTAAATACTATGTACTTATATTAATTTGTTGTAAAAAATATTAAAATAAGTTATACAATCTATACAGATTTATTATTCAGAAATTATAATAAATTTAAATAAAATTACAGTTTGCCCATCATCATCATCACATTCCTGTACCATATTACCCAGGATCAAAACCATTCAGTAAAATAAAGCCAATTTTTGCTGCATCATCTGGACCACCACCAAGTATTGTTGCTGAAGAAGAGTATTCTGATGGTTATGAATATCCACATCCACATATTCAATTCAGAAGAGATATGGAAGAGTTAGTAGACTGGGGTGTAATAAATAAACTACCAAAAGATAGTTATGAAGATTACAATACAGATTATAATCCAGAAAATAACAATTACCTATATCCAAGTTACTACCAACCAGGCTCTTTAAAATTAGGACAAAAATTAAATAGTCCTTGGAATGGAATTCCACATCAATATGCAGCAAATGTTAAACCAATTAATCCAATGAGATTACCTGATAAAAAATTCTTAGATCCATATTCTAATCCACTTAATCAGCATTATGCAGCTTATGTAGTTCCACCCCCACCACCCCCACCTCAAACAGGTCCACATCCATCAGCATCAATTAATAGGCCTGTCAATGCTGGATCACTTTCTCCTGTCAATGCTGGATCACTTCCTCATGTCAATTCTGGATCACTTCCTCCTGGAGTAGTAGCAACAAGTGATTATGTTAAGCCACCAACCTCTCCTAATAAAGTATTTCCAGTATATCCAACCCAAAATCATAGACCTTATACGAGTGACGTACAAAAACCACAGCAACATATTACAGCACCGCCGCCAGGTAATTTAAATATTTATTATTCATTTATGTTTGTGGCTTTAATGTTAAATAAGATCTATTACATTTTAATAGTATTAGTTTTAATTTAATTTTTTGATTACTTATAATAATAATTCATTGTTTTGTAACAACTAAATGACATTGTTTAATAATACTAAAATTTTATTACAGTAAAAGCACCACTAGAACCAATCCAACCATCAAGAAAATCATACGATGATGAATACTACGGCCCAATAATAGAAAGATTAGATGATTTATTTACAAAAATAAAATTCATTGAAGAAAATTGTCGTTTAAGGTTAATTTGCAGCATGTACAAAGATCCAGATAAATTTTCACCTTATAGTAATATTGTATCAAATGAATTATCAAGGTGACTATATATTAATTATTAAATTTTTTATTAATAACGTACATAAAAATACGTAATATAAGATTCTGGATTTCTGGATCAAATCACCGCGGCGTGCAAATAAGTAATACCGGAGAAAGGTGTATTTTATTTATTACAATATTATATTCGTTTATATTATTAAAACTGCTGCTGGGCAAATGCGTTCAGTGCTCCGAATCCAAGTATGAATTTAGGTCAATATGTCTTAAAAAAAAGAGAAATAGATACATCTTATGCTTTTGATAATATATTGTTTATGTTTTCATTCAACTTTTTTTTCCATTTTTTAATTCTTTAAATTCTTAGTTTTTTATTTTGACGTTTTTACTTGTGTTTATAATAAATATATAATATTCTCTCTTTCACTTAACTTTTGTTCATAATGACGTGACGTTATAATCACGGTCATTATAACATATTTATAACTTTTTTCTTTAAGAGATCTACTTTGTAACTTGTTTTAATTTATTTTTATTTTTCATTTGAATAATTCACTTTTTTTAAATATTTTTATGGTTTTTTAGCGTTTAATTGTTTGTATATGGATTGATCTAAGTAAGTTGGTTACAGTTGATTTAGAGGAAAATTTATTTTTTCTGAATAATTTTTAGTTTTAGAACTAAAATTTAATTTGACTTTTTTTATTAAAATTTTTTAATTATAAGGGATTCTATGCCAATAGGGCTCAACTTGAACTAATGGGACGCAAAAATCGGCCTACAAAATTTTTTTCCAAAACTGCAACTAAAATTAAGTCCTCTCACCTATGCTTAGCTTTCTAGATTCAATTCTAGATTTTTGGCAACCATTTTCGTGTTTTTGGGCCTTATTTTTGAATACTCACGCAAAATTTTTTATTTTTGCTGTCCAATGCTTATTTTGCATTGGAACATACTTTCTCTTCATGAAAGTTCTCGCAGTTATTATTTACAAAGGCTATTGACAGATAAGCATAATGATTTGCTCCCTACAACTAAAACCTAACCAAAGCAGTAGCATACGAAAATTTGTTAAAAAATCTGCATTACACCTTTGGCCACGACAGACTACCAAAAACCTAAAAAACTCCAAAATCACGTTTTTTAGGTTTTTTTTTAATTTCAGGTAAGAAATAATATTAATTATTTTTTTAGAAAATTTCCTATAGAGGAAACCGCTTTTTAATACACAAAAATCCAAAATCTTCTACCACTGTTTACCCGCTCTTTTTAAAAGGCCATAAAATTTTAAATAGTACTTATTATAAGTGAAGGCATAGATATTGGACTGAATTTTATCAACAGTAACCATTCTACATTTTATTATCGGGGCGTAGATAAACAACAGTGACAGCAGTTGATTATTGAGACTGCAGAATGGTGGCTATTGATAAAAATCAGTTTATAAACAATGCCTCAATATTTTTGCACAATAACAAACTTTTGAAAATAAAAATTTTATAGCAGTTATATAAGCGTGGGTAAACAGTGGTATATGATTTTGGTTTTTCTGGTATTAGAAAATGATCCCCTCTCCAGTAGAATTTCTAAAAATTTAATTAATATTGTTACTCACCCGATCAGAACTTTAAATTGAAGTTAAAAATTTAAGCATGGTATCCCCTGATCAGGTAGTATTTAAAATTTTTAAATTTTCCTCCAAATCTCATAACCAAATGAAAATGTAATCAAAAGAGACTCCTAGAAATATTTCTAATAGGTATATAAATTTTGGTAACCTTTGAAAGAATTTTAAGAATGCAATTTTAAATTTAAAGTTCATAAATTACAATTTTATTGTAATAGCAGTTTTTGATCTGGAGCTTTCAAATTAGTTTATCCTCTGAATTAAGTACATTTCAACTAAATTAATTCAAAAAATTATAATAATAATAGTATATAAAAAAAATTGCTTTAGTCAAATTATCTAAATCACCATGTATATTTAAAAATAAACAACTATTAAATGAAATTTTTTATTCTAAAATTTAATTAACTATAAAGATTATTAATTTTTTCAATTTTTTGTTTAATAGAGATCCAGATGAATTAAGAGAATCAAATTCAGCATCGAGTCAAAAGTTTCATCGATATTTAGATGCAGCAAGGACAGGGCAAGATGACGGCGACTGTTTAAGAACATATCATTGTCATTTAAATACCGAAAAAAAATCTTAATATTTGAGATGTAAAGAAAAAACGAAATAGAAATAGTCATACATTTTTAAGAATTCAAAAAATTCTATAAAAAAGCATAAATTAGATTTTGGAAGATAATGAATTAAAAATTTCTGGTCTGCGGCCCGAAAGCACGTATTTTCAGGACGTTGCGCGTCTGGCAATGTTGTGTTTTCTCGCCACAGACGCAGAAAAATTTTATACGGCTCTTGTCCATAAATAAAGAATGCCCCAATCGCAGTTAAGTAATTTACGTGCAATTTGGGCCATTCTTTACTTTTCTGGACGCGAGTCGTAAATATACTATTTTTAAATAATGTTATCCTCAGTTTGCTTGTAATTATAAAAGTAATTTATTAAAAATGTATACAATGTAACACTTGCGTAAAATCTAGATACTAGCCTGGTCATTTTTATATTTTTTTTACCTAAAATTTTACGCACGTGTTACATATGATATTTTTTGCAATCTTGAACATGAAACAAATGTTAAAAAAATTGGGAGATTCAATTTAGACGTGTTTTATATATTAAATATTGCTAAATAGTATACTACAACAAGTGTGTAAAATTTAGCTTCGAGTGTATCCACACGTAAGCTTTAAGTTTAATGCAACTTGTTGAATTCGATACTTTTTACAATACTGAACGGCCAACAAAGCTCACTATCAATAACAGTATTGTAAAAATTAATTTAAACATTCGTTACTGTCTATACACTTTTTTATAAATAAGCACATTTTTTTAAAAATAGTAATTTTAAGTTTAATTTTAATAATTTATTTATTTAATTTATTTATTTATTATTTTTTTAAATTTGTAAATATGTAAATCACAAAATATGAGCGAAAAGTTCAAAAAAAAGAGTAAATACCTACAATAATAACTAAACACAGTCATTATTAATTTTTTCTATTAACTTTTGCTTGAAATGTAACTGTTTTTGTAATACGATGTTTTTTGTTAATTTTTAAGTTTTTTTTTTTTTTTTTAATAAAAATCAAATATACTATTATATGTACTTAAAATACTGTTTTATGTGATTTTTTTTAGAAAAAATAAAGTCGTGATAATCATGACTTACTAATGTATAAGAATGAATTAAATTAGTAATTTTGTACAATGTTTTTTTGTAATTGCATTTTACGATATAAAAAAAAAATGATGTTGAAAATGTGTTTTTTTTTTAATGTAATAATTATTTTTATTTAATTTTAAGAGGTTTGTTTGTATGAATTTGCCAATATGTTAGGTTAATATTTGTATACTTAAAAATAAAAAAATATTTTTTACTTAAAAATTAAATAATATTTTCCTTGTAGTTTATTTGTTCATGTTTTTTCTGACAAAAAAATGTTGGTAAGGAAAACAAAATACAAAAGTTAAAATATTTTTTGTGGTCTCAAAGTAACTTGTAGGATTAATATTCGATGTTATGAGATATAAAATTCATTGACTATTGAATTCTTAAATTAATTTTTAGGCACGATCAAAACTCTGTATTCAATACATAGATGAAATATATTAAATTTAATTTAATTAAAAATCGTGCCTTTGTTTGTTCAAATCAAAATCGTGCTTGTTTGTCAGGTCAAAAAACGGAAAAGTCCCCAAATTTTCTAATTCGTGGAGAAATTTGGTCCCCAGGTCATTCCGATGTCTCTAAATACTTATATTGCCTTAGTATGTTCGAGAAAGTGTATCCTTAAGTTCTCAGAACCTACTCGATGAATCAAAAATCCCTTATACCAAATTTTTTGAAATCGGATCTAGTTGCAGGGTTTTCCATTTCAAGTGATGTTATCAAATCCTTGTAGGAAAATGTCCAAAAAACTGAATTAAGATATAAAAAAAAATTATGAAATGATAAAAATGGTAAACAATGAATTGGTTTTGAATTTAATACATCCGAAATATGGTAAATGACCTAAAATAACTAAATTAATTGAAATTTATTTTTTAGATATGATTACCCTATGTATGCAGAACATAAATGAAAGTTCATTAGGTTAAAAAACGAAAAAGTCTTCAAATTCTTCAATTTATGGAGGAATTTGGTCCCCAGGTCATTCCGATGCCTCTACTTGCTTATATTGCCTTAGTGCATTATAATAAATAACATAGTTATCCCATCAATGTTATTAAAGAGAAAATATTTGATCGTGCCTGAAATAAAAAAGCCTTAGCTTTTTTATAATTATTTGCGATTTTCTTATAAGAAAAATACTGAGTTTTTCTCAGCTGATAAACCATGTTATAAAACATTACAATAATTATAACTAAGCGCACAGTGAGCACTATGCTCTGGTGCATATTTGGTAGCCTAACGTTAGGAGCATACTAATATTAAATGCAGAGCATTTTCCGCGCGGGAAATTTTATTTAATTTGTTTACAAAATTTTGTTACACAAATTTTTATAAATGAATTTGAAAATTAAAAATTTGGATTCTCAAAATTAGGATTTAATCCCAAATCTGTTGTATTAAAATTCATTTCTAAACTTCATTTTCTTCATTTATTTTTTTTCTTCCCATTCTATAATATGTTGATCAAAATATTCATCTGAAATATCTTCATTTAGTGAAACATTTATTGAATTTTCGTTGGATATTAATTGAATGTCCTTTGATAGTTGTAATTACCTGCTTCTCTAAATTGCTAACAATGTAATATCTAATCAGAAATGAAAAGATATCTTTTACGTAATTTGACATAAAACTTTGATCTTTGTCAACGTCAAATGAAGTTCCTCCAAAATTATACAATTTACAATTAAAATCTAAATGACACCAAACACATTTTATATTCATGAGTTCGTAATCCTTTCTTTTGCATAATTCTTTAATAGAAATAAGTTGTAAATAAAAAATTTGGTGCAATGCCTGCAAAGAATCTTTAATTACATTAATTCATCAAAAGATGAATGATAGGAAAATACACAAAATACACATTAGGCGTTTTTTATAATATGGAACATGTTCATTGGATGGGGTATTTGAAAAAGTTTGGCTCAGCAAGGGGGGTGTGTGAAAAATTGACGTTTTTATGGGAGGGTGGTCAAAAATTGACGTTCTTAGGGGGGGGGGGAGTGAAAAATTGACGTCTTTAAGGGGGTGGGTGAAATGGACTTAAAATATTTTCGATTTAGGGACTTAGAATAATTTGAAGTGGGAGTCAGGGCCTGATCAGGCCCTGATAAGTACAAGAACTTAGAATACTTTAAGTTTATGGGCTTAGGATAGTATATATTTCATTTTTGGATTTATTACTATTATGAGTAAACATGTTCCATGCTCGTTGGTTGTGTAGTTACACAAACCGGTTATAAATTTTTTGACATGGTATCTCATATTTTATATATACTTTACATTGACGAACAGGTCCAATATTTTTGAAAAAAAATTGGTTTATGTGTTCACATAACTTACTTACATTTTTAGTATTTTAAAATATAGTAGCAGTTGTAATGCTTAATAATTTTGAGAAATTAATTATTTTTTTTTACTTTATAATATTTAAAGATATTATTAAAAAATTTTATTTATTATGAGCAAAAATTCTAAATAAAAAAAATTTTTAACTAAGAATTTCCAGGTAAATCAACGCAGCCTATTATTTACGTTAGTATAGGATTATTGAATTTTTTTTTTTATATACAAATTTCCAATTGTGACCAAATGAAGCCGAAAAATTGGTGCTTGAGAAACATAAATATAAGTGGGACAAGGCACCTGCGATTTGTCCTCTCACGCAATCAATTCATTCCCGATCTGGGTGTCCAATTCCAAAGATTAGCTAATTCTAATATCAGATATATATCTTAATACTATTCTATATATATATTTGAAAATTTATTTGTCTGTCTGTCTGTCTGTACCCTAATAACTCAAAAACCGTCGAACCAATTGTCAAAATATAGAAAATAGGTCTGCAGGTGACAAAGGCCATAAATTTTCTGCTCAGCTATCGTAGTTTTTGAAATACCTAAATTTTAGTGTTTTTGGGCTTGGTAAAATTTTTTAAAATGTTTAACAAAAATTGAAATATTTCAAGACTATCGAAAAACTTTACTGTCGCACTTTTTAGTATTCTGAACCAATTTGTACGTATTCGGCTTTAAACGTTTTTGAATATTTGGTTATTAGACAATTTATTGTTTAATTAATCAGTTTATTGTTTTACCAAAAAATGGAGAAATCATAAATAGCCACAATTTATTATGCAGTCCTAATCGTATTATTCTATTTCTGCCGTTTACCCGCGCTTTCATTTTTTGAATGAGTAAGTGGAACTTTTTGAATTTTTGGTTATTAGACAATTTATTATTTAATTAAACAGTTAGTTGTTGTATCAAAAATTTGAAAAATTATCAATAGCCACAATTCTGCAGTTCCAATCGTGCTTTTCTATGTCTCCGCGTTTTATTCATAAAAACAAAAGCGCGGGTAAGCGACTGTGGAAGTTTTTGAATTTTTGTTATTAGATATAATTTATTGTTTAATTAAACAGTTTATTGTTGTATCAAAAAATGAAAAAATTATCAGTAGTCAAAATTCTGCAGTCCCAATCGTACTTTTTTTATCACCGCCGTTCGCCCGTGTTTTAATCATTTTAAAAAACAAAAGCGCGGGTAAACGGTTGTGAAAATTTTTGAATTTTAGGTTATTAGACAATTTACTGTTTAATTAAACAGTTTATTGTTTTATCAAAAAATGAAGAAATTATCAATAGCTACTATTCTGAAGTCCTAATTGTGTTATTCTATCTCTGACGTTCACCCGCGCTTTATTTATTTTTAAAAACATCGTTTAAAAGTGAAAAATCTAAAAAAATATGAAAAAATTTTACTATCAGATTTGTACTTGATTTGGTACTAATTTATACGTACAAATTGATTACTCATAGATTGGGTTAAAAGCCAAGAGAACTTTTGACCAACTATAGGCTTTTCACTAATCTTAGAAGTAAGATTGTTACAATTAAATTGCACATAAATTTTCATAAAAAATATTATCTTTATACATTTTTCCAAACTTTGCCTAATATATGACCCGATTTACCCATTGTATTTCTATTGTTAGGGTATTTTTAAAAATTGTAGGTCCAAATTCATGATATATTCTTAAAGTGCATAAATTTTTACTTCAGGGATAAATTTTTTAGCCACGTATCTAAAGGGCAAGTTATTTTGTTTTGTTCATTTCATCTCCACTTCGGAGATTTTCGATATCAATTAGTTAACAAATAATTAAATTTAAAATATTTGTCATAAATAAAAATTAAAAATTTTTAAACAGCTATATGATCGAAAATTAATTCAATAGAATTCTTAACCGGAAATAGCGTTACAATTATTTTTGAAAATGAAATTTAAAACGAAAAGCGGTATACAAGAGCATTCTAGTTTAATATTTTTCTTCTTTCTTTACATACGTAAATTGCAAATAATGCACGTTCTTTATTAAAATTCAAAAAACGTAATTCAACGATAATGCAGTATAAATTCGTTAAGTTTGTAAATAATGGTGCATTCGGTGTTTGTCATTGTAAATTGAAAGATCGGTGATATATTCGATCATGAAGATTATTAAACTTATTTTTATTACTCTATTGGTTTATTCGATCAATGCTGAGTCTGAAACAGAAACTACAGTTGATGCTTTGAGAAGAATATATCACAGGTGAAAATATTATAAATTCATAAAAAAAGTTATTTTATTTAATTGTGCCTTTAAATAAATTACAGATGTTCAAATAATGAATCTATGATTTCTTGTGCGAAGCCAAAAATTATGGCTTATATAAGTGAAGCAGTAAAATTAGAAAAATTACCTATCAGTGATGATCTTACAATCATTCGTTCTCAAAATATTCCTGAAAATAGTTTTGAAGAAGCTTATTTAAGTCAAGCTGCTGCTGATCCAGAAAGAAAAGAGGCTTTAAGATCGTTAATGCTGGAAAAACTTGATGCATATTTGTCAAGTCATTATTTACAGGCAAAACTTCCTAAGGCAATTGAAAATTCAAATATTGTACCCAGATCTTTTATTGAATCAGTACCAAAAAGTATTAACGTGCCTTTAACAGATGAATCCAATGGAAATGGTGAGTTAAAAAAAGTGTAACTTTATTATTATTTTTTGTGACCAAGAAACAGCTAAAAAATTGAAATAATTAAAAACAAATGAAAATTCGTTTTCAATAAAATATTTTGCTTTTTTCGAAGTAATTTTATTAACAAAAACTCAAAACCTTAAAAGTATTTTATTAACAATCAATTAACCAATAAACTTGTTTTATTTTCAGGACGTGGTTTCGTAAAGAAGGTAATGATCCCTTTCCTCTTGGGGCTAAAGTTCAAAGCAACAGCCTTAGTACCTTTAGCACTAGCATTAATAGCTTTGAAAACATGGAAAGCTTTAACACTTGGTCTTCTTTCCTTGGTTTTGAGTGGAGCAATGTTAATATTTAAATTAACAAAACCTAAAGTTGCTTATGAAGTACTTCATTATGGACATCCACCAATTGAACATCCACCACATTGGGATGTTGCAGCACATGCACCATTTAGAGCCTATAGAAGAAGATAGAATTGTATTATAAATTATTTAATTATTATTGTTTGTTTAATTTATTTTGTGTGATGTTATTCAAAGTGCTATTTATTTTATTATTAATAAATTTGATATGAATGAATTTTTAAGATTAAATAACTGTTTTTTCTTATTTTTTGAATGTTTTACTTATAACCTTTCCTTTTGAAGCATGGATATTAAAGTTATTATTTACTAAAAAAATTCAAAAATTTAAACTCATTCCATAAATAATAGAAAGAAAAAAATCAATGTAAATATTGATATAGCAAACAAGTATTTGAAAACTATTTTTAATTTATTTTTTTCATTTTTATATGATTTTTCAAAATTTATTTAGTTAAAGTTCAAATCAATATTGCTCGAAAAGTTAATTGAAGGAAAAAATAGAAGATTCTAAATGAAGACACTGAATATATAATTTTTGTTTTTAGAACACAGTGATTTAAAAAAAAAATTAATATTATTTCATAAATATAGTAAATGATTAATAATGCTTTCATACCTGAATTTTTTTATCAGCCCAAAATGATTCAAAAAATGCCTTAAAATGTTTTTCCTTGCAAAAATATGCAATTTCATGCATAAAAATCAAAAAAAATTTCTTTAATATTTTACATTTTACGGATAACTAAAAAGAAATTTTAGAGAGAAAAGAGAAATTTTAAATTTGATAACAGTACTTAAAAGTTAGTTTATCTTAAATAGAACCTGAGAAATATTAAAAAATATTTTGCCACCCAATGTAAATTACAATGTATTAGAAAGAATTGAAGTATACCCAAAATCTAAGAAAAAAAAATTAAATTAAGAATAATAATGTTTAGAAAAAATTTTACAAAATTTAGTTAAAATTTATTAAAGTCAATGCTTTTAAGTAAATAACTCGTTATTGCATTAATTATGATTGTAATTAATTTTTGTTAATTTACATCTAAAGAAATCATTATTTCAAATTTTTACGTATAAGAAATATTACCCAACAAGCTATAATTTTCATTAAAATATAATTATAAATTCTTGATATAGTATATTTATACGGCTCGTGTCCAGAAAAGTAAAAAATAGCCCACATCGCATGTAAATTACCTTCTGAGACGAAGCCAAGGATGTTAAAATGCGATTTTAGGCATTATTTATTTATGGACAAGGGCCGTATAAAATTTTTCTACCCTGGGTGGCCGAAAAAAATGCGTTTTCTCGCCATTGACCACAAAAATAATTTTTTATCTGACTAAAAAAATATTTCGTTAACTGAATCTTGTTATATATCCAGAACTTGAAACATTGTAAAATATGTCCAAAATAAGATTATTCAACAAGATAAAATTTAGAAATTTTAGGCTAATCAAAAATTATTAATATTCTTTATTGTTTAAATATTGCAAATATATAAATAAATATACTTGAAAAACAACATATTTATGTAAAGTGGAAATATTATTTCATATTATGAAAATTTGATATTAAAAAAAAAACGTCGTAACCTAGGTCCATCACAGTAATTGATAATCCAATAAGCGTGATATACTTCAAATTATCATTTTATCATACAATCGTCAATGAATTTAAAGTAAAAAAATGTGTACATTAGATGACCCAATAAACCAATTTCAATTGTTTATGTATTAATGTAAATATCCCTACTAGAAATGCAATACGCAATATAAATAAAAGAAGAAAAAGAATCTTAATTCTTGAATGAAAAATAATAAACAGAGTGAAATTTATAATATATTTTATATTTATAAGTTATGACACTGTACATACAAATTTTGACCTATAAGAAAAATTTTTTTATTCCGGAATAATAAAAAAACGGAACTGCATATTTTTTTTATCGATATTAAAAAAGACAGAATACGTGTTGGTGTTTATTAGATCATTACGTGTCTTAAATTTTATTATTTGTAATATGTATAAGAAATGAAAGTCGTAACGGAATTTTTCAATATTTCTTGTATGCCACATCTTTTTTCTTTTTACCTTTATTTAAAATAAAACTTTTTTTGGCCGTTTTGATTTAAATCTTTAAAAATCATTTTTCTCCTTTTATCAAAAAAATTATTGCGTGAAAACAGGTCAAAAGTTTCTTTTGTGGCGAAAAAATCAGCTTGAAATTTTCTCTTGCTCCCAAGTACTTATTGCACAGTGAAAAATATTTTCATATAAAAGAACCTCGTACAAATCTTATGGAAATTGATTCTTGATCTGAAAATTTAGTGTCGTATTCATTAGGTCATTTAGAGCATGTCTGCAAGAGCAGAAAGCTCATAAACGAATAGTTTAGAATAGAAAATAAAAATAAAAATAAAAAAATGTTATTTTTTTTCTTACACTGAAAAAAAACCCACTTGCGGCAAGCGGAATTCAACTTGTAGCTAGCAGATTTTTTTTTATCTCATCAAAAGATTACAAATGACTTGAAACGTAGAAAATTAAAAAAAAATGTTTTTCCGCCTACTTGGGATATACGTGTTTCGGTATGATGAGAATTGAAAAATTTTTTTTATCTACTTTCTTTAATTTTCAAGCCCTTTTCAATTGTTTGTGAAGAAAGAAAATTCCGCTAGCCACAAGCTCAGTGTACTATTTTAATATTATTTTGATATAAGTCTTACTGTTTTAATATAAATATTGACTCATTGGTATCATTATTTTGTATAATTATCAAACGTTTGGGATAAAAATGGATTCCGTTTTAAAAATTTAGTTCTAATTACTGTAAATTATATTTTGGGCCAACATGAAACCCAGTTCTGAAAATTGATTTATGGGGAAAAATATACTCTGATGGTATAAATTAGATTCGCAATATTAACTAATAATACAAGAAAGGATGTAAATTTTTTTGGAAAACTTTTCAGCAATTAGCGGCCGATCAGATCAACTTGAAATTTTTTGCAATTTGTCAAGAAAGGTGTCAAGTTCAGAAGTAAGCAAGTTTGTTTAAGATTATTTGTTCCATAATACTGTAAAAATTGTCCAAACTATTTTTTTTTCTCCAAAATTAAAAAATATTCAATACCTTGGGAAATAGTTATTATTAAATGAATTTTTATAAAAATATTTTGGAAATGAATGTAACATTATAAAAAATGTTGGGGTAGTTGTTGCTAATTTAAGGTAAAATATTAATTTTACCTAGAGAAATCACAAAAATTCTTGATAATCTTCAACAAAAACTCATATGGGCTAAATCTGGGCACTCAAAGTGCAACTTTATAAATACTACCCATTTTTGGAGGCAGTTTTTGCTAATTTAAGGGTGAAGCCCTAATTCCTTTACAAGAAGACCCTAAAATTCGTGATCAGTGAACCAAAAAACCTATATTACACCAAATCTAGTGAAAGTCAGAAATATTACAACAAGGGGGGGGGGCTCTTTTATGACTGGAGTAAAAATAGAATTTTTGGCCATAGCTTTTTTTTTGATGAAATTTCCAATGGATTGACTATTTTTTCTAAATTTCACCTGAAAAAAAAACATAAAATATGCAATATTAAACGGTCCTATCTCCTAGCAGATGAAAGATTTAAAAAAAAAAATCGCAAAGAATTATAAAAAAGCTAAGGCTTTTTTATTTCAGGCACGATCACATATATTGCTGTTTTTTTAAATTTTTTTATGCAAAAAATGTTGATAAATGCTTCCTGGGGTCTCAAAACGTACTTATATGTCAAAAAATCGAAAATCAAAATTTCATCTATCACAATGGTTTGTCTATGAGGAACCAAAATATTTGTATAAATGAAGATTCTTTTATTCATATTATTTATTATTAAATAGAAAAACCAAAAAAATGCTCATTTGAATAAAAATTTACTATCTATAGCTTAAACACATGATATAAATTATTATAATATAAGTTAAAGTTTTAGATATATTTATATAATGTCTATTATATAATAACTATTATAAGACTTATAACAAATTTCTACCTATTTTGTGTTATTTGATTTCAAAATTTAGTTAATTATATATGCCAATTTAAGCTTTGTATCAAAACTACTTTTTTCTATCAGGCATAAGTTAGCAAAACTGGATAATTGGATTCCCAAACATTTTTTAAAAACATTAACTATATCTACACGTGAAAAAAAACTTATAACTAGTTTTTTTGTTCACACAACCTACTAGCATGGAACATTTTCACTTACAGCAGTTTTAATATTCTAGTTTTAAGATATGCTCCCTAATTATTGTAAGTACATTGTAAAAAGTAACTTTCTTAGATTTACAAAAAAAATAGAATTTTTTCGAAAAATTAGTGAATTTTCAAAAAATTTTGTAAATATTCGATAAAATTCGTAAATTTACTAAATTTAGTATATTATCGAAAAATTCGAGAATTCTTGATTTTTTTTTGTGATTTTACGAAAAAAGTTGTAAATTCACAACTATTTTTTGGAAATTTACAACTATTTTTTGTTAATATAAGAAAGTTACTTTTTACAGTGTATATGTTATTAAATTGAAATTATCCTATTAGGGTCGATTTTATGGAGAATATTTTTACTAGATTCTGGGGTCTTGGGGATCCTGTTGAACTGAAAAAATTGATCCTCGGTAATTATCATTAAAAATTAATTAAAATATTGCTCAGAGGCGATTTTATGTCTCCTACTCGAGCTGTAAAATTTTAATAAATTTTCATAATTATTAAAAGTCATAATTAATTATTTCTACTCTAGTGTCCCTAGAATCTCGTAAAAATATGCTCTATGGAATCGAGCCTTATTAACCTGATTCCATAAAACTAAAGTATTCTAGGGTCCCTAGAAGTCCCTAAATCAAAAATTATAAAATTCCCCAAATTGAAATTATCCTAAGTTCATAAACCTAAAGTATTCTAGGGTTCCTACAGGTCCCTAAATCGAAAATATTTTAAGTCCATTTGACCCCCGTTCCTTAAAAACGTCAATTTTTCACGTCCCTCTGCTGAAAGGGACTTTATCGAGTACCCCTGCCTATGAACATGTTCCATGTTAAAACTAGTAACTATAATCATTTGAAGTTTTGTTTACTATATAAAGCTTGGTTAATTTCACTATAAATTATTGATACAATTTACTAACGAAATTTGTTTACAAAACTAAAAAGTTAGTTTTTTGTTAACTCTACACTGAAAAAAAAATCCGCTTGCTGCTAGCGGAATTTTTTTTTCTTTGCAAATAATTGCAAATGACTTGAAACGTAAAGAAAATTTAAAAAAAACATTTTTTTTTTCTTTTTCCAAAATTTTCTCAAACCTCGTCATACCGATATACGCATATCCCAAGTAAACGGGAAAAAATTTTTTTTTTAATTTTCTTTACGTTTCAAGTCATTTGCAATCGTTTAACGAAAAAAAAAATTCCGCTTGCCGCAAGCGGATTTTTTTTTTCAGTGTACTAATTTTTGCTATTTAAATAACTCCTGAGAGCCTGTGTACCGAGTTCACTAAATTCTGAACCTGTGCAAAGTCAAAGCTTTTATACGTAAATTTTTATAAAAAATAAATTTTTATTTTTAAACAGGTTGATCAAAGGATCAGAATGGCTGAAACAACTACAGAATTGTATTGAGTTATCAGGAGTAATTATTGATTTAATGGATTTACAAAAATTATCAGTTGCAGTTTGTCAAGAAGATGGTTGGGACTCAAAAGCAATATATAAATTTTTTGTGTTGTACTATATTTTTTATTTTTTTGTGACATGTTTAATTATTAATTTTTGTTACATAATTTTTTGACATGTATTTTATATGATGTCTATACCTATACCTTCACAGATTTTTCAATAAATCTCTTGAAAATCACAAAATATTCTTGTTTTATGCTTTTGTATTGACATGTAATAATTTTGTATTTTGGGTAAATAAATTGAATTGAAAAAAAATAAAAAAGAAAACACTTTTTATTTTTAATGGCATAGAAATAAATATTTTCCTTTTTGCATAAATTATTTTTTATAAATTCAGAATATAAATTTCTATTCAAAACATGTCTACTAATGACGTTCACACTAAAAATGTCGGTCTATCTAATTTTGTAATACAAACATGTTAAGTTCGAGGCCTCAATATCATCCATAAGTCTATATACCTGATTAGAAAATAATAGTGGGAGTAGTTGGTAAATTTTTTAATTTTTAATTTTATTCAACATGTTACAAGTTTGTATATAAATAGTCTGTTATTTAACTGAAGTGTCATCAGTCGTCGAACCGTCGTTGTCCTTGACATTACAATTGAAAAAATATTTATTATTATTTATAGTGCAAAATTAACAAAAATTTAATAATGAAAATTTTAATTTTTTTCACTTTATTGGCATTAGCCATTGCTCAACCAACTAAATCTGATTTTTGGAAAGGTACAACAATGGACGCGATGGTGGAACAAACAAAACTTGAGTGTTCACAAAAAAATGATGAAATTGCTTGTATGAAGTACAAAGTTCTTAATCTTCTTGATCAACTTTACCGCAAGGATAACTTTAAGGTACAAAATATAATTTAGTTTTTTTAGTAAAATTTTATATTTGTTATTTATTTAAAGAAAAAAAATTTAATTAGCATAAAAATAGAACGAAAATGTTTTTATTGGTAATAAGAAAATAATTTTTAGATTTCAGAAACCGTTGAAGTAACTCGTAACTCGTACTCCATAGACGAGACATCAGGTCGTAGCAACGATGTTTCATTTTTGGAAAACTTAAAAAGTTATTTAACCACTCACGATGTAACATTCAGAATGCCTTTAGAATCAGTAGTAAAAGTAAGCTCAAGAAACATCGACGAAGATGAACTTAGTTTTAACGTTAAATTTGGCTCAGGAAGAGCAGTTGACGAAGCCCGCAGATCCAAGTTGAAAAAAGTTATCATTCCAATTTTAGTATTCGTTTTATTAAAAGCAATGACACTTATCCCATTAGCAATTGGTGTATTGGGATTAAAAGCTTGGAACGCCCTTCAATTATCCTTTTTCAGTTTTGTCGTCTCGGTTGGTCTTGCGATTTTCCAATTATGTAAAAAAATTGCAGCTGATAGTCACCACACAGCACACTTGGGACATGGACCTTGGGAGTATCAGGCAGCTCAATATCGATCATTTCCACAAATTCCAGAAATCGAATCAAGAGAGGCAGCACAAAAATTAGCTTATTCCGCGTATGCTAGCGAATAAGAATGAATGTATTATTTATTTATATTTTATTATTTATTGTAAATTATTCCTACCTCTATAATATGATGTGAAATGTTGATGAAAGAGCTATTATTATTTATTGAATAAATAAATTATTTAATTTATTAAAAAAATGAGTTATAATTTTTAAATAGCAGTTTTCCCTTTTATTTACTATAATTTATTTAAAGATTTCCAAGAATGAGAAAAGTAAGAAAAGTACAACTCTTAAAATAAAAAGTCTTCATAAACAAATCTCCAAGTAGCTAAATATAAAAAAATAGAATTTTTATGAAAAATAAATAATTTCTTTTATTGTTTTAATTTCTTAATTTTAATAATTAGAAGAGCAATCAAATTAAAATTTTTAAATACTTTAATCAATTAAAATTCTGAAAAATTATGTTTCCAATTATTTTCCATTAATATTTCAGATCAAACACAGGTGTAAATGTTTACTCATTTTTGTACGTACTTTTTATACGCATTTTTTTACTCATTTTTTCACTCATTTTTTTACGTATTTTTTTACTCATTTTTTTACGTATTTTTGTACGCATTCATTTCGTCACCCATTTTATTAAAAATCTAATTACTTTTATTTTAAAAAGTAATTAAGAATGTAATTGCGCCGTAATTATTAAAATTTTGTTTATCAAGATAAATTTACAATTTTTAAAGCACCCTTAAAACATTTCAGGACTTGTAAAATTTTTTTTCACCAACTTTTCTTTTCTTTTTTTTTTTTTAAGTTCTAAAACCTTTCACTGGAGAAATTTTGTTCTTAATTTTCAAGTTTTTTAAAAATTATGTAAAATAACTATTTTTATTATTATAAAAAATTTTGGGTATCAAGGAATCGGGTCAAATAAGGAGTATAATTAAATTAATAAAAAACAACCATTTTTTATTAAAAAAAATCAATACAATTTTATGTCTTGATGCAATTCCAAATATTTTTTCTTAATTTTTGCTGGCAAAAATAAATACAATCAAACTAACAAATTAAATTAATGGCCTTCAAGAAAGCACATACATTAAGACATCTCAGCTTTGATCATTTATAGGTGATAGGTTGAGTTTTGTCCAAACTCCTTCAAACCTGTGAATTACAGAAAAAATTTATTCAAAGTTCTACACTGAAAAAAATGAAAATAATCTTATTAATATTTTTCTTGCCGATTCAAAAATAAGTTTTATTGCCACTCACAAAGATAAATTATATGCAGCATTTAGCCGTAAAATTTATAATTTATGCGCTATATCGGACATTTTTTACTTTTACAGCCCAAGATTTATATACTAAATCTGTTTGCGCCGAAAATGTACCAGTTGCCCACAATAGGAATTTCGTGGTTATCTTTACTGGCTTTTTTAAACATTTTTATCTGCTAATTTTATTTTTTGGGTTCCTTAACCCTATTATGGTATCTGATTTTATTAAAAATTCTTTGCTTGTACAACCAAAAAAAGACTAAGAAACCAAAACAATTATCCTTCGGTTTTTTTTGCGACTGAACCGTTTTGGGTAAAAATAGGTTCCGTACTGGAGTTTAAAGACTCAAAATACATAAAAAACGTAACAGATAATTAAACGCCAGCCAAGAATAATTCTTATTGTGGGCAACGACACCGTTTTGGGTAAAAGCAGATTTCAAAATCATAAAACCGGAAATCAATCAATCAATCAATTTTGAAGATAGTAAAAAAGATTAATTAAACTTGCAAAAAGTACTTGTTCAAAATTATCTTAATAAAAATAATCAATATGAACATTTTGCACAATTTTTACAGCATTCTGAATATTTCAAGTCCAATGGCAGCATTCAGCATTTTTTAACCAAAGGCTTTATCGAACTCAGTTTCGGAAAGAACTTATATTGTTCATAAAAAATTTACAAATTATAAGAAGGCATTAAAACTTTGCAAGTAGCTTATATTTACCATTGTCAGCAAGATTCAACAATGATATAGCATATTTATACAGCGAGTATATATTTCTCAATAACAGGTTGGGTTAAAAATTTTCAAAGCGCTTGAGTTTTTAAATCCAACCTAAGATATAGAAAAGTATCTTTTCTTTTCCTAACTTGCTGTATTATCGTTGCATCTTACTCACAATAGTTAATATAAGCTTCCTGAACATTTTAAAGCCTGCTTACTATTTGTAAGTTTTTATACCAATATTGGATGCAAAATTTGCACATAAAAAAAGCTAGGGGCTGCCATTGGGATAATTGATATAGATATCAATTATCTTACTAATTTGATTTTTAATAATTACATTTTTTGTACTTGCCTTTTTGTCACTTCCTAATATAAAATAGGTCTTCAGAATGAAGAAATAAACATTAGACATCCTTGGAATCTTGATACCAATGACTCGAGCCCGAATGGGTCTCTTGGGATGCTTACGTACCTAAAAAAAATATTCAAATATTTTCAAAGCAAAGTGCATAACATTATATTTTTAAAAATTAATTAATTGCATTACCTGTTAAACTCCATATTTGACCCGATTCCTTGATACCCAAAATTTTCTATAATAATAAAAATAGTTATTTTACATAATTTTTAAAAAACTTCACAGGTGAAAATTTTAACGTAATTCAAAAATTTTGGGCTGGAAACTTCACCTAGTAGGTTTTTTGGGTCACTCTTTTCATTTTTGAAGTCCGTTTTGACCAACAACGCTTAGGTAAAGCGATATCCACCCCATTGGCATTGAAAATGATTTTTTTTTAGTTTTCAAAAATTAAAATAAGCAAACATAAAAAAATAGATATCTTACTCTATCTAGGGGATGAGATAGGAGAAGTCAAGGAATGGACTTCGGAAATGGAAATAGCGACCCAAAAAACCTAATAGGTGAAATCTCCAGCCCAAAATTTTTGAATTTAAAATACTTGTAAAATCCATCCCCTCGACCCTCCCTATTCACCCCCCAGATAAGGCGAACTTTCTGTAAATACTTAAATTTTCATTTTAACTTTTTTAAAGCGGAAAAAATCAATTTCAATGCCTAGTAACTCGCACAAAAAGAAACATAATGATTTATCATCTGATTTATCAAATGATTTACCATATGGTAAATTGACATTTAAAGTTGACAGCTGTCAATATCATTTTTCTGACATCAGATTTGAATTCAGCGACAACAAAAACATATATATGTGTGCTGCTTTCATAATCCTGATTATAAATTACCATTTGACAGCTGTTTGACAGCTGTCAACTGTCAATATCATTTTTCTGACATCAGATTTAAATTCAGCGAGAACAAGAACATATATATATGTGCTATTTTCATAAACCCCGATTATCAATTACCGTTTGACAGCTAGTTGACAGCTGTCAACTGTCAATATCATTTTTCTGACATCAGATTTAAATTCAGCGACAACAAGAACATATATATATGTGCTATTTTCATAAACCCCGATTATCAATTACCGTTTGACAGCTAGTTGACAGCTGTCAATTGTCAATATCTTTTTTCTGACATCAGATTTGAATTGAGCGACCTCAAAAACGTAAGACTATGTACTTTTATTTATCAAAAGATGCATTAAAAAAATAAAATATGACCTTTTCCAGTAGTAAATAATGTTGGGTCTGTGGAGCTTCGGAGCTTTGTGGGAGCCGAAGAAAGCATTTTGGAGCTTCGTGCCCATTGAAACTTTTGCTCAGGATGACGAAATGTACAACATAACAAAAATTCAGCCAATTCCGCCGAAACCCTAATCCCATAAGGTTTGTGCGTGGTCCTTTGTTATCTATTATAGAATATTGAATATTATATTTTCAATCCATATACCCTGCTGTATTTTACTAACTTCACTTTCCATTATGAAGCATGTAATAAGTTAATACAAAATTATTATTTAGAAAAAATTTCGTTCATAAAATATAAACATAAAGTCGTTTTTTCCTGTTTTTTGGGTCCGCCATCTTAGAAAATCGGAAAACATGTTGGGGTGAAAAAACGAAAATTTTCAGTCAAAAAAGCATGTTTTTCAACCTGAAAAACCCCCAGGTAACGTAGAAAGTCGGTTTTTCCTGTTTTTTTGGTCCGCCATCTTGGAAAATCGGAAAATATGTTGGGGTGAAAAAATGAAAATTTTCAGTCAAAAAATCGTATTTCTCAAGCTCAAAAACCCCCAGGTAACGTAGAAAGTCGTTTTTTTGGTCCGCCATCTTGGAAAATCGGAAAACATGTTGGGGTGAAAAAATGAAAATTTTCGTTTAGAAAATCGTTTTTCTCAATCTCAAAAACCCCCAGGTAACGTAGAAAGTCGTTTTTTTTGGTCCGCCATCTTGGAAACTCGGAAAACATGTTGGGGTGAAAAAATGAAAATTTTCATTCAGAAAATCGTATTTCTCAACCTCAAAAACCCCCAGGTAACGTAGAAAGTCGTTTTTTCCTGTTTTTTTTTGGTCCGCCATCTTGGAAAATCGGAAAATATGTTGGGGTGAAAAAATGTATAATTTTCATTTAGAAAATCGTTTTTCTCAACCTCGAAAATCCCCAGGTAACGTAGAAAGTCGTTTTTTCCTGTTTCTTTTGGTCCGCCATCTTGGAAAATCGGAAAATATGTTGGGGTGAAAAATGAAAATTACACCTCCAGGATATCAGCTTTTCCTAGGAGGGTCCATTTTCATCCCGAAGGTCTCTTGGAGATAAAAGAAATTATTTTAGGTCAATAATATACCTTATGGTAAATCATATGATAAATCAGATGATAAATCATATGATTTACCATATGGTAAATCATTTGATAAATCAGATGATAAATCATTATGTTTCTTTTTGTGCGAGAAGTTTTTTATATCGATCAATGAAAGTTTATACAGAACCCGATCACAACCGAAAAAAACCGACCGTAAGTTATTAGTTCGCACAAATAACGTCAACGGAGCTCATAGTTCCATAGAACGCTCTGTTGCTCAAACCATCAAGACGAGAAACAATTCAGTTAAGTAGTGAAACTCAAACCATCAAGAGAAACAATTCAGTAGTGAAAAGTTAAAAGTTTACTATTGTTGAATCTAAATTAATCAATACAATTAATGGATAATTGCTTTAAAAGAAGTAAGTCAATATTTATCAATAAAAAAAAAAAATAGTTAAACATTTAAAGTATAAAAAACAATTAAGAAAAAACTAGAGACCCTAACCAAAAAATATGCATATAAATATTTTTTTTTATACGAAAATAAAAAAATTATAAAAATAGTAAAATTTAGGTTTTATTGTTTAAACAACGAAGCCATTTTTGTTTTGTTATAAACTAAAGTATTATGATGCTTGTCATTACCTACGTACCAACTTGTGTTTATGAAATTCTGAAAATTTGAATGTTTTTGGTTTCAAGTATTTATATATTATAATGTAAATTTTTTTTGTCGTTTTCGGTTTTTAAAGAAGGTAAAATAGTTATATTAAATAAATAAATTGTGCCAACTTGAAATAAAAATTTTGCAAATCATGAGCGTGATTTTTTACTAAAAAATTATAGAAAAGATAATAAAAATTAATAATCAATATGATGTAAACATTGCAATACAAACATTTTTCTGTAAATTTTTTTAAAAAATCAATGATTTTGAATTCTTTTATATTTAATGAAGTATACTTTGGGATTTTTTTGGACAAATATTTCAACAATAATAGATCAAAAATTCTTTTCATATAACATTACTTGCACTTACTCTATCAGTTTTACGCATTTCTTGAACACCCCTAAAAGTATTATAATAATTTAAATTTTAAAATTAATGTTGTAATAACTTTTAAAAATTATATTAATAAACAGACATTTTTTTGTTAAAATTACTTAGAATTTTCATCTTTTTTTTAACATGGGACATGTTCATTGGATAGGGTATTTGAAAAAGTTTGGCTCGGCAGGGGTGGAGGGGGGTGAAATGGACTTAAAATATTTTCGATTTAGGGACTTAGAATAATTTGAAATAGGAAGTGATCAGGCTTTGAAAAACAAACCCTGATCAGGCCCTAATTACAATAACAACTTAGAATACTTTAAGTTTATGGACTTAGAGTAGTTACACAAACCGGTTATAAATTATTAAATTATATTTTATTAACCATTTTAATGAATATATGTCACGTTTTCTTTAAATTAAAAATTAACAAAATATTTATTTGAATTTCAAATTAAACGATTCCAATTTAATTATACTCAATTTTTATATTACTACTTTTTGTCACGGTATCTTAAAAAAATTATATATAATTATATTTAAAAAAGTTATATGAAATAAAAAATTAGAATTAATGATTTAACTGATTTATTTTGTCATTAAAAGTATTATTTTTATGGATGCATTTATATTTTTATTTACAGGTATATTAGAATTAAATCTACTATATAAAGAATGTCAGGCCAACCCGAAAAAATAAGAAAAAAAGAAAAATGCGCTCTCTGCAAGGCAATACTTTTTTCGTGCAAGTATTGTAACAAGAAATTTATAAAGAAATGGAAACTAATTATACATACAAGAATTCATACTGGTGAAAGACCCTACAAATGTAAATATTGTGATAAAAGTTTTTCTGATAAAAGTAACTGTAATGCACATGAAAAAATTCACACTGGTGCCAGCATGTTACAATGTAACTTTTGCAAGAGAAAATTTATTAAAAAACAAACCCTAATGGCTCATATTAGGATTCATACAGGTGACAGACCATATAAATGTCATCTTTGTTATAAAGCTTTTAGGACTAAGGGAAACTATAACCATCATTTTTTAATTTATTCTGGTGTCAAGAAATTTTAATGCGATATTTGCAAGAAGTGTTTCTTTTATAAATCGACTTTAAGAAGTCATGTAAGTACTCACACTAGAGAAAGACCCTACAAATGTAAATATTGTGAAAAAAATTTTATGCGTGAAAGTTCTTATATGAATCATAAGAAAATCCATTCTAGTGCCGAAAAATTTAAATGCAACTATTGCAACAAAATATTTAATTATAAATCGCGTTTAATACATCATTTTAATAAACAAAAAAGCTGTAAAAAAATTATATCAGTAAAGGAATGCTTTATTAATTTAAAAAAATGCGATGATATAATTTTTTCATACAATAATAATGAATGTGTTGAAAGTGGCATTGAGCAAATAATAGACTTGCCTGAAGTTTTTAATGTTATTGATTCAGATAATGATGATTCAAAAAATGATATTAATGAATTAAAAAATAGTGAAGTACCAGTAATAATAGACTTGCCTGAAGTTTTTGATGTTATTGATTCAGATAATGATGATTCAAAAAATGAAATTAATGAATTAAAAAATAGTGAAGTACCAGTAATAATAGACTTGCCTGAAGTTTTTGATGTTATTGATTCAGATAATGATGATTCAAAAAATGAAATTAAAGAATTGAAAAATAGTGAAGTACCTTTAACAGAAGGTTCTGAAATTTTTGTTTTAAAAGAAAGTATAAAAAATGAAAATAATAAGTCATTCTTAAAAAATTTAATAAAAGAAGAGCTTCGTGAAGTTCTCAAGGACTTTAAAAATGATTTAATTGCTGAATTAAAACAATAAAACTGTTCACATATAAATTTGTTTTTTGTTTTGGAAAAAATTTGCTTAAAAAAAATAACTTTTGCAAAAAAAATATTTTTTTTTAGTTTTTTAAAAGAAATTTAGTTTAATTTCGTAGTTTCTTAAATGAATATTTTTATTTTGTTTTTGAATTTAAAAATTAAGAAATTTAATTTTTAAATATAACTTTTTTTTGTTTTATAGAATATTGCTTTACGAGATTGTTTATAACTTTCGGAATTGCCTTATTATTGTCGCAAGAAAATCATTTTTATAAATTCTTAGAACCATTTTTGATTAAATAAAATTCAGATGAGTGGTCAATAAGAAAACACAAATGAAATTTATTTTTACTTTTTGCAAATTCGTCATTTTCTTTTCAGATAATAATTTTTCTTTTATTTTTTATATAAATTAGTCCCAAACAAAATAATATTATAAATTAGGACTCCTATCTTGAATATACATTATAATTTTGTCTTTTTCAAACCTTTGTCTAAAAATCTTAATGTAATTAATTAGTTTCTTTATCAGTCTTCAGTTAGGTTTATTAAAAAAAACCGAAAAAATAATAAAAATTGTATTTTTTTACCCAGAGTTTTTAATTAAAAATTAAAAGCTCATGTCTTTGAAAAAAAAAGTTTTACTGAAATTAAATAATTTATGTTTTGTTTTTACTGAAGAAAGTAAACTAGAACTAGAACCGAAACTCAACGAGAAACTGAAATTCGTTAATTGAATGTTTATGTGGAAATTTTGCATACAGATAATGAGTTATCAAAAATCATGTAAAAATAACTAAATAAATAAATAATATTCATAAAATTCTATTACTATAATTTTTTGTCTTTTATTTCTGTTTTAAAAAGACCAATATGATTCTTTTGACCAATATTTTCCTTGCATGAAAATCTACTTCAATGATATTCTTTAAAATTTTTTTGACTTTTTCAAATTTTATTTAAAATTCTTGAAATTTCAACTATAAAAAAAATCTTATTTTCAAATTTTCGTTGAAGTTAATAAGCAAACTATTACTTTAAGTGGGGAAACTCTGAGATTTTTGTGTTTTTAAGTCCAGTTTGTTGTTTGCTGTTCTTAAAGAAGAACTGTAAATGAGCGTCCAAACTGATGCAAGAACCAGTAATCTTGAAAAAAGTAAAACAAATCACCAGAACATGTTTAATCAGAGATTATAATATTAATCTCTGGTCAGATATAGGTTATTTAGGCATATTCCGAGTTTACTTATTTAGTTTTATATTTAAATTATTTGCGGACAAGGCTAAGAGAGACAGAATATAACTAAACGTTGTACAGTAAGGAGCATTTTATATTTAATAAAGATAAACTTTTTTATAATTAAATAACCTGCGTTATTATTTATTACGTTAGTACATTTGGCGACGAGGATAAAAATAGAATTAAAAAGTAAAAGTTATTAAATGGAATTTGAAACAGAGCCGCAAAGATTAGCTAGAGAGGCAGAGCAAAGGAGGTTAGCTGAAGAACAAAGGAGGTTAGCCGAAGAGGAAGAGCAAAGGAGGTTAGAAGCAGCGCGTGTTTTACAAATTATGCAAGGACAAAATAATCAGCAGGGAGGCGGACAAAATGGTTTATAAAATAATCAACAAGGTAATTGGCCAGCCCAAAATGTGAATGTGCATACTGGCATAGGATCATTACAAGAATTTAACGAAGAAGAAGATTGGAATTTATATGAAGAGATGTTAGAACAATATTTTGTAGCGAATTATGTGGACGAAAACAGGAAAGTATCAGTGCTCCTTACATTAATTGGACAAACAGTGTATAAAACAGTGAGAGAATTATGTGATCCGGTGTTACCTAAAAATAAATCTTATGACGAATTGTGTGTAATTCTAAGAAATCAGTTTTCGCCTCGATTTGCAACATTTAAAGAAAGAAAAGAATTCTACGAATTAAAGCAAAAAGAGGGGGAGACAGTAAATCAGTGGTATGTAAGAGTAAAAAGTAAAGCAAGAAATTGTAGTTTTGCACAACAATTGGACATGCAAGTTAAAGATAAGTTTGTTACGGGATTATGCGCGGGAAGAATTTTGGATAAAATGTGTGAGGAGGATCATAATAAGTCTTTGAGAGAATTAGTGGTGGTGGCACAAAATAAAGAAGCGGCAATGAAAGCTTCATCGGCGTTCAACAAGGGGGCGCAAGCAAATGGAACAGTAGCAGAAGTTAATAAAATAAGCAACTATAAGAAAAATGCGAACGCAAGCGCAAATAGTCAGAGGGCGTCAACGTATAAGAGAGAGGAAAGAAATGATAGTAAAGGAGGGGAGCAGCAGAAGAAAGCAACGTGCAGTCACTGCGGAGGAACAAATCATAATTTTTAGGCTTGCAGATATAAAGAATTTAAATGTAGAAGTTGTAAAAAAATTGGGCACTTGGAAAGAGTGTGTAAAAATAAAGTGGATAATAATAACTATGTTGAACAGAACGAGTATGAGGTATCGGTAGACTATGTGAGAGTAAGAGGAGAAGATGATATTTTTTGTATAAGGGAAAAAGATTCAGTGCCGCCAATAGAAGTAATGGTAAAGATTGAAGGTAATGATGTGAACATGCAAGTCGATTCAGGATCTGGAGCTTCGATCATTCCTTTTAATTTATATGAAAAGATGTTATTTAAAAGAAAAATTGGGAGCACAAATAGAATTTTAAAGACGTATAGTGGTGATAGAATGTACCCAGTTGGAGAGGTATGTGTAGAAATTAAATTGAATAATAAAAAAGCATTGTGTAAATTGGTCGTAGTGAAAGAAAACGGTGTACCACTCATGGGAAGAGACGTGATGAGGCTGTTAGGTTTAGAGATATCTGGAGTGAATAACGTGATGAATTTACAAGCAACAGCGGTGGTTAGTGAGTTGGTAAAGAAAGATGAACAACTATTCGACGGAAAATTAGGCTGTTACACTGGAGGAGTAATAGATTTCAAAATTGACAGTTCGGTAAGGCCTATTTTCTGTAAGCCAAGGCCAATGCCTTTCGCCTTTAAGAAAGAAGTGAAAGAGGTTATAAATAGACTGGTTAATGAAGGAGTTCTAAAGTTGGTACCAGACAACGCATGGGGTACTCCATTGGTGCCCATGCTAAGGTCGAATGGTAAGATTTGAATCTGTACTAACTACAAGCTAACAATAAATAGATTTTTAGAGAATAACAAATATCCAATACCAAGAATAGAAGAATTATATAATAAGTTGCAAGGAGGAAAAAAATTTACAAAATTGGACATGAGTAATGCTTATAACCAAATTCCAGTGTCAGCAGAAACAGCTAAGTTATTGGCATGGAGTACACATAGAGGAATATATTTATGCAATAGATTAAGTTTTGGAGTTAAACCAGCTGTAGGAATATTCCAGGAGATAATGGAAAAAATATTGCAAGGTATTGATGGAGTAGTTAATTTCTTAGATGATATTGTAGTAACTGGAAGAAATGATAAAGAGCACTTGAAAAATTTAGAAACTGTATTCAAAAGATTGAGTGCAGCCGGATTAAAATTAAGGTTTGAAAAAAGTGAATTGTTTAAAGAAGAAATTTATTATGTAGGACACATGATAAATAGTGAAGGGTTGCACAAGGACCCGGAAAAAGTAAGAGCAATAAAAGATTTGCCAAGACCAGCGAATGTGGATGATACTAGAGCTTTTTTAGGTATGATAAACTATTATGGAAAATTTGTTCCAAATTTAGCTACTATGATGGCGCCGTTATATGAATTGTTAAAAAAAGATGTAAAATTTAAATGGACAGAAGATTGTGAGAAAGCGTTCCAAGAAATTAAAGAAGAATTATTGTCAGATAGGAATTTGATGCATTACAATCCGGATCTTCAGGTGAAATTATGTTGTGATGCGTCAAATGTAGGAATTGGAGCAGTGTTGATACATAGGTTTTCTGATGGAACAGAAAAACCTATAAGTTATGCATCGAGGACCTTGACAGGTACAGAAAAAATTTATTCAGTTATACATAAAGAGGCACTAGCTATTTATTGGGGAGTAGACAAATTTAGCCAGTATTTATTAGGAAGGAAGTTTATATTATGTAGTGACCATGAGCCTTTGAAAGCAATTTTTGGAGCAGAAAAAGGAATTCCGCAAATGGCAGCAGCTCGAATGCAGAGATGGGATTTCTTTTTAAGTGGTTTTGACTATGAATTAGAGTATATTAAAGGAAAATTAAATGGAGCAGTAGATGGTTTGTCAAGGTTACCGGTCAAGAACGCAGAAAGAAAAAAGGTGGAGTCAGTAGATTATGTAAATTTTTTTGAAACAGAAAGCTGGCCAATAACAAGAGCGGATATAATAAGGGAAACAAGAAAGGATCCAGAAGTATCTAAGGTATACACTGGAACCCCACTGATCCGAAGTAATAGAGGGATGCGCCAGTACGGATTAACGAAAATTCGGATTAGCCGGAATTTCCAAAATCCTCAAAAAAATAATAAACTGTAAATTATAAGTTAAATACGTTGTGTATAGACAAAGAAGTTAATAAATCAATAAGCCTGGGTGTCTAATAGACAGTTATTAAATCTTTTTTTTGGTTTTTTTGTACGTAGACGTCTACGAGTACGATTAAAACTTTTAGTAAATTAATTTTAATCTTTATTTATTTATATTTTTTTTTTAGTCAAAAATTTTAATTGCTCAAACCCCCTCTCTGATATTTTAGAACCCAATCACTGCACGCGCTTACTTCCACTTATAGCTATATATACATTTTGATTTCCTCTACTTGTAACATTCAACTTTGAAGCAACAATTTGACTAGAACAACTATTTTTCAAACTGTCTTTTTCAAGACAATTTTTATTGCAATAAACAATACATCTAATTTATAAACGTTAGCTGGTGAATTTGGAGTTGGGGCTTCAACAATCACTGACTGGAAGAAAAACAGAAGCAAAATTGAATCTTTTGTTCAATCATCTTCAGAAGGTCCATTAAAAATTCGTTAAACTACGAAACCTTCTAAATTAGCTGACCTTGACAAGGCTGTGTATATTTGGTTTTGTCAAGAAAGACTTCGAGGAAGTCCTATAACTGGTCCCATGGTACAATAAAAAGCAATCGAAATGAATAAAAAGCTAAATGGGGATGCTAAATTTTCTGCAAGTCAAGGTTGGCTTGATCGCTGGAAAAAAAGACATGGAGTTCGACAGCTAACAATATCAGGTGAAAGCGCTTCTGCAGATACTGCAGCAGCAACAAAATTTGTAGAAAGTTTTTCAGAAAAATTAGAAGGAATATCACCTTAACAAGTTTATAATGCTGATGAGATGGGCCTGGCATTTAAGCAAATGCCCTCAAAATCTCTTGCTTCGAAAGAAGAAAAACGAGCTCCAGGAATAAAAATGAATAAACAACGCTTAACAGTTATGGCTTGCAGCAATACTACGGGTAATCATAAGTTACCACTATTGGTAATTGGAAAATCAGCTAAGCCACATGCTTTCAAAGGATTGAATTTAAAATCATTTCCAGCTAAATATACAAATCAAAGAAGAGCTTGGATGGATCGCCAAATTTTTTATAATTGGTTTCATGAAACCTTTGTTCCAGCAGTCACAAAATTTAATAAGGAGAACGATTTGCCACAAAGAGCTTTGCTTATTATTTATAATGCTCCATGCCATCCAGATGAAAGTGAACTAGTCGTTGAAGATCTGAAAACTATATTTTTACCACCATATGTAACATCAATATTGCAACCTATGGACCAACAGGTACTGCAACAGATTAAACGTCAATACAAAAAAAAACTTCTGCAAAAAATTGTAAAGGAAGGCAATGGAATTTCCATCACCGAAAAACTGAAAAAGGTAACTGTCAAGGATGTTATTTTCTGGGTTGCAGAAGCTTGAAACAATATTTCTGAAAACTGTATTAAAAAATCTTGGAAAAAATTATGGCCATCTTTATGTTATGAAGAAATTCCTACTGTTGAATTTGATGTCAATGAGTATCTGGAACTTATTCATGAAATTCCAGGATGTGAAGAAGATAATAAAGTTGACCTTCATGAATTGTTGTGCTCAAAAGATTACGAACAGGATCTTTATTCAACTGACGAAATCTTATCTATGATCGAAAACAACGAAGAAGAACCAGATTCAGATACAGACTCAGATTCAAATGACATAGGTGTTGTTACCCATGCAGAAGCAGCTTCAGCAATGGAAATTGCTTTAAGGTATATAGAGCAACATGAGGATTCTACTGCAATTGACGTTATGTTTATGGAAAGATGGAGAACAGTAGCAGCAACTAGTCGATACAAATCACAAAAACAAAAAAAATTAACTGACTTTTTTATCAATGAAAGTTAACAACAATTTCTAAAAATTATAATCGGCCCTTTTCAGGGCCACCAAAAATTATAAAACGTTGAACATACGCTTATTTTTTTAATTAAAAAAAATAAATAATGCTAAAATAATAAAACCTTAATTTGCCCTTTTCAGAGCCACAAAAATTTTTAAAACGTTGAAAAAATGTTATTATTCTGAGTAAAATAAATTTTTAATTTTAAAAATTAAAAATTTAATTTGAAAAAATACATAATAAAAATTTTTTTTTTTTGTAAAATCCCCATTCGGATTAAGCGGACTTTCGGATCATTGGATTTCGGATCAGCAGGGTTCCAGTGTATTACTATACTGTTACAAGTTGGCCAGATAAAGAAGATAAGTTAGAAGAAATTTTGAAGCCATACAAATACAGAGCGGAGGAGCTGTATGTAGAGAAAGAAGTGCTATTATGGGGATATAGAGTAATAATTCCCAGTAAGTTAAGACAGCAATTGCAAATTGTTAAAGGAGCTGCATTCCACACATTTAGGAGCTAGCAAAATGAAGGCAACGACGCGCCAGTACTTTTGGTGGCCAAAACTGGACAGCGAGATAGAAGAATTTTCAAGAAGATGTGAAGCTTGTAGAGTGTATGCACAGAATCCAAATAAGGCACAATTAATAAAATTCGAGGAGGCAAGGGCCGTGTTGGAAAGAATACATATTGATTTTCTCGGTCCAATAAAAAAAGAAGTGTATATGATTATAAAAGATGCGTATTCAAAATGGCCAGAGGTATATAAAATGACAGGTATGTCGGCGGAAGAAACGGTGTTAAAAATGAGAGATTTTGTAGCAAGGTATGGAATCCCGAAAAAAGTAATAACAGACAATGGAACGCAGTTTGTGTCGTGGATATTTGAAGAGTTTTGCAGCAGAAATGGGATTAAACATGTTACAACAGCCCCGGCTCACCCATCGACAAATGGACTAGCTGAAAATGCGGTAAAAGATTTTAAGATGGGGTTTAAAAAAGCATTAGAAGATTTTAAATTAGGCCTAAATGCAGCTTTGGAGGATGGTTTGTCAGCAAGAGAGGATGATAAGTTAGTAATCAGTAGATATTTATTTGCTTACAGAAATGCACCTCATTCATTTACGGGAGAAAAACCTGCGGAAAGAATGATGGGAAGGAAGTTAAGGACAAGGTTCGATGTAATGAAAGAAAATCAGCAAGAAGAAAAATCTGCTGAAAGGCAAGTAAAAAATTATGCTGGTAAAAGAGAATTAGTATTAGCTGTGGGAGATTTAGTTTTTGCAAAAGATCTAAGAAGTTTGGGTAAAAGTATTTGGGCAAAAGCCAAAATTACTAAAATCTTAGGGCCAAGAATGTATGAAAGTCAGCTACTGGATGGAAGTAAATTAAATTGGAGAAGACACTTAGATCAGTTATCAAAATATGAAGGACAAGAAGAGTATAAGAATAGAGAAGTTGTTAAAAATGCAGTAGAAATAAATATTGAGGAGCCTAAAGGAGATGTAGAAATTATAGGTAATCAAAATAATATTTCAAAAAGTTTAAACGAACCAGTTCAAGGGAATGGTGAAAGAGAAGAAAATAGACCAGAAGGAAGAGAAATATCAGAATTTGTGGAAGAAGGAGAAGAAAGGATGCAGAGAGTAGAAGAAAAAGTTGTTGACAGAGTAAAAACACCAAGAAGAGAATTACCAAGTTTAAATATAAATGAAAGACCAAAAAGAGTAATTAGAGCACCTGTTAGATTAGATCTGTGATTAGAGTAGATAAGTGAAATTTAGTTAAGGTTAAAAACAATTAAATTAAGTGAACTTTAAAATAAAAATAAGATTTAAAATGTATTAGTAAAATAAGTTGAATAAGAATGTAAAATATTGTACTGTAGAGAAAGAAAAAAAAAGAGAATGTTGTTGCAATATCAAAGGTTAAAAGATAGTTAGAGGGGAGGAATGTAGAGTATTGGAGTGTTGGCATGAATGCGTGTGCGCATGCGTGAGATACGTGTGTGTGTGTGCATTGCGGACAAGGCTAAGAGAGACAGAATATAACTAAACGTTGTACAGTAAGGAGCATTTTATATTTAATAAAGATAAACCTTTTTATAATTAAATAACCTGCGTTATTATTTATTACGTTATTACATATTTAAAAAAATTAAAACATTTATTAATATAAAAATAACTTAAAAATAAACTTGGAAAATTTTGTGTACATGGTCTGTTTTATTACCTTTATATATTATACAACAATTTATTCTAAAGTTTTCTGAAAAGCATGCCTTAATTATAATTCAAAATGAACGAGGAAAAATAATTCAGACAACAGAATTCTGTTTGCCACAACTGGAATTCCGTTAGCCGCAACCGGAATTTTTTTTTTCAATGTATTGTTTATTCTGGTAATACTAAATTTATGAATAATGATTGTCTGTAACTTAGGTTTTACAGGAATCGGTGGGACAAAACCAACCCATGTAATCAAGGCTGCGATGTAACTTCGTGTTAATGTATTGCAGGCTAATTTATGAATATAAATATTCTTTTCAGAAAAAAATTTCAAATATGGTTTGAATTAATATCAAGACATAAAACTGTATATAAATTTGTTTTTTTTAAATAAAAAAATTAAAATTTTTATTTCATGAATTTAATTTTACCTTTTATTATTTAACCAAAGTCCTCGATACCCAAGTAGTGTAGTTTACTAAAATATTATTTTTAAAGTACTAAAATTTAAGTTAGAATATTATAAAGTATTTAAAAAATTTTAAAAAGTTTCAAAACATAAGAAAAAGAAAATTAAAGTTGTTGAAAAAAAAAATTAAAATAAAAAAAATTACAAGCCCCTATAAAATTTTAAAGACGTTTGAAAAAAACTTTTATAACTTAAAAAAAAAAGAAAAAAATAATAAATAGGAAAAAAATTACAAGTACCGAAAAAATTTAAAGTCTTTTTATAGGGGTAAATTTATACTCATAGCAAAGATTTTTGTGATTATAACTCAATTTCATGCTCAATTACTCTTTTTTGCAAGAGTAATTAAAGTTTTTAAAAAAAATAACCTAAAACGAAATGGCTACGTACCTGGATACGTATCTAGTTACGTATCTAGATACGTTAAAATTTTCACTTGTGTATGTATTTTTTGTGAACAGAAAAGTTTTCATCTTTTAACCCATTAGCGATTAATGAACTATCCAGGGACAATTTAATATTTTTATATGAAAAAATGAATACTTTGAGCTAAAAATGTCACCTAGTAGGTTTTTTGGGTCGCTATTTCCATTTCCGAAGTCCATTTTCACCTAAAACCCCAAGGTAAGGAGGTATCAACCTCTAAAGTAGGGTAAGTTTTACAAAATGTTTTGAAATGTTTATTTACGTGATAAAAAACTTACTAGGCATTGAAATTGGTTTTTTCCGCTTTAAAAAAGTTAAAAAATGAAAATTTAAGTATTTACAGAAAATTAACCTTACCTGTGGGGGTGAATAGAGGGAGGGAGAAGGGGGTGGATTTTACAAGTATTTGAAATTCAAAAATTTTGGGCTGTAAACTTCACCTAGTAGGTTTTTTGGGTCACTCTTTTCATTTTTGAAGTCCGTTTTGACCAACAACGCTTAGGTAAAGCGATATCCACCCCATAGGCATTGAAAATGATTTTTTTTTAGTTTTCAAAAATTAAAATAAGCAAACATAAAAAAATAGATATCTTACTCTATCTAGGGGATGAGATAGGAGAAGTCAAGGAATGGACTTCGGAAATGGAAATAGCGACCCAAAAAACCTCATAGGTGAAATCTCTAGCCCAAAATTTTTGAATTTAAAATACTTGTAAAATCCATCCCCTCGACCCTCCCTATTCACCCCCCAGATAAGGTGAACTTTCTGTAAATACTTAAATTTTCATTTTAACTTTTCTAAAGCGGGAAAAATCAATTTCAATGCCTAGTAAGTTTTTTATATCGATCAATGAAAGTTTATACAGAACCCGATCACAACCGAAAAAAACCGACCGTAAGTTATTCGTTCGCACAAATAACGTCAACGAAGCTCATAGTTCCATAGAATGCTCCGTTACTCAAACCATCAAGAGAAACAATTCAGTAGTGAAAAGTTAAAAGTTTACTATTGTTGAATCTAAATTAATCAATACAATTAATGGAAGTCAATTAATAATTTATCATCGCTTCTATAAAAACGTTTATTGGTCAATATTAGGTAAGATTTATTATAAACCATTCATTATAATATTTTACTTTATTTTTATTCTTAAGTATAATATTTCCGACTTCTAATTGCTTTAAAAGAAGTAAGTCAATAATTATCAATAAAAAAAAAAATAGTTTCAACATTTAAAGTATAAAAAACAATTAAGAAAAAACTAGAGACCCCAACCAAAAAATATGCATATAAATATTTTTTTTTATACGAAAATAAAAAAATTATAAAAATAGTAAAATTTAGGTTTTATTGTTCAAACAACGAAGCCATTTTTGTTTTGTTATAAACTAAAGTGTTATGATGCTTGTCATGAACTACGTACCAACTTGTGTTTATGAAATTCTGAAAATTTGAATGTTTTTGGTTTCAAGTATTTATATATTATAAAGTAAATTTTTTTGTCGTTTTCGGTTTTTAAAGAAGGTAAAATAGTTATATTAAATAAATAAATTGTGCCAACTTGAAATAAAAATTTTGCAAATCATGAGCGTGATTTTTTACTAAAAAATTATAGAAAAGATAATAAAAATTAATAATCAATATGATGTAAACATTGCAATACAAACATTTTTCTGTAAATTTTTTTAAAAAATCAATGATTTTGAATTCTTTTATATTTAATGAAGTATACTTTGGGATTTTTTTGGACAAATATTTCAACAATAATAGATCAAAAATTCTTTTCATATAACATTACTTGCACTTACTCTATCAATTTTACGCATTTCTTGAACACCCCTAAAAGTATTATAACAATTTAAATTTTAAAATTAATGTTGTAATAACTTTTAAAAATTATATTAATAAACAGTTATTTTTTTGTTAAAATTACTTAGAATTTTCATCATTTTTTTAACATGGGACATGTTCATTGGATGGGGTATTTGAAAAAGTTTGGTTCGGCAGGGGCATTTTTTTCTTAAAAAAATTATAT
The DNA here is from genome assembly GCA_022575985.1 of Anagrus nilaparvatae. Lineage (NCBI taxonomy): Eukaryota > Metazoa > Arthropoda > Insecta > Hymenoptera > Mymaridae > Anagrus > Anagrus nilaparvatae. Next base: position 2,643,324 of record JAKSXM010000239.1, read on the forward strand.
ATAATTATATTTAAAAAAGTTATATGAAATAAAAAATTGAATTAATGATTTAACTGATTTATTTTGTCATTAAAAGTATTATTTTTATGGATGCATTTATATTTTTATTTACAGGTATATTAGAATTCAATCTACTACATAAAGAATGTCAGGCCAACCCGAAAAATTAAGAAAAAAAGAAAAATGCGCTCTCTGCAAGGCAATACTTTTTTCGTGCAATTATTGTAACAAGAAATTTATAAAGAAATGGAAACTAATTATACATACAAGAATTCATACTGGTGAAAGACCCTACAAATGTAAATATTGTGATAAAAGTTTTTCTGATAAAAGTAACTGTAATGCACATGAAAAAATTCACACTGGTGCCAGCATGTTACAATGTAACTTTTGCAAGAGAAAATTTATTAAAAAACAAACCCTAATAGCTCATATTAGGATTCATACAGGTGACAGACCATATAAATGTCATCTTTGTTATAAAGCTTTTAGGACTAAGGGATACTATAACCATCATTTTTTAATTCATTCTGGTGTCAAGAAATTTGAATGCGATGTTTGCAAGAAGTGTTTCTTTTATAAATCGACTTTAAAAAGTCATGTAAGTACTCACACTAGAGAAAGACCCTATAAATGTAAATATTGTGAAAAAAATTTTATGCTTGAAAGTTCTTATATGAATCATAAGAAAATCCATTCTAGTGCAGAAAAATTTAAATGCAACTATTGCAACAAAATATTTAATTATAAATCGCGTTTAATACATTATTTTAATAAAAAAAAAGCTGTAAAAAAATTATATCAGTAAAGGAATGCTTTATTAATTTAAAAAAATGCGATGATATAATTTTTTCATACAATAATAATGAATGTGTTGAGAGTGGCATTGAGCAAATAATAGACTTGCCTGAAGTTTTTGATGTTATTGATTCAGATAATGATGATTCAAAAAATGAAATTAATGAATTAAAAAATAGTGAAGTGCCAGTAATAATAGACTTGCCTGAAGTTTTTGATGTTATTGATTCAGATAATGATGATTCAAAAAATGAAATTAATGAATTAAAAAATAGTGAAGTACCAGTAATAATAGACTTGCCTGAAGTTTTTGATGTTATTGATTCAGATAATGATGATTCAAAAAATGAAATTAAAGAATTAAAAAATAGTGAAGTACCTTTAGCAGAAGATTCTGAAATTTTTGTTTTAAAAGAAAGTATAAAAAATGAAAATAATAAGTCATTCTTAAAAAATTTAATAAAAGAAGAGCTTCGTGAAGTTCTCAAGGACTTTAAAAATGATTTAATTGCTGAATTAAAACAATAAAACTGTTCACATATAAATTTGTTTTTTGTTTTGGAAAAAATTTGCTTAAAAAAAATAACTTTTGCAAAAAAAATATTTTTTTTTAGTTTTTTAAAAGAAATTTAGTTTAATTTCGTAGTTTCTTAAATGAATATTTTTATTTTTTTTTTTGAATTTAAAAATTAAGAAATTTAATTTTTAAATATAACTTTATTTTGTTTTATAGAATATTGCTTTACGAGTTTGTTTATAACTTTCGGAATTGCCTTATTATTGTCGCAAGAAAATCATTTTCTTAGTACCTTAGTAATTCTTAGAACCATTTTTGATTAAATAAAATTCAGATGAGTGGTCAATAAGAAAACACAAATGAAATTTATTTTTACTTTTTGCAAATTCGTCATTTTCTTTTCAGATAATAATTTTTCTTTTATTTTTTATATAAATTAGTCCCAAACAAAATAATATTATAAATTAGGACTCCTATCTTGAATATACATTATAATTTTGTCTTTTTCAAACCTTTGTCTAAAAATCTTAATGTAATTAATTAGTTTCTTTATCAGTCTTTAGTTAGGTTTATTAAAAAAAACCGAAAAAATAATAAAAATTGTATTTTTTTACCCAGAGTTTTTAATTGAAAATTAAAAGCTTATGTCTTTGAAAAAAAAAGTTTTACTGAAATTAAATAATTTATGTTTTGTTTTAACTGAAGAAAGTAAACTAGAACTAGAACCGAAACTCAACGAGAAACTGAAATTCGTTAATTGAATGTTTATGTGGAAATTTTGCATACTGATAATGAGTTATCAAAAATCATGTAAAAATAACTAAATAAATAAATAATATTCATAAAATTCTATTACTATAATTTTTTGTCTTTTATTTCTGTTTTAAAAAGACCGATATGATTCTTTTGACCAATATTTTCCTTGCATGAAAATCTACTTCAATGATATTCTTTAAAATTTTTTTGACTTTTTCAGTGTTTTATTTAAAATTCTTGAAATTTCAACTATAAAAAAAATCTTATTTTTATTTCTTTGTAATTGAAAGTCAAATTTTCGTTGAAGTTAATAAGCAAACTATTACTTTAAGTGGGGAAACTCTGAGATTTTTGTGTTTTTAAGTCCAGTTTGTTGTTTGCTGTTCTCAAAGAAGAACTGTAAATGATCATCCAAACTGATGCAAGAACCAGTAATCTTGAAAAAAGTAAAACAAATCACCAGAACATGTTTAATCAGTGATTATAATATTAATCTCTGGTCAGATATAGGTTAATTAGGCATATTCCGAGTTTACTTATTTAGTTTTATATTTAAATTATTTATAACAGTTGTACCTATTTAAAAAAATTAAAACATTTATTAATGTAAAAATAACTTAAAAATAAACTTGGAAAATTTTGTGTACATGGTCTCTTTTATTACCTTTATATATTATACAACAAATTATTCTAAAGTTTTCTGAAAAGCATGCCTTAATTATAATTCAAAATGAACGAGGAAAAATAATTCAGACAACAGAATTCTGTCTGCCACAACTGGAATTCCGTTAGCCGCAACCGGAATTTTTTTTTTCAATGTATTGTTTATTCTGGTAATACTAAATTTATGAATAATGATTGTCTGTAATTTAGGTTTTACAGGAATTGGTGGGACAAAACCAACCCATGTAATCAAGGCTGAGAAGTAACTTCGTGTTAATGTATTGCAGGCTAATTTATAAATATAAATATTCTTTTCAGGAAAAAATTTCCAATATGGTTTGAATTAATATCAAGACATAAAACTGTATATAAATTTGTTTTTTTTTTAAATAAAAAAATTAAAATTTTTATTTCATGAATTTAATTTTACCTTTTATTATTTAACCAAAGTCCTCGATACCCAAGTAGTGTAGTTTACTAAAATATTATTTTTAAAGTACTAAAATTTAAGTTAGAATATTATAAAGTATTTAAAAAATTTTAAAAAGTTTCAAAACTTAAAAAAAAGAAAATTAAAGTTGTTGAAAAAAAAAATTAAAATAAAAAAAATTACAAGCCCCGATAAAATTTTAAAGACGTTTGAAAAAAACTTTTATAACTTAAAAAAAAAAAGAAAGAAATAATAAATAGGAAAAAAATTACAAGTCCCGAAAAAATTTAAAGTCTTTTTATAGGGGTAAATTTATACTCATAGCAAAGATTTTTGTGATTATTACTCAATTTCATGCTCAATTACTCTTTTTTGCAAGAGTAATTAAAGTTTTTAAAAAAAATAACCTAAAACGAAATGGCTACGTATCTGGATACGTATCTAGTTACATATCTAGATACGTTAAAATTTTCACCTGTGTTTAAAATTAAGAACAAAATTTCTCCAATGAAACGTTTTAGAATTTAAAAAAAAAAGAAAAGAAAAGTTGGTGAAAAAAAATTTTACAAGTCCTGAAATGTTTTAAGAATGCTTTAAAAATTGTAAATTTATCTTGATAACCAAAATTTTAATAATTACGGCGCAATTACATTCTTAATTACTTTTTAAAATAAAAGTAATTAGATTTTTAATAAAATAATGCTTGACGAAATGAATGCGTACAAAAATACGTAAAAAAATGAGTGAAAAAATGAGTAAAAAAATGCGTATAAAAGTACGTACAAAAATGAGTAAACAGTTACACCTGTGAAATCATGCATCAAAAAAACATACATACCCTCATAAGAATTTACTATTCTTATCAAGTGCTTTATCTAAATATTAAAGCCAGTTATTTTATAATAATTTAAACGAATATATTTTCTCTTATAGTTAGAGGGTAAAACGGTGTTCAAAACGAAACATAAAAAGTTTTTATTTTTCCTAAGCCAGAGAGTCAGAGACTTTTTGCAGACTTTAGAATAATCTTGAACTTAATTGATACTTTATTTGAATATATCGTAGATCAAGATGAAAGAATTAGAGTTTGAAAGATGTTCAAATATTCAAATTTTATCTTACCACAAAAATTTTTTTTTTAAGAAAAAATTAATTTAGCAATAAATTTTGCTTTTTTGAAATAAAATCAAAATGTTCTTTTTTTTTAAACTCTTCAAAAATACCCCTGTTTATTCCCCAAACGTTCAAAAACAATCAGTATAAGATAAGTACGCTATTATAATTTATGAATCATTTAATCCATTTCACTCCCTTTTTTAAAAATTAGAAAAGACTATATCTCAAGACTAAAAGTGAATTTGGATACTGTAGGAGTGACTACTGGAGGATCCTAAGATAAACTTTTAGGCTATCTTCTAAATGACGCTGCAACCTTGTGTTTTATGACAACCAAATAAATTCCGATTGACCTCATTTTCTTTGTCTAAAAGTCAGCTTAAAATCTCCGTAAATTGCATTTTTTTATCAGTAATTCTCTTACCGTTATAGACAGTAAACCAAATATTTGGCCAAAAATTACCAATTTTTAAGTGGCTGACAATATTGTCGTTTTTGACTATATTGGGTTCATTGAGAAGATTATTAACTTATAGCATAGAACCTTGCTAGGGGCTCTAATTTCTAGGTCCACGAGGCCTATTCAGGTAAACTGAGGGTACAAGAGATGTATTTTCAATTACCACAATCTGTCCTGAAGCAAGGTTTCCCTAACAGTTGGCACGCCCTTGTTAGTTTAAATATGATATAATCCAAATAACTTAATTTTTTTAAATTAAAATTTTTATTTAAGTATGCATAGATACGCATTTTATAGAAGATGAGTAAATTAATGGGCTGAAAATTTTTGAAAAATATCAAGTTTATGTACATAGAAAGCATAAAAAAGTCAATTGTCTTTCTGATATCGCAACTAGATCAGATTTAGAAAATTTTCATCCCAACCTTTTTTTGATTCATGGAGTAGGCTCCGAAATTTTTTTTATGGTACACTTTGCGAACATACTTATACACAGATATTCAGTATAAGCATATTAGAGGCATCGAAGTGACCTAGGAACCAAAGGCTACTTCCGAGTAAGTACCGTGATTTGGCCCCCGGAACTAAAACTAACCTAAGTAGTAGCATACAAAAAGTTATCAAAAAACTTTCTGATTCCCGTTCAAATTAGAACTCTAGGCCACTATAAGCTCCCAAAAACCTAAAAAAACCGTTTTTTTTTTTTTTTTTATTTAATTTCTCCATCCTGTAAAACATATAATACTCTGCTGATAGACTGTAAAATATTTCATCACTTTTTAAGAAAAACTTCTTTTTGGGCCTTTAAGGCCTCTTTAAGACTCCAAAATATAACTTTGAATTTTTTGGCACATCAATAAACTGTTTAAAATAAATTATTTATAGCAGAAAAAGCGCGGGTAAATGGCGGTAGAAAATTTAGAATTTTTGGTTATTAGAAAGAGTTTCCTCCCTCCAAAAGATTTTCTAAAAATTGAAAAAATAAGGTTTTCTAACCTACGAGGACAATAAAAAAAATTTAAGGATGGCCTATTTTTTTTATCTTTGAGAAATCGATTTTAGAAAAATTCAAAATTATATTTCGAGGTCTTAAGGACGTGCTAACGGCCCAAAAAAAAAATTTTCTTGATTGGTAGAATGTTAAATTTTCCAGGCTATCAGCAGAGATTACGCGTTTACGGGTTGGAAAAATTCATAAACACATCATTTTATAGATAAAACATGGTATATTACAAGAACCTTTAAATGAAAAATTACTATTGCTGAAATTTTGATCTGACGTCTTTTACTATCTTAAACAAATTTTAACTTATTTTATCTCTTTTTATTACATGTAAAAGGCATATGGTTTTTGTGTTTTGATACTTTCTTTTTCTTACTACTACTATGAGATACTATTAGAAGGATATAAGTAGCCTGATCATATTTTTATTCTTTCTTTCTAGAATTAGCCACATTTTTTCTTTAATGCTAAATCCATATGTAATGTAGTGAATCCATGGAGAAATTGAATAAAATCTAATAAATAAAAAAAAATGGTTTTTTAAGTTTTATGGGGCCTGTCGTGACCTGGAGGTCTAATTCCAATTGGAATCAGTGATTTTTTTGATAACTTTTCGGATGCTACTACTTAGATTTTATTTGGTTCCGGGGGCCAAATCACTGTACCTATCTGGAAGTAGTTTTTCTCCACGAATTGAATATTTTTAGACTTTTCCATTTTTGACCTGACAAACTTATAAGAAACGATTTCATGTATGTATTGAATACATAGGGTGATCATGCCTAACAATTTCTATCAGGATAAAAGGCACATATTCAGTAGTTTTGATGTCTCAATACTTAAACGAGATTTCAATAATTTAAAATTTAGAATTTTTTTCTATTATTTTTTAATTTAATTTTTCCCAACATTTATCAATATTTATCTTTTTAAAATCAGGGGAATTACTCCCTCCCCCGGCAGGCAATCTCTTTTCGGCATTTAAGCATTAGTTTATTTTAGGGGTAGGTGCTATTTCACCATTTGAGGATAGGTAATAGTTATACTTTTTTAATTTATCATGGATTCGTCCATGGCAATGATTATTTTTTAACATGGAACATATTTAGAGGGAGGGGTACCCCAATATGCTTGGAAATGGAGGGGGAGGGGTCAATTGGTCACGATCGAGGAGGATGGTCAAATGGTCTGAATCCAAGGGGAGGTTCAAATAAGACTTATACATGCATACAAACAATTAGTAAATATAACAAAAATTACGATTTTTTTTACAAAATTCAGTTTGATAAAAGTCACTAAAATTTTAGTAAAATTTACTACTATAATTTGTTTACCAAACTAAAACCTCAATTTTTTTGGTAAAATTTACTAGTTTTTTGGTTACACTTAATAATATTTATTAATTTATGTTTACTAAATTTGTAGAGGTTAATTTTATTATTCTTGTTTTTGCATGTAACAATTTCGATTTAGCGACTTAGAATAATCCAGGCTCAAGGACTTAGAATAATCTGAGTTTAGGGACTTATTTGAATTAACAAGGTACTTTAGCAAGCTAGATTATTAGTAAAAAATAAGTATTCAATAAATATAAACATGGTACATGCGATTCTTTCAAAGTTTTTCTTTTAAATTAAAATTTTGATTTAAAACGATTAAATATATTTCCACGAATTTCAACATTATAAATTTGATTTTCTCCGCCCATAAAAATATTATCATAACTAATTTTATTATTAAGGCAACAAGATCCCAAGGTTTATGACCGCCAACTTTGCCTCGGATTACCATCCAAATTACCATTTACTTGTAAATTGGGCCAATCTTTGTTTTTCTGACCATGTGACGTAATAGAATATGAGCAATTATTTTAAAAGTGATACTTAATTCGAGCCTGGAATCGTAATTTTTTTTTTTGAGGGCACATCGATACGACCCGTGTTTTCAGATAGTTTGAACCTTCAGAAAACCGAAAAAAATCGTGAACAAGAAATCGGCGGTAGGTGCCAAAAAGATTTTTTCACTTTTATGTCAAAAAACGTGTTTTTCGTATCTGAGCTACCCTAAATTTTTAAAATAACTTTTTAGGTAAAAAAACTTTTTTAAAATAGATAAGAAAATCTAATTGCCAGGAAAAAACCACTCCAGAAGAAAAAAAAACTTATCTTTTTACGATGAAATTTAGATAAGTTATCGTCAGTTTAAGATTTTGCTCAAATTCGTCTTAAAAAAGATTGAAATTTTATTGAAAAAAGCCTGTTTCTGAACCTTAAACATGCTTGATTTTCATGGTAAAATAATAATTTTTTTTTTTAAATTGATTAACTTTTTCCTGGAAATTCATTTCTTTAAGAAAAAAAATCATTTTAATTGACCAAATTTCAATTTTTAGGTCAAAAGCCTTTGAAAACTGTAAGTAGCAAGATTTACTTAACACAGTTTTTGATCTAAAAATTAAAATTTTGTCAATAAAAATGATTTTTTTTCTTAAAGAAATGAATTGCCAGGAAAAAATTAATCAATTTAAAAAAAAAAATTATTATTTTACGATGAAAATCAAGCGAGTAATGCATGTTTAAAGTTCAGAAACAGGCTTTTTCAATAAAATCTCAATATTTTTTAAGACGAATTTGAGCAAAATCTTAAATTGACGATAACTTGGCTAAATTTCATCGTAAAAAGATAAGTTTTTTTTTCTTCTGGAGTGATTTTTCCCTGGCAATCAGATTTTCTTATCTATTTTAAAAAAGTTTTTTTACCTAAAAAGTTATTTTAAAAATTTAGGATAGCTCAGATACGAAAAACACGTTTTTTGACATAAAAGTGAAAAAATCTTTTTGGCACCTATCGCCGATTTCTTGTTCACGATTTTTTTCGGTTTTCTGAAGGTTCAAACTATCTGAAAACACGGGTCGTATCGATGTGCCCTCAAAAAAAAAATTTACGATTCCAGGCTCGAATTAAGTATCACTTTTAAAATAATTGCTCATATACTATTATTTGTAAATTTAAATTTTTGTTATAAACAATTTTTAAAGTAATTTTAATTTCTTTAATAATAATTGCATTCAACTGAATTTAATTATTGTTAACCTAGTATATTAAATAGATAACGTCAATATTTTCATGTGACAAAATTTATGCACAAAACATTTATTTATATCATATAAATACCATGGTGTACGCATTATTTCCTTCTCCTACTCTAAAAATATAATTTTTTTTTTTTAATAACAATGAAGTGTTAGAAAAATTTTAATGTGCAAATTTTCTTTTATTTATTAATTCATAACATGTACGACCGTAAAACATAGATTTACTGGCTAACAAATTAAATAAAAGGGACTAACTAACACCTCTTTCATTTACAGTTCGATCGTTGACTGTGCTGTTGCTCGAAAACAATTAATAATTGGTATCAAAATTAACGAAAGAAAATTTTTAGAGTAAACAAAATTTTTGAAAATCGCGCATAACAACGCGCTAATTTTTTTGTTAAATACAATTAATTCAGTTAAACAAAATGCGGACAAATTTTTTAATTAGTTGTTTAATATTAGGGATAGTGATTAGTACAGTAAAATCTGATTTTTTAACAAAATCATTAAATCGGTGTATTAATGCAGATGCATGGACGCCTTGTTTGAAACATGAATATTTGGAATATTTGGATGAAAAACTTGGCACAACTACGGAAGCCCGATCACTTGATAATTTGGATGAAGCAATTGCTTCCAGGACATTCAAATATCTTCGTAGTTTTGAGTATGGTACTGATTTACCTTTAATCGGTGTGAAACTTAAATACAAACCTGGAAGAGCGTTAGCCGATCTTGACGTTGAGTTCGAAGGAGATCAGGAAGCAAGCATACAGGCGCGCGGTTTATTAAAGAAGAAACTTTTACTCCCAATGCTGTTGCTTTTAAAACTTAAACTTAAGGCTCTTATGCCTATTTTTGTGGCAATTATTGGTTTCAAGGCTTTAAAGGCACTTATACTTTCAAAGTTAGCTATCATCATTGTTATTGGATTTGTAGCTTCACAGTTTTTGAAAAAAGGAGGAATGATGCCACCAATGGGTAAGTAAAAAATTTACATTGCTGGTTTGAGGCAAAAATTAAATTATTAAAATTATAAAAATAGGAATGACTATGGATCCAACGCCCCCAACTCCCGTGTATGGCGCACCTCCAGTAACAACAACTACCTCAGGCTATGAACCACCAAATACTTGGGATAGCAATGGTCCTTATTCAAGAGTTTGGACACCAAATAATGGAATCGAGCCACAAAATTTAGCCTACAATTACTACTCAGGAGGTAGCTCTAATTCGTATGGCGGATCATCATCATCATCACCGTCTGGATCTTCTTCATCTTCATCATCGTCAATTACTGGTAATTCAAATAATTCACCAACTTATACACATTCAAGAAGAAAATAAGAAGTCTGACGTTATTTAATTTTGTTGTAATAAATAAAATTAATTTATGATTAAAAATGCCAAAAATAACAAACAAAAGTGTTTGATTACAATGCTACAGTTGCTATCGAAACTGTTAATTAATAAGTCATAATAATTTAGTTTGTAAGAAAATAAAAAAAGAAAAAAAAAATTATATGTGAAAAAAAATATAAAAATTAAGATTTATAATAATAATATTTAAATTGAGTTTAAATTAGTTTTTATGTTATCGATACATGTACAGATTTAAAATTAAAAAAAATTAATTTTCACATTTTTAAGTTGGTAATGTTGGTTGACTGATAATATTTATTATTATTTTCTTTTCTTTGTTGACAATGCCATCAAATGGCAAAAAATAATCAACATAAATTTGTTTGATTGTGTTTAGTCGTTGTATAGACTTTCAAATAATTTTATTGTTTAATTAAATCACCAAAAAATGTTCTATAAATAAAAATGATAAAAATAATTAATTCATAAAAAATTGAGGTAATGAATATTATTCTATATGAGCATACTATGTAGACCGGAATGCAAAAAATTTTATATAGTTTCTAAAAGAACAAACGCCTACACTCTAAATTTTGTCCAGTAACCAGTCGAAAATTTGCTGAAGAATTTGAAATGGCCCAAAAAGTAAATTAATAAAAATTTTCCGGTAAATTTCAATGGAACGAAGATATTTGCAACACAATGATTTTGTTTTGAAACTCTTTGCCTGATTACTACTCTGTTTGCTTATTGCCGAAGTTTTTTAAAGAAGGAGCTTTTTATTTGTATCTTTTTTAACCTTAGTACTTAAACTCTTTTATTTTCTGGACAAAATCGCTTGAATATGCTTAAAATTTTGAAACATTTTTCTTCTTTATCAGTAAATATTTTTTATGCTTTTATGATAATTGCAAAGGCTATTCCCGGATAAGAGAAGCTTTGGATGTAGAGGAACTAAAAATAAAATTTTCTGTAAAAACGAAAATTTATTTAATTGCTTTTTGGCTTCAGTAAATCATGAACCGATTAGCTCAAATCAGCCAAAAATTAATAGATTCGCGATAGAAAATATCGGTATAGTTACAGAGCTCCGGAATGTTGTTATTGTTTACAAGCGACAAAAATTACAGGAAACTGGAAAGCCTCGGGAAGTGTTTTTATAATATAGAGTACATGCTATATAATATTCGCTACACGTGTTTAGTCTTCTGCAATTACATTGTGCTATACAAAGTTTTCTTAAGTTTAACGTTTAATTATTTTTATAAGTATAGTTTTATTAGTTTAATAAAATATTTGTACGGAAAGTGTAATATAATTATCAAAAATAATAAAACATTAAAAGTTATAGTTTTAGTGGTTATACAAAATAATTATTAAAAGACGGATTTACTAATTTGGATAAAAATTGCAGTAATAACAAATAAATAGTAAGTGAATACATAAAATATTGTAATTAGTCTCGTTAATCAAAAACTTTTATTTGAATACGTTTTCACAAAATATTAATAATTATATAAAAATGCATAAAATTTATAAAAAGTGCAAAGTACAAAAAGGACGTGCATGCATTATTAACTCCGAATTTTTCTTTCGAGTTTTTGTTAAAATTAATTTATTTTTTATATTACAAAACCCTAATCGCGTGGAAGATGTTTTCGTGCCATTAGATTTTGTGTAATTATTTAATGGTAATAATATAAAAAATTAATATTTTCTTCATTTACGAATTAGCGGTGACAAAAAGTTTACGTTGTTTACAAACAACTCAAGTCGCGCTCAGTGTAGAATTTAATTTATTATTCGGGGTGTAGATATTAGAATTTATATTTACCGTATTATAAAGCATCATATAAGTTTTATTATTTATCAAATAAATGTAAGATATATGGGTTTTATCCAAAGTGAATTATAGCATGATTTTTCCCTGTGCGAATTCTTTAATGAGTTATCAGGTTGCTTGATTGAGTGAATGCCTAACTAAATTCCTTACATTTAAAAGGTTTTTCGCCTCTATGAATTCTTTCACGATACTTAAGCTTTCTAAAAACAATAAAAGCTTTTCTACATTCATTGCATTTGTATGGTTTTTCTCCGGTATGAATTCTTTTGTGAGTTATCAGTTGAAATGATTGAGCAAAGGCTTTTCCACGAACACGACTTTTTAAAAGGTTTTTCCTAGCATGAAGTCTTTGATGACATATCAAGTAAGGTGATTGGGAAAAAGATTTTGAACATTCTTTACAATTGTAAGGTTTTTCTCCTGTATACATTCGTATTTTCTATTTTCAACTGTTCGATCACTAAAAGTTTTACCAAAATCTTCACATTTGTAAGGTTTTTCTCCAATATGATTTCTTTCATGAAGTTTTAGATGTTCAGCTTAAGCCAAAGCATTTCCAAATTCTTTGCGTTAGCATTAAGGCTTTTCACCTGTGTAAATTCTATGGTGCAATATTAAGTGAACTAATTTTGAAACTGAGATTATTTAACCATATATTTATTTATAATAATTTTTGAGATTCAATATTTTTCGGTATCTGGTACCAGAAAATAAAAATTTTTTTTCTAAATTCTAGACCATAAATGCTGGATTTTGCAGATCTGGGCACTTTGTATCAAAATTTCGCTTGGCTCATAAGATTATTATAGCAAAACCTACGTATAGAATATCGGGACTGTTTGGTTTTTATTTATAATATTTAAAATTTCTTTTAAACATGCGCGGGATTTCAGAAAAACACAGTCTTACACCGCTAGTAGTATAGAGGGCATTCGAACCCTCGCTTTTAATATTCAAAAGTGGGAGTGCTATCCAATAGGTATAAAAAATTTTGTATATACATTAGTAATAATTAATCACATAGTTTATTAATCTATTAAAAATTCAATTTTTTTTTACAATTCCTAAATAAAAAACTTTCTAATTAAAAAATTTTAAATCAAAACTTGAGTGCGTTTTTTACTGTAGCAAGTTAGCTAATTATTATGTTTGTATTTATTTATTTCACATATATAAGTTTAATCAGAGTTTATGCAGTGTATCAAAAAGGCATTTGACTTACGAATAATTTAGAAAATTATAAAATCAAACAAATGATATTGCCAGGAATAAAATTATTATTAGAAGAATTATATTTATTGTTAGAAAGATATTATACTTGGTAAAAATTGCATTTGCTTTGATGTTAAATTATAGTGTTTCTTTATTATATCTCCTAACTTCTAAATTTTAATGAAAAATCCGTTTAATTAGCATTTTTATCTCCTATAATAACTTTTTGTATTAAAAGAATAAATGTTTAATTATTACGTACATACTTATTTTCCTTAAATGTTTCTAGAGTTGGTAATTTTCATCCTTCACAAAATATTTTGGTTCCAAAAATTGTGGATTACAATTTTCAAAGTTGTTGGTCAATAGTCTGTTTTTTATTATTACAATCAAGCTATGATTCAAGCAGGTAAAAAAATATACTTTTTAAGGTGCTTTAAATTGTATCGTAAATAAATCATAAACATATATCCTTTGTCCATTCGTTTGGTCTATGAACCATAACAGCAACGATTTATAGCAACTTTTAGCCAGAGTTTGTATTCAACATATGTCACCAGAAATGCTTAGAGCATTATTACTGATCCTGGTAAATGGAACAAAGGAGAAAAATCGGGAACCTGGGTATTGTTTGGGATCAATGGATTTGTTTTTTAATTATCTTTATCTCCAGTAAAGGGGGGGGTGAATATTCGGCGAAATCTGCTCTAGAGAGGAGCGACTTGAGATTCTCAGAAAATGGTGCTTTTTTGGTGACAAAAAACCTCCCGAAGTCGGTTTTTAATTTTGATAACCGGTTTTGGCGATATTGGCCAAAATGTGCTCCATTTAAATAACATTGGAAACGTGGTTTTTTGAAAATAGCGCGAAAATTTGGGGGGGCTACACTTTTCTAACATATACTAATCGACTCGAATATCAATTACCTTCAATCTCCATATGATAAATTGAGGGGCAATTCGTGTGCTCATACTTTTTAAAGCTGTTTTCTGAGCGGAATATTTAGTTTTTAATTTTTAAAAATTCATCACGCCAAATAGAGTCAACCGATTTGGACGTACAAGGTCTCAAAAATTTTGTCAAAGGGTCTACTTTTTTTTGGTATGTTTATTTTTGACTCACCTCTGCATAACATAACCTAAAATTGCAAAAAACGACGAAAAACCCTAAAAAATGGCAGTTTTGCCATTAAAATTTTTTTATAAACAGTAGATATAAATTTTTTGAAAAAACAGGAAAAAACTACATGCAAAATCACAATTTTTTAGAAAAAGATTTTCCTATTTTTTGCTAAAAATCACTGCTTTATCGACAGCGCAAAGTAAAAAATCTTCCTTTTTCTAACTTTGGGCTTACGCAGCTAAAAATTTTTAAATGGGTCCCCCAATTTTTTTTTTCTAGAAGTTACACATTTTTGATGTACTTTCACGTGAAAAAAGTTTTTTTTTGATTTGGGACATCCTAACCTCCAAAACTTTAATTTTCGTTAAAAATAGATGTTTTTTTTCGAGTTTTACTCCAGCCAAAATTCGGGTTTGGTTGTATTTTCACTGGCAAACACGATATTTGCTCTATTATAGGTTTTTTGGGTCGCTGAAGACCAAAATCGGGGTCATTTCGTAAACAAAGTAGGGGCTTCACCCTTAAATTTGCAAAAACTACCCCCAAAAAGAGGCTTTTTTAAACATATTTGCATTTTGTGCGCTCAGATTTTCACCATACGGGTTTTCTGAGTCACTGATTAAGAATTTTGACTTCTTTTTCATAAATAATCAATATTTTACCCTTAAAGTAGCTAAAACTACCCCTAAAATAGCTGAAACTACCCCTAAAATGGGTGTTTTTGCTATTTTCGTACTTTTAGTATCCGAGATATGCCCATATAGATTTTTTGGGTCGTTAATCAAGAATTTTGACTTCTTTTTCATAAATAATCAATATTTTACCCTTAAAGTAGCTAAAACTACCCCTAAAATAGCTGAAACTACCCCTAAAATGGGTGTTTTTGCTATTTTCGTACTTTTAGTATCCGAGATATGCCCATATAGATTTTTTGGGTCGTTAATCAAGAATTTTGACTTCTTTTTCATAAATAATTAAGATTTCACCTCTAAACTGACTAAAACTACCCTAAAAAAAGGACATTTATGCTTTTTTTGAACTTTGAGCGTCCCGGATATGCCCATGTAGGTTTTTTGGGTCGCTAATCAAGGATTTCGACTCCTTTTTTGTGATTAAATATTGATAATTTATGAAAAAGAAGTCAAAATTCTTGATTAGCAACCCAAAAAACCTATATGGGCATATCTCGGATGCTAAAAGTACGAAAATAGCAAAAACACCCATTTTAGGGGTAGTTTCAGCTATTTTAGGGGTAGTTTTAGCTACTTTAAGGGTAAAATATTGATTATTTATGAAAAAGAAGTCAAAATTCTTAATAAGTGACTCAGAAAACGCGTATGGTGAAAATCTGAGCGCAAAAAATGCAAATATGTTTAAAAAAACCCCTTTCTGGGGGTAGTTTTTGCAAATTTAAGGGTGAAGCCCCTACTTTGTTTACGAAATGACCCCGATTTTGGTCTTCAGCGACCCAAAAAACCTATAATAGAGCAAATATCGTGTTTGCCAGTGAAAATACAACCAAACCCGAATTTTGGCTGGAGTAAAACTCGAAAAAAAACATCTATTTTTAACGAAAATTAAAGTTTTGGAGGTTAGGATGTCCCAAATCAAAAAAAAACTTTTTTCACGTGAAAGTACATCAAAAATGTGTAACTTCTAGAAAAAAAAAATTGGGGGACCCATTTAAAAATTTTTAGCTGCGTAAGCCCAAAGTTAGAAAAAGGAAGATTTTTTACTTTGCGCTGTCGATAAAGCAGTGATTTTTAGCAAAAAATAGGAAAATCTTTTTCTAAAAAATTGTGATTTTGCATGTAGTTTTTTCCTGTTTTTTCAAAAAATTTATATCTACTGTTTATAAAAAAATTTTAATGGCAAAACTGCCATTTTTTAGGGTTTTTCGTCGTTTTTTGCAATTTTAGGTTATGTTATGCAGAGGTGAGTCAAAAATAAACATACCAAAAAAAAGTAGACCCTTTGACAAAATTTTTGAGACCTTGTACGTCCAAATCGGTTGACTCTATTTGGCGTGATGAATTTTTAAAAATTAAAAACTAAATATTCCGCTCAGAAAACAGCTTTAAAAAGTATGAGCACACGAATTGCCCCTCAATTTATCATATGGAGATTGAAGGTAATTGATATTCGAGTCGATTAGTATATGTTAGAAAAGTGTAGCCCCCCCAAATTTTCGCGCTATTTTCAAAAAACCACGTTTCCAATGTTATTTAAATGGAGCACATTTTGGCCAATATCGCCAAAACCGGTTATCAAAATTAAAAACCGACTTCGGGAGGTTTTTTGTCACCAAAAAAGCACCATTTCCTGAGAATCTCAAGTCGCTCCTCTCTAGAGCAGATTTCGCCGAATATTCACCCCCCCCTTTTAGTTCATATTATTCGTTTTATATAAACTCGATCCGTGACCCATCTTAATGGTTTATTTTACCCAGCAAAGTATAATTATCATAAGAAAAACTTAAAATGATCTTTTCCTTGATAAATTCAGTAGAAAGCAAATTTTAAAACTTTTAAATTTTTAGAAATTTTGGCTTTATTTGCATAAAACCATTTGAATTGATTAAAATTCCTTAAAAACCAAGTTTTCTAATAAAAAAGTGCTAATAAAATAGGGGAACTGGATTTTCTTGACAATTTTTATTTTGCCTTAAATCGAAAGGGGTATTTCTTTCAGCACAGTTTTTTTTCTTCGAATTTTACGTCGGTTTGTACTGAAAAAGGTCTGAAACAGTGAAAAATTTAAATCAATATTGTTCATCGAGTCAGAGAGCTCAAAAAACTTGATAAATATTTTTTTCTTTTGAATGTTTTAGCTTCTGAAGTGATATTAGCCATGCATCTTGTTTCTTTTCGGCTCTCTTTAATTAGAATAATTTCCCAATCTGACTTTAGAGGTGCCCAGACAAGAATTTTTTACGTAGTTTAGTCTTACTGTTTTTTTTAACATTTAAAATCAACCGTGGATTAAACATATATATGATCAAAATACGTGAAACATTCTCGACTGGGTATTTATGTCCCCACTATTTACTATAAATCATTAAATTCCTCCGTTGACGAGCATTTCAAAATATATACATCATTAGTATGGTTAATAAATTAACACTAATAAAGTATCTTCTGATAACTATATAAGGTGTCAATAAATTCAAATAAAATTTTATTTTAGTATATATTTTATTAGAAATAAAATTAATAATAAATATATGAAGTGTAAATAATTAAGTTAATTTTATATAAATTTAGTTTAATTTAGAAAATAAATATAGAGAAAGTGTCACCGTGCCCTTTTTTGAAGTAGGTATTTTATCTGTTAAAATTCAAACTTTATAATTTTAAAAAATATTATTAATATAAGAAATACTTCAATAAAATATTCTTTTATAAGAACGAAAACTTGCTTGTAAAACCCATTTTTTTGTAAACATTCATTTTTATTATCTCAACCGGCTCGTGTTTTGATAAAAACAATAACATAACATAACCTTTTGTTATATTGGCATTTCGTAATATTATAATTTCTATAGAAAAGGGTAAGAAAATCATTAAAAAATATTTTTCTCCTGAAAGTTGAAATTAAATAAAGGTAAAAAAAACACTTTTTTTGGCCTTCACAGAGGGGGGGGGGGGCAATGGATCAAAAAAAATAATTGGTCCGTGGGGACCAGAATATTTTGGTTAAAGTGACACCACTATCCATTTTATCAATAAAAATCTGTAATTTAGGATATATTTTATCCCGGGGTACCTTTTTTACACGATTTGCTAGAAGTTTTCTGAAACTGTGTGGCGAATTATATATAATAAAATAATTAAGTGACTTAAATGGCGTAAGATTTATCCACATTTTAAAAAGCACATTGGAAACATATATTTGGAACGAATAAGAGCAAAAAATAACAGAATTTAATGCAGATTTTGTAATTTTTTATCAATTACAATTTTTACACTTTTACTTTAAATTAGTAAGCATTATTTTTATATAGTTTTTAATGGTACCAATTTTTTCTAAATTCTTTGCATTTCATTTATATGGTTTTTCTGCAGATTGAATCCTTTTATGTTTTACCAGATCACTTAAATGTGAAAAAGCTTTTGCTCATTTTGCAATTATAAGGCTTTTCATCTTCATATGTCCTTTAAAATTAGCCTAATAATCAAGAGCTTTAACAAACTCTTTATATTTGAATGTGATCCAGTTTGACCAGTGTGAATTGGTCTTGGCCCTTCTTCTTATTTATTTTTTTGAAATCTCTCATTATTTTTTACATTTGTATGGTTTTTCACCCATATGATTTATTTCACGAACTTTTGAAAAATCAGATCGAAGAAAATCTATTCCACGTTCTTTACATTTATTAGGTTTCTTGTTTCATTATTTCTTAAATTATTATGTTAACTAAAAGCTTGTTTACATTCTTTACATTTATTAGGCTTTTCACCTGTGTGAATTTTTTGATGAGATATTAATTAAACTAATTGAGTAACAGATTTTCCCTTATTCATCGCAATTCTAAGGTATATCACCTGATGTATTTGTAGAGTTAAAACAAATTTTTGCTATATGATTTCCTCGAAAAATTCTTTTGAGTTTAACTGATCATTTTCTTAAAGGGAAGGGGGGAGTTATTAAAATGTTTTAAGGTTGTAGATCGGATCTCAAATCACGTATTCAAGCTTGTTCTTATTTATTTTTTTTCTCGGCTGTTTGCATTATTATTAAAAATTAAATTTTAAAAAAGAATCAAAAAAAATAATTATTTTTATAATTAGTTCCATTTATAGATGGCAGCAAAATGGATAATCCACATTTCAATTAACCACTTTTCCATTAAAAAAATATTTTTTGCATGCTTAAAGGGGAGAAGATGGGGACGTTGAAGGGTAAAAAACAGGCTCTATTTTCCCTTTTTTCGTACTTTTTTTTCAGGCGCTCCCATTTTTTTATTTTATCATATTTTTTTCTAAAAGAGTTTAATTGTCATGTAAGAAACCTTCCTTTTTAAGAATCTTTTTGGTTTCTTTTTTTCAGAATGCCGTTCCCGAGATTATCTTGCGGCCGCGATTTTTAGACCTCTATTTTGCTGCCAACTATAAATGGAACTAATCATAATAATAATTTTTTTATTGTTTTTTTTGAAAGTTTAATTATTATTAATTGGTTTCTTATTGATTAAAATCCAATGATAATATAAATATTCCAGTGATAATATAATATAATATTAATAAATCTATGTCAGTTGTATTGTTATGGAAATCATCAAATGTATTTTTTGCTATTGTTATTATTATTGGTAAACCTGATAAATTTCAGATTGAACCTTTAAAGTTTCTTGAGCAAGTACTTGGACCATGGCACACACAAATCATTTTTGTTTTTCGTTTTGTGGTTCTTTTGGAACTGATATTAATAGTTGAATGATGTCAGAAAAAGCTTCATTTAAGCCTTTACATAAATATTGCTTTTCTTTTAATTTTAATTCTAATGCATCTGTTGCAATATAAGATAATGAAATTTCTAAAATTAAAATGGAAGATAATATCAAATCTGCAGCATTTTCCATAATAATATTTAATTGCCTTTCTTCTAATTGCATTCTAATTTCAATGGAAGCAAGTTAAATTAATATCAAGCGAAACACTTCTGGTTTTTTTTTCATCTGATAGAGCCCATTCAGTATGGGCAAGTAAAATAGGCAAGTAAGTAAATCTAACATTGCTGCAGCTAGTTTCAAAGCAGAGTCTCTTTGCATGCTTCCAATTTTTTGTTAGAATATCGATGAATCCCTGATGGATACTTTTTGCTAAGATTCGGTCTTGACTCTATCTATAATACTATCTTCTCAAATTGTACACAATTCAAATTTTTTTTCAGTATGATTAGTCTCAAATTTATAGAAATTTTATTAATGACGGTTGAAAGTCGATCATTAACCATGTTTAAAACGTCATCTGCAGCATTTTCCTCAACTGGGTCAACTATCTCTAAAAGATCTGGTGCATGTAAATTGTACAACCACGTCTGTACTGTATCAGTACGCAATGCTGATAAAATAGATAAAGCTGCAGTGACTTTTAGATGTGAGGTGGACATTCATTTAGAACTTCGATACTTGTTTGAAATTTTATGGTATACGTATGAAACATCAGCGATATATTTTCTCATAAAATTTGGTCCAATGGCTTCAAAAATTAATTTTTTAAGGTTGAATCAGGTGGATAGAAATAGCAATTTTTGGGTAAAAATTTCTGGAGATCGAAACTTCTGGAATGTTTAATATTTTTAGCTATTGATCATGTTATGTGTCCCTTAAAATTAAAAAAATAATTTTGAAAATTTATTGACTACTGACGGAGATATTATCGCTTGAAATTTCATTAATTTTTGAGGTACTTAATTAATCAAGACTTTTTTATAAATAATCTAATTTTAAAAATCTTTGAATATAATATTTAGGACATTATTTAGCATCGATTCACTAAAAAAAAATTTGATTTTCTGCGTTTCGCCGCGAATAAATTGATTTTTTGAAAAATTTAGGTTAGGCCAAAAATCAAAAAACTTGAAATATATTTCACATTATTGTTAAAAATTGAGATTTTTTTTAGTGAATCGATGCTAAATAATGTCCTAAACATTATATTCAAAGATTTTTAAAATCAGATTATTTATAAAAAAGTCTTGATTAAGGTACATTAGCGGTCACAAGATTTAGACGGTATACAGCCGGTCATTTTTCGTTGAAGGTTAAATAAAAAAAAAATTGCGACAACGTCGCAGAATGTTTGTAGGGCGCGTTTCTTATTTACATGATTATTATTATAATATTATGCATGTATTTTAAACAGCGACGTTGTCGCCTTAAAATTTTTATCGGTTTTTTATTTTTTCTAATTAAAATATCTTTTATACGAAAAACACAATTTATTTAAAAATCGAATACTAGTTTCTTCAATAATTAATTTACGTGGTGCTATTTTTTTTTTTAAATCCATCGTTTAGTTTTGATATTGACATAACATAAAAATCTCAAACCCCTGATTTTTGACTCAGCTCCTATGCTCGCAATGTATAAGGACTCAACTTTGGATTTCCTAAATGAAGAACACAATTTTCTTAAAAATTTTTTTTAATATGTTTTATTATAATACGAAGCCCCTATAAAAATTATATCGATTTCTATCGTGATCAAAATACACGCTAATAAACCTTAATTAAGTACCTCAAAAATTAATGAAATTTCAAGCGGTAATATCTCCGTCAGTAGTCAATAAATTTTCAAAATTATTTTTTTAATTTTAAGGGACACATAACATGATCAATGGCTAAAAATATTAAACATTCCAGAAGTTTCGATCTCCAGAAATTTTTACCCAAAAAATGCTATTTCTATCCACCTGATTCAACCTTAATGTATGTTGTGCAATCTTTACCACTAATGATTTTTGTAACAATAAACAAGGCAGCAAATTTTTCAGAATCTCGATCCTTTAGAATTGTTTGAAAAGTTAATACATATTTGTATTTTTTCTGGAATATCAGATGACATTTTGTATTTTTATTTTATTTCTCAATTAAAATAAGATAAATTTCTAAAAATAATACCACAAGTTGACAGTATAATAAAATATTACTCTATAAATTATTTAACTACAATTTAAACAATCTTGTAAAATTTATATTTATTGTTTCTGGCTGCTTATACACGCAAGTGAATTTGTAAAGTGAATTTGTAAAATAAATTTGTAACTGCGCGAAAATTCAAATTTTAAATAAACCTGAAAATCTGAAATTAGCGAAAATAATTAAATTTTTAAAGAACTAATTGTAAAAATGGATAAAAAATAAAATATTATTTAAAAGATAATAATTATTTAAAAATTTAATTAATTTCGCTAATTTTAGATTTTTAGGTTTATTTAAATTTTGAATTAACGCGCCATTGCAAATTCATTTTACAAATTTACTTATTTGCAAATTCACTTCTGTGTGTAAGCAGCCTATTTGTTTACTCCAGCTATTACTTTAAAATTACGATTTAAAATAATATTCTATTGTCTGAAGATACAAGTTTATAAAATTTTAAAAATATCTTTCAGATTATAAAAATAAACGAATCCTATTATGAGTATATTTAAGAGATTAAGATTTAACCGAATGAAAAGAAAAATTCTTTTTTGAATAAGTTAAATAATTATATAAAATTTTAGATTCTAAAAGTAGTTTGGAGATAATAATTAAAGATATAAAAAAAAAATTATAAAAAAAACAATCAGTAATTTTTAAGGCCCTCTTCACACCAACACATATAAATGATTTTTAAAACACTAATACATAAATTTGTATTAACAGTCCCAAGTCTGATTAAAAGTTTGAGGGGAAATTACTGAATGGTTAAAAAAAACTTTATGATAAATGAGTAAGATCTTACATAGGGGGGGGGAGTGAAATTCTTATTTTTTCTTACAAAGGGGAGAGGGGAAGTAAAAAACACCGAAAATTGTCTTACGTAATATATGGATAGCCCCTAAATATGGTATAGTTTATGCATCAAACTATATTATATACTCTTACCAACCAATCGGATCTTATGGAAAACAAGCGTGAAACCCTTTTTGGGGGTAGTTTTTGCAAATTTAAGGGTGAAGCCCCCACTTTGTTAACGAAATGACCCCGATTTTGGTCTTCAGCGACCCAAAAAATCTATAATAGAGCAAATCTCGTGTTCGCCAGTGAAAATACAACCAAACTCGTATTTTGGCTGGAGTAAAACTCGAAAAAACCATTTATTTTTAACGAAAATTAAAGTTTTGGAGGTTAGGATGTCCCAAAACAAAAAAAAACTTTTTTCACGTGAAAGTACATGAAAAATGTATAAGTTCTAGAAAAAAAAATTGGGGGGTCCCATTTAAAAATTTTTAGCTGCGCTAGCCCAAAGTTAGCAAAAGGAAGACTTTGTGCTTTGCGCTGTTGATAAAGCAGTAATTTTTAAAATAAATTAAAATAATTTTTCTAAAATTATTCTTAAAAATAAAAAAAATTATTTAATAACAATAATTAAAATATAATGCAAATATGCCATCACAGAGTTGAATAAACTTTTAAATTTTGAAAAAATAAAATTTCTGCTCCATTCATATGGAAAAAATATGATTAAAGAAATAAAATTTTTCAGTTTCGTGTGTTTAAGATGATCCTGGCAGCCGCTAGACTGCACGCAAGCAAAAAAAGGCCTTACGCGGGAATAGCAACCATAAGTGCCATCTATAATTTAAAAAAAAATAATAATAAAATTGCATTCTTTAATAAATTATCTTTCATTTGCAACAATTTTCGTGTGTCTAAGTTAATTATTTCTTCCCGAAAAAATCAAACAAAAATCCCTTTTTTTTATTGTCTGTAAAGGACCCGCCCCCCTTAAAGTGGCAGGTCGTACCCGAGGGAAAAAAAAATCGATTTTTTGTTTTTGGTTTTTTTGTATTGCTTCTATCGACTAGTAAATAGTTTCCGTCATGGATCATAGAGTGTTCATTGTTTCGAAAATTAGCTGGAAACTAATATTCGTACTCAAAGAATTAAAAGAATCAGAAACATTTTTAAAATCGAACATTTATTTATTTTCGATCCAAAAGTAAAACAACAGAAATTGTATACTTTCTGGGACCTGCCACCAAAAATTTTTTAGAAAATTTAATAATCTGCTAATAATGTAGGCCTGCTAGTCTGCTAAGTTGATAAAAATATCAATTTACACCTACATCAGTATTTTCATCCAGATTTAAGTTAATAAATTTTTAAACATTGGAGGCAACTATTATCAATTATTATAATATAAACTTCAATTAAATAATAAAAATTTAGGGATTAAAAAAATCTTTAAGTTTCTTTCGCGACAATGTACTTTCCGCACTCTATATAATTAATTTTTATTAATAGTTAGATAATAATTATAATTTAAGATAATTTAAAGATAGAATATTAATTTTAAAATTTTAATTAATTATATAATTATTTTAAGGTCTAAGAATAGAAATATAAAAGAAGCAAAACTGTCGAAATGGATCTCAGTTTAATAGATGTCAATGATGACTGCTTGATAAATATTTTTGAAAATTTATCCATGAAAGAAAAAATAATTTTAGAAAGAGTTTCTACAAGATTCAATTTACTGTCTAAACGTTCGTGGAGTAAAATTAAAAATTTTGACTCAAATCACTTTAAATTTATAAAAGATTTTAAATTTGAAGATGTGAAAATTCCTGGAAAAGCTGTTGAACAGATTTTAGAAAGATGTGGTCAGTATTTAGAAAAAGTGTGTATGTATTGTCATGAGGAAGGTGAATGCCAAATGTGCAATCGCATCATAAGAAAATTAGCTTCTCAATCTGGAAAAATAAAAAGCTTAAATATATCACATATCAATTTTATTGAAAAAGATTTAAGTCTATTATTTTTAAAAAATAGTAGTCTTCAAAGGCTTTACTTGAGTTATATGAAAATTTCCGGGGAATGTTTTTCAGATTTATCATACAGTAAGGTCATTGAAATCGAACTATCGTACTTAAATATGGATTTTCTACATATACAAAAGTATTTTCCATTATTTTATAACATAAAAATATTCAAAATAGCTGAATATGAAGAATCTGATACTGCAAAATTATTTCATGAAATAATAACAGCTTTAAGCGTTAATTCTACTAAAATTCAAGAATTGAGTTTAAAAACGCATAATATAAGAGCTGACAAAGTTAATATTCCATTGGCAGACCTATTTAAAAAAAATAAAAATCTAGAAGATTTAAAACTTAGCGGTTTATTTATCGATGAGGATAGTTTATTAGCGTTAAGATATTGTGAAAATTTAGAGCAGATAGAAATTGAAAACTGCTTCGTTACTTTATCAAGTTTAGTACATAATCTACCAAAATACATAAAATTAAAATGTATCTCCTTTAGAGATGATAAATTTAAAGAATCAGTTTTAGAAGCTTTTGCTTCTTGCAAAAATTTAACCAGATTACTCTTGGATGCGCAAGGTAATCCATGTGAGTTGTCAAATTCAAAAATATTTTCCAAATTTGCTAACATTACTTATCTTGCTATTATGAATGGAATAAATTTGGATGATAACTTTTTTGTATATATAATTAATTGCAAAAAATTAGAAAGTTTAATTCTGAATTTAGAAGACAAAAACCGATTCACCGATAAAGGCATACTGCAATTAACCAAATTACCAAATTTAAAAGTATTATCAGTAGACTCAAAGTATATTACAGACTTTGCTTTATCCAAATTGAAACAATTAAGGTCATTAAGTTGCCGCGGTCCTCAAATAAAAGACGCTGGGCTATGTAATTTAATAAAAAATTCAAGTGCTTTGCAGCGCCTGCAAGTATATGGTTGTGAGAACGTAACAGAGTCGTTGGTTCAATTTGCTTTTGATGAAAATAATATTAACAAAAATAAAGTCATAGCCATAACAATGGATGATTACCAAATTAATTTTGATGAAGCTGATAGAAAATATCAATCACTGTATGTGATAATTTTTCAAAAGTTTTAAACCATTAGTTTATTTGTTGTTAGAGTATAGAAAATACTAATTTTGTTTTGAAATAAAATATTAAATTTTTGTCATTTTATCAACAATTTTTGTTGGTTACGGCTCACAGTGTGCCGAATCAATCAAAAATCTACTGACTCCGTAAAATTTCATTTTTTCTCCCATTTATTTTTTTAAATCCTTTGTATACTATTCTACTCTTATGGAAACCTGCTACTTTTTAAAATTTTTACAATTTAAATTCACTCCTTATACATTGGTGTATACGCAAAAATTGTATTCACAGTTGCATTGTTGCATTTTTCCTGAGTCAAAGAGTAAAAATTTTTAAAAAGTAGCAGGTTTCTATAAAAGTAGGATATTATACGAAGGATTTAAAAATATAAGTGGGTGAAAAAATTAAATTCTAAGAAGTCGGCAGATTTTTGATTGAATCGGCACACTGTGCGGCTATTTAGCTAGTTACTATTTTTGATTAATTAAATTTAGTTTCTGTTGAGTACTGCATTTTAAATCCAAGTGTAAGAAGTCTCTGGAGCAGAAATCAAATCATTAATAACATTTTCGTTCAGAAAATATTTTTATTTTTTATTTAATTATATACAGAATTAAATCAATTTTGAAGTTAATTAAAAATAAGTTAACGATCAAGTAAAGCTCCTAATAAAATAGTTAAAAAACTTATAAATAAATAGAGATAGGTTTTCACTGTTGCATAGTAACTTAAATGACTAAAAACATTATTTTCTTTTAATACACAAAAGTAAATAATTATCTCTTTTTAAATTTTCAAACACCAATTTAGATTTTAGTTGTTAATTTAAAACTTGATGAAAAAATATTTAAAATACCTACTCTTGGTATCAGATACTTGTACAAAAAAAGTGTATGTATTTAAAAATATTCTTTGGCTTATTTCATTTCTTTTCTTCCATTTTAATTCATCAAATTCTGTGTTTATAAAATTATAAAATAGAATGTATACTTTAAAAATTTTGTATTTTATTCATTTATGCTTTATTTTGTATTAAATAAATTAAATTACTAAAAAATATTTAAACTCTTCTTTATAAAAATTTTAAAATAATTATTGCGAGCTTGATTTATATTTTAAAATGGTTAATTTAAGCTTTATTAGATCATTTTATTATGAATATTAAATAAACACCGATGAAAAAGAGTTTTCTGTTTTATTTTTGTATTACCTTACTGTGACGTTATTATCGATTTATTTACTTTATGTTGGTAATCTTGGCCCTTTGACAAGCCACTTCTAAGAATTTTTATATCATTTTTAAGTTATATTTTTAATTTCTTATTGTATTGCTATCATGTACTTAAACTTTTGGTTAAAAATGACCAATTTTTAAACTAGATACCGTTAAAGACAGGTAGAGTGAAGCTGATCATGTTTGAAAAAAGTTTAAGTAAGTTTTAATTTTGGGGTTCCAAGAGTTTTTATTGGATTGAGTTCAATATTCATGAGTGAATAAGAGATAAAGCTATGTTAAGAATAGTTCGAAAATAAAGATTAACCGAAAAGCACCAAATATCGACCCCTGTTTTGTAACCTTTTTTATAAAAAATTTTTTTATACAGTTCCAAATTTAAAATTAACTGTACCTTATAAAATATTTTTGAATAAAGAATATATAAAATTCTTCACTGAGTAACGATCTTATACTAATCTTTGAGTTTTTAAAAAATTTTACAATTATGCAAGTTGAGAAACCAATACCGAAATCATGGTAGTTTAATAAAAAATTTTTTTTACATTATTTTTTGCTCATCCAGTTTTAAACTAATTAGAAATAGTATCAGAGGCTCAAACTATTAATATAAACTTCTTTGTTCAATTAGTTAATTATAACCCGAAGTATCAATAATACTCAATCTTGCTATTATAACCAAGAAAATTTAACCTTCTCACTGTTACACAACGCTTTAGACTTACAGCCTGTGTAACATTTAAAATTAGTAGGTTAAATATCATATAATTTACATTTTTTTCCATTTGTAAATTTTACCCACAATTCATGCAGGATGAGAAATTAATACTGAAAATATGGTAATTTAATAAAAAAATTTTTTTGCATTATTTTTTGCTCTTCCAGTCTTAAAATAATTAAATCTAATATCAAGGCTTAAACTCTTAATATAAACTTCTTCATTTAATTAGTCAGTTAAGACCCACGGCAGATTCGAGCGCTTTCAGTAATATTCAAACTTGTAACCAAGAATCTTTAACATTACTACTCTTACACAATATTTTGGACTTGCAGCTTTTTTTATATTTAAAACCTTGTATCAGGCTGCTGAATATCATATAATTTACCTTTTTTATCTATTAGTTAAATTCTTCCCACGTTTCATGAAAGCTGAGAAACCAATACTGAAATTATTGGAATTTAATAAAACCTTTTTTTTGCATTATTTTTAGCTCTGCGAGTCTTAAGGACGCTCTGTCCACCACTGGGTGTTTTTTGCGCAACATATTTGTAACTAAAATATTTTAACCATATATTTATTTATAATAATTTTTTAATGAAAGAATCAATTCTTTTCAGTATTTAGTACAAGAATATGAAAAAAAAAATTAAAAATGTTTATTTGTTTAAACAAATACGACCTGTTAAATTTTTAAAATTTTTGTGTCATAAAAGCCTGAGTTCCCAGATCTGGGCTACTTAAATCAAAATTCTGTTTGGCTCATATTGAAGATCATTCAATTCTAGGTGGAGGTATCATGGGAAATTTTTCGCTAAACCTTTTCAGTAATGAGTTACAGCTATTTGTTTATAAATTTTAGAGCATTTTTAACTTTTTTTTTATAAACAAATAGCTGTAACTCATTACTGAAAAGGTTTAGCGAAAAATTTCCCATGATACCTCCACCTAGAATTGAATGATCTTCAATATGAGCCAAACAGAATTTTGATTTAAGTAGCCCAGATCTGGGAACTCAGGCTTTTATGACACAAAAATTTTAAAAATTTAACAGGTCGTATTTGTTTAAACAAATAAACATTTTTAATTTTTTTTTTCATATTCTTGTACTAAATACTGAAAAGAATTGATTCTTTCATTAAAAAATTATTATAAATAAATATATGGTTAAAATATTTTAGTTACAAATATACTGCGCAAAAAACACCCAGTGGTGGGCAGAGCGTCGTTAAAATGATGACAACTAATATCAGAGGCTTAAACTGTTAATATAAATTTCTTTGTTCAAATAGTTAATTATGACCCACGGCAATAACGAGGGCTTTCAGTAATATTAGAATAGCCGCGCGCTCTGCGCGCGCAGAATAATACCTTTTTTTTATAATTTCGTTGTAAAATTAATTTAATCCCTATGAAAAATTTTTACCATATTATGGCCATAATTTATGGTGATGGGACATAATCTGGCCACCAATTATGGCCCTATTCTGGCCATCTAGTTGACGCTAGATCATCATTTAAAAATAGTATATTTACGGCTCGTTTCCAGAAAAGTAAAAAATGGCCCAAATCGCAAGTAAATTACCTTCCGAGGCAAAGCCGAGGGTGGTAAACTGTGATTTGGGGCATTTTTTATTTATGGACAAGGGCCGTATAAAATTTTTCTGCGGCAGTAGCGAGAAATTTCGATTTTCTCGGCCGCGCAGCGGCCAGGAAATCGCACTTTCGTGGCTACTGTCCAGAAAAAATAATTTTCTGGTCAGCGGCCAGAAAGCACGTATTTCCCGGCCGCTGCGCGTCCGGCAAAGACGTGTTTTCTCGCCACTGATGCAGAAAAATCGTATACGACCCTGGGCCATAAAAAAAGAATGTCCCAAATCGCAAGGTAATTTACGTACGATTTGGGCCATTCTTTATTTTTCTGGCCATGGGTCGTAATATACTATTCTTGTTCTTATTGTATAAAATTATCATTTATGCTCCTCCAAAGCTTATAGCAAACGTCAAAAACCCACAATTTGTTAAAGACCTTAAAAGATAAAAAAATCAAGGTTTATATTTTTTAATTTTTAAATTAAAATAAAATAATCCTTTAAATTTGTTTAATACAAAAATTTATTATTTTATAAATAAAAATTGGATTTAAATTTGTATTATAAATTTCCAAAACATTTTTACACGTTAATTTTTAAAAAAAAGTTATAGGAGCAAACGTTCTTTTCATTTTTTTTTGCAATAATTTTTAAAAAATAGCTTAAAAAATATTTCCAGATTACAGAACATTGTTTGAAAGTATATCTTAAAACTTTTTTGTCAGCATTCAAACCCAATGAAGCTCATAAAAAATACTGTCATTCTTTTTAATAAAATGTTAACAAAATATTGCACAATAACTAAAATTCAATTTTTCTTATCAAAAGCCTATCATTTTTAATGTATAATTATTACATCTGTAAACCACTGATAAGTTTGTAAATTAATTAAAATAAAAAGGCATAAAAGTAACAATTGCAATAATATACTGATTTAAAATTTGAAAACTATAATTATTTTACTTATAAACCTTATTTTTATACTTTTTATGAACTCAAAAAAAAAGTATGGCTAATTTTTACTTCCTACGGTCTTGTAAAGGGCATAGATGACGATTTTATGAAGAAAAGCAGAAAAAATTAATAAAAAAATGATGTTCGAACATCAACCAGATGTCCATAAATTATGTCCATATTATGCTAAAAAATTTACTCACGGATTAAAATAAAATTGATGATTATGCTGATAAAAAATACTATTATTTTTATTTTTATCAAATATTTTTACTTTAAATCTATGCTGACCCTGCTTAATTAGTCTTCATTTTCAGGATCTATTAGTATTGAAAAAATTGAAACTTGAAGCTTGCGAAAATATTTTGTGACTTGTAAAACCCATTTTCGTCAAAAATTACAAATTTGGCAGCAATTTTAAAATTGGTCATTTTTAGCCAAAAATGGCCATTTGGTTAATTGGCTACATTAATAAAAAAATTAATGATGAAAAATCGCGGTTTACGGCATTTAAAAGGTGACACTTACACCAAAAAAATAAGAACAAATAGAAGAGTTTTGGTTAATTTGTGAGGTTTTAGCGTTTCATTGAATATTACCAAAAAACCCTATTTCATTGAGCCCTGCGTTTCTAGGCTCAGAAGGCCCATTGGAATGAACGGAGGGTATTCGGCATTTTTTCAACATAATAAACTCATTCATAACCATTTGATGTAATTTGTGTTCCTAATGTATTGAACTCCCCTTGTTAAATTAATTTTACAGCTTGAAAATATGTATAATAAGTGAAAATTACGTATTGTATAAAATTGAAAAAATTGGTTATAAACGTGTAAAAATGAAAAATATTTGGGCATATAATATTTAATGGAGTTTTATTTGCTTGGAAAAATATATTTTATGAGATAAAAATAAAATAGACAAAATATTTAAGATAGAAAAGTATAATTACTTCATTTTAACAAGAATTAAAAAATTGGGACTCTCGGGTTCTATCATTGTAGCGCATTAAAATAATTATTTTAGGGCATCTTAATGGTATGTAACTATCAATTTGGACTAAAAATTATCAATATTTACCATTTTAACTCTTACATAGATTAAGAACAGCCTAAGATGCATGAAAAAGTAATAAAACCAAATTTGAAAAAAAGCAAAAAATAAAAACAGGTTTTCTAGCTCATAAATGTCAAAATATTGCTAAAAACCGATGCTAAATACTTTTTTCTTTTTTTGTCCAAAAAGTAAGTTATAATTGTTGGAAATTGGATTCTTTTAAATGAACTTTTGCACACAAAAAAACAAATTTAATCGTTTAAACCATTTGAACTAAAAATTGCTATGGAAACTTATCATTAGTTGTACTTTTGGGAAAAAATAGTTTGAACCCATTTCTGAGACCCTTCATTTCAACTTGGGCCCAATTGGCGTGGAATCCCTCATATAGTTGTTTTTAATTTATTTTTTTGTTATTTATATTTAAAAACTTACAACTGGTTTGTGTTCTCACACAACCAACGATCATGGAACATGTTCTTTTATAACAGTCTTAACGTATACTCCTAATTTTTATAAGTCCTAAAACAAAAATTACAATAAATCCCGAAATATAAATAATCCTACTTCCATAAACCTAAAGTATTCTTAGGTCTTGTTCTTATCAGAGCCTGATCAGACCCTGACGTGTTTTCTCGCCACTGATACAGAAAAATCGTATACGACCCTGGGCCATAAAAAAAGAATGCCCCAAATCGCAGTTTACCATCCTCGGCTTCGCCTCGGAAGGTAATTTACGTGCGATTTGGGCCATTCTTTATTTTTCTGGCCATGGGTCGTAATATACTATTTCTAAGATGAAGGTTATAAGTAACGTATATGCAACCCGCTTTACACTATATTTTTCATTTCTTTCAATGGGAATCCTCATTTGTATTGCTTATATTTTTTTTATAAGTAAAAATTTATCTGTAAATCGTTTTAATTATTGTAAATAATAAGATTAACTATTATCCTATAAAATTATTTTTATCTTTTATAGTGTTTTCTTTTTTATTTTTTAGATTTATCAAATAATCCCATACTAAAGTGTGTAAAACGGCCCCCCCGATCGGTATATTTCTCCACCGCGAGCAGCACGTGAGCAGCACGTCGTATTTTTTCTACCTCCGTGTCCCAAGCGAATAGCGCATTGGACGTTGCCGGTGCATGTCACGTGTATGCAGTTTATACTGTTTTAGATTTTTGAATTATTACTAAATGCAAATTAAAGAGAGAAGCAGTAGTGCATTGAAAGTTCAACCAATACTTTTTAGTATTGGTTTTGGTTTTCAAAACTAAAACTTATACAGAAGGAGAATATTATTATTTATCTTAGAGTAATACATTATTTACTTAATTACATACTATAATTTTCTATTAAAATATCAAATAAATTACTAAATTTAAACCATAATCTAAATATCAAAAATTTCTTTTTTAGAGTGTTGATAATGAGACTTACACAAGTGATGATGAAGGTGGTGATGATGATATTGGAAATGCTAGTCTTGGACACAGAATTTTGCATGCAGTTACCAATCAAGTAGGATCTTATAAATAATTAATTAATAATTAGAAAATAATGAAAAATTATTACTATTTTTTAAAGAAAAAAATTTTTAAATTCTAGAGATAAATTGATTCAGATCCAGAAAAGTCCTTGGTTTCATCCCACAGTTTTAGGTATACGCAGGGATAAAATAAAAAAATAGATAAGTAAATTTTAATATCAATCAGTTATTTTAATTTAAATTGTCTTTGCAAGTTGTCTTATAAGCCACCAATAAAAATTGTAACTTTAAAATCATCACCAATGAGAAGCAAACAATATATTGTAAATGATGAGAGTCGAGAAACGCTTGCTACACTTTGCCAGTACCTACATAATGCAGTAACATCAAGTAAATACTAAATGGATTAAAATTCAAAAAGTTCAAAAGGCAATAAATAATTAAATGAATTTATATTATAGAATCCAAAAACCCCTGCTGATGTAATTTCTCATGTACTAGATGTTAGTGATTAGATTACTTGATTAGTTTGGAAAAATAACAATCAATAACAGGTCAGGCTAGTCAAACCCTAAATTTGTACAATTCTTGCAACCAGTAATATTCTTTCTCCTCCAACTTGTTCATGTATTCCACTGAATTCTACCTTTGAATTGCAAAAATTTAGGGCTTGACTAGCCTGACCTATTATTGTTTGTTGTTTTCCAATCTCGTCAAGTAAACTAATCTCAAACGTCTAGTACATAAGAAATTACTCCAGCAGGGGTTTTGGGAGTCTATAAAATAAATTAATTTAATTATTTATTGCCTCTTAAATTATTTGAATTTTAATCCATTTAGTATTTACTTGATATTACTGCTTTATGTAGGTACTGACAATGTGTAGCAAGGGTACTCGACTATCATCGTATCCAACATATTGTTTGCTTCTCATTGGTGATGATTTTAAAGTTACAATTTTTATTGGTGACTTATAAGACAACTTGCAAAGTCAATTTAAATTGTAATAACTGATTGATATTAAAATTTACTTATCTATTTTTTTATTTTATCCCTGCGTATACCTAAAACTGTGGGATGAAACCAAGGACTTTTCTGGATCTGAATCAATTTATCTCTAGAATTTAAAAATTTTTTTCTTAAAAAAATAGTAATAATTTTTCATTATTTTCTAATTATTAATTATTTATTTATAAGATCCTACTTGATTGGTAACTGCATGCAAAATTCTGTGTCCAAGACTTAACTAGTATTTCCAATATCATCATCACCACCTTCATCATCACTTATGTAAGTCTCATTATCAACACTCTAAAAAAAAAATTTTTAATATTTAATTTATGGTTTAAATTTAGTAATTTATTTGATATTTTAATACAAAATTATAGTATGTATTTAAGTAAATAATGTATTACTCTAAGATAATATTCTACTTCTGTATAAGTTTTAGTTTGGTTTTAGTATCGGTTGAACTTTCAATGCGCTACTGCTTCTCTCTTTAATTTGCATTTAGATTTTTGAGGACTGCGAGATACTTAGTGAAAATAATACAAAAATTATTATTTATATTAATTATATGAAATATGTTGCAACTTGATACTAAAATTTGATTCTTTATTATAATTATTTACGAAATGGAAAGTGCCATTTGCTTGCCTCCGTATGTCATGCATAGAGGGCGTTTTTCCAAGGTTTTTCGCGCCTCTTTTAAAGCGATCGTTGTGAATAACAACTCTGCGCTTTAAAGACGGAATTGTCAGCATGGCTCCTATTAAAAAGTCGGACCTTGGACCGCATTTGGCCATCCCAAACTCTAGTAAAGGCTATGAATAGATAAAGTTTGAAATGATTGTTAAAGTTCCACCTATCCTAAACATCCCTTCTAATCCCACAGTTTCACCAACAATTTGTTCATACGTCTCCAAACCTATCTAATTATTTCCATTAAAGGAAAAAGCGGTATATATCTCAATATATATATCGACTTCCGAGGGAATAAAAGCAAAAAATGCGGTTTGGACCGCTTGTGCAAATAACTGTTGGTGACCTCCGTATAAGAGGTTAAATACAGTATATAACCTAAGGTTAAATAAAAGCACATACATATTATAATTATTTATCTTATATGATTATTAAATTAATTAAATTAAAATACCTTTTCTCTTAATGGATGGAGATTTATTTGTATTTGCAGATATAACATTAGAAGCCTGAGGGATTGGAAGAGGTGGCGGTTATGGTATTTGACCCTAGATTAAATTAAATTAAATTATAATTGATGTACAAATAAAAAATAATTGAATAAAGTTTTGTTAATTAGTATTTACTGTAGTTGGATTTGGTTTAACAGGATAAATTGGTGAATTTTTAGGAGTATTGGGTATACCTTCCCTTGTTTCACTCGTTCTGATACTTGAAGTTATGCAGATTGCACCATTTCTTTATTTTTATTAAATAATATCGATTAATTATTTCCTGAGTATTCATTTATTCAAGAAAAAATCGTTTTTATTGACCCAATTTCAACTTTAAAGTCAAAAACCAATAAAAAACTGTTTTACATAAATTTGGCTACTTACAGTTTTTAAAGGTTTCTAAAAAAGTAACCAAATTTATGTAACCAAAAATTCGCTCCATAGGTGAACATGTATTGATGGCAATACCTAAGAATAACTGAATAAGTTATGAATTTTTTTTAACATATATATTTTTTTGAAAAACTGATACTAACTTTACCCGTTAATTAAAAATTTTGGAAATTTTTTAAAACAACTATCAGACTAATGCTCTTAAACATTTTGGTTCCTCATAGAGGAACCTTTGTGATAGGTGAAATTTTGATTTTCGATATTTTGGCATATAAGCACGTTTTGAGACCTTAGGAAGCTAAAAAACCGGTTTTTAAAGAAAGTCTGTATGTGTGTGTGTGTGTGTGTGTATGTATGTATGTATGTATGTATGTTGGACTGTAACCGGAGATATTTCATAGCCAACACGACATTAAGACCTAATTTTTTTTTCAAAATTTTTTTTACCAAAAAATCTCGAGGTACTTTTTTTTTTTAATTTGGATGTAATACCTCATTTTTTCCACGAAAGTACTTGAAAGTATGGTTTTTACTCGATATCTCGAATCTGATACTTCATTTTTTGAAAATTTTTTTCCCAAAATTTTTTTCATAAAAAAATACAAAAAACACAAATTTTTTTTTTTTCTTTGAACTTAGTACATAATTTGCTTCCATGGAAGTACTAGTTTTAAGAACCTCTATAAAAGTAATTTTTTGGACCTGATACTTAATTTTTTGAAAATTTTTTTCTCTTCTCTTTTTTAGGATGCAGTACTTAATGTTTTTCTACGAAAGTACGAATATTTAGAATTATCGTTTTTAAATGATTATTTCATGTGATACGTAATTTTTCGAAATTTTTTTTTTTCAAAATTTTTTGAAAAAAAAAATTAAAAAAATACAATAATTTTTTTTCTTTTTGGACTTAGTCTTAATTTATTTATATGAAAGTACTAATATCCAGAATTATGGTTTTAAAGGATTTCTCTATCTGATATGTAATTTTTTTGAAATTTTTTTTTTCAAAATTTTTTGTATTAAGAAATTAAAAAAACACAATAATTTTTTTTCTTTTTGGATGTAGTACTTAATTTATTTCTATGAAAGTACTAATATCTAGAATTATTGTTTTTAAAGGATTTTTTCCATCTGATCCGTAATTTTTCAAATTTTTTTTTTGAATATTTTTCATATAAAAAAATTAAAAAAACATAATTTTTATTAGATAAAATAGACCATTATAAATATTTTGCTATTGTTGATGAGGAACCATAGTGCCAATCACTTGGCAGCGTTTTTTTAATCGTCTCTAAGTTTTTAATAAAAATTTAACTAAAAATATAAAACAATATAAAATAAACTAATTATTATTATCCTAATTAAGCTATTTCGATAATATTTATACAATAATGTGGATTTAAAAAAATGTGGAAAAAAATGTGGAAAAGCCTTTGCTCAATCATTTCAACTGATAACTCACAAAAGAATTCATACCGGAGAAAAACCATACAAATGCAATGAATGTAGAAAAGCTTTTATTGTTTTTAGAAAGCTTAAGTATCGTGAAAGAATTCATAGAGGCGAAAAGCCTTTTAAATGTAAGGAATTTAGTTAGGCATTCACTCAATCAAGCAACCTGATAACTCATTAAAGAATTCGCACAGGCGAAAATCATTATAATCATCAAAATCAAATAGCATGCTATGCCACATTCTTGGCATTTATATGGGTTTTCTCCAAAGTGAATTATAGCATGATTTTTGCCTGTGCGAATTCTTTAATGAGTTATCAGGTTGCTTGATTGAGTGAATGCCTAACTAAATTCCTTACATTTAAAAGGCTTTTCGCCTCTATGAATTCTTTCACGATACTTAAGCTTTCTAAAAACAATAAAAGCTTTTCTACATTCATTGCATTTGTATGGTTTTTCTCCGGTATGAATTCTTTTGTGAGTTATCAGTTGAAATGATTGAGCAAAGGCTTTTCCACGAACACGACTTTTTAAAAGGACATATTAAAGTGAAAATGACATATTAAGTAAGGTGATTGGGAAAAATATTTTGAACATTTTTTACAATTGTAAGGTTTTTCTCCTCCATGGGTTCTTTCATGTACTTCTAATTTATAAAAAACTAGAGCTGATTCGTATTCATTCATTAGATTCGTATTTTCTATTTTCAACTGTTCAATCACTAAAAGTTTTTACCAAAATCTTCACATTTGTAGGGTTTTTCTCCAGTATATGATTTCTTTCATGAAGTTTTAGATGTTCAGCTTAAGCAAAAGCTTTTCCAAATTCCTTGCATTAGTAAGGCTTTTCACCTGTCTAAATTCTTTGGTGCAATATTAAGTAAACTAATTTTGAAACTGAGATTATTTAACCATATATTTATTTATAATAATTTTTGAGATTCAATATTTTTCGGTATCTGGTACCAGAAAATAAAATTTTTTTTTCTAAATTCTAGACCATAAATGCTGGATTTTGCAGATCTGGGCACTTTGTATCAAAATTTTGCTTGGCTCATAAGATTATTATAGCAAAACCTACGTATAGAATATCGGGACTGTTTGGTTTTTATTTATAATATTTAAAATTTCTTTTAAACATGCGCGGGATTTCGGGACACAGTCTTACATCGCTAGTAGTATGGAGGGGATTCGATCCCTCGCTTTTAATATTCAAAAGTGGGAGTGCTATCCAATAGTATAAAAAATTTTGTTTATACATTAGTAATAATTAATCACATAGTTTATTAATATATTAAAAATTCAATTTTTTTTTACAATTCCTAAATAAAAAACTTTCTAATCAAAAAATTTTAAATCAAAACTTGAGTCCGTTTTTTACTGTAGCAAGTTAGCTAATTATTATGTTTGTATTTATTTATTTCACATATATAAGTTTAATCAGAGTTTATGCAGTGTATCAAAAAGGCATTTGACTTACGAATAATTTAGAAAATTATAAAATCAAACAAATGATATTTCCAGGAATAAAATTATTATTAGAAGAATTATATTTATTGTTAGAAAGATATTATACTTGGTAAAAATTGCATTTGGTTTGATGTTAAATTATAGTGTTTCTTTATTATATCTCCTAACCTCTAAATTTTAATAAAACATCTGTTTAATTAGCATTTTTAACTCCTAAAATAACTTTTTGTTATAAAAGAATAATTTTTTAATCTTAATAATTACTTACATACTATTTTTCCTTTATTTGTTTTTTCTAGAGTTGGTGATTTTCATCCTTCTTAAAATATTTTGGTTCCAAAAATTGTGGATTACAATTTTCAAAGTTGTTGGCCTATAGTCTGTTTTTTATTATTACAATCAAGCTATGATTGAAGCAGGTAAAAAAATATACTTTTTAAGGTGCTCTAAATTGTTTCGTAAAAAATTATAAACATATAATTGTTTTTAAATTTCAGATTTATGTTTTGATACATTAAATATTGAAGACCAAAGCCCAAACGTAGAGGAAATCACAATCAATCACTTAAATGATGATTGTCTCATTAATATTTTTGAGTATTTAACAATTGATGAAAAACTAAAATTAGAATTCATTTCCAAAAGATGGAACGCAGTTGCAAAACGCTCATGGTCGTGCGAAAAAAAATTCATACTAGGATCTTTGGTAGAAAAAAATGAAAATACAAGTTATCTGTTAAATATTTTGGATAGATGTAGCAATTATTTAAATGAAGTAAGTCTATCATCACATCCAGTGTATTCTACAGATTATTCTAGAATATTTAAAAAATTATCCGCAAATAGCTATAACATCAAGCATCTAGAAATATCTGATGATTATAAAAGATTTTCTGAAGAAGATTTAGAAGAATTGTTTAAATTAAATCCTGATGCTATAAATAAAATAAAAGTATATGGTTTATACGTCAATAACAAAGATTATTTACGCAATTTTTTTTCAAAATTTAAAAATTTAAAAGAAGCTTCTATTGAATCTGATAATATTGATACACTTAATGCTATAATAGATGGGCTAGATAGAAGCAAATGTGAAAGTATACGCAATTGTTCAATTATATTTTGTTCATATGAAAATGTTTATATCGAGAAACTTTCAGGTTTAGTGTCTAAACAAAAAAGTATTAGTAGTTTGTCTTTACATAGGTGTATTAATAAAGAAGTAATTGATCCTCTTCCTGCAGAACATCTTGAAAGCCTAGAATTAAATTTTGATTATTCGAATTGGGATTCAAATAGAGTTTTATTTCGTTTAGATCGTTTTAAGAGTTTAAAAAGATTGAACTGCATTTGTGACACTGTAGGCAAATATGATTTTCATAATATTTGTTCAGCTATTTATGTCAGAGAAATTGAGATTGTGTTATATTCCCATTGTTCTGTAAATGAAAAATTAACTAATTGTTTTTCAAGTTTAAAAAATTTAGAAACTTTGTCAATCATCATTGATAGTGACAATGAATCAAGTGCTGATGATTTAATAAAAGATATATTACTTTG
The DNA here is from genome assembly GCA_022575985.1 of Anagrus nilaparvatae. Taxonomy (NCBI): domain Eukaryota; kingdom Metazoa; phylum Arthropoda; class Insecta; order Hymenoptera; family Mymaridae; genus Anagrus; species Anagrus nilaparvatae. The sequence goes on from JAKSXM010000239.1 coordinate 2,683,403, forward strand.
TAAAAGCTTAAAACAATTAGACTTAAATGGTTTTTATTTCACTAATCAAGGTGAACTAAATAATATAAATATTAATTTTAATTTAATAAGTTTAAGTTTCGGGTCTTCGTTTCTTAAAGATTCACATGTTGCAAGCTTCATAAATATAGTACCGAATCTTGAAGAACTTGATATTTGCATGTGTCCTAAATTGAAAAAAAATTTAATGAAAAAAATCAGTGATATTAAAATTAATCGTGGCGATAAACACATTTTAAAAGTAAAAACTGATTTAGAGGATATTAAAGAAAATAAAAATAATCTTGAAAACAATAATTGGCCTTTGGTATCAATAGACCAATAATTTGAAAAATTAAAATATATTTTTGAATCTCATAATTATAAATTTTGAAAAAAACTATTATTTTTATATTAATTTTTTTTAAATTATTATATTTCCTATTTATAATAGGTGAAAAAATATGAGTACCATTTTCAAAATAAGAATTTTTTTTTTTATATATTAAACTGTTATAAACTCAATAAAATATACTTAAAAGACTGACAAGATAGTCAGTTCTTTAATTTAAACAAAACTGTAATCATTGCAATAAAGAAAAATATATTCAAAATTTTTGAAATGTTTTAATTTTTTTAATTTGTTAATACATAAAAACGCTAAAAATTCAATAAGAATCATATTTTTATAAGGAGAGCGGGATACCAAAAGCAAAGAGGTTAAGGTATTTCATCTGTGAAACCGTATTTTGTTTTTATTCTTTAAGATTTCTAAATTATCGATGCTACATAAATACGTAAAATCGTATATATATTAGTATAATTACATAATTTTTATTTAATTATTTAATAATTATGCAGTAAAACAAGTAAAACAAATTGGGAATATAAACTCTCAGCTTACTTTTCACAAGCTCCAAAGATGATTTTCCATAAGAGCAATGTTAAACTACCTACACTTATTTCTTGATTAAATGATAATTATGCAGAAAAATTTGTAAAAAAAAGTTGATTTAATTTTTTAAAGACTTTATTTTTATATTTTATAAGTTTCATTCATTTCTGTAATCGTAACTTTTCACAGAACACCTTAACATGCTCAAATATTGCCTATTCAAACCATATTTTAGTAGATTTTAATAAATAAATTAGGCCTGTATTTTTATATTATTTTAATCAGCCATCTACAAATTTATTAATGAATAATAATTAGGGTGCACGAGCCGTCAGGTGAGTACATCCCATCAACGAATTATATGATTCCTTCATCCCGTTGTAAGCACATAGTTTTTTATTTTTAGATGTAAATTGGTGCACTTGGTGCAAAAATGAAAAATAATAAAATTATAATTACATAAATATTCAATAATTTACATATCACAAAAAAATATTCAGAGCATATGATTATCAAAATTCGATTTTAATGCATATGCAATGATAGCGCAGTGGTTATTAGCGTGTTGGATTTGTAATATATGAGAACTGAATGAAACTGGAAAATTAATAAATTTAAACATTTTTAAAGTTGAATAGAACTTGGTTTTACCTTTGTTACCACATTAATATTCATTTCATTGCAAATTAAAAATAGGCAGTTTAACATTGCTCTTATGGAAATTCATATTTGGAGCTATGAATTTCATAATAAACTCATTTTTTAATATTTTTACGACTAATTTTATTTTAAACTACTAATTATTAAAAAAAAAAATAGCGTCGGTAACGTGGATTTTGACTCAAATTTTCTGTTTACCCTCCTAACTCCTTGAAGCAATAAAATATTTAATTTAAAATTAAAAAAAAAAATAAGCTATAGTTTGATAAGTGTGTATTCTGTTATAACTACTGGTTGAAAGATGTTTTTTTCGCTTTTAATGAAAAACTATGTGTTGAACACGGGAAAAAATGTAGGAAATTTTGCTTTCAATGCTGTCTGCACTCGTTCGCTAAGCTCACTTGTGCATACAACTGCATTGAAAGCCAAATCCTATTTTTTTCCCTAGATGAACAAATAGATATTAAAATTTAATTTTTTTAAGCAGTCTTTTTAGCTATTATTACGTTGGTTCATTCGGAACGAATGCGATTTCGGACTTCGTGCGTTTCTGTCTGTTTCTGGTAATCTAGGGTCTCTAAGTCATACCAGATCAGTGCGCCAGGATGAACTTTACTTTTAAATTTTTTTGTACTTTTTCGTACACTTTTTTTTCCACCAGTACTTGTAAAATACAATTTTGGAATTGAATATCAGTGATTTTAAATTGTTCAAATACGAAAATCAAATTCTTTTTGAATTTGCTTTCAGTTAAAATTATCTGGAGTAATTTTGGGGTTTTATTTACATAGTTAATTACCCATAAATTATAACACCTTTACACGCATAAACAGGCACATATAAATTTAAATACATAAAAGTAAAAAACTTTTTATATTAAAACTTTACTTTATATGTATTTTATTCAATATTTTCTACTAAAAATTTAAAAATTTAAGTAAAATTTAAACCAGCTAATTAAAACCGGCTTAACCTTGGAAGGTAATTTACATGCGATTTAGGCCATTCTTTATTTTTCTGGCCATCGGTCGTAAATAATATTCTATTGCTCGCTTGCAACGAGTTAAATAATATAATATCTTATTTAAAATTCTTAGAGTTATCTATTCTTAAAAATAAAAAAAGAAGCAGAGTGTGTCCCTATTTAGTAGAGACCCTAGATTACCAGAGACGACCAGAAGCGCACATGGTCCCGTTTTGCCAACCAGCAACAAAAATGTTGCTAGGTAAGATGGCGGAACCAATCAAAAAGAGTGGCCGTCTCTAGTAATCTAGGGTCTCTACTATTTGGAAAAAATTAGCGACCTCTGAAAAAACCCACAATTTTTTTACTTGGAATTAATAGAATACAAATATAAACGTCAAGTTTATATTTTTATTTGTGTAAGTCATGTACTTGAACAAAAATATAAACAAAAAGATTCAGCTTCCTGTTTAGTTTGCTCTGAGAGTTTATAGAGTGTGGACTAAATAATAAGAAAAACTCAAAATACGTATAAATTTTCTGACAAAAATATTCATTAGATTTCTTATTGCTTTTGATTTTTAGTTATTTTACCCAAGAAAAAGTAAATTAATATCATAAATAATATCAATTTCGATTTAAATAATAAATACATATTAAATTATTATAAAAATTTCAGGCATAATGAATCAGATTAAGGTTCTTGCATCAAAATTAGTATCCAAAAAATCTTCACATATGAAATCTTCGAGTACCAGCAATAAAAATCTTCATAAATGTCATCAGTGCAAGAAAATTATTACCCTGAAAGGTAGTCTACGGAAAAATGAAAAAATTCATTTAGGATTAAAGAAATTTGAGTGCAAAGATTGCGGCAACAGATTTAATAGAAAAGATTTCCTCAAAGATCATCTTCGAATTCACACTGGTGAAAAACCTTACAAATGTTTGCAGTGTAATAAAACTTTTAGGCAATCAAGCGGTCTTCGTTATCATGAAATAATTCACTTAAGCTTAAAAAAATTCGAGTGCAATGATTGCGGTAAAAGATTTAATAGAAAATATGCTCTTAAAAATCATATTCAAATTCACACCGGTGAAAGACCTTACAAATGTTGTCAGTGTAATAAAACTTTTAGGCAATCAAGCGGTCTTCGTACTCACAAAAAAAATCACTTAGGCTTAAAAAAATTTGAGTTCAATGATTGCGGCAAAAGGTTTGTTGCAAAAGATGCCATCAAAAATCATCTTCATATTCACATTGGTGAAAAACCTTACAAATGTTTGCAATGTAATAGAACTTTTAAGCAATCAAGCGGTCTTCGTTATCATGAACAAGTTCATTTAGGCTTAAAAAAATTTGAGTGCAATGATTGCGGCAAAAAATTTATTAGAAAAGTTGTCCTCAAAAATCATCTTCAAATTCATACTTAAGAAAGACCTTACAAATGTTTGCAATGTAATAGAACTTTTAAGCAATCAAGCGGTCTTCGTTATCATGAACAAGTTCATTTAGGCTTAAAAAAATTTGAGTGCAATGATTGCGGCAAAAAATTTATTAGAAAAGGTGTCCTCAAAAATCATCTTCAAATTCATACTAGTGAAAGACCTTATAACATGCTGAATAAAAAAATTTGTTGCAATAAAAATTTTGTTATGAAGAAATGCTTTGTTCCTTTAACTCGAAGTAATCTTAAAGTAGAAAAAAATGAAACTAAAATTAAAGATGACGCACCAATTGAAGGAGAGATTGATATCTTTGATGAAAAGCCAGATTTGAGCTTTTTGAAGAATGAAAATTTTTTATCCTATTATGATTCTATTGCGATGGAATGTAAAAATATTCAGAACACTTCAAATGCAATTGTAAGTTTAAAGGATCGTGTTGCAAACAATTGGGTAAATAAATATGCTCAAAATAACTGTGAAAGAGGTGAGCCAGTAAATGAAAACAGTCAAATTGTTTTTGCTGTTAAAATAGAAAATCGTGTAACGGAAACTGAAGAAGCTGTAGTGGTAGAAGAAGAGATTGAATTGGTTGATGAAAAACCAGATTTAAGCTTCTTGAAGACTGAAAATTTTAATGTTTTTGATGAAATTATATGCAATAATTACCAGACAATTTCAAATGTAAAGATTGCGGATAATGACTTTGATACAATTAATTTTTCAATAGGAAATAATGAAAACATTGATCTAGTTGACGAAAAACCAGATTTGAGTTTTTTGAAAGAAGAAGATTCTACTTTTTAATATTTTTGCTTTATTCTTTTTTGACTTCAAACTTTTATTTTCATTTAAAAAAAAATGAAATATATATTAAAAATTAAAAAGCTATTAACATAAATTAATGATAATCTTAAAAATTATTTTTTTTTAGAATCGTTAGCGAGAATTCCTTAAAAATTTCGTAATAAATAAAATGTTGTCAATTAAAAATTGTCAATTTTCAACAAAATAAATTTAGATAAATACAAAACATTCAGGCATATTTTTTACTTATTATTTTTTTTTATTTTTTGTTAATTAATAAGAGATTTAAGCGATCTTACTGGATAAATTACAGGAAAAAAAAAATTATTTAAAAAATTTTCTAATCTACCCTTCAAGATTGCTTAAACCTTTTCACTAAATAAACTTTTAAAACTTTTGTGATATTAAGTATTTTTTTTGTATTAAATTTCTCAATAAAATTAATATTTTTGTTAAATTTATAAATTTAAATTTTTTCAATTATTTATAAACATTGAAATCCTGTTTTTCCTAATTTATGATTGTTTTTGATTCAAAGAAGTTCTAGATACTTATCTTAAATTAATTAATAGGTAAGTTTTAATTTATTTGATTTTTTTCTTGCAATTATAATATCAGAGATTACCATGCGCATTACAAATCTGAAATTACATTCCATGTTGAAACAGGGTAAGAGCAAACAGCTTTGGCTTGATTCTGCAGGAAGTTCCCAGTTTTGTTAAAACTGTTTCATATCTAAAAACGGAACACTTCGTGTGGTCGTGGTCTCTTGGATACGCTCTGATACAACTCACCTAAATTACTATCAATAAGAAACAAGAAAAGGTCCTTGAAAAAGAACAAAATTAATTAGCGCTAATATCAAAGCACTTGATAAAGAAGATGTAACCCATATACTATAGATTTCATATTAGACAGTTCCAAAAATCCTATTTGGCTTGTAAATCAATCAAGCTTTGAACAGTAGATTTTATATTATTAATTTACACAGTTGACATGATACTATATCATCGAATTCACACAGGCGAAAGGCCATTTAAATATCTTCAGTGTGATAAAGCTTTCAGACAATTAATCCATCTTCAAAATCATGAAAATATTCATACTGGAATGAAAAATTTTGAATGTGGAGTTTTCAAGAAAAGATTTAGCATTAAAAGTAATCTAAAAGTACATAAACGAGTTCACACAGGTGAAAGGCCTTATAAATGCCTACAATGCGATAAAACTTTTATACAATCGCAGCAACTTCGTAGCCATGAAAAAAATCATACTGTCATGCAAACTTTTAAATGCGAAGTTTGCAAGAAAACATTTTTTCAAAAGTATAAATTAACACAACACATTAGAATTCATAAAGGTGAAAACCCCTTCAAATACGAGCTTCGTGGTAAGACTTTGGAACAGAGAAGTCATTTCCAGAATAAAAGAATTCGTACTGATATAAAGCAGTTTAAATGTAATCAGTGCAAGAAAGGTTTTGCAACAAATAATGAATTAAAAATTCATATTAAAATTCACATGGATGAAATGTTGCATAAGTCTCCCCAATGTGATAAAACTTTTTCCCAATCGAACCATCTTCAAAGCCGTCAAAATGTAAATACTGGCATACAAAATTTTGAATGCTATATTTGTAAGAAAAAATTTACTAAAAAGCAGAACCTAAGTCTTCATATTCAAGTTCACAAAGATGAAATACCAGATAAAAGTCTACAGCATGACAAAAATTTTACTGAAACAAAAAATTGTGATCATCATCCAAGAATTCAGACTAGCGATATGAAAACTAAAGTAGGCGAGGTTTGCAAGAAAATATTTACTTGTAAAAGTAATCTACAAAAGCATAATCGAGTCCATACAGGCGAAAAACCATACAAATGCAAATATTGTGATAAAAATTTTAAAGAGACAAGTCATTACAATCACAATATCATGTCAAATCAGTCACAATATCATGAAAAACATCATACTAGGGAAAAACCTTTTGAATGTAATTATTGTTTAAAAAGATTTACTCGAAAATCTCATCTTAAAAGACATTTTCATGTTCACAAATTTGACAAAACTTCAAAACGGCTTACACAAATTCAGGATTTTGGAAGAATTCAAGTTGATGAGGAAAGTTTTGAATGTGCTTATTGTAAAAAAAATTTTTATCAAAAATATAATTTGATGGTTCATATTCGTATTCACACAGGCGAAAGACCATACAAATGCAAATATTGTGATAAAAGTTTTAATCAGACAAGTTCTCTTCGATATCATGAAAAACATCATACTGGTGAAAAACCTTTTGAATGTACTTATTGTTTAAAAAGATTTACTCTAAAATTTAATCTTAAAAAACATTTTAAACTTCACAAATTTGACAAAACTTCAAAACGGATAACACAACTTCAGGATTTTAGAAAAATTCAAGTTGGTAAGAAAAGTTTTGAATGCGCTTATTGTCAAAAAAAATTTAATAAAAAACAGAATTTGATAGTTCATATTCGTATTCACACAGGTGAAAGACCATACAAGTGCAAATTTTGTGATGAAACATTTACGAAATTTTGTAATCTTAAAACGCATGAAAATATTCATACTTGTGAAAAACTTTTTGAATGTGCATATTGCCAAAAAAAGATTAATCAAAAACATAATTTGGTATCTCATATTCGAACTCACACTGGTGAAAAGCCCTATAAGTGTAAATATTGTGATAAAGAATTTAATCAAGTTTCAACTCTCCGAAAGCATGTAAATGTACACTCTAATTCAAGCTCTAATCTACAAGTTTTCGAGTTTAACAATTTCAATGAAGTAAATCTTTCAAAAAATAAATTGAGAAGTCAAAATCAACCCAAGAAGTCAAATCAACTTAATAAAAATATAATTAAAAATAATAATTTTGAGTTGGATCTAAAAAATAACAATTTCGAAGTGGTTATTAAAGATAAAAAAGACAAAGTCTATGAATGTGATGATTGCAAAAAAATATTTTTTCAAAAAACATCGATTATATCTCACCTTAAGAATCATATTGATAAACTTGATGTTACAGTTTCTGGTCAACGTGAAAAAAAATTGACTAATAAGATTGAATTGAATTCACATATGAATGTCCAAAAACATGTTTATTTTGTTTCAGATCAAAGTACACCAAATGACAACATTAAGGAATTTAGTCTTAAAAATGATTTTAAAAATCCAGGGTGTAATGATGGAACTGGAATAGTACAAGATATTGAAATGCAAAATGAATTACTATTTACTGGTTTAAATATTGAAGATGAAAGAAATCCCTTCGAAAAATACAAAAATGAAGAATTAGAGGCCTCACCTGATGACAAACCATCTGAAAATACATTTTCAAACATTAATTCACCAAAAAAAAATTAAAAATCTTACTGATAATGATTTTGAAACTAAAATAACTCAAGATAATAAAAAAACTACTCATACTGAGAAAGATCAGATAATTTTAGATGATGAATCTTACATTCTTGATATTGATGAATTAAACAAAAATTTGATTATTAAAAAGATTGACAGTATTGATTTTAAAAGTACTTCTCAGGATAAAGATTTTATTGAGGTTTTTCTTACAAAAAATATTGAAGGGGCAACGAAAAATTCGAGCCATGTATCAGAAGAAACTGTAACTTTTTTATTTGAGAATGCTTTAAAAAATGAATTAGATAGAAGTATGACAGATTTGATAGTTAACATAGAATCTGATATGTTAAAATATTTGATAGATTTTGATAATATCTAATCAAAAAATAATAATTTGACATTTTCATAATTATATTATTACATAAAAATAAATGTTTTCATTTATTTACAAATTTTAATTAAAATGTAATCAAATTACTTTTTTTTTTAAAAATAATTATAAATTTTATTTGTTTAATATTTAATTTTTTTTTAAATATTTAAAAATATATAAAATTAAATGTATTTTTTTTAGATTGAGGCAATTTTTAGATTATAAATATGCTTTTTAATAATTTTTAAAATCCAGTGAATAAAAATAAACTTTTTTTTTGTATTTACTGTATAGGCAGTAAAATAATAAAATTTCTCTGTACTTTATTTGTGAATTTTTTTATAAATATTCTTTGTTAAATAACAAAGCTATTTTAATAAAAACATAATTTAAAAAAAAAATTTATTCGACTATTTATTACCTACTTTTTCTTATAAAATTTAAAATTGAATAATTTGTGTGTAAAAAAATTCAAAAAATTCTAAGGGCTATAAAATGTCTAATTTTGATCTTTTAATAATTTGAATAAAGAATTAGAAATATATTAAACTAATTTAAAAAATTAATAAATTTAAAATTAATTTAATTAATTATAATTAAATAAAAATTTTTAAATTTTAATTTCAAATCAAAATTAAAATTTGAAAAATATCATACCTTTTTATAACTTAAAAATTTCAAAATTTCGCGGTAGCTGAGTACTTTCATCCAATCAGATCATTGTGTGACGTCACGGTATAGCAGAACACGTGTTTTGAGAAAGCATGTTTTGTATTTCGGAGTCGGATGATATTTGGAATAAATAAATATTTGTTTACAAAAAATATTGTTTCATATTTACAAAATATTTATTATTATTACTAAATTTTTCTGTGTCAATATTTGAATATCAGTTTTAACAAATATTTGCAAATCTTTGATAAAATTTATCAATAACTACAACTATTGGCTTTAAACAATAATCAACTGTTTACTACAAACAGAAGTAAAATAGGTAAAAACTTTGATTATTTTAATTAAAATTATGAGTTGAAAAATTAAATTTACTTTATTATTACTAAATAGAAATTAATAAATTGTCCAAAAATTCATTAAAAATAGTGGCTCATTAAATTTGTAAATACTATACATAACCTTCGAAACAACTGAAAATTTATGTCTTTTTTGTTAAAAAAAAATAAAAGATAAAATTTTGAGTTATTATTTTAAATTAAATATTATTATATTAGCTTAACTTAATTTAGTAAAAAAAAAATTTCATTTTCATTTTCATTTTCTATTTTTATTTTCTTTTTTAGGTTTTAAGAAAAAACTGATTCAAACCAAAAATAAAATTGTTTTACTGAAAAAAAAAGAATAAGTCAAATACAAAAATGGAATCAAGTAGAAAAAAAAAAAATATTTCGTCAACCAAAGCAAAATGTTTGGATGAAAAATCTTATAAATGTGATCTATGCTCCAAAACTTATAAAAAATCGAGTCAATTCAAAATTCACCTTAGGTCTCATATTTTTGAAAAACCATACAAATGTTTGCAGTGTGATAAAGCTTTTATGCAATCCATGAATCTTCGAAATCATGAAAAAATTCATTCTGTTAAAAATATATTTGAATGTAATTTGTGCAAAAAAAGTTTTAAAATAAAGAGTAAATTAAAAACTCATTTCCAAATCCATACAGAAGAAAGACCATACAAATATTTGCAGTGTGATAAAACTTTTACTTTATTGATTTATCTTCAAGCGCATCAAAAAATTCATTCTAATCTAATAAAGCCTTTTAATTGTAATCAATGTGAAAAAAGTTTTCTTACAAGTAATAAATTAAAAACTCATCTCAGACTCCACACAGGGGAAAGACCATACAAATGTTTGCAGTGTGATAAAACTTTTGCTTTATTGACTTATCTTCAAAAACATCAAAAAATTCATTCTAATCACAGGCCTTTTAAATGTAATCAATGCAATAAGAGCTTTTTAGAACGCTTTAAATTGAAGATTCATCTTCGAATTCACACAGGGGAAAAACCATTTAAATGCCAACAGTGTGGTAAGACTTTCACACAAATGAGTTATCTGAAAAAACACGAAAAAATTCATTTTAATCAAATACTTTTTGAATGTGACCAATGCAAGAAAAAATTTAATTCAAAATCAAATTTGCTAAAGCATATTCATAAATACCTAGATAAAAAAGAACATAAACCTATATCTTTTTCTGAAAAGAAAAAACTTGATTCCTTCAAAAAAAATTCTACTATTGTAAAAACTTTTGAATGTGATCTTTGCAAGAAAAAATTTGATAAAAAGTTTAGTTTAGAAAGGCATATTCAAGATCACACAAAAGAAAGATCCTGTAAATATAATTTGCGTAATAAAACTTTTGAAGAAAGAAATGATGTTCAAGAGTTTCAGCAGAGTAGTTTAAAGCCTTTTCAATGTAAACTTTGTGATAAAAGTTTTAAACTTGCAAATCACCTCCGAGTCCATGAAAAAATTCATAGTGATGAAATACTTTTTGAATGTGATCATTGCTTAAAAAAATTTACTCAAAAAGCTCAACTGAAATTACATCTTGAAGATCACACAGATGAAAGACTCTACAAACGCGAATTTCATGATGAAATTCTTAAAGAGGCAATTCATCTTCAAGATTATAAAAAAATTCATATTAGTGATAAACGTTTTGAATGTGACTTTTGTCAGAAAAAATTTATCAAAAAATTTAATTTAAAAAATCATTTTCAAGTTCACACAGGAGAAAGGCCTTACAAATGCAAATTTTGTGATAAGGCTTTTAAACAAATAGGTCATGTTCGAGATCATGAAAAAATTCATAACATTGAAAGAAGCTTCGAATGCGATGCATATTCGAGTTCATAACAGCAAAAAACCCTACAAATGTAAATTTTGTAACAATGCTTTTGTGCAGATTAGTCATCTTCAAGAACATGAAAAAATTCACAGTCCAGAAGATTTTAAACACAACAGTTACAGTTAAATAATGTTTTCTGAATTTGAATCAAATTTTTATAGTCAAAATCAGTTCCAAGACATTTTTAATAATAGTATCATCAAATCAGAAGAATTCTCGAGTTCTGAAGAAAATAATGATAATTTTCTCGTTAAAAATACTTTAGAATTTGGAAGTAACGTAAATGAACAAAATAATTCAGAATTGGAGTTAGAATATAAAAATTGTGAAGTAAAATATGAAGATGCTCGTGGAGATGAAGAATTGCCTGTGGTTGATCAAGTATATGAATGCGATTACTGCAAAGAAATATTTTCTCAAAAAGCTTTAATAATTACTCACTTAATACTCACGTAATAACCCTCTAACTCTTGGCGAAACTCCAGAAAATATATCTTCTTCCAATAATATTCCTTTAGAAATAAAAAGTATAGCTAATAAAGATTCAATAGAAAGTTCGACTGATTTTAATTTTAAGAATTCATTTTATGATCCAGCTGTACCGGATTCAAGACATATTACCGAAAGTGGTATTGAAAAATATCAGAATATTTTAAATTATGATACTTACATTCTTGATATTGCTGAAGTTAATAAAACTATAAGTCTTGAAAAAATTGATATTACTGATTATAAAAGAGCTAATGATGATAAAAATTTTGTGGAAGTTTTTTTAACCAATGATAATGAAAAAGAAAGCAAAACCAGGGAAGATATTTTAACTTTTTTATTTCATAGTGCAATAATAAATGAATTTGATGGCACTATGAAAGATTTGGTAGTTAACATGGAAATTGATATGCTTGAGAGTTTAATAAATACTGATATTCTAAATAATTAATAAAAGCGAAAAAGGAGATCAAATTTTGTTTATTTACGATAGTAAAATATATTTGTGTCATACAGAGTTTGAGAAATACTAATAATCCATATGTGAAATACACAAGCTACAGTACACTGTGTTGTCTGCTTCATGCCGCGTAAAAAAGAATTTCTGGTGGGGACTAGAAGTAGCACTAGGTTGTTACTAGAATTATGCCCTTTATGAAATGCTTTATTTCTCCCTCATTTTTTATAAAAATATTTTTTATTAAAACCCTGTTTTTTGTTTTCAATTTTATAATTTTATTTTTTCAACGTACCTGTATTTACATTAACTATTTGATGCCAATAGTATTATTTAAATCTTTTTAATTATATTGTATGATGATTCAAAAAGAAAAAAAATAATCTTTTTTTTATGCAAAGAAGTTTCAGAAAAACATTTTTTTCTTAATGTTTAAGAAAAAAAAAGTAAAAGAGTAAAATAATGTTTAAAAAAAATTGTTTCCTTATTTTTTAGTTTTTATTAAAAAAAATGAATTTCAGAAAAAATAAATTATTCCCTGAGTTTCCCTGACCTAAAACAAAATTCCCTGACTTTCCAGAATTCCAGAAATGTGACCACCCTGCTATAGTGTTAAGACAATTATTGATAAAAAAATGTAGCTTACTGCGTTTGAAACTTGAAAGGTGACATGTACACTCAAAAAATTAGACCAACCAGAATTATTTTGGAATCTTTGCGAGGTTTTAGCGTTACATTGAAAGTTACCAAAAAAAAACCCTATTTTGTAACATAATAATTGATATTTACCTGATATTAATAATTGATACATTTACCTGATATTTAAATGCTTTCATTTTGTTGAGTACACAGTTTCATCAAGTATGTAAAATTCCATTTTTTGTACACAAATCAGTATTGACTTCTTTAGATTTTAAGTACTGGATTCATCGATGTTGCACTAGGGTTATTTTGAAATTTTAGAGGCCAATTTTTCATTAGAAAGTTGCAAAGGTTACGTATAAAATTGCAATAGTAGAAAATAAAATTTTAAAAGCATTTTATTATGCTTTTGGTTCAGAAGCGATGATTCATTGGTGCTCATACATGCTATACCTACATCGTCAGCGCCTAACCAGCTATAAGATCAAAGAATAAACAAGTACCATACAACACTAACATCATCATCAAAACCATGGTAATATATACTTAAAATAAATATTCTTTGTGCTTACCTGGCTGGGCACTGACAATGTTGGTATAGCAGGTACGAACACCAATGAATCATCTCTTCTGTACCAAACGCATAATAAATAGATTATATTTATTTTCTATTATTGAAATTTCATACTCGTATTTTACACTTTGCAACTTTCTAATGAAAAATTTTCCTCTAAAATGTCAAAATAATCCTAAACCATGAGTGGAAACTTGATGCCTCTTCATAGTCTGGAAAGTCAGGGAATTTTAAAATTTCAGTTCTGTGGGTACCCTGTGTAGCCTAATTAACCAATTGGTCGTTTTGAACTGAAATTGCTTAATTTTTAAACTGCTGCCAAATTTTTTGTATGTGACAAAAATGGGTTTTACAGATGTCAAAAACATTCCACAAGCTTCAAGTTTCAAAAATTTCTTTACTCTATACTCTTTTCAATTATTTATTAACCAAATATTATGATAATTTTATTCACAGCTACGGACGCAGTACCTAATTATAAAATACGATTTTATTTTTATTTTATTTTTACCAGTGATTTTATTTTTGGCTATGGAATGTATAAGGGAAACTCAGGAATTTTTATAAAATTGTCTGGAAAAATATTAATTAATGCGAAGCAAAATTTATTCGATTTCTTGGATATGATCTAGAGTATTTGAAAAATTTCGTCTTAAAATTTTTTACATTAGAAGATAAAAAAAAGCAGAAAATTATTCTTTTTCTTTTTGGACCAATTTTGGATGTAGAACCTAATTATTTTACAAAGAAGTTCTACTTTTGAGAAATTGGTTACCATTTAAAAAGGTGATTAAAAAATCTGACCCCTTTTCACAATCTAGTTATTTGTTATCTTGTAAAATGATTGAAAATTACTTAAAACGAAAAGAAAATAAAAAAAAATGTTTTTCAACTTTTTTGAGATGTGTGTATCGGTATAATGAGACATGAGAAATTAATTAAAAAAAGAATAAAAAAATTTGTTATTATTAATTTTACAAAAAGTCTTTTGCAATAGTTTGACAAGAAAAAAAATTTCCGCTTTCCACCAGCGGAATTCCGTTTAACATTAACGGATTTTCCGCATCAGTAAGCGGAATATTTCCGGTTGTGGGAAGTGGAATTCTTTTTTCAGTTTAGAAACTTTAATAAATATTTTCTGTTATGTATAGGTTTGAAGGAATTTGGACAAAACTCAATCTATATCACCAATATGATCAAAGCTGAGATGTCTTATGAATCTCCTTTCTTGAAGGCCGCTCGATGATATTATTTTATTCAGCAAAAATCATGAAAGAGGTGCTTTGTGAAGTCTTGTGAAAATAGCAAAAAAGAAAAAGGAGTTACTTTATTCAAAGTACCAAAAGATTTAGAATTATTTACTAAATGGAGTTTTGTGCGTGCTTGTGAAAATTTATTAATAAAGACAAATTCTTTTATTTGCGAAAAACATTTTCGGAGTGAACACGTAATTGATAATTTAACAATTAATGATAAAACTGGAAAGCCTATATTTGAGGTAATTTTTAATTTTAATATTTGTTGACCATATTTTGTTTGATTTTCTTTTGCTAATAGAAGAATATTTCATAGAAAATATTACAGCAGAAGATAATAATTATGTGTATGAAACAACTACAGAAAATGTTTTTAATGACCCTATTTTTCCAATGATATTGATAAAATTGTGTGAAGAGCATGCCACTGATATAGTTTGCGAAATTTTACATTACTATATTATTATGAGAATGAGACAATGGTCCAAAATAGAAAATAAGGATGTTATAAAAAAAAGCAAACTATTAAGAAAAATCTCAAGATTACAAGAAACATAAATGTAAATGATTGGAAATTTTTTATGCAGTCTTAAATATTACTATATTATTTATTTATAAACTCTTGAAAGGTTTTTTATAAATTTTTAAAAAGAATTATTTTTAATTAAAAAAAATGTTGCTCATAGTATAGGAACGTTATTTGTATTTTTAAAATACAATTTTTTTCAAAATTTTAAATAATTTAAAAATAATATTACTAAAACCAGAGCTGGGCATATACGGCAATTTTGGCACGCTGTAACCGTATGCCGTATAGACGGTTTTTGTGCATAAGGACCCGTATGTTACTTGAACCGTATATACGATAACCAGCATACGGGACCGTATGCACCATAGCAGTATATACGGTTAACACTATACGGGAGCCTTATGCATCTCAGCCGTATATAATGTTTAATGTCATAAGGGCCCGTATACTCTCTAACCGTACATACGGTTTAAGAGCATACGGACCCGTAGATACTTGAACCGTACATACGGTTCAGCAGCATACGGAGCCGTATACACTTGAACCGTATATAATGTTTAATAGCATACGGACCCGTATACCGTTTGCTTAGGCTTAATCAAAAACGGCATACGGGTCCGTATGCTGTTTAACCGTATGTACGGTTTGAGAGCATACGGACCCGTATGGTGTTTAACCGTATGTACGGTTTGAAATTATACGGTTCCGTATGCTGTTGAGCCGTATGTACGGTTAGAGAGTATAAGGGCCCGTATGCTGTTTGACCGTATGTACGGTTTGAGATTATTCGGGCCCGTATGCTGTTTAACCGTACGTACGGTTTGAGAGTATATGGGCCCGTATACTGTTTAACGTCATAAAGTAGAGTATATTATTAAAATATATACATTTCTCTGCATAAGGATCCATATGAAACAATTATAAGCTTTTATAAGTACATTACCTAAGTAAATATTTGACTTTTATAAAGAAATTGGAATAAAGTTCGATAATATTGTTTAAATATGCAAAAAATAGCATTCTTAAAATAGGTATTATAAGACTTACCCAATAATAAAAAATTCTTTTGCTTCTATTTTCTAAATATAAATATGTTTTAAAATCAAGAAGATATTAAAAAAAAGTTAAACAACTGTTTATAGAAAGCATTAAAAATAAAATTATTATTTATAACAGGAAAAATACAATCAAAAATTTTTAATTTTCATTTTAGAATTCAATTGAATGAGTAAAGAACAATTTTTATTGCATACATTTTTCTCCAAAATTAATATTGAATATATTCTTTATTTTCTTTAAGGAAAATTAGCTTTTCAAACAATGAATCAGTCAATGATGATCTTTTGTTATTTAAGATGTAATTAGTTAAAGAAAAAATCCTTTCGATATTTAAAATTCTTAAATCATTCTCTAAATTTTATGCCTTACGTTATAGAAAAAGAATATATTTTCTTATTGTAAATACTTAAAAATAAATTTCATGATAAATAAATATAACAAAAGTAAATTAGAACATTTTTTTTCACTTATTTTCCTAAACATCAATTCTGATTATGGTGTGCCAATAAATAAATTAATGCCATAAACAGTTATAATTTATAAGGTATCTGTATGAAATTACCCGTATCTACGGCGAAAATTCATAAGGCATCCGTATTAATTTACCCGTATGTACGACAAAATTTCATAAGGCATCCGTATGAAATTAACCGTAAGTAAGGCAAAATTCATAAGGCATCTGTATGGAAATGTCATTATGTACGGTAAAATTCATACGGATGCCTTATGAGTTTTGCCGTACACACGGGTAATTTAATACGGATGCCTTATGAGTTTTGCCGTACATACGGGTAAATTCACTTCGAGTACCAGCAATAAAAATCTTCATAAATGTCATCAGTGCAAGAAAACTTTTACCCAAAAAGGTGGTCTTCGGAAACATGAAACAATTCATTTAGGATTAAAGAAATTTGAGTGCAAAGATTGCGGCAACAGATTTAATAAAAAAGATGCCCTTAAAGATCATCTTCGAATTCATACTGAAAAAAGACTTTACAAATGTTTGCAGTGTAATAAAACTTTTAAACAATCAAGCGGCCTTCGTGTTCATAAAATAATTCACTTAGGCTTAAAAAAATTCGAGTGCAATGATTGCGGTAAAAGATTTATGAGAAAAGATGCCCTGAAAAATCATCTTCGAATTCACACTGGTGAAAAACCTTACAAATGTTTGCAGTGCAATAGAACTTTTAAGCATTCAAGCGGTCTTCGTTATCATGAACAAGTTCATTTAGGCTTAAAAAAATTTGAGTGCAATGATTGCGGCAAAAAATTTATTAGAAAAGGTGTCATCAAAATTCATCTTCGAATTCATACTAAGGAAAGAATTTTTAAGTGTTTGCCGTGTAATAAGACTTTTACACAACTAGGTAATCTTCGTAACCATGAAAAAATTCACTTAGGCTTAAAAAAATTTGAGTGTAATGAATGCAGCAAAAGATTTAGTACAAAAGATCCCCTCAAAAAACATCTTCAAATTCATACTAGTGAAAGACCTTATAACATGCTGAATAAAAAAATTTGTTGCAATAAAAATTTTGTTATGAAGAAATGCTTTGTTCCTTTAACTCGATGTAATCTTAAAGTAGAAAAAATTGAAACTAAAATTAAAGATGACGCACCAATTGAAGAAGAGATTGATATCTTTGATGAAAAGCCAGATTTGAGCTTTTTGAAGAATGAAAATTTTTTATCCTATTATAATTCTAATGCGATGGAATGTAAAAATGTTGAGAACACTTCAAATGCAATTGTAAGTTTAAAGGATCGTGTTGCAAACAATTGGGTAAATAAATTTGCTCAAAATAACTGTGAAACAGGTGAGCCAGTAAATGAAAACAGTCAAATTGTTTTTGCTGTTAAAATAAAAAATCGTGTAACTGAAACTGAAGAAGCTGTAGTGGTAGAAGAAGAGATTGAATTGGTTGATGAAAAACCAGATTTAAGCTTCTTGAAGACTGAAAATTTTAATGTTTTTGATGAAATTATATGCAATAATTACCAGACAATTTCAAATGTAAAGATTGCGGATAATGACTTTGATACAAATAATTTTTCAATAGGAAATAATGAAAACATTGATCTAGTTGACGAAAAACCAGATTTGAGTTTTTTGAAAGAAGAAGATTCTACTTTTTAATATTTTTTCTTTATTCTTTTTTGACTTCAAACTT
The DNA here is from genome assembly GCA_022575985.1 of Anagrus nilaparvatae. Classification (NCBI taxonomy): domain Eukaryota; kingdom Metazoa; phylum Arthropoda; class Insecta; order Hymenoptera; family Mymaridae; genus Anagrus; species Anagrus nilaparvatae. The sequence continues at coordinate 2,701,983 of JAKSXM010000239.1, forward strand.
TTATTTTCATTTAAAAAAAAAATTAAATATATATTAAAAAGCTATTAACATAAATTAATGATAATCTTAAAAATTATTTTTTTTTAGAATCGTTAGCGAGAATTCCTTAAAAATTTCGTAATAAATAAAATGTTGTCAGTTAAAAATTGTCAATTTTCAACAAAATAAATTTAGATAAATACAAAACATTCAGGCATATTTTTTACTTCTTATTTTTTTTTATTTTTTGTTAATTAATAAGAGATTTAAGCGATCTTACTGGATAAATTACAGGAAAAAAAAAATTATTTAAACAATTTTCTAATCTACCCTTCAAGATTGCTTAAACCTTTTCACTAAATATATCTACTTATCTTATCTGGACTTACACCCTAAAACTAATCAAATAGCTATTTTTTTAAACAAGGGATAAAATATTGGTTTTGATCTTGACTTCTACCTTACACTTATATGCACGAGCAAGTGCAGACAGCATTTAAAGGTCGAACCCTATATTTTATCCAGTGATACAGTTTTAATAGGTAAAAAATCTGTCCTCTCTAGAATAGAAAATATGCTTTTTTGCTTTAAATACGTTATAATTAATTCATGATGTTTAATATTACTTATACTTTTAAAACTTTTGTGATATTAAGTATTTTTTTTGTATTAAATTTCTCAATAAAATTAATATTTTTGTTAAATTTATAAATTTAAATTTTTTCAATTATTTATAAACATTGAAATCCTGTTTTTCCTAATTTATGATTGTTTTTTATTCAAAGAAGTTCTAGATACTTATCTTAAATTAATTAATAGGTAAGTTTTAATTTATTTGATTTTTTTCTTGCAATTATAATATCAGAGATTACTATGTGCATTACAAATCTGAAATTACATTCCATGTTGAAACAGGTTAAGAGCAAAAAGCTTTGGCTTGATTCTGCAGGAAGTTCCCAGTTTTGTTAAAACTGTTTCATATCTAAAAACGGAACACTTCGTGTGGTCGTGGTCTCTTGGATACGCTCTGATACACCTCACCTAAATTACTATCAATAAGAAACAAGAAAAGGTCCTTGAAAAAGAACAAAATTAATTAGCGCTAATATCAAAGCACTTGATAAAGAAGATGTAACCCATATACAATAGATTTCATATTAGACAGTTCCAAAAATCCTATTTGGCTTGTAAATCAATCAAGCTTTGAACAGTAGATTTTATATTATTAATTTACACAGTTGACATGATACTATATCATCGAATTCACACAGGCGAAAGGCCATTTAAATGTCTTCAGTGTGATAAAGCTTTCAGACAATTAATCCATCTTCAAAATCATGAAAATATTCATACTGGAATGAAAAATTTTGAATGTGGAGTTTGCAAGAAAAGATTTAGCATTAAAAGTAATCTAAAAGTACATAAACGAGTTCACACAGGTGAAAGGCCTTATAAATGCCTACAATGCGATAAAACTTTTATACAATCGCAGCAACTTCGTAGCCATGAAAAAAATCATACTGTCATGCAAACTTTTAAATGCGAAGTTTGCAAGAAAACATTTTTTCAAAAGTATAAATTAACACAACACATTAGAATTCATAAAGGTGAAAACCCCTTCAAATACGAGCTTCGTGGTAAGACTTTGGAACAGAGAAGTCATTTCCAGAATAAAAGAATTCGTACTGATATAAAGCAGTTTAAATGTAATCAGTGCAAGAAAGGTTTTGCAACAAATAATGAATTAAAAATTCATATTAAAATTCACATGGATGAAATGTTGCATAAGTCTCCCCAATGTGATAAAACTTTTTCCCAATCGAACCATCTTCAAAGCCGTCAAAATGTAAATACTGGCATACAAAATTTTGAATGCTATATTTGTAAGAAAAAATTTACTAAAAAGCAGAACCTAAGTCTTCATATTCAAGTTCACAAAGATGAAATACCAGATAAAAGTCTACAGCATGACAAAAATTTTACTGAAACAAAAAATTGTGATCATCATCCAAGAATTCAGACTAGCGATATGAAAACTAAAGTATGCGAGGTTTGCAAGAAAATATTTACTTGTAAAAGTAATCTACAAAAGCATAATCGAGTCCATACAGGCGAAAAACCATACAAATGCAAATATTGTGATAAAAATTTTAAAGAGAGAAAAAATCTTTAAACTTTCGAAAAAAAATTGCAAATTATAATTTTTTTTTGCGAATTCACAAAAAAAAAAAAAAATCGAGAATTCTCCAATTTTTCGATAATATACTAAATTTAGTAAATTCACGATTTTTTTCGAATTTTAAAGTCATTACAATCACAATATCATGTCAAGTCAGTCACAATATCATGAAAAACATCATACTGGTGAAAAACCTTATGAATGTAATTATTGTTTAAAAAGATTTACTCGAAAATCTCATCTTAAAAGACATTTTCATGTTCACAAATTTGACAAAACTTCAAAACGGCTTACACAAATTCAGGATTTTGGAAGAATTCAAGTTGATGAGGAAAGTTTTGAATGTGCTTATTGTAAAAAAAATTTTTATCAAAAATATAATTTGATGGTTCATATTCGTATTCACACAGGCGAAAGACCATACAAATGCAAATATTGTGATAAAAGTTTTAATCAGACAAGTTCTCTTCGATATCATGAAAAACATCATACTGGTGAAAAACCTTTTGAATGTACTTATTGTTTAAAAAGATTTACTCTAAAATTTAATCTTAAAAAACATTTTAAACTTCACAAATTTGACAAAACTTCAAAACGGATAACACAACTTCAGGATTTTAGAAAAATTCAAGTTGGTAAGAAAAGTTTTGAATGCGCTTATTGTCAAAAAAAATTTAATAAAAAACAGAATTTGATAGTTCATATTCGTATTCACACAGGTGAAAGACCATACAAGTGCAAATTTTGTGATGAAACATTTACGAAATTTTGTAATCTTAAAACGCATGAAAATATTCATACTTGTGAAAAACTTTTTGAATGTGCATATTGCCAAAAAAAGATTAATCAAAAACATAATTTGGTATCTCATATTCGAACTCACACTGGTGAAAAGCCCTATAAGTGTAAATATTGTGATAAAGAATTTAATCAAGTTTCAACTCTCCGAAAGCATGTAAATGTACACTCTAATTCAAGCTCTAATCTACAAGTTTTCGAGTTTAACAATTTCAATGAAGTAAATCTTTCAAAAAATAAATTGAGAAGTCAAAATCAACCCAAGAAGTCAAATCAACTTAATAAAAATATAATTAAAAATAATAATTTTGAGTTGGATCTAAAAAATAACAATTTCGAAGTGGTTATTAAAGATAAAAAAGACAAAGTCTATGAATGTGATGATTGCAAAAAAATATTTTTTCAAAAAACATCGATTATATCTCACCTTAAGAATCATATTGATAAACTTGATGTTACAGTTTCTGGTCAACGTGAAAAAAAATTGACTAATAAGATTGAATTGAATTCACATATGAATGTCCAAAAACATGTTTATTTTGTTTCAGATCAAAGTACACCAAATGACAACATTAAGGAATTTAGTCTTAAAAATGATTTTAAAAATCCAGGGTGTAATGATGGAACTGGAATAGTACAAGATATTGAAATGCAAAATGAATTACTATTTACTGGTTTAAATATTGAAGATGAAAGAAATCCCTTCGAAAAATACAAAAATGAAGAATTAGAGGCCTCACCTGATGACAAACCATCTGAAAATACATTTTCAAACATTAATTCACCAAAAAAAATTAAAAATCTTACTGATAATGATTTTGAAACTAAAATAACTCAAGATAATAAAAAAACTACTCATACTGAGAAAGATCAGATAATTTTAGATGATGAATCTTACATTCTTGATATTGATGAATTAAACAAAAATTTGATTATTAAAAAGATTGACAGTATTGATTTTAAAAGTACTTCTCAGGATAAAGATTTTATTGAGGTTTTTCTTACAAAAAATATTGAAGGGGCAACGAAAAATTCGAGCCATGTATCAGAAGAAACTGTAACTTTTTTATTTGAGAATGCTTTAAAAAATGAATTAGATAGAAGTATGACAGATTTGATAGTTAACATAGAATCTGATATGTTAAAATATTTGATAGATTTTGATAATATCTAATCAAAAAATAATAATTTGACATTTTCATAATTATATTATTACATAAAAATAAATGTTTTCATTTATTTACAAATTTTAATTAAAATGTAATCAAATTACTTTTTTTTTTAAAAATAATTATAAATTTTATTTGTTTAATATTTAATTTTTTTTTAAATATTTAAAAATATATAAAATTAAATGTATTTTTTTTAGATTGAGGCAATTTTTAGATTATAAATATGCTTTTTAATAATTTTTAAAATCCAGTGAATAAAAATAAACTTTTTTTTTGTATTTACTGTATAGGCAGTAAAATAATAAAATTTCTCTGTACTTTATTTGTGAATTTTTTTATAAATATTCCTTGTTAAATAACAAAGCTATTTTAATAAAAACATAATTTAAAAAAAAAATTTATTCGACTATTTATTACCTACTTTTTCTTATAAAATTTAAAATTGAATAATTTGTGTGTAAAAAAATTCAAAAAATTCTAAGGGCTATAAAATGTCTAATTTTGATCTTTTAATAATTTGAATAAAGAATTAGAAATATATTAAACTAATTTAAAAAATTAATAAATTTAAAATTAATTTAATTAATTATAATTAAATAAAAATTTTTAAATTTTAATTTCAAATCAAAATTAAAATTTGAAAAATATCATACCTTTTTATAACTTAAAAATTTCAAAATTTCGCGGTAGCTGAGTACTTTCATCCAATCAGATCACTGTGTGACGTCACGGTATAGCAGAACACGTGTTTTGAGAAAGCATGTTTTGTATTTCGGAGTCGGATGATATTTGGAATAAATAAATATTTGTTTACAAAAAATATTGTTTCATATTTACAAAATATTTATTATTATTACTAAATTTTTCTGTGTCAATATTTGAATATCAGTTTTAACAAATATTTGCAAATCTTTGATAAAATTTATCAATAACTACAACTATTGGCTTTAAACAATAATCAACTGTTTACTACAAACAGAAGTAAAATAGGTAAAAACTTTGATTATTTTAATTAAAATTATGAGTTGAAAAATTAAATTTACTTTATTATTACTAAATAGAAATTAATAAATTGTCCAAAAATTCATTAAAAATAGTGGCTCATTAAATTTGTAAATACTATACATAACCTTCGAAACAACTGAAAATTTATGTCTTTTTTGTTAAAAAAAAATAAAAGATAAAATTTTGAGTTATTATTTTAAATTAAATATTATTATATTAGCTTAACTTAATTTAGTAAAAAAAAAATTTCATTTTCATTTTCATTTTCTATTTTTATTTTCTTTTTTAGGTTTTAAGAAAAAACTGATTCAAACCAAAAATAAAATTTTTTTACTGAAAAAAAAAAGAATAAGTCAAATACAAAAATGGAATCAAGTAGAAAAAAAAAAAATATTTCGTCAACCAAAGCAAAATGTTTGGATGAAAAATCTTATAAATGTGATCTATGCTCCAAAACTTATAAAAAATCGAGTCAATTCAAAATTCACCTTAGGTCTCATATTTTTGAAAAACCATACAAATGTTTGCAGTGTGATAAAGCTTTTATGCAATCCATGAATCTTCGAAATCATGAAAAAATTCATTCTGTTAAAAATATATTTGAATGTAATTTGTGCAAAAAAAGTTTTAAAATAAAGAGTAAATTAAAAACTCATCTCCAAATCCATACAGAAGAAAGACCATACAAATGTTTGCAGTGTGATAAAACTTTTACTTTATTGATTTATCTTCAAGCGCATCAAAAAATTCATTCTAATCTAATAAAGCCTTTTAATTGTAATCAATGTGAAAAAAGTTTTCTTACAAGTAATAAATTAAAAACTCATCTCAGACTCCACACAGGGGAAAGACCATACAAATGTCTGCAGTGTGATAAAACTTTTGCTTTATTGACTTATCTTCAAAAAATTACAGTAATCGCATTCATATACTTGATCAACCACAGGCAATTCTTCATCTCCACGAGCATCTTCATATTTTACTTCACAATTTTTATATTCTAACTCCAATTCTGAATTATTTTGTTCATTTACGTTACTTCCAAATTCTAAAGTATTTTTAACGAGAATATTATCATTATTTTCTTCAGAACTCGAGAATTCTTCTGATTTGATGATACTATTATTAAAAATGTCTTGGAACTGATTTTGACTATAAAAATTTGATTCAAATTCAGAAAACATTATTTCACTGTAACTGTTGTGTTTAAAATCTTCTGGACTGTGAAGCAAAGAAATATTTTCTCAAAAAGCTTTAATAATTACTCACTTAAGGACTCACACTGATATTGATTATGAAGTAAATATTCAGAATCGAGAATCTGAAAAAGATAATATTGTTTCTGTTGAAGGATCACCAAGTGTAAAAATTGAAAAATCAGATACATATAATGTTTTTGATAATTTAGTAAATAACGATAATATTGATTCAATGAAAGATTTAAAAAATTTAAAAGAACTGTCTGAAAATCAGAAAAATGATAGTAAAAGTAATATATTTGAGCGTAATAACCCTCTAACTCTTGGTGAAACTCCAGAAAATATATCTTCTTCCAATAATATTCCTTTAGAAATAAAAAGTATAGCTAATAAAGATTCAATAGAAAGTTCGACTGATTTTAATTTTAAGAATTCATTTTATGATCCAGCTGTACCGGATTCAAGACATATTACCGAAAGTGGTATTGAAAAATATCAGAATATTTTAAATTATGATACTTACATTCTTGATATTGCTGAAGTTAATAAAACTATAAGTCTTGAAAAAATTGATATTACTGATTATAAAAGAGCTAATGATGATAAAAATTTTGTGGAAGTTTTTTTAACCAATGATAATGAAAAAGAAAGCAAAACCAGGGAAGATATTTTAACTTTTTTATTTCATAGTGCAATAATAAATGAATTTGATGGCACTATGAAAGATTTGGTAGTTAACATGGAAATTGATATGCTTGAGAGTTTAATAAATACTGATATTCTAAATAATTAATAAAAGCGAAAAAGGAGATCAAATTTTGTTTATTTACGATAGTAAAATATATTTGTGTCATACAGAGTTTGAGAAATACTAATAATCCATATGTGAAATACACAAGCTACAGTACACTGTGTTGTCTGCTTCATGCCGCGTAAAAAAGAATTTCTGGTGGGGACTAGAAGTAGCACTAGATTGTTACTAGAATTATGCCCTTTATGAAATGCTTTATTTCTCCCTCATTTTTTATAAAAATATTTTTTATTAAAACCCTGTTTTTTGTTTTCAATTTTATAATTTTATTTTTCAACGTACCTGTATTTACATTAACTATTTGACGCCAATAGTATTATTTAAATCTTTTTAATTATATTGTATGATGATTGTTTTGTAAGACTATAATTTTTTTATATGGATGCTTTGCACAGAAACTGTATTTTTTCTATTACTTATGGCAAAACTGCAGTTATAATCTTTTAAAAAATTTTTTTGTACTAAATAATTTTTTTTTTTTTTTTTAAACTAATCATTTGAATTATCATTTAATATTGTCCATAAAATGGTCCATTTTACCCCAACCACCCCTATTTCGAATGCCCGCAGAAATTTATCTTCAGACATAACATTTGGTATCGATTCAGTAGAAAAATAAGATTTATAAACATTTCTGCTATTGTTAAAAATTTACGGTCCATTTTACCCGCTCCACCCCCATTTTTGAGTATTCAGAGGGCTTACATATCAAAACCAACATTAGATTTGAATTCAGCAGCAAATTTTACAAGTGGGACTCTATTAAAAACAAAAAAAAATACCCTGCCAACTAGCTGGCACTGAGGTTCCTCAAACAATGGTCTTTAAACTTCAATATGCAATAAATATTATTGATTACAACCATGCAATTATACATACATTTTTCTTTTTTACTAGGTAAAGTAGACCATTAAGATTATTTTGTTATTAAAGTAAAAATTCTAGCGTCCATGGATTGATCGCGCCGGCGTTAATGGATTTTAAATCATTTTTGCATGATTAAAAAGAGATAAATATAAAAAAAGCTATTTTTATTATTTTTTTGTAAAATTTTATTAGAATATAAAATTATCCCTTAATAAAATTTGCTCGTTAAGGCTGTTATTATTTCAAAAAATTTTATCCCTTAATAATTAAAATATTGAGTAACATGATTTTTTTGTTTTGTCAAAGAAATGGTTGGCAACTTAATTTTAAAATGGTTGGCATCTTAATTTTAAAATGCAAACATAACCATTTAATATTTTTAGGCTGTTTATTATTGTTTATAATTTCATTAAGCTGCATACATAAATAAACATAGCAACGAACAAAATAATCCGAGGAAGTCAAAAAGAGGCAAGATTTCCATCATTCTTTCTTGTGTTTTATAATTTATATCGAAATAACAAAAAAATTAAAAAATTACTATAAACTAAATTTATAAAATTTGTACTCTCATTAAAATAAATAAGATATGTCCAATACGAAAAATAAATTTGATGTTTTATGTATTTTTTTGTAACGACGATTTTGAAGAAAAAAATTTTCAAAAAATTAATTATCAGATTCAAAATATCGAGTAAAAACCATACTTTCAAGTATAACTACTTTCATGGAAATGAATGAGGTATTACACCCAAATTAAAAAAAAAAAAAGTATTTTGAGATTTTTTTAATAAAAAAATTTTTGGAAAAAAAAGTTAGGTATTCGTTCGATAATTGTTTTGGAATATCACTGGTTACAATATTTTAAAATATTAGTACTTTCATAGAATTAAAAGAGGTATTACACCAAAAAAATATTGCAATTTTTTTTATTTTTCTTTTTTTTAATTTAGAGAATAAAAATTTTGAAAAAATTAAGTATCAATTCCAAAAAATTACTGTAAACGAGGTTCTTAAAACTAGTACTTCCATGGAAATAAATTAGGTACTACGTCCAAAAAGAAAAAAAAGTTTCGTATTTTTTGTATTTTTTTGTGAAAAAAATTTTAGGAAAAAAATTTTCAAAAAATTAAGTATCAGATTCTAGATATCGAGTAAACACCATTCTTTCAAATATAAGTACTTTCGTGTAAATAAATGAGGTATTACATCTAAATTAAAAAAAAAAAGGGGGGGGTTTGAGATTTTTTGATAAAAAAATGTTTGAAAAAAAAATTAGGTCTTAATTCGATAATGGTTTTGAAATATCACTAGTTACAATATTTTCAGATATTAGTACTTTCATAGAATTAAATGAGGTATTACACCAAAAAAAAAAAATATATTGCAGTTTTTTTTATTTTTCTTTTTTTTTAATTTTGGCAAAAAAAAATTTGAAAAAATTAAGTATCAGATCCAAAAAATAACAATAAACAAGGTTCTTAAAACTAGTACTTCCATGGAAATAAATTAGGTACTACGTCCAAAAAGAAAAAAAAAATTTGTATTTTTTGTATTTTTTTGTGAAAAAAATTTTAGAAAAAAAATTTTCAGAAAATTAAGTATCCGATTCGAGATATCATGTAAAAACCATACTTTCAAATATAAGTACTTTCATGGAAATAAATGAGGTATTACATCCAAATCAAAAAAAAAAAAAAGTACCTCAAGCTTTTTTGGTGAAAAAATTTTTGAAAAAAAAATTAGGTCTTAATTCCATAATATTTGTGAAATATCACCGATTACATACGTACACACACACACACACACACACACACACACACACACAAACACAGACTTTTTTTAAAAACAGGTTTTTTAGCTTCCTGGGGTCCCAAAACGTGCTTATATGCCAAAAAATAGAAAATCAAATTTTGACCTAACACAATGGTTCCTCTTTGAGGAACCAAAATTTTGTTTAATTTTTTGAAAAAACGACCCCTATTTATCGTTTAGGGGTTGCAAAATGGTCCATTTTACCCCAATAGCCCCTATTTCGAATGCTTGAAGAAATTTACCTTAGAAGTAACATTTGGTATCGATTCAGTAGAAAAATCAGATTTTTAAACATTTAGCTATTTTTAAAACTTTACGGTCCAATTTACCCATTCCACCCCTATTTTTGAGTGTTTAAAGGGGTTGTATCTCAATGCCAACATTAAATTCGGATTTAGCAGCGAATTTTACTAATGGGACTCAACTAAAAACAAAATAAAATGTATTTTCAAAGTTTTTGAAAAAACCACCCCTATTCACAAGATAAGGGTGGAGAACTTACCCAATAAGATATGTAGTCAAATTTTTCCATACAAAATATAAATCTTACATCTGAAAATGATATTTCATGATCTTTTTATTTATATTTTTTAACATTAACAGTCTCTTATCCGTCGTTTTCTCAAAACTCTCGTTTTACCCCATTTCACCCCTATTTTTCGGGCATTTAGAAGGGTGGTAGGTCGAAACTAACGACGGATTTGGAAAAAGCATTACATTTTACCTATAGGGTACGATTTTTAGCCTTCTATCTACTGAAAATCTTAGAGTTTTCATTGAGTTTCCGTCTACTTCCGCCCCGGCACTAATGGGTTAATTTACCAATATATGTGCTGCTGTTTTGGACATTAAAAAAATATTATTTATTAACTTTTAAAAGAAAAAAAAAAGTGAAATACACAGCTTTTATTTTGGATATATAGTATTTTAATTTTCAAATTATTATGAAAAAAAATTCATCAAATGCTCTTTCTTGAATTACACAAACATAAATTCTTTTTAAAAATTATATATTTGTTTTATAAGATTAATTTACGACCCACGCCTCTTTTTTTAGTCTTTTTAATTAAACAAATATTACTTCATATAATTAGTGAGCAGTGCCAGATTGACCCATCCCCCAAAAAAAGTACGCTGCCAAATAATTAGCACTGAGGTTCTTCAAAGAATAGGAAAATATTACATTGAACTGTAGATTTACATCAATGAAAAACAATTAGTTTTTACATCCAAAAATACAAACAAAAATAGCATTTTTTTAACTTTTGATGGCAGCATCTTTTACAAATTTCTTATGTAAAAAAATTAGGTATTGCTTCCAAAAAGAAAAAAAATAATCTTTTTTTTATGCAAATAAATTTCAGAAAAACATTTTTTTCTTCAAAAATTAAAAAAAATGAAATTTTAATGAAATTTTGAATGAAATACCTACTGTTTATTGTGCTGTAATTCTAGTTCAAGGAATATTTTTCTATTCTTTGAGGAACCTCATCAGTACCAATAGTTTGCCAGTGTTTTTTAGGATATAATATATCCTTATATAACTATATGGATTAAAATAATTATTAAAATCAGAAACTAAAAACTATAATTACATCTAAGTGAAAAAAAATTTGAAAAACGCTGCCAAACCATTGGCACTGACAGGGGCACTGATGAGGTTCCTCAAAGAATAGAAAAATATTCCTTGAACTAGAATTATTGCACAGAAAACATTAGGTATTACATTCAAAAAGAAAAATAGTAATAGCATTTTTTTCAATTTTTGAAGGAAAATGTTTTTCTAAAATGTATTTGCATTAAAAAAAAAGATTATTCTTTTTCTTTTTGGAAGTAATACCTAATTTTTTCTATTTTCACATAATTATTTCTGGCAACCACCCAAGCAACCACCTTAAAAAAAATTGTTGTTTTCACTGTACCTTTTGAATTTGATTTTGAATACATAGCTGTATCCATATGAAAGTTATAAATAATATTAAGTATTTTAAAAAATGTTTTTAATAACTATTATATTATAAACCTAAATTTTTTATGCTAAAATTTTTTATCGCATGGGATAAACTTTTATTTTAATTGTCATTACTTCAAATAATTTTTGTTTAGAAAATATATTTATTTTTTTAATTTTAATCTATAAAATTAAATTATACATAATGATATTATTCGTTTTTAAAAAATATAAAAACTTTGTATAAAAACTTAATAAGAAATTTAATTAATTATTATTAAAATATGCCTGAATTCAGTATAAAAATTAAATACAAGTTTTTTGTTTGACAATTAGTTTTTAAAAGTTTTATTAAAATTCAAGAATTTATTCTTTTAAGTAAGAAATTTGAAAGATTTTTAATTTTAACATGGAACATGTTCATGGGATGGGGTATTTGAAAAAGTTTGTAGAGGGGGGGGGGGGTGAATAATTTTAAATAATAATAACGGAGAATAATTTGAAGTGGGAGTCAGGGCCTGATTAGACCCTGATAAGAACAAGAACTTAGAATACTTTAGGTTTATGGAATTAGGATAATTTATATTTTGGGATTTATTGTAATTTCGGTTTTAGGACTTATAATAATTAGGGAGTATACATTAAAACTGTTATAAGTGAAAATGTTCCATGATCATTAGTTTTGTAAAAACACAATCTAGTTATACCTACCTAAGTTTTTTTTTAATTTCTTTTTTTACATTATATAATGTCAGAAAATAGTAAAAAAATAAACAGTTAAATTACTTTGACACACAATTATTTATGACAAACTGTTTTGTGACATTTTACACCTTATATTTTTTTATCCTGATTATTTTACACATCTTTAAATACCTGATTATTTTTATAACGTACCATTATTTAGACAGTATTCTGTGAGCCCATCCTTAAAACTAAATGTAAGAATTATTAATTGAAGTTTGAATCAAGCTAGCCTCTATGTTAACTACTAAATCTTTCATGGAACCATCTAATTCATGATTTACTGCATTTTTAAATAAAAAAGTTAAAGTTTCTTCTGGTTCGCTATTTAAATTTTCAACTCCATTTTCTATTTCTTTTGATAAAAAAACTTCTATAAAATTTTTATCTTCATTAGCTTTCTTAAATTCAACAATGTCAATTTGTTCTATAGACAAAGTTTTATTAAATTCAGCAGTATTTAGAACGTAAGTATCATGTTGAATTAGTTTTGAATTTATTGTATTAAGTAATAAGCTCTCAAAGCTAAAATCAAGTAAATTTCTTTTTCCTTTTGCAGCAGTATTTTTAATTTTCATTGAGAAATTAATATTTGAAGATAGATCGCTAGGAATTTTATCAGTAACTGAGCACTCAAATAGTTCATTGCTTTGATCCTCACAGATGTTTTTGTTGCTATTTATTCTCAGATTATGAAATAAATCATTTACAACTTCAATTTCTTGTATTATGTTTTCATAATCATCTTCACATGTATGTTCACATTCTTCAATAAAATTATTTACTTCTACTTTTTTAATGTTTACATTCGGACAGCTGCTTACGCAAACAGCATTATCGAAGTCAGATTCTTGGATATGCGTTTTTACATGAAAATTCAATTCAACTACATCAGCAAATGTTTTTTTACACTCTTTACATGTAAAAACTATTGATTCCTTATTATGAATTCTGAGATGAGCAATTATTGATATCTTTTTAGGAAATATTTTTTTACAATAATTGCACTCATATACTTGTGTGACAGAACATTTTTTAACTTTATGTTTTACTTTAACAAAATCGTTATTTTTCTTTTGTTTTAAATCATAATTTTTATTTCTTTTACTATCAACCTTATTACTATTTTTTACAACTTCAATGTCTTGTATTATGTTTTCAAAATCATCTTCACATCCTTCAATAAAATTATTTACTTCTACTTTTTTAATTTTTACATTCGGACAGCTGCTCATGCAAACAGCATTATCATAGTCAGATTCTTGGTTATGCGTTTTTACATGAAAATTCAATTCATCTACATCAGCAAATGTTTTTTTACATTCGTTACATGCAAAAACTTTTGATTCTTTATTATGAATTCTGAGATGAGTAATTATCGATTTCTTTTTAGGATATGTTTTTTTACAATAATTGCTCTCAAAAATTTTGATGACAGAGCTTTTTTTATCTTTATCTTTTACTTTAACAGAATTGTTTTTTTTCTTTTGTCTTAAATCATAATTTCTTTTACCATCTAGAATGTTACTATTTTTTACATATATTTTATTATTATTATTATTATTATTTAACAATACAGAATTTACTCTTGAACTGATTTTTTTACCAATTTCTTCACTTTGATTTTGATTACAATTTTTAGAAATAAAGATTTTTTTGCTTTTATTATTTTTTTGATTGATTTTTTTACCAATTTCTTCACTCTGATTTTGATTACACTTTTTAAGAATGAAATTTTTTTTTCTTTTTTTTGAATTTGAGTGTCTATTTTCATGTCCTTGAAGAGTACTAATTTGTGCAAAACTTTCATTACATAAATTACAAGCAATATCATCATCATAAATTGTTTCATCATCTATAATACTGTCCTCTTCTATCATCTTAATATCTTTTTCAGTAACTAGAGCTATATCTGATGAATCAAAGTTCAAATTAAGTAAATTATCTAAAGGAACAGATTCTTTTGAAGTACTATTTTCTACTTTAATTGGCAAATTAGCATTTGAAGGTAGATTGCTAGGAGTTTTATTAATCCGAAGCGAAGAGTTAACTTGTTTATTACTTTGATTCTTACAGTTATTTTTGTTGCTAGCAATGTCTTTATTATTAAATAAATTTTTTCCAACTTCATTTTCTTGCACTATTTGTTCTCCTGATTCTTCATCTTCAGATTCTGAATTTTCAATCAAACTATTAACTTTTGATTTTTTTTTATTTATATTTGGACAAGTCTCTCTGCAAACAAATATATATTTGTCAGTTTCTAAGTAATGGGTTTTTACATGCGAATTCAAATCAACTTCATTAGCAAATATTTTTTTACACTCTTCGCATGAAAAAACTTTTGGTTCCTTGTTATGAATTCTGAGATGAGAAATTATTGATATCTTTTTGGGAAATATTTTTTTACAAAAATCACACTGGTAGACTTTATTAACCACAGGCAATTTTTCATCTTCCTCTTGTATTTTAACCAAATTCTTTTTTTTCTTTTGATGTAAATAGTTATTTTCGTCTTTTTTGTTATCATTCAACAATACAGGTTTTGGATTTTCTTTCAATTTTTTATCATCACAAATGTCTTTAGATTGATTTTTATCACAACTTTTCAATTTTTTAGCAACAAACATTTTTTTGCGCTTATTTTTCTTTTTTTTTTTTAAGTGCCTATTTGTATGTCCCTGAAGAGTACTAATTTGTGCAAAACTGTCATTGCATAAATTACATTTGTAAGGTTTTCCTCCCGTATGAATTCGTGTATGATTTATTAAGTGGTAATTTTCAATAATCTTTTTTTCGCAATATTTACATTCAAATCGTTTATCACCAGTATGGTATTCTTCATGAACTCTTAAGTTACTTATATAGGCAAATGTTTTTTTACAAAATTCACATTTATAAGGTCTATCACCTGTGTGAACTCTCATGTGTTCTTTCATACTACTTGTTGTAACACATTTTTTTTGGCAATATTGACATTCAAAAGGCTTCTCACCGGTGTGACATTTTTCATGAACTCGTAACTGAGATTGAGTCTTAAAAGCTTTCTGGCAAATTTTACATGGAAAAGGTCTTTCGCCTGTATGAAATCGAGTATGACTTATTAATTGACCATTTGTTACAAAACTATTCTCGCATTGATTACATTTATATGGCTTTACACCAGTATGAATTTTTTTATGTCTTTGAAGACTGGTTGTACTCGCAAAATTATTTTTTCTTGTGTTAAATAGCTTACTTTTTTTCATAGTAGACTGCATTTTTTTTTCATTGATAAAGATGGAATCTGAATTAGTGTTTATATTCTTTGAATGCTTTATTTCAGTATTTTATCTGTAAAAAAGAAAACAAAAATAATTAAAATACTGTAATTAATAATGTTTTGTCAGACATTGTATTAAATATAAACTATTGGTTATTTTATCTACAAATTTTATGATGAAAAAAACTTCAAGTTTCCATAGAACTTTATTCCATAGAATTTTATTTCTAATCTAATTTAATTTTTAAATTTAATTTAATTTTAATTTAACTTTAATTTTAATTTTTATATTTTTATATTAATTGTATTCAGTGATATGCGCACAGATGGATTTTGTTCATTTCTGCATAATACTATGTAAATGTATTTACTGAATAAAAAAATAAATAAATAAATAAATAAATAAATAAATAAATAAATAAACAATCTTTTTATTAAAATTTTTGTTAATGTTTTTGTAACAAAAAAAAAGCGAAAAGTGACATATAAAAAAAATGTAATTTTATATTAAAAGCAAACTTTTTTACAAATAAAAAAATAAAGGTGGTGATGCAAGACATATGCATGTTAAAATATTTAATTTTTAAATAAAATTTTTTGTATCTTTATTATAAGAGTCTTACGTTGCAGCATTTATCAAGTAGAAAATGATACAAAATTATGTGCTAAACTTATATCTGTAAAAATTTTTTGTTTATGATATATTATTTTGTTTATCCGATAAATTAGTCTATAACATGCATTTATTTATTAATAATTTACCTATATAAAAATTGTTGAAATCCAAATATTTTGTAGATTTATAGGTTATGTACAATATTTGCAAAGTTGGTTGGGACCCAAGTAATATCCTAATTTAATGAATACTTGAATATCTTGATAATTTCTATAACAAATAATAAAGAAAATCAATTTTTATCTCATAAAATTAATAAATACAGACTAGGTATGAATTTACTAATTATGAAAGTTCGTTTAAAACTTACTGTGCTGTGTTGTAATAATGGTTGTAATGCTAATTTTTAATTTTTAAACCACGAATTTCACCATTATAAACACAAGAAAATTTCAAATGTTAAGTCACCAAATGTCATATTCAAATGTTATATAAATAATTTATTAATTAAATAAAACTGTAAACAATCAAATTATTTTTAATTAAAAAAAAATATCGTTGTGTACAAAATGCTGTAATACCATCACAAATCACAAAACAACTGCTGCAGTATATTAATCAGCTGATACATCGCGCGCTTTTTTTTACTTCTTTGTTCTGATTGGTCGTCACTTTAATGTGGTAGAGCGCTTATTTAAATTTAAAAGAGAAAGGTTCATAGGTAGGTATACATATATATTAATATTAGAAATATTGTATTGATAAATGTATAAAAAATCAGTAAATTTATAAATATTTAAAAAAAAAAACTTGTGCAGATTTAAGTTTATAATAAAAAAAAATCATTTTTTGGTAATAAAAATTTCTTTTCTACACTGAGAAAATTATATAATTGTGACAATAATATCATATAATCATATTTGTACGATTATACATGTAATCACCCTGATGATATTATATCATCAGGACAATAATATTCTGTAATCCTGACAATTATATGCATATCATTGGGGCAATTATACATATAATCCTCCTGATGATATCATATAATCAAGGCAATTATATTTAATTTTTTGTTTTTTTTTTCAAAATATTTATTTTTTGGGTATATGAAGAAACTCACAGATATTTAATTATGTATTTTTACCTAATTTATTATTTATTAAAGTTTTTTTAAAGATTTTTAAAGATTTGAATTTTTATTATTTTTATCTTTGGTATTTTTGTTAATTTTTTTTTCGCTCGCACGCTTTCGTTCGTTATCAATTATCGATACCGTATAACCCTAATCTAATCTAATCGCATATGTATTATATAGAAATAACGAGCGCTCGCCGATCTTCATTATTATTGAGTATTATATTCTCGGTCCTTATATAGTAACTGGAACGTATTTTTGACACTTGCGAGAGAAAAAACCTTAGCATCTAGCGGTTGGAAATTAAAACAATACACCGCGCAAAATTCGAATTCAAAAAAAGTTTAAAAAAAATTTATTTTAAATTTGATTTTAGCGCGGTGTATTGTTTTAATTTCCAACCGCTAGATGCTAAGGTCTTTTCTCTCGCAAGTGTCAAAAATACGTTCCAGTTACTATATAAGGACCGAGAATATAATACTCAATAAGAATGATGATCGGCGAGCGCTCGTTATTACAATATAATACATATGCGATTAGATTAGATTAGGGTTATACGGTATCGATAATTGATAACGAACGAAAGCGTGCGAGCGAAAAAAAAATTAACAAAAATACCAAAGATAAAAATAATAAAAATTCAAATCTTTAAAAATCTTTAAAAAAACTTTAATAAATAATAAATTAGGTAAAAATACATAATTAAATATCTGTGAGTTTCTTCATATACCCAAAAAATAAATATTTTGAAAAAAAAAACAAAAAATTAAATATAATTGCCTTGATTATATGATATCATCAGGAGGATTATATGTATAATTGTCCCAATGATATGCATATAATTGTCAGGATTACAGAATATTATTGTCCTGATGATATAATATCATCAGGGTGATTACATGTATAATCGTACAAATATGATTATATGATATCATTGTCACAATTATATAATTTTCTCAGTGTATATAAAAAAAATAATTACTTACCATTTTTTCAAAGTAACAATCTAATTCAAACTGAAAATTCATTACACTTCCGAGTTATATTGATTTTCATTAAAATTTTATAAAAGAAAATATTCATTAATTAATTTTTCTACTTAATTGTAATTTTTTAAATGTAAAAAAACCGTTTTTGTGTAAAATAATATTAGATATTTTTACTCTCCAGATATTGAATACACGCACTGTAATAAGTAACTTTCTTAGATTTACAAAAAAAATAGAATGTTTTCGAAAAATTAGTAAATTTTCAAAAAATTTTGTAAATATTCGATAAAAATCGTAAATTTACTAAATTTAGTATATTCTCGAAAAATTCGAGGATTCTCGATTTTTTTTGTGATTTTACAAAAAAGTTGTAAATCCACAACTATTTTTCGTAAATTTACAACTATTTTTTGAAAATTTTCGAAAAAAATTGAAAATTATCAATTTTTCTTGCGAATTCACAAAAAAAAATAGAGAATACTCGATTTTTTTGTTAATATACTAAATTTAGTATAATTATATGATTTTTTTCGAATATTTACAAATTTTTTTGAAAATTTACTAATTTTTCGAAAATGTTCTAATTTTTTGTTAATATAAGAAAGTTACTTTTTACAGTGCGGTTAAATTGCTTTGCTTGATATTTCAATTAGTTTACTTATAATATTTCAAATAATTGCTTAAAACTTCAAGCAAAAATGTGCTGCTTAAAATTTCAAGCTAAACAACGTAACCATATGTACCAAAAAAATTTTTAAGGTTTATTATTTTAAACCAATCAAAGGAAATGTATAAAAAGGACTAATAAATTCAAGAAAATTATTAATAGAACAAAATTTTATTAAAGCTATATAAATTTTTTAAATTACTTTTTACTTATAAATTAACTGTTGATCTAAAAATTTAATATATTTTTAATTATATTAGTATAAAGCTAAATTACTACAACAATTAGAAACTAAAAAACTTTGCAATTACATTTTAATTTTTCTTGCAAATTTTTTATAACTTTTACATTATTGTAGGCTTTCAGAATTCTGAAAATTATTTATTAAGCTAAATTAATATTTTTATAACATTTCAGCTTCTATGTTAACTACTAAATCTTTCATCGCTCCATCTACTTCATTTTTTATTGCATTTTTAAATAAGAAACTTAAAATTTCTTCTGGTTTATTATCAAATGTATCTTTACATTCTTTTTTAATATCGTTTGTTAAAAAAACTTCAATGAAATTTTTATCTTCATTACCTTTTTTAAAATCAATTAGGTCAATTTTTTCAATATTTATTATTTGATTTATTTTAGAAATGTCAAGAATGTAAGTAACATTATCTAAAATGTTCATATCATTCTTGTTATCTGATGTAACTTGATTGACTGTTAAATTATTTTTATCAATACAATTTCCAAAACTCTCAGGATTCGAATTTACTGATGAAAAATAAGTTCCATTAGCATCTAAATCTTCGAATTGTTTATTAATTTTGTCAAAGTCAATGTTACTTTTGTCATCAATCTTCATATTTACTGATGATTCATTTAGATTTTCGAATTCATGTACTATTCCGATATTAAAATTATCAACTGAATTTTCAAAATTATTCTTCACGCATCTGTAATTTTGTTATTTTTATTTAAAATTTCAGTTGGAACAATATCAGGTTTTTCAGGTTCTAGACTGTGAATATTTACATGCAAGTTGAATTCAATTTCATCAGTAAATTTTTTTTCACATTGTTTGCAATCTAAAACTTTAGGTTTATCATTGTGATACCTAAGGTGAGCAATTATTGATACTTTTTTACAAAATATTTTTTTACAATAATCGCATTCGTAAATTTCAGAAATTTTAGGGCGTTTTTTACCTTTATTCTTTATTTTACGTTTATTATTTTTTACCTTTAATCCTAAATTATTATTTACTACAGGACTCAAGCATTCTTTTATTTCGTTAATTTTATTATTTGAAGTGCCTTTGCAATGATTATATGTATGAATTTTTAATTCCAATTTAGAATTAAGTGCCTCACTGCAATAGTGACATTTGAAAAGCTTTTGGTTTGGCGAGTGACTTTTTTCAATAGAACATTTAACGTATGATAATTAATTTGAGATAACCTCCAGAAATGAATTTAGACCGTAAGTTGTTGAACGCAGGCTAAATTATTCTAGATAACCTAGATAACAATAATC
This sequence comes from Anagrus nilaparvatae, assembly GCA_022575985.1. Taxonomy (NCBI): domain Eukaryota; kingdom Metazoa; phylum Arthropoda; class Insecta; order Hymenoptera; family Mymaridae; genus Anagrus; species Anagrus nilaparvatae. Next base: position 2,722,705 of record JAKSXM010000239.1, read on the forward strand.
AATTGATCAGGGGATTCAAAAATTAGGTATTTACTGAAAAACGAGATCCTTACAATTAAGAAGCAAAATTTATTTATTTTTTTTTTTTAATTTTTTATTGACATTAAAATTTTGTTGATTTAATACAGCTGTATTGAATCATATAAATTATTTAAATTTTTAATATCCAAATTTTTCTGAATATGTTTTAAAATATGAAGCCATTTTTTGAGATTTTGGTTCCTCAGATAGAACCCTTGTGATAGGCAAAATTTCGATTTTGTTATGAAACATGTTCATAGGGACAAGGTACCATGAAGGAGTGGGGAAAGGTAACATTTTGCCCTAAACGCCCTAAATAAATACAGACCACGTTAATAACCTAATTCCCATGGAGAGCATATTTATTTTTATTTATTTTTGGAGTTTAATTAAGTACAATAAAATTTATTATTTTCAGTGTTTGTTTCAAAATTATTCAGTAAATATTTTTAATAACACTTTTAAACCCTTGCAAAGTACTAAAAATTAGTTTATGACTAAAATTAAGTTAAAAAAAAATAAAATATTTTAGAAAGTATAGCAGGTCTATTAAAAAAGTATCAAGAAAAAATATTTTATACATGAAACGAATTTGAGAAATATATTGATAATTCTAAATTTATTTGTGAAAAAAGTCTATAAAATTAGATAATGTTTTAAATTATAAAAGCAGCTTTTGATTTCAAATTTTATTAATTAGAGAATTTAAACCAAGATTAGTATCGGTATTACGTTAGCACTGGTTGTACATGGTTTTTGAAGTCTGTTGTTTTTAGTGATATTGATGTTGATGATAAGAAAAGAGATGGTTTGGTTGGTTGGGGGTCAGTTTTCCCAATCCGTTTTTCCCAATGATTTTTTACCCAAAATAAATTTTTTTTAATTCATCATATAAAAAAGTCTTTGAAGTTACTTTCCAGCGAGTGCAGCATGAAGGCTTGCAAAGTCAATATAATGATCCTGATGACAGGAGCATTAAAATTGGTCTACACATGATTTGCGCAACAGCTTTTGTACCTATTAACAACGTCCAGCAATTTCTTGAAGATCTAAGAGCAGAAATACCAGAAGATCTGTTACGAATTTATAAGTATTTCGAAGAAACCTATATTTGAGATCGTCCTGCAGTTGCACATAGGGGCAGAAAACGTCCTTCTTAACCTCGGTACTTACCACCTAGGTATCCACCTGCATTCTGGAATCAATATGATGCCACCCTTCAGAGAACAACTCGTAAAAATAATATCTCTGAGAGGTGGCATAACAAGTTTCAGATTATGGTGGGAAAAAATCAGCCCAGCTTGTATATTTCTCTGACAGATCTGAAAAAGGAACAAGCGGATGCTGAAATTATGTATCGTCAACTGCAATTAGGCCAAAAAATTAGAAAAAATAAGGATAACATAAGAAAACAGAAAAAATAACGTTTATTCAACATTAAGAACCACTATCACAATTATGTTGAAAATAATGATATTATGTGTTAATTGAGAAATATAGGGAACAATGTACGCTTTTAATGTAAATTCATATCAGTAAAATATATTTTTAGAAAAAAATTATTTTTTTATTTTTTTGGGAAAATTTGGGAAAAAAGGACTTTGGAAAAAAAATCATTGGGAAAAACGGATTGGGAAAACTGACCCCCTACCGATTTGGTTTTAAGTTTTCCAATTTGTTAGGTTTGTTTCAACGTTATCTTTCATTATTATAAACTGTATTGCAGCTGGTGAAGATTTTAATGCAGATGATTGCATTCATTTTTATAAAGTTTATTAACTTTAAATTAAAAATATTAATATTTTAATATGAATAAATATCTATGATAAGTACTTTTAATAGGTGAATCCGATTCAAGCTAAAAAACTTATTATCAGTGTACCCGAAGCAGCAAGAAAAAAAAGTGTTAGAGAAACATTAATTAATTAATTATTTATTATTATTTATTTATTATTTATTCAGAACCAGAATTATTTACAAAACATTTACAAAAAAAAAAAAATTACAAATGTAAAGTAATCTGCTGAAGTGATTTAATCACCTGTGCGCAGACTGGTTATATTAATAGTGATATAATTATAAAAAGTAAAATAGAAAATAATGTTATAATTAAACTTAAGAACTAAATTTAGGGCTAAAATTTACATAAAAATATTGTATATACATGTATTTTCCCTTTACAGGGTAAAGAAATAACATTTAGTATGATTTAAAACTCTAACATCTAAATATTATTTGAATTTCCAAGTAGATGGAGTTTGATTTTATTCTTGATGGATTTTATTTTTCCATCTAGGGCTTTTAAATTGTTGGGCAAAGAATTATAATTCTTTACGGCAATAACTCTACTATTTTTGAAATTAATAGACTTATGAATATCAGGCGGTCTTAGACTTTTGTATCTTGTATTTTTATTAGAAGTTATGTAAAGTTGCTTAAGTTCATCGTAATTTAAAACTATTGATTCGAGAATAAAAGCATGTTCAAGAGTTAAAATGTCTTTTGGGGAACCAATTGTTTTTAATATGCGGTTATGTAGATTTTTTAAGGGCTTCAGTACATTATTGTATGCACCCCCCCACGCTATTATGCCGTAGTAGGCAACATTTTGAAATAGGGCAAAGTAGATCATCCGTAATATGTTAATAGGAACATGAGAGGACATTTTCCTTAGCACAAAGAGTAAATATCTGGTGCGTTTCACTGTTAATGTTATATGGACATCCCATCTTAAATGACAATCAAAGTGAACACCCAAATATTTACAATGATCAACCCTCTCTATATTCTGACTACCAATGCTTATCTGAAATTGCTCAGGAATGCTGTTTTTATAAGCACCATAAGTTATATATACTGTTTTTCCAAGGTTTAGAGAGAGTTGGTTAGCATTTAACCATTGATATACAACCGAAAGATATTCAATTATTTTGTTACGAGCTAAGGGCCATGTCCTTTCACTACTAATAATTGCCGTATCATCAGCGTAAGAAATTATTACATCTTTAGGCAAGAGATTGAAAATATCATTTATATATAAAATGAAGAGTAGAGGGCCCAAAATGGTCCCTTGTGGTAAACCCATGCTTACAGTAGTGTAAAGACTCTTCACATTGTTAACAATAACACTTTGTTTACGTCCAGACAAATAACTCTTGATTAAGTTAAGGATTTTACCTCTAAAACCATAAATCGAGAGCTTTTTGTAGAGAATGTTATATTGAACTGTGTCGAAAGCTTTAGCTAGGTCTAAGTAGGTTACGACCGTGGGTAGACTCTGGTCTATATTACTATATAATATATTAGTGATATGAGCCAGAGCTTCCTTGGTGCCAATATTTTTCCGGAAACCAAATTGGTTATCAAATAAGGTATTATTTTTGTTTATGAAGCTAAGAATTCTGTGATGTAATAATTTCTCTAATACTTTAGCTAGGTTAGAGATTAATGAGATAGGCCTATAATTTGTAGTATACTGTTTGTCACCACTTTTGTATATGGGGATGATGTCAGCTGTTTTTAATCCAATAGGCCATTTATCATAAATAAAACACAAGTTAAAAATATGCTCAAGAGGTTTTACAATGTGAGAAGATAAAGTTATTAACACTTTCTTATTTATGTTATCCACACCACCTGTTTTATCAGCCATATTTTTTATGACCCTAAAAATTTCATCAGATGATGTAGGGGATAAATAAAAAGTGTTGTCACATTTTCTAATAATATTATAATTTATAGTTTCTTTTTTGATTTTGTTTGCTAAGTTATTGCCTACATTTTCATAAAATCTATTAAATTCATTAGCAATTTCAAACTTATGGTATACATTCAGGTTGTTTTCATTAGTTAGGTAATTGACCTGTGAATTATTTTTTACTTTATTTTTAATTTTTTTGTTTATGTATTGCCATAATTTTCTAGAGTTATTTAATCTGTTTTTAATTTGCTCTTTTTCATAATTTGATTTAGCTATAGAAATAACTTTTTTGTATTGTTTTAAGTATTCTTTATATTCCTTTTTAAGAGTCAAATTTTCAGGATTTTTTGATGATGTCGCATGGAGTTTGTTTTTAGTGATAGAGGATTGGATAATGGCTTCAGTGATCCAGGGTTGTCTTTTTTTGAATTTGTTGTTTTTATGATTTTTTTTAACTTTTTTTGAGTTATAGACAATGTGTTTTAAAACAGTAATAAAATAATCAAACGCAAGTTCAGGATCAGGAATTATCAAAACTGAATTCCAATCGAAACTGATAGCAAGATTTTCCAATTTTTTGTAATCAATGTAAGTTGTATTATCTGTATTAGAAGTTTTAGCAAAGTTCAAGTCAACAGATAGAAATAAAGGATAATGATCACCAAACTTTTCTAGTAGTTTATGTGATTTAAAACAGTTAACGTTAGGAGATTTAACAAAAATATTATCTATACAAGTACCACTATCATTAAGTGGATTTGGCCTTGTGATTTGACTGAAAAATGGAATGTACTCATTATCAAAAAAATTATTTATAAAATCCTCGCTATCAGTTTCATTGGAGAGTAGGTTGATATTAAAGTCACCTACTATTAAATGATTTTTATTCAATTTATTTCTAAGTAATAGTTTGTGAGTAGCTTTAACGTACTTTTCTTTAGATATTACCTGACATCGATATGTAGAAGTAATTTTAAAGTTGATTTTATTGAGTTTTATTAGAACACTTAGGAATTTAACTTTGTCAATTTCTATGTTTTCTATTTCGCACTCAAAGTCAGTTTTGATGAAAATTACTGATCCATCTGCTTTGTTAAGATATGATTCATTATAGATCATATTGTAACCCTGTAATTTAAAATATTGAGGACAAGGTAGATACCAGGTCTCAGAACAGATAATTATTGATGGATTAGATTTAAGTTTACCTAATAAGATTTCCAACTCTTCAAAATTTGCATTCAAACTTCTCACATTTATATGCATAATTGTGAAGGTAGAAAAGTTAAATTGGTCATTAAGAGAAGAAATGTCTTTGTTTTCACTTTCAACTTCAAGGTTCCCATAATTAAATTCTTCATTTTCTTTGTCTTCAATAAGTAAATTATCACAATATGCTGCTTCGTTATTAATATTGCTTATTTCTTCTGCGTTGAATGTTGGATAGATATAGCTTTTTTATTAGGTGAATAACAAATTGTTAGGTGAAAATAAATTCATGTTTTGATAAATTTGGCAAACTGTATAGGAGCTAGTGAAGATTTAAATGCCGATAGTTGCAAAATTTTTATTACATTCAGTATCTGATAATTATAAATATTAACAAACATTAAGATTTTAATATGAGTAAATACTTGTAATAAGTACTTTGAATAGGTGAATGCAATACAAACTATAAAACTCATTATCGTTGGTAAACTAAATAAATTAAACTATGAAACTCATTCTGCTGATGTCAACGGTAAGAAATGAGATGGTTTTTTTTCAAGTTTTCAAAAGTTTTGAATTTGCTAATTTTTTTGCAACATTATTTTCTTTATTATAATCTGTATTGGAACTGGTAAAGAATTTAACGCAGATGATTGCTTAAATTAAAAATTAACTATAAATTAAAAATTTTAAGAAAAAACATTAAAATTTAAATATGAACAAATATCAATAATAAATACTATTCATAGTTAAATGCGATGCAAACTCATTATCAATGTGTCAGAAGCATCAAGAAAAATTAGTGTTAGAGAAATTTTAAGTGAATAAACAAATAAAGTTGAGACTTTGGAGCTTTGTGCTCATGGAGAATTTTGCAGAACTTTAAAGGGTAAAAACTGACTTTTATTTAGTAATTGCATGGGTAAAAGTTTTATACTTTTTACTAAATAAAATTATTGAACATAATAATTAAATTTCACCGCAAAAAATTAGGGTCATTTATTAAATTAAAATTTATCATTTACAATATTTTATATGTTTTCAAATAATAATTTTAAATATTTTAATTAAATAATTGCTTGATAATCAATAAAAGGCAGTCATTCTCTGCGCGAAGCACAGTTGTTTCTAGTTTATTAAAATCTAAAATATTATATATTTATTGTTCTAAAAATAAAAAATTATACATTTTTTCAGGATTATTTTTTGCTAAATCAAACTATAATGGCCAATGAGGAAATAACAATTAGTTGTTTAAATGAGGACTGCATGGTAAAAATATTTCAATACTTGTCATTTCAAGAAAAATTGAGGATGGAAAAAGTTAGCATAGAATGGAAAAGGGTGGCTGAACTTTCTTGGCGCAATGTTCGACGGCTAAAAATCGATGTTCTCGATTTTCCAAATTCTAAAGCAGCGAAAAAAGTTATAAAGAAATGCGGTAAATACATAAAGTATCTAGAAATATCTTATGATGCTCCTAAAAAGGGTTTCAGTTACTTTAAAATATTTGAAGAAATTTTAAAAAACTGTAAAAATATAAATCAGTTTTACTTAACTAATATTTCTCCTGAAGATAATAATTATTCTAAATTCGATCTTGGATTATTATTTAAGAAAAATCAGGGAATTCACAGTGTTAATCTACGTGACGTAGAGTTAAACGGAGATTTTCTTCTTGCTTTAAATTCAAATAAAATTACAGAAATAACTATAGATAATTGTGATTTTGAAACAAATAGTTATCTGCTTTTTCTTAAAAATTTAAAAAACTTAAAAAAATGCTGTTTAAATTTAAGTTATACTTTTTTTTATTTAAATGCTCTTAATAGTAGCAATTGCCAAAGCTTATCTGAATTTACGTTAATCAGCTATGAAGAAATTAATAAGCTTGAAACTCACGAATTATCCTCTCTACTTCAAAAACAACAAAATTTATCAAAACTTGATTTGGACTTGGACGAAGATAAATTTTTCGTACGCTGTATTGATGATAAAAAATCATGTTATTTGAATTGTTTTGAAAATTTAACTGTTTTAGAATTTAGAGTTTTTGAACTGAGTGATGAATGCATAGTAAAGTTATCTAACAAATGCATAAATTTAACATCTCTTTCAATTCTGATTGATGACAAATACTCGTTGACTTCTATAATAGAAGTCAACGATAACAATATAATTGGAGAAGAAAGTTTCTCTAAATTCGAAAAATTAAAGTATTTTTTTTTCTATAATTTTGTTTACGGAGGATGTGCAGTAAATTTAGACAAAATTCTAAAAATTTTCTCTGAGTACAAGAAATTAACTGAATTGGTCATTAGAGGATTCGAAATTACAAATGATACTCTAAATGCTATTGATTCTCTTTTAAATTTAAAATATTTAGATCTTCAAAATTGTAAAATTACAGAATCAGAGTTAATTTATTTAATAAGCATGCTACCAAACTTACAAAAACTTGGAATTTTCGATTGTAAAAATTTAAGTTCATATTATTATATTCTTAAAACTGTAAGTAATTTGAAATTAATCCGTAAGGACAAGCATACTTTAGAAGTTCGCTTAGACAGATTTGCAGAAAGTAATATAAATTCAAATAAACTACCAATGGTAAGAATACTCAAAAATTTTTAAATTAATTGCATATTTTCAATTCTTAAAATTGCGCATTTATAAAACAAACTTTTCAAGGGTACTTTTACCTAAAGAACTAGAACGAAATTCAATCAGATTTTTTTCTTTTAATGTTACCTACATATTTTTATGAAAAAGAATGTACGCTAAGAAAGTATCAATATCATGTAAGCAATAATAAAAGCACAAAAATTTTCAAACTATAAATAAACTGTATTTTTTTTACTGTATGAAAAATAAACTTCTTTGATTCTTTGAAAAATAAACTTCTTCCATTTAAAAATTTAAAATAGTTTATTTTTTACCCAATTATTTCTGGTTATTATAAGAACTTAAAAAAATGGCACCAGTCTTGGGACTGTTGGTAATGTATACATCGGTCCTTTAATATCCTTCTATTCCTTCAGTTCGCCATACTTCCCACATGCCTACTCTACTGGAATTATTTTCATTAAAAAGCAAAAGGTGTTATATATGTCAACATATATATATATATATAATATGTACATATATAGTATATACATTGATTTCCGAGAAAATAAAAAACAAAATAAGGGGTTCGGTAGCTGCATGTGCTAAGTGTTAGTAACCTCCGATATAACTTATAGCTCAAGAGGTTAAACATATAATGAAATTTTTGGTGAATTAATATTAAAATCTCCTAAATTTAATTATTGTAAATTAAAAACTTGTATAGATATTGATAATGATTTTAATAATTTAGCTAGTTCTATAAAAAATAATCGTTGTGATGAAAAAATATTTTAAATTTGGAATGTTCAGATACATATGTTGATAAAGATGATTCAAAAAATATATCGCCATTGATACCTTTAAAAACTTACTTAGAGTCGGATTCGCCACACTGGAAAAAAATTCCGCTTGTGGCTAATTTTTTTTCTGCTCAAACAATTGCAAATGACTTGAAACGTAAAGAAAATTGCAAAAAAAGCATTTTTTCTTTTCTTTTTTCAAAAAATTTCTCAAATCTCATCTCACGTAAAAAAAATTACATTTTACAGTGCATTCTCAAGAAAATGCTGTAGAACCTTCCTAGGTATATTCGCAAGAATTTGAATAGTCCACCTTATATTTTTATATTTGTTTTATATTCCACGCGAATTTTCTTGCGAATATAGCTGGGAAGGTTCTATAGCATTTTCTTGAGAGTGTACTGTAGCATATGATTTTTTTCACGTGAGATCATACCGTAATTTTCTTTACGTTTCAAGTCTTTCGTTTGACGAGATAAAAAATTCTGCTAGCTACAAACGGAACTCCGCTTGCCGCAAGCAGATTTTTTTTCAGTGCATGCAAGCATTAAATATTCTTAATTTTTGTTTTGTAAAGATATTTAATATAAAAATTGGTCTTTTTTTAAATAAGCACCAAGATATTTGTTTTAATAAAATATCAACAATTGTTAAACGCATTTATATTTTTATTATTCTTATAAAATATTTATTTAAATATTTACATTTGTATACACAAATTTCAGAAAGTTTAATAAAATAGTTTGATCAATAAAAAAAATTTTATTTGGTTCGGTTCTGAAAGGTTGACCTGGAAAGCATTAAAAAGTATGCATGGGCATAACGGTATTTTTATATCGAATTTGTATAAATTGTTTGTTATGAAGCATATAAAACAAGGGAAATTTTCATTACAATGACTCAGGGTGTCTACAGACCCTTAAGACCCTGAATAGTTATCAAAAAACTCACTAATTCTCATTGGAATTAGATCTCTAGGCCATGATAGACCCCCGAAAAACCAAAAAACCGTTTTTTGGAGGTTTTTACGATTTTATTTCATTTCTCCGACCCGTAAACTGTTACACCACTTTTAAAGAAAAAACTTTTTGGGGCCTTTAGGGCCTTTAGGGCCTTCTTAAGACCCCGAAATATAATTTTGAATTTTCCGAAAATTTGTTTCTTGACTATAAAAAAAAAATACCATGCTTAATTTTTTTTTTATATTCCTTAGAGGGTGAATAACAATATTTTTTAATTTTTTAGAAAATCTTTTACTAACGTTTATCCGTGCTTTTTTAACATGTTATGAAATTTTTATTTTAAACAGTTAATTGTTGTGCCCAAAATGCAAAAGTCTAGTTCTTAAATTGATTTTTATATTTTTACTAGATTATAGGGACACTAGAGTAGAAATAATTAATTGACTCAATATTTATTAAAATTTTGCTCTAGTAGAATCCATAATAACCAGTTTGTGTACTACACAACCAACGAGTATGGAGCATGTTCACTTACAACACTGATACTAAAGTATCTATTGTGTTCATATCCAAATATTTATATTTAAATTTTTATTATAGAAATCAAGCTGCTTAGACATCATAGTGGACAAAATTAATTAAATTTTCAAATTATTATTGTTTTTTAAATAATATGAATTTATTTTTTATTAACTTTGACAATAAATTCTTTAAAAATTCTGCACCAATGGTCCCTAGGTACTTCTGCACCAAAGGTGAAAATATTCTAAGTACATTTCACCCCCCCCCCTACAAACGTCCCGGACTTTTTTAAATACCCCATCCAATGAACATGTTCCATGTTAAAATTGCCTGTGAGGAAAATTTTAATTAATATTTAGTGATAATTACTAGAGTTCAATCTTTTCAACTCTAGAGTCCCCAGAATCCAGTAAGAATATGTTTCATGAAATCGCCCCTCTAAAGATCAATTGCTTTAACAATAGTGCCCCTAGAAATCTAGCAAAAAATTGTATAACAAAATAGTGTTTTCCATTTAAAACTTTAATTTGTTTCTTAGATAAAGTAACTGCAAATACTTGATATTTTTATTCATATATATACGTTTACATAAAAAGAATGATTTTATACAGTTGTGAATTTAAAACACATGCACAATTTTGTAGAAAGTATTATGTAAACGAATAGTTTAGAGAAAATGTAAAAGACTTTTATGTATATATGCACATTTTAGAAAATTATATATGTGTAGAAGTAAATCGAAACAAATGGCATATTTTAGTGACTTCACCAAAGGCGTGTATAAGCGGATTTTAATCTTTCCTTTTATACGCGTTGTTAAGTAGGATAGTGCTAATGTTTTTTGGTTATATAACGTTGAGTATTTTTTTCTTTGTATCTCCATTAAAATTTTATTGTATAATTTTCAAAAAAAAAGATTTTTAATTTATTTACTTATAAAATATTTAATTTTTCTAAATAATTTTTTTTTTTTTTTGATTATAGCAGAATAGTAACTCTTGGAATAAAAAATATGTAAATTCTATTTTTAGCAATATTGCAAAAAATTTTTAGTTTATAAACTATGTATTTTTTGTAAGCAGATCAATCAGCTGAATAAAATCACTGGATATGTAGAAGTAAAATTGAAAATGTAAAAAAATTTTTTAATATACTAAATTTAAAAACAAACAAGTGGAAAAGATGAAGTTTAGTCAGACAAGAAATTTTTTTAATTAAATATTAGTATTTCCTAATGAATAAATATAAAGCCTTATTTTGAAACAATTAAAGTTATAAATTTTTTTCGAGAGCAACAGACAAGCAAAAACGCATTAACGTTCAACATAAACTGTCACGTGGTTTTTATGCCTGAAATTCTGGTATAGAATCCACAAAAACCGGGAGTATGCGCGGTCACTTTTTCTGGTTTTATTTAATGCCACTATTTCTATCTTATAAATTTATGCGTGTATACGAATATGAACTTGAGTTATACCACAAGTAACCAGGCAGATTAAAATCCCCAATTATCAAAATATTTTCAAAGTCACCAATAAGATCTTGAATAAGTTCATAAGCACAAATATATTTTTCAAGCGAAGATAGTGGTGGAATATATAATAAACCAACCAACATGCAAAAATCATTTGACCAGATTTTTACAAACACTTGATCAATGGAATTGTCACCTTTAAGCTGAACACAATTAAAACAATTATTTTTTGAACACAATTATTTTTTACTTACAGCTAAGATGACTCCTCCACCAGAACCCTTGACACTAGAAAATATTGTACGATCAGCTCTAAAAACATAGTAGTCATTAAGTAAACCCAGCTCTGAGGAGTTGATGGACTCATTCAGCCATGTCTCAGTAATACAGAGCAGATCGTAATGGGGAAGAAGCAAAATTTCTCTTTTAAACTTTGGTATTCTACCAATAATGCTTTGAACATTCTGGTAGAATACATTAATTACACTACAGGAGTTAATTAGTTTTTTGGTGATTCAGAAGTATTTGACTTTTCAGTACCTTTCTTTATGGTAACTATAGTTGGAAAACCATTAAGAATTTTTATGACTAAATTTTTTTCACCTTTTTTTATTCTCTCTTTTCTCTCTTGATTGATAATGTTATAGCATTCCCTTTGTGATTTAGTAAGATCACTACTGAGGCGTATAGCATCATCAAAAATCCTTTTCTTGTTATTAAAGAACCAGTGAACATGCTCTTTATCACTAAGCTATACAAGGAGAGGTCTACAGTTACCTTCAACATATCTTCCCATCCTTTTCGTTTTGATGTTATTTTTAATTAATGGAATTTCATTACTTTTAAGTTTAGTCAGAAGATCCTTGATGGATTTACTATCACTCTTGTATGCTTCTTTACTATCTTGAAAATTAAATAGGAGAAAATTACTTTCTCTCTTCTTCTGTTCAGCCATTTCCTGGATAATAAGCTGGGCTCTAAGTGGATCATTAATACTAAGTTGATCCCTAATTTTATGCAGTTTATCAGTTATAATATATTTATTAGGAATTAATATTTTTGCTCCAGTAACTAGTGATTTTTTTAATTGTTGATAGTCCTAACAATATATTATGATGGCAAACTAGTCTGTCTCTCTTGGCAACCAAGTTTCCTTGTGGAAAATCAGTTATGCATTTTACAGTTTGTACTTTAAACTCCACTTTGCCCAATTTTTCTATAAAATATGAAATTATTAGAATGAAAAATTAAACTTTAAGTTTAGATGTTTCAAAAACTAGTAAATATTTATTTATATTTCATCTGTTTTCTTTTGCTCCTTGCAACTTGCATTGATTTTTCATGAGTTGGGGTGAGGCAGTGTTTAACAAATTCTATTCGAGATGGGAATTCTGTACCACATGGTGAACAACGAGAATGTAAGAAAATTGAAGAACTGCTGATGGTTTTCACTTTTTCAATGACTTGATAATGTTCCAAAGAAATTCAAACCACACATGATTAAATACTCTCTAATGCTTAGGCAACAATGAATTTTAGTATTTTTGTATTCTTACTGAAAATTCATAAATTAAAATACACTAATTAATATATAAAGGAATAATTTGGATAAATTCATGCCTCCATCATCAATTTAATTTTTAATTTATACAATCCATCTAACTTATCCATCATCAGTATAAACAGTATAAATTGGTATAGATGAGGCAAAAGACCCACAAGTTTTTTGTTTTTAATTAAATTCTCTCAACTGAAGAGTGAAAACCCAGAACCCAGAAGGTAAATAATGAGTATGGAGCAAAGGTGGTGAAAGGTGGTCATTCTTGCTGATTAGCCCGCCCTTGTCAGCCGCGGGACATTCAAATTTTAACTTTTTTTTTATATTTATTTTTTTTTTAGTTTTACGCATTAAAAAATAGTTAAGTTTTAATTTAATGATGAATTAAAAAAATGGCACATATCTAATTTTTGGCTTTGCTTCACTCTACTTATACTAGAAGATCCTAGTACACGAAATTTTAAAAGTATGACTTTTCCACGCAATGAATGAATTGGTCTGATTTTTTTTGCAATCGTTTCCAAATTGTACCCAGAAAAATGAAACCCGAATGAATATTAGTGCATGAACCCCGAACTGGGTCAAAACGCCCCCTTTACTACCCCCTAAATTGCATTTCTATGGCCAAATTCGGTTTTAGCACCACCAAAAACCCCCATTCCATGGGGTCTACCTTCTGGCACATGACTTTTTTTTTTTGTGTGCCTGTGTAATCGGCGACCCAAAAAACCCCCAGAAATTAGCTTGATACAAGCAAATTAATTTATTTTAATTTTTTAACTAGTAAATCAGCCATAATGCATTTTCCTCAAAGCTTTATTCAATTTTAATGTAGAGAGATGATCATGCCCTAAAACTCTAGAAGATGATTTTCAAAAGACTATAGCAACCCCCACTGCTCCCACTACGTCATTTTTGTAACCCCTTCTTAATTGTGTCAATGAAACTCAAAGAATTCTTTGATTTACACGATATACAAATTTTTTATATTTTGATCGTACTTTACATGTTAAAAAAATGTACGATCAAAATACGTGAAAATTTCTTGCTCGGGCATTGCATATTATTGTAAAGATAGAATTATTAAGATGAAAGAGAAAGAAAAGAATATAATAAAGAAGAGAGAGAAAGAAAATTATATTTCAGTTCATAGTATAAAGATTAGGAATGGTATGCTACGTAGAACAACAAAAATTGAAACTAGCTGTGCATTAGAGTGGACCTATTTTTGGACTTTGTGGAAAAACTTTGCTCCCCGGGTTTTTTTGTGAAGTTTTGGTAATAAAAAGTTCCCAGTTCCAAGGATTTTGCTTTAGCCTTGCAAAAACACGTGCCTGTAACCACATCAATTTTCCCATTTAAATAACATGGGAATTTTGAGTTTTTAGCTATACAAATTTTCACAAAAGCCAAAAAGCGTTTTAAAATGCTAATTTTTACTGGAAAACATACTTTTATATGTTATAAAGACATACAAACCGTCCTGCATTCATTTCAAAGGGAATTTCGGGGCTAGAAACGCAAATTTACATGTTTGCTCAATCTTATAAAACAGGGTTTTTCTGTAATTTTCGATAAAAAGCTACAACCTAAAAAATTAACCAAAACACTTCTGGCTGGTTCACTTTTTTTAGTATAAGTGTCACCTTTCAAACGACGTAAGCCGTATATTTTAATCACTGTTTCTCTTAGCGCTATAGTCAATTAACCTACTGATAATTTTTGACCCGAAATGACCAATTTTTAAATTTATTTAAATTGCTGCCAAAATTGTAAATTTTGACGAAATTGAGTTTTAAAGGCCTTAATAACTTTTTACAAGCTTCAAGTTTCCAAAAATTTTTTACTCGTTACTTTTCTTTAATTAGTTTTTAAGATATTACTTTTCAAAGATAATGATAAAAATTGACTTTTTTTGAAAACCCTGAAATTGGGACTCGGTAAATTTGCGTATCCAGCCCCAAAATTCCCCTTGGAATGAATGCAGGACGGTTTGTATGTCTTTATAACATATAAAAGTATGTTTTCCAGTAAAAATTAGCATTTTAAAACGCTTTTTGGCTTTTGTGAAAATTTGTATAGCTAAAAACTCAAAATTCCCATGTTATTTAAATGGGAAAATTGATGTGGTTACAGGCACGTGTTTTTGCAAGGCTAAAGCAAAATCCTTGGAACTGGGAACTTTTTATGACCAAAACTTCACAAAAAACCCAGGGAGCAAAGTTTTTCCACAAAGTACAAAAATAGGTCCACTCTACTGTGCATACTAGATGGTTGCCTGATGAAAGGGATTTTGAACCAATACGTCATTATACGTGTGTACATATACACATACAGTATACAAGCAATATATTTACCATTAAAAATATAGTAGTTGATTCAAATCCTGAATCGGTTTTTTTTATGTGTATTATTTATGATAATTCTAGATAATAGTACTTTCAAAGTAAAAAATTAAGTATTACATCCAAAGAGAAAAAAATATTGCTGTTTTTTTTAATGCAAAAAACAAAGAGACAAAAATTTTCGAAAAATTAAGTATCCGAATCGAGATATCGAGTAAAAACCATATTTTCAAATATTAATACTTTCATAGAATTAAATGAGATATTACATTAAAAAAACAAAAAATATTGCAGTTTTTTTTATTTATTTTTTTTATTTAATGTTGAGACAAAAATTTTGAAAAATTAAGTAACATCCAAAAAATTACTATAAGCGAGGTTCCAAAAACTATTACTCCTATAGAAATAAATTAGGTACTACATCCATAGAAAAAAAAAATTTAGTGCTTTTTGTATTTTTTTGTGACAAAAAATTTTGGGGAAAAAATTTTCAAAATATTAATTATCAGATTCAAAATATCGAGTAAACGATTATTTAAAATATGAGTCATTTCATGGTAATAAATGAAGTATTGCATCTAAATTAAAAAAAAAACTAGCTTGAGATTTTTTGATAAAAAAAATTTTGAAAAAAAAAATTCGGTCTTATTATCACTTAATAATAAAACATTTTTATCGCTACCACTATCACATGCTAAATTTAAAAAAAAAACCTTCCTTCGGGCGCCGCACAGTGATTTAGAAAAAAAAGTGGAAATAAGTTTGCTTTGATCGATGACATCGATGATGTTTTTGGGACCTACCTACCCTTTGTCACTAATTGTCACAAAAAAGTTGAACCCCCCTCCTTACGGACGTCACAATTTTATCTTAGTACCTTATTATCTTATTTCATGAGAAAACAATACAAAATTTTGCTTAAGCGCCCCCCCCCCCCCTGAGACCCTGGATCCGCCACTGAATTAATTAGGTCTAGAAAAGGCTTAATTTAAATATAAAAAACTAGCGGAAATTAAAGACGAGAAAGATTTGCGGTTTTTCATAGTTTTTAAAATTATTATATACATTCAGACGAAAAAAATTTTTAATTCCCACCTTCGGTATTTATTCCCTCTCGCCACATTCTTCAGAGCGAGTAACTCACTTTTAACGGAAAATTTTCCTAAAAAAGTACAACAAAAAAAAGAAACTATTGTAAAAAAAATCGTCTGCTCTGCCATTGCGCGCGGAGCAGACAATTTTTTGATACAGAATTTTCTTTTACTTATTATACTGTTTTGGAAAAATTTTCCGTGAAAAGGGAGAGTTATCGCATCTGCAGAATTTTTCATAGATCATTTTTCTTATTTTCCATTTTTATTATAATTAAAATTAAGCTGATGGGATGGCGAGAAAAATTACGGTGCTCTGATTTGCTTAAGCGCACCAAAATGGCGTTTATGCAGTACTCTTAAATAATAAAAAATGGAAGTAAATTTTGCAAATTTTTTTTCTCATTTGATAGTTGAGCGAAAAACTTTTTTAGTTTTTTTAACCTCTCGTTTTTTCTTAATATTTTGAGTAAAAAAATTTTTTTTTGTTCCCATGGACAAAACGAAATTTTTCCTTCTCAGTGGGGTGAAAACGCGTTTTTTTCGATTTCATTGCCTTCGTTGCGGGGCGAAAAAAGTGTTTTCGGCCCGCTAGGAAGAAAATCATTTTTTTCTGGCCATATTTTTACCACTGATAATATGACTCTTTATTTACACGTTCCTATTTTAAAAATTTGAAAATATTAATTTGCTTCTGATTATTTTTTTTTCAGTCTTTTTCACCTCTCGCCGTATGGTGTCTATTAAAATTCTTTTATTTCTAAATTCTTCGGAATTTTTTTTTTCATTTTTGCAAATCTTTGTAAAAATATTACTTTTTGACTCAAATCATATTCTACTTTAAAATCTGATTAACGGGTCGGTAAGGTAGAACAGTTACAGACATTAGTTTTTTGGAAATAATTAATTTTTTTGTTAGAGCTCAAAAGTTACTAGGAAAAAAGTTGGATTTTCTAAAATTGCTTGAGAATTGCTAATCAAATCGGGGAATCCAACTTTTTTCCTAGTAAATTTTGAGCTATATATTTAGTTATTTTTTTTTTAATCGACGCAGAATTTAATTACGGAGTGGATGAAATAAAATTCAAATTTTTATAATAACAACAAACTTAATTATTTCCAAAAAACTAATATTGGTAACTGTTCTACCTTACCGGCCCCTTAATGTGCAATTTGAATTGCAAAAATCTGCCGAGGAATAACCCCGATCCCAGCAAAATTAAAATTAATACCTTTTACGTTTTTTCCGCGGGATGCCTAAAAATTTTCCTTTGTTTATTTAATCTTTAAAATTTTTTTAAATTAATATTTTCAAATTTTTAAAATAGGAACATGTAAATAAAGAGTGACATTATCAGTGGTAAAAATATGGCCAGAAAAAAATGATTTTTTCAACACTTTTTTGAGATCCAAAGCAGCGGAGTGAAAAAAAATCAAAAATTCTTGTTATTTGACTTATATTTGCAATAAAACAGAAACTAATAAGGTTGAACAATATTCTTTTAGTAAAACTCTAAAAATATAGTAAAATTTTCAAAAAAAATTTTTTTTATCAAAATATCTCTATTTTTACCCAAAATATTAAGAAAAAACGAGAGGTTCACATCTTTTTTCAAACCGATTATATGTTGGTATGTTGTGTGCTAATGCTAATGCTTTCTAATTGTTTTTTATTCTTTTGGGCGAATAAATTTTATTTTCATTTAATTTATGCAAAAATGCAATAATTGGAAAATTATAGCAAAAAATACCCAGAGTTTTTTATTTTTTCTTAAATTTTCTGGTAATATTTCAAAATTTTTAAAATGACTTCATTAAAACTAATTAAATACATGAATTTATCTAAACGATAAAAATAATATTCACATTAAAAAATTAAAAAATTGATGATTGTTTATATAAAATATACTATAAAATAATTTATTAGAATTTTTCCCTCATAAAAATAAGGGAAAAATTTTTCTCGGTAGCAATTTCTCAAGTTCTTACGAGAGTTCTTAATTAGTAAATAATTTAGTTCCAGAGT
Organism: Anagrus nilaparvatae; assembly: GCA_022575985.1. Taxonomy (NCBI): domain Eukaryota; kingdom Metazoa; phylum Arthropoda; class Insecta; order Hymenoptera; family Mymaridae; genus Anagrus; species Anagrus nilaparvatae. The sequence continues at coordinate 2,741,020 of JAKSXM010000239.1, forward strand.
CGCAAAAAATTTAACACAGATTTTTTTAAATTTACAAAGACGTGTTTTATTGCCACTGACGAATACGGAAGTATTCTTTACTTTTCTGGACGAGCTGTAAATATTCGTAGCAGTAAAATTTTAAACTCTACGAACTTGAGAATGAACGAATGGTAATTTTTTTAGGTAAAATTAATATTTTACCCTTAAATTACGAAATTAGCAAAAATAGGCAAAATAGGAAATTAGCATAATGATAATAATAATAAATCGTTGACTTGATTCTCTATTTGAAATTATTGTAGAAGCCATAATTTCTCGTAAAATAAAATATTTTTTCTACAATAATCATAATAATTAAAGAGACATAAATTTTAACATATACCGGCAAAGCCTACGTTGTTTTGATTTTGTCAAAAACATTGAATGTCATATACATGGTACTAATACATGTGAAAGTTTAGCACATTTAATGTAAGAGCGAGACATTATATTATTTTTCTCTGTTCACGCACTTACCATAATTGTATTAATATCTCGTTAAACCACGAATATCTCGTGTATTTCAGTCTTCTGCTTTTCGCCAGAAGAGACACGTATATTTGAAAATTTAAAAGTTAATGTTTATATGAGAACTTTTGTAATAAAATTATTGTAATATAATTATTATTAAATAATAATTGAAAGAAAAGTTTTTACTTGTTAGCGAGTTGGTGAAAATCATTCTGGTGTTAAATTTTTATTTAATTAAAAATTTTTTATTTGCCATTTAAATTTCGGATAGAATCATAAACATTAAAAAGTGTTATAATAAATTGACTAGTCTGTATGTTTGCAGTTTTTTGTATAAAAATTATTAATATTAATATATTGAAAAATAAAAATTAATTTGGCTGATTCAAGGACTAATTTCTACACAAGGTAAAAAATATATTTAGCTACACGTAAAAAATGTTCGTTTTTCGAGCTAATTTTGTGAACACTCATTGTTGCATTATGCTTGACATTGTGTGATTTACTTACAAGGATATTTACATTTTTTATTATCATTATGGTTAAAATTATTCCTTTCGTTATAAACTCAGCTTATAAAATTTTTTACTTTTTTTTCTTAATAAAACTTTTTTTTTTTCAATTCTTTGTTAAAAATATACTGTTGGATTACTTTAATTAAATTTTAGTTCAATTTTCGTTGAGACTATAAATTTACAGTTAATTAATCATTAAAATAATTTTCTATTAAATTTAGTGACAAATGAGCGATTTTTCACAGTCTTAGTTAACCCTTGCTTAACTTGACCTAATCTTAATTTAACCACGAGCAAATTGACCAAGACCCGTTTACATCGACAAAAGTTTTCTAATAAAAAATTCTTTCTTTATATTTAGGGCTAGTACACTGAAAAAAAGACGTTTGTCGCAAGCGGAAATATTCCGATAGTGACTAGCGGAATTTCACTAGTGGCGTTCGAAATTATTCTTCTTGTCCTGGGGCGCGGCGTGTATCTTTAATAAATTACTTTTTTTTTTTAATTTTATTTACGTTTCAGACCAGTTTTAATCGTTTGTGCAAAAAAAATTTGTTAACCACGGGACGATTTTTTTTTCAGTGTATGATCGTTATGCTCATAAATAATCTTTTTTTTTATAACAGAGAATGTAAATGAAATAACTTTCGGCGTCAAATAAGGGGCGCTCTTAAAGAAAATCTTCGTTTTGCGAATAAATTTTATTAAAATAATACACGGTAGAGCTGCTTTGGTTGAAATTTCAACCAAGATGCTAAAATACAAAATAAAAATGATGTAATTATAATACAGAGTTAAAAAATGATCTCTGCAATTGTTAAAAATGAATTAATTTTATAATAGACAATATAATTAGTAATTTTTCATGTATTATTACTTCGTTTTTCATTTTATTATAATACTATACGTGGTATGCCTTTAAATACTCACACATATATAATATATAGTATGTAATAGCACATAAATATGTAGTATATAATAACAAAAAAAAATTGATTCTCAGATAGTTTTTTTAGATATATTTCTGCAGGTATAAAATCACTACATCGTGTGACAGTAAATCTGAAAGCTCGTCGAAAACCTTAAAGTAACGCAGCTTTTTTAATTAAAAGCAGTTTTTTTATTAGTGTACTCCAGTGTTATACTCTGAAAATTACTTGGCATTTGATTGACACCTGATTTACTTATTAAAGTAATTACATTTTAATAATCATATCTCATTCATCGATCAAAAATCTCAATTTAAATAACTATTTGGAATTCCAGTCCAACAATCAAAATTAATTACGTCAAAACAATAGCGAATAAGTAAATAACTCGTGATTATTTTTTTTTTAACCTTAAAAATTAATAAAATTATCAAATAATTAGAATATTCATTAATTAATGCAAAATATTTCATTTTAATTATTTACAATTTAATTATTTATTTAATTAATTTTATTTTTAATTTTTGCATAACAAACAATAATAAAAGAAAGATTGATAAAAACGATATTTATTATTTAATGATAAAATAAAATTTACTCAAGCTAAAGAAATTTTTTTTAAATAACGAACGTCAAGGTACCCACACTGTGTTTTTACTAGTACCAAAAAATATAATATACGTAGTATAATTATATCGGCTAAAAAAAAAACTTTAAAAAGTAAAAATGTGCGTTTCATACTATTTGGTTTGTAATTAAATCTAAAAAAACAACTGATATGCTTTATAAGTTTGGATTCAGATTTTCATTCCGTTTAATAGAATATTTAATATTTTCTTTGATTACCCACATAAATCTCATCCTAGCAGAAAAATTGGAGTTTATTGAAACCCAGTGTTGAATTAATTTTTAATTTACCGTAATTAACTTGCAACCTGGGCCATTCTTTTTTTTTTGCTTCCCTTGGTGAAAATGTAAACATTATAAAATTTAAGGTAATTTACAGTAAGTTTCATGTGCATTAAAATGTGCATTTTTTCGCTTAACCCTTTCAACCTGAATTTTCTAATTAGCTTGAAATGATCCAAAAACGGCCTCAAAATGTTTTTATTTGCAAAACTATGCGATTTCATGCAAAAAATCAAAAAAAATTTTTTTTTTGTGCATCTATGAATAATTTAAAAAGAATTAAAAAAATGTTGCCACCCAATGTACATTACGATTTGAAAGGGTTAAATGAAAAAAACAGTAATATTTTTTTTTATTTGTATAATAAAAGTATAAACAAGAGTGTATAGTAACATTAGGTTTATTGATGCTGGTCTTAAAATGAAAAAATAAAAAAAAACTTGGCGGAAAATTCAAAATCATTGTACAGGAAGCCAAAGTTACTCGCTCAAGTTATGCAAACGTCAGTCATTCAGGTTTTAGCCTAATGTTCATGGATCCATTCGTTCGTTTAATTAATTCCTCCTTTTTAATTTTATGCGTTACACCTGGGATACTTACGCAAAAATATTTCGATAAATTGTATTTTTTTTTCTTATTAAAAACATATTTTAAAATTTATTTATTTTATTCATAAAAAGAGTTCAAGACAAATTAGCGATTTTACCTGCAGAAATTATTTCAGTTTTGACCCTCTATATTAACAAGGCGTATTTAGCGGCGTATTGGCTGACTAGTGCTTCCTATGGACAGAAAAATAAATAAAGCCTGAAATAGTATACTTAAGCCACTGATTAAGCTGAAACGCAAACTAAAATTTAAGGCTTACTTTTTTGGCCAAGAAATGTAATGTCTATTTTTTAAACAAGTAGTTTCGCATAAAAAGGACAGATAAGCCCTTTAGAAGATTTTCTGTTAAGAAATGGCATTTTTTCCTTCATACGTAATAGCTATTTTTTAAACGAGGGGCAAAATATTTTTACCATACTTTCTCCCACAATTCAAAATATAATTTGAAAAGACCAAAAAAATGTCCAATACAGATCATGTAATAATAATAACAATTAATTTTGTAAATTTTTATCTACTACATTTATATCGAATTTTTTTTTGAAAGGATTTTTTGAAGAGTAGCCAGCTTCTTTGGTATTTCTGATCAATGGCGTTGCTGCAAACATGCGAGAAGCATCTTGGCGAGAAAACATTACAGGCGAGCGCGCAAATTGACCATTCTTGTTTTCCTAGCCTTCTATATTGGAGAAAAGTATAAACCCTTGTGTCTCATAATTTTAATAGTAAACTATATACACCAAGTTCTTAATTGACCACCCTGTTATGATTTGCAACTTGGAAAAATTGAAAATTAATTTTTTTTAGCAAATTGTTATGCCATTTTAAAAAATTTATAATTATTTAGTTGGCTTTTTTCAAAATTATATAATTTTCTTTTCAAATTTTTTATGTAAAAAAAAAATTTGCACTTGCCGACTCCTTTTATACAATTTAGTGTTTTTGGACCCGTGACGTCAATAATAGTATTATACTAGTGTATAATGCTACTATATATAAATACACACACATATTATATTATATAATACGTACACTTACCAGAGTTGTGTATTTAAAAAAATAATATTAGGCCGTTATGATTTTCCTAATAGGTGCTAAAATATTAAATTATTTTTCATTATGTTTTATTAGATCTTATTCATATACTTAGCATTGTTTTGTGAGCGCCTGTAGCGCAGAATAGCGATTACGTGATAAGAATTTATGTATTTTGAAATATTTTTCATGCATTTTAGGTGATTCAAAGAGCGATTTAAACCAAATAAATAACCAAATAATTAAATGTCTGATAATTTTCTAAAAGCTTAAATATTCAAAATTTCAAGGAGAACATTTTATCGAGGGGTTTTGATTACTGTTGATTCCAGGATTCGATGAGAAAATTGGAAATTTTTGTTTATTTTATTTAGGCGCGTGATTAAATTATTATATTTAAAATTATTATATTATTTTTGTGCGAGTCGTGTATTTATGCGAAATGTAAATATATAAAATATTAATTTTATCTGACGACCTTGTATTTCCAAAATTTTATTTTAATGTCAATAACAACTTGCTTTTTTTCTGGTATAAAATCTATATAAAATAAGGAGATAAATTGATATATAAGATTCAAAATTTAACGTAAATATAAAAGAAAATACAAAATACAAAATTTTATGTTTACATTTAAAAAATTTGTTTTCTTTTTATAAGATCAGTTAATCCAAAGAGGTTATATAGTCTTTGAGTTATTAAAACCTGCACTGTAAAAATTTTTTATTGTGAAATCACAAAAAATGTAATGGAAATAAATTTCATGAACAAAAGTTTTGTAAAATTGACAAAACAATAGATTTGTAAAATCACAAACATCACTTTGTATTTTCACAAAAGTAATTGTGTGATTTTAATATACAAAATTTTTGTAAAATTACATTTTAAAAATATATTTAAAAAATTTTTTTTTTTATTTTTTATCTTAATTATTTTTATACTTAGAATTTCTATAATTTTTAATCACATATATATTTTTTTTTTTTTTTATATTTAGATTTTGAGTAAACATACTGTAGGTATATAATATTATGATTAAATTTTATTTTATTAATTTTTTTAATATTTTTTATTTGCCACGACCGGTATGCGAACCCGAGACCGCTGCTTATCAGCTTCACGACTTACCACCATGCTAAAGAAGAGTTGGCAATATATATTTTTAAAATATGGGTTTGATACTTCTTTTGATTTATCATGTTTTTTTTCGTAAATTTTAATATTATTTTTAAGCATTTGATTTTTATAAACTAAAAACAATCTAATTATTATTTAAAAATTAAAAAAATAAAATTATTGTCTCTTGCTAATTAAAATTCATTTATCACGAAAAATGAATGCGATTTCGCCTCGGTAGTTAATTTACGTGAATTTGAGCCATTTTTTATTTTTGGTCCAGGTTCTTATTATACTTAAGAGTTCTATTGCATTGATAGCCCATTTTTCATAGTAAAATTATGGAAAAAATATCATATTTATATATCAACCATTACTGGGCATAAATTTTTTTTATTAACTTTAAAATTTTGATTTTGAAAGAACTAAGAGCGGAAATTTGATTTCTCATCTCTTTTTTAATTTGAGTATCGGGCTTGTAAGTTTACAAAATCTTTTAGGGAATCACAAAGAAATTTTATTTTTCAATAACGTTTGTGATTTTGCAAGCGCTTTGTATTTTTACAAAACAAATTTTTTTAAAATCACAAAAAATTTTGTAAGTTCACAAAATCTATAGGAAATCACAAAAAAATTGTATTTTTCAATAACATTTGTGATTTTACAAGCGCTTTGTAATTTTACAAAACTTATACTATGTAAATTTTTTTAAAATCACAAAAAATTTTTACAGTGTGCATTTACAAATTTACTAATTAAAAAATTCTTTTATATTATGAGACATCTAAAAATTTCCACTAAATACGTATTTGTATTGATCATAAATAAATTAAAAATCATCTAATTTGATCTAATTTAAAGAGAAAATAAAAAATAACCACATTCGCAGAAAAATTTTGTACAATCCTCGGCCATAAACAAAGAATGACTGAAATCGCAGTTTACCATCGGCAAATAACGTGCGATTCGGGCCATTTTTTATTTTTATGGCCTAGGACCGTAATATACTATTTATTTTTTTCAATTTTTGTCAATTTTATCAAGTCAGAATTTTCATTAGATTATAGGAAAAACGGGAAATTTTCGGAAAATAAAAGGTTTTGAAATTTCTTTTTTGAGTACTTTGAAGGCCAATACCCCTTAAAAACTATTTACCAACAAAAGTACATGGGAAAACACAACTTTTAAGACCAGAAAAGAAAGAAAGAAGAACAGAAAATCCCGCTTTTTGAGAAATCCAGATTTGAAAGTTTCTTAAAGTTTTACCGATTTTCCGTCTTTTCTTAAGGTTTTTCCGAAAAACTGATAGCAGATTCAAATTCATCGGAAAATTTTGCATATACCCTATTTTTGAAAATTATGTTTCAGCAGTATGTAGAGAATCGAAAAATTTTTTAGGTTTCGCAGCAAATTTAATTTTAAAAAAATTGGAAATCGACTGCCATTTCGAAACCATTGAATCTAGAACCTTCAAAATTGGCACGGTATGATATTTTCACATACTAAACCTAGTCCAATTGTTTTTTTTAAGATGCCAGACTTCAAGGTACATTTTATGTTGGATTCACTAAGAATTACCCAAAAACTACGTCATTAAATCTAAATAGTAAAATAATTTAAAGAAAAAAAAAACAATTACATAAAAAAAAATTCCGTTGATACTAAGTGCAGAATATTTTTCTAATAATAATTATAATAAACCTATAGAATAATTGAAGACCGCTTCTCAATAATAACCTGATAATATTCATGGATATAATTATAATCAAATTGACTCATTGAGTAGAAAGTATTAAAGGTTTTTGTAAAACCTGTTAATGTAAAAAAAATTATTCATTACTATTTTTTATCCTTTCGTAAATAAACATCTTTTTCGTAAACATTAGCATGCGCAGAGCACACTCGTAAATAAACCTATCAAAGTTTTTTAAACTACATAAGGAGGAGTTATGTTATAATCACGTGGTATTTTGAACCCCACTACTCGCTTCCCCCATAATCAGTATAGGTGCTGGAGATTCCGAAACATTAGTTTCGTATACAATATCGTGCGATACACTTCAACAGTTTACTGAAAAAAAAATTTAAGGTTTTGAGACATTTTTCTTTATCGTTTCTAGTGTTTGAAACTGTTATTGTATCCAGGGCAATCATTTTTTTTAGAAAATAAAATAATTCGAAAAAGGGCGCTAAGTTATTAAAAAAGTTTGAAATTAAGTGGTTACAACAAGCGGGAGTCAAATTTACTCGGATCTTAATTTTTCCAATCTTAATTTTCCATAAATTGCCGCTGAGATGGCCGGCTATTGAGAATAGAACTATTCCAGCCAAAACGGTAAGTTGTTTTAATTTTATAAAATTATTTGAATTTCAACTTTCGTCTATGTAGATTTTGAATTTAAAATTTTAAAATTGTTTATTTCATTCGTTTTCATTATTGTCGAACGATTTTTCGTAGAATAAACAACTTTTTGAATTTGTGTTGGTATTGTGTTGTATGCAAAATAACATGATCTTTATAATCGTGTGAAAGTACAAATTTCAAAAAATTTTATTTTATAGTAATCAAAATCTTGCCGAGACAATTTGAACAGTAAAAATCCAATAAAAATAAATTAACATAGAGAGATCGATTATCGATATAATTAAATACAAAAAAAAATTTACAAAACTTATGTGTGTATTATCAGGTGCATGTCGAATAAACAAATTGATTTATTTGCGTTTATTATCAGCTTATATTTTTTATAACAGGCAATGATAGAGAAGAAATCAGAACGGATCATTTCATATAAAAAAATAAATAATCTTTATGAATGTAAATGAGAAATGCCAATTAAATTGAATGTAATTCTAAGTTTAATGTGTATTTTATAAGTTTACGTAATTGTGTGTTAAAAAAGGAAGGGGAAAAAATTTCTAATTTTATTAGTGGTATGGCGCTAACTTTAGCATATCTTGCAAAATAAATAATGTCTTATCATTTTTGTACTTATATTTTGAAATTCTGAAACCTATCGTAAATATTTGAACACCCTTTTTTTAACTTTAAATATATTTTTAATATTTGTTTCGTCAAATTTTTTTAAATACTTTCAATAACTTTTTTTCGACCTTTTTAGAAAATAATAAATCTTTACGTGAGTTTATAATTATAAATCGAAAAGATTTATTATTGTCCAGCAAGGTCGAAAAAAAGTTATTTAAATATATTGTTTACAAAAGCACTAGAATTGAAAAAGAAAATGAAACTTCGATTATTCACGTATGTTTGTTTTCTTTCTTTTATAATATTATAATAATTATTATTATAATGTGATAATTACATTATCATTGCTATTTTATTATCAATAATTTTTTATTCCTTTTTCAAAACACGCTTATTTTTATATTCATTTATTTTATTATATTATCAAGAATATTATTTAATATGAATTTATTATAAAAAATTTAAGAATCAATAAATTATTTAGTAATATCAATAGGATTAATGAATATAACTACAAATTATACATAGCTGACGATACTAATTATTATAGAGCGAAGCTCTACCTTAGAGCGTAAAATAATCGGCTCCTTAACAATATATCTGAGCTAATAATAAATTTTTTTTTAATTTTTGACTCAGAATTTTTTCCATTAAAAAATACAAAACACGCCATTGTTTCTTTTCTTATTGGACGTACTACCAGATATTAAATGACAGAGATTGATCAAGTCGTATCCCTCCACGTAATCGCCGACATGGTAATTTTGCGCATTCGTTTGCGCGACGCTGGTGGCCCCTAATAATACACTTTTGGAACCAATTGTACTTTTAATCGCTATTTATCGCAATTTAATCTCTGGTACTATGTACTATCTCATTTTTCCTATGAAAGTACTAGTTTTAGAAATACCGTTTTTAGCCGAGTTTTTGGATCTGGTACCTAATTTTTTAAAATTTTTTTCTCAAAAACAAAGCTTCATTTTTTTCCCTTTTCGAGATAGTACTAATACCTATCTAGAACATATCGTTTTTACTTGATTTTTTGAATCGGATAACTAATTTTTTGAAAATTTTTTTCTCAAAATTTTTTTCGTTAAATGCAAGTTTAAAAATTAAAAAAAATACCAATTTTTTTTTCTTTTTGAACGTAGTTACCAAATTTTTTTATTATGAAATACTAATTTTAAAAATATAGTTTTTAATTGATTTTCCACTTTTCAATACTAATATTTTGACAATATTTTTCCAAAATTTTTGTATCAAAAAATAAAAAAAGCAAAATTTTTTCTTTTTGTTTTGAAAACAATAGCTAATTTTTTTTTCTTGGGAGTTCCTAGTTTTATTTAGTTTTATTATTTTTCAAATCCATATTTTTTGGCGCTAAAAACGGTTTTGAAGGTTTCATTAATTTTACGATAGCCAGTTTTGAATAATTGACGGTATATCGCCCTAAATAACCAAAAAAATGAAATTTTTCGAAAAATATTGTTGTTGGACCCGAATTTTAAGGTTAAAACTTAGAAATGCGTGATTTAGAGTTTTAAAGTTTTACTTTTATTTTTAGACACATTTTTTACTTTTTATTTTGACACATTAAATTTCTTTAAAAGAAAATTTTTTAATTTATACTGCAGTAAATTTTCTTACGATGATTTTCTTAAAATTTTTTTACTATAGATTTGATTCTTTTATCACACATAACCACCTTTATATCAATTTTTATGTTATTTTTCTAAAAACTATAATTATTATGAAGTTGCTGCGTTATGCAATTATTTTGTTTACATAACTGCAAATAATTCGAATTTTTAAAATTTATTTAAAAACTGTAGCTAACGCACCAACAATGTTAAATACATCCAAAAATTTTATATGTACGACAATGGATCAAACTCAGTAAAACGTATGTATTTTTGGTCCCTGAAACCGATTTTGAAGGTTTCATCCATTTTCGTATGGTTAGTTTTGAGTAATGAACACTATATAATAAAAAAGTCAGCGAAAAATTAGCAAGACAGGTAATTTTTTGAAAACAATTGCTAATTTTTTGCCAATTTTTAATGATATAGCGTTCATTACTCAAAACTGGCTTCCCGAAAATGGATGAAACCTTCAAAATCGGTTTCAGTGACCAAAAATACATACATTTCACTGAGGTAGAGCCATTCTTGATACATAACCTGCTTTGCAAGTGCTTGATATTTCACGCAAAATCCTTGAAATGTTTGAAAATTCAAGCAAAGCAGCCTAGCCGTGTAAAAACATGGTTGTATATTTTATAGAAAAAATTTTCAGCTTTTATCTAAATAAGCATTTATTTTATTCAAACTTTAATACATATATACAGACATGTACACTGAATAAAATTATTAGGATTTAATAAACATTTTTTTCTCAATAATTTCAGTATATTTAACAATATGGCTTTGGTACAATTTTATAGATATGTATTATTTTTATTGATTCCAGTAACTTTTTTTTTTGGGAAATTCCACCCCTTTTTAGACTTTGATTTCCTCGAAAAGATTTTTTTACAAAAAGTCTAATGCAAATTATATGAATTTCCTTTAAAGAATGTCAATATATATCTCCATTTTCTGTATCCTTCACAGTTTGATTAGCCAGTGCTCTTTTAATCGCTCCTTCGCCAACTTTACTAACTTCACTAATTTTATAGTCTTTACCTAAATTGTACAAATCTAAGGCTATGTTATTAAAATTTTTTATTCCTCCAAGGTAAAAATACCTCAGCATCTCCAAAACTGCCTGAGGCTCAATATCCTTATTAATTTCAATTTCTGTTTTATTTTCATCATTTTTTAAAATTTGCTCAAATATTTCACTGCTGCTAGTTAAAACATTTTTACTAACATAAAATACCTTATTATTAACTTTTATTTTCAAATCACCAATAAGTTTGTTATTCATTATTTTTTCAAAGTCATTTTTATTCGATTCAACATCAATTATTACTGCTCTTTTTTTAAGGAGTCGTTCAATTGAATAGTAATTTACTTTTCGTTTTTTTTCATCAGCATGAAATATACATCGCACTTCCAAATGACCTTTATCGATTAATAAGTTTTTAAAATTTTTTAAAATTTTACAACCTTGAAAAAACGTATCCCATCTACCCCAGTCATGATATTGGGGTATAATAGGTAAATTATTTTTACCTGGGTTAAACACCTGGGTTAAATATTAGTGTTCGTAACGTAAGGCTCGCCTTCGTTATTCAATATTGACACTTCGTATACGTGACTTTTACACTATTTAATTTGTCTTTTGGCTGTCTAAAACAGAAATATATTGAAATATTTGTAGAATTTGTATTTTCTGGATATCCCAAAGAATATAATTTTAAAAACCAATAATTATCACCGTCTTTTATTTCTGGAGACATAAAATATTCTCCTTTATTTACAGCAAATAATTTCTTTGGGTTATCAATTGCCCAAATGATTTTTTGGCATTCACAACTAGATATTGAACCACACTTATTTTTGTTATTCATTTTGCAATTATTTTATTGTTTAGGCTAAGTGTTTTGATGTTACGAAACATAGATTTAAAGAGTAGGGAGTAAATTAAAATTTTGACAATTCTTCAGGTAACTTCCTTTCAGGTAAAAATCATTATTACAAAAAATATTTTAGAAGGTTTTTAACTTGTTATAAGAAATAATTTTTTTTAATATATTATAAAAAAGTTTATTGTACACTGTAAAAAGTAACTTTCTTATATTAACAAAAAAATTAGTAAATTTTCGAAAAAATTTGTAAATATTCGAAAAAAATCGTATATTTACTAAATTTAGTATATTAACAAAAAATTCGAGTATTTTCGATTTTTTTTTGTGAATTCGCAAGAAAAAATGATAATTTACAATTTTTTTTCGAAAATTTACAAAAAATAGTTGTGAATTTACAACTTTTTTCGTAAAATCACAAAAAAAAAATCGAGAATTTTCGAATTTTTCGATAATATACTAAATTTAGTAAATTTACGATTTTTTTCGAATATTTACAAAATTTTTTGAAAATTCACTAATTTTTCGAAAAAATTCTATTTTTTTGTAAATCTAAAAAAGTTACTTTTTACAGTGTAGTTGTACATATGTAAATTTTTGAGGTTAAGTAATCCGCTTAAAAAGGGTGTGGGGTTGGGAAAATAATCCTAAAACTCATTTTAAAAAACTTGTTGACTTGCTATCAATTTTGTTAAAACGGAAGACACATGGGAATTAGAAGGAGGTAACCATTTTTATTTTGAAAAATAAATACGCCCACTTTTTAATGCTAAGAAAGATAATATTTTTTATTCATTCAACGTAATTTGTTCGATTTTTTAAAAACAAAGATAAATTGTTATTTTAATTTTATTTTTTTAAACAATGTTTATTTATCAAAAAATTTTTCTCTATATTTTTTTATTTTTTTTAAAGGAAAATAGTTTTTTCTTTGTACAGGAAACCCTCCGTATTCGCGGGTAATTGAGGGACTGGGACCGTAGTATACATATTTATATATGTACATATGTATATATGTACACAAGAAAATTCAGTTCCCCTAATTCAATAGCACTTTTTTTATTAGAAAACTTGGTTTATAGGGAATTTTAACCAAAAGCCTAAATAAACTTCAACAGGTATAGGATTTAAAATGTATTTCACCGTCTTTTTACGAAAAAAAGCCAACAAAATAATTTGAAACTTTAAATAGGCATTTTTTAATTTTTATCATTCGCACTGCAAAACGTGTCCAAAATTTCAATTTGTTCAGAATTTTTGAATCCCCCATGCAAAAATTTGTAAATTTTATTAATTGAGATTTTGCATAAAATACATGGCATGTAATACGTTTATATAGCCGTATAATATTTATCATTCTCTCCCACATGTGCGTATAAAAGCAAACAAAAATAAAAGCCTCTGAGTCTCAAGAGCCGCAGTGTTTCGTTAATCGTCTATTTGACAACTTCGTACAATAAATAATAAACAGTGTTTATCATCGTGTATGTGTGCGCGTTTTCTTATCAATTATTATCATTTTTTTGTCGGTAAATAACTGTCGTTTTTTTATTACTTACATCAAATTATTTCTCTATTTGTTTATAAATTATAAATTCAATATTACGTCTAATCATACTGAATTTAATTTAATTATTTACTTATCTTGAATGTAAATAAAATTATTTGATTTTCTTATTTATTAAACGTATAGTAATAAATTAAAATTGATTTTATTTTGATAATAAATACTTGCGCCTTTATTGCAAAGTAAACATATTTTATCTATGTAAATTTTTCATGCTTTTAAATTTAAATAACAAATTATTCAGCCATGCATTTATATATTTATACACTGAGAAAAAAAAAGATGAATTATTCCTATATTAAATAGTAATTGAGCACTACCTGCGGATTTACCCTAAAAATTACAATATACTTAAAAAGAATATTACTATAAGTATAGTAAAAAATAAGATTTGCAATTTGTACTATAAAAACAGTAAAAATTACAATATTTTTTTAAAATCTTTTACTAAGTTGTCGTTTAAAAAATTTAGTATCTCGTATAGTAATTTTTAGTACAATTCTTTAGTATATAAGTCTCATATTACGTCATTGAGACATTATAAAAACTTAATTCTTTCATTTTATCTGGCGGTATCAAATTAAAAAATATAAATCTACTTTATCTTATATCAATAAATTGTATAAATTAATTCAAGCTTTCAAAATATACTGCAAGAGGCTAGTTAAATTTTACTCGCAAGTGGAAAAAATGGGTTTTGGTTTCTATATAAGGACACTGAGTTTCTAACTTAAAAATACATAACTAGTATACATAGAACTTCGCGTGCGTGTGCGAATGTATACATGTATAATAGCTCCGTACACCCCTCGAGTTTCTCGATCAGATGCGATAATAAATATTCGAATATAAAATATTATAGGTAGGTAGATTAATTAAATAATTGCTGCGGTTCAAAAGATGGTTGGAATTATAAAAGAAAAAAAAACAATGTGCTCTGAAAATTAATTTTTTCTTTCGCTATACTTGAAATAATTTTTCCTATGAAAGTCTAGAATTTTTACTATACGAGTTTTGTAAAATTTAGATACAGATATAAATTTCATTTTACACTAATTACACTTCTCGTATAGTAAAAATTCGTACTGAAACAAGTAATATACGCATTTTATATATGATTAATTCCATGAATATTCATGGTAAACTTTACATACTAAAATATTATTTTCTACAATAAAGTGAAACATAGTGCTCAATTACTATAAAAAGATAGGAGTTTTTACCAATATTTATAATAATTTCTTCTAATTTTTTTTCTCAGTGTAGCTCTGAATGTATTGCTAAACTACTCAAATTTTGCAATTGCCTACTCGATATTATTTTATTTTTTTCCTGCTTAAATTTTTAAGCCTTTTTTTCGCTTTTTTTACATAAATATTTTTTGCTTTCATATATTTCATTAAATCAAATTCTGAATTTTTTTAGCAAAACTAATTTTTAGGCTGAACGTTTAAGTCGGAAAATCTCATTTCTCTACGAAAAAATAAAATAAAAGCAACAGAATTCATGAGACTTTTGATATTCTTCGGAAAATTTTTCTTTGATCCCCTTTTCAGGCACAATTTAGATATCCCTAAAATACTGTTAAAAAAACTAGCCCAAATATATAGAAATTTTCATTCGGTGTCAGAAAAAGGTAGTTCCAAAAATTCTTCTCTAAATTTGCATTGAAAACTCCCAAACTCCTGAAATTCTTTTGATTTTATGTTATTTTTTCATGCCATGGCATAAAAAGTCAGTTGCATATTTATTTCGAGTTTATTTCTCAAGTTCAAGTCGCGCAATTTAAGCTATACGCAAACACAAATAATAATAAATAAAATTAGAAATCTTTTTTTCTCCATTTTTTTTTCGGATTCATTTCAAAAACAATTTAATTTTTTGCATCGAGATTGAAATTTTATAATTTTTTAGTAAACATTGAATGATACATTGAATGAAACATTGAGAACATTGTTTATTTTTCTGTTTGTTTACGCGTATCTTGCTACATAAGAACTTTTTTTAAAACTTGAGTGATTAGGGATCCATTGATCACGCATGGCTTATACCACTTTTTAGACACATGAAGTTTTTTGACCCCATTCGTTTTTTTTTTTTGAGAATAATCTTTGAGGTTTATAGATTAATACTAAAATTTTGGAACCCTTTTTTATTAAAAAAAAATTCTTTTATATTTAGCCTACATAAAATTAGTCTGGGGTCATCTTGACCCACAGTGACATACGAGGGTTAAGTTAATAAAGTTATATGATTAGTATTTTACAGACTTATAATTTATTAGTATTTAAAATATCTAAAAAATCTATATCTTATTTCAATCTTCAAAAAAAAAATACTGTTTTTTAAATAATTTGAATGGGAAATGGATAAATTTTTGCAATAATAACTGTATTATTTTAGGTAGTTCTACTCACTTAGACAACTACAAGAATAATAATTCTCAAGTACCTACGCAACCATCAAGTTTGCAGTCAGCGAGTAGCATAAATTTTTTAACAAATTGGCCTGTTTTCTCTAGCAGTTCGATAAACAACCAAACATCAAACTACAATCTTCAAGGAAATTATCCTACAAATACAAATTTAATATATTCTCATTCATTGCCCGCGAAGTAATTATCCTACGGCCTGTGGCAACTAATTTCAACCAGCTAGACCAAGAAATATTCAATACCAAGGATACTGCGTAAGTATAAGAAGCCTAAGTTTATAAATAATATTAAATAAAATTAGAAATCTTTTTTTTTTCCATTTTTTTTCGGATTCATTTCAAATACAATTTAATTTTTTGCATCGAGATTAAAAGTTTATAATTTTTTAGTAAACACATAGAACATTGTTTATTTTTCTGTTTGTTTACGCGTATCTTGCTACATGAGAACTTTTTTTAAAACTTGAGTAATTAGGGATCCATTGATAATTTTATTTTTTGATTTCTCGACTTTTTTTAGTAAAGATTAAGTCAACCCGAAGGCTTGTAAGTTTCAGTCCAGCAGATTGTATTTGTTTTAAATTTTTTAATTATTTCACTCAAGCCATTTGAATAATTTTTAATGGAAAAGTCAATATTTTGGGCTAAAAATGCCACCAAATACGTAATGGGGCTGCTCTTTACGTTTTTGAAAACCATTTTTCACGTATACAAAGAAAAAGTAATACCATCTAGAAAATGTAATACCATCCCTTAAATATGGGGTAGATCTGATATGGGCTGAATTTTTTATAATTTTTTGACGGTTTTTAAATGGATACTGTGCATACAAACAAGATCTCATTGCAATAAAATTTCAATCTAGGAAGAGTCACAAAAAAAAATAAATTTATTTGAGGGGGTTGGCGCGCTTCAGCTAGTGTTAAAAAAGCAAAACACAAGATTACTACCGTTTAGTAATATTACTACAAAAATAGTAAATTTACTAAAGTTTGTAATAATTTTACTATTTCGTAGTAATTTTACTATACTTTTATTAAATTTAAAATTTATTTACATTTCACCCAGACATACGCGGTAGAGCTCATTTTCAATCACACTAAATCGTGCAGTAATATTATGTTCATTATATTTTACTGTGTGGTTGTGCCACCGAGAAATTAAATAAAGGTAAAAAAACACGTTTTTTGGCCTTCACAGAGGGGGAGAGCAATGGGTCAAAAAAATAATTGGTCCGTGGGGACCAGAATTTTTTGGTTAAAATGACACCACTATCCATTTTATCAATAAAAATCTGTAATTTATGATATATTTTATCCCGGGGTACCTTTTTTACACGATTTTCTAGAAGTTTTCTGAAACTGTAAGGCGAATTTTATATAAAATAAAATAATTAAGTTATTAAATTATATAATATAAAATAATTAAGTGACTTAAATGGCGTAAAACTTATCCGCATTTTAAAAAGCACATTGGAAACATATAGATTTGGAACGAATAAGAGTAAAAAATAACAATTTATTGCAGTTTTTGTAATTTTTTATCAATTTAAATTTTTTACACTTTTACTTTAAATTAGTAAGCATTATTTTTATATAGTTTTTAAGGGTACCAGTTTTTTCTACATTCTTTGCATTTCATTTATATGGTTTTTATGCAGATTGAATCCTTTCATGTTTTACCAGATCACTTAAATGTGAAAAAGCTTTTGCTCATTTTGCAATTACAAGGCTTTTCATCTGTCCTTTAAAATTAGCCGAATAATCAAATGCTTTAACAAATTCTTTATATTTGAATGTGAAGCAGTTTGACCAGTGTGAAATCTCTCGTTATTCTTTACATTTGTAAGGTTTTTCACCCGTATGATTTATTTCACGAACTTTTGGAAAATCAGCTCAAAGAAAATCTATTCCACATTCTTTACATTTATGAGTTTTCTTAACTGGATTTATTGTTTCATTATTTCTTAAATTATGATGTTAACTAAAAGCTTGTTTACATTCTTTACATTTATTAGGCTTTTCACCTGTGTGAATTTTTTGATGAGATAATAATTAAACTATTTGAGTAACAGATTTTCCCTTATTCCTCGCAATTCTAAGGTATATCACCTGTATGGGTAGAGTTAAAACAAATTTTTGCTATATGATTTCCTCGAAAAATTCTTTTGAGTTTAACTGATCATTTTCTTAAAGGGCAGGGGGGAGTCATAAATAGTATATTACGATCCCGTGTCCAGAAAAGTAAAGAATCGGCTTTATCGGCTTTATCGGCTTCGCCTCGGATGGTAATTTACGTGCGATTTTGGTCATTCTATTGTTATTATTATTGGTAAACCTGATAAATTTCAGATTGAACCTTTACAGTTTCTTGAGCAAGTACTTGGACCATGGCACACACAAATAATTTTTGTTTTTCGTTTTGTACTTCTTTTGGAACTGATATTAATAGTTGAATGATGACAGAAAAAGCTTCATTCAGGGCGTTACATAAATATTGCTTTTCTTTTAATTTTAATTCTAATGCATCTGTTGCAATATAGGATAATGAAATTTCTAAAATTAAAATGCAAGATAATATCAAATCTGCATTTTCCATAACAAAGTTTAATTGTCTTTCTTCTAATTGCATTCTAATTTCAATGGATAAGCAAGTTGAACTAATATCAAGCAGAACACTTTTGGTTTTTTTTCATCTGATAGAGCCCACTCAGTACTAAGTAAACTAACATTACTGCAGCTAGTTTCAAAGCAGGGTTTCTTTTCTTGCTTCCAATTTTTGAAGTAAGAATATCGTTGAATCCCTAATGGATACTTTTTTGCTGTCTTGACTCTATCTATAAAACCATCTTGTCGGCAAGAATATAAAAAAGCTTGTAAAATTGTACACAATTCAAATTTTTTTTCAGTATGATCATTTTCAAATCCAAAGAAATTTTATTAATGATGGCTTGAAGTCGATAAAAAATTTCAGAAGTGGATGAACACCCGACCAAAACACTTAATGCTTTACCAGCCTTAAAACTTTTTTCAGAATATATTTTGCACATTTTAGGGACTTAAAACTTTTTGACAAGGTGGAAACTGAGCTATACTTTTCAAGTACAAATAAGCATTATTAACAATATTTAAAATGTCATCTGCAATATTTTCCTCAACAGGGTCAAATATCTCTAAAAGATCTGGTGCATGTAAATTGTAAAAAATAATAAAATAAAACTTCGATACTTGTTTGAAATTTTCTTATAAAATTTGGTCCAACAGCTTCAAAAATTAATTTTTTAATGTATGTTGTGTAATCTTTACCACGAATGATTTTTGTAACAATAAACAAGGCAGCAAATTTTTCAGAATCTCGATCCTTTAGAATTTTTTGAAAAGTTAATACATGTTTGTATTTTTTCTGGAATATCAGATGAAATTTTGTATTTTTATTTTATTTCTCAATTAAAATAAGTTAAATTTCTAAAAATAATACCATAAGTTGACAGTATAATAAAATATTATTCTCAACAACAATTTAAACAATCTTGTAAAATTTATATTTATTGTTTATTTGTTTACTCCAGCATTATAAATATGGTTTTAAAAAAATTGGACGAAACAAATATTAAAAATATGGTATAGTTTATGATGCTCCAGTTAAAATATGGGTTTGGTTGTATTATCACTGGCGAACACCAGATTGGCTCTGCTATAGGTTTTTTGAGTCGCAGAACACGAAAATCGGAGTCATTTGGCAGAGAAATTGGGGCTTCAACTTTAAATTTGCAAAAACTACCCCCAAAAAGGGTTTTTTTTACATATTCGCACTTTGAGCGCTCAGATTTATACTATAAGGGTTTTTTGGGTCACTAATCAAGAATTTTCATAAAGAATTAAATTTTCACCCCTGAATTGGCTAAAATTACCCCCGAAAAGGGGGTATTTTTGCTATTTTCGTACTTTAAGCATCCAGGATATGCCCATATAGGTTTTTTAGATCGCTAATCAAGAATTTCGACTCCTTTTTCATAAATATTCAATATTTCTACGTAACAGCCCAAAAAATCTGATACAAATGGATTTAAGCGAGTATTTGAATTGGTTAAAATTCTTTAAAAACCAAGTTTTATAATAAAAAACTGAAAATGAAATATGGGGACTGGATTTACTCGACAATTTTTATTTCGCCCAAAATCGAAATAGGTTATATGGAAAAATGGATTTTTTTTCCTTCATATTTTTCGTCGTTTTGTACTGAAAAAGAGAGAATTCCAAAAACTCGATATAAATGGATTTAAGTGAGTTTTCAAATTATTGCATTTTTACAAATTTTGGCTTTATTCGCATAAAACTACCATTTGAATTAATTAAATTTATTTATAAACCAAGTTTTCTAAAGAAAAGTGCTGATGAAAAGTACAAACTGGATTTTTTTGACAGTTTTTATTTTGTCTAATAATGAAAGAGAAATGTCAGATTGTTTTTATTTAAATTTTTCATTGTTTTGTACTGAAAAAGGTTTGAAATAGTCACAGACTTAAATCAATATTTTTCACTGGGGCAAAGAACCCAAAACCATTTAAATTGGTTAAAATTCCTTATAAAACAAGTATTCTAATAAAAAAAGTGCTGATGAAATAGGAGAAGTAGATTTTCTTGAAAATTGTTACTCTGCCTAAAATCTAAAATCTATTTTTATTTCAGCACAGATTTTTTTACTTCAAATTTTACGTCGTTTTTTACTGAATAAGGTCTGAAACAGTGAAAATTTTATATCAATATTGTTCACCGGGTTAGAGAGCTCAAAAAACTTGATAAATATTTTTTTCTTGAGATACATTTTGAAAATAAAAATAATAATGGTTTATTAAAATTATGAAAAAAGTTGATTGTTTGCAATCGACATCTTACTGTATGTAAAATAGTTTTTATTTAAGAAATAAGCCAGGTTTTGTCGCAATTAAACATGAAATATGATCTTAAGGGGTTGGCGCGCTTCATTAACTAGAAGGCTTGCCCCCCAGTTAATTTAAATTATGAAAATGTTAAATGTTTTAGCTTCTAAAGTGGTATTAGCCATGCATCTTGTTTCTTTTCGGCTCTCTTTAATTAGAATAATTCTCCATTCTGGCTTTAGACGTTCCCGGACGGGAAAGTTTCACGTAGTTTGGTCTTATCGTTTTTTTTTAAAATTTCGCCATCTGGAAAAAAAGAAAAATTTATTTTGAAAGATGAAAAGGGTTCTGCTCTCAATAATGCAATATTTTTTTCTTGAGATAAATTTTAAAAATAAAAATACTAATAATGGTTTATTAGAATTATGAAAAAAGTTCATTATTTGAAATTGACATCTCACTGTACAATTATTTTTATTTATGAATTAAATCACAGTTTTATTTCCATTAGACATAAAATGTGATCTAAGGGTGTTGGCGCGTTTCAGCGCGCAGGGGGCTTGACCCCTAGTCTAAACTAAATTTAGGCAATCAAAATTTTATTTCAAAACCATTACTTATACAGTTTATGGACTATGTCAATTTTGATAGTTTTTTCATAAGTCGTAATTAATTTTTTATTGTATATATATAAAAAAACTGAATATCAGTTTGTTAAGAAAATTTTAAGAATTGAAAATTTTTTTCTTTTTAAGAAAGTCAACTCTGATATGCAATTTACAATTAGAGTACAAGATTAAGTAAAAAATGTATTTTATTATATAATTAACTAAAATCTATTAAATGTCAATTATTTAAAAATTTCATTTTAACTACAGTACAATATTTAATTAACTCAAAATTATTTAAACTCAATAAAAAAGCGGTGATTTAAAAAAATTGTTTAATAATTTTTTTTTTATAATTCAAGTGCATTTACATAAAATAAAGGACACTATTTTTATATTTTTAAACTTTTATATTGCAATGTAATTAGTGCCAATTAATCATGAATTATATTTATTGAATTACTTGACATTAGATATCTTAACTATAGATAATTAAATATAAGAGATAAGGGATTTTGTGAAAAAAAATTTTTATTTGCTTTATTATTCACTAATTTGTTTTATAATGTTTGTATCTAATTACTATAATTTTTATAAAAAATATTTTATTATACCTATTTTTAATTTATTTACATTTATTATGTTATACTAAATACAAAATTTTTAATTAATTTGAATAATATATTTCTTTAAAAAAAAAAAAAATAAGACTTCAGTACATAAGGCCTTCTCTACACCAGCACATAATCATGTTTTATGACAATCATGTCTGCTAGACATTTTTTAGTGTAGCTGGTGTAATTATAAGTTATATAATTACGCCAGCTATACCAAGAAATGTCTAGCAAACATGATTATCATAAAAAATGATTATGTGCTGGTGTAGAAAAAGCCTAATCTGTTACATATAATTTTTTTGTTATTGGTTCCTCATAAAGGAACCATTGTGATCGGTCAAAATTTTTTTTCTGATTTTTTGGCATATAAGCACGTTTTGAGACCTCAGAAAGCTAAAACACCGGTTTTTAAAAAAGTCTGTATGTATGTGTGTGTGTATGCACGTATGTCTGTATGTATGTCTGTAACCGGAGATATTTCACTACCAGTATGACATTAAGACCTAATTTTGTTTTCAAAATTTTTTTTACCAATAAGTCTTGATATACTTTTTTTTTTTTAATTTGGATTTAATTTAGAAGTATCGTTTTTACTCGATATCTGAAATCTTATAATTTATTTTTTGAAAATTTTTTTCTCAAAATTAAAAAAAAATAAAAATAAAAAAAACTGAAATATTTTTTTTGTTTTTGGAGGTAGTACCTAATTTTTTCCTATAAAAGTACCAATATCTGAAAATATGGTTATTACTCGATATCTCTATTCCGACACTTAATTTGTTGAAAAAAATAAAAATAAAAAAAAACAGCAATATTTTTTTTCTTTTTGGACGTAGTACCTAATTTTTTCCTATGAAAGTACTTATATCTAGAATTATCGTTTTTACTCGATATATCCAATTGATACTTAATTTTTTGAAAATTTTCTTCTTAAAATTTTTTACATAAAAAAATAAAAAAAATAGCAATATCTCTTTTCTTTTGGGACGTAGTATTTAATTTTTTTCCATGAAAGTACTAATATCCAGAATGATCGTTTTGACTAGGTAAAATAGTCCATTAAGAACAATTTGTTATTGTTTGCGAGAAAACAGGCATATATTTGTTAGATTCACCACTCTTTCTGTATATAAAAATACTAGTCATTTCTATATTGTCTTTTATACTTTATGTTTAATTTTATAATAATTAAAATACAGAAAGAGTGAGGATTTTGATAATTTTTGCTTGTGTGTATGTATGTGCACTCACGAACCCGAAAATGTGCGCCTTTATTTGAGAACTCGCTCTCTTCTCTTGCAACCGGCATGCAAAGCACACCTTTATATTGCTCTTTAAAAATTAAGTATTCGTACAATAAATCAGATAATTATATATTCAAAGTGGAATCATTGAGTGTCATTATTGAGTCTTATTTCCTTTAACCTTTTTATTCAGTCTAATTTTCCTTTATTTAAAATTATAACAAAACTCTAAAACAGTTATTGTTAATGAGGAACAATAGTGCCAATTACTTGGCAGCGTTTTTTTTCCTATGCGGGTAGTTTATAAAATATGTATTGGTAAAAAATAACATAAAACGCAATTTTGAGAACTTCAAATTATTTTACTAATCAAAAGAGTAATTTTTACCAATAAAAATTTGTGAGCGTGCAGAGGATAAAATATACCCGCCTGTGTTCATTAGCTTTAATTAATCGGTTTCAAAACTCGCCATTTAAATTTTATGCCCAAATTCAAAATTTTAAAAAATTGGTCGTTGTTGAAATATCATTTTTTGTTCTAGAGCTTTTATAATAGCGTATCCCACGGATTTTATTATTTTTTATGAAAATAGGTTATATTACCTATTACAAGAAATTTGAGTGTATATGAAAGAAAAATGAATCTGCAGCTTTTGAGTTATTAAAGCTCAAAGACGTAAAAAATAAATTTCTCGCGCATGCGGAGTCCCAGCAAATTTTTTAACCGCAGAATCGAGTTCTACGGGGAATTTCCTATCGAGCTCTAGGAGGAAATATTTTTTCATGGTAATATGAGTTTTTCATTAAAAAAATTAAAAAAATAATCGCTCTTTTCTTACAAAATTAACTGTACCAACTAAAACACCAAAATTGCTGCCAACAATCGAGTATTGAACAATTTGAGCTATGAATTGGCATAGACACTTACAATTAGTTGCACTTTCGGGAAAAAATAGTTTTGACCCATTTCTGCGACCCTTCTGTTCAACTTGGGCCTAATTGGCGTGGAATCTATCATATATATGTTTATTATGCCAAATGCAACTACCGAGGCAACTACTTTCTAAAACCTTAACAGAATTTAAGGAGAAAAAAATTATATAAAAAAAAATTTTTTTTAAATTTTTTCTTTCTCAAACCTTAACAGAAATCAAAACTGATTTTAGTTTTTAAACTGCATTTTATTTGTAATTTTTATTATTAATTTACTAGTTTATTATGACAAAAAATAATTTAACTTCAAGTTCCCAGATTTATAAATGTTGTCAAAAACAACTAAAAAAACTTATAAAGAACAAATTTTAATGTATTTATTAAAATCTAAAAAATATATATTTATTGTTCAAAAAATAAAAAATTATACATTTTTTCAGGATTATTTTTTGCTAAATCATACTATAATGGCCAATAAGGAAATAACGATTAGTTGTTTAAATGATGACTGCATGGTTAAAATTATTGATTATTTGTCATTTGAAGAAAAATTGAGTATTGAAACTGTTAGCAAAAGATGGCAAATGCTGGCTGAACTTTCTTGGCGAAATGTTCGACAACTAAAAATCGATTGTCTTGATTTTCCAAATTCTAGAGTAGTGAAAAAAGTTATTAAAAAATGCGGTAAATACATAAAGCATCTAGAAATAGTTGCTGACGATTCTGAAGAGTATTTCAGTTACGTAAAAATATTTAAAGAAATAATAAAATATTGTAAAAATATAAATCAGTTTTACTTAGATGATTCGTGTAATGATGATAAGCATTATCCTAAATTCAATCTTGGATTATTATTTAAGAAAAATCAGGAAATTCACAGTCTTAAACTACGCGACGTACTGTTAAACGGAAATTGCCTTCTTGCTTTAAATTCAAATAAAATTACAGAAATATCTATAGATGATTGTGCTTTTAAAACAAATAGTTATGTACATTTTCTTTCAAATTTAAAAAACTTAAAAATATGCTATTTAATTCTAGATTATACTGCTTATAGTTATAGTTCTCAGGATGATATTGTTTTTAATTATTTAAATGCTCTTAATAGAAGCAATTGTCAAGGCTTATCTGAATTTTCGTTATTCTGTGTAATGAATAAGCAGCACGTTCGCGAATTATCCTCTCTACTTCAAAAACAAAAAAATTTATCAAAACTTGATTTAACGCTTTGTGAAGATGAACTTTTCTTAGGCTGTATTGATGATAGTAAATCATATTATTTGAATTGTTTTGAAAATCTGACTGTTTTAGAATTTAGAATTAATGAACTGAACGATAAATGCATAGAAAAATTATCTAACAAATGCATAAATTTAACATCTATTTCAATTATAGTTGATGAAAAATACTCGTTGACTTCTATTGGAGAAGAAAGTTTCTCTAAATTCAAAAAATTACTGTCTTTTTCATTTTATAATTATGTTTACACTACACAAGTAGTAAATTTAGATACAATTCTAAAAATTTTCTCTGAGTACAAGAAATTAACTAAATTGAACATTGCCAATTTGGAAATTACAGTTGATACTCTAAATACTATTAATTCCTTAAATTTAACATTTTTACGTATTTCATGTTGTAAAATTACAGAATCAGAGTTATATCATTTAATAAACAAACTACCAAACTTACAAAAACTTGTTATTAGCTGTTGTAAAAATTTAACTTCATTTTATGATATTCTTAAAATTGTAAGTGATTTAAAATTAAACCGTAAGGACAAGCATACTTTAGAACTTTGCTTAGAAGATGTTACAGAACGTAAAATAAATTCAAATAAACTACCATTGTTAAGAATATCATATACATCATGGCCGTATTATAAAACCTTTGACGCTATATGGTAGATTCATCTAGCGTCCATGTCGAAAACTACCGAAGCCGCATAGTATCATGGAGAATTAGAGAGAGAGGGTGGGTAAATAGTCGAGAGACTTGTTGAGAGCCTTGTTGGGCGAGTTGGTGGTCGAGTCGTAATACATTAGAAAATGAACTTTCTACGTTACCGGGGGGTTTTTGAGGTCAAGGAAAACGAATTTCAGCGAGAAAATTTTCAATTTTCCACCCTAAAATATTTTCCGATTTTTCAAGATGGCGGACATAAAAAATATTAAAAAGAACATTCTACGTTACCACAGGGTTTTTGAAATCGAGAAAAACGAATTTTATAAGGAAAATGTTCAATTTTTCAACCTAAAATATTTTCCGAGTTTTCTGGACATAAAAAAATATTAAAATGAACATTTTACTTTATCGCGGGATTTTTGAGGTCGAGAAAAATGAATTATAGAAAGAAAATTTCAATTTTCACCCTAAAATATTTTCCGAGTTTTCCGGACATAAAAAAATTTTAAAATGAACATTCTACTTTACCGCGGAATTTTCGAGGTCGAGAAAAATGAATTTTAGAAGGAAAATTTTCAATTTTTCACCCTAAAATATTTTCCGAGTTTTCAAGATGGCGGACATAAAAAAATATTAAAATGAACATTCTACTTTATCGCGGGGTTATTGAGGCCGAGAAAAACGAATTTTAGAAGGAAAATTTTCAATTTTTCACCCCAAAATATTTTCTGATTTCCCAAGATGGTTGATAAAAATAGATAATAAAATAAACTTTAACATATGAATATCAATCCAAGGCCAAGAAAAACCAATTTCAGGTGGACAATTTTCGATTTTCAAAAAAAATTTATTTTTAGGTTAGTTCAACCAAACCATTAAGAGTCCAGCAACCCGGACCCGCATTATCGAATTTTTGTTTTTACTGTTTTTTATTTTCCTTGGATTTAGAATTTTTTGCACCAGATTCGAGTAAACTTTTTTTGATAAATAATTTAATTTTTGAACAACTATAATCCTTATTTAATAATTACAAAAATAATATTATTTTCAAATATATTATGCAACCAAAAACCACGTGTATAATATATATATATATATATATATATATATATATATATATTATACTAATATATAAAAAAATATTTAGGGGTCAAAATTTGAAAATTTTCCTTCTAAAATTCGTTTTTTCAACCTCAAAACCCATTGTAACTAACAATGTTCATTTTAATATTTTTTATGTCCGCCATCTTAAAAAATCGGAAAATATTTCAGGGTGGAAAATTGAAAATTTTCTCCCTGAAATTCGTTTTTCTCGACCTCAAAAACCCTGGGGTTAAGAAGAATGTTCATTTTAAAATTTTCCTTCTAAAATTCATTTTTCTCGACCTCGAAAATTTCGCGGTAAAGTAGAATGTTCATTTTAAAATTTTTTTATTTCCGGAAACTCGGAAAATATTTTAGGGTGAAAATTGAAATTTTCTTTCTATAATTCATTTTTCTCGACCTCAAAAATCCTGCGATAAAGTAAAATGTTCATTTTTATATTTTTTTATGTCCGGAAAACTCCGAAAATATTTTAGGTTAAAAAATTCATTTTCCTTATAAAATTCGTTTTTTTCGATTTCAAAAACCCTGTGGTAACGTAGAATGTTCTTTTTAATATTTTTTATGTCCGCCATCTTGAAAAATCGGAAAATATTTTAGGGTGGAAAATTGAAAATTTTCTCGCTGAAATTCGTTTTCCTTGACCTCAAAAACCCCCCGGTAACGTAGAAAGTTTATTTTCTAATGTATTACAACTCGACCACCAACTCGCCCAACAAGTCTCTCAACAAGTCTCTCGACTATTTACCCACCCTCTCTCTAATTCTCCATGATACTATGCGGCTTCCGTAGAAAACAATTTTGGGCTTTTGATCAAAGTAGGGGTCGCGTCAAACGTAGTTGTTCTTACTGCACGACCTCTAGTTTGATCAAAAGCCAAAAATCGTTTATAAATACGAAAAATTATTCCTCTCCCCTTTAGTACCAACATAAATCTTTTTTAGTAATTTTTAGAAAATCGTTTTCGAATACGGCCTATATAACAGTTTAGTCAAAGAATTTTCAATTATTTGAATATCTTCAATTCTTAAAATTGTGCATTTATAAAATAAACTTTTAAAGGGTACATGTACCTAAAGAACAAATGCGAAATTGAATTAGATTTTTTTCTTGTAATCTTACTTACTTATTTTTTTTAAATATAATGTATGCTAAGAAAGTAGTTATTCATAAAAGTACAAAAATCTTCACACTATAAATATAAACTGCACATATTTACTGTATAAAAAATAAATTTCTTTGATACCATTTAAAAATATTTTATTTTTTGCCCTATTATTTCTGGTTATTATATAAGAACTTGAAAAAATGGTACCAGACTTGGGACTGTTGGTAAGTGTATACATCGATCCTTTAAATTCCTTCTATTCCTTTAATTTTCTTTTATTCCTTTGGGACGCAGTACTTAATTTTTTTCTATGAAAGTACTAATATCTAGAATTATCATTTTTACTAGGTAAAATAGACCATTAAAAACATTTTGTTATTGTTAATGAGGAACTATAGTGCCAATTACTTGGCAGCGTTTTTCATTTGAAAATAGTAATATAATTGGCTACTTTTTTTATTATTATTGCTAAATAAGTTTTAGACAATTTTTTTGTTGTTGCAAAGGCACAGAATGGCAATCTTATATTAATATTTAAAGGACCTTTTTCATCAGACTTTAAAGTAAACTTTTTCATTTTTGTAGCTGAATTCTAAATCAGTGTAGTTACGCAAACCTCCTGAACCTTAGCTGAATTATGTTGTTCTTTTATGTAAAAATTATCTGCTAAATCAGATGAAGCTTTGATTTTACTAGCATCGTCAAAACTTTGTAAACATTCTCTAACCGCTTGTCCACTCCCTTCACCATTTTTTTTATTGCTGCAAAGACCAAATACAAAATTGCCAAAATACTAAATTGCCTTCAATGATGCTAAAAATAATCAATTAATATTAATACAACTATTAAAAATATTAAAACTTTGCCAAAAGAAAAATTTATCTTTTGATTCAAAACTGTAAATTGAGCTTTATTTCAGTGCATGTAAGTAGTAGCTTCGTTATCTGCAACCCATACAGCATAATACGGCATAAAAATTGCATAAGCGACAGGCTTTTTTGCACCTAAACAGATTTGAATTTATTTTATTAATTAATAAAGTAAATAAACATAAAATAATTGTCAAATACTTTTTATTAAAAAATCTTTAACTCATTCAATCCATTCTTGTTTTTCTGTAGCTAAAGTTTGGCATAAACAGCAAATGATTTGGTACTACTTTTAATAAGCCAACCATTCTTATTGTCTAAACAATTTAAAACTTTTAAAGTTATTAATTTTAAAAGTAAAAATTTATAATTTAATAAAATTAAAATAATCTTGTATCCATCAACGACAATTGATTCCAATTTGACTTGTTCTAATGGAATAATATGTTGTTAATTATACTGAAAATACAATATTATAGTAGCGGAGCCCATACGATGTAGGGTGATTTTTTGACTAACCAAAGATAATTGCAAATGGACCGAACTACTTATGTAAGGATGCCCACTGAGTCATATGTTAAGAGCCTTTGCGTACCTAATTAGCCTAGGCTGGTTAGCAAAAAATCACCCAGGTAAAAATTTTCTAACCGGATAAAAATTTAGGATATCCTTAAATACACTCCCCAGAAGCTAATTCCAAATCGGTTTGTAAAAAAACCGGTGCGGACCTCAGGGGGGAGGGGTTAAAAAATTTTTGACCCAAGGTGAAAAAATTGTAACCGCAAAGGACTTTGGCTAATGAATGTACATGCCAAATGTAGCATATGTGCCAATCCGTACCTTTGGGAAATGGTTCCGTGTCTAGTTATAAGGGTCAAAAGTACCCCCAAAAATATCACCTAGGTGAAAAATTCTAATCACATCAAATTTGGACAGTTGCTTTAGTTTTGTACCAATAGCCCGTGTCTTCAATGCTTTGGTAAAAAATAGGTGCAGAGGGATGATATCCACCCCCAAAGATTTTTTCACCAAGTTGATTTTTTCTAACCAGATGAGCTTTACATATATGATTTGTTATGGTGCCAATAACATTAGTTTTCAACGATTTGTTAAAAATCCGGTGCCGAGGGTGATTTTTGCCCCTCCGTTTAGCCCTAAAAGTCAGGTTTTTAATCAGTTTCAAGACTTTTAGACTAAAATACACCATCCAAGAAATTTTCGCATAATTGAGACTTTAATAACGTATGGTATCAAACCTTTGCAAAAAAAAATATTTTATGGGGCAAAAACCAACCCCTAAAAATATATCACCAAGGTGATTTTTTCTAACCAGATGGGCTTTACATATATGATTTGTTATGGTGCCAATAATATTAGTTTTCAACGATTTGTTAAAAATCTGGTGCCGAGGGTGATTTTTGCCCCTGTCACCTTGGTGAAAAAATCTTTGGGGGTGGATATCACCCCTCTGCACCTATTTTTTACCAAAGCATTGAAGACACGGGCTATTGGTACAAAACTAAAGCAACTGTCCAAATTTGATGTGGTTAGAATTTTTTTACCTAGGTGATATTTTTGGGGGTACTTTTGACCCTTATAACTAGACACGGAACCATTTCCCAAAGATACGGATTGGCACATATGCTACATTTGGCATGTACATTCATTAGCCAAAGTCCTTTGCGGTTACAATTTTTTCACCTTGGGTCAAAAATTTTTTAACCCCTCCCCCCCTCAGCCGCGGGACATTCAAATTAAAAATTTTTTTTTTAATATTTATTTTGTGATAGGTGAAATTTTGATTTTTGATTTTTTGGCATATAAGCACGTTTTGAGACCCCAGGAAGCTAAAAATCCGGTTTTTAGTAGAGTTTATTATTACATGATTTGTAGGAAATTAGGCACTTTTTTGGGAATGAGTGAAATCACTTGAAACTTTTTGCATTCGCTTCATTTTTGCCCCAATAAAAAATGTTACATATCTAACTTCGTTGGTCAGACCCCCGAGGGGGGAGAAAAAAATTTTTTAAAAGACACTGCAAATCGATTAATTTTATGATTCTACGACAAAAATGTAAAATAACATTTTTTATGAAAATGCATCCCTTGTCAGTTATAGACCTTAAAAACCTTTAAATTTCGCGTCAAATAAGAAACTTAATTTTAAAAATATCAAATTTCTAAGGACTCTAACTGGCAAGGGATGCATTTTCATGAAAAATGTTATTCTACATTTTTGTCTTAGAATCAAAGAATTAATCGATTTGAATTGTTTTTTTTAATTCTTTTTTTCACCCCCAAAAAAAGGGGCAAACCACCCCCCTTGGGGGTCTGACCAAAGAAGTTTAATATGTAACATTTTTTATTGGGGCCAAAATGAAGGGAATGCAAAAAGTTTCAAGTGATTTCACTCATTCCCAAAAAAGTGCTTAGTGTTTGTAATAATAAACTCTACTATTTTAAAAAAAAGTCTGTGTGTGTGTGTGTGTATGTATGTATGTATGTGGGTAACTTGCGATATTTTACAACCATTATAGTATTAAGACCTAATTTTGTTTTCAAAAATTTTTTTATCAAAAAATCTCAAACTACTTTTTAAGAAAGTAATTATATTGAAATAATGGTTTTTACTCGATATCCCGAATCTGATAATTAATTTTTTGAACATTTTTTTCACAAAATTTTTGTCACCAAAAAATACAAATAACACCAAATTTTTTTCCTCTTTGGACGTAGTACCTAATTTATTTCTATGCGAGTACTAGTTTTAGGAACCACGGTTATAGTAATTTTTTGGATCTGTTACTTATTAATTATTTCAAAATTTTTTTCTCAAAATTAAAAAAAAAAAACAATAAAAAAAACTGCAATATTTTTTGTTTTTTTTAAGTAATACCTCATTTAATTCTATGAAAGTAGTAGTAATCTCTGAAAATATTGTTTTTACTCGATATCTCGAATCGGATACTTAATTTTTCGAAAGTATTTTTCTCAAAATTTTTTGCATAAAAAAATAAAAAAAGCAGAAATATTTTTTTATCACTTTGGATGTAGTACCTAATTTTTTCCTAAGAAAGTACCAATATCTAAAAATATGGTTATTATTCGATATCTCCAATCTGACACTTAATTTTTTGAAATTTTTTCTCAAAATATTTTACTTTAAAAAATAAAAAAACTGCAATATTTTTTTTCTTTTTGGATGTAGTACCTAATTTTTTCCTATGAAAGTACCAATATCTGAAAATATGGTTATTACTAGATATCTCCAATCTGACACTTAATTTTTTGAACTTTTTTTTCTCAAACATTTTTACATAAAAAATTAAAAATAGCAATATTTTTTTTCTTTCGGGACGTAGTAATTAATTTTTTTCTATGAAAGTACTAATATCTAAAATTATCGTTTTTACTAGGTAAAATAGACTATTAAGAATATTTTGTTATTGTTAATGAGGAACCATAGTGCCAATTACTTGGCAGCGTTTTTTTTTAGTTTTACTCACAAAAAAATAGTTAATTTTTAATTTAATGATGAATTAAAAAAACGGCACATACCTAATTTTTGGTTTTGCTTCACTCTACTTATATTATGAGATGATCATGCCCTTGAACTCTATAGCTCATTTCGTAGGGGTTGTAGCTAAAAATGAGTTCCAGAAATGAAAAGAGCGACCCAAAATACCTATTAGGTGAGTTTTTTAGCCCAAAATATTCAATCTTTCATTTATTTATAAAACTCACCTCTTTGCTTACTAAAGACACCCCCAGGGAGGGTTGCAATAGCTAATACATGGTTATTTGACTTTTAGCTATTTCTTGGGAGTTCTAGTAATAATTTTTTATGCTAAATAAAAACTCTTTTGCATTTGGGAAGAACTTAAGTTTCTTTATTTATTTATTTATTTATTTTATTTAATGAAAGTTAGTGCAGGCATTACCGATGCACGATTACAGTATTATACAATTTTAAATAAAAATGTGAAGCAGTAAAATTTGAAAATTTATAATAATAATAAATG
The DNA here is from genome assembly GCA_022575985.1 of Anagrus nilaparvatae. NCBI lineage: Eukaryota > Metazoa > Arthropoda > Insecta > Hymenoptera > Mymaridae > Anagrus > Anagrus nilaparvatae. The sequence goes on from JAKSXM010000239.1 coordinate 2,774,432, forward strand.
CTTAAGTATAAGTGTATATAAATTGAAAAAAAGTTCAAAAGAAAACTAAAAATATGCTATTTTGTAAAAACTTAATTTAAGATACATTTTTATCAAAAGAAAAATACATTTAATTTAAATTTTGAAATAATGCTATATACAAATTGTGTGAAGGTAATATAAGGATTTATAGGAATAAAAAGAGTTTATATTGATTGTTGAAAAGAGGTTAATTAGTTACATTGATTTCCTGTTTGCTTAGATGGATGAAGAGATGTTTTTTGAAGGTGTTAATGCAAGTATAAAGTTTTAAAGTAGGAGGTAGATTATTCCACTCAGATGTTGCAGTGACAATGAATGAATTTTTGTATGTAAGGGTAGAATCAGGAAAAGATGGAACAACAAAGTTTAAGGGTAAGGAAGTGTTTACAGGGAGATTAGGAATATTTCTTTGAGAACGTCTAAGGGTATCGTCAGGAAGTTGGAATTTATTGTACAAGTATGATGGGCGTTGCGTGGAAATGATATTGTGAACTAGTATTAATTTAAAATAGAGTCTGCGATTTTTGGCGGTAAGCCAATTTAATTGTTTTCTGAGTGGAGTAATTGAAGTACGTTCATAACAGCCAACATTGAAAATGAAGCGAATAGCTAAATTATAAATTCTTTCAATTTTTGATAATAAAATGGTATCAAGTTTGTCATAAACTAAGCAACAGTAGTCTAGGAACGGAATAATAAGAGAGGAAACTAAAAGTTTGCGGAGATTTTGAGACAGTAGCTTAGATCTAGATCTAAGGCGGTGAAGAGAGAAATGAATGGATTTGGATAATTTTTGAATATGATTTGACCAGTTAAGCGTAGGAGTTAAAATAATTCCAAGATTTAAAACAGAAGATGAATAGGGGATAGGGATATTTAGAACAGATAGCATGGGTGGATTTGAGTCATGGGTTTTGTTTAAGTGATTTAAGTAAAAGGATGAGCCAAAAATAATAGCTTTTGTTTTTGAAGCATTTAGTTTTAAGTTATTAGCTGAAGACCAGTCTTCAATTGCTCTAATGTCTAAATTCATCAAGTTGATGATTCATCAAATGATTAAAAATTATTTGAAAATTTACCCCACTTTAGGGGTTGATAAAATATGCAGTTTTTATTACCGAAAAATGTCCGCTTAGGCCTTAATAGGTTAAAATATTAAAATCATGCGCGGGATTTCAGAAAATTTTTTGGGGTGGCAAAACAGTATATTTAAATAAATTTACGTGTTTTTTATATGGTAATCCAGAAATATTGGGAAGGCAAGTTCCCCCATGCCTCCCCGTAATCCCGCCTATGATTAAAATATCTAATGACGTATGAAAAATATTTTTCAATAAGTATCAAAATAAATATATTTTTTTAACAATAAAATTTTGTACTATTTTTTTAAATTTCATATTTTTTTTTGTTGTATTTTATTCAGTCGTTATAATTACTTTGTTTTTTTAAAGTTTCTTTGAAATTATTTGTGTTAAACGTCCTCAAAATATCAGAAACCCCGCCTTAATTGATGTGACACCTGGGGAGCCTCTCATTTCATATTTTGTCTGCTATAGTAATAAAAGATTAAATTTTTGATTTCATGTTTTAAATCATAAACCACATTTTACTTATAAAATTTTTTAAATTTTAAATTAAATGCAAAACTATAATAATGAGCTAGTATTGATAAGAAAAATTATATTAGAATTTAGAACCTATTTTTATACAACAATAAGCTTGGATTGTTTTTTTTTAACAGAGTAAAAAATAATGAACACAATATTACTATAGCGTTTAGTAATTTTACTACTAGTAGTAATTTTACTACACTTGTAATAAATTTAAAATTTATTGACATTTTATCCAGACATCCCGGCAGAGCTGCTTTTCATGCACTTGGTTAAATATTCAACCAAAGCAGCTCTACCGTGGGTCTCTGGGTGAAATATCAATAAATTTTAAAATTACTAGAAGTGTATTAAAGTTACTGCAATTTTTAGTAAAATTACTACACTTGTAGTAATATTACTACGAAATAGTAAAATTACTACTAGTTGTAAAATTACTACAAATTGTAGTAAATTTACTATTTTTGTAGTAATATTACAAAATCGTAGTAAAATTACTAAATGGTAGTAATATTGTGTTCATTATTTTTTACTGTGTACTAAAATAATATAAAGCGAATTGTGAATAAAATACACTGAAAACAAATTCCGGTTTCCGTAACCAGAATTCCAGCTACGAAAAATGGATTTTTTTTATAGAAATAATATGTCTATAAAAATAGATGTTTTAAGCCTCCTCTCCACATAGATTTATTTTTTTAATTCCATATGCTTTGACTGTATATAGCAAAAACTTAAACATTTTATGTTGTTGCTATACTCAAAGCATATATAATGAAAAAAATAAGTCTATGTGGAGAGAAAGCTATATATGCCAAAAAATCAGAAATAAAAATTTCACCTAAAATAATGGTTCAATATAACCAAAAATTCAATATTTGAAATCTACATCTTACTGTATTTATTAACGAGTTATGAGGGTAATTAAAAATGATGACAGAACTGAATGAAACTGAATATATATATGGCTCATTATCGTTTTTTTTGCAATAATGACGTACAACACGTTTCCGACTAACAGATGCATTGATTTAAAATTTTTTTTTTTTTTAATTTTCAATTTCAATTAGTTTTTGATGGTACACCATAAAAATCAACATAATTTAATGTTTTAACTACTATAAAACATAAAAATATAGCAAAAAAGCCTTTACCGTTCCCTGTCACAAAGGAGATTCCTATACTTTGAGTGTCTGTCACTCACACCTATCGATTAATTTTCAAAAATTTTAGTTTTGGGCTTAATTGCTATATCATAAGGTTCAACTTTTTCCATATAAAAAAAATTTAAACTTAGTTTTACTAATAATTACAAGGGTGATAAGGTGTGTCACACGATTTTACAAAATTTTTATGAAAAACGTAATTTAATTATATTAAATTTGATTTCTCTTCGTAAAAACATTTTTAAAACCTTTTAACCGCATAAATGACAACTTAAATACATAAACAAAAAATTCTCACACCAAGAGCACTTAAAATGATTGTTAAATAGGAAAACAAAATGGGTTTAAATTCAGAAATAACGAAGGGACAAAAACAAAAGCCTTTACCGTACCCCCCTAGATCTCCTATTAAGAAGCGTTGTAATTAAAATATTAAAAAACTTAGCAAGTTTCAATCATAAAAATACTTTACTTTCCAAACGGAAAAGTTTTTTTGTTCATTTCTCTACGAATTATTTTGATTTTTCTATAAAAAAGCCTTTACCGTTCCTGCCTTTACCATTCCTCATTTTTGTTAAAATTATTAAATATTTTTAAAATTTACCTCCAAAACTCGTTTTTTTAGTAAGAATTCTTTAAAAATATATGATATTGTTCTCTAAAATACATAAAACCTAGAAAAATTCATGTATTAAGGCCGTATGTAACGATTTTGGTTTTTATAATGGTTTTAAGCTGTTTTTACCTTATAATTATATGAAAAAACGTAATAAATTGATGTAAAAGGTTCGTTATTGTGATTTTTATGCAACACTGAATAAATATTGGTGAAAAAAGTCTAAAAAGCCTTGTTCGGACTTTAAAAAAGGAATTTTTTATTTTTACTTTTTGTAAGATATTTTTTCAAAAAAAATGAAAATGAGCCATATATACTAGCTGCCTCCGGCTCGCTTCGCTCGCCCCGGCAGCCACCATGGGGGCTGCGCCCCCCTGGACCCCTGCGGCTTTATTTTTCCAAAAATATGTTGTTTTAGGTTACTTAATATTTTGTAAAATAACCTTTTTTATTCGAAGTATTATCTAAAATTTACTAAATCATAAAAATTACGGGCATATGAACCCAGACAGATAATTAGTAATCAGCAATACAAAGCTTAGCTACCCTTCCATAGGATCCACAAGTGTTCATTGTTTCCCTCGAATACCCATTCTGGGGTTCTGTCTGATAATAGCTATTCAAGCTTCTTTTAGTTTCTATATTCAGTTACTACATCAGTGGCTGATAAAAATTAGAAATATATATAATATTAGTCCTAAACTTTTATAATTTTCGAAAAATTATTGTAACTTTTGATAGATAGAACCGATCGCCTTGAAAATTTAGGTGGATACGTAAAAAATATACCCGAATCGAATGAAATTCTTTTTGATGCTAAAATTTTTCCTCGATTTTTTGTTTTTTTGGTTTTTTTTGAAAATTTGATAAAAATTTTTTTCTTGAAAATTAAGTTTTTTCAACATAAAAATTTTTTGTCGTTATCAATCGAAACGAAACCTAGCCTATGTTTTGACCCGTAATTTTTGCCATCTTTTGCCGTAAACCCCGCGTCTCTACCTTTTATCGTTTTCTAGTTTATCGATTTCGGACAAACAAACAAACAAACAAACAAACAAACAAACATACAAAATTAAAGATTTATATATATATATAGGATAGGATAGGATAGGATAGGATAGGATTAGTCCTAAACTTTTATAATTTTCGAAAAATTATTGTAACTTTTGATAGATAGAACCGATCGCCTTGAAAATTTAGGTGGATACGTAAAAAATATACCCGAATCGAATGAAATTCTTTTTGATAGTAAAATTTTTCCTCGATTTTTTGTTTTTTTGGTTTTTTTTGAAAATTTGATAAAAATTTTTTTCTTGAAAATTAAGTTTTTTCAACATAAAAATTTTTTGTCGTTATCAATCGAAACGAAACCTAGCCTATGTTTTGACCCGTAATTTTTGCCATCTTTTGCCGTAAACCCCGCGTCTCTACCTTTTATCGTTTTCTAGTTTATCGATTTCGGACAAACAAACAAACAAACAAACAAACAAACAAACATACAAAATTAAAGATTTATATATATATATAGGATAGGATAGGATAGGATAGGATTAGTCCTAAACTTTTATAATTTTCGAAAAATTATTGTAACTTTTGATAGATAGAACCGATCGCCTTGAAAATTTAGGTGGATACGTAAAAAATATACCCGAATCGAATGAAATTCTTTTTGATAGTAAAATTTTTCCTCGATTTTTTGTTTTTTTGGTTTTTTTTGAAAATTTGATAAAAATTTTTTTCTTGAAAATTAAGTTTTTTCAACATAAAAATTTTTTGTCGTTATCAATCGAAACGAAACCTAGCCTATGTTTTGACCCGTAATTTTTGCCATCTTTTGCCGTAAACCCCGCGTCTCTACCTTTTATCGTTTTCTAGTTTATCCATTTCGGACAAACAAACAAACAAACAAACAAACAAACAAACATACAAAATTAAAGATTTATATACATATAGGATAGGATTATAACTTTTGGGCCATAAATGTTGTGAGATGAAATTATATGGCCTAAGCTAAGTAAATTTTTATTTCAGCAAAAGTTTACAGTAAACAGATAATTTTTCTTATACAGATTTTTCACATTGGGCTCACAGGCTGTACTTTAAATATAATTAGCTTATATTCTAAAAATTTATTATCTTTAGAAACTGCTTAACTTGCCAGGCCCCTAAATAACCAGTAAACGGCGTGAATGGAAATTGTATCAATAATTATCTATTATAAAAAAGCTTATGTGCTCTATATGGAGATTTTATTAGCCAATCAAATTTCTTGTGTTCAAATTTGAATTTTTTCTTTATAGGTTATTATGGGTTATAGCCTGCATTTATTGTAAATATCTATCTTTGACATTTTGTAAAAAGAATTAAAATTTTATTTTAACAATATTAAATAAATTGGAAATGATATTTAAAAATATTATAAGAATATATAAAAAATATATAGTAAAAATATTTTTAAAAAGTAAAAATCTTGTTTATGAAAATGATTTTTCATTGTAAAACAAAGTTCTTGAAATATGACTTTAAGGATTATAGTTCTAAAAATATTACCGTGATCTTCCTAGAAACTACTTATTTGTAAATCAACATTTTTTTTAGAAGAGGATAATGAGTGAAAAAAGGATTTAAACCCATTAACCAAAAATCAGTTACTATGAACATTAACTAAATTAACTTAACTCTATTCAATTATCAAATATTTTGAATACATCTAAATAAGCACTAATCTATAAATAAAAACGATTTCTTTAATTTTATTTTAATTTCCCACCGATAAACTGGTTATTTAAGGGCCTGGCAAGTTAAGCAGTTTCTAAAGATAATAAATTTTTAGAATATAAGCTAATTATATTTAAAGTACAGCCTGTGAGCCCAATGTGAAAAATCTGTATAAGAAAAATTATCTGTTTACTGTAAACTTTTGCTGAAATAAAAATTTACTTAGCTTAGGCCATATAATTTCATCTCACAACATTTATGGCCCAAAAGTTATAATATATTTATTAGGAATTTATACTTTTGCTGAAATAAAAATTTACTTAGCTTAGGCCATGTAATTTCATCTCACAACATTTTTGGCCCAAAACTTAAAATATAACTTGTGATTAGGAAACAACAAGACTTAACTTAGTTTTAATTATACTTTAATTTATTAAAGTTTTAAAAAAATTAATTTCATCAGTATCAGTATTTTGAAATGTACTTTTACTGAAATTAAATTTTTACTTAGCTTAGGCCATAAAATTTCATCTCACAACATTTATGACCCAAAAGTTATAACATATTTATTAGGAATTTATACTTTTGCTGAAATAAAAATTTACTTAGCTTAGGCCATGTAATTTCATCTCACAACATTTTTGGCCCAAAACTTAAAATATAACTTGTGATTAGGAAACAACAAGACTTAACTTAGTTTTAATTATACTTTAATTTATTAAAGTTTTAAAAACATTAATTTAATCAGTATCAGTATCTTGAAATGTACTTTTACTGAAATTAAATTTTTACTTAGCTTAGGCCATAAAATTTCATCTCACAATATTTATGGACCAAAAGTTATAACATATTTATAAATAATACGGTAAGAAAAAATTTATGAAGAAAAAAAATTTGGTCCAGCGATTTAATTTACATATGAACATATATTTGCAGAAGAATAAACTTTAAATACACAGGTGCCTCTTTACCGCATTTATTTGCCTGCTGGACACATTTTTTACCCCTATAGTCCATTTTTATCCCTGGGAATGGAATTATACAGCGGGATCTCATTTTTTCCTGCTGAACCCATATTTTACCCTTATAGTCCATTTTTTTCCCTGGGAATCGATTTGTACAGCGAGATCTCATTTTTTTCTGGTCGGGCCCAATGAGCCCCTGGATAACTAATTCTATCAGTTGGTATTTATTTTATCATGTGGGAGCCATTTTTTACCTCCAGAGTCCATTTATATCCTCGGTAATTACCTTTTACATTAGTAATTTATTTATTCCTCTTCCGATAATGCCCCTGACTATGTTACGAATCCCTATAGGGCCAATTCTTTACGTGCTAATTAGTGCTATATTAAAAAAAAAAAAAAAAAATTGTATACAGTGCCTGTATTCCGTGAAAAAATGTATACACGGCTGTATACAGGACTGTATACAGTGGCTTCGTACGGGAGTAATCACTTAAACAGGTATATTGGGAATTCATCGTAATAGCTCTTTCTAAAAACCTACTGGATGTTATTATATGGGTGAGAATCAGAAGCAATCAATTAAGCCTGCTTACATAAATGAAAGGTACTTGATAAATTAGATTTAAATTAGAAATTTATAAAATTTGGACCCAAACTGTATATAAAGTCCAGTAATAGCTTTCCAAAGCTTTTTGAGAATGCATCAATGAAACTATACTTGTAAAATACTAATTAGTTTGATTTTATATTTTTTTAGGTCCAAATTTGTTTATACATTCTAGTTTGGATTTTATTTATCAAATAATTTTCAATTATGCAAACAGGGTGAATTGGTGAATTTCATGGCTTATGATTCTTACTCGTACAAACATCCAGAATTTGGTAATAAACCATATCGTTGAATTCCCAATATATTTTTATGTTTACATAAGTTAGTCCCTCTTAAGAAGCTGGTTTTAAATTAATACGCAATTTAGTATTCACTAATAAAGAAGTAGAAAAAACAGAAATCACTTGAATAGGTTTATTGGGAATTCATAGATCGTAATGGCTCTTTCTAAAATCCTGGATGTTTTTATGTGTAAGAATCAGAAGCAATGAATTAAGCCTGCTTAAATAAATGAAAACTACTTAACAAAGTAGATTTAAATTAGAATTTTATCAAATTTGGACCCAAACTGTATATAATATCCAGTAATAGCTTTCTAAAGCTTTTTTAGAACGCATTGATACTATACTTGTAAAATACTAATTACATGGATTTTATATTTTTTAGGTCAAATTTGATTATACATTCTAGTTTGGATTTTGTTTATCAAATAATTTTCAATTATGCAAACAGGATGAATTCATGGCTTATGATTTTTACTCGTACAAACATCCAGAACTTGGTAATAAACCATATCGTTGAAATCCCAATAAACTTTTATGTTTACATAAGTTAGACCCTCTTTAAAAGCTGGTTTTAAATTAATATGCAATTTGGTATTCACCAATAAATAAGTAGAAAAAACAGTAATCACTTTAACAGGTTTCTGGGATCTGGATTGAGGAACTTAGAGTAATCTGTGTTTATTGACTAAACCTACTTTAGGAAGTTAGAATCTTTATGTAATAGATGAATTAATTCATCGTAATGGCTCTTTCTAAAATCCTGGATATTTTTATGGGTAAGAATCAGAAGCAAAGAATTAAGCCTGCTTATATAAATGAAAACTACTTGACGAAGTAGATTTAAATTAGAATTTTATCAAATTTGGACCCATACTGTATATAAAATCCAGTAATGGCTTTCCAAGGCTTTTTAAGAACGCATCAATGAAACTATACTTGTAATGTAAAATACTAATTACATGGATTTTATATTTTTTTAGGTCCAAATTTGATTATACATTCTAGTTTGGTTTTATTTATCAAATAATTTTCAATTATGCAAACAGGATGAATTCAAGGCTTATGATTCTTACTCGTACAAACATCCAGAACTTGGTAATAAACCATATCGTTGAATTCCCAATAAACTTATATTTACATAAGTTAGACCCTCTTTATAAGTTGGTTTTCAATTAATATGCAATTCACTAATACAGAAGTAGAAAAAACAGTAATCACTTGAACAGGTTTATTGGGAATTCATATATCGTAATCGCTCTTTTTAAAATCCTGGATGTTTTTATATGTAAGAATCAGAAGCAATGAATTAAGCCTGCTTAAATAAATGAAAACTACTTAACATGATAATGAAAAAATAATAAAACATTTAATTTTAGTTGTATTGAATAGTGGTTAAAAAGACTAAGAATTCTAGGTAAAAAGGTTAAGAATTCTACTATTTTTACGATTTTAAAATTGTGCATAAAAAGTGTAGTTATTATTTATAGCCACAAGTAAGTTTGAATACATAAAATATTCTAATTAAAATGATCATGTCTTTTAGAACACATCGTTAATTAAAATTTTTTTAATCAAAAACTTTTATTAGAATTGTTCTTACAAAATATTATTTAATATGATTTTATTGTATAAAATTTAAGAATCGATGAATTATTTATTAATCTCAATAGGATTAATGAATATAATTACAAATTATACATAGCTGATAATATTAATTATTATAGAGCGAAGCTCTACCTTACAGCGTAAAATAATCTTTTTTTTAGTGTATAATAGTATTCATAAACGAAAATTTTTAGCTGTTTAGTGTACGCACTAGTCACTGGAGAAGCTATTAAAAATTTTTATTAATATTGTAAATTTATCTAAAATATGGCTATGAAAAATCATTTTTTAATTTTATTAATTACTTAATGTTAATAATATAATTTTTAAACAACTCAAGGCGCGCTTAGTGTAGAATTTAATTTATTATTCGGGGTGTAGATATTAGAATTTATATTTACCGTATTATAAAGCATCATATAACTTTTATTACTTATCAAATAAATGTAAGATTTATCGCTTACAAGTAATTATAAGATTTTTTATTTTTAAAATAAAAATAAATAAATAATATTGATAAATTCATAATTTTATACAAATACTATCATGGCTACTTTCTCTTTGAAACCTTGTTTACTAATTTTGAAGTTCAATTACTCAAAATAAGCATGCGCGTAAAAAATGCCCCCAAAAATTCGGATTTTTTTCGAAAAAATTGTTCAACATCGGGTCTTCTGCTTTTAATGAAACCCCTCCACCCTCCCGTTAATCTTAAGTTATTTTTTTTGCACTAAATAAGCGCAAATTTATTGCTATCTTTTGCACCAGGGTGGATAAAAAGATTAAACGTTGAATTGTCAAATAAATCATTAGACTAACAAACACTTTGTTGATCCAAACAAAATTAAAATCATTGAATAAACCAGTTAAATATTTCGGTATCAACAAAGTGTTAGATAAGCCAACAACCTTCAACATTAATATGATTAATTTTTTAATACTTTTTCTTTAACATTAAAATATTTATTCATTCTTTCTCTTTCTATCCTTCTACGTATTTAAAAAATAACAAATCTAGCTGGAACTGAAAACAAATTTTTGTCTATTTTTATTGACTGTGTTTCTGAAAACCGAGCCTCTCTTTGTCACAAAGAGTAATTGAAAAAATTGTTTAACTTAAAAAATATGTTTTTATGTCAAAAATAATGTTAGAAAATGAAAAATTTCAAAAATATATTTTTTAACATCAAACAATTTTTTCAATTATTATTTTTTTCATTAATATTGCATCAAAGAATTCACACAGGTGAAAAGCCTTATGTGCAAATTCTTTGATGAGTTATCAGGTTGCTTGATTGAGTGCCTAAACTTGAGAATGCATTACTGAATTCCTTATATTTAAAAGGTTTTTCGCCTTTATGAATTATTTTATGATAGTTAACGTTCATTGCATTTGTATGGTTTTTCTCCGGTATGAATTCTTTTATGAGTTATCAGTTGACATGATTGAGCAAAAGCTTTTCCGCAAACATGACTTTTTAAAAGGTTATTCCCAGCGTGAATTCTTTGATGACATATTAAGTAAGGTGTATGGGAAAAAGATTTTAAACAATCTTTACAATTGTAAGGTTTTTCTCCTGTATGGATTCTTTCATGTACTTCTAATTTACACTGTAAAAAGTAACTTTCTTAGATTAACAAAAAAATTAGAACATTTTCGAAAAATTATTAAATTTTCAAAAAATTTTGTAAATATTCGATAAAAATCGTAAATTTACTAAATTTAGTATATTATCGAAAAATTTGAGAATTCTCGATTTTTTTTGTTTTGATTTTACTAAAAAAGTTGTAAATTCACAACTATTTTTCGGAAATTTACAACTATTTTTTGTAAATTTTCGAAAAAAAATGGTAAATTATCAATTTTTCTTGCGAATTCACAAAAAAAATCGAGAATTCTCAAATTTTTCGATAATATACTAAATTTAGTAAATTTACGATTTTTATCGAATATTTACAAACTTTTTTGAAAATTACTAATTTTTTCGAAAATTTTTTAATTTTTTTGTTAATATAAGAAAGTTACTTTTTACAGTGTATATAAACTAGAGCTGATAATTTTCTGCATTCATTTACATTCTTATTTTCTATTTTCTACTGTTCAATCACTAAAAGTTTTACCAAAATCTTCACATTTGTAGGGTTTTTCTTCAATATGATTTCCTTAATGTCTATAATATAGGATGGCATATAAAAGGTTACACAGGGTCTTAAAAAAGCCTATAAAAATTTAAAATTGTTGGCCATTTTGGAAAGCTTACATGATATAATACAGGAGAGGAGGTAAATTTTTTTGTAAAATGCATCAGTCATTTGAGGCAAGTCAGATCGACTTAAAATTTTTAGAGATTTGTCAAGAAAGGTGTCTAGTTCAGAAGTAAACAAGTTTGATTGGTTGCAGTTGGTCCAAAATGTTTTTTTTTTTTGACAAAAATAAATAAATATTTAATATCTCGGGAAATATTAAATTAATTTTTGTGAAAATAGGTACCAGGGTTTTTTTTGGGCCACTGATTACGTTTTGAATGTCAGAAATTTCTCAAACACCCTGTAAACAGTAAAAGCTACCCTTTTTTAAGGGTTGTATTTAAATCGAGACATTAATAATACTCGCTACGCTATACAAATTATTATATTTTTTTTCTAATCTTGCACATTCATTGATCATAGTATATTAACGGATCGCAAGATAGAGGAATAGCAAAAAGAAATTTTTTAAAAGAAGTAAAGTTATATTTGAAGAAATGGATGAAGGATCATGCTTCAACGAGCTTCCTTTTTATATAGATTTTCTACAACTTCTGACATACTTTTCATATCTAAAAACCATAAATCTCTGATTTCTTACCAATTATTTTTACAAATTGTGCTAAAAAATTTTGGTGAATTATTATTATCAACCACTATTCGAGTATCCGTTAAGTATCCTGTAGTTACTTGAATAAATTTTGAAACAGCAAAATCATTTTTTTAAATATTTTTTCTTGTCTGTTAAAAGTCCCAAAATTACCAAGCCTCCATATACCAGTAAATTTTCTTCTAATGATATTTTTAATTAATTAAATCAAATCATATTCATTTTAATTTATTTATTGATCCTTCTTTTTAAGAAATTTGTTTCAAATCCGGTAGATTATTAAACACAAATTTGAGTAGTTTCATAAAAGTTGATAATTTTTCAACAAACTTGGCTTCTATAATTTTACAGTAAGTTTAACTTAACACTAATATTCTTAAAGATGTTACATGCCTGAGAATGTTGCACTTCTTCCAAAATATGAGATACTATTTTTTTGCAGGTTTCTTTCCTTTTTTATATAATTTTGAATCAGATAGTTTCTTATTGATTAAAATCCAGTAATAATATAAATATTCCAGTGATAATATAAGATAATCTTAATAAATCTATGTCAGTTACATTGTTGCGGAATTCATCAATTGTATTTCTTGCCATTGTTAATATTATTGGTAAAGCTGAAGTCTAAAGTTTCTTGAGAAAGTACTTGGATCATGGCACACACAAATAATTTTTGGTTTTTCGTTTTGTACTTCTTTTGGAACTGATATCAATAGTTAAATGATGGCAGAAATAGCTTCATTTAAGGCGTTACATAAATATTGCTTTTCTTTTAATTTTAATTCTAATGCATCTGTTGCAATATAAGATAATGAAATTTCTAAAATTAAAATGTAAGATAATATCAAATCTGCATTTTCCATAACAATATTTAATTGCCTTTCTTCTAATTGCATTTTAATTTCAATGGAAGCAAGTTGTATTAATATCAAGAGAAACACTTCTGGTTTTTTTTTCAGCTGAAAGAGCCCATTCAGTATTAAGTATAAGCTAACATTACTGCAGCTAGTTTCAAAGCAGGGTCTCTTTGTTTGCTTCCAATTTTTGAAGTTAGAATATCGATGAATCCCTGATGGATACTTTTTGCTAAGATTCGGTCTGACTCTATCTATAATACTATCTTGTAAAATTGTACACTATTCAAATTTTTTTTAGAAATTTTATTAATTACGGCTGGAAGTCGATCATTAACCATGTTTAAAACGTCATCTGCAGCATATTCCTCAACTGGGTCAACCTTTTAAAGATCTGGTGCATGTACATTGAACAATTAATCTGTACATAATACTTAATACTTACTTCTTACTTACTCTACCATACCTCTACAACCAATCAGTACGCAATGCTGATAAAATAGATAAAGGTGGACAGTCATTTAGAACTTCGATACTTGTTAGTAATTTTCTCATAAAGTTTGGTCCAATTGCTTCAAAAATTAATTTTTTAATGTATGTTGTGCAATCTTTACCATTAATGATTTTTGTAACAATAAACAAGGCAGAAATTAATTTTTCAGAATTTAATTTAGAATTTTTTAAAAAGTTAATGCATGTTCGTATTTTTTCTGGAATATCAGATGACATTTTGTATTTTTATTTTTTTTTCATTTTATGAAAATCAAATTTTAAAAAATTTTAATGTTTTAATTTTTTTAATTTTTTAATCAAAGTGTCAGTAAATAATTCGTTTTGATGAATGGCAAACTACTGGGTACGTTAATTCAAAGAGATATAGATTATATCCACGTATCAAAAAGTGAGATTATAGTTATGTCGAAAAAAATAAAAAAAAGAATAAAAAAAATGGCAACAATTCCAAAACTTCTTATTTACGTTGAAAATGAATATAGAGAGTTATATTTTTTTAAGTTGTTATTTAAGTTGTTAGAATTTCAGGAACTTTTTTTTCCTTAAATTAGAAAATTCATGATTAATATAGTTGACTTTTTCGCCCATTATTTTTTAAAATAGAAATTATTGAGAATCTTACGACCAAGAGGGCAAATAAATGGAATAAAGATACAAGTTTTCTTTTATATGTTACGTTTCGCGTGTCTTTCACACGCCTTATCAAACTGAAAAATATTTTATTTATTAAATTTTTATGATGACAATTATTTATAATATTAAAAATATATCTTATCATATAATTAACAGAATTAAACATATACATTATTTATAAAATACAAAATAAATTATTTGAGATTAAATTACATTGAACGAAAAGTTCTTGGTCATTGTTGTAGTATATACTTATAAAGGAGAAGAACCATATGAATGTTCTGCCTTATAGAATATAGTACAGTGTATATTAGGGTGATTCAAAAAAAAAAAAAGTGCTTGAAATTAGCTCTTCATGGAGTATGTTATTGTTTACATGATACCAAGATACCATGGCAAATTTGAGCCCATTTGGTGACGTTTTAGAGGTCGCGCAAGTCGCTAGTAGCTTTTTCAAAATTGAAAAACGAGGGCGACTCACAACAGTTCCACAAAATTTTTTTAAAAGGCTTAAATTATGCTCAAGGGTACGTTTTTTTTGGTTGCTGGTTCCAAAAATCATGGTCCCAGAACAAAAAAATGTATTAAACACCTCTAAATCTACGAAAAACGCCCTTTTTAGAGGGTAATTTTCGCAATTTTCGCTAAAAATTCATAAATAACGAATAACAGACTGTTATCTTTAATAGTTCTCTGAAAATATGATTTACTGATTCCATGATATCTTCAAATAAAGCCTTTTGCTCCATAAAACCCCTATATTAAGGTTTCAGTTAGCCCAAAATAAGGGTTGAACTACCTCAAAAATCACCAAAAATTGAAAAAATTTGTTAAATTTTATGTTTATTATAATAAATGCTTATTTTTTATATAAAATATGATTAATTTGCAGAAAAAATATCATATACAACCCCTAGAAATGAAAACCAGCCCTTATAATGCACTAATAATTTTTTAATAAATTATTATTAAATTTAAAGGTTGAAATAAAATATGGGGGTGGTTTGAATCCCTAGGGGTTGTGTATGATATTTTTTCTGCAAATTAATCATATTTTACATAAAAAATAAGCAATTATTGTAATAAACATAAAATTTAACAATTTTTTTCAATTTTTGGTGATTTTTGGGGTAGTTTAACCCTTATTTTTGGCTAACTGAAACCTTAATATAGGGGTTTTTTTGAAGCAAAAGGCTTTATTTGAAGAGAACATGGAATCAGTGAATCATATTTGCAGAGAACTATTAAAGATAACAGTTTTTCATTCGTTATTTATGAATTTTTAGCGAAAATTGCGAAAATTACCCTCTAAAAAGGGCGTTTTTCGTAGATTTAGGGGTGTTTAATACATTTTTGTGTTCTGGGACCATGATTTTTGAAACCAGCAACCAAAAAAAACGTACCCTTGGGTATAATTTAAGCCTTTTAAAAAAATTTTGTGTAACTGTTGTGAGTCGCCCTCGTTTTTCAATTTTGAAAAAGCTCTAAAACGTCACCAAATGGGCTAAAATTTGCCATGGTATCTTGGTATCATGTATACAATAACATACTCCATGAAGAGCTAATTTCAGGCACTTTTTTTATTTTTTGAATCACCCTAGTGTATATTCATATACAAAAGAAGAACCATGTAAATGTACTATCCATAAGATAGTATATATTATGTCTATACAAGAGAAGAACCATATAAATGTACTATACGTAAGATAGTATATGTCTATATAAGAGAAGAACCATGTGAATGTCAAAAAAGAAAAGAATAGCAAAATTATTTTATACAAAAAGATTTATGGAATAAAAAAGGTTATTATGTATCACTATGGAAGTTTTGTAGCAACGTAATTCATTAAGATTTTATAATTAGGCTGGTTCTACAGACCTCCGTAAACGCAAACCGTAGCCGCAACGCAATGCGCACAACACAACACGCATGTGCACAACACGATTTTGGTTTGTGCGCATTGCGTTGCGGCTGCGTTTATGCGTTTACGGAGGTCTGTAGAACCAGCCTTACTGTTAAAATACCTGTTTTCTGCCGGAAATCGTTAAATAGATTTTATGATATTATACAAAATTACCAAAAAATCTCGTTTTAAATGACTGCAAATATTTTCAAAGATCTGAATCAATCTGAATCACAGTTTCTTTTGTCGATCCTTACAGCCACATAACCTAAGGAAGTGGTCTATAATAAAAAAAAAAGTAACGTTAAGCGTTACACCAACATAACCTTGATTCAATAACCATGATTCATAATGCAAAAAATTTTTTTCCGGAAATTGCTCAAAACGGTTAAATATGCGAAGAAAAGTATTTAAGGAGGTCTAAATCACTCTGAAATGCTCTGAATCGTAGTCATTTTTTATTTTTAGTAAAAAATCGTTAATATTGTATAAAAACTTTTTGAAATTTCTTAGAGTGGCTGAAAATAAAAAAGAAAAAAATTTTTAAATATATGATTCACTTTAAATGAATTTGAACCACGGTTTTCTTTTTGTTTTTTTGTTGGACCTTAAAATTGTATGTGAATTTCGTCAAATAATCTAAAACAGTAGAAAATAAAAACAAAAATATGTAAGAAGGATTGAATCCCTCTGAGTCACTCTGAGTCACCCTAAATCAATCTGAACCATAGTTTTTTTTTATTTTTATTAGAAAATCTTTACAATTGCATAAAACCGTTTTGAAATCTCTTAAATAGGCTGAAAATTTAAAGAAAAATATTATAAAAGATTTAAATAGATCTGAACCACGGTTTTCGTTTTATTTTGTTTTTTAAATGGTCACTGTCACTAGCAAAGCGCGTGACAAAAGCATTCTTTTATAGCCAATTGTTTTTGAGATGAAATGTTTTAGTTGGCTGAAAATGGTTAATTTTATGAGCCTTTCAGTGAACAATGTAAATTTAAATTCATATTAGTCATTCGTATTATATTTCTTAAATTTATAAAAAGGCCTGCTTTAATGGCACTATTAAACTTAAAAACTTCAAAACATTGAAAAAAATTTGATAAAACAAATTGATTATAACTATTATTTTTATTAAAAAATTAACAATGCATTATTAAAGAATACGTATTCACAGAACAATACGTATTTACAAAATTTTTTATAACAATATTTAAAAAATACTTTATCGTAATCATTGTCAAAAAATTATTTAAAAATATGATTCTAATTATCAAAGCTCCACTTTTTTAAACACATGTGGTCCTACTTACAATCAGAGTTACTCAAATTATATTCTTCAATAAATAATCATCTTTATTTTTAAATCAATATGTTTTTAGCAAGTTTTTAGAAAACCTGAATAAAATCTATATTTATTAATTATAAAATATTCTTAAAAATGTTTGGTTTTTTTAAATTTCAATATTCTTGTCAAATAAATCATTAGATAAAAAAATACTTTGTTGATTAAAATTTAAATTTAAAATCAAAATTAAAATCATTGAATTACCAGTTAAATAATATATATTCATTCTTTCTCTTTCTATCGTTCTATTTAAAAAATAACTAACACGATCTAGCTGGAACTGAAGACAAATTTTTCCCATTTTTATTATCAGTGTTTCTGAGAACCGAGCCTCCCTTTGTCACAAAGAGTAATTGAAAAAAATTTTTAATGTTAAAAAATATATTTTTTATGTTAAAAATAATGTTAGGAAATGAAAAATTTCAAAAATATATTTTTTTTAACATCAAACAGTTTTTTTAATTATTTAGTGTGACTAAAGGAGGCTCAGTCCTCAGAAACACAGATTTTAAAAATTGAAAAATTCGTTATTTATAATAAACTCGTCCAATTAGGCTTTCTTATGGTATTCAGGTTTTTGGATTTTCTAAAAATATTCAAAAAAATATTCGATACGTATTTTTTTATTAGGGGGTAGTGACGCCATATTGCTGAAAATGCTCCATATAACTCTGTATATAAATTTCTGACGTCACTTAGATAATTTAAAAATTAAAATACGTATCAAATATTTTAAAGTCAGCTACAAAACCTACCAAATGAAATTTAAAAATTTTTTTCATGATAAAGTCCAATCGATAACAGAATATTTTTCTGTATTTTTCGCAAACATCATGTTTTTAAAAAATATTACGCTTAAAAAATAACAGATCCTATTTCATTTTTTGTAATATGTATTTTAAATTTTTGCCATTTTTATTTAGTATGAATTCTTTTTGTATATTTTTTAGACTGCCGTGGCGTTTGTATGGGTTTTCTCCAAAGTGAATTATAGCATGATTTTTGCCTGTGCGAATTCTTTAATGAGTTATCAGGTTGCTTGATTGAGTGAATGCCTAACTAAATTCCTTACATTTAAAAGGTTTTTCGCCTCTATGAATTCTTTCACGATACTTAAGCTTTTTAAAAACAATAAAAGCTTTTCTACATTCATTGCATTTGTATGGTTTTTCTCCGGTATGAATTCTTTTGTGAGTTATCAGTTGACATGATTGCGAACATTACTTTTTAAAAGGTTTTTCCTAGCGTGAAGTCTTTGATGATATATTAAGTAAGGTGATTGGGAAAAAGATTTTGAACATTCTTTACAATTGTAAGGTTTTTCTCCTGTATACATTCGTATTTTCTATTTTCAACTGTTCGATCACTAAAAGTTTTACCAAAATCTTCACATTTGTAGGGTTCTTCTCCAGTATGATTTCTTTCATGAAGTTTTAGATGTTCAGCTTAAGCAAAAGCTTTTCCAAATTCCTTGCATTAGTAAGGCCTGTGTAAATTCTTTGGTGCAATATTAAGTGAACTAATTTTGAAACTGAGATTATTTAACCATATATTTATTTTGTAATAATTTTTGAGATTGAATATTTTTCGGTATCTGGTACCAGAAAATAAAAATTTTTTTTCTAAATTCTAGACCATAAATGCTGCATTTTGCAGATCTGGGCACTTTGTATCAAAATTTCGCTTGGCTCATACTAAAGATTATTATTAGCTTATATATATAATATATAAGTTTAATCAGAGTTTATGTAGTGAATCAAAAAGGCATTTAACTTACGAATAATTTAGAAAATTATAAAATCAAACAAATGATATTGCCAGGAATAAAATTATTATTAGAAGAATTATATTTATTGTTAGAAAAATATTATACTTGGTAAAAATTGCATAAGGTTTGATGTTAAATTATAGTGATTCTTTATTATATCTCCTAACCTCTAAATTTTAATGAAAAATCCGTTAAATTAGCATTTTTAACTCCTATAATAACTTTTTGTAATAAAAGAATAATTGTTTAATCTTAATAATTACTTACATACTATTTTTCCTTTATTTGTTTTTTCTAGAGTTGGCGATTTTCATCCTTCTTAAAATATTTTGGTTCCAAAAATTGTGGATTACAATTTTCAAAGCTGTTGGCCTATAGTCTGTTTTTTATTATTACAATCAAGCTATGATTGAAGCAGGTAAAAAAATATACTTTTTAAGGTGCTCTAAATTGTTTCGTAAAAAATTATAAACATATAATTGTTTTTAAATTTCAGATTTATGTTTTGATACATTAAATATTGAAGACCAAAGCCCAAACGTAGAGGAAATCACAATCAATCACTTAAATGATGATTGTCTCATTAATATTTTTGAGTATTTAACAATTGATGAAAAACTACAATTAGAATTCATTTCCAAAAGATGGAACGCAGTTGCAAAACGCTCATGGTCGTGTGAAAAAAAATTCATGCTAAGATCTTATTAGTTAAAAAAAAATAAAAATACAAGTTATCTGTTAAATATTTTGGATAGATGTAGCAATTATTTAAATGAAGTAAGTCTATCATCAGATCCAGAGGATTCTATAGATTATTCTAGAATATTTAAAAAATTGTCCGCAAATAGCTATAACATCAAGCATCTAAAAATATCTGATTATTGGAAAAGATTTTCTGAAGAAGATTTAGAATTATTATTTTCTAAAATAAATTTATGCAGTGCAACTTTTTCTGGCTTACATATTGACGGCCGTTGCTTACAAAAATTAAATCCTGATGCTATAAATAAAATAAAAGTATATGGTTTATACGTCAATAACAAAGATTATTTACGCAATTTTTTTTCAAAATTTAAAAATTTAAAAGAAGCTTTTATTGCATCTGATAATATTGATACACTTAATGCTATAATAGATGGGCTAGATAGAAGCAAATGTGAAAGTATACGCGATTGTTCAATTTTACGTATTAATTCAGTTCAAAATGTTTATATTGTGAAACTTCCAGCTTTACTGGCTAAACAAAAAAGTATTAGTAGCTTGTCTTTACATAGGTGTATTAATAAAGAAATAATTGATGCTCTTCCTGCAGAACATCTTGAAAGCCTAGAATTAAATTTTGATTATTCGAATTGGGATTCGAATAGAGTTTTATTTCGTTTAGATCGTTTTAAGAGTTTAAAAAGATTGAACTGCATTTGTGACACTGTAGGCAAATATGATTTTCATAATATTTGTTCAGCTATTTATGTCAGAGAAATTAATATTGAGTTATATTCCCATTGTTCTGTAAATGAAAAATTAACTAATTGTTTTTCAAGTTTAAAAAATTTAGAAACTTTGTCAATCAGCCATGATAGTGACTATGAATTAAGTGCTGATGATTTAATAAAAGATATATTACTTTGTAAAAGCTTAAAACAATTAGACTTAAATGGTTTTTATTTCACTAATCAAGGTGAACTAAATAATATAAATATTAATTTTAATTTAATAAGTTTAAGTTTCGAGTCTTCGTTTCTCAAAGATTCACATGTTGCAAGCTTCATAAATATAGTACCGAATCTTGAAGAACTTGATATTTTATATTGTCCTAAATTGACAAAAAATTTAATGAAAAAAATCAGTGATATTAAAATTAATCGTGGCGATAAACACATTTTAAAAGTAAAAACTGATTTAGAGGATATTAAAGAACATAAAAATAATCTTGAAAACAATAATTGGCCTTTGGTATCAATAGACCAATAATTTGAAAACTTATAATAAATACTTATAAATATATTTTTGAATCTCATAATTGAATTTTGAAAAAGACTCTAATTTTTTATTTTTATTTTTTTAAAATTATTATGTTTCCTATTTATAATAGGTGAAAAAATATGAGTACAATTTCCAAAAAAAGAATTTTTTTTTTAATATTAAACTGTTATATACTCCATAAAATATACTTAAAAGACTGAAAAGGTAGTCAGTTTTTTTATTTAAACAAAACTGTAATCATTACAATAAAGAAAATTATATTCAAAATTTTTAAAATGTTTTAATTTTTTTAATTTGTTAATACATAAAAACGCTAAAAATTCAATAAGAATCATATTTTTATTATAAGGAGAGGGGGCTACCAAAAGCAAAGAGCTTAAGGTGTTTCATCTGTGAAACCGGATTTTTTTTTTATTCTTTAAGATTTCTAAATTATCGAAGCTACATAAATATGTAAAATCGTATATGTATTAGTATAATTACATACTTTTTATTTAATTATTTAATAATTATGAAGTAAAACAAGTAAAATAAATTGGGAATATAAACTTTCAGCTTACTTTTCACAAGCTCCAAATATGATTTTCCATAAGAGCAATGTTAAACTACCTACACTTATTTCTTGATTAAATGATAATTATGCAGAAAAAGTTGTAAAAAAAAGTTGATTTCATTTTTTAAAGACTTTATTTTTATATTTTATAAGTTTCATTCATTTCTGTAATTATAACTTTTCACAGAACACCTTAACATGCTCAAATATTGCCTATTCAAACCATATTTTAGTAGATTTTAATAAATAAATTAGGCCTGTATTTTAATATTATTTTAATCAACCATCTACAAATTTATTAATGAATAATAATTAGGGTGCAGGAGCCGTCAGGTGAGTACATCCCATCAACGAA
Organism: Anagrus nilaparvatae; assembly: GCA_022575985.1. Classification (NCBI taxonomy): domain Eukaryota; kingdom Metazoa; phylum Arthropoda; class Insecta; order Hymenoptera; family Mymaridae; genus Anagrus; species Anagrus nilaparvatae. Next base: position 2,796,802 of record JAKSXM010000239.1, read on the forward strand.
TTATATGATTCCTTCATTCCGTTGTAAGCACATAGTTTTTTATTTTTAGATGTAAATTGGTGCACTTGGTGCAAAAATGAAAAATAATAAAATTATAATTACATAAATATTCAATAATTTACATATCAAAAAAAAATATTCAGAGCATATGATTATCAAAATTCGATTTTAATGCATATGCAATGATAGCGCAGTGGTTATTAGCGTGTTGGATTTGTAATATATACCTTTAAAGGTCTCCGGATCGATCCTGACTCGGATCCTGACACAGGATTCTGTTTTTTTTTTTAAAGCAATAAAATATTTAATTTAAAATTAAATACCCTGCCAACTAACTGGCACTAAGGTTCCTCAAATAATGAGCTTAATACATTAATATGCCACTGATATCACCGATTACAACCATGCAATCATACATACATTTCTCTCTTAATTCCACAATAGTTGTGAAATATCACCGGTTACAATATTTTCAGATATTAGTACTTTCATGGAATTATACGAGGTATTACACTAAAAAAAAAAAATATTGCAGTTTTTTTAATTTTGAGAAAAAAAATTTTGAAAAAATTCAGTTTCAGATCCGAAAAGTAACTACTATAAACAAACTTTCTAAAACTAGTACTTTCATAGAAATAAATTAGGTACTACGTCCAAAGAGAAAAAATAATTTGGTATTTTTTTATTTTTTTGTGATGAAAATTTTGTGAAAAAATTTTTTTAAAAATTAAGTATCAGATTCAAGATAACAAGTAAAAACCATACTTTCAAATACAAGTACTTTCGTGGAAATAAATGAGGTATTACATCCAAATTAAAAAAAAAAGTACCTAAAGCTTTTTTGGTGAAAAAATTTTTGAAAAAAAAATTAGGTCTTAATTCCATAATGTTTGTGATATATCACCGATTACATACATACACACACACACACATTCATACTTTTTTTAAAAACCAGTTTTTTAGCTTCCTGGGGTCTCAAAACGTGCTTATATACCAAAATACCCTGCCAAGTAATTGGCACTATGGTTCCTCATTAGCAATAACAAAATGTTGTCAATATTCTATTTTACCTAATAAAAAATTAAAATATTAGAATAATTGTGCCAAATATTCTAAATTTAATAAAGAAAGTGGATAAACTTTCCCCTGATACCCAAAAAATTTTCAAAACTCATAATTCCAGGTATTAATACTTTCAGAGAAATAAAATTGGCACTACGTCAATAAAAAGATAATATTTTTTTAACTTTTTAATGTAAAAAATTTTGAAAAAAAAAAAATCGAAAAATTACTTATCAGATGGATCCTTTAAAAACGATAATTCTAGATATTCGTACTTTTATAGGAAGAAATTAAGTATTACGTCCTAAAATAAAAAAAATTGTTAAATTATTGTTTTTTTCTAATTTTTTTATGTAAAAAATTTTAAAAGAAAATTTTAAAAAAAAATTAGGTATCAGATTGTTGATATCCAGTTAAAAAGATAATTCTACATATTAGTACTTTCATGGAAAAAAATGAGGTACTGCGTCCAAAAAGAAAAAATAGTATGCTATTTTTTTAATTATTTTATGTAAAAAATTAAAAAAAAAAAAAATTTCGAAAAATTATGTATCAGATGGAGAAATCCTTTACAAACGATAATTCGAGATATTCGTACTTTCATAGGAAAAAATTAAGTAATACGTCCTAAAATAAAAAAAATTGTGGCGGTTTTTGTATTTTTTGGCGACAAAAATTTTGAGAAAAAAATTTTGAAAAAATTAAGTATCAGGTCCAAAAAATTACTATAAATGATATTTCTAAAACTAGTACTTCCACAGAAATAAATTAAGTACTGCGTCCATAAAGAAAAAAAAAATTAGTATTTTTTGTATTTTTTGGTGAAAAAAAGTTTGAGAAAAAAATTTTCAATAAATAAATTATAAGATTCGAGATATCGAGTAATAACGATACTTATAGATATCAGTACTTTCATGGAAAAAAATGAGGTACTACGTCCAAAAAGTAAAAAAATTATGGTATTTTTTTAATTATTTTATTTAAAAAATTTTTTTAAAAAAATTTCGAAAAATTATGTATCAGATGGAGAAATCCTTTACAAACAATAATTCTAGATATTCGTACTTTCATAGGAAAAAATTAAGTATTACGTCCTAAAATAAAAAAAATTTTGGCGTTTTTTGTATTTTTTGGCGACAAAAATTTTGACAAAAAAATTAAAAAAAAATTAAGTATTAGGTCCAAAAAATTACAATAAACAATATTTCTAAAACTAGTACTTCCATGGAAATAAATTAGGTACTACGTCCAAAAAGAAAAAAAAAATTGGTATTTTTTGTAATTTTTTGTGAAAAAAATTTTTGGAAAAAAATTTTCAGAAAATTAAGTATCCGATTTGAGATATCATGTGAAAACCATACTTTCAAATACTAGTACTTTCATGGAAATAAATGAGGTATTACATCCAAATTAAAAAAAAAAAAAAGCAGTTTGAGATTTTTTGATAAAAAAATGTTTGGAAAAGAAAATTAGGTCTTAATTCGATAATGGTTTTGAAATATCACTAGTTAAAATATTTTCAGATATTAGTACTTTCATAGAATTAAATGAGGCATTACACCAAAAAAAAAAATATTGCAGATTTTTTTATTTTTCTTTTTTTTTAATTTTGACAAAAAAAATTTTGAAAAAATTAAGTATCAGATCCAAAAAATTACAATAAACAAGGTTCTTAAAACTAGTACTTCCATGGAAATAAATTAGGTACTACGTCCAAAAGGAAAAAAAAAATTGGTATTTTTTGTATTTTTTTGTAAAAAAAATTTTAGAAAAAAAAATTTCAGAAAATTAAGTATCCGATTCGAGATATCATGTGAAAACCATACTTTCAAATATAAGTACATTCATGGAAATAAATGAGGTATTACATCCAAATTAAAAAAAAAAAAAAGTACCTCGAGCTTTTTTAGTGAAAAAATTTTTGAAAAAAAAATTAGGTCTTAATTCCATAATGTTTGTGAAATATCAGCGATTACATACGTACGTAATTGAAATTTGTCCTCATTGAGGAACCAAAAAAAAAATAAGCTATAGTTTGATAAGTGTGTAATCTGTTATAACTACTGGTTGAAAGATGTTTTTTTCACTTTTAATGAAAAACTATGTGTTGAACACGGGAAAAAATGTAGGAAATTTTGCTTTCAATGCTGTCTGCACTCGTTCGCTAAGCTCACTTGTGCATACAACTGCATTGAAAGCCAAATCCTATTTTTTTTCCCTTGTTGAACAAATAGATATTAAAATTTAATTTTTTTAAGCAGTCTTTTTAGCTATTATAACGTTGGTTCCTTCAGAACGAATGCGATTTTGGACTTCGTGCGTTTCTGTCTGTTTCTGGTAATCTAGGGTCTCTAAGTCATACCAGATCAGTGCGCCAGGATGAAATTTACTTTTGAATTTTTTTGTACTTTTTCGTACACTTTTTTTCCACCAGTACTTGTAAAATACAATTTTGGAATTGAATATCAGTGATTTTAAATTGTTCAAATACGAAAATCAAATTCTTTTTGAATTTGCTTTCAGTTAAAATTGCCTGGAGTAATTTTGGGGTTTTATTTACATAGTTAATTACCCATAAATTATAACACCTTTACACGCATAAACAGGCACATATAAATTTAAATACATAAAAGTAAAAAACTTTTTATATTAAAACTTTACTTTATATGTATTTTATTCAATATTTTCTACTAAAAATTTAAAAATTTAAGTAAAATTTAAACCAGCTAATTAAAACCGGCTTAACCTTGGAAGGTAATTTACATGCGATTTAGGCCATTCTTTATTTTTCTGGCCATCGGTCGTAAATAATATTCTATTGCTCGCTTGCAACGAGTTAAATAATATTATATCTTATTTAAAATTATTAGAATTATCTATTCTTAAAAATAAAAAAAGAAGCAGAGTGTGTCCCTATTTAGTAGAGACCCTAGATTACCAGAGACGACCAGAAGCGCACATGGTCCCGTTTTGCCAACCAGCAACAAAAATGTTGCTAGGTAAGATGGCGGAACCAATCAAAAAGAGTGGCCGTCTCTAGTAATATCTAGGGTCTCTACTATTTGGAAAAAATTAGCGACCTCTGAAAAAACCCACAATTTTTTTACTTGGAATTAATAGAATACAAATATAAACGTCAAGTTTATATTTTTACTTGTGTAAGTCATGTACTTGAACAAAAATATAAACACAAAAGATTCAAATTCCTGTTTAGTTTGCTCTGAGAGTTTATAAAGTGTGGACTAAATAATAAGAAAAACTCAAAATACGTATAAATTTTCTGACAAAAATATTCATTAGATTTCTTATTGCTTTTGATTTTTAGTTATTTTACCCAAGAAAAAGTAAATTAATATTATAAATAATATCAATTTCGATTTAAATAATAAATACATATTAAATTATTATAAAATTTTCAGGCATAATGAATCAGATTAAGGTTCTTGCATCAAAATTAGTCTCCAAAAAATCTTCACAAATGAAATCTTCGAGTACCAGCAATAAAAATCTTCATAAATGTCATCAGTGCAAGAAAACTTTTACCCAAAAAGGTGGTCTTCGGAAACATGAAACAATTCATTTAGGATTAAAGAAATTTGAGTGCAAAGATTGCGGCAACAGATTTAATAGAAAAGATGCCCTTAAAGATCATCTTCGAATTCATACTGAAAAAAGACTTTACAAATGTTTGCAGTGTAATAAAACTTTTAAACAATCAAGCGGCCTTCGTGTTCATAAAATAATTCACTTAGGCTTAAAAAAATTCGAGTGCAATGATTGCGGTAAAAGATTTATGAGAAAAGATGCCCTGAAAAATCATCTTCGAATTCACACTGGTGAAAAACCTTACAAATGTTTGCAGTGCAATAGAACTTTTAAGCATTCAAGCGGTCTTCGTTATCATGAACAAGTTCATTTAGGCTTAAAAAAATTTGAGTGCAATGATTGCGGCAAAAAATTTATTAGAAAAGGTGTCCTCAAAATTCATCTTCGAATTCATACTAAGGAAAGACTTTTTAAGTGTTTGCCGTGTAATAAGACTTTTACACAACTAGGTAATCTTCGTAACCATGAAAAAATTCACTTAGGCTTAAAAAAATTTGAGTGTAATGAATGCAGCAAAAGATTTAGTACAAAAGATCCCCTCAAAAAACATCGTCAAATTCATACTAGTGAAAGACCTTATAACATGCTGAATAAAAAAATTTGTTGCAATAAAAATTTTGTTATGAAGAAATGCTTTGTTCCTTTAACTCGATGTAATCTTAAAGTAGAAAAAAATGAAACTAAAATTAAAGATGACGCACCAATTGAAGAAGAGATTGATATCTTTGATGAAAAGCCAGATTTGAGCTTTTTGAAGAATGAAAATTTTTTATCCTATTATAATTCTATTGCGATGGAATGTAAAAATGTTGAGAACACTTCAAATGCAATTGTAAGTTTAAAGGATCGTGTTGCAAACAATTGGGTAAATAAATTTGCTCAAAATAACTGTGAAACAGGTGAGCCAGTAAATGAAAACAGTCAAATTGTTTTTGCTGTTAAAATAAAAAATCGTGTAACTGAAACTGAAGAAGCTGTAGTGGTAGAAGAAGAGATTGAATTGGTTGATGAAAAACCAGATTTAAGCTTCTTGAAGACTGAAAATTTTAATGTTTTTGATGAAATTATATGCAATAATTACCAGACAATTTCAAATGTAAAGATTGCGGATAATGACTTTGATACAAATAATTTTTCAATAGGAAATATTGAAAACATTGATCTAGTTGACGAAAAACCAGATTTGAGTTTTTTGAAAGAAGAAGATTCTACTTTTTAATATTTTTGCTTTATTCTTTTTTGACTTCAAACTTTTATTTTCATTGAAAAAAAAAATTAAATATATATTAAAAAGCTATTAGCATAAATTAATGATAATCTTAAAAGTTATTTTTTTTTAGAATCGTTAGCGAGAATTCCTTAAAAATTTCGTAATAAATAAAATGTTGTCAGTTAAAAATTGTCAATTGTCAATAAATTTAGATAAATACAAAACATTCAGGCATATTTTTTACTTCTTATTTTTTTTTATTTTTTGTTAATTAATAAGAGATTTAAGCGATCTTGCTGGATAAATTACAGGAAAAAAAAAATTATTTAAAAAATTTTCTAATCTACCCTTCAAGATTGCTTAAACCTTTTCACTAAATATTTCTACTTATCTTATCTGGACTTACACCCTAAAACTAATCAAATAGCTATTTTTTTAAACAAGGGATAAATATTGGTTTTGATCTTGACTTCTACCTTACACTTATATGCACGAACAAGTGCAGACAGCATTTAAAGGTCGAACCCTATATTTTATCCAGTGATACAGTTTTAATGGGTAAAAAATCTGTCCTCTCTAGAATAGAAAATATGCTTTTTTGCTTTAAATACGTTATAATTAATTCATGATGTTTAATATTACTTATACTTTTAAAACTTTTGTGATATTAAGTATTTTTTTTGTATTAAATTTCTCAATAAAATTAATATTTTTGTTAAATTTATAAATTTAAATTTTTTCAATTATTTATAAACATTGAAATCCTGTTTTTCCTAATTTATGATTGTTTTTGATTCAAAGAAGTTCTAGATACTTATCTTAAATTAATTAATAGGTAAGTTTTAATTTATTTGATTTTTTTCTTGCAATTATAATATCAGAGATTACTATGTGCATTACAAATCTGAAATTACATTCCATGTTGAAACAGGTTAAGAGCAAAAAGCTTTGGCTTGATTCTGCAGGAAGTTCCCAGTTTTGTTAAAACTGTTTCATATCTAAAAACGGAACACTTCGTGTGGTCGTGGTCTCTTGGGTACGCTCTGATACACCTCACCTAAATTACTATCAATAAGAAACAAGAAAAGGTCCTTGAAAAAGAACAAAATTAATTAGCGCTAATATCAAAGCACTTGATAAAGAAGATGTAACCCATATACTATAGATTTCATATTAGACAGTTCCAAAAATCCTATTTGGCTTGTAAATCAATCAAGCTTTGAACAGTAGATTTTATATTATTAATTTACACAGTTGACATGATACTATATCATCGAATTCACACAGGCGAAAGGCCATTTAAATGTCTTCAGTGTGATAAAGTTTTCAGACAATTAATCCATCTTCAAAATCATGAAAATATTCATACTGGAATGAAAAATTTTGAATGTGGAGTTTGCAAGAAAAGATTTAGCATTAAAAGTAATCTAAAAGTACATAAACGAGTTCACACAGGTGAAAGGCCTTATAAATGCCTACAATGCGATAAAACTTTTATACAATCGCAGCAACTTCGTAGCCATGAAAAAAATCATACTGTCATGCAAACTTTTAAATGCGAAGATTGCAAGAAAACATTTTTTCAAAAGTATAAATTAACACAACAGATTAGAATTCATAAAGGTGAAAACTCCTTCAAATACGAGCTTCGTGGTAAGACTTTGGAACAGAGAAGTCGTTTCCAGAATAAAAGAATTCGTACTGATATAAAGCAGTTTAAATGTAATCAGTGCAAGAAAGGTTTTGCAACAAATAATGAATTAAAAATTCATATTAAAATTCACATGGATGAAATGTTGCATAAGTCTCCCCAATGTGATAAAACTTTTTCCCAATCGAACCATCTTCAAAGCCGTCAAAATGTAAATACTGGCATACAAAATTTTGAATGCTATATTTGTAAGAAAAAATTTACTAAAAAGCAGAACCTAAGTCTTCATTTTCAAGTTCAGAAAGATGAAATACCAGATAAAAGTCTACAGCATGACAAAAATTTTACTGAAACAAAAAATTGTGATCATCATCCAAGAATTCAGACTAGCGATATGAAAACTAAAGTATGCGAGGTTTGCAAGAAAATATTTACTTGTAAAAGTAATCTACAAAAGCATAATCGAGTCCATACAGGCGAAAAACCATACAAATGCAAATATTGTGATAAAAATTTTAAAGAGAGAAAAAATTTTTAAACTTTCGAAAAAAAATTGCAAATTATAAATTTTTTTTGCGAATTCACAAAAAAAAAAAAAATCGAGAATTCTCCAATTTTTCGATAATATACTAAATTTAGTAAATTCACGATTTTTTTCGAAATTTAAAGTCATTACAATCACAATATCATGTCAAGTCAGTCACAATATCATGAAAAACATCATACTGGTGAAAAACCTTTTGAATGTAATTATTGTTTAAAAAGATTTACTCGAAAATCTCATCTTAAAAGACATTTTCATATTCACAAATTTGACAAAACTTCAAAACGGCTTACACAAATTCAGGATTTTGGAAGAATTCAAGTTGATGAGGAAAGTTTTGAATGTGCTTATTGTAAAAAAAATTTTTATCAAAAATATAATTTGATGGTTCATATTCGTATTCACACAGGCGAAAGACCATACAAATGCAAATATTGTGATAAAAGTTTTAATCAGACAAGTTCTCTTCGATATCATGAAAAACATCATACTGGTGAAAAACCTTTTGAATGTACTTATTGTTTAAAAAGATTTACTCTAAAATTTAATCTTAAAAAACATTTTAAACTTCACAAATTTGACAAAACTTCAAAACGGATAACACAACTTCAGGATTTTAGAAAAATTCAAGTTGGTAAGAAAAGTTTTGAATGCGCTTATTGTCAAAAAAAATTTAATAAAAAACAGAATTTGATAGTTCATATTCGAATTCACACAGGTGAAAGACCATACAAGTGCAAATTTTGTGATGAAACATTTACGAAATTTTGTAATCTTAAAACGCATGAAAATATTCATACTTGTGAAAAACTTTTTGAATGTGCATATTGCCAAAAAAAGATTAATCAAAAACATAATTTGGTATCTCATATTCGAACTCACACTGGTGAAAAGCCCTATAAGTTTAAATATTGTGATAAAGAATTTAATCAAGTTTCAACTCTCCGAAAGCATGTAAATGTACACTCTAATTCAAGCTCTAATCTACAAGTTATCGAGTTTAACAATTTCAATGAAGTAAATCTTTCAAAAAATAAATTGAGAAGTCAAAATCAACCCGAAGACATTTGCAATAACAACAAACCTAAATTAAAAGAATGCTTAAGACCTCCATTAATGACTAATAAAATTATAGTTGAAAATACTTGCAAACTTAATAAAAATATAATTAAAAATAATAATTTTGAGTTGGATCTAAAAAATAACAATTTCGAAGTGGTTATTAAAGATAAAAAAGACAAAGTCTATGAATGTGATGATTGCAAAAAAATATTTTTTCAAAAAACATCGATTATATCTCACCTTAAGAATCATATTGATAAACTTGATGTTACAGTTTCTGGTAAAAAACGTGAAAAAAAATTGACTAATAAGATTGAATTGAATTCACATATGAATGTCCAAAAACATGTTTATTTTATTTCAGATCAAAGTACACCAAATGACAACATTAAGGAATTTAGTCTTAAAAATGATTTTAAAAATCCAGGGTGTAATGATGGAACTGGAATAGTACAAGATATTGAAATGCAAAATGAATTACTATTTACTGGTTTAAATATTGAAGATGAAAGAAATTCCTTCGAAAAATACAAAAATGAAGAATTAGAGCCCTCACCTGATGACAAACCATCTGAAAATACATTTTCAAACATTAATTCACCAAAAAAAATTAAAAATCTTACTGATAATGATTTTGAAACTAAAATAACTCAAGATAATAAAAAAACTACTCATACTGAGAAAGATCAGATAATTTTAGATGATGAATCTTACATTCTTGATATTGATGAATTAAACAAAAATTTGATTATTAAAAAGATTGACAGTATTGATTTTAAAAGTACTTCTCAGGATAAAGATTTTATTGAGGTTTTTCTTACAAAAAATATTGAAGGGGCAACGAAAAATTCGAACCATGTATCAGAAGAAACTGTAACTTTTTTATTTGAGAATGCTTTAAAAAATGAATTAGATAGAAGTATGACAGATTTGATAGTTAACATAGAATCTGATATGTTAAAATATTTGATAGATTTTGATAATATCTAATCAAAAAATAATAATTTGACATTTTCATAATTATATTATTACATAAAAATAAATGTTTTCATTTATTTACAAATTTTAATTAAAATGTAATCAAATTACTTTTTTTTTTTTAAATAATTATAAATTTTATTTGTTTACTATTTAATTTTTTTTTAAATATTTAAAAATATATAAAATTAAATGTATTTTTTTTAGATTGAGGCAATTTTTAGATTATAAATATGCTTTTTAATAATTTTTAAAATCCAGTGAATAAAAATAAACTTTTTTTTTGTATTTACTGTATAGGCAGTAAAATAATAAAATTTCTCTGTACTTTATTTGTGAATTTTTTTATAAATATTCTTTGTTAAATAACAAAGCTATTTTAATAAAGACATAATTTTAAAAAAAAATTTATTCGACTATTTATTACCTACTTTTTCTTATAAAATTTAAAATTGAATAATTTGTGTGTAAAAAAATTCAAAAAATTCTAAGGGCTATAAAATGTCTAATTTTGATCTTTTAATAATTTGAATAAAGAATTAGAAATATATTAAACTAATTTAAAAAATTAATAAATTTAAAATAAATTTAATTAATTATAATTAAATAAAAATTTTTAAATTTTAATTTCAAATCAAAATTAAAATTTGAAAAATATCATACCTTTTTATAACTTAAAAATTTCAAAATTTCGCGGTAGCTGAGTACTTTCATCCAATCAGATCACTGTGTGACGTCACGGTATAGCAGAACACGTGTTTTGAGAAAGCATGTTTTGTATTTCGGAGTCGGATGATATTTGGAGTTAAATATTTATAAATAAATATTTGTTTACAAAAAATATTGTTTCATATTTACAAAATATTTATTATTATTACTAAATTTTTCTGTGTCAATATTTGAATATCAGTTTTAACAAATATTTGCAAATCTTTGATAAAATTTATCAATAACTACAACTATTGGTTTTAAACAATAATCAACTGTTTACTACAAACAGAAGTAAAATAGGTAAAAACTGTGATTATTTTAATTAAAATTATGAGTTGAAAAATTAAATTTACTTTATTATTACTAAATAGAAATTAATAAATTGTCCAAAAATTCATTAAAAATAGTGGCTCATTAAATTTGTAAATACTATACATAACCTTCGAAACAACTGAAAATTTATGTCTTTTTTGTTAAAAAAAAATAAAAGATAAAATTTTGAGTTATTATTTTAAATTAAATATTCTTATATTAGCTTAACTAATTTAGTAAAAAAAAAAAATTTCATTTTCATTTTCATTTTCTATTTTTATTTTCTTTTTTAGGTTTTATGAAAAAACTGATTCAAACCAAAAATAAAATTTTTTTACTGAAAAAAAAAGAATAAGTCAAATACAAAAATGGAATCAAGTAGAAAAAAAAAAAATATTTCGTCAACCAAAGAAAAATGTTTGGATGAAAAATCTTATAAATGTGATCTATGCTCCAAAACTTATAAAAAATCGAGTCAATTCAAAATTCACCTTAGGTCTCATATTTTTGAAAAACCATACAAATGTTTGCAGTGTGATAAAGCTTTTATGCAATCCATGAATCTTCGAAATCATGAAAAAATTCATTCTGTTAAAAATATATTTGAATGTAATTTGTGCAAAAAAAGTTTTAAAATAAAGAGTAAATTAAAAACTCATCTCCAAATCCATACAGAAGAAAGACCATACAAATATTTGCAGTGTGATAAAACTTTTACTTTATTGATTTATCTTCAAGCGCATCAAAAAATTCATTCTAATCTAATAAAGCCTTTTAATTGTAATCAATGTGAAAAAAGTTTTCTTACAAGTAATAAATTAAAAACTCATCTCAGACTCCACACAGGGGAAAGACCATACAAATGTTTGCAGTGTGATAAAACTTTTGCTTTATTGACTTATCTTCAAAAACATCAAAAAATTCATTCTAATCACAGGCCTTTTAAATGTAATCAATGCAATAAGAGCTTTTTAGAACGCTTTAAATTGAAGATTCATCTTCGAATTCACACAGGGGAAAAACCATTTAAATGCCAACAGTGTGGTAAGACTTTCACACAAATGAGTTATCTGAAAAAACACGAAAAAATTCATTTTAATCAAATACTTTTTGAATGTGACCAATGCAAGAAAAAATTTAATTCAAAATCAAATTTGCTAAAGCATATTCATAAATACCTAGATAAAAAAGAACATAAACCTATATCTTTTTCTGAAAAGAAAAAACTTGATTCCTTCAAAAAAAATTCTACTATTGTAAAAACTTTTGAATGTGATCTTTGCAAGAAAAAATTTGATAAAAAGTTTAGTTTAGAAAGGCATATTCAAGATCACACAAAAGAAAGATCCTGTAAATATAATTTGCGTAATAAAACTTTTGAAGAAAGAAATGATGTTCAAGAGGTTCAGCAGAGTAGTTTAAAGCCTTTTCAATGTAAACTTTGTGATAAAAGTTTTAAACTTGCAAATCACCTCCGAGTCCATGAAAAAATTCATAGTGATGAAATACTTTTTGAATGTGATCATTGCTTAAAAAAATTTACTCAAAAAGCTCAACTGAAATTACATCTTGAAGATCACACAGATGAAAGACTCTACAAACGCGAATTTCATGATGAAATTCTTAAAGAGGCAATTCATCTTCAAGATTATAAAAAAATTCATATTAGTGATAAACGTTTTGAATGTGACTTTTGTCAGAAAAAATTTATCAAAAAATTTAATTTAAAAAATCATTTTCAAGTTCACACAGGAGAAAGGCCTTACAAATGCAAATTTTGTGATAAGGCTTTTAAACAAATAGGTCATGTTCGAGATCATGAAAAAATTCATAACATTGAAAGAAGCTTCGAATGCGATGCATATTCGAGTTCATAACAGCAAAAAACCCTACAAATGTAAATTTTGTAACAATGCTTTTGTGCAGATTAGTCATCTTCAAGAACATGAAAAAATTCACAGTCCAGAAGATTTTAAACACAACAGTTACAGTGAAATAATGTTTTCTGAATTTGAATCAAATTTTTATAGTCAAAATCAGTTCCAAGACATTTTTAATAATAGTATCATCAAATCAGAAGAATTCTCGAGTTCTGAAGAAAATAATGATAATTTTCTCGTTAAAAATACTTTAGAATTTGGAAGTAACGTAAATGAACAAAATAATTCAGAATTGGAGTTAGAATATAAAAATTGTGAAGTAAAATATGAAGATGCTCGTGGAGATGAAGAATTGCCTGTGGTTGATCAAGTATATGAATGCGATTACTGCAAAGAAATATTTTCTCAAAAAGCTTTAATAATTACTCACTTAATACTCACGTAATAACCCTCTAACTCTTGGCGAAACTCCAGAAAATATATCTTCTTCCAATAATATTCCTTTAGAAATAAAAAGTATAGCTAATAAAGATTCAATAGAAAGTTCGACTGATTTTAATTTTAAGAATTCATTTTATGATCCAGCTGTACCGGATTCAAGACATATTACCGAAAGTGGTATTGAAAAATATCAGAATATTTTAAATTATGATACTTACATTCTTGATATTGCTGAAGTTAATAAAACTATAAGTCTTGAAAAAATTGATATTACTGATTATAAAAGAGCTAATGATGATAAAAATTTTGTGGAAGTTTTTTTAACCAATGATAATGAAAAAGAAAGCAAAACCAGGGAAGATATTTTAACTTTTTTATTTCATAGTGCAATAATAAATGAATTTGATGGCACTATGAAAGATTTGGTAGTTAACATGGAAATTGATATGCTTGAGAGTTTAATAAATACTGATATTCTAAATAATTAATAAAAGCGAAAAAGGAGATCAAATTTTGTTTATTTACGATAGTAAAATATATTTGTGTCATACAGAGTTTGAGAAATACTAATAATCCATATGTGAAATACACAAGCTACAGTACACTGTGTTGTCTGCTTCATGCCGCGTAAAAAAGAATTTCTGGTGGGGACTAGAAGTAGCACTAGGTTGTTACTAGAATTATGCCCTTTATGAAATGCTTTATTTCTCCCTCATTTTTTATAAAAATATTTTTTATTAAAACCCTGTTTTTTGTTTTCAATTTTATAATTTTATTTTTCAACGTACCTGTATTTACATTAACTATTTGATGCCAATAGTATTATTTAAATCTTTTTAATTATATTGTATGATGATTCAAAAAGAAAAAAAATAATCTTTTTTTTATGCAAAGAAGTTTCAGAAAAACATTTTTTTCTTAATGTTTAAGAAAAAAAAAGTAAAAGAGTAAAATAATGTTTAAAAAAAATTGTTTCCTTATTTTTTAGTTTTTATTAAAAAAAATGAATTTCAGAAAAAATAAATTATTCCCTGAGTTTCCCTGACCTAAAACAAAATTCCCTGACTTTCCAGAATTCCAGAAATGTGACCACCCTGCTATAGTGTTAAGACAATTATTGATAAAAAAATGTAGCTTACTGCGTTTGAAACTTGAAAGGTGACATGTACACTCAAAAAATTAGACCAACCAGAATTATTTTGGAATCTTTGCGAGGTTTTAGCGTTACATTGAAAGTTACCAAAAAAAAACCCTATTTTGTAACATAATAATTGATATTTACCTGATATTAATAATTGTTACATTTACCTGATATTTAAATGCTTTCATTTTGTTGAGTACACAGTTTCATCAAGTATGTAAAATTCCATTTTTTGTACACAAATCAGTATTGACTTCTTTAGATTTTAAGTACTGGATTCATCGATGTTGCACTAGGGTTATTTTGAAATTTTAGAGGCCAATTTTTCATTAGAAAGTTGCAAAGGTTACGTATAAAATTGCAATAGTAGAAAATAAAATTTTAAAAGCATTTTATTATGCTTTTGGTTCAGAAGCGATGATTCATTGGTGCTCATACATGCTATACCTACATCGTCAGCGCCTAACCAGCTATAAGATCAAAGAATAAACAAGTACCATACAACACTAACATCATCATCAAAACCATGGTAATATATACTTAAAATAAATATTCTTTGTGCTTACCTGGCTGGGCACTGACAATGTTGGTATAGCAGGTACGAACACCAATGAATCATCTCTTCTGTACCAAACGCATAATAAATAGATTATATTTATTTTCTATTATTGAAATTTCATACTCGTATTTTACACTTTGCAACTTTCTAATGAAAAATTTTCCTCTAAAATGTCAAAATAATCCTAAACCATGAGTGGAAACTTGATGCCTCTTCATAGTCTGGAAAGTCAGGGAATTTTAAAATTTCAGTTCTGTGGGTACCCTGTGTAGCCTAATTAACCAATTGGTCGTTTTGAACTGAAATTGCTTAATTTTTAAACTGCTGCCAAATTTTTTGTATGTGACAAAAATGGGTTTTACAGATGTCAAAAACATTCCACAAGCTTCAAGTTTCAAAAATTTCTTTACTCTATACTCTTTTCAATTATTTATTAACCAAATATTATGATAATTTTATTCACAGCTACGGACGCAGTACCTAATTATAAAATACGATTTTATTTTTATTTTATTTTTACCAGTGATTTTATTTTTGGCTATGGAATGTATAAGGGAAACTCAGGAATTTTTATAAAATTGTCTGGAAAAATATTAATTAATGCGAAGCAAAATTTATTCGATTTCTTGGATATGATCTAGAGTATTTGAAAAATTTCGTCTTAAAATTTTTTACATTAGAAGATAAAAAAAAGCAGAAAATTATTCTTTTTCTTTTTGGACCAATTTTGGATGTAGAACCTAATTATTTTACAAAGAAGTTCTACTTTTGAGAAATTGGTTACCATTTAAAAAGGTGATTAAAAAATCTGACCCCTTTTCACAATCTAGTTATTTGTTATCTTGTAAAATGATTGAAAATTACTTAAAACGAAAAGAAAATAAAAAAAAAATGTTTTTCAACTTTTTTGAGATGTGTGTATCGGTATAATGAGACATGAGAAATTAATTAAAAAAAGAATAAAAAAATTTGTTATTATTAATTTTACAAAAAGTCTTTTGCAATAGTTTGACAAGAAAAAAAATTTCCGCTTTCCACCAGCGGAATTCCGTTTAACATTAACGGATTTTCCGCATCAGTAAGCGGAATATTTCCGGTTGTGGGAAGTGGAATTCTTTTTTCAGTTTAGAAACTTTAATAAATATTTTCTGTTATGTATAGGTTTGAAGGAATTTGGACAAAACTCAATCTATATCACCAATATGATCAAAGCTGAGATGTCTTATGAATCTCCTTTCTTGAAGGCCGCTCGATGATATTATTTTATTCAGCAAAAATCACGAAAGAGGTGCTTTGTGAAGTCTTGTGAAAATAGCAAAAAAGAAAAAGGAGTTACTTTATTCAAAGTACCAAAAGATTTAGAATTATTTACTAAATGGAGTTTTGTGCGTGCTTGTGAAAATTTATTAATAAAGACAAATTCTTTTATTTGCGAAAAACATTTTCGGAGTGAACACGTAATTGATAATTTAACAATTAATGATAAAACTGGAAAGCCTATATTTGAGGTAATTTTTAATTTTAATATTTGTTGACCATATTTTGTTTGATTTTCTTTTGCTAATAGAAGAATATTTCATAGAAAATATTACAGCAGAAGATAATAATTATGTGTATGAAACAACTACAGAAAATGTTTTTAATGACCCTATTTTTCCAATGATATTGATAAAATTGTGTGAAGAGCATGCCACTGATATAGTTTGCGAAATTTTACATTACTATATTATTATGAGAATGAGACAATGGTCCAAAATAGAAAATAAGGATGTTATAAAAAAAAGCAAACTATTAAGAAAAATCTCAAGATTACAAGAAACATAAATGTAAATGATTGGAAATTTTTTATGCAGTCTTAAATATTACTATATTATTTATTTATAAACTCTTGAAAGGTTTTTTATAAATTTTTAAAAAGAATTATTTTTAATTAAAAAAAATGTTGCTCATAGTATAGGAACGTTATTTGTATTTTTAAAATACAATTTTTTTCAAAATTTTAAATAATTTAAAAATAATATTACTAAAACCAGAGCTGGGCATATACGGCAATTTTGGCACGCTGTAACCGTATGCCGTATAGACGGTTTTTGTGCATAAGGACCCGTATGTTACTTGAACCGTATATACGATAACCAGCATACGGGACCGTATGCACCCTAGCAGTATATACGGTTAACACTATACGGGAGCCTTATGCATCTCAGCCGTATATAATGTTTAATGTCATAAGGGCCCGTATACTCTCTAACCGTACATACGGTTTAAGAGCATACGGACCCGTAGATACTTGAACCGTACATACGGTTCAGCAGCATACGGAGCCGTATACACTTGAACCGTATATAATGTTTAATAGCATACGGACCCGTATACCGTTTGCTTAGGCTTAATCAAAAACGGCATACGGGTCCGTATGCTGTTTAACCGTATGTACGGTTTGAGAGCATACGGACCCGTATGGTGTTTAACCGTATGTACGGTTTGAAATTATACGGTTCCGTATGCTGTTGAGCCGTATGTACGGTTAGAGAGTATAAGGGCCCGTATGCTGTTTGACCGTATGTACGGTTTGAGATTATTCGGGCCCGTATGCTGCTTAACCGTACGTACGGTTTGAGAGTATATGGGCCCGTATACTGTTTAACGTCATAAAGTAGAGTATATTATTAAAATATATACATTTCTCTGCATAAGGATCCATATGAAACAATTATAAGCTTTTATAAGTACATTACCTAAGTAAATATTTGACTTTTATAAAGAAATTGGAATAAAGTTCGATAATATTGTTTAAATATGCAAAAAATTGCATTCTTAAAATAGGTATTATAAGACTTACCCAATAATAAAAAATTCTTTTGCTTCTATTTTCTAAATATAAATATGTTTTAAAATCAAGAAGATATTAAAAAAAAGTTAAACAACTGTTTATAGAAAGCATTAAAAATAAAATTATTATTTATAACAGGAAAAATACAATCAAAAATTTTTAATTTTCATTTTAGAATTCAATTGAATGAGTAAAGAACAATTTTTATTGCATACATTTTTCTCCAAAATTAATATTGAATATATTCTTTATTTTCTTTAAGGAAAATTAGCTTTTCAAACAATGAATCAGTCAATGATGATCTTTTGTTATTTAAGATGTAATTAGTTAAAGAAAAAATCCTTTCGATATTTAAAATTCTTAAATCATTCTCTAAATTTTATGCCTTACGTTATAGAAAAAGAATATATTTTCTTATTGTAAATACTTAAAAATAAATTTCATGATAAATAAATATAACAAAAGTAAATTAGAACATTTTTTTTCACTTATTTTCCTAAACATCAATTCTGATTATGGTGTGCCAATAAATAAATTAATGCCATAAACAGTTATAATTTATAAGGTATCTGTATGAAATTACCCGTATCTACGGCGAAAATTCATAAGGCATCCGTATTAATTTACCCGTATGTACGACAAAATTTCATAAGGCATCCGTATGAAATTAACCGTATGTAAGGCAAAATTCATAAGGCATCTGTATGGAAATGTCATTATGTACGGTAAAATTCATACGGATGCCTTATGAGTTTTGCCGTACACACGGGTAATTTAATACGGATGCCTTATGAGTTTTGCCGTACATACGGGTAAATTCACTTCGAGTACCAGCAATAAAAATCTTCATAAATGTCATCAGTGCAAGAAAACTTTTACCCAAAAAGGTGGTCTTCGGAAACATGAAACAATTCATTTAGGATTAAAGAAATTTGAGTGCAAAGATTGCAGCAACAGATTTGATAAAAAAGATGCCCTTAAAGATCATCTTCGAATTCATACTGAAAAAAGACTTTACAAATGTTTGCAGTGTAATAAAACTTTTAAACAATCAAGCGGTCTTCGTGTTCATAAAATAATTCACTTAGGCTTAAAAAAATTCGAGTGCAATGATTGCGGTAAAAGATTTATGAGAAAAGATGCCCTGAAAAATCATCTTCGAATTCACACTGGTGAAAAACCTTACAAATGTTTGCAGTGCAATAGAACTTTTAAGCATTCAAGCGGTCTTCGTTATCATGAACAAGTTCATTTAGGCTTAAAAAAATTTGAGTGCAATGATTGCGGCAAAAAATTTATTAGAAAAGGTGTCATCAAAATTCATCTTCGAATTCATACTAAGGAAAGAATTTTTAAGTGTTTGCCGTGTAATAAGACTTTTACACAACTAGGTAATCTTCGTAACCATGAAAAAATTCACTTAGGCTTAAAAAAATTTCAGTGTAATGAATGCAGCAAAAGATTTAGTACAAAAGATCCCCTCAAAAAACATCTTCAAATTCATACTAGTGAAAGACCTTATAACATGCTGAATAAAAAAATTTGTTGCAATAAAAATTTTGTTATGAAGAAATGCTTTGTTCCTTTAACTCGATGTAATCTTAAAGTAGAAAAAATTGAAACTAAAATTAAAGATGACGCACCAATTGAAGAAGAGATTGATATCTTTGATGAAAAGCCAGATTTGAGCTTTTTGAAGAATGAAAATTTTTTATCCTATTATAATTCTAATGCGATGGAATGTAAAAATGTTGAGAACACTTCAAATGCAATTGTAAGTTTAAAGGATCGTGTTGCAAACAATTGGGTAAATAAATTTGCTCAAAATAACTGTGAAACAGGTGAGCCAGTAAATGAAAACAGTCAAATTGTTTTTGCTGTTAAAATAAAAAATCGTGTAACTGAAACTGAAGAAGCTGTAGTGGTAGAAGAAGAGATTGAATTGGTTGATGAAAAACCAGATTTAAGCTTCTTGAAGACTGAAAATTTTAATGTTTTTGATGAAATTATATGCAATAATTACCAGACAATTTCAAATGTAAAGATTGCGGATAATGACTTTGATACAAATAATTTTTCAATAGGAAATAATGAAAACATTGATCTAGTTGACGAAAAACCAGATTTGAGTTTTTTGAAAGAAGAAGATTCTACTTTTTAATATTTTTTCTTTATTCTTTTTTGACTTCAAACTTTTATTTTCATTTAAAAAAAAAATTAAATATATATTAAAAAGCTATTAACATAAATTAATGATAATCTTAAAAATTATTTTTTTTTAGAATCGTTAGCGAGAATTCCTTAAAAATTTCGTAATAAATAAAATGTTGTCAGTTAAAAATTGTCAATTTTCAACAAAATAAATTTAGATAAATACAAAACATTCAGGCATATTTTTTACTTCTTATTTTTTTTTATTTTTTGTTAATTAATAAGAGATTTAAGCGATCTTACTGGATAAATTACAGGAAAAAAAAAATTATTTAAACAATTTTCTAATCTACCCTTCAAGATTGCTTAAACCTTTTCACTAAATATATCTACTTATCTTATCTGGACTTACACCCTAAAACTAATCAAATAGCTATTTTTTTAAACAAGGGATAAAATATTGGTTTTGATCTTGACTTCTACCTTACACTTATATGCACGAGCAAGTGCAGACAGCATTTAAAGGTCGAACCCTATATTTTATCCAGTGATACAGTTTTAATAGGTAAAAAATCTGTCCTCTCTAGAATAGAAAATATGCTTTTTTGCTTTAAATACGTTATAATTAATTCATGATGTTTAATATTACTTATACTTTTAAAACTTTTGTGATATTAAGTATTTTTTTTGTATTAAATTTCTCAATAAAATTAATATTTTTGTTAAATTTATAAATTTAAATTTTTTCAATTATTTATAAACATTGAAATCCTGTTTTTCCTAATTTATGATTGTTTTTGATTCAAAGAAGTTCTAGATACTTATCTTAAATTAATTAATAGGTAAGTTTTAATTTATTTGATTTTTTTCTTGCAATTATAATATCAGAGATTACCATGCGCATTACAAATCTGAAATTACATTCCATGTTGAAACAGGGTAAGAGCAAACAGCTTTGGCTTGATTCTGCAGGAAGTTCCCAGTTTTGTTAAAACTGTTTCATATCTAAAAACGGAACACTTCGTGTGGTCGTGGTCTCTTGGATACGCTCTGATACACCTCACCTAAATTACTATCAATAAGAAACAAGAAAAGGTCCTTGAAAAAGAACAAAATTAATTAGCGCTAATATCAAAGCACTTGATAAAGAAGATGTAACCCATATACTATAGATTTCATATTAGACAGTTCCAAAAATCCTATTTGGCTTGTAAATCAATCAAGCTTTGAACAGTAGATTTTATATTATTAATTTACACAGTTGACATGATACTATATCATCGAAATCACACAGGCGAAAGGCCATTTAAATGTCTTCAGTGTGATAAAGCTTTCAGACAATTAATCCATCTTCAAAATCATGAAAATATTCATACTGGAATGAAAAATTTTGAATGTGGAGTTTGCAAGAAAAGATTTAGCATTAACAGTAATCTAAAAGTACATAAACGAGTTCACACAGGTGAAAGGCCTTATAAATGCCTACAATGCGATAAAACTTTTATACAATCGCAGCAACTTCGTAGCCATGAAAAAAATCATACTGTCATGCAAACTTTTAAATGCGAAGTTTGCAAGAAAACATTTTTTCAAAAGTATAAATTAACACAACACATTAGAATTCATAAAGGTGAAAACCCCTTCAAATACGAGCTTCGTGGTAAGACTTTGGAACAGAGAAGTCATTTCCAGAATAAAAGAATTCGTACTGATATAAAGCAGTTTAAATGTAATCAGTGCAAGAAAGGTTTTGCAACAAATAATGAATTAAAAATTCATATTAAAATTCACATGGATGAAATGTTGCATAAGTCTCCCCAATGTGATAAAACTTTTTCCCAATCGAACCATCTTCAAAGCCGTCAAAATGTAAATACTGGCATACAAAATTTTGAATGCTATATTTGTAAGAAAAAATTTACTAAAAAGCAGAACCTAAGTCTTCATATTCAAGTTCACAAAGATGAAATACCAGATAAAAGTCTACAGCATGACAAAAATTTTACTGAAACAAAAAATTGTGATCATCATCCAAGAATTCAGACTAGCGATATGAAAACTAAAGTATGCGAGGTTTGCAAGAAAATATTTACTTGTAAAAGTAATCTACAAAAGCATAATCGAGTCCATACAGGCGAAAAACCATACAAATGCAAATATTGTGATAAAAATTTTAAAGAGAGAAAAAATCTTTAAACTTTCGAAAAAAAATTGCAAATTATAATTTTTTTTTGCGAATTCACAAAAAAAAAAAAAATCGAGAATTCTCCAATTTTTCGATAATATACTAAATTTAGTAAATTCACGATTTTTTTCGAATTTTAAAGTCATTACAATCACAATATCATGTCAAGTCAGTCACAATATCATGAAAAACATCATACTGGTGAAAAACCTTATGAATGTAATTATTGTTTAAAAAGATTTACTCGAAAATCTCATCTTAAAAGACATTTTCATGTTCACAAATTTGACAAAACTTCAAAACGGCTTACACAAATTCAGGATTTTGGAAGAATTCAAGTTGATGAGGAAAGTTTTGAATGTGCTTATTGTAAAAAAAATTTTTATCAAAAATATAATTTGATGGTTCATATTCGTATTCACACAGGCGAAAGACCATACAAATGCAAATATTGTGATAAAAGTTTTAATCAGACAAGTTCTCTTCGATATCATGAAAAACATCATACTGGTGAAAAACCTTTTGAATGTACTTATTGTTTAAAAAGATTTACTCTAAAATTTAATCTTAAAAAACATTTTAAACTTCACAAATTTGACAAAACTTCAAAACGGATAACACAACTTCAGGATTTTAGAAAAATTCAAGTTGGTAAGAAAAGTTTTGAATGCGCTTATTGTCAAAAAAAATTTAATAAAAAACAGAATTTGATAGTTCATATTCGTATTCACACAGGTGAAAGACCATACAAGTGCAAATTTTGTGATGAAACATTTACGAAATTTTGTAATCTTAAAACGCATGAAAATATTCATACTTGTGAAAAACTTTTTGAATGTGCATATTGCCAAAAAAAGATTAATCAAAAACATAATTTGGTATCTCATATTCGAACTCACACTGGTGAAAAGCCCTATAAGTGTAAATATTGTGATAAAGAATTTAATCAAGTTTCAACTCTCCGAAAGCATGTAAATGTACACTCTAATTCAAGCTCTAATCTACAAGTTTTCGAGTTTAACAATTTCAATGAAGTAAATCTTTCAAAAAATAAATTGAGAAGTCAAAATCAACCCAAGAAGTCAAATCAACTTAATAAAAATATAATTAAAAATAATAATTTTGAGTTGGATCTAAAAAATAACAATTTCGAAGTGGTTATTAAAGATAAAAAAGACAAAGTCTATGAATGTGATGATTGCAAAAAAATATTTTTTCAAAAAACATCGATTATATCTCACCTTAAGAATCATATTGATAAACTTGATGTTACAGTTTCTGGTCAACGTGAAAAAAAATTGACTAATAAGATTGAATTGAATTCACATATGAATGTCCAAAAACATGTTTATTTTGTTTCAGATCAAAGTACACCAAATGACAACATTAAGGAATTTAGTCTTAAAAATGATTTTAAAAATCCAGGGTGTAATGATGGAACTGGAATAGTACAAGATATTGAAATGCAAAATGAATTACTATTTACTGGTTTAAATATTGAAGATGAAAGAAATCCCTTCGAAAAATACAAAAATGAAGAATTAGAGGCCTCACCTGATGACAAACCATCTGAAAATACATTTTCAAACATTAATTCACCAAAAAAAATTAAAAATCTTACTGATAATGATTTTGAAACTAAAATAACTCAAGATAATAAAAAAACTACTCATACTGAGAAAGATCAGATAATTTTAGATGATGAATCTTACATTCTTGATATTGATGAATTAAACAAAAATTTGATTATTAAAAAGATTGACAGTATTGATTTTAAAAGTACTTCTCAGGATAAAGATTTTATTGAGGTTTTTCTTACAAAAAATATTGAAGGGGCAACGAAAAATTCGAGCCATGTATCAGAAGAAACTGTAACTTTTTTATTTGAGAATGCTTTAAAAAATGAATTAGATAGAAGTATGACAGATTTGATAGTTAACATAGAATCTGATATGTTAAAATATTTGATAGATTTTGATAATATCTAATCAAAAAATAATAATTTGACATTTTCATAATTATATTATTACATAAAAATAAATGTTTTCATTTATTTACAAATTTTAATTAAAATGTAATCAAATTACTTTTTTTTTTTTAAATAATTATAAATTTTATTTGTTTACTATTTAATTTTTTTTTAAATATTTAAAAATATATAAAATTAAATGTATTTTTTTTAGATTGAGGCAATTTTTAGATTATAAATATGCTTTTTAATAATTTTTAAAATCCAGTGAATAAAAATAAACTTTTTTTTTGTATTTACTGTATAGGCAGTAAAATAATAAAATTTCTCTGTACTTTATTTGTGAATTTTTTTATAAATATTCTTTGTTAAATAACAAAGCTATTTTAATAAAGACATAATTTTAAAAAAAAATTTATTCGACTATTTATTACCTACTTTTTCTTATAAAATTTAAAATTGAATAATTTGTGTGTAAAAAAATTCAAAAAATTCTAAGGGCTATAAAATGTCTAATTTTGATCTTTTAATAATTTGAATAAAGAATTAGAAATATATTAAACTAATTTAAAAAATTAATAAATTTAAAATTAATTTAATTAATTATAATTAAATAAAAATTTTTAAATTTTAATTTCAAATCAAAATTAAAATTTGAAAAATATCATACCTTTTTATAACTTAAAAATTTCAAAATTTCGCGGTAGCTGAGTACTTTCATCCAATCAGATCACTGTGTGACGTCACGGTATAGCAGAACACGTGTTTTGAGAAAGCATGTTTTGTATTTCGGAGTCGGATGATATTTGGAGTTAAATATTTATAAATAAATATTTGTTTACAAAAAATATTGTTTCATATTTACAAAATATTTATTATTATTACTAAATTTTTCTGTGTCAATATTTGAATATCAGTTTTAACAAATATTTGCAAATCTTTGATAAAATTTATCAATAACTACAACTATTGGCTTTAAACAATAATCAACTGTTTACTACAAACAGAAGTAAAATAGGTAAAAACTTTGATTATTTTAATTAAAATTATGAGTTGAAAAATTAAATTTACTTTATTATTACTAAATAGAAATTAATAAATTGTCCAAAAATTCATTAAAAATAGTGGCTCATTAAATTTGTAAATACTATACATAACCTTCGAAACAACTGAAAATTTATGTCTTTTTGGTTAAAAAAAAATAAAAGATAAAATTTTGAGTTATTATTTTAAATTAAATATTATTATATTAGCTTAACTTAATTTAGTAAAAAAAAAAATTTCATTTTAATTTTCATTTTCTATTTTTATTTTCTTTTTTAGGTTTTATGAAAAAACTGATTCAAACCAAAAATAAAATTTTTTTACTGAAAAAAAAAGAATAAGTCAAATACAAAAATGGAATCAAGTAGAAAAAAAAAAAAATATTTCGTCAACCAAAGAAAAATGTTTGGATGAAAAATCTTATAAATGTGATCTATGCTCCAAAACTTATAAAAAATCGAGTCAATTCAAAATTCACCTTAGGTCTCATATTTTTGAAAAACCATACAAATGTTTGCAGTGTGATAAAGCTTTTATGCAATCCATGAATCTTCGAAATCATGAAAAAATTCATTCTGTTAAAAATATATTTGAATGTAATTTGTGCAAAAAAAGTTTTAAAATAAAGAGTAAATTAAAAACTCATCTCCAAATCCATACAGAAGAAAGACCATACAAATGTTTGCAGTGTGATAAAACTTTTACTTTATTGATTTATCTTCAAGCGCATCAAAAAATTCATTCTAATCTAATAAAGCCTTTTAATTGTAATCAATGTGAAAAAAGTTTTCTTACAAGTAATAAATTAAAAACTCATCTCAGACTCCACACAGGGGAAAGACCATACAAATGTCTGCAGTGTGATAAAACTTTTGCTTTATTGACTTATCTTCAAAAAATTACAGTAATCGCATTCATATACTTGATCAACCACAGGCAATTCTTCATCTCCACGAGCATCTTCATATTTTACTTCACAATTTTTATATTCTAACTCCAATTCTGAATTATTTTGTTCATTTACGTTACTTCCAAATTCTAAAGTATTTTTAACGAGAATATTATCATTATTTTCTTCAGAACTCGAGAATTCTTCTGATTTGATGATACTATTATTAAAAATGTCTTGGAACTGATTTTGACTATAAAAATTTGATTCAAATTCAGAAAACATTATTTCACTGTAACTGTTGTGTTTAAAATCTTCTGGACTGTGAAGCAAAGAAATATTTTCTCAAAAAGCTTTAATAATTACTCACTTAAGGACTCACACTGATATTGATTATGAAGTAAATATTCAGAATCGAGAATCTGAAAAAGATAATATTGTTTCTGTTGAAGGATCACCAAGTGTAAAAATTGAAAAATCAGATACATATAATGTTTTTGATAATTTAGTAAATAACGATAATATTGATTCAATGAAAGATTTAAAAAATTTAAAAGAACTGTCTGAAAATCAGAAAAATGATAGTAAAAGTAATATATTTGAGCGTAATAACCCTCTAACTCTTGGTGAAACTCCAGAAAATATATCT
The DNA here is from genome assembly GCA_022575985.1 of Anagrus nilaparvatae. Taxonomy (NCBI): domain Eukaryota; kingdom Metazoa; phylum Arthropoda; class Insecta; order Hymenoptera; family Mymaridae; genus Anagrus; species Anagrus nilaparvatae. The sequence continues at coordinate 2,823,679 of JAKSXM010000239.1, forward strand.
TCTTCCAATAATATTCCTTTAGAAATAAAAAGTATAGCTAATAAAGATTCAATAGAAAGTTCGACTGATTTTAATTTTAAGAATTCATTTTATGATCCAGCTGTACCGGATTCAAGACATATTACCGAAAGTGGTATTGAAAAATATCAGAATATTTTAAATTATGATACTTACATTCTTGATATTGCTGAAGTTAATAAAACTATAAGTCTTGAAAAAATTGATATTACTGATTATAAAAGAGCTAATGATGATAAAAATTTTGTGGAAGTTTTTTTAACCAATGATAATGAAAAAGAAAGCAAAACCAGGGAAGATATTTTAACTTTTTTATTTCATAGTGCAATAATAAATGAATTTGATGGCACTATGAAAGATTTGGTAGTTAACATGGAAATTGATATGCTTGAGAGTTTAATAAATACTGATATTCTAAATAATTAATAAAAGCGAAAAAGGAGATCAAATTTTGTTTATTTACGATAGTAAAATATATTTGTGTCATACAGAGTTTGAGAAATACTAATAATCCATATGTGAAATACACAAGCTACAGTACACTGTGTTGTCTGCTTCATGCCGCGTAAAAAAGAATTTCTGGTGGGGACTAGAAGTAGCACTAGGTTGTTACTAGAATTATGCCCTTTATGAAATGCTTTATTTCTCCCTCATTTTTTATAAAAATATTTTTTATTAAAACCCTGTTTTTTGTTTTCAATTTTATAATTTTATTTTTCAACGTACCTGTATTTACATTAACTATTTGACGCCAATAGTATTATTTAAATCTTTTTAATTATATTGTATGATGATTGTTTTGTAAGACTACAATTTTTTTATATGGATGCTTTGCACAGAAACTGTATTTTTTCTATTACTTATGGCAAAACTGCAGTTATAACCTTTTAAAAAATTTTTTTGTACTAAATAATTTTTTTTTTTTTTTTTAAACTAATCATTTGAATTATCATTTAATATTGTCCATAAAATGGTCCATTTTACCCCAACCACCCCTATTTCGAATGCCCGCAGAAATTTATCTTCAGACATAACATTTGGTATCGATTCAGTAGAAAAATAAGATTTATAAACATTTCTGCTATTGTTAAAAATTTACGGTCCATTTTACCCGCTCCACCCCCATTTTTGAGTATTCAGAGGGCTTACATATCAAAACCAACATTAGATTTGAATTCAGCAGCAAATTTTACAAGTGGGACTCTATTAAAAACAAAAAAAAATACCCTGCCAACTAGCTGGCACTGAGGTTCCTCAAACAATGGTCTTTAAACTTCAATATGCAATAAATATTATTGATTACAACCATGCAATTATACATACATTTTTCTTTTTTACTAGGTAAAGTAGACCATTAAGATTATTTTGTTATTAAAGTAAAAATTCTAGCGTCCATGGATTGATCGCGCCGGCGTTAATGGATTTTAAATCATTTTTGCATGATTAAAAAGAGATAAATATAAAAAAAGCTATTTTTATTATTTTTTTGTAAAATTTTATTAGAATATAAAATTATCCCTTAATAAAATTTGCTCGTTAAGGCTGTTATTATTTCAAAAAATTTTATCCCTTAATAATTAAAATATTGAGTAACATGATTTTTTTGTTTTGTCAAAGAAATGGTTGGCAACTTAATTTTAAAATGGTTGGCATCTTAATTTTAAAATGCAAACATAACCATTTAATATTTTTAGGCTGTTTATTATTGTTTATAATTTCATTAAGCTGCATACATAAATAAACATAGCAACGAACAAAATAATCCGAGGAAGTCAAAAAGAGGCAAGATTTCCATCATTCTTTCTTGTGTTTTATAATTTATATCGAAATAACAAAAAAATTAAAAAATTACTATAAACTAAATTTATAAAATTTGTACTCTCATTAAAATAAATTAGATATGTCCAATACGAAAAATAAATTTGATGTTTTATGTATTTTTTTGTAACGACGATTTTGAAGAAAAAAATTTTCAAAAAATTAATTATCAGATTCAAAATATCGAGTAAAAACCATACTTTCAAGTATAACTACTTTCATGGAAATGAATGAGGTATTACACCCAAATTAAAAAAAAAAAAAGTATTTTGAGATTTTTTTAATAAAAAAATTTTTGGAAAAAAAAGTTAGGTATTCGTTCGATAATTGTTTTGGAATATCACTGGTTACAATATTTTAAAATATTAGTACTTTCATAGAATTAAAAGAGGTATTACACCAAAAAAATATTGCAATTTTTTTTATTTTTCTTTTTTTTAATTTAGAGAATAAAAATTTTGAAAAAATTAAGTATCAATTCCAAAAAATTACTGTAAACGAGGTTCTTAAAACTAGTACTTCCATGGAAATAAATTAGGTACTACGTCCAAAAAGAAAAAAAAGTTTCGTATTTTTTGTATTTTTTTGTGAAAAAAATTTTAGGAAAAAAATTTTCAAAAAATTAAGTATCAGATTCTAGATATCGAGTAAACACCATTCTTTCAAATATAAGTACTTTCGTGTAAATAAATGAGGTATTACATCTAAATTAAAAAAAAAAAGGGGGGGGTTTGAGATTTTTTGATAAAAAAATGTTTGAAAAAAAAATTAGGTCTTAATTCGATAATGGTTTTGAAATATCACTAGTTACAATATTTTCAGATATTAGTACTTTCATAGAATTAAATGAGGTATTACACCAAAAAAAAAAAATATATTGCAGTTTTTTTTATTTTTCTTTTTTTTTAATTTTGGCAAAAAAAAATTTGAAAAAATTAAGTATCAGATCCAAAAAATAACAATAAACAAGGTTCTTAAAACTAGTACTTCCATGGAAATAAATTAGGTACTACGTCCAAAAAGAAAAAAAAAATTTGTATTTTTTGTATTTTTTTGTGAAAAAAATTTTAGAAAAAAAATTTTCAGAAAATTAAGTATCCGATTCGAGATATCATGTAAAAACCATACTTTCAAATATAAGTACTTTCATGGAAATAAATGAGGTATTACATCCAAATCAAAAAAAAAAAAAAGTACCTCAAGCTTTTTTGGTGAAAAAATTTTTGAAAAAAAAATTAGGTCTTAATTCCATAATATTTGTGAAATATCACCGATTACATACGTACACACACACACACACACACACACACACACACACAAACACAGACTTTTTTTAAAAACAGGTTTTTTAGCTTCCTGGGGTCCCAAAACGTGCTTATATGCCAAAAAATAGAAAATCAAATTTTGACCTAACACAATGGTTCCTCTTTGAGGAACCAAAATTTTGTTTAATTTTTTGAAAAAACGACCCCTATTTATCGTTTAGGGGTTGCAAAATGGTCCATTTTACCCCAATAGCCCCTATTTCGAATGCTTGAAGAAATTTACCTTAGAAGTAACATTTGGTATCGATTCAGTAGAAAAATCAGATTTTTAAACATTTAGCTATTTTTAAAACTTTACGGTCCAATTTACCCATTCCACCCCTATTTTTGAGTGTTTAAAGGGGTTGTATCTCAATGCCAACATTAAATTCGGATTTAGCAGCGAATTTTACTAATGGGACTCAACTAAAAACAAAATAAAATGTATTTTCAAAGTTTTTGAAAAAACCACCCCTATTCACAAGATAAGGGTGGAGAACTTACCCAATAAGATATGTAGTCAAATTTTTCCATACAAAATATAAATCTTACATCTGAAAATGATATTTCATGATCTTTTTATTTATATTTTTTAACATTAACAGTCTCTTATCCGTCGTTTTCTCAAAACTCTCGTTTTACCCCATTTCACCCCTATTTTTCGGGCATTTAGAAGGGTGGTAGGTCGAAACTAACGACGGATTTGGAAAAAGCATTACATTTTACCTATAGGGTACGATTTTTAGCCTTCTATCTACTGAAAATCTTAGAGTTTTCATTGAGTTTCCGTCTACTTCCGCCCCGGCACTAATGGGTTAATTTACCAATATATGTGCTGCTGTTTTGGACATTAAAAAAATATTATTTATTAACTTTTAAAAGAAAAAAAAAAGTGAAATACACAGCTTTTATTTTGGATATATAGTATTTTAATTTTCAAATTATTATGAAAAAAAATTCATCAAATGCTCTTTCTTGAATTACACAAACATAAATTCTTTTTAAAAATTATATATTTGTTTTATAAGATTAATTTACGACCCACGCCTCTTTTTTTAGTCTTTTTAATTAAACAAATATTACTTCATATAATTAGTGAGCAGTGCCAGATTGACCCATCCCCCAAAAAAAGTACGCTGCCAAATAATTAGCACTGAGGTTCTTCAAAGAATAGGAAAATATTACATTGAACTGTAGATTTACATCAATGAAAAACAATTAGTTTTTACATCCAAAAATACAAACAAAAATAGCATTTTTTTAACTTTTGATGGCAGCATCTTTTACAAATTTCTTATGTAAAAAAATTAGGTATTGCTTCCAAAAAGAAAAAAAATAATCTTTTTTTTATGCAAATAAATTTCAGAAAAACATTTTTTTCTTCAAAAATTAAAAAAAATGAAATTTTAATGAAATTTTGAATGAAATACCTACTGTTTATTGTGCTGTAATTCTAGTTCAAGGAATATTTTTCTATTCTTTGAGGAACCTCATCAGTACCAATAGTTTGCCAGTGTTTTTTAGGATATAATATATCCTTATATAACTATATGGATTAAAATAATTATTAAAATCAGAAACTAAAAACTATAATTACATCTAAGTGAAAAAAAATTTGAAAAACGCTGCCAAACCATTGGCACTGACAGGGGCACTGATGAGGTTCCTCAAAGAATAGAAAAATATTCCTTGAACTAGAATTATTGCACAGAAAACATTAGGTATTACATTCAAAAAGAAAAATAGTAATAGCATTTTTTTCAATTTTTGAAGGAAAATGTTTTTCTAAAATGTATTTGCATTAAAAAAAAAGATTATTCTTTTTCTTTTTGGAAGTAATACCTAATTTTTTCTATTTTCACATAATTATTTCTGGCAACCACCCAAGCAACCACCTTAAAAAAAATTGTTGTTTTCACTGTACCTTTTGAATTTGATTTTGAATACATAGCTGTATCCATATGAAAGTTATAAATAATATTAAGTATTTAAAAAAATGTTTTTAATAACTATTATATTATAAACCTAAATTTTTTATGCTAAAATTTTTTATCGCATGGGATAAACTTTTATTTTAATTGTCATTACTTCAAATAATTTTTGTTTAGAAAATATATTTATTTTTTTAATTTTAATCTATAAAATTAAATTATGCATAATGATATTATTCGTTTTTAAAAAATATAAAAACTTTGTATAAAAACTTAATAAGAAATTTAATTAATTATTATTAAAATATGCCTGAATTCAGTATAAAAATTAAATACAAGTTTTTTGTTTGACAATTAGTTTTTAAAAGTTTTATTAAAATTCAAGAATTTATTCTTTTAAGTAAGAAATTTGAAAGATTTTTAATTTTAACATGGAACATGTTCATGGGATGGGGTATTTGAAAAAGTTTGTAAAGGGGGGGGGGGTGAATAATTTTAAATAATAATAACGGAGAATAATTTGAAGTGGGAGTCAGGGCCTGATTAGACCCTGATAAGAACAAGAACTTAGAATACTTTAGGTTTATGGAATTAGGATAATTTATATTTTGGGATTTATTGTAATTTCGGTTTTAGGACTTATAATAATTAGGGAGTATACATTAAAACTGTTATAAGTGAAAATGTTCCATGATCATTAGTTTTGTAAAAACACAATCTAGTTATACCTACCTAAGTTTTTTTTTAATTTCTTTTTTTACATTATATAATGTCAGAAAATAGTAAAAAAATAAACAGTTAAATTACTTTGACACACAATTATTTATGACAAACTGTTTTGTGACATTTTACACCTTATATTTTTTTATCCTGATTATTTTACACATCTTTAAATACCTGATTATTTTTATAATGTACCATTATTTAGACAGTATTCTGTGAGTCCATCCTTAAAACTAAATGTAAGAATTATTAATTGAAGTTTTAATCAAGCTAGCCTCTATGTTAACTACTAAATCTTTCATGGAACCATCTAATTCATGATTTACTGCATTTTTAAATAAAAAAGTTAAAGTTTCTTCTGGTTCGCTATTTAAATTTTCAACTCCATTTTCTATTTCTTTTGATAAAAAAACTTCTATAAAATTTTTATCTTCATTAGCTTTCTTAAATTCAACAATGTCAATTTGTTCTATAGACAAAGTTTTATTAAATTCAGCAGTATTTAGAACGTAAGTATCATGTTGAATTAGTTTTGAATTTATTGTATTAAGTAATAAGCTCTCAAAGCTAAAATCAAGTAAATTTCTTTTTCCTTTTGCAGCAGTATTTTTAATTTTCATTGAGAAATTAATATTTGAAGATAGATCGCTAGGAATTTTATCAGTAACTGAGCACTCAAATAGTTCATTGCTTTGATCCTCACAGATGTTTTTGTTGCTATTTATTCTCAGATTATGAAATAAATCATTTACAACTTCAATTTCTTGTATTATGTTTTCATAATCATCTTCACATGTATGTTCACATTCTTCAATAAAATTATTTACTTCTACTTTTTTAATGTTTACATTCGGACAGCTGCTTACGCAAACAGCATTATCGAAGTCAGATTCTTGGATATGCGTTTTTACATGAAAATTCAATTCAACTACATCAGCAAATGTTTTTTTACACTCTTTACATGTAAAAACTATTGATTCCTTATTATGAATTCTGAGATGAGCAATTATTGATATCTTTTTAGGAAATATTTTTTTACAATAATTGCACTCATATACTTGTGTGACAGAACATTTTTTAACTTTATGTTTTACTTTAACAAAATCGTTATTTTTCTTTTGTTTTAAATCATAATTTTTATTTCTTTTACTATCAACCTTATTACTATTTTTTACAACTTCAATGTCTTGTATTATGTTTTCAAAATCATCTTCACATCCTTCAATAAAATTATTTACTTCTACTTTTTTAATTTTTACATTCGGACAGCTGCTCATGCAAACAGCATTATCATAGTCAGATTCTTGGTTATGCGTTTTTACATGAAAATTCAATTCATCTACATCGGCAAATGTTTTTTTACATTCGTTACCTGCAAAAACTTTTGATTCTTTATTATGAATTCTGAGATGAGTAATTATCGATTTCTTTTTAGGATATGTTTTTTTACAATAATTGCTCTCAAAAATTTTGATGACAGAGCTTTTTTTATCTTTATCTTTTACTTTAACAGAATTGTTTTTTTTCTTTTGTCTTAAATCATAATTTCTTTTACCATCTAGAATGTTACTATTTTTTACATATATTTTATTATTATTATTATTATTATTTAACAATACAGAATTTACTCTTGAACTGATTTTTTTACCAATTTCTTCACTCTGATTTTGATTACACTTTTTAAGAATGAAATTTTTTTTGCTTTTATTTTTTTTTCTTTTTTTTGAATTTGAGTGTCTATGTTCATGTCCTCGAAGAGTACTAATTTGTGCAAAACTTTCATTACATAAATTACAAGCAATATCATCATCATAAATTGTTTCATCATCTATAATATCGATATCCTCTTCTATCTTAATATCTTTTTCAGTAACTAGAGCTATATCTGATGAATCAAAGTTCAAATTAAGTAAATTATCTAAAGGAACGGATTCTTTTGAAGTACTATTTTCTACTTTAATTGGCAAATTAGCATTTGAAGGTAGATTGCTAGGAGTTTTATTAATCCGAAGCGAAGAGTTAACTTGTTTATTACTTTGATTCTTACAGTTATTTTTGTTGCTAGCAATGTCTTTATTATTAAATAAATTTTTTCCAACTTCATTTTCTTGCACTATTTGTTCTCCTGATTCTTCATCTTCAGATTCTGAATTTTCAATCAAACTATTAACTTTTGATTTTTTTTTATTTATATTTGGACAAGTCTCTCTGCAAACAAACATATATTTGTCAGTTTCTAAGTAATGGGTTTTTACATGCGAATTCAAATCAACTTCATTAGCAAATATTTTTTTACACTCTTCGCATGAAAAAACTTTTGGTTCCTTGTTATGAATTCTGAGATGAGAAATTATTGATATCTTTTTGGGAAATATTTTTTTACAAAAATCACACTGGTAGACTTTATTAACCACAGGCAATTTTTCATCTTCCTTTTGTATTTTAACCAAATTCTTTTTTTTCTTTTGATGTAAATAGTTATTTTCATCTTTTTTGTTATCATTCAACAATACAGGTTTTGGATTTTCTTTCAATTTTTTATCATCACAAATGTCTTTAGATTGATTTTTATCACAACTTTTCAATTTTTTAGCAACAAACATTTTTTTGCGCTTATTTTTCTTTTGTTTTTTTAAGTGCCTATTTGTATGCCCCTGAAGAGTACTAATTTGTGCAAAACTTTCATTGCATAAATTACATTTGTAAGGTTTTTCTCCCGTATGAATTCGTGTATGATTTATTAAGTGGTTATTTTCAATAAACTTTTTTTCGCAATATTTACATTCAAATCGTTTATCACCAGTATGGTATTTTTCATGAACTCTTAAGTTACTTATGCAAATGTTTTTTTACAAAATTCACATTTATAAGGTCTATCACCTGTGTGAACTCTCATGTGTTCTTTCATACTACTTGTTGTAACACATTTTTTTTGGCAATATTGACATTCAAAAGGCTTCTCACCAGTGTGGCATTTTTCATGAACTCGTAACTGAGATTGAGTCTTAAAAGCTTTCTGGCAAATTTTACATGGAAAAGGTCTTTCGCCTGTATGAAATCGAGTATGACTTATTAATTGACCATTTGTTACAAAACTATTCTCGCATTGATTACATTTATATGGCTTTACACCAGTATGAATTTTTTTATGTCTTTGAAGACTGGTTGTACTCGCAAAATTTTTAAAACACTGCAGGCATTGGTTTTGCCCTCCTATATGAGTCCGTTGGTGAGTTTGAAGACTTCTTTGATTTTTAAAAATTTTGGAGCACAGATGACATTGATGAAAATTTTTATTTATGCATTTTCTTTTAGTTTTTTGCAAATTATTTTTTCTTGTGTTAAATAGCTTACTTTTTTTCATAGTAGACTGCATTTTTTTTTCATTGATAAATATGGAATCTGAATTAGTGTTTATATTCTTTGAATCTGGTAGTTGCCAGTCATAATAACCAAACCCATATTTTGACTGGAGAATATCACAGACTTTTTGACCTATATTTTACCAAAGTATAATTCAAGTCATAAATATCTGACGATTTATCTTAAAACTAAGATTTTATATGATCTAAAAAAATTTTTACCAAATATACTCGCAAATATATAAATACTACTACTGCCAAATGCGTAAGGGTTTTTATATGGAGCAAATTTTAGATCCCATCGGAGATTATGTATTAAAAAGCGTCAATATTTAAAAGTGATTAATATATTATTAAACATCTAGGTGGGAGTCTTTTTAATAAAAATTACTTAATAAAAAGAATTACTTAAATAAAAAAAATATTTAACATATAATCATAATGCTATAGTACTCTCATAGAAATAAATTAGGTACTACGTCCAAAGAGAAAAAAAATTTGGTGTTTTTTGTATTTTTTTTGTGACGAAAATTTTGGGAAAAAAATTTTCAAAAAATTAATTATCAGATTGGATATATCGAGTAAAAATCGAACTTTCAAATATAAGTACTTTCATGGAAATAAATGAGGTATTTCATCCAAATTGAAAAAAAAAAAAGTAGTTTGAGATTTTTTGATGAAAAAATTTTTGAACAAAAAATTAGGTCTTAATTCTATAATGGTTGTGAAATTTCACCGGTTACATAAACACACACACACACACACACACACACACACACAGAGAGAGAGACTTTTTTAAAAACCGGGTTTTTAGCTTCCTAAGGTTCCAAAACGTGCTTATATGCCAAAAAATCAAAAATCAAAATTTGACCTATCACAATGGTTCCTCATTGAGGAACCAAAATATTATTAATGATTATATTGCCCAAGTTTTTTACAAGGAGAAAAAGTTGTCTTTTTTTCATGCAGATATACGCAGTAATTTTGGCTTGTAAATAACAATGACTAAATTTACAGGCGCTGCAGTTTAGGTAAAGTTAGTTAAGATAAATCAGTTTATTAATTTAACTTCGTTTTAAACTAACTGCGTTTACACGGACGGCGAAGTCAAAGGCGAAGTTAGCTAAAAATACCTATGACGTTAAACCTATCGTTCTCATACAAATTTACTGGAAAAAAGATAAATACAAAAGAAAAAAAAATACTTTAGTTGGCTCTAATTTAAGAATACAAAATTTTGGATATTTTATATAAAAATACATAGCCTGATTTTTATTAATTTCTCTTTAAATAAATTTTTTATGCATGATCTGACAAATTAACCTCAAAATTAAGTGTATAAATAAACAAGATGGGTAAACAATTTATTATAAGAGAAATCATGCTATGTATTTTTATATAAAATATCCAAAATTTTGTATTTTTAAATTAGAGCCAACTAAATTATTTTTTTTTTTGTATTTATCTTTTTTCAGTAAATTTGTATGAGAACGATAGGTTTAACGTCATAGGCATTTTTAGCTAACTTCGCCGTCCGTGTAAACGCAGTTAGTTTAAAGCGAAGTTAAGTTAATAAACTGACTTATCTTAACTAACTTTACCTAAACTGCAGCGCCTGTAAACTTAGTCAATATTTTTATTGTTTATGATGCGTTTTCTAAGCAATTTTAGCTCTCTAAAAATACAAGTATTACTTCAGTCAAATTGCGGAGGGAGGTTGTATTATTACTGGTAATCACCAGATTTGATCTTGTATAGGTTTTTTAAGTCACTGATCACGAATTTCGGGGTCATTTAGTAAAGAAATTGGAGCCTCACCCTTATATTATAAAAAACTACCCCCCAAATGGGGTAATTTTATATACTCGCATTTTGAGTGCCCAGATTTGACAGATATGGGTTTTTTGGGTCGCTGATCAAAAATTACGGAGATATTTTGAAAATTCAACCAAAATCTGCGAAATTCAACCAATTGGTTGAATATTCACCCAAAGCAGCTCTACCGTGTTAATACGTAATTTTAGTAATACTAATGGAAACCCCTGTAAGTATGTGAATTTAAAAAAAAAGTTACACATATATACGCACACACACATGCAAATTTAAGCCGTGCCTAGTATCTCCGAGAGCTATTTGCTTGGGGCACTAGGAGGAACTTACGTTGTCACGTGGTATCTCTAATCTTAGGGGGGCTGCTCTTCATATGAAATATACGCGTATCAATAAGCTCAGTATGGTTTCATCGCTGTAAATGCGTACTTCTTCCATTAGATTCAATAAAAAAAAATGAGTGGACAATAAGAGCTATACATATAATACATATATAAGTGATTGCGTTTTTTTTGGGGTTTAAAAAAAAATTTTTTTTTATTCAATCTGTGAATAAAATATTTTTTATTTATATAAAATAAAAAAGTTTAATTTAGTTTATTAAATATTAAGACATTTAAAATTAAAAAACTTTAAATAGACTTTTAATTTATTTCATGTGCACACGCATAAAATCCAGTGAACAAAAATACATGGACAAAAAATAAGGTGATAAAGTAAGGAAATATTTTTTGCATTTTTATGCTATTTTAATTTTTAATTTAATAATTAAGAAAAGTTTTTTTTTAAATTCCAACGCGCGTGGTCAACTTATTATTTTAAATTATTAAGGGTGCTTTTATAAGGGTGATTCTACAGACCTCCGTAAACGCAAAACCGCAGCCGCAACGCAATGCGCACAACCCAAAATCGTGTTGTGCACATGCGTATTGTGTTGTGCGCATTGCGTTGCGGCTGCGGTTTGCGTTTACGGAGGTCTGTAGAAGCAGCCTTATGATTATTTTTGCGCGGTTCAAATATTCACATAATATCAGAATAATATATTATATCGAGTTTTATTATTACGACCTTGTTTCAATGTCAATATTTTAGTTTCTCCTTTATTTTATAAAAAAATTTTTTAGTAAAAATAGCCATATTTGTTTCTTTATCTTAAAAAAAATTTTAATTGTTTATCAACCAAATTTTAAAAAATTTTAACATTTAAAAAAAATAAAAATGCAATTGTTTTAAAAAAAATTTAAATCATAATTGCCATTATTATTAGGTTCTGTCCACTCCCCCCCCCCTTCCATGAAAAAAATTTCTTGTTGCGTCCCTGAAAAAAAATGAAAATCAGGTACATAGTTTTAAATTTGCGAAACTCGGATACAATCATTATCTACCCCTCCTCTTATCGTTAATTTAGATTCTACATAATATAATTATAAAAAAAAATTCTTTAAAAAAGGACATGTATTTAATTATAAATGAGCTATTAGAAAAAAAATAAAGTCGCGTGTTGTGTCATTCGTATCATTGTATATATGTTTATTTTTGGTCAAAAATAAAAACAAACTATTTCAAAGGAATGTGAAGACATATTTTTTCTTATATAAATATTTTCACTTTTACAATAATTGCTTTTATTGTATTTTAAACTGGAAAAATTATATTTTATCCATGAGAGCAAAAAAAGTATGCCCGACATAGTGTTTTGAATTAATTTTTAATTTATCGTAATTAATTTGCAACCTGGGCCATTCTTTTTTTTTTTGCTTCCCTTGGTGAAAATGTAAACATTATAAAATTTAAGGTAATTTACAGTAAGTTTCATGTGCATTAAAATGTGCATTTTTTCGCTTAACCCTTTCAACCTGAATTTTCTAATTAGCTTGAAATGATCCAAAAACGGCCTCAAAATGTTTTTATTTGCAAAACTATGCGATTTCATGCAAAAAATCAAAAAAAATTTTTTTTTTTGTGCATCTATGGATAATTTAAAAAGAATTAAAAAAATGTTGCCACCCAATGTACATTACGATTTGAAAGGGTTAAATGAAAAAAACAGTAATATTTTTTTTTATTTGTATAATAAAAGTATAAACAAGAGTGTATAGTAACATTAGGTTTATTGATGCTGGTCTTAAAATGAAAAAATAAAAAAAAACTTGGCGGAAAATTCAAAATCATTGTACAGGAAGCCAAAGTTACTCGCTCAAGTTATGCAAACGTCAGTCATTCAGGTTTTAGCCTAATGTTCATGGATCCATTCGTTCGTTTAATTAATTCCTCCTTTTTAATTTTATGCGTTACACCTGGGATACTTACGCAAAAATATTTCGATAAATTGTATTTTTTTTTCTTATTAAAAACATATTTTAAAATTTATTTATTTTATTCATAAAAAGAGTTCAAGACAAATTAGCGATTTTACCTTCAGAAATTATTTCAGTTTTGACCCTCTATATTAACAAGGCGTATTTAGCGGCGTATTGGCTGACTAGTGCTTCCTATGGACAGAAAAATAAATAAAGCCTGAAATAGTATACTTAAGCCACTGATTAAGCTGAAACGCAAACTAAAATTTAAGGCTTACTTTTTTGGCCAAGAAATGTAATGTCTATTTTTTAAACAAGTAGTTTCACATAAAAAGGACAGATAAGCCCTTTAGAAGATTTTCTGTTAAGAAATGGCATTTTTTCCTTCATACGTAATAGCTATTTTTTAAACGAGGGTCAAAATATTTTTACCATACTTTCTCCCACAATTCAAAATATAATTTGAAAAGACCAAAAAAATGTCCAATACAGATCATGTAATAATAATAACAATTAATTTTGTAAATTTTTATCTACTACATTTATATCGAATTTTTTTTTGAAAGGATTTTTTGAAGAGTAGCCAGCTTCTTTGGTATTTCTGATCAATGGCGTTGCTGCAAACATGCGAGAAGCATCCTGGCGAGAAAACATTACAGGCGAGCGCGCAAATTGACCATTCTTGTTTTCCTAGCCTTCTATATTGGAGAAAAGTATAAACCCTTGTGTCTCATAATTTTACGGGTACTAAACTATATACACCAAGTTCTTAATTGACCACCCTGTTATGATTTGCAACTTGGAAAAATTGAAAATTAATTTTTTTTAGCAAATTGTTATGCCATTTTAAAAAATTTATAATTATTTAGTTGGCTTTTTTCAAAATTATATAATTTTCTTTTCAAATTTTTTAAGTAAAAAAAAAATTTGCACTTGCCGACTCCTTTTATACAAATTAGTGTTTTTGGACCCGTGACGTCAATAATAGTATTATACTAGTGTATAATGCTACTATATATAAATACACACACATATTATATTATATAATACGTACACTTACCAGAGTTGTGTATTTAAAAAAATAATATTAGGCCGTTATGATTTTCCTAATAGGTGCTAAAATATTAAATTATTTTTCATTATGTTTTATTAGATCTTATTCATATACTTAGCATTGTTTTGTGAGCGCCTGTAGCGCAGAATAGCGATTACGTGATAAGAATTTATGTATTTTGAAATATTTTTCATGCATTTTAGGTGATTCAAAGAGCGATTTTAACCAAATAAATGCATCAAAAAATGCTTTATTTGTGTATATTTAAATGTCTGATAATTTTTTAAAAGCTTAAATATTCAAAATTTCAAGGAGAACATTTTATCGGGGGGTTTTGATTACTCTTGATTCCAGGATTCGATGAGAAAATTGGAAATTTTTGTTTATTTTATTCAAGCGCGTAGTTAAAATATTATATTTAAAATTATTATATTAGTTTTGTGCGAGTCATGTATTTATGCGAAGTGTAAATATATAAAATATTAATTTTATCTGACGACCTTGTATTCCAAAATTTTATTTTAATGTCAATAACAATTTGCCTTTTTTCTGGTATAAAATCTATATAAAATAAGGAGATAAATTGATACATAATATTCAAAATTTAACGTTAATATAAAAGAAAAATGACAAAATTTTATGTTTACATTTAAAAAATTTATTTTTCTTTTTATAGGATCAGTTAATCCAAAGAGTTTATATAGTCTTTGAGTTATTAAAACCTGCATTTATTTAAAATTCAATAAACGGAATATTATTTTTAAAAATTTCTGTTAATCTGAAAAATTAGGCCATATATTTGACAATCATTTAAATTAAATATTTATATGTTACTTCAAGCAGTATAAAAAGTTACGCAGCTTGTCATGAAAAAAAAAGGATTATTCATAAGTCATGTCTAGTGCACTGGAAAAGCATTATTGTTTTTAACACTCGAGCGCGTCATTTTAATATTTTGATAATGCAAAACACGCTATACTTATTTTTATATTCATTTATTTTATTATATTATCAAGAATATTATGGATTGCCGAATTAAAAAAATTGATACATAAATTTTTGGTCTTAGCTTGAGTCTTCGTAAATTTTTTGCATTCAAACTAATTTTAAAACAGACTTTCCCAAAACTTTCCACCCTTTCCAGGGAATAATTTTTTGCAAGGCACTCTTATCTTTTTCTCTTTTTTTTTTTAAATGCAATATTTTAATAAGTCAAAAAAAACTTGTTGCCCTTATTTTGCTAAATATTGTCCTATTTTACGCAAAAAGTAGTACGATATTTTATAAACTTTGTTTTATAAAGCTGAGTTTCAATTATAAGCTTGCTTAAATTTTTTGTAATAGTGAACTATGATTTAAATCTTTTTGTAAAACAACAAAACACTTTTGATATATTTGCTACTGATAGTTCACATCATTTCAAAGGTTTATTAGGCCTCTTTTATTTAGAAATTTGAATTAATGGAATATCCGTATTTTTGTTGCAGAGAGTTTAGAAAAAGGCCAACCAATATTTTGATTGAGGTGTTACGCTGCTTATCCTTGGGGTGGACCATTGATAATTGCTGGTCTCGCTGCATTAGTCGATCACCTACCAAAGTTAAGGACAAAATATTTTTTTAAGGCCCTGATTTGGTAAAGAGCAGTGCTGGTTTTACGGTAAGTTTTTGTAAATTTTTAAAGGAATGTCTTTGAGTAAGCTTAACGTTTAATTATTATTACAAGTAGTTTTATTATTTTATTAAGGAAAGTGTAATATCATTAATTATTTAATGTTAGTGTTCAGATTGTGAAATGAAAAATTAGTAAAAAATTGTGGTTAAAATAAAATTACTTGAAATAGACTAATATTAATTTTACTATTATTACGATTTTTAAATTGTATTTTATAAAAAGGGTAGTTAGTATTTAGAGCCGCGAGTAGAATAACGCAGTTCAAATCATAAGTAAGTGAATAAATTAAATATTTTAATTACAGTGGTCAGTGGTCACGTCTTTTAGAGCCCATAGTTAATTAAAATATTTTTAATCAAAAACTTTTATTTAAATACGTTCTAACAAAATATTATTTAATATGATTTTATTATATAAAATTTAAGAATCAATAAATTATTTATTAATATCAATAGGATTAATGAATATAATTACAAATTATACATAGCTGACGATACTAATTATTATAGAGCTAAGCTCTACCTTACAGCGTAAAATAATCGGCTCCAATATATCTGAGCTAATAATAAATTTTTTTTTATTTTTGACTCAGAATTTTTTCCATTAAAAAATACAAAACACGCCATTGTTTCTTTTCTTATTGGACGTACTACCAGATATTAAATGACAGAGATTTATCAAGTTGTATCCCTCCACGTAATCGCCGAGATGGTAATTTTGCGCGACCCTTGCGGTCCCTAATAATATACTTTGAGAACTAATTGTACTTTTTATTAATCGCTATTTATCGCTATTTAATCTCTGGTACTACGTACTATCTCATTTTTCCTATGAAAGTACTAGTTTTAGAAATACGGTTTTTAATCGATTTTTTGGATCTGCTACACGGCCTGGCTGCTTTGCTTCAAAATTCAAACAACAACAAAATTTCAAGCAAAGTAGCTGTGTACTTAATTTTTAGAAAATTTTTTTCTACAAATTTTTCCCGTTAAAAAATAAAAACAAAGTTCCATTTTATTTCCCTATCGAGTTAGTAGCAAAATTTTTTCTATATGGAGGTACTAATTTTAGAAATACCGTTTTTAGACGATTTTTTGGATCTGGTACCTAATTTTTTAAAATTTTTCCTCAAAAACAAAGCTTCATTTTTTTCCCTTTTCGAGATAGTACTAATACCTATCTAAAAAATATCGTTTTTACTTGATTTTTTGAATCGGATAACTAATTTTTTGAAAATTTTTTTCTCAAAATTTTTTGCGTTAAATGCAAGTTTAAAAATTAAAAAAAATACCAATTTTTTTTTTCTTTTTGAACGTAGTTACCAAATTTTTTTATTTTGAAATACTAATTTTAAAAATATAGTTTTTAATTGATTTTCCAGATTTCAATACTAATATTTTGACAATATTTTTCCAAAATTTTTGTATCAAAAAATAAAAAAAGCAAAATTTTTTCTTTTTGTTTTGAAAACAATAGCTAATTTTTTTTTCTTGGGAGTTCCTAGTTTTATTTAGTTTTATTATTTTTCAAATCCTGGTGTTTTTTCTATTTACATTTTTTTTGTCAAAAAATAAAAAGTCTCAATTCTTTTTTTTTGTTGGCATAATACTTAATTTTTTGCATTAAAGTTCTAGTTTTAATATACATTTGATGTTTTTTTTCTCAGATATGACAGATAAAATAGTAAAAATTTTTAACTCAGATGAATATTTTTCATTGCTTAAGGAACCATAGTTCCAATATTTTGGCAGCATTTTTTTTTAAAAGTTCTATTTTAAGTTTAAGGCCTCTGAATATTTCTATTTATAACATAAAATGTGTTCATAAATAAGGTGTTATAGAAATGGAAATTATTATTATGGAAATTTCAAGAAAGGGCCTTGGAATGAATTTTCGAATATTTTAAAATTTAGGGTGCAGAGTAATTTAGCTACAGAATTTACAAACTTTATGAAACATTACTATGCTCTATATTAATAATGAGCAACTAGGGACTGGCATATTAGTCAAAAATATTTCAAGCCAACTTGTTCCAAAAGTAATTATGTAACGTTTTTTGAAACACCGGTAAAAAATTTATAACCTGTTTGTGTAACTACACAACCAACGAGCATGAACATGTTTACTCATATAATAGTAATAAATCCAAAAACCGAAATTACAATAAATCCTGAAATATAAATTATCCTAAATCCATAACCTTAAAGTATTCTAAGTTGTTGTTGTTATCAGGGCCTGATCAGGTCCTGACTCCCACTTCAAATTATTCTAAGTCCCTAAATCTAAAATATTCTAAGTCCATTTCACCCCCCCTAAAAACGTTAATTTTTCACCCCCCCCCCTGCCGAGCCAAACTTTTTCAAATACCCCGTTTACTCTTATTCATTGTCGATTGACGCCAGCAATGTTGAATGTATCCAAAAATTTTAAATGGAATAATATGGATCCAACCCAGTGGTTGGATCATACATATTTTTTGGGGCTAAAAACGGTTTTGAAGGTTTCATCAATTTTACGATAGCCAGTTTTGAGTAATTGACGGTATATCGCCCTAAATAACCAAAAAAATGAAATTTTTCGAAAAATATTGTTGTTGGAGCCGAATTTTCAGGTTAAAACTTAGAAATGCGTGATTTAGAGTACCCCATCCTGAATTTTAAAAAATCTAAATTGTATACTATATTTTATTTTTTTAGTTATTTTGAGATATAGCATTATTCAAAACTGGCCATCGGAAAATGAAGGAAACCTTCAAAATAATTTTTAGCGATTAGAAATACGTACGATAGCTTAAATTGGATCCATATTACTCCATTTTAAATTTTTGGATACAGTTAAAATTGCTGGGGCCTTGACTACATGTTTAAATAAAAAACTAATTTGATGATGGCTTATTTTACTAAATATTTTCAAAATAAAACCTCTTTCTTAAAACTTTTATTTTTAAACACATTTTTTACTTTTTATTTTGACACATTAAATGTCTTCAAATATTTCAGTCGATCGTTAAAGAAGATTTTTTAATTTATACTGCAGTAGATTTCCTTACGACGATTTTCTTAAAATTTTTTTACTATAGATTTGATTCTTTTATCACACATAACCACCATTTTATCAATGTTTATGTTATTTTTCTAAAAACTATAATTAATATGAATTTGCTGCGTTTACATAACTGCAAATAATTCGAATTATTTTTAAAATTTATTTAAAAACTATAGCTAACTATTACATACTTTTTATTTAATTATTTAATAATTATGCAGTAAAACAAGTAAAATAAATTGGGAATATAAACTTTCAGCTTACTTTTCACAAGCTCCAAAGATGATTTTCCATAAGAGCAATGTTAAACTACCCACACTTATTTCTTGATTAAATGATAATTATGCAGAAAAAGTTGATTTCATTTTTTAAAGACTTTATTTTTATATTTTATAAGTTTCATTCATTTCTGTAATTATAACTGTTCACAGACCACCTTAACATGCTCAAATATTGCCTATTCAAACCATATTTTATTAGATTTTAATAAATAAATTAGGCTTGTATTTTAATATTATTTTAATCAACCATCTACAAATTTATTAATGAATAATAATTAGGGTGCACGAGCCGTCAGGTGAGTACATCCCATCAACGAATTATGATTCCTTCATCCCGTTGTAAGTACATAGTTTTTTATTTTTACCTGTTTAGATGTAAATTGGTGCACTTGGTGCAAAAATGAAAAATAATAAAATTATAATTACATAAATATTCAATAATTTACATATCACAAAAAAATATTCAGAGCATATGATTATCAAAATTCGATTTTAATGCATATGCAATGATAGCGCAGTGGTTACTAGCGTGTTGGATATGTAATATATGCCTTTAAAGGTCTCCGGATCGATCCTGACTCGGATCCCGACACAGGATTCTGTTTTTTTTTTTAAAGCAATAAAATATTTAATTTAAAGTTAAAAAAAAAATAAGCTATAGTTTGATAAGTGTGTATTCTGTTATAACTACTGGTTGAAAGATGTTTTTTTCACTTTTAATGAAAAACTATGTGTTGAACACGGGAAAAAATGTAGGAAATTTTGCTTTCAATGCTGTCTGCACTCGTTCGCTAAGCTCACTTGTGCATACAACTGCATTGAAAGCCAAATCCTATTTTTGGTTCCTCAAAGAGGAACCATTGTGTTAGGTCAAAATTTGATTTTCTATTTTTTGGCATATAAGCACGTTTTGGGACCCCAGGAAGCTAAAAAACCTGTTTTTAAAAAAAGTCTGTATGTGTGTGTGTGTGTGTGTGTGTGTGTGTGTGTGTACGTATGTATGTAATCGGTGATATTTCACAAATATTATGGAATTAAGACCTAATTTTTTTTTCAAAAATTTTTTCATCAAAAAATCTCGAGGTACTTTTTTTTTTTTTTGATTTGGATGTAATACCTCATTTATTTCCATGAAAGTACTTATATTTGAAAGTATGGTTTTTACATGATATCTCGAATCGGATACTTAATTTTCTGAAAATTTTTTTTCTAAAATTTTTTTCACAAAAAAATACAAAAAATACAAATTTTTTTTTTCTTTTTGGACGTAGTACCTAATTTATTTCCATGGAAGTACTAGTTTTAAGAACCTTGTTTATTGCTATTTTTTGGATCTGATACTTAATTTTTTCAAAATTTTTTTTGTCAAAATTAAAAGAATAGAAAAATAAAAAAAAATGCATTTTTTTTTTTTTTTTTTGGTGTAATACCTCATTTAATTCTATGAAAGTACTAATATATGAAAATATTATAACTAGTGATATTTCAAAACCATTATCGAATTAAGACCTAATTTTTTTTTCAAACATTTTTTTATCAAAAAATCTCAAACCCCCCCCTTTTTTTTTTTAATTTGGATGTAATACCTCATTTATTTCCATGAAAGTACTTATATTTGAAAGTATGGTTTTTACACTATATCTCGAATCTGATACTTAATTTTCTGAAATTTTTTTTTCTAAAATTTTTGTCACAAAAAAATACAAAAAATACCAATTTTTTTTTTCTTTTTGGACTTAGTACCTAATTTATTTTCATGGAAGTACTACTTTTAAGAACCTTGTTTATTGTAATTTTTTGGATATGATACTTAATTTTTTCAAATTTTTTTTTGTCAAAATTAAAAAAAAATAAAAATAAAAAAACTGCAATATTTTTTTTTTTTTTTGGTATAATACCTCATTTAATTCTATGAAAGTACAATTATCTGAAAATATTGTAACTAGTGATATTTCAAAACCATTATCGAATTAAGACCTAATTTTTTTTCCAAACATTTTTTTATCAAAAAATCTCAACCCCCCCTCTTTTTTTTTTATTTTGGATGTAATACCTCATTTATTTCCATGAAAGTACTTATACTTGAAAGTATGGTTTTTACTTGATATCTCCAATCTGATACTTAATTTTTTGAAAATTTTTTTCCTAAAATTTTTTTAACAAAAAAATACAAAAAATACGAAACTTTTTTTTCTTTTTGGACGTAGTACCTAATTTATTTCCATGGAAGTACTAGTTTTAAGAACCTCGTTTACAGTAATTTTTTGGAATTGATACTTAATTTTTTCAAAATTTTTATTATCTAAATTAAAAAAAAAGAAAAATAAAAAAAATTGCAATATTTTTTTGGTGTAATACCTCTTTTAATTCTATGAAAGTACTAATATTTTAAAATATTGTAACCAGTGATATTCCAAAACAATTATCGAACGAATACCTAACTTTTTTTTCCAAAAATTTTTTTATTGAAAAAATCTCAAAATACTTTTTTTTTTTTTAATTTGGATGCAATACCTCATTTGTTTCCATGAAAGTACTTATACTTGAAAGTATGGTTTTTATTCGATATCTTGAATCTGATAATTAATTTTTTGAAAATTTTTTTCTCCAAAATCTTCGTTACAAAAAAATACATAAAACATCAAATTTATTTTTCGTATTTGACATATCTAATTTATTTTAATGAGATTACAAGTTTTAGAAATTTAGTTTATAGTAATTTTTTGTATCCGATCACAATTTTTTTTTTTTTTTTTGATATAAATTATAACACACAAGAAAAAATGATGGAAATCTTGCCTCTTTTTGACTTCCTCGGATTATTTTGTTCGTTGCTATGTTTATTTATGTATGCAGCTTAATGAAATTATAAACAATAATAAACAGCCTAAAAATATTAAATGGTTATGTTTGCATTTTAAAATTAAGATTTAAAAGTTATATTGGCATTTTTTAAAGAATCAAACAATTTATAGAATTAAATAATTTATTATTTTGAGAGTAATAGAAATAATATAAATAATGTTAAAATCTTGAAGCAATTAATGTGGCTATTTTTTTTATTACAAAATATTATTAGTATTATTATTATCATTGTTGCGGAAGATTGGTCAAATGCAAGGAGTACACTGAGAAAATAAATTATAAGAAATTATTATAAATTCTGGTAAAAACTCCTATCTTTTTATAATAATCGAGCGAATATTTGTAATTTTTGCATCGTTACCAACCATTTCTTTTATAAAAAAAAATAAAATTAGCTTTTTTTATATTTCTCTCTTTTTAATTATGCAAAAATGATTTAAAATCCATTAACGCCGGCGCGACCAATCCATGGACGCTAGAATTTTCACTTTAATAACAAAATGATCTTAATAATCTACTTTACCAGCTACTAAAAACGAAAAATGTATGTATAATTGCATGGTTGTAATCAATAATATTTTTTGTAAATTAAGATTACAGCCCATTGTTTGAGGAACCTCAGTGCCAGCTAGTTGGCAGGGTATTTTCCCTTGTTGAACAAATAGATATTAAAATTTAATTTTTTTAAGCAGTCTTTTTAGCTATTATTACGTTGGTTCATTCGGAACGAATGCGATTTCGGACTTCGTGCGTTTCTGTCTGTTTCTGGTAATCTAGGGTCTCTAAGTCATACCAGATCAGTGCGCCAGGATGAACTTTACTTTTAAATTTTTTTGTACTTTTTCGTACACTTTTTTTGCCACCAGTACTTGTAAAATACAATTTTGGAATTAAATATCAGTGATTTTAAATTGTTCAAATACGAAAATCAAATTCTTTTTGAATTTGCTTTCAGTTAAAATTATCTGGAGTAATTTTGGGGTTTTATTTACATAGTTAATTACCCATAAATTATAACACCTTTACACGCATAAACAGGCACATATAAATTTAAATACATAAAAGTAAAAAACTTTTTATATTAAAACTTTACTTTATATGTATTTTATTCAATATTTTCTACTAAAAATTTAAAAATTTAAGTAAAATTCAAACCAGCTAATTAAAACCGGCTTAACCTTGGAAGGTAATTTACATGCGATTTAGGCCATTCTTTATTTTTCTGGCCATCGGTCGTAAATAATATTCTATTGCTCGCTTGCAACGAGTTAAATAATATAATATCTTATTTAAAATTCTTAGAATTATCTATTCTTAAAAATAAAAAAAGAAGCAGAGTGTGTCCCTATTTAGTAGAGACCCTAGATTACCAGAGACGACCAGAAGCGCACATGGTCCCGTTTTTGCCAACCAGCAACAAAAATGTTGCTAGGTAAGATGGCGGAACCAATCAAAAAGAGTGGCCGTCTCTAGTAATCTAGGGTCTCTACTATTTGGAAAAAATTAGCGACCTCTGAAAAAACCCACAATTTTTTTACTTGGAATTAATAGAATACAAATATAAACTTCAAGTTTATATTTTTATTTGTGTAAGTCATGTACTTGAACAAAAATACAAACACAAAAGATTCAAATTCCTGTTTAGTTTGCTCTGAGAGTTTATAGAGTGTGGACTAAATAATAAAAAAAACTCAAAATACGTATAAATTTTCTGACAAAAATATTCATTAGATTTCTTATTGCTTTTGATTTTTAGTTATTTTACCCAAGAAAAAGTAAATTAATATTATAAATAATATCAATTTCGATTTAAATAATAAATACATATTAAATTATTATAAAATTTTCAGGCATAATGAATCAGATTAAGGTTCTTGCATCAAAATTAGTCTCCAAAAAATCTTCACAAATGAAATCTTCGAGTACCAGCAATAAAAATCTTCATAAATGTCATCAGTGCAAGAAAACTTTTACCCAAAAAGGTGGTCTTCGGAAACATGAAAAAATTCATTTAGGATTAAAGAAATTTGAGTGCAAAGATTGCGGCAACAGATTTAATAGAAAAGATGCCCTTAAAGATCATCTTCGAATTCATACTGAAAAAAGACTTTACAAATGTTTGCAGTGTAATAAAACTTTTAAACAATCAAGCGGCCTTCGTGTTCATAAAATAATTCACTTAGGCTTAAAAAAATTCGAGTGCAATGATTGCGGTAAAAGATTTATGAGAAAAGATGCCCTGAAAAATCATCTTCGAATTCACACTGGTGAAAAACCTTACAAATGTTTGCAGTGCAATAGAACTTTTAAGCATTCAAGCGGTCTTCGTTATCATGAACAAGTTCATTTAGGCTTAAAAAAATTTGAGTGCAATGATTGCGGCAAAAAATTTATTAGAAAAGGTGTCCTCAAAATTCATCTTCAAATTCATACTAAGGAAAGACTTTTTAAGTGTTTGCCGTGTAATAAGACTTTTACACAACTAAGTAATCTTCGTACCCATGAAAAAATTCACTTAGGCTTAAAAAAATTTGAGTGTAATGAATGTGGCAAAAGATTTAGTACAAAAGATCCCCTCAAAAAACATCTTCAAATTCATACTAGTGAAGGACCTTATAACATGCTGAATAAAAAAATTTGTTGCAATAAAAATTTTGTTATGAAGAAATGCTTTGTTCCTTTAACTCGATGTAATCTTAAAGTAGAAAAAAATGAAACTAAAATTAAAGATGACGCACCAATTGAAGAAGAGATTGATATCTTTGATGAAAAGCCAGATTTGAGCTTTTTGAAGAATGAAAATTTTTTATCCTATTATGATTCTATTGCGATGGAATGTAAAAATATTGAGAACACTTCAAATGCAATTGTAAGTTTAAAGGATCGTGTTGCAAACAATAGGGTAAATAAATTTGCTCAAAATAACTGTGAAACAGGTGAGCCAGTAAATGAAAACAGTCAAATTGTTTTTGCTGTTAAAATAAAAAATCGTGTAACTGAAACTGAAGAA
The DNA here is from genome assembly GCA_022575985.1 of Anagrus nilaparvatae. NCBI lineage: Eukaryota > Metazoa > Arthropoda > Insecta > Hymenoptera > Mymaridae > Anagrus > Anagrus nilaparvatae. The sequence continues at coordinate 2,848,894 of JAKSXM010000239.1, forward strand.
GCTGTAGTGGTAGAAGAAGAGATTGAATTGGTTGATGAAAAACCAGATTTAAGCTTCTTGAAGACTGAAAATTTTAATGTTTTTGATGAAATTATATGCAATAATTACCAGACAATTTCAAATGTAAAGATTGCGGATAATGACTTTGATACAATTAATTTTTCAATAGGAAATAATGAAAACATTGATCTAGTTGACGAAAAACCAGATTTGAGTTTTTTGAAAGAAGAAGATTCTACTTTTTAATATTTTTGCTTTATTCTTTTTTGACTTCAAACTTTTATTTTCATTTAAAAAAAAATGAAATATATATTTAAAAGCTATTAACATAAATTAATGATAATCTTAAAAATTATTTTTTTTAGAATCGTTAGCGAGAATTCCTTAAAAATTTCGTAAAAAATAAAATGTTGTCAGTTAAAAATTGTCAATTTTCAACAAAATAAATTTAGATAAATACAAAACATTCAGGCATATTTTTTACTTCTTATTTTTTTTTATTTTTTGTTAATTAATAAGAGATTTAAGCGATCTTACTGGATAAATTACAGGAAAAAAAAAATTATTTAAAAAATTTTCTAATCTACCCTTCAAGATTGCTTAAACCTTTTCACTAAATATTTCTACTTATCTTATCTGGACTTACACCCTAAAACTAATCAAATAGCTATTTTTTTAAACAAGGGATAAAATATTGGTTTTGATCTTGACTTCTACCTTACAATTATATGCACGAGCAAGTGCAGACAGCATATAAAGGTCGAACCCTATATTTTATCCAGTGATACAATTTTAATGGGTAAAAAATCTGTCCTCTCTAGAATAGAAAATATGCTTTTTTGCTTTAAATATGTTATAATTAATTCATGAGGTTTAATATTACTTATACTTTTAAAACTTTTGTGATATTAAGTATTTTTTTTTGTATTAAATTTCTTAATAAAATTAATATTTTTGTTAAATTTATAAATTTAAATTTTTTCAATTATTTATAAACATTGAAATCCTGTTTTTTCTAATATAGAAAATAAATATAGAGAAAGTGTCACCGTGCCCTTTTTTGAACAAGTAGGTATTTTATCTGTTAAAATTCAAACTTTATAATTTTAAAAAATATTATTAATATATGAAATACTTCAATAAAATATTCTTTTATAAGAACGAAAACTTGCTTGTCAAACCCATTTTTTTGTAAACATTCATTTTTATTATCTCAACCGGCTCGTGTTTTGATAAAAACAATAACATAACATAACCTTTTGTTATATTGGCATTTCGTAATATTATAATTTCTATAGAAAAGGGTAAGAAAATCTTTGAAAAATATTTTTCTCCTGAAAGTTGAAATTAAATAAAGGTAAAAAAAACACTTTTTTTGGCCTTCACAGAGGGGGGGGGGGCAATGGATCAAAAAAAATAATTGGTCCGTGGGGACCAGAATATTTTGGTTAAAGTGACACCACTATCCATTTTATCAATAAAAATCTGTAATTTAGGATATATTTTATCCCGGGGTACCTTTTTTACACGATTTGCTAGGAGTTTTCTGAAACTGTGTGGCGAATTATATATAATAAAATAATTAAGTGACTTAAATGGCGTAAGACTTATCCACATTTTAAAAAGCACATTGGAAACATATATTTGGAACGAATAAGAGCAAAAAATAACAGAATTTAATGCAGATTTTGTAATTTTTTATCATTTACAATTTTTACACTTTTACTTTAAATTAGTAAGCGTTATTTTTATATATTTTTTAAGGCGGGTACCAGTTTTTTCTACATTCTTTGCATTTCATTTATATGGTTTTTCTGCAGATTGAATCCTTTTATGTTTTACCAGATCACTTAAATGTGAAAAAGCTTTTGCTCATTTTGCAATTATAAGGCTTTTCATCTTCATATTTCGTTTAAAATTAGCCTAATAATCAAGAGCTTTAACAAACTCTTTATATTTGAATGTGATACAGTTTGACCAGTGTGAAATCTCTCATTATTCTTTACATTTGTAGGGTTTTTCACCCATGTGATTTATTTCACGAACTTTTGAAAAATCAGATCAAAGAAAGTCTATTCCACGTTCTTTACATTTATTAGGTTTCTTAACTGAATTTATTGTTTCATTATTTCTTAAATTATGATGTTAACTAAAAGC